>CM061265.1:37310842-38577270 GCA_030848825.1 Tadarida brasiliensis | reverse complement strand
GAGTCCTCACATGAGAAAGAGAGTCTATGTGTTAGCAGAAGAAGCAATAAGGCTGCTGGATGGTCTACAACTGTCACCTAGTTCAATGAAACCAAAGCCTAGAGAGGTTGTCTTTTCACCAAGATCCCACACAGCCAGCCAGTGAAGGAGCCAGTAATGGAACATACATTTTCTGACTCTTAATTTAATATTCCTTTTAAAACTATTTATTCTATCAACAGTCTTTCAGCAACATTCACAAGCCTTTTATAATTTCTTTCAAGATTCTTGCTGATATAGTTCCAAGTACCCTGGACAACAGCCTGGGTTTCTGGGGCGGGCGTTGCCACCACCTGCACCTGATGTGTGAATTTCTACCAGTCATTTAACATTTTTGTTTGCAAACTCATCTGCCCTCCATAGACCTGGTTAGGCATAAAATTGTCTTTAAGGTGAGATAAAGTCTTTGTTTGCTTTGTAGAATGGAAGTATAATGATACATTTTATGTTAAAAATATCTTTAATATGATAAATTATTAGACAACATTAAGAAGACATTCACTGTAGGACTTCTCTTCAAAGCCCCATGACTCTCCATGAGATGGATAAAATATTTATCATTTCCCAAGTTGATCTGACAAACTCACTTTAGTGGAGCCTCTCTCGTGACTCATCTCCCTTGAAAATGCTGCTGCCCTGTAAGTACATGTGATATTTTTATTACCATTCTTTGAATCCTTCCTTATTCGGTGTCTAAACTGTCTCTTATCTAAACTCACCCTAACTCACAGAGCTGGCTTAGCTTTCTTTTCCACATGGAAACTAAACTGTCGTGGTTCATTTCTTTGGGTTTCCAGCTGCTTTGCCAGCTCCACACTTTGGGCTTAGGGAAATTACCTTGCTAACCATGAATAGTTGTTTGCAAGTACCTGCTCCTTCTTAGGAGACTTGTACTGGTGGGCCTCTTCATTCTTATTCACAAGTGGGAGGGGAACAGACGGTGTGGTTGAGAGAAGAAATCTGTCAACCATAAAGACTGGTATTTAGGAGCTTGTTTCTTATACAGTTCATCACAACAGGTACACTCATCTCATCTTCAGGCTTCCAACTGTGAAAGCTTGAATGTGAGGAATGGAAGCACAATGTTCTCAGTAGAGGGCCTCTGCACACATAATGGCCTCTAAGGCACATTTGTACCAATAGAAAAGCTCTCCCTTTTCCTAGCAATGTATCCTCTCTTTCTTGACATGATGGTCTTCCTCTATTTTGACTATTTCTTTTTCAGGAACTAGTAACCTTAAAAATAAAAAATAAACAACTGTCAATATTAACATAAGCAGCTGTGCTCTAGACATATGGTTTACTTTGTGGTTAATCCTTGATTGATTGGTTGCTTTAAATCCAACAGTTTGTTTACCCAGATTTTGCTCAGTGACAGTCTTCTAAACAATTCACTTGGATGTCTAATTTCCTGAGTTGGTGTTTGGTGTCTAGTCTTTTTGCTCCTTAACGTTTGACCAATGTGGCAATAATTAATTGCACAGTGGTTTACAAAATCTTGTTTTTATTATGAAATAGTAAACCATGTACTAACCTGGTTTATTTGAAGAGAGAGTTGTATCCAGGCCTATTTAAATTTTCTTTTTAAAAATTAAATATCCAAGTTTTTAATATGTTTGCAATGAGTAATAAATGTTCTTTTAAATGTTATTTTACAAAGTGTCCTCCTCCTATATTTCCAGTACCCACCTGGTCCTGTACATAGTTATCACAGTATTATTGACTATATCCCCTATGCTGTTATCTACTATTAATGGATTTTGTGCACATCCTTTTGGGTTGTGTTGATAAATTGATAGGCAAGTAGTGTTTTGGGGCCCATATACTGGCTACATATTTTCTCTACATAAAACATGCTTTTATATAACTTATTTTTAATTTCTTCAACTAATTTGTTGAAATACTTTCAATGAATTGGAATTGCTAGGGTTAAGGATATTCAAAATTTATATTTTGAGTCAAATTTAGCTTTCTCCCTAGTTGTAAATGCTCCTCATCAATCTGTCTCCCGTGCTCATTTATGAGATTTCAAACTGTACAACACTGTTGAAAACTGAAAAACATTAGATGTCAGTGTTTTTGTTCTTTGACACTGTGATGTTACAGAGAAAGTATTCTTCTGTTCCTGTCCAGCTCAATCATCATGTATTCTTAACCCTTAATCATTATTTGTATTATTTCATTTTCTTTTTTCCAGTTCCCTTGGACTATAGTGCCTCTGTTACTGGTTTCTAAGAGCTTGTTTATGACTAAAGATGTTAACTATTTCTTATGTTTTTTGTTATTATTTTATTGTGGTGTTTTATTTTTTGGTTGTACCAAAGTTGTGTATTAAATATAATCATGTTTTGTTTAAAAAACATTAAAAATAAATGTTCTTTTATTAAAATTCTATAATATTTAGAAGTTGTATTAGTAGAAACTTTTAGGGATGCCAAAGCAATGAATTCTGGTAAATATAAAATATGTTCCTTTTAAATGACAATATACAAAGAACCAAATAATAATATTGTAAATTTGAAAATTTTAAATTAAAATGCATTTTTCATTTTTAAGAAGAATTTACTGAAGGATTCCTTTAGTTTTTTAATAAGCATGTACTTCAAAATTACAGTAAATTCACATCTACTTTTCGTATGAGATTGCACACTGAAAATATTATAATATATAGATTAAATTTTACTGAATTCTTTGCATTTTAAAATGTATTTTTATTCTTCAACATTATAATTCCATTCTACAAAGCAAACAAAGACTCCACTGACTGTTGAGATAAAGAAAAGCTACTCAGAGGATGAACGTTTGCTATTTGATGTTGAGTTTCATTTCATGCTTAATGTGCTGTGTAGAGAAAGAAAATGTTAAAAGTGTTCCATGATTCAATGATTTTTGAGTTAAAAATATTTTCAATTTATGATCCTATGGATTCAAAAAGAGTGTTCAGACACTGGAAGAATGCTTTGAGAAAGGTTTTATGGCCACCAAGGGCACTGTCTTCTTAGAGTGTGGGTTACCTGTCATCTAGCAGTCACTTAAGAAAGGTGGAGTGAACTTATAAATTCCCATGTTTCAGTGAAATTATAAATGAGAATATTAGGCCATTCTATAAGCTCATCTGACTTCCCTTATCCTATATTTTCAAGTAAGAAATGAAAAGTGGTGCCCAGCTTGTGTGGCTCAGTGGATTGAGTGTCATGCCATGAACTAAGAGGTCCCAGTTAGATTCCCAGTCAGGGCACATGCCCTGGTTGAGGGCTCGATCCTCAGTAGGAGGCATGCTGGAGGCAGCAGATCGCTGTTTCTCTCTCTCTCTCCCTTCTTCTTTCTCTAAAATAAAAAAATCAATAAAAACATATTTTTTAAAAAAGAAATGAAAAGTTGTTATTTTAAGAGAATTTTACTTCCACACTGATTCCAAAGCACTTCATCACAATGAACTAACTATGGTCCTATTTTCTATATTCTCCTCTTACTATTGTCTTCTAATTGGATTGTATTATTGACATGGCTGATTTTCAAGTTATAGTCATGGACACTTGGTAGGCATCAATAAATTCGTGTTGATTATTGTCATCATCCATTCATATGAGTGATTGATAGTAACGGCTAGTATTAATCATACTTGGTACTTTGTACATGTTACTTCAAAATCCTTACAATTCTAAAAGTTACTATGACCCCCACTGCCATACATGAGAAAATGGAGGGACTGAGGGATTAGTGACTTTTTCAAGGTCACACAGCTAAAATGTTCCTGTGCGAAGATATGAACCCAGATCTGAGCATATCACAACTGAGAGGCTTTCCACTACATCATTCTACTAATTCTTCTGGTGATGGATTGAGAGTACGGAAAGTGTCAACTTACTCACACTCATGGTGCTTTGTCATTAACAACCTGGATCCACCCCTACAGCTTTGAGTAATGATTTCACACAGGGGAGATGCAAAGAAATTTATCATCTTGGTAGATTTAGAGTTTGCTAGTAGCAGATGGCCTTAGGAGATGGGAATGTGGATTTTAGGAGGCAATTCAAAACGGGCCTCAACTTGTCCAAATATATTTCCTCCGTACTTGGAAATGTATAGAGATTTACTTTTTTTGGCCTTTGAAGCCTATAATTGTAAAGACCTCTAGTGTTAACTAATATATTGCTTAAGCAATTTTTTTATTCAAATGCTGTGTGATGTAACTTTGACAAAAATATTTTACACTAAAATGTTAGGGCTTATTTGCACAGTATTAACTTTAAAGTGTAAAGACATTTTTATAAATTGGGCTTGCTTACAGAAATAATACTAATTTATTTTATTGAGTACTTATTATGTATTGTTCCCATCTAAACATTTTCCTATGTTGGATCACACAACCTTCACAACCATCTTACGAGGTAATCTTTATTCTCATTTATGAGGAAGCTGAGGAGTGAAGGGAGAATCTATTAATTGACCAAATCTGGATACAAACAGATTTTGAGAGGATTTGAGTAATGGTCTGATTTTAACAAGATAAAATTTAACCTGGAAAAATACAAGGTACTGCATTTGGGCCTAACACAACTGTCCATTTATAGAATGAGGAAAATGTGGTGTATCAACTGACCAGAAATATAAAATATATAGAGCTTTTGCTCAAGAAGCTCTAGATTAGACAACAGAATATTGAGATTGTTCCCTGCTCCCCCCAAAATAATGTGAATTTAGTCATCAGTGATGAAAACAAAGAATCATGTTATGGGAAGGCAAGAGTCCTGCTCCCTTCTGTTTCTTGATTATTCCAGTCTTAGAGTGGTTCTGATCCTAATACCATAGTTTTTAAAAGTTGTAAACAAACTCAATGTATTCAAAAGAAAGCAACTATACTGGCAAGGGTTCTAAAACCATTTTAGATGAAAAATGGTCAAAAGAACTGGCAGTGTTTAATGGAGAGGAAAAAGGCCTCAGGCGTAACAGGATACCTGTGCTCCAGTTTCTGAGGAACTGCCACAAACAGGGAGAATTACATATGTTTAGTATAAATCCAATTACTAAAACTGGAAACTGTGAGCAGAGGAAACTACACACAGGGAGCATTCAGACAGATTTTTCTAATGGAGCTGTACAAATATAACGTGAACTATCTTTGTAGAAAATGCATTCCCTATTTCTGGACAACATTCAGCAGAGATATTGCGCAGAAGATTCAAGAACAACCAGATCTTTGAGGTGCCTTCCAGTTTTGCGCTTTCATTATTCTCGATGTGTTCTTTTTAGACAGAAAAGTGGGTACCTGGCAGGTGGCTCCGCTGTCTGGTCTGAAAAAGCAGCAGGCTGCTCAGGGACTTTGGAGAAAGTCTGCCCATTACAGGATTTGGGCAGAAGGAGCAAGACCTGAGGTACAAATATGAAGACTGAATCCTCCTTTCTCACTTGCCTGCCTGCCTCTTCTCACAACCCCCCACTGTGCTAAAATCATCTTTTATTACATCTTGGCCATAAATATCATAAGTTTCTGATCTCATTTCTAAATGGAACACTCCTAAGTGGTTTGTCCAGAAGTTATACTCAAAATGACTTTGAGATTATTTCACTGAGGCAGTACAGACATAGCCTATCAGCTTTCTCCAGTTCAAAGGCTAGTTCCTACATTAAGCTCCCTGCTTCAAAAGGAAAATTAAGCTGGCTTGGGGACATCTATTTATCCAAAACAAAACAAAAAATCCCTGAGGTACAAACTCTCATGGATTTAACAAGATTTTATTTCCTTATTATATAGGTAAAAGGTGTTAATGGATAAATCATTCTCCCTAATGCAGCACAAGATGTGGTCTCTGCCACACCAAATAATCAGATATAAGAAACATTTCACTGTCTCTAGGAGAGAAAACTTAATACCTTTATGTCTCAAGGCTTGAGAGCACAGAGAGAGTCTAAGCCTATAATTATAGCATTGTGTTTCTGAATCAGCACGGCACTGCAAAGAATACAGTCCCTGCCCTGAGGGATATGAGGTTTTTGCCAGTGTCCTGTCAAAATTCCAAAATATCCTTCCATGATACTATAATTGCTTAGTATGTTAAGCCTCCTAGATATTTTTCAAAATAGTTTTCCAATAAGAAGAATGTTTTAGGCTAGACTTTACAAATGACAAAAGCATTCTTAGTAGACACAGACACATTGGAGACATGAAGACCACCTTTCTGAATGCAGATTGATTCTATTCATCTCATTGGAAAGAGAAGAGGTAATGAGTTTCACTAACCAGACCATTCATTCATCCTAAATCAAAATCAGTCCTATTGGAATCATACCAGTGCTACTTGTCTCTCATCTTTGGCATCAGAGCTTTAGATATGGGTTTTCCAGTATGTAAATATCTAGCTTTAACAAAATATATAATACTCTCTACATATCATTTGCTTGTTATTATTATTCATTTTAGTAAAGAAAATGTTATACAATTAAGAGTGATTAAATGCCTTCTTAATGATATCATGTTTTACATTTCATAATGAAAGGAGAAAAATCATGAAACCATAACACCCAAGTTTTCTGTGTTTCTAAAAGACACCATTCTTAAACATACCTTATTATCAAAAATGTCCTCACCTAATTCTACAGCATCATGTGACCTCACATTCCTGTACTCCAAAGTCACTGTAATTGACATTGTCATCTTAGAATCCTGCTTCAATACTCCTTGCTATAATATAATTTCATATCCTGTCCTCAAAGTGGCCTTTATTTTGAAATTTTGCCAAGAACACTGTCATTCTGACTGCTAAAGTTTGATTAAATATAGCCCAAAGAATGTCTTTCAAAGGATACATCTCACCCAGTTTCCATTTGTAAAACACATAGTATATGCTTTGAAATGAAAATAAGTCATCTTCAAACTTACACTTAAAATAATAGATATGGATCACATGTAGCTACAAACAGGTTGCTGAGGGCCAGTCACAGGCATCATCTCACATTGGCCTGCAACAGAGTCCTTCCCAAAAGGCCCAGAACAAACACGCTTAGTGGCCAGCTTCAGACAACATCAGAGCAGGATCCAATAAACTTCACAAGTGGTATTTCTAAAGGGAGATCTCAGCAGGCACCAAACACTGATGACACAAATTCTACTTTCTATGGTCAAAAATTGAACAGCAGCTTACACGCCATGGTCAGGGTTGAGCTAGCCTGAGGGTCAATCCTACCCACAAATGGGCCAATAAAATTCAAGACTCAATTTCAACAGGAGGGCCCTTATAACCCACACAAGGGACATTCCTAGAGCACCCAGCTCAGGTGATCAAGGAGACTGCACCACTGGACCCCACAGGACACCTACATAAGTCCACCCCATAAAAACCGGGAGTCATAACAGATCTGCCTAATACATAGAAACAAACACAAAGAGGAAACCAAAATGAGAAGACAAAAAAACAGGTCAAAAATGAAAGAACAGGAGAAATCTCCAGAAAAGGAGCTAAATTAATTGGAGGCAAGCAGTTTGTCAGATAGAGAGTTTAAAGTAATGGTTATAAGAATGCTCAACAGCATGAAATTGAACATAGAAAACATAAAAAAGAACCAGAAAGAAATGAAGAATACAATATTTGCACTGAAGAATACACTGGAAAGAAAAACAATAGGTTGGATGAAGCAGAGGATTGAATCAGTGATTTGCAAGACAAGGTGAAAAAACACCCAATCAGAGAAGCAAAAAGAAAAAAAAATTAGAAAAATGAAGATAGTTTAAGGGACCTTTGGGACAATATGAAGCATAACAACATCTGCATCACAAGGGTACCAGAAGGAGAAGGGAGAGAGAGCAAGGAATCAAGAACCTGTCTGAAGAAATAATGACTGAAAAATTCCCTAACCTGGTGAAGAAAAAAGACACACAAGTCCAGGAAGCACAGAGAGTCCCAAACAAGATGGACCCAAAGAGGCTCACACCAAGACATACCATAATTTAAATGGCAAAAGTTAAAGACAAAGAGAGAATCTTAAAAACCATAAGAGAAAGACAGTTAGTTACTTCCAAGAGAGCTTCCATAAGACTGTCAGCTGATTTCTCAACAGAAACCTTTCAGGCCAGAACAAATTGGCATGAAATATTCAAAATGATGAAAAGCAAGGACCTACAACCAATACTACTTTACCAAGCAAGGCTATCGCTTAAAATTGAAGGAGAAATAAAGAGCTTCTCAGACAAGAAAAAGCTAAAAGAATTTGTTACCTACAAACCAGTATTACGAGAAATATTGAAGGGCCTTCTTGTAGAAGAAGAAGAAAAAGGAGGAGGAGGAAGAGAGGGGAGGGGGAGGAGGAGGAGGAGAAGGAGAAGGAGGAGGAGGAGGAGGAGGAGGAGGAGGAGGAGGAGGAGGAGAAGAAGAAGAAGAAGAAGAAGAAGAAGAAGAAGAAGAAGAAGAAAGTTAAAAGAATAAAATGGCAATAAATACATACCTATCAATAATTACTTTAAATGTAAATGGCTAAATGCTGCAATCAAAAGACACAGGGTAGCTGAATGGATAAGAAAACAAGACCCATATATATGCTGTCTACAAGAAACCCAACCCAGAATAAAACACAAAGACTAAAAGTAAAGGGATGGAAAAAGATATTTTATGCAAATAGAAAAGAAAGAGAAAAGCTGGAGTAGCAATATTTGTATAGGACAAAATAGACTTTAAAAGAAAGGCCATAATAAGAGACAAAGAAAGACACTGCATAATGATAAAAGGAGTAATCCAACAGAAGTATATACCTTTGTAAACATTTATGCACTCAACATAGGAGCGCTTAAATATGTAAAGCAAATATTAGTGGACATAAATGGATATATTGACAGTAATTCAGTCATAGAAGGGAATTTTAACACCTCGTTGACATCAATGAATAGACCTTCCTGACAGAAAATCAAGAAGGAAATGATGGCCTTAAATGACAGACTAGATCAGATGGATTTAATTGATATCTTCAGAGCAATTCACCCCAAAGCAACAGAATATAAATTATTTTCAAGTACACCTGGAACATTTTCTAGGATAGACCACATGCTAGGACACAAAAACGTCTCAATAATTTAAGAAGATTGAAATCATATCAAGCATCTTCTCTGACCATAATGGCATGAAACTAGAAATCAATCACAAGAAAAAACTGAAAAACACATCAAGACATGGAGGCTGGATAACATGTTACTAAACAATGAATGAGTTAATAATGAGATCAAGTAAGAAATCAAAAGGTACCTTGAAACAAATGAAAATAAGAACACAACCACCCCAAATCAATGGGACACAGCAAAAGCAGTTCTAAAAGGGAAATTCATAGCATTCCAGGCCTATCTCAAGAAACGAGAAAAATCTCAAATAAACAATTTAATTGTACATTTAAAGGAGCTTGAAAAAGAACAACAAAGTGAGTAGAATGAAGAAAATAATAAAGATCAGAGCAAAAGTAAATAAAATAGAGTCTAAGGAAAAAAAAAGATCAATAAAACCAAGAGCTGGTTCTTTGAAAAGATAAACAAGATTGACAAACCTTTAACCAGGCTCATTAAAAGAGATAGAGGACCCAAATAAATATAATCAGAAATGAAATAGGAGAAGAAACAACTGACTCCACAGAAACACAAAGAAACGTAATAAAATAGTATGAACAATTATATGTCAACAAATTGGACAATATGAAAAAAATGAATAAATTCCTAGAAACATACAATCTTCCAATAGTGAATCAGGAAGAATCAGAATCTGAATAGACAGATTACAACTAATGAAATTGAAACAGTAATCTAATAACTCCCAACAAACAAAAGTTCTGGCTTTACAGATGCATTTTACCAAACATTCAAAGAAGAACTAACACATATCCTTCTCAAACTATTCAAAAAAATTCAAGAGGAGGGAAGACTACCAAGCTTATTTTATGAGGCCAGCATTATCCTAATTCCAAAACCAGATAAAGACATGACAAAGAAAGGAAATTATAGGAAAATATCCCTAATGAACATAGATGTTAAAATTCTCAATAAAATATTAGCAAACCAGATCCAGCAATATATTATTAAAAAGATCATACACCATGATCAAGTGGGATTTATTCTGGGGATGCAAGGTTGGTACAACATCCACAAATCAATAAACGTGATACACCATGAAAACATAATGAAGGATAAAAAACCCACATAACCATGTCAATAGATGAAGAAAAATCATTTGATACAGTAAGCACCCATTTATTATTAAAAACTCTAAGTAAAGTGGGAATAAAGGGAACATACCTAAATGTAATAAAGGCCATATATGAAAAACTCATAGCCAACACCATACTCAATGGGCAAAAACTACAAGTGTTTTCCTTAAGATCAGAAACAAGACAAGGGATGTCCACTTTCACCACTCTTATTCAACACAGTACTGGAAATCCTAGAAACAGCAATCAGACAAGAAGAAATAAAAGGCATTTAAATTGGAAAGGAAGAAGTAGAACTGTCATTATTTGAAGATAACATGATACTGTATATAGAGAATCCTAAAGATTCCACCAAGAATTTACTAGAACTGATCAATTAATTTAGCAAATTAGCAGGATACAAAATAAATATCCAGAAATCATTGCATTTTTATACATCAATAATGAACTATTAGAGGGAAATTAAGAAAACAATCACATTCACAATTGCTTTAAAAAGAATAAATAACTAGAAATAAATTTAACCAAGGATGTAAAAGACTTGTACTCACAAAATTATAAGACACTGAAGAAAGAAGTTGAAGAAGATACAAATAAGTGGAAGCATATACTGTGTTCATGGATAGGAAGAATTAACATCATTAAAATGTTCGTACTACTCAAAGCAATCTGTAGATTCAATGCAATTCCTGACAAGATATCAATGATGTATTTCATAGAACTAGAACAAATATTCCATAAATTTATATGGAACCACAAAAGACCCTGAATAGCCATACCATTCTTGAGAAAGAAGAACAAAGTTGGAGAAATCATGTAACCCGATATCAAACTATACTACAAGACCATAGTAATCAAAACATCATTATACTGGCATAAAAATAGGCATATCGATCAGTGGAAGAGAGTAGTGAGCCCAGAAATAAGCCCACACCTTTACAGTCAATTAATAATTGACAAAGGAGGCAAAAACTTACACTAGGGTAATGATAGTCTAGTCAATAAATAGTGCTGGGAAAATTGGACACATACGTGCAAAATATTGAAACTAGACCATCTTCTTACCTATACACAAGAATAAACTGAAAATGGATTAAAGACTTAAATGTTAAACTGAAACAAACAAAAAAAAATTCTGGAAGAAAACATAGGCAGTAAAATCTTGGACATTTCTTGTAGGAATATTTTTTCCTAATATATCTTCTCAGGCAAGGGAAATAAAATAAAAGATAAACAAATGGGACTACATCAAACAAAAATGTTTTTGCATAGTAAAGGAAATCATCAACAAAATAAAATGACAACCTATTGAAAGGGAGAAATATTCTCCAATGATATATCTGATAAGGGCTTAATATCCAAAACTTATAAAGAACTTATAAAACTCAACTCTTAAAAAAAACAATCTAATTTAAAAATGGACAAAAGACCTGAATAGACACTTCTCCAAAGAGGACACACAGATGGCCAATAAGACAAATGAAAAGGCGCTCAACATCACTAATCATCAGAGAAATGCAAATTCAAACCACAATGACATATCACCTCACACCTGTCAGAATGGTTACCATTAATAAATCAATAAATAACAAATGTTAGCAAGGATGTGGAGATAAGGGAACCCTCGTGTATTATTGATGGGAATGCAGATTGGTGCAGTCACTGTGGAAAGCAGTACAGAGTTACCTCAAAAAAATAAAAAATGGAACTGCCTTATGATCCAGTGATTCTACTTCTCAGAATTTATCCGAAGAAGCCCGAAAAACTAAGTTAAAAGAATATATACACCCATATGTTCATTGCAGCATTATTTACAATAGCCAAGATTTGGAAGCAGCCCAAGTGTCCATTGGTAGATGAGTGGATAAAAAGCTGTGGTATATTTATCCAATAGAATGCTACTTGGCCATAAAAAAGAAGGAAATTTTACCCTTTGTGATAGCATGGATGGACCTAGAAAGCATTATGCTAAGTGAAATATGCCAGTCAGAGAAAGACAAGGACTATATATGATTTTACTCACATGTGTACTCTACTGAACAAAATGAACTAACAAGCAAAACAGAGACTCATAGCCCTGGCCGGTTTGGCTCAGCAGTTAGAGCGTCGGCCCTTGGACTAGAGAGTCTTGGGTTTCAGACTAGAGAGTCCTGGGTTCAGTTCCTGCTGAGGGCACGTACCTTGGTTGCAGTTTGTCCCCAGCCCCAGTTGGGGTCGTGTGGGTGGCAACCACTTCATGTGTCTCTCTCACATCGATTTTTCTCTCTCTCTCCCTCCTGCTCTATCTGAAGATAAATGCAAAAATGTCCTCGGGTGAGGATTTAAAAAAAGAGAGAGACTTATAGACAGTCAGCTGATAGCTATCTAGGGTGGGGGTTTTGGGGGCTGGGGATAGACAGATTGAGCTAAAACAAAACCTCATGGACATGGACTACAGTGTGGTGATTGCCAGTGGGGAAGGGTGTGGGGAGAGATGGAGGAAGGTATAAATAGATGGAGGAGATAAATAGTGATGGAAGGAGTCTTGACTTGGGGTGGTGAACACACAATAGTGTGCAGATGATGTGTTGTGGAACTGTGCACTTGAAACCTGTATTATTTTGTTAACCAAAGTCACCCCAATAAATTCAATAAAAAGGGGAAAAAATAACAGATAATTTGGTCTTAAACTCTTACTGGGGAGAGGAATGCTTCCTAGAAGGAATCTTTTGGTTTAACCATGTCATATATCTCCTGAGCACCTGGAGACGCCACGATTGGGTAGGAAAGAATCCCAAACACCTAACATAAAATAACTGGTGTTCATTACTTTCCCAGCTCTGCTGAATCTGCAGCCCTGAGGCCCTCAAACAAAGGCTCATTTCTGCCCAGTTTTTGAGCTGATTAGGTATAATAGCAGCTTCCAGCGGGCCAGGTGGTGGAATGAGGGATCTCACAATAGTATTTGGTGTGCTCAAAGTGTTGTCTGGACAATCTTTTGTCCAGAGAATCCCAGCCTCCCCACTGAGACCCACTTGTCTGTCTAGTCTACATAGCTGGATTCTGTCCAAGTGCCTTGATTTCAGCTGCAGAATTGGACTGAGCCTGATACCCTGCCCAAACTTTACTCTCAGGGAACTTTGTTCAGAGATACTCCTAGCTGTTGCGGGAGAATTTAGACTTGTGATACCACCACCTCTTCATACAGAACATAATGCTTCATTGAAACTACTGTTATTATGTCTCAGCAATTACCTCCTGTGATAGTCAGGACCAAGCTCAAGTTAACCATATTCCTATAACCCAGATTTCTGGATGGCTGCTGGCTCTCTTCATCTGGACCCAAAATTACAGTTGAGTTTGCTCCTCAACTCTGGTCACTTGTTCCCTATTCCTTCCCCATTCCCCCCATCTGCCATGAACATCCCAGTGTGCTTTCAGTGTAGGTTATATATGTTATAGCATGACCAATGACTCAAAAGAAAAATAGATGTAAGACTGAGAGCTACATCTATTCAAGTAAACTATGCATTTCTGTTGCTTCCTCTATATGCATATTCAGTGCGATCTTAGGCAACTGACAAAGTGTTCAGAGAGATGCTACATGTTCAGACATAGAGGCCAAGATGGTTTAAGATGCTATTTTGGTCTTGAATTTGAGAAGCACTGAATATGGCCACTACTTTAATACACACTTGATTTGGGGGAGGGGGGTCAGCTAATAAAAGATCTTAAAAACATTACTAAGATAACATTACATTGTTCTTCACTATGTAATGCTCCCACAGCACTGCAGGGCAAGGTTAAATTCCTTTTTTAATTATTAATTATTCTGTATTCACTGGTTCACTCATCTTTCTCATTACTTGAGTTAACTCAAGAGTTTATTTTATGTGGAAGAAAATCCTAAAAGTAAAGAGCGTGAGGTTGTTAATTATATTTTTTTGAAAACTTCTTCACTTAAGATATTTAAGAGTAAAAACAGAATCTTTTGTGTAGAAATATTTTATTAAATCTTATGTGAGGCAGGAGAGTGAATCATAAGATTGTTACAAAACCTTTTCAGGATCCTATGAAAAGATACAGCTACTGTTTATGTGCCAGTGATTAGGAATTATGGTCTCATAGAATAATATTCTGGCTTAGCCTATTTATGAGCCAGGACCATCTGGGATGCTTCATCGCTTTCATATTTATAGATAAATATGCCGATCTCCATTTTTTTCATCGCATGACAATTATTTTGAACAGTGACGAATTCTAAATCCCTTTGGAGCTCAGTAGTGTTGCACAGTGAGTCTAATTTGGATTCCATTTCTTTTGATTCTAGGGAATTGGGAAGGTGAGTGTGAAATGACTTTGGTTCCTGACACCAGTTGCATAGATTTATTTCAGTGATTGATTAAAAAATCACATGGTTTTTCTAAGCATTGCAACACAGCATCAATCTTCAAGAGAGCTCAGACTGCTATTGATTCTGCCCCGCTGTCTCAGGAAGAAAATTCTGAAAGACTGCATCTTAGCCATTAACAGGCATAAGCAGAGTTCATGGTTGCTTCGATTGCTGAGCGATGGTGGCGTATGAAAAGAAGCAGGTCCAACAACAGTATTTCGCAATATTCTTTTTGTAAAAAAGCCCTCGTCCATTTTATTTTGTCGATTAATTTAAATGTAAATGCAGAAAATATGAAGCCGGTAATGAAAGGGATGCTTACCTTGGCACCACGTAAACGTCAACAGGTAATTTCGAGATTTAGTTTACCTTACTATTTTATATGGATGTGGGGAATCTTAATTATTATTTTCTTTGTTCTTTTTAATTACAGAAGAAGTGTTTGCTGCTGTAAAAAGTTTTTAACGTAGACATTTTTAAGGAAAATGTGAAAATCTCCACCTGCTCCCTAAACACTCGTGGATAGGGAAGGACTACGATAGTAGCAGTCTAGGATTTAAAGAAAGTAAGAGAAGAGTGATCCAGGTAACGGCAGATACAAATTTCAAGTATAAAAACTCAAGATACAAACTCAAGTATAAAAAATGATAATTTTTTTTCTACAACAGCTTAACCTATTGTAGGTGCTCCATACTATTGGGTTAGTTCTTTCCCTCCATTACACCCCACCTCCTTCCTTAGAGTTGGGTCCACGGTTGTGAATTTACAAAGTGCCAAGGCTCAGGAAGAGCAGTGGTGGCATCTTGTTCTCATCGTTATCTTTCCACTGTGGCATCTGAGAGACTCTTGTCTAACATGGTCCTGGGTGGTGGATTCACATAGGTGCCTCCTTGCAGGGCTTGTGAAAGTCAGATGGCGTCCGGTATTAAGTTCATCCTGTCCTTGGACTGGTCAGAAGTATTGTGATCTGCCCTGGGGAGTACAGGAATCCTGCCCCATCGTGGAAGTTCTCTGACTTTGAGAAGCTGACACCACATTGCCATTTCTCCTCTGGAGAGGGTCCTGTTCTCACTCCTTTCATATCTTCAGACCCATCTGCAGGCTGTCATTGCCTTACCTTGGCCTTAATCTGGATTTGCCTGAGGATGGCCAACAGATAGGATTCAGAGTCTCTTTCTCTCAAACATAAGACCTTACTGCTTAGCCTCTCAAGTTCCTCTTCCTTTCTCTTTGTTAAAGGAAGTGCTCAGAGTGGCCCTTCTAACTTCAGCATGTCTTCTTCCAAATCTTTTTTCCGTCTCCTGAGTTTTCTTCCTGCATGTTAAACTTGCAAAATTCAAAATTGACTACTTTTTTCTCTTTTCTCTGCAATGTCATTTCTTTTGTGAGGCAAGAAGGAATAAAACCCAGCTGATTAGCGAAAGGGTTAAGATATATAGGAAAATATAGTGACAAACAAACAATTGATAAATTGAAAATGTTAATATGAATTATGAATAAAATATTGTTAAATATTTCAAAATATTTTGAAAAGTATATATATCACACTTCTGCCATATAAACTGCAGATATTTTATTTTTTGCAAAAAAATGAAATCATTTAAATGTATAGATAGAATTCTTCAAGTTACTCTATTTTCCTTAAATAGTGTGCTATGCAAAACCATCAACTCTTACAAATCAGTCCCAAATTTAAAAGCAGCTGACTAAAATTGATGTATCTACGGCTGAAATCAAATATAGTATATAGCAATATTCTTGTGCCAAATTTTTATAGTCCATGTCCATTCTGATTGATCTATTCTATGTAGTCAGCACCAGGATTGTACTGCTCTTTATTTTTTAGTGTCTATTCATCCTTCTATCATCCCTGGATGTAGCATGTTTTATTCTTATTAAATATATGCACACACACACATATGTTTAATAAGATATATATCATATATATTCAAGTTATTTCAGATTTTTTGCTATTTAAATACTGCAGTGAACATCTTTGCACATATTTCTGTATATATCTCAAAAGTACTTCTATAGCATAGGTAACTAAAAGTACAGTAATTGGACTAAAATATCTGCACATTAAAAAAATTTCCCAAGAATTACCAATTACACACTTACCAAAAGTATGAATATGTCTTTTTATCTACAACTTTGCTAGCACTGAATATTATAATTTTTTAAATGTTTTACAATTTTTAGGGGAAGAATATTAGCTCACTATTATTTTAATTTTTATTACTCATATTTCTAGTATGACAGCACTTACGTTTACTAGACATTTGTACATTTTTTCTCAAATTTACCTCTTTATTCTATTTGTTTTATCTTTTGTTATTAATTTATAGATGCTTTTTGACTGTCAGTGATATTAATTTTTTTAGTATTTTATATATGTGGGGAACATTTTCTCTCAGTCTATCACTTACTTATGTGTTTTGACCCATGTAAGCATTTGATATTTCTGAGCAGTCCTACCTATTTACCTTTTTCTTTGTAATAATTGCATTTCTTGTTAGAAAGTCTTCCATTTTTAAATTATTTTATAATATTTGGTTTGTAAATTTAAATCTTTAATCTTTACAGATTTTTTTATATGATGTGAAGCATAATGCTAACACTTTTCCCCCAAGTTATTCGAATAGCTTTTAAACTCATACTGTTTTCACAACTCATTTGAAATAATTGGCATCCATTCTTCTAAATGAATCTATTTATCTATTTTTAAAAAATACCGAACTACTTACATTGCTATATTTCTTATATTCTAACATGCATTAGGACAAGTCAGAATTTATTACATTTTGCAAAATCTTAGTAATTCTGGAGTATTTATTCTTAGATTTGTAATTTAGAATCAGGTTTTCAGGGTTATACTAAACTTGTGGAATGAATCTGTAGAGTATCTATATTTATTTCAATGCTTGAGAGCAGCATAAATAACATGATAATTACTTGTTCCTTGAAGACTGGGATAAAACTTGCCCACCATAAAGCCATTAGTGTCAAGTGTCTTTGGAGATGGAGGATATCTATGTTTTGTTTATTTTCTCCTATGTCCTCTATGGTTATTGATCTATTTGAGTCTTCTAACTCTTTTGAGTCAAATTTTTTCTTTATATTTTTTAAGAATACTGTCCATTTAGTTCATAGTCTTAAATACATTGATAAAGCATTGCTTATACTTTCCTTTTATTATCTGTTAATTTTGTTTCTTTGATTATCTTATTTAATTTCTGGTATCATTTATATTTTCTCTCTTCTTTATTTCTCAGGCATGCAAGAAGTTTTATTGGTGTTTTAAAAGAAGCAGCTCTGGTCCTTATTAATAATGTATAAGGTTTGTAATTTCTGATGTATTATTCATTTCTGCTTTGTTTTTATTATCATTCTTATAGTTTCTTTTTGGCATAAGAAATGCGTTTCTCAAATTGAACACTTAGAATATTTACAGGCTTTTTCTTTTTGTGATAAAAATATTTAGTAGATTAAAATAAAATATATAAGGTGGAAGAGAAATTGCCATCTAGGTGAAAGGTATTTTCAATCTGTAAAACAAAACAAAAAATGAGAATCCAAATTATCTAAAGACTTCATGAGAATAAGAAAAATAATGTGATTTAAAATGACAAAAATACATGAAGAGGAAATACAAAGAAAACAGGCATAAGAAAACTAGTTCAACATAGCATGATTAACAGGGAAAATGCAAATGAAGACAACCAATTAAATAGTTGTATACCCATCAAATTCGCAAAAATAAAAATGTCTTGAAAATATTGACTTAAGAATTTGAGGAAACTGGAACTGCTCAAAGTAGTATAAATTGTTGCAACTATTTTAAAGAACAGTTCAAAATATAGTAAAGTTGAAGAAGGTGTACTCCACAGTCCGTAATTCCACTCTTAGGTATAGATTTACTTTTTATGTATAATAAATATCTAAATAATGCCACTTGTTAGGTTCAAATCCACTTTTAGGTATAGAGAAATTCTTTCACAAGTAAAGATATCAGTACAATGATTTTCTCAGTGCTGTCTCTAATCAAAAAAAAAACAAAAACAAAAACTACCTGTAGGACTAACAGTAGGGAAATGGATCAAATAAACCAGTGGAATATTGTATAGTAGTTAAAATGAGTGAATGTGACCTCTCTATGCATTTATTAGTATGGCTTGATCCTGAAAACATAATGTTAAGTATATAAGCAACTTGAATTTTGCTACTTATATACCATGTGGTTTTAATCCTATAAATAATTATGAAGAGTAAAAAATAAGTACTTGAAAACACATCAAATTTGTGATAGAGGGTAGAAATTGAACTCTATCTGAAATCATTTATTTGTCATAAAAAGACCTAAAGTAATACCACAAAGTATCAACATTAGTCCAAATATGAGTATGTTTTATCTTATATATTTATTTAATTAAAGTATAGTTGACATATAATATTATAGTAGTTTCAGATATACAATATAGTGATTTGACATTTATATACCTTATGATGTGATCACCACGATAAGTCTAGCAACCATCTGTCACTGTACAAAGTTATCATATTATTGACTACCTTCCCTGTGCTGTCCACATCTCCATAGCTTATTTATTTTATAACAGGAAGTTTGTACCTCTTATTTCACTTCACCTTTTTCACCCACACCCTTCCCCTCTAGCAACCATCAGTTTGTTCTCTGTATCTATGGGTCTGTTTCTATGTTGATTTGTTTGTTCTTTTTTTTTTTTTCTTTAATTCCACATATACATGAAATTATATAGTATTTGTACTTCTCTGTCTGACTTGTTTTACTTAGCAAAATACCCTTTAGGTCCATCCATATTGTTGAAAATGGAAAGAATTCATTTTTTTTATTATTGCTGAGTAATTCAGTTTCTCCTTGTATTTCTGTCAATTTGCACTATATTTATGTTGATCTTATGTTATTCAGAGCATAAGAGTTTATCACTGCAGGAAATACTTGATGAAATGGCTTTTAATCAATAGAAACTATTCTCTTTAAGTCAAATTTATTGGGGTAACATAGGTTAATAACATTATATAAATTCCAGGTATACAACTTTATGACATCCGTATGCTCCACTGTGTAATAACCACCTGAAATCTATTCTCCTTCCATCATCATATATTTGACCCCCTTTTACCTTCAACTTCCACTCCCCATCCCTTTCCCCTCTGGTAACCAAAATTATATTATCTGTATCTATGAGTTTGTTTGTTCATTTGTTGTTTTTTGTTTCATATTTCACATAAGAGTGAAATCATATAGTCATTGTTCTTTACTGTCTGACTTATTTCACTTAATGTACTACTCCCAAAATTCAGCCATGTTGTAAAAACTGGCAATATTTCATCTTTTCATGGCTGAGTAGCATTCTATTGTATATCCTCTAGTACCATATATATGTGTGCATTATATATATATATATATATATATATATATATATATATAGAGAGAGAGAGAGAGAGAGAGAGAGAGAGAGAGAGAGAGAATATATATGTGCTGCACCTTTATTCAGTCATCTATTGAAAGACAGATTGTTTCCATGTCTTGGCCACTCTGTAAATAATGCTGAATCAACACAGGGGGTCCATATATCTTTATAAATAGTGTTTTTAAATATTTTGTGTAGATACGCAGAAAAGGGATCACTATATCATATGGTAGCTCTATTCTTAAAATTGGAGGGTATTTCCATGTGGTTTTCCACAGTGGCTATATCAATTACATCCCCACCAGAAGTGTGCAAGGGTTCCCTTTTCTCCATATCCTCTCCTTAATAATAATTTTTTTGTTGTTGTTGTTCAGACAGAGTAGGAGGGAGAGAGAGGAAGAGAGAGAGAGAGAAACATCGACGTGAAAGGGCCACATCGAGTGGCTACCACCCACATGACCAACCAGGGCCGGGGACAAACTGCAACCGAGGTACATGCCCTTAGCGCGAACCGAACCCGGGTCTCTCTGGACCGCAGGCCGACGCTCTAACCGCTGAGCCAAACCAGCCAGGGCAATAATAATTTTTTTTTTCTTAAATTCTAGTCCATTTAAATTCTGTCCTTATTTGGTGGCATTTGTCTGTTCTGTTCTTTTCCATTTTTCTCTTTTCAACACATCTTTGAGTTTTGACATACTACTTTTTCCAAACTTTCAAAGTCGGTGCCATATAAAACTCCAAAAAGGGAGTGATGTTGATCTGCCAAAGTTGCTTCTCTCACACTCTCTCCATCAATTTCTTAATGAATTTCATGAAACCTCACACAAATTAGCATTTATTTAATACCAACTCTAAACTAGCAGTATTGTATTTATAGCACAAGATGTGGAATACGACGGAGGAAGGCAGTGGAGCATGGAGGAGGCGAATCAACAACAGCGTACAGCATAACCTTTGATTTTAATAGGGCATATCTCCTAGAGAAACAGGAAAAATAAGTAAATGCCAATAGTATAAAATGTATAATTTGTGTGATACTCAAAGAAGGAAGATAACGCTTACTGGAATAGTTGGAGCAAACTCCATGGATCTTTTTAATTAGTGAGTGAAAGGAAGAGCATTTTGTCTTTTTATGGGAAAATAGCATAAACAAAAAAATTCATTCAACCATTTACTCAATTCAGCAAACACTGACCAAACAACAACTTTTTCCAAGAATTGAGATAGGTGTTGGGAATAAAATAGTGTACTCAGAAATGCCTCTCTAAAATGAAGCTTAGAGTCTTTGAGGAGATCATATCACCTGAGTAGGTCTAAAATTAAGTTCTGTACCAAGAAGTGAAGGACTGGATCATTTTCAGGAGGGAAAACCCAGTTGGGGAAGCTGAAAAAGGCTTCTCCAGAGTATAAATATTAAACTGAGAACAAAAGAAAGAGTGACTTTTTTTTGTGGCACCTCAGAGACAGCTGGCTGCTTCAGGATGAAGCTGAACAACTCTTTCCCAATCCCTGGTTGCCAGAAGCTCACTGGTGTGGATGATGAATACAAACTTTTAGCATATGGCCACAGACAGTGCTGCTGATGCTCTGGGTGAAGAATGTAAGGGTTATGTGATTTGAGACAGTGGTGGGAACAAGAAAGAAGTTCTCACCATGACACAGGTTGTCTTGACCCATGGCCATGTCGGACTCTCCTGAGTAAGAGGCATTCCTGTGACAGACCAAGGAGGACTGGAGAAGTGCAAATCTATTCGGGGTTGTGTTGTGGATGCCAATCTGAGTGTTCTCAACTTGGACATTGAGAAAAAAGGGGAGAAAGATATTCTTGGACTCACTGATACTATTGTGCCATGTGATCTGGGGCCCAAAAGAGTTAGCAGAATCTGAAAATTTTCCAGTCTCTCCAAAAAAGGTGATATCTGGCAATATGTTGTGAGAAAGCTGCTAAACAAACAAAGTAAGAAACCTAGAACCAAAGTGGCCAAGATTCAGCGTCTCGTTACTCCACGCATCCTGCAATACAAATGTTGGCGTATTGTTCTGAAAAACAGCACACTAAGAAAAATAAAGAAGAGACCACAGATTATGCTAAATTTTTGGCCAAGAGAATGAAGAAGGCCAAAGAAAAATGTCAGGACCAGACTGCCCAAAACACAGGTTGTCCTCTCTGAGAGCTTCTACCTCTAAGTCTCAGTCCAGTCAAAAATGAGATTTTCTAAAAGTAACAAATAAGCCCGGCCAGTGTGGCACAGTGGTTGAGCATTGACCCATGCACCAAGAGGTCACCAGTTCAATTCCTAGTCAGGGCACATGCCCAGGTTGTAGGCCAAATCCCCAGTGGGGGGCATTCAGGAGGTGGCCAATCGATGTTCTCTCTCGTCGATGTTTCTATTTCTCTCTCCCTCTCCCTTCCTCTCTCTCTAAAATCAATAAAGAAAAAAAAATTTTTTTAAGTAACAAATAAGATCAGACACAGAAAGAGAGAGAGAGAGGGGGGGGAGAAAGGAAGAAAGGAAGGAAGGAAGGAAGGAAGGAAGGAAGGAAGGAAGGAAGGAAGGAAGGAAGGAAGGAAGGAAGGACTATAACCATGCAAGAGTGTGGGAGGGAGTTTAATAGGCAGAAGGAACAGTGTGTGCAAAGGCCCACTGGCAGGGGGAACTTGTTCCACCTCTTTTTGAAGCTAAAAGAAAAAGAAAAAAGGGTCACATGAGAAGCAGTGAGAGGTAGGCATTTTAGGTCAGGTTAAAATTTTAAAAATTTTTTATTGTTGTCTTTAAAGTGATAGAAAACTACTACTGAAATATTTAAATTGAGTAAGGAATTGAGGGTGGAATGAAGGTGATTGACTTCATCAGTATTTACATTTTAGGAGGATCCCTCTAGCCAGGGGAACTCCCTGGCTCTCCCTCAGTGGAGAATGACTGGGAGGCACTGAGAGAGGCCACTGGGGAACTGGCTATGGCAGGAGTGCAAGTGCGAGTTTTATAGTCGTTTTGTCTCCAATGGGAGGCATTAAAATGGAAAGAACTATTTCAGTTGAACAATATTTAGGAGGCAAAATCGATAGGACTCTAGGATGGATTAGATATGGGATGCAGAAAGTCCAGGAATGACTCCAGGGTTTCTGGCCTCTTCAACAGGTTGGGGAGGGTCTGGAACAGGGAGAGGTTGTGAGATTTGTTCTGGACACGATCACAGTCATTGAGAATGGAATGTGCATGCAGGTAACGATAATGATACCGATGTGACAGTGGCTGAAAGTGCTTAATGGAGACTGGTGCAATAAAAATAAAAATTAAATGGATTGGGAGGAGGCAGAGAAAGGTAACTGAAATTCAGTCAGTGACATTTGGAATCATACTCAAGTAGGCAGTGTATGACCACTGGGTGATTTTTTAAAATGCATAATTACCTCTCAGAGTCTTGGTTTTCTCATTTTAACAGTGTGAAATTGTATTTATTCATAGGGTTCCTGTGAGGTTAAATATGAAAACTGTCCAAATTGTCTCTACACAGAATGCAAGGGAGTTGTCCATGCATCTTGACAATATACCCAAATATATGGAGCTCAAGAGGCATGAGAATTTCCAGGCTGTGGTCAATTGCTGTATGCCAAAGAAACAGCCTACTACTGCCTGGCTAACCAGTGTGAAAATACCCAAAAAAGTAAGTACTAACCCAAAGTAGGGCAATGAAAACTGAGCATATGGACTCCCTCTAGGTTCTGATTTCTCACAGAAAATCAGGAGCCCTGACCCCAGATCTGCTCTCAGCTCCCCAGTTCCCACAGTCACAACCACTTCCTGTTTGATTCCTCAGACCTGGTTATTTGTGTTCACTTAAGTCACCTGTCTGGACCCTGCATTCATCCCAATGGGTAACCCAGACATTTCTTTCACTAACACCTATAGTTAAGAACCTGGGCTCTGGAGTGAGACCACCTGGGTTCAAATCCTGGCTCTGATGCTTGTTATTTGACCATGGGCAAGTTACCCAATCTGTCTACATTTTAGCTTTTACTTTTAGAAAATAGGAATATGAATACTTCATTTCAACATTGTCATAGATATTAAAAACATTGTATATAAAGCTTATAGGACTTTACATAACAGATTAGTGCTCATGGCCAGCTACTGAGGAAGTGGGTAGATCTTTTTCTTAGGTGTTTTTCTAAAGGGTTCAGTATACACAACTGGATATCTTCAGAGGTCCAGTAATTCTCAGAAAGCCTTTCCAAATAAATACCATTCACTTCCTTGAGCATCCCTTAGCCAGAGCTTCTCAGTGCTCAGACACACATTATCAGTACATCTAGACTTCAGCACTTCCAACTCACGTTTTCCGTTTTCTCCTCCATAGGATGGCTTACATCTGGCTCTGTAACAGCCTGGATAGGACCCACGTTGACGCAATTTCAGTATTCCTGAGATGTGACAGACCACCCTCCTACCTCATTTATTTACAGTGGTTTACTCCTATAGTTATGTTCCTTGAATTTAAACTCTGTCCCTTGTTTGTTAATCCTTATAAATGATCATAATATAAGTTCATTCAAATTTTTAAAAATTGTTTTTTAAAGAGCTGCATGTGAGAAAAATAATTCAACCTACAACAACAAAAACAGAAAATCTTTCTCACAGAACTCTTCATTCTTCTTCCCAGTATAACCACTTTGTAAGTTTTAGTTTATATTCTTTAAAAAATAATCAGGCTTTCTCAAATATACATGTATATACATTTTTAATTACAAATGGAATCATACTACACATCTCTTTCTGTAAAACTTTATGTGTAGATATATATATATATATATATATATATATATATATATATATCCAAGGACATTTTTACATTTATCTTCAGATAGAGTAGGAGGGAGGGAGAGGGAGAAGGAGAGGGAGAGAAAGGGAGAGAGAGAGAGAGACATCAATGTGAGAGAGACACATTGATTGGCTGCCACCCGCAGGACCCTGACCAGGGCTAGGGACTGAACTGCAACCAAGGTACGTGCCCTTGACCGGCATCGAACCCACAACTCTTTGGTCCATGGGCCAACGTTCTAACTGCTGAGCCAAACCGACCAGGGCTATACATATCAATATTTTAATGACTGCTTTGTATTCTATTTTATGATATTATGCACTGATGATGATGTAATAAATTCTCTATTGTTAAACATTACAAATAATGTTACAGTATGTATACACATACATGCACACACACACATTCACACATCTTGGCATTTTTTTTTTTATCCTCACCCGAGGAAATTTTTGCATTTATCTTCAGACAGAGCAGGAGGGAGAGAGGGAGGAAGAGAGAGAGAAACATTGATATGAGAGAGACACATCCAGTGGTTGCCACCCACATGACCCCAACTGAGGCCTGAACCCAGGACTCTCTGGTTTGCAGGCCGACGCTCCAACCGCTGAGCCAAACGGGCCAGGGCTTGGCATACTTTTTAATTCAAGACATGTTGAAGACCTAGACTAAGTCAGTGGCAGGAAAGATGGCAAGATGGAGGGTGTTGAAATGGAACATGTCAGGGAAAAGAAAGTCTAGGGCAAGCCTCAGATTTCTTTTTTGGACAGATGGTTCTGTGGGATGACATTCACTGAGCTAAGGAATGCCAGAGTAGAAAGTGGTGTTCCTAGGGGAGATGACAGCTTCAGTTTTTTACAGGTTAAGTTTCAGTTGTCCACGCGGCATCCAAGTTGAGCTTTCCAGTAAGTAATTAGATATAATTGCCTGAAATTCAAGAAACAAGTCTCCGCTGCCAAGTTTCTTCTGCAGCAGACTGTGAAAACGGACAGTGTCAGTAATTAGTAGTCTGGCCTAGGAATTACTTAAAGTCGGATTCTGGGCAAGTCCGAAAGGAAGAACACAGTTGTATTATGGATTGAATGCTAAGTACTTACTTACAAGACAGAAGGAGACTAATTCCACCTTGAAATGTGTACTGATGTATAATAGTCATGTATTTCACTTTTTAAGGCTGATCTCATATATTTTGGTAATTATATATTTTTAAATTATAAAAAGATCATACTTTTAATTCTTTAATTTAGTCAGAAAACTATATATTAATTTCAGAAAAATGAGCATATTTTTATGCCATAAGTTTTGTTGTTTGGTCCAGAGTACCATTTGGAGGGGAACTCTCTAAGCTGGCAAAAAAAAAAAAAAAAAAAAAAAAAACAGTAAATGCTGAAACTGCAAACCCAAAGTTACGAAATTCTCATGACAACATGTCAGCCAAAGATGGAACCAAGTTCTGGTATAGAAGGTTTACAAGAGATGTCAGCTTTTTAGGAGGCTGTCCCTCAGTTTCTTTCCAACTCTTAAGTCTGATTCTGATTGCTATGAAGGAGAACCCAAGTTTTCATTTAGTCAGAAAGCCAGAGCCTATTCCAAAACCATCTCCTGAAGGCAAAAGAATCCTCCACTTAGTCCCAGGAATCCCCTATCCAGCTGGCTTCACAGTTCTGTCAATCAGGAACAAGCCACCTGTGTCTTGCCCCTACTCAGTCTCCTGGGGCTAGAACTCTAACTGCAATGAGAAGGGAAAACAGCCCTCTGTCTGACAAGCATGGGGAAATTCTTTTCTATTTCCTGCACTGCAAATTTAGAGTATAAAAAACAAAAATTTCTCCCAAGCCTAGAACAAAAACATACAGTATACTTGATATGTTGTAAAATGCTGGTTGTGGTGGAGGACCTCAGAACACATGACCTGGATCTGATATTTAACCTTCTCTTTCTATACTGCCTGACAGTTGGGCACACTTCCCTTGCTAAAATGGAACAGAGGAAGTTGAATGCAATTTAGTTTTCTCTGGCCCAGTATCACGTACTTGAGGACAGCAGTAAGTATTATTTGAAGATGATGGCGATGATGAAGGCATTGACGTATTGGTACCCTCTTCCCAAGCTTGAGGAGAAAAGGGTTCTCCACATTTATAAAGCCTAATAGATAATTAAGCTAGGTGAGTTTTTGTGACAATGGATGGTGTCACATATGGGTTGGAAGAGGTTACTGAGGCCAAGCTATTGCTAATTCTATTATAAGGTAAGAAAATAATCCTATTTGTTGAGATGAAAATGTGGAAGGAAAATAAAGAAGCACAGAATTGGCTAATAAATGTTGATAATCTTAGGTCAAAATATAGCTTCTAACGTTATAAATTAGACAATTTTATAGTTTCAATTAAAATATTAGTATATTAATATTTAATTGCAAAATTGTTTTTTGGTTGAATGAGGCTGAAAATATGTAGTAATTGAGAAGAAAGCATATCACATCTCCCAGGGGTGTTTGATAAATAGTGAAGTATGATAATGAATTGTGTACAACAAACACTCTATATTTATTATTGAAATTATAGAAAATTCTCTCTGTGGGACACTGGACAGGACTTAATTAAAATCTCGTGTCGTGTTTCCTTGCAGCCCTCACTTGAAATATCTAGGTCTTGAGGAAAGAAATCAAAGTGAGGAACATATTCAGACAAGTTTCGAAGTGGACGCCCATCAGCTTCTCCTAGTCAACTGAGACTGACTACCATTACATAAGAGAGACTATATTACTATGCTACTATATTACAAGGTCAGCTTCACACTAGAAGAAAAGTCTTTGGAAGATTCAGCTGATAGGCACTCATCAGAATATAATAGACACCTGCAATCAAATTCCATCCAGGAAATATTCTGGGAACAATTTAAAGTGTGCTGGAAAAAAAAAATCTTAAACTTAGGGATATAGAACTCAATTATCTGTGGGAATCAGAACTCATTACCTAGTACACCATCTAAAGGACCATCAAATGTCCTTAGAGAAGCAATCACAGTGACAAAATCAGTGTCTGAGTTCACGATTTCTCTGAGTCTCTTAGCAGTAAACTTTATCATGAATCATTTTGCTTCTATCATTTTTTTTCAAACTGACAGATATTTATAACAGAAAGAAAAAAGTGGGAGAGGAACATGAAACAAAATAAAGAAATGAATGCCATAATTTGTAATATGCTAGAAGAAGCTTTAACTTGCTGGTTTGCTCTTTTAATAAATATGAATTATGAGAGAAAAAAGATATTACTAGAAAATGAGAAACGGAGTTCACATTACTAACTTGTCAAGTCAG
This sequence comes from Tadarida brasiliensis, assembly GCA_030848825.1. NCBI lineage: Eukaryota > Metazoa > Chordata > Mammalia > Chiroptera > Molossidae > Tadarida > Tadarida brasiliensis. The sequence goes on along the minus strand of CM061265.1, from coordinate 38,549,090 downwards.
AGTAGATTGTAAGGACCTGCCAACAATTATTCCCTAAAACATGAAGTACCTAAAGGACTCATTCTAACCCCTGAAAGAAAAAGCCTGGTTAAGTAAAATGCCCCTGGAGTAGTAACACTCTACCCAAGAAGCTGGAGTCACTCTAGGTCTTTAACCCAGAAAAAGTTAATGAACAGAGAATAGTAAGGCAACAGAAGGAAGCCACTGCCATTTCAAGGGCAGGAGGGACGATGGCAGGCACTTGTCCATCTGGTGGGAACCACAGTGACATGTCTTGATCAGAACTGGGACCTCAGAGTGAAGGGCTTCCTGAAGGGACCTGGAGTGACAGAGAAGCAGCCACCGATAGAGACACCATGGGAAGCAGAAGCAAAGGGGCAAAAAGCGCCAGACTTTTCTTCTCCTGCCCTCTAGTCTTTGGCCAGTGCCTGCCTATGTAAGTCTGCGTGGGCTGTCATGACTGGGTGGCTTCAAAAAACAGAAATTTATTTTTTCACAGTTCTGGAGGCTAGAAGTCTAAAGTCAAGGTTTCTGGGGAGATTGTTCTTCCTGAATGACCACCTTCTTGCTATCTCCTCACATGGCCTTTCCTGGGGCATGGCAGGTGAGGGGGAGAAAGAGGAGCTCTGTGGCATCTCCTGCTCAGAAGGACACACACATTAGGACCCCATCCTTATAACCTAATTTAACCTTAAACACTCCCTTAGAGGCCCCATCTGCAAATGCAATCACATTGAGGGTTATAGCTTTAACATGTGGATTTGGGGTGGGGAAATAAACATTCAGTCCATAACACTGCCTTTGGCTGAAATTACTGAGATGCCAATGGGCAAGGGACCCTGGGAAATGACCTGAGATACAGAACACGAGGGGAGGTGGAATAAATATGAGGGTGTTAACCTGTACAGTCTATCTCAGTATTATTTTAATCTGATTTTTGATAGAACTTGGAGAAAAACAAATAGTAGAATTGGGTGGATTTAATATAACTTGCTGAAATATGTGTTCCTTATTTACTATAATGGCAGATCAATTTATGCTGGCAGATTTGATAGTGGCAACCAAATTCTTAGCTACAGAAGATAGCAAATTTATCATAAAAAATACTTCCCGCCAAACCTAAAATTTTATGATTACTGAACCATTATAGAAATTTTATATCTGGGCAACAAACATTTTGTCTGCCTGGTGAAAAAAATAAACATTTATAGGAATAAAATAAAAATAGGATTCTATTCTAATAAACTGAAAAACACATAAAAACAGGTTGGCTTTAAGATCTCCTTATTAATCCCCCACCCTACCCACTCATATGGTTGCAGATGCTGCTGACAAATATAAAAAAGCAATATTCCTCACTTAAATAGGACCAAAACCAAAAAAAGTTTATCGCCTTTTGCACAAGGGGTAAGTCTTTCATCCCAATCAGTACCCTAAATCTGGGAAGTCACACACAATCCAAACATGAATGCACAAACCTCGTTTCTTATTACAATGGCCTTGCAAACCTCAGGAGAAGCTACAACTACTGTGTATCAATCAAAACACTTGTAGGTTAAACTTAACAGATACTGTTCAGGTAATAAAGGAGGAAATGCATTTGGTCAATCAAAATCAACAACCCATATGAAGAGTACAATGGCCCTTTACGTGAGGTTTCCTAGAACACAGTGCCTTCCCATTTACCTTTGACCTCAATGAATGCTCCAAAACCTGGCAATATATGTCAAGAGCCTTATAAAGTTTATATATTTTAATCCATTGATTTCATTTCTGGAAATCTAAGAAAATAAAAAATTCTGGAAAAAGTTTACACATGAAGGTGTTCATTAAGTCATTATTTATAATACTATGAATTAGAAACAATCTACTATTTTTGACAGTAGGATGTGAAAGCGGTTCCTGGACCTAATTCCAACATGTGTATGAAGGCTTTCTCACACCAGAAAGCAATTACTAGACTCTGACAGGGTATCTGAGAACTCAACTCAATTCTGGCACTATCTACCAAGAAACAGAATCAGATTCCAAAGGTAAAGGACTCAGTCCCACAAGCCCACCCTCCACTTCAGATGCCAATCCAAATCCAGGTTGTTACCTCTGCTTTAACAGACTGTCTATAAATCAGGGGTTTCCATGACCCGCTCCTCAAGTTTGATTAATTTGCTAGAACAGCACACAGAACTCAGTGAAACCCGTTAACTCACTAGATTACAAATTTATTCTAAAAGGACATAACTAGGAACAGTCCAACAGAAGAGATGCATACATAGGGCAGGGTATGGGGAAAGTGTGCACAGATTTCACGCCCTGTGCAGGTGTACCACTCTCCCTGCATCTCCAGGAGTTCATCAACCCAGAAGCTCTGTGAAAAAGAGGTTTGTCACTACAGCTCTCCTTTTGGGTTTTTCTAGAGGCTTCATTATGTAGTTATGATTGACTAAGTCATGGCCATCAGCAACTGAACCTCCAGCCCCTTCTCCCTTCCCAGGTGGACGGGGGTAGGGTTGAAAGTTTCAACCTCCTAATCACATAGTTGGCTCCACTGGTAACCAGTTCCCATCCTTGGGTGGGGTCCAAAAGTCACCTTATTACCATAACAAAAGACATCATTCTTACTATCACCACTTAGGACATTTCAAAGATTTTAGGAGCTCTGTGTCAGAAATGGGGATGAAGACAAAATATATATTTATAATAACACAACATCACAGACTGCTTAATGAATCCATGATACAGAGATATAATGGACTGTTATATAACCAATAAGAGCTATGATTATAAAGAGAATTTATAATATGGTGAAGCACAAGTATAGAATACTATCAGAAAAAGTGTTATATAAAAAAACGGTAAAAATGTAGCAACTGTTAATAAGCTGTAATGCTACAAATGTTAATGATAGTTGAGTTTTAGAATTATGGATTTCTTTCTCCTTTCTACTTTACTCATATTAAAAAACAAAATTTGCCAGGCTGGTGTGGCTCAGTGGATTGAGTGTTGTCCTATGGACTGAGAAGTCCCAGTTCTATTCCTGGTCAGGGCACATGCCTGGGTTGCAGGCTCGATCCCCTGTAGGGAGCATGCAGGAGGCAGCCAATGGATGTTTCTCTCTCACATTGATGTTTCTATCTCTCTCTTCCTTTCTCTCTAAAAATATCAATAAAAAACTTAAAAAAAAAATTCGACTGAGTAAATCTGAAGATCTAATGGCTTTATTAAGCAATTCATAAAAGAGGCAGCATCCCATCTAGCAACTACAAGGGCACTCAGAAGTGTGATACAAAATGGAAGGTTTTTATGGGAAGAAGGGTGGGGCAAGGGAACTGTTAATAAAAGGAAAAAAAGAACTATTTTTAGACCAGGACATCTTTGGTATGTAGGGGGTGGGAGTACAAATGAAAGAGGGGCTATAAGGTAGTAACCACACAGGATGATTTGATCATAAATTTCTAACTGGGCAGGTCATGGTGGGTAGTCATGCCCTAGGCCTATAGCTTCCTTAGTAAACGGTTAATCTCTGCCTTAGGTGAGCCCACTCCATTGTTCTCGTGCATCTAGCACAACACACCTTTAAAATGCTCCCTCATGGGAGCACATGCACCAGAACTCCTCATTATCTTGTTGCCCTCATACCATCTCTATTTACTGTAAATGTTAAATGTTAAGTATCCTGTAGCTGCCAATGTAAAAGAAGTAAGTATCCCTCTGCTTTACACTTTTTATCAAATCAGATTTCCCCCTTTGCTTTCCCTGACCTCCTTAATTTAGTACCAATATTAGATTCCATGTGATCTTCCTCTTGTTTTTTCCTTTGATTCTAAATGTATAAAATGAACTGCAAAACTGCCATTCTCTGGAACATTTTCTTAATCCCTTGAGATCTTGCTTCCAGGGATGTCCTCATTTTAGCTCAAATAAACTCTAATAAAATTTTTCTGTAGGTTTGGACATCCTTATACCCACAGAAGGGAATTGCAAGGGTTCTTACCATGCAGACTACCTCTCTTTTTTTTTTTTTTGGAGGGATGTATTATGATGGAGAGGTTCCATGTGACAGATTACCTTACTGATGCTTGACCAGAAAATTCCAAACTGGTTGATTAAGATTACTTTTCTGGGAGAGGTTGAAACTGCAGTTAGATCCAGTATTAAATATAGGTTTGGTATCATGGACTTTTAGCAGGAGGGACACCAGTTTGGGCCCGTGGTTTTCTCTTTAACACTCTGTAGTGCATATGTTCTACGTTGACCATCTAATACTTAGTGGCAACTATATGAAAACAATCATTGCTGATACCTGACACCTTTTCTCTTATTTGGTATTAATGTGATTATAATTAGCTAGTTATTAATAACAGAAAAGGAACAAAGGGAAGGCCAGACATTACAGGCATGTCATTTAGGGCAGCTTCACAAGGAAGCTACAGGGAACCAGGGAACCAGGGAACCACCAGCCCATTTCCTGCAAAACACTGGGGGAAAGATTCTAACAAAGGGGAGAGAGCCTCATGCACAGTGAAGTTGGGGTGACTAGGGAAGTTGCCTGTCAGTCATACTTGGGAACAGAGATCACTGGCCAGGATGGGCGGGGCCACTGGAAGTTCATGAAAATTTGGGAATACATAATCCCCTAAACAAAGGAATTCTCTCTTGGCTCTTGGCTCTTTCTTGTGGCTCTGGCTCTCTTGCATTTGCCTGTATGGCCCATGGCCATGCAAACCCCACATGCAATGGACTGACGGACTGCAGTGGGGAACACAAGCTAAGCCAGCCTGATGCTGAATTGGACTGTCCCAACATGGAACAGAAATTCTGGACACTGGCTCTGATTCTAGCCCTACTGAAGCCACAACTACACTTCTTCCTTGGCAGGACAAGGGGAAATGGGACCTTGGAAACTCAGGGATGTTAATTCCACAGAAATGAAATTACTCCTTCTCCCATGCAAGTCTCAGAAAATTATTTTTCTCGGGATATTGCAAGAATTCCACTCCCACAAGCAACAGGTGGGGATGAGGACCTCTCCCTACTGGTAACAGAATCACTTCAGTTTCCTTAAATTGGCACAACGGTTTTGGAGGCCAAAGAGAGGAGAGCTGAGCAACCCATTTGGCCCACTGCTCACTGTTTCTCAGTGCTGAACTAGCCTCTTCAGCTAAATTCACAATTATTTATTGAGAATCTATTATTTGCTGAGCATCATTTTAATGCAATAGGGAATCCAAAGAGGTATGCCACATCTCTGATTTAAGCTTATGATCTAATTGGGGACAAAAGTCATATACTTGAAATAAAAATCAGGGAGCAAAACTGCATTTAATCTGATACTTTGGGCCACAGACTCAAGCTACTATTGATGGCAGAAGAAATGTTATTTTATGATAAACAAAGTTATAATTTTTTTCTTTTATCAGTTCAGAGGAATTTTTAAAATTATTTAAGAAAGCACAAATATTGTCTGATAAGGCCATTATTTCTGCTTTTCTCAAATGTATTTTTTAATTTAGCTATATTAAAACTCTTCTCCCCAAAGAGCAAGAAGTTGTTAAAGTACATAGAAAGCTGTTTTAATTTTTAAAATTAAAGAAAAACTGTTTTATCAAACTCTGACTTGCGTCTCTAGGTATTTGCTAACTTTTTTTTTTTTACAAAGAATATGTTTCACTCCACAATAAGAAACAAATTTGTTATTAAAATAGAAAGATGTTACTTAGAAGTTATGTAAAACAGTAAATATTTATTTCAAAAACAATAACGATTTTATAGAAAAAAAAGGAAAGTGTACATTATTTGACAAGAAAAATTATACATTGATATAAAAAAAGGTTTGCCAAAACCTAATTTGGTGTGGAAAATTAATCACCAAAAGTATTGTATACAATTGTACTCTAAATTATACTTGACATTAAATCAAAGGGAAACACAAACACCTTAAATCATCACACTGCCACTTCAGGTAAACTGTGGAAAAATGTAGTAGATGAGAACCTAAGACTATAATTTACTTTTTAAATATTAAAGTAGCAAGGTTTAATTGTATTTTAAATTCTCTTCTTAAATCATTGATGAGATTTTCTTTCTCTTTCTCTCTTTTTTTTTTTTTGCCATTTCTCTCCTCTCAAAATAAAATGAGTCTTTTCATTCATTCCTTAAAAATTTTCCCCAATCATTTCAATATTCTGTTATGGTTAATACTTCACCTCTACCCACCTCATGCATGCATTATGAGAAAATATACATAGTGGAGTCTTGAATGCTCAGTGCGTGTGTGTGTGTGTGTGTGTGTGTGTGTGTGTGTGTGATGTTTAGCCATAAGGGAAAAAAAGACACTGTTGAAAAAATAGATCATTAAATCAAGAGGGATTGTATGAAATTCTCTGATAAATACATTCTGTTTGATGGTCATTTAATATTTTTCAGAAGGAAAAATTAATCTAGATAAGGCTATTCTCTGTCTTATTTTTAAATCAAAGCATGTTATAATTTATTCTTGGAAAAAAATAAAACAGTAAAATGAAACTGTACTGATTGCAGTGTCTTACCATCCCACCCACTCCAAACAAAACAAATCCAGACAGAATGATGCAAAGGGTTTCTGGGGCGTGAACCCTCAGAGGGGATCCAGAGAAAAAAAAATGATAGTAAGATTGGGTAGGCCACAAGTAGTGGGGGAGGGTGAGCTCTGACAAGCAGTGGTTGAAACTGGAACCCCACTGCGCATTAATCTAATCAACTTGTAGTGTCATTGACCTTGAAGAAATAAATTTATCTCCTGGTCAAATACTTTCTGAATAGGTGCTTGCAGTGTAATCAATTTTCAAGCCCTCACCAGGTCCAGATTAATTTGTGCAACTCAAAAGTTAATTAAACCCCTTCTTCCAACAAAACAGATTCATTCTAAACCATTTGATGCTAGAAGCTTACGTAAACCATTTCTCAAAAATGCTCCCGAAAAAAATCCACTTGAGGTAATAGAAACCGAGACTCCTGGGGACCCCTTGGTTGCTCATACAGGCTTTGGAACTTTGTCCTGTGGCTTTTAGATAGGAAGGTTAACAAATTTCAATGGCACACACGTGTACTACTGACCTCGGTTAGAACCCACTCTGGCAGTCTCAAAAAGCAAGGTTGTTGATTTTATGGAAATTGAAAAATACAAATAAATTCCTCTGTGATTTTTTCCTCTTTCATTTCCAGTTACCTTAATATTTCCCAAACCAGAAGACTAAAAAAGAAACAAAATAAATAGTTAATTATTTAAAGATGTTGTACAAGTAAAAAAGGTAGTTTGAAGTCTGAGTGTTCCTGGAGGTGTAAAATATTCTGGAATACATTTAAAGCTTCCTAGCAGCTCTTCTAGCTGCAGTGCTTGAGGGGGAAATAAATGAAGTATGCAAGAGTCATTCGATATAATGTGACTATCTTCTAGCTATACATCCAATTGTCTTTCTCGATTGTTGAGAAAGCTATAATGTTATGCATGTAACTGGTTAGTTTTTTTTTTTTTTATAGCCATTGTATGTGAAATATAATAGATGCTTAAAAGAAATGGGTGACCCCTTTAAAATATCTCCCTTAAGAAAGAACTGAAAAAGCAGGTTCACCATGACCTTGGTAGAAACAGAAAGCTGAAGAATAAATCCAGTCCCGTGCTACGTGTCTGTTCAGTAGAGCTCTTACTTAAAGCAAGGAGAGAAAGGCTAGAAGCCCCGAAGGAGAAGGGAGGATGACTCATACATACTGTGTCATCTTTAATGGGCTAAAATGTGGTCTTAGGAACCAAGGGACAAAACAACTGCCATCTTTACTTTTTGTGCAATTGTAATTTGAGTCAAGCAGAGAGTACACACAGGAGCTTCTGTCCCTGCACTCATCTGAATAGCCACCTCTTACAAGCTCAGTGTGAAGACTGTCATTCATTAGCTGAAAGACTTTGACACATGACACATCCCATGTTTACCTCTGACACATTAAGGTTCAGAACCCAAATAATAGTTCAGCAGAGGAAATCTGGAACAATTGCTTGAGGTCTGAGACAAGAAAGAAAAGGTAAAAGTAGGTTATTAACTTAAACCAGGCAATTCTAGGAGAATTTCAGGAGAATACAATTATCACAAAACTGTATGAATCATATATATAAGCATCAATTGTAACAGTATTAAATGTTATTTATTTAAATGCCTAATCATGATGCTGCAACAGTGGATAGTATCAGAAAGACTATCACTGAACCCGGCCGGTGTGACTCAGTGGATTGAGTGTTGCCCCGATTGAGAAGTCCCGGTTCAATTCCAGGTCAGGACACATGCCCAGGGTTTCAGGCTAGATCCCCAGTAGGGGGTGTGCAGGAGGCAGCCGATCGATGTTTCGCTCTCACATCGATGTTTCTCTCTCTTCCTCCCACTCTGTCTGAACAAAAATGGAAAGAATGTCCTCGGGTGAGGATAAAAAACAAAATCAATAAAAACATATTTAAAAAAACCAGACTGTCACTGAAGATTATTTCCTTAAAGTAAAGCTATAACGTTTTAGCAAACTTTCACTATAACATTTAAACACAAATTTTTCCCTACAGAAAACACAGGTTAAAATTGGCTATTCATTTTTCTCTAGGATTTAAATTATGTGAAAATTTTCTCAAAACTTAATACTCCAGATTGCTGTCTCTGTACATAATTACACATTTAATGGGTCTAATCTAAAACTTGTCACTCACGGTTGAGGCAAGGCATCTCACTGTGAAAACCTAATGATTCACACAATTCCAGTTATTATACTTCCTACTCGCAGTATAAATGCACACAAAGCAATTCTTGTAAAAATTTCTTGTAAATAGAACATACTCTTACACCTATTAGAATCTCACTCTCCTGGTGAGGATACAATTTACATTTGTTGTAATGACTTAAGTAATAGTAAGAGCTTGTTACCTCTTCTGTGCTTGTGAAACATTGTGACAAAAATAGACAGCTGAGAGGGCAAGATGAAGTAACATATGTCAAAGCATGTGGATGAAGGAGGCGAGTGTACGGTATTTTATAAATGCAAGATGTCATTATTTTATCAATAATACGGGGTGCAGAAGTTTTACACTTCAACATTACTTAAAAGATCACTAAATGTTTTATGACATTGAAAGATTGCTCAGTTTCCAAAAGAAATAGGTAGCACATAAAATTGTGGTAGGTAGTTAGATAGACAGGAGCAGAGCAAGGACAATGGGCCTCAGAAGGTTACCAGGGCAGAAAGCATTGGGTGCCTAGCAAAGATAAAAAATCTGGGAAAACAAGGACCTTGCCTCCAGGGCAATCCCCCCAATCTGCACCCCCCCACACACACCAGCATTTGGCTGGTCATGTGGTTCAGGCCCTCCCCTGAGCTTTCCTCCCCTGGCATGTTGCTAGTCATGTGGGTTAGACCCCTGAGAGGGGGAACAAACAGGGGGATGGAGAATAGCCCTTAAGCATTAAGCCTCCAGGACAATGAGGTTCTGACACACATCGAATACATCTAGGCCTCAGTGGTGTTTCAGCTCCAGGCCCAGAAAAGCAGCAAAACCAGACAAGTGATGCCAAGGCTGACATCAAGACCAGCTGCATTTACTAATGACCCTCTGACCTGGCACTGACCAATCAGTAGAGACCACAACCCTGAAAGGACACACCTAGAAGCTGATGAATAGTCTACTTGGATCCTGTCCTGAGACCTCCAGATAAATACCGTCAAGACTGAGGACTCACTCCAGCTCTCTCTCTCTGGAGCACTCCTTCACCTACCCCACCCTCTTCCCCCAGGTGTGTTTTCCTTGCCTCTCTCTTTCTCCTAAGAGTGAAGGGCCCGTCTTTTTCTTCTGTAACCTGTTTCCTGCACCCATTTCTTCTACGGCTCACTTCTTCTACTTCTGTGACTTTCTAAATAAACGTTCTCTTATCATTTGTGTCTTGACTCTGAAATCTCAGGTTCCGAGGTTGCTGAACCAAGGTCCAGTCTGATTCCTCTGGTCTAACACCTGGTGCCATTTTGCTGCCAACAAAATGAAGTCATTTCATGAAAAAGGAGGCACAAAACAATTTTCTAGAGTTCTCTAGATAAGTACCAGCAGCAGGTAAATTAAGAAAACCTATCATTTTTCTTTTCATTTTTGAAGTCTGATGTTAAATTTGCTCTAGAATTGTAACTAATGCTGCTACTCATTTCTTGTAAGGTATTTGGGAGAGGCAATAAACAAGTATATAATGTGTAAGGTGGTGACAAAAACTATGAAGAAAAACAAAGCACAGTGTGAACGGTAGGGAACAGGGAGTAATGGTGGGGTAGGTTGAACCATATGAATTTGATGTTTTATAGGTCAAAAATAGTCTAATACCTGAAATTTCATATGATTCAACCAATATATAGTATGCAAATTTTTTTAAGTTCCAAATATTCCAATCTTTAACCCATCTTCTTCAGCTTCCCATCTTTTCCAGTAAATATTTAATAGATACCCATCTTTTTCTCCAAGGGTAAACTCTAACTCTGTTACTTGCTTTTCTCCTAAACTGTTCCTTGACCTTGTCTACTTAATATACCCCTTTTTCATTGTTCTGGTCTTATTTTTCTAACCCTGTTCAATGTACTTTTTTCCAGAATTTTTATCTTAAAACCTTTTTTACCACAAACTTCTGTAGCTCAAAATTGTATAGATTTGCTCATTACTTAAACCTATTGTGACCTCTTATCTTGGCCTTTAATTTTCCTAATAGGTATTCTTTGTTATTCTTGTGCTCATTTCGTCTACACTGGATTATTATTCTTTAACTTTTCATATGCATATAATCTCAATTATATTGTAAATTCCATGACAGCAAGATAGGTCATTTACTTTTTAATGACTTCTCAAGATCTAATTAATCATTCATAGATAGGTACTCAAAAGTCTTTAAAGACAAATATATTTCCAAATGAATTAGAATTTCAAATGTTTTTTGGTGTTCTAAGAAAGTGAATTTTAATTTTTATCAATCTTAGTAATTTGCGTCTTGAGACATCTTAAAATTCCACAAAGGGAGTAATACTCTGACTGGTTATCAAAGGAAATGCAAAAATGCATGTGAAAACATAAATTTCCAGTAAGATTTATTTTGACTTATTTCTTCAGAGTGTTTGCTATCTTAAAACTCAAAAATACCTTCACAGCGCAGGATACAATATTTAAACATTTTGAATCAGCTCTGTCAGACAATAAGGAAGACCCACTGCTCCGAATTGTCCAACTCTACAGTTTTGTTTCAGTCTTATAAGATGACACAGGATTGCCTCAGGTTGGGCATTGCCAACAAAGCATGAACATGTTGTAAATAAAACGATCACCACTTAGTTTCTTTCACTAATAGTTCTCTTCTTTGAACTATAAAAATAACCAAGACTTTTAATGTTAGCGTCAATTTTGCAGCACTGGATTTCCTACACATAAAGCTCTAGGATTCGGGAGAGACATTAGTAAAGAATCCCACATTGTTAACATAAAATCTGAATCTATATTTGGTGCTAATCATTGTTAGCAAAACAAAAATATACGAAAATCTGTTATCTCTGCTCAATGGAAATTCTGTGCCCTGTGGTCTTATACTTTAAATATCTCATCTTTATGTGTTTTCAAGACATGGAGGCTATGAAACTGAGCAAGTATCAATAAAGAAAACAAAGATCTATAAACTAAATCTCATTGCTGATTTAGGGCAACAAAGATAGAATAGATGGAGCTAATATGAGCTGGCTGTGTTTATAGAGTTTTCTGTTTTAATGGAATAATGCAATGATCAAGTCATTATTCATATTTTATCTTCATTCACACTATTAATATTACATCATAAACTCAACTAATTTAGAATTAAACCTTATGTGACCTAATAAAGAAATTGGTGAAATTTAGGGAAATTTAGGGCATCAAGATGAGCCAAGAAGCTTTTTTATTTTTATTTTTTCTGTAACACCATGACCAATTAGAATAATTACTGCTGAAGGAAGATGAGATAGTAAAGCAGAATGACTCAGAAGAAGAAAAAGCCAATCTCCTATTACTAAACTCAAACAGAATGTAACAGGAGAAGTATTGATTATAATTGCTCATCATGCTTTGTAACATTTTAAATAATACAAGTTTTTAGACTGTGACTTATGGCACAATTTTGTCAGGCTTATTAAATTGTTTTTATTTAATAACTTTTCACATGTGTAGCTTTACTGAAAATTTACATGTAAATGGCATATGTGTACTCTGTATCATTTTCCATACACTTGATACGTGATCTCAGATACGTGTTCCTCCTTTAGTGTGGCAGGGAAGAAAATAGAGATTTCATGAGTTAGCATTGTAATGTGTATTTCCATAAGAATCATACCTTTATCAATTCCCTGCCCAACGCATTTATTTCTTCCTGAACACATGCATCCCTGGGCATCAAATCCACTTTTTCCACACTCACTGAAACCCAATATTCAGTTTTCATGTGTAGTTCTCAGTGACCCTATGAAACCGAAATGTTTAAGCAGTCACAGTGTTAATGTATTCTTGTTTTCAGTTGTGGCGATTGTTATATTTTCAAATTGCTTGTTGTTTGTATGCAATAATTTCTTTGTTTTTTTTAAAATATTGATCATTCTCTATAGCTTTTCTGGAAATTTCATATGCATAATCATAGTATCTACAAATGATAACAGTTTTGTTTATTTTTTCTAATCCTTATGTTTATATATTTTGCATACCTTATTGTTTAGCAGAGACTCCAGTATAATGATGAACAAAAGAAGTCTTGAAGTCTTGTTCCTGACTTTAAAGACAATGTTTTAATATTTTATTATGAAGTATTTTGTTTCATGTAGGTAATATTTGGTGGCTAACTTTTAAACATAGTAAATGAGGTCTGTCTCTTTTATTATTTACTAAGTGTTTATGTAATGAATGGGCCATGAGTTTATTAAACAATTTTCCTATAAGTATTGGAGTAATCATATTTTTTAAAACTTTTAACTTTTTATTGTGATAAAATACACTAATAGATGTTTTAACATTGTTATACCTGCATTCTTAATCATCCTTTGTCATAATTTATGTATGCATACTTTTCTTTGTTATATTTGTTAATATTTTAATTAGGATTTTTCTATCTGTATTTATAACAGATTATGGTCTGAAATTTTCTTTTATTAACTGTCCTTGTAATTTTATATTTTATAGCAAATTTTATATTTTATAGCAAATATTACATTTCCTATACTGAAACATAAAATTGTTGAGGAGCTCTCTTATTTTTTCTCTTTAGAACAGTGTAAATAAAATAGAGATTGTCTAACCCCTAATTGCTTGGTGAAAATATTCTGTAAACACATATATTAAGGATGCATGTTTGGGTGATTTTTGTTTTTATTTTGTTATTGTTTTTATTGTTGATTTTCCCACTGGTTATATTATTGATTGCCAATTCAGTTTTATTAATTTTGTTAGGATTACTCAGATTTTCTATTTCTTCTTAAATATGTCCTATGAACTGTATTTTTCTAAGAAGTTTATACTTTTAAAAATTATTGGCAAAATGTTATTTTATGATTGTGGTCTAATTTTCATTAAAGCTTCTCTCCTTTTATATTTAATCTGCAGGATTTGTTTATTGTATTAATTTCTCTAAGAAAATTAACTTTGGATTGTTTGCCCTATCTATTGCTTCTTTATATATTATTTTTTAAATTTCTATTTTTATCCTTACTGTTTTCCTTTCATTTTCTTTGGATGATTTCATTACTGTTTTTTTATCTGTATGAATTGGAAGCTGTGCTAAGTGATTTTATCTTTCTTCATTTCTAATATATACATTTAAGGCTTTGCTTTCTAATTATGACTTTAGCTAAATCCCATGCATTTTAATTTACAGTGCTTGCATTATCATTCAAGTCTAAATATTTTCTAATTTCATTACCAGAATATCTTAAAGAGTTCCAGGAGTTATTTATTAATATTTTTTGTTCGCAAATATATGGAAAAATTTTTGCTGCTTTTCTGATTTTTAATCTTATTGCATTGTAGGCAGAAGCATGATCTGTATGCTTTATTTTATGTCTAAATTTGTTGTCATTTGTTAATAGTTTTATATGGGTTCAAAAAAATTTACCTTAATTCTTGGGTACAGATTTCTGTATATATTAATTCTATAACTGTTTTTATAGACCATATATACATAACTCATATATAGAAAATGAAAATATGCTTAAATACATATGTAATGTATATATACACATACAATTTAATGTGGTATATACATAGAGAAATTTGTTGAAATATACCATGATGATTACAGATTTGATGTTTATTTTTTGCGAATTGGTCTGTTTTTGCTTCATATATTTGAGGTCAATGTTACTGAGTACATACTGGCGAATTACTCCTTTTACTATTTTGCTATAACCTCTTTTTTCCTTAGAAATGCTTTGGCTTTAAATCTATTTTGTTTGGTATTATTAGAATGATTATCAGCTTTCTTTGTTTAGTATTTATCTCAAATATAATTTTCAATTCCTTTACATTCACATTTTTGTGTCTTTACGTTTTAAGTCGGTCTTTTATAAATAATACAAGGCAAATGAATTATTTTTAATGTACTCTAAGAATTTTTGCCTTTTAACTTGCAAATTTAGTTAATGCACTTTGTATTTCCTTCTACCATTCTACTTTTTTAACTTTTATTTTGAGATCATTGTAGATTGATATGAAATTGTAAGACATTCCCTTCCCTCAGTTTCCCCCAATGGTAATATCTAACAATCATAGTACAATATCACAACCAGGAAATTGACAGTGATACAAACACTGACCTTATTCAGTTTTCACCAGTTTTACATGTACTCGTGTGTGTGTGTGTGTGTGTGTGTGTGTGTGTGTGTGTGTATTTAGGTCTATGCAGTTTTATCACATGTGTGAATATTTCTAATTACCACCATAGTCAAATAGAGAACAGTTCCATCACAAGGATTCCTCTTGCAGCCCACACCCATCTCCTTCTCTCCCCCTTCCCTTTCAGTTCCTAAAAACCATTAACCTATTCTCCATCTCTATCATTTTGTCATTTTAAGAATATTATATAAGTGGAATCATAGCATATATATGATTTTGACATTGACACTTTTTCACTCAGTGTAGTCATGCAAATTGTTGCATGTATTAATAGTTGCTCGTGTTTTTATTCCATGGCATGGTGACAATCAACTCTCTTATTCAGAAGGAGGAAGCACATAGTGGCGACTGCTGCACAGCAATGCTGTTTCCAATCCTTTGCTTCCATTCTCTCTTGAAGCCAATTCTAATGTGGCATTTCCCATTGTGTCTCTACAAAATCTGCTCCTGTTAAGGTCATCAGTGACCTCCATGTTGCTAAATAGATGGGTCATTTCTCAGGCTGTATCTTACCTGCCCTACGGGCAGCATTAAACATAGTTGATTACTCCTTCCTTCTTGAAACACTTTCCTCATTTGGCTTCCAGGACAAGACATTGTCCTATTTCCCTACTTATTTCACTAATATCAAGCTTTCTGCAGGCTCTAGGGGAGTGTTAGTTTCCTTGTGTTTTCCAGCTTCTAGAGGCTGGTCACCTTTCCCTGGCTTATGGCCCCTTTCAGCAGCAGTCACATCACTCTGATCTCTGCTTCTGTCCTCACATCTCCTTCTCTGACTCTGACCTTTCAGCCTCCCTCTTTTAAGGACTGCTGTGATTCCTTTGAACCCTTCCAATAATACAGGAAAAGTCTCCCCAGATTGAGATCCTGAATTTGTATCTGCAAAATCCTTTTGTCATGTAAGGTGCCATATTCACAGGTTTGGTGGGATTAGGAGGTGGACCTCTTTGGGAGGTCATTATTTACCCACCACAGTGTCCCTTGCAGATTCTTCCACATCCTTCTAATCTAACCAAAACTCTGGCATGCTCCACGGGTTCAATCCTGAGATCTTATTTTCTTCTGTATCTATACTTATTTCTTAGGTTAATTAATACAGTGTTCATGTTGTTCATATATCATGGTTTACAAATTCTAAGTACATGTTGATAATGTTCAAATGTACATATCCAGTCTGGACTTCTATATTGAACTCTAATTGCATATTTGACAATCTCCACTAGTATTTCCAATGAGCATCTCAAATTCAGTATACCCCAGATAAAATTTCTCATTTATTTCATATAAAAGCATATTCTCTGAGTTTCTCATCTCATTAACTTAAAAATTCTGTATTTGCTTACTCGTGACAAAACCAGTACAATCTCCTTTTATGTCTGTCTTTTACTACAACTTGTATCCAACATACCATAAAATCTCGATAGTTCTATTTTCAAAACATACTCTGAAATAAATGACATTTCTTCACCCCCACTAGCATACTGCTCCAAGCTGCCATGATCTCTTCCCTGGATTATTGTACTAGCCCCTTAACCATCCCACTGTTTGCATCCTTTCTTTCTATGCTTAGTCTTAACTCAGCAGCAAGAGTGAAAGCATAAGCCAAATAATTTCACTGCTAGTGACTTACTCTCCCTCTCAGAGAAAAAAGCCAAGAAAACTTACTGAGGCCTGAGAGGCCCTGCAGCATCTGCTCACCCCTCCCACAAGTTTTCTTTTGTTACCTCTGTGATTCAACTTCTAGTACTTTCTCCTAGGCTCCCTCCGTTTTTGCCCCACCAACCCCCTTTCCATTCCTTAAACACAATAGGCAGCCTGTCCCTGTAGGAATTTTGTACTTTATTCTTTTCCTGGCATGTTCTTCCCTGATATACCCCTGGCATGCCCCCTCCCTCCCTCAGGGTCTTTGTTTAAGTGTGTTCTGCTCAGTGAGGCCTTCTCTGGCTACCCAATGGCCCGTCACGATCTCTACCCTGCCCGAGCATGTCCTAGCCTTCTCCCCAGTGTGTCTGTGTCCACAGCACTAACTCTAATGTCATAGACTCAGAAACCCTTCACTTGCATGGGGCCCTTCCAAGGCCCTGTACTTTATTTTGTATTCTTTCTCTCAAAGACAGCTCCTAAATTATGTAAGCTTCAGGTGTTGTAAAACTGAGATCTGCCTAACTGTATTGTCTGTCTCCCTTCTAAGAGCGTAAGCTCCAAGAGGGCAGAGTTTTGTCATTTTGGATTACTGCTGTATCTACAGCACAAAGAGAAATACCTGGCACATAGTACATGATAAAGATTTGTGGAATCAACTAATAAAATTAGTTTAAATTACAAAGAAAAAGGCCAATGGATAAAACTCTATAAAAGAAATAACTTCTAAATTAAAAAGTACCATAAACAGAATTAAATGGTAAGTAGTATAGGAAAATATTTGCCCTGACTTTGATAGACAAAGGTTGAATGCCTTTAATATGCAAAAAAAATAAATAAATAAATAAATAAATAAATAAATAAATAAATAAATAAATACCAAATCTAGCCTCTCCCCCAAACAACAACAAAAACTCATGTGAATTGTCTAAGTATTCTATAGGAAAATGTGTAAGCAGTTCTGCCAGCTTTAATGAGTATGCCTTTGTGCCCTTGGAATAAAGATTCATGTAATTTTGATACAAGAAGCCAACAAGTGATAATTATTTTGCTCAGTACTTTTTCTTTATTAATATTCTTATGTTGGCTCTGTTCCAGGGTGTCTGGAACCAATGGCTATGGACTGCTCTCATAAAACAGAAGCAGACACATAGCTTTGGACTCATATTTTTCAAGAAGTACACAAGTACATTTTCTTATTCTTAATACAATAGTAATTTTAGGAGTATTTATTAATGTTGAATAAGAACATGATTGCATATGGATCATAAGCCATAAAACCAGGGAGAAGCTTTTGTACTGTTGTCTTTAATTATGATAAACATTCATATACTTTTTTCTAATATAGGCTCTAATTCCACTAGAGTTGTTGCTGGGCTTGTTTATTTATAGCACATGTTCTTTAAACAGTTATCTAGAATGATTAAACATTCTTAAGTAGATTGTGGGTATTGCTATTGCCAATTTTTTTCTTTTCTTTTTTGTAAACAACATTCTTTTATGATTATAAAAATAATTTCTGTTAATTTATTGTAAAACAAATTATAATATGCAGATAAATATAAAGTTTCCTTATTCTCACCACATAAACTGTTTCTATTTTTGTATATACAGTTTACAATAAAATTTAAACTATAGTTTAGCAAAGCTAGGATCTTACTCTAAATATTATTTTGCGTCTTGATTTTGTAATTCAATTTTATATTGTGAACATTTTCTCATATGTTGTTCAAAAATATAAACACTCATAGTTTTAATTTTATAAATGCAGAGTTTTAATTTATATGATAAAACGGATCATGTCCCCCTATTTTTATATTGACCTGAATGGAACTAATTAGGTTTAACACAGAGTTGGTGAGTAACCAGAACCGAAGGTTTCATTTGAATGAAACCAGAGCTAAGGGCTGTTTTTATTAAATTGTTTGACCTGCAACACAAAGCGTCAGGTTGCATAGACCGCATCAGCCCCTTGCTCTCCTTGGTAATCCTGGCTCAGACTTGGATGACTGTTAATCAGAGGATGTGAGGTAGTTAGCCTCTCAGGCACAGTCATGGCTCAGCCACTTGGCATCCTTTTAATAATGGAATCACACACTTCTGGCCCTGGCCCTGGATGGCCCATCCCAATGAACAAGGCTATTTGTGATTTTTCTAACATCTGAAAGATACTAAAAAGCCAGCATCCTTTCCAATGTCTTCTGAATCTTCAGACTTAAAATTGTTTTAGTCTGTAGCTGGTTTTATAGAAAATTGACATATTAAGAAACCAAGGCTATAAATAATACTACGTCAGTGCTTCCCAAAAAACATCTGAAATTTTTACTGCCTGGGACAGCAAAGCAATTATAATAGACAATGTCTTTGAAAATGCCTTCCTTGTTCCCAAGAAAGAACACTGACCTCCCCTTACCATGGTTCTGCTCCCTGGTTGACCTAAAACATTTTAAAAATATACTTTCATTTGTAAACATCAACAGTTGGTCTGAGGAAAATGCCACATCATAACCTTTCAATGTCCATAAATGTTGATCAAAGCTTGAAGGTAGAAGTGTATTTTTAGGGTTAAGAAGGACCCCCTAAGTGGAGTGGGAATAAAAAGTATTTTTTAAGCTGTAAAAGCTAGTCAATAAGTAGATTGTTAAATTAGAATCTCTTGCTTCTGAATGTTAAAATTTCATTCCACTATCTTTTCATGCCTAATTCCATCTGTGTATACACAAATCCAGACCCAGGGCCAATTAGATTGATAGGATTTTTCTTTTTGAATTACTTGCATGCGTTTCATTGAGTGGTTCTTGTTATAACTTCCCCTTTCATTTTTGTGGCAGCTGTAGAGATCAATTATTAAAAAATCTTTCCACCCTGCTAGATTCCTAACTCATATGCCCAACATTTTATCAAATCTAATCAAAAAGGACACTATATCATTTTTAAAATAAAGAAGTAAAGGGCTGTTTTAGTTTTCTCATATAACTTACTCCAAAGGAGAAATAACTTTAAACCATTTTGCCTTTTATTCTCCCACTTTCCCTTATGAATTCATTATTTTTAGAACAGTCACAGAATATATAGATTTGTCCCAAATCTATAAAAACTTTATATTTTTAGGTAATCTAAATCAATCAATTTAGATTATGAGATTAGAATTCTCAAAAAGTCTATATTGATACTGTAAATAAAACAGCGTTCACTCACATACAAATTGTGTTAGCCAAGATACAATGAAATTGCTCAGAAAAATAACATTTCCTCCAAACATTTGTCTTAATGCAATTGTCTTTAAAGACTAATGATGCTCACTGCATTTTCCAACTAAAGTCTAACCATTTTGGGTATTTGGGATCTGAAAGAATGAGGCTCTATTTCAAATGGACACAGTAAAGGCCAACCATGACAGTTACATAACTGAAACTTATACCACTCATCTCTAAAACATGCAGTTTGTTTTCTAGCAGTCAGCAGATGAAATTAATCAAGGTCCAAATAGGAGAGTGAGTAGGTGTGTGTGTGTGTATGTACATATATATCTATACCTAGACAGATATGTACACACACATACTATACATATATATATATATATATATATATATATATATATATATATATAATGAATATAATGTGGATTCTGCTGAGGAAGGAAGACAACAATGGAAGTTTCATGAATATATTCTATGTGGCAATGCAGGAGACACTTAACTACTATGTTTGCCCTACAACTCTCTGAGCCAGACACCTCCATTCTGCTATCTGCCCCACGAGGCTGACCTGTATGAACAGTATCAATAGATTCTTCTTTGTGGTTTTGGCCAATGGAGAGTTTAGATAGAATATGGAAGGGAAGGCTGAGGTTAAGGTGCACATGTCCCTGTCCCCTCACCCTGATGTTGCCTTGGGCTTCCCCTGTCTCTACACAGAAGCTCACTGCTCCACTCAAGGCATCTAACACTGTTCTCCTGGGCTCTGTAAGCTCTCCTTCCTCTCATCCTTAACAATCTGACAATGTGTATGATTCGTAATAGTTCTCCTGCAACATTTTTGTAACTAGTCACTTTTATAGAAACCTTTCTTGAATTTTCCTAATTTGTGTGAGCCATGTTATTTCTGTTAAAGTTCTGACTGTTATGTCTCCTTTGGAAGAATTACTCCTGTCCTGGGAAATATCCCCAGCCCTATATTAATACATGAACTAATAAGAAAGAGCTATGTTTTACTTTGAAATACCAATAAGACAAGTACTAATTTTAAAAAGAAGCCATCTATAGGCTTCTTTCTGTGCACAAAAGCCACCATCAAGGATGTCAAACCTTCCTTGAAACCCTCCAAATTATATTGGAAATTCTTCTGTGTTCCCCTCTATTGTAGCATTACTTATGGAGCTGGGGAAGAAAGTATCTTAGAATGTCTGCTTATAGCTGCTTCTAATATTCTCCTCTCAGCAATTCCTCCCCTCCCTAGTTCAGGGATCAGGGAGAGAAGTTCAGGAGGGAAGTTCTAGCCCAGTTTACATCACCTGTCAATCTTATCTTCTTCATACCTGAAACCCAATGAAGATCTTGGAATATTGGTGAATTTGAATATTTGTTTGCTATTCTCTAACATTCTATTAGCTCCCCAAAGGCAACTCAGAGTTTTAAGATCTGAGTTTCCAAAAAGTTGAAGTGTCAAAGGTCAGTCTATGCAGGGTAGTTAATATTACATACCACCTTGTCCTGTAAGCATAATTAGTATGTCTCAGGTTTCATTAGCTTACAATACCAATAAGATCATGTTTATATTAGTACTTCTAAATCCTGTGCTTCCCCATCCTCTACTTCACTAGCAGATTTTTCAATATTTTCTTAAGGTTTCCATTTCAGTTACTTCTGAGAATCCATACCTAGAAGTCATTCCTAGTTAGACTTAGTGCTCATTGGGAAAGTAGGAATTTAGGTATCCCCCTTGAGTTTGGGCTCCAAAACAACAATATCAATGATGATTGCACGGGAAATTGATCGCTACCAGCTCACTGAGGACAGCCCTGTAGGTCCTTTCAGAGTGAGGGAGAACACTTCCTTCCTTTGTGCTATGCTCAAGTAAAGACTGCCTTCAGCCAAGCTGCCGGGCTCCAAAGTGCTAGAGGTCACTTATATACACAAAAGCACACGGGAGCCCACACACGCATGTGTGTGTACAGCACTCCCCCAGGGTGCACCTGTGCAGTCAGATTGACTAATGTGGATCCTGGTCTCAACTTCACGTGGATGGGGAACCACCATTCCTCTCCAATTCTTAAGTTTTGCTTCTCAATCTTCACACAGGTTCAGACTCCTTATTTCTATGTACAAATTCCATTGTCTTTCTTGCAGTCTGTAAACAGTCAGCACTTTCCCCTAACACATGTATTTTTATATATAAAACTCAAGGGGATTGAGGTCAGGTTTCCAGTCCTTTTTTGTCCCCAGAGAGACTTAACAGTCTCACAGGTAACCTGCTGGATACAAAATTGTATTTTAGCCCTGGCCAGTTTGGCTCAGCAGTTAGAGCTTCAGCCTATGGACAAAAGGGTCGTGGATTTAATTTCTGGTACCTGGGTTGCAGGTTTGATCCCCAGCCCTGGTCAGGGTCATGTGGGAGGCAACCAACAAATTTGTCTCTCTGACATCGATGTTTCTCTCTCTCTCTCTCCCTCCTTCCCTTCCACCCTATCTAAAAATCAATGGAAAAATATCCTTGGGTGAGGATTAACAACAACAAAAATAGTATTTGAAACTCTGCCCACTAATAGTATGCAAGCACCGAAATGCAAATAGACACCTTGTAGGAAATTCAACACCTGCCTCATCCAGAGCCATCAGAGGCTGTGCTCTGTGAGCATATTTCACAGCTAGAATGAGCACCACACATATGTTAGATTATTATGAAACATTTTGTTTCACTTTTCTATGGGAAAATTAAATCTCATCTTTAAAACTCTAGACTATAGCCCGACCGGTGTGGCTCAGTGGTTGAGTGTTGACCCATGCACCAAGAGTTGCTGGTTCTATTTCCAGTCAGGGCACAGGCCCAAATCCCCAGTGGGGGCATGCAGGAGGCAGCCAATTGATGTTCTCTCTCATCGATATTTCTATCTCTCCCTCTATCTCCCTTCCTCTCTCTCTAAAATCAATAAAGAAAAAAACAAAAAAACTCTAGACTAGAAATGTTTTTACTTTGGTATTTAACTACTTTTGTTTCCTGAATTTATTTTCAAATATGCACACTTCCATGTATTTATTCACCAATAAGTTATTTTTTTTCATAGTCACTAATACCAAAGACACAAAAGTTGTGGATGCTGATCCTAAAATGCTGGCCATCATATAATTGTAAAAATAATAATAATAATAACCATTCTTCCCTAGGTCCTAAATTTATGAGAGACAAATGGTATGAACTAATAGTTTATTGAAATTTTACTTGATAATAGCAGCAAATTGAGAAATACTATACCTAAATGTTTATTTTTCTAAAGGCAAGAGCATATACCTTATAGGGGGAAAAATAACAAGTAAATGCAAAAAATAGAAAATACAACTTGTTTAACAAATAAGGATATTATCATATAACAAAAAATCCAAGGCAGAGAAGGCTTCAGGGTTAGTTGATTGATGGTTCATTTTGTTACTAAGATCTCTGGTTCATTTTCATTTTCTGCTTTCACAAATACACAATGGCTTCATCCTAAGGCTCAATATTCCTGTTTTGAGATATCCGCCATCAACAAGTGGGGCTGTATGTCTCTTTGTTCAGGAAAAACAGTGGAAAGAAAATCCTCTGTCAAATACCTTGAAATTAAAGACTTTCCCATTAACAAGCTTGGACCAATTTAAGTGGCCAGCCCACCCCTGGACTGTTACAAGCCACCGTGGTTTTGCTATGCACCAGTGAGCCTAAATCAGTATTTATGACAACTTCCCTAATGACAGAAAAGATTTGCAGTGTTCGGTAAAGACACAGATTTCTATCACAACTCAGTCCTACTAAATTAGAATTTCAATAGAAGAGTCTGATGATCTCTATATTGAACAAGCTTCTCTGGTGAGTCTTATCATCAGGGCAACCTGGGAAACCTGCAGACAGATCAGAATCCATAGCTGGAGTTGGGATGAGGTCAGTTCTCTGAGTCACGCAGAGGAACAGCCGATACCTCTATAGATTGGAGTTCTGTTAGGGTGGAGGCAGACCGTATTGATGCTGGATACCAACAGGCAGTAACAACCAGAGCAGCAGATTTTATCTTCTCAGCTCTTTACTCTGAGCGCTTCCCCCTTGGGTGATGCCTTTCCCACTCTGCCCCCACAAGCAGTCCTTCCCTCTCCACTGGAAAGCAGAGATGTCTCATACCTAATTCCAGTTATGGGTGCGAGGCTGGGAGCATCTATTAAAAATATTAGAGCCTTGTTGCAAATATTATTTTGTTTGTATCAATTACCTTTAAATGTTGACTATGGTGTTTTGTGTTTTGAGAGTTTAATTTTTTGTAATTTATTGTCATACCATAGTTTTAAATGTTGTTTAATCAAATATATCAATCTTTCCCTTAAAAAAATATTGGAGCTTAAGGGTCATCACTGGGTAAGAGAAATTTTTCTCTGGACTTCCTCTACACTCTGAATATATTAGTACATAGGTTGTGGCTATTTGGCCTTCATGGAAGGCCAGTTCCGGTGATACACAATGCTGCCACGGAGAGCTCTTACCGATTTGTATCGGTTCTTCCCATGTTCTGCATCTACTCGCAGAGCTTTGAAACTTGTCATTACTAAAATAATGATAAAATACATAATGTTTCCCGAGGTTGAAAACATATCTATGGAAAATGTATTGATTTGAAGATACACCCAAGAGATATAGGTAGAATAAAAATCCCACAACCAGAAATGAGAAACAGCCTTTTACTCTCGGACACTAACAATGTTAAAGGCATTTTTTCATTAGAGCAGATGCTCATTACAGAGCCATTAGTTGGATGTTTTATAGATAACTAACTACAAGCTTATAGAAGAAACAATTGAGCCTATGGTTTCTTTCTAAATGTTACAGGATGAAAGCAGATGACAAAACTAATCCTAATTTACTCTCCTGTCATCCGTGTCATAGTTTCTCATTATTTCCCATCATTTTCCCTTATCATACTCACTCTCAACACGTGTCATCGTTGGACACACACTTTTCTTGCATTAATTTGCTAGGAGGAGCCCTCTCGTAGGCCTCCTGAGTGGGCAGTCGGACACCACAAAGGTCCATCCATAGTTACCAAGAAAGAGGGAATCTAACGTTCCTGATAAACTGAAACCCTCTTCCCATTTTCCAGAGAAGGATGAGAAATCATCCAACCTTCCTATGAAAATCATCATTTGACCCAGAGGAACTGCTGCATGTTTCATATCTACGGATTTATTATTCTTTGCTGCGTGGCTCTGGCACAATTCACTATGTGGTTACATTATTCATCCTTGTGTAAAATTAGTTCTCTGGCTGAGGCACCAGACTAGTCACATGGAAATATTTTCTTATGTATGCTGATTATTTTATAGACATTACATTGAGCAGAAAACACATTTTAATATATGTTTATAGATTTCAAAAAATAAGTCCATGTG
The DNA here is from genome assembly GCA_030848825.1 of Tadarida brasiliensis. Lineage (NCBI taxonomy): Eukaryota > Metazoa > Chordata > Mammalia > Chiroptera > Molossidae > Tadarida > Tadarida brasiliensis. The sequence goes on along the minus strand of CM061265.1, from coordinate 38,523,896 downwards.
TAATTGAGGAAGCTTTCTCTAATCAATACCATGTTTTTTGCACAGTCCTTACAGCCATAATGGATCGTGTCAATCGAAGTAGGTATTTTCTACTCCCTTCCCCCAAACCTTTGCTTACTAATAGGTAAACTACATGGTAGAGTGTTTGTACTTAAAAGTTTCCAGAATAAAAACTCTATTTGAAAAGGGATTTTTTTCTGTTTTGTTCTCCACGTGTCTCCTGTGTCTAGGAGAGCACTCAGCCCAAAATAAGTGCTCAGAACATAGAACTAAGCCACTCACCTCCATCTTCTGTCCAACACCAATGGCATTGCTTCAGTGCAGCAATGGGCAACCACACGAGTCAGCAAACCATAACCAGTGCCCAAATCCAGCCTACTGCCTGATTTTGTAACTAAAATTTTATTGAAACAGAACCATACCATTTGTTTACATACCTTGATGTCCTCTTTTTTACACTACAACAGTAGAGGTGAATCACTGTGACAAAGATACCATCTGGACCACAAAACCCAAAATATTTACTACCTGACTTTTATAGGAAATGTTTGCCAACTCCTGGTCAATTGCAGTAATTTCTAAGTAATTTCCCTTTGCCCAGTAACACCTCCTCCATTCCTATATATACATTCCCACTCCAGCCCCCTCTGTACTGGCCCCAAAGAAATCATTCTAAAATATAAATTTGATGTTGTCAATTCCCTGACTTCTTCACTGAAATATTTATCAGCTGACCCCCTTTTGATATATAATGTTTTCTTAATCTTCAAGGAAAAAAGACTTTCACAATAAAGCTTCAAGCCCATAAATACTCATCTCCAACCAACCATATTGTAATTGTACATTCTTTTCTATATAGAAACTCTTGAGCTGATATTGCTAAGATAAGGAAAGGAATAAAAGAATAACCAGAAAAGGGATGCCATAAAGTTTCTGCAAATAATGAAGAAATAGAAAGGTAAGGGTATCAAATGAGATGTCCTTGGTTGTCCCTGGAAGTCTAATATATCTAGGTCTTATGTATCCATGTGGTGAAAAGAATCATAACTGCTAAATTAAGAGTGTTACTTGATGTGTTACCCCAAACTTTGACCCCACGTGGTAGGCAGATTCTAAGATGACACCTCAAATAGTCATTCCCTGGTGTCCACACCTTGTATAATCTCCTGCCTTTCAATGAGGATGGGACTTGCGAACATGATGGGATTGTCAGATTGACTAAATTATGTTCTATGGAAAATGGTTATGAGACAGTCATTTTGTAATTACCTTCAATTGCATGAGGCTCCTTCACAGCAGGCTGGAGAGAGATTGGAAGTAAGAGGGCAACCAAGAAGGGGCCCTGGGCAAGGACCTGAGACTGGCTTCTGAGAGCTAACAAGACAGCAGGACCCCAATCATACAACAGCAAGGAAATTAATTCTACCAATAAACTGAGGGAAATTGGAAGTTTATTTTCCCCTGGTTAAGCCTTCAGATAAGGACACAGTTGGCCAATACTTTCATTTCAGCCTGGGGAGAGCCTGAGCAGGGAACACAGCTAAAACATGCCAGAATCCTGACCCATAAAAACTGTCATATAAGAAATTTCTGTTGTTTTAAGCCTCTAAATTTGTGGTGATTTGTTATGCACCAACAAAAAACTATACACCCTATTCTGGAAAAAAAAGAGATTTAAACTTTTCCTTAAGGTTGGAAATACATACTTATTTATAATGATAGTACTTATCTTTTGATCACTGCAATTGTAATACTTTTTTGTATAGTCCCTGAGGTGTCAAACGTCAGACTCTTTATGATGAGAATATGCCATGAGAGAAGTTCATGGTTAGGTTCTATATGTGTAGGATGGGCAAATGTTTTTTTTGTGCCAGGAAAGTGAGGACTAATTAGCATTTGTATAGCCTGGATTAAACTTGAACTCAGGAAAGTGGGCTCTACTTTCCTGAGTTCAAGTTTTCTTCAGAGACAACTGGAAAATAAAGTAAGAGTTTCAGGTATTTACATGAGCCCAACTTAAATTACAAAGCCAAGGTTAAAAAATAGTATTAAGTGAAATTGTAAAACCTAGGAGAGGAAGAAAATTCTGACCCTGCAGTGTACATTTAGAGATTGTTAAATCAGTCAGGAAAATATAGGTTATATTACAGTGACAAACAATCTCCAAATCATGGAGTCTTAAAAAAGTGAAAGTTTAATTCTTGCTCAAACACTATGTCCATCAGGATATGCTCTAAAGGCTTAACATCTCTGCTTTCTGAGGATGGAAAAAGTGAATGTGGTAAATCACATATTGGATCTTGAAGCCTATGCTTGAAACTGACACACATCATTTCTGTTCACATTCCATTGGCTAAAAATCATCATGTGGCTTGTATTAGTCACAGTTCTTCACAGAACAGACCACTGGATGTGTGTGTGTGTGTGTGTGTGTGTGTGTGTGTGTGTGTGTGATTTATTTTAAGGAATTGGCTCACATGAGTGTGGATGTTGGCAAGTCCAAAATCTGCAAGACAGGTTGGATACCCAGGGAAGAGCTAATGTTGCAACTTGAGTCCAAAGGTGGTGGTCTGCTGGCAGAATTCCCTCTTCCTCTAGGAAAGTAAGTCCTTTTTCTCTTAAGACCTTCAGTTGTTTGGATGAAGTCCAGCTACATTATGGAAGGTAATCTACCTTGCCTGAAATCTACTGATTTAAATGTTCACCTCATCTGAAAAATACCTTCACAGGATCATCTAGAAAAATAGTGTTTGACCAAATATCTGACTACTTTGGACAAGCTAAATTGACATATAAAATTATCCATCACATGGCCATACCTTTCTTTTAAGGAAGTAAGGAAGCACAATGCTACCATAGGTTTGGTAGGTAGAGAGCCAAATGCAGTTGGTGAATATCACTAAAAACAATTGCAACCAGTCAAAGAAACCAGAGAGATCTGTTTTACCATGTACCTATTTCTCTGAACAGAACAAAAAATTTGAGATAGCTGAGTTGGTTGTTGGGACTACAAAAAAAATTAGGATTAAATGTTTAATCAGAAGCAGGGGAGGACTTGGGCACACTGTTACACATCAAGCCACAAGGACAGTTCTGGACTTGATCATCGCCCAGCACAAGTTTTGTTTAAAGATCTCAAGAAGGTGATTAAATTGGGCATTCAGAGGAGGAGTGAAGAATACTTATACTCAGATTCAAAGGGTCTGCCTACCTTCATAGCTCTGACCTAACTAGTAAAACACTGTCAAGATATCTTTCTCAAAGAAATTGTAAAGATCCTCAACTAAGAAGGTTAGTCTGCTTTGAGATGGAAACAAATGCCCTCATACTCTTATTTTACAGGAGGAAAATAACATACCAAGGTCTTACAATATCAAAGGTGTGTATGTGGTTTGTTGTTGTTGTTGTTGTTGTTTTGCATTGTTTGATTTCTTTTTCTTAGTGACAAGTTTGAAGTTAATAAATTTAAGTAGTTCAAAAATCTCACAGCTTTTAAGAAGCTTAAAGAAAAATGTTATAATGCTTATAAATTAGGTTATTTGTGAAATTTATAGAAGTACTCTAATACTGTTTGTTATTTCATGATAAAATTTAAAATATAGTATATTTTAAATGTAATTTATGTATTATAAATATATATAAATATATTATAGTTTTAATGTTTTAAAATATTGTTATTAATATAGATATAATATATTTCAAAGGGTAAAGGTAGGTTTACAATCATAGCTTTCACATTTAGTTGGAAGACACAGAACTTGTATATTATGATTCTCCATGACAAAGTTGTTTTAAAATAAATAACTGTTTTATACCAATATGAATGTACAGAAAGCAACATAAGTGTCCTTTTCCTCAACAAGATCTGCAAGTGAAAAAGGCACAGAAACAAGCCTTAGAGCTAGAAAAACAAAATGAAACAAAAAAAACAACCTCTCAAATTTCTTACCAGCGGGGGTCACATTGCATTGAGTGAGTTTATATTCCACTATAAATTTTAAAAATCCATTATTTTCTTGGAGAATATCATTGGATTTGAAAAAAAGACTTGATTTGAAGACCCTTTAACAAAGCTTTTTTCTTTTTCATGTTTCAAATTAAAAATGATATATTAGAGATACATTCTACTGGTTCTTAAAAAAAAAAGACCTACCTATAATATTGCCAGTAGGAATGTCTTACAATCTCTCTTATCTCAGGATATACCTTGAAAGTCAACTTCAGCTGCTAGTCATAGAGATAAGTGAATCCTAAATATAAGATGCAAAGAGACAGGAATCAGCTGAGCAGTCACATAGCTCTGCTCTGGGTGTATCCACCTCCACAGCATGGGATGAGCCACCATCATCTCGCTCTTACATTCCTGAATCTGCCTCTCAGTTCCTACCCCTGCTGCCAGCCTTATCTCCCTAAGGTCAGTTCTCAAGAGAGCAGTCAGAGTGATACTGTTAAAGCATAAGGTCGATCATGACCCATCTGTGCCCAAATCCTCCAACAGCCCTCCATTTCCCTCAGAGTAAAAGCCCATGTCCTTAAAATTTCCTACAAGACTATGCATGACCCTGCTCTCTATTATCTCCCTGGTCCTTCTGCGTGGAATGCTCTTCCTAGATAGAGGCACATTTCCTCACCAGCTTGAGTTCTTTGCTCAAATGTCACCTTCTCATTAAAGCCAATTCTGATCACCCTAAATAATTGACCCCAATCCCGACTTTTCCAATTTTCCTTACTTTGTTCCACATTTTTTTTCAATAATACTTATGATCTAATATGTTATATAATTTAAAGAAATTTTTTATATTTATCAGCTTCTCCCAACTTCAACTCTCAGCTGGAATGTAAGCCCAATAGAGGCAGTTTGCCCTCTAAATTACTACAACCACCTAGAATAGTACCTGACACACAGCAGCCACTCAGAATATATATTGATGAACAAATGACTGCAGTAACCGGTGAATGGGCAGATATTCAGGGAGTTATTGGGAAGGGGAAGTATTCATAATAATGTAATAATATTATAATTAATATTAACAAATAAAATCTAATGTTAATATTAATTGCTGCTTTCTAATCTGGACTCTAGTCTAACCAGTGCCCATCTCTAGAATGTAAGAAGTCTTCTATGACATGTTGTTATAGAATAGGGTAAATTATGATATTTATATGGATCTTTATCATCTCCAATATGTTTTTATAACCACTGTTATTCTTCACTTGTACAATAAACCTGTGAAGTTAGTAAAAATTGTTTTTCTACTTTGTGGATTCAGAAATTGAGTCTCAAAATTTGAATTTAAGAAAGATTACCTAAGATTCAACAAGCCCAGGTATTTTGCTCTTGGTCCCAAGCCCTCTCTAACATACCTTCTACTAAGTGCTGCCATGGGGAGTGTTATTTATATCAGTTCAGAACCTCTCCACCATCACATCTCTATCTTACAAACTCACAATGAACCTTTGAGGCCTTTTTTCCTCCTTTAAGACCCGCTGATGTTAATTTTTTAGTTCATTCTGTTGACAAGCACAGTATAAAATATGTGTAATAGATGGTCAAGGTGATTGGTGAACAATGTGATTGTCTGTAGACCTTATGCCTCTTTGGAGCTGAACCCCCAGTTTGGAGTCAGTGGATGAGAGTGCAGGCTTAGGGCAGCCCACATGAGCCTTTCTCTCTGAATTTCTGGCTCAGGTTGCCCTTTCCCTAGCTCCATCTCCCTGCTGGTACCTTTGCTACTTCTATGTAAATTTCCACCTGGGCACAGCAAGACAAACTTGAACTAATCATCACTAATGACAGTATTCAAATTCAAAACATATACATCCCAATTATAATTCACATATCAGCAGAAGACTGTAACTCTCAAATTGCCGATGCAGCAAATAAATACTGTGCAAATCAGTCACAGAAAAGACACAGTTTGAATCAGCTTCATATGAAGATTCTTATGCGAGTGTTAACAACTCCATGCATCATGTAGGCAGTGAGCAGAGCCACTGTCCTCAGAGCTTATGATGGACTCTACTGACATGACCCATATTATCAAGCACCTAATTCTGCTGCAGATCCAACACACTTTCTTATGGTCAAGATTTTTCATAGTGGCCCCTGAGGAAATGCCCAGTAGCACTATGTGAGGGACTTTTACTCTCTCCAAGTAGACCCCAGGCACCACCTCAATTGAAAGAAAGCCAAAACCCTCAGAGTATAATAGGGGAGGAGAAAAACATCAAATACAAAGCAGAGAAACCTGCGTGGTCACAGACAGTCCTCCTGCATCTCCAGGCTTGAGTTGTATCAAGAAAGAAATCTTGGACTTCCGGTCAAGATGGTGGCGTAGGTAAACGCGGTATCGCGTCCTCCCACAACCACATCAAAGTTACAACTAAACTACAGAACAACCATCATTCAAAACCGCCTGACATCAAGCTGAAAGGAAGTCCTACAACTACGAAATTAAAGAGGAAGCCCCACCGAGACTGGTAGGAGGGGCGGAGGCGCGACGGGCTGGTCCCTCACCCACGTGTGCCGGATAAAAATTAGGAGGGACACTTCGGCTGGGAAGGTCCGCCCTGAGGACTGAGGGGTCCCCGTCCCACACCAGGAGCCCAGCTCAGGGTTCCAGGGCCAGGAAGAGAAGTCCCCATAACTTCTGGCTGGAAAAACCAGCGGGAACTGGGGCTACGGTAGCCCCAGGCAGCTCCTCTTAAAGGGCCTGCGCACGGACTTACTCAGGCTCCCACCTCCAGACTCCAGCATGGGGGAGGCAGCCTGAGGAGCGCCAGAGTCATATGGGGAAGAACTGAGCTGTTTGGCATTGGAGCCAGGGCTGGAGAGGCAGCTTTCTCCTGGACAGACCTGCTATCAGAGGCTTTTGTTCTTTTGGTGAGCCCTTCCCTGGGCCAGCAGACGCCGCCATATCCGGGACTCCAGCAACCTGGCTCACACTGTTTGCCCCACCCTGGAGATTCCCTGAGGCCCCGCCCCACCCAACTTTCAGGCCCACCCAAGCTGTTGCCAGTTGCTTTACCATAGGATTGGCCTGTCTTGGATCCTGCTTCAGCTTTTCCTAAATTCTTTCAAACAAGCAGCATCTGGTCTCAGCTAGTCCCATAACTCTCGCTAATACATAGAAACAAACACAGGGAGGCAGCCAAAATGAGGAGACAAAGAAACAGGTCCCAAATGAAAGAACAGAACAAAACTCCAGGAAAAGAACTAAGTGAAATGGAGTTAAGCAACCTAACAGATGCAGAGTTCAAAATACTGCTTATAAGGATGCTCAATGGACTTTGTGAGAACCTCAGTGAACTTAGTGAGGGCCTCAAGAGCATAAAAAAGGACCAGTCAGAAATGAAGGATGCACTAACTGAAATAAAGAATAATTTACACAGATGCAATAGTAGAGTAGGTAAAGCCAAGAAGCAAACCATCGATTTGGAATATAAGGAAGCAAAAAACACCCAATCAGAATAGCAAAAAGAAAAAAGAATCCAAAAAAATGAGGATAGTGTAAGGAGCCTCTGGGACAACTTCAAGCGTGCAAACACTCGCATCTTGGGGGTGCCAGAAGAAGAGAGAGAACAAGAAATCGAAAACCTATTTGAAACAATAATGGCAGAAAACTTCCCTAACTTGGTGAAGGAAACAGACATACAAGTCCAGGAAGCACAGACAGTCCCAAACAAGAAAACCCCAAGAGGCCCACACCAAGACACATCATCATCAAAATGCAAAAGGTTCAAGACAAAGAGAGAATCTTAAAAGCAGCAAGAGAAAAGCACTTAGTTACCTACAAGGGAGTTCCCATCAGACTGTCAGCTGATTTCTCAAAAGAAACTTTGCAGGCCAGAAGATAGTGGCAAGAAATATTCAGAGTGATGAAAAGCAAGAACCTACAACCAAGATTACTCTATCCTGCAAAGCTGTCATTTAGAATCGATGGCCATATAAAGAGTTCCCCAGACAAGGAAAAGCTAAAGGAGTTCATCACCACCAAACCATTATTATAGGAAATGTTGAAGGGTCTTCTTGAAGAAAAAGATAAAAAAAAATATGAACAAACAAAATGGCAATAAATACATATCTATCAACAATTGAATCTACAAAGAAAATGAACAAGCAGAACAGAAACATTCTCATAGATACAGAGAACTTTTGTTGGTTATCAGATGGGTGGGGGCTGGGAGGCTGGGTGAAAAAGGTGAAGGGATTAAGAAGTACAAATTGGTTGTTAGACTGACAAACCTCAAAGGGAAGGGGGGTTGGGGGGTGGGAAGAAATAAACCTAAGAGCTTATATGGATATATGCATAACCAATGGACACAGACAACAGTGTGGGAAAAGGCAGGAGGGGGGCAGGAATGGGGAGGAGGGGGGCAATGGGGAAAAAATGAGGAACATCTGTAATACCTTCAACAATAAAGATAAGTTAAAAAAGAAAGAAAGAAAGAAAGAAAGAAAGAAAGAAAGAAAGAAAGAAAGAAAGAAAGAAAGAAAGAATTCTTGGACTGGGAGTTAGGAGGCCAGATTTCTACTCCTGGCTTTGCAACTAAACTACTGATTGGCCTTAGCAAGTTACCTGAACTTGGGGTTTCTGTTCCTTCATTTGTCTTATACAGGGGTTGGACTAAATTGCAACAGTCGCTTCAAAATCTAAACTCCAGTGAATCTATGTTCTGGCTGATGAACTCATGGTTGGTCCTCTGTTGACAGGCCAGGAAGTTCTAATAAAGATTTTCCATGTATCAAGAATGTGCCATAAGGGTCTGAATGCAAGACTACTCTATCCAGCAAGGCTATCATTCAAAATTGAAGTAGAAATAAAGAGTTTCACAGATAAAAAAAAAAAGAAAAAGCTAAAGGAATTTACCACCACCAAACCAGCACTGCAAGAAATGCTGAAGGGACTATTGTAAGAAGAAGAAGAAACAGAGAGACAGAAAGAGGAACACAGGCATAAAATAAAAATGGCAACTAATAACTATCAATAATAACCTTAAATGTAAATGGCTTAAATGCTCCAATCAAAAGACATGGTGTAGCTGATTGGATAAGCAAACATGACCCATATATATGCTGTCTACAAGAGACCCACCTCATAACAAAAGACTCACACAGGATGAAAGTGAAGGGATGGAAAAAAATTTTCCAAGCAAATGGAAATGAAAAAAAAGCTGGTGTAGCAATACTCACATCTGACAAGACAGACTTCAAAACGAGGGCCATAATAAGAGACAAAGAAAGTCACTACATAATATTAAAAGAATCAATCCAACAAGAGGATATAACCCTGGTAAACATATATGCACAAAATATGACAGCACCAAAATATATTTAAAAACTTCTGGAGGACTTCAAGGGAAAGATCAATAGCAATATGATCATAGTGGGTGACTTTAACACCCCACTGACACCACTGGATAGATCTTCCAGACAAAAACTTAACAAGGACATAGAGTCCTTAAATGACGACCTATATCAGTTGGACTTAACTGATATTTACAGAACATTTCACCCCAAAGCTGCAGAATATACATTCTTCTCAAGTGCACATGGGACATTCTCAAAAACAGACCACATGTTAGGACACAAACTAAGTCTCTACAAATTCAAAAAGATTGAAATCATATCAAGCATCTTCTCGGATCACAATGGCATGAAACTAGAACTCAATTACAACAAAACCACATAAAAACATTCAAACACTTGGAGGCTAAATAGAATGTTATTAAACAACAAATGGGTTACCAACAAGATCAAGGAAGAAATTAAAAACTTCTTGGAAACCAATGAAAATGAACACAAAACAACAACACAAAATCTATGGGACACAGTGAAAGCAGTCCTGAGAGGGAAGTTCATAGCAATACAGGCCTACCTCAAGAAACAAGAAAAATTCCTAATTGACTCTCTAACCCTACAACTTAAAGAACTAGAAAGAAAGCAAAAAGAAAAACCCAGAGCAAGTAGAAGGAAAGAAATAGTGAAGGTCGGAGCAGAAATAAACGACATAGAGACTAAAAATACAGTTCAAAAGATCAATGAAACAAAAAAGCTAGTTCTTTGAAAAGATAAACAAGATCAAATGGACCTTTAGCCAGACTCACCAAGAAACGAAAAGAGAGAACCCAAGAAAATAAACAAAATCAGAGATGAAAGAGAAGTAACAACTGACACCACAGACATACAAAGGATCATCAAAACATACTATGAACACTTATACACCAACAGATTGGACAATCTGTGTTTACAGATTGTCTGTTTTGGACAAGCATTTGTCTACACGAAATGGACAAATTTCTAGAAACACACAGTCTCCCAAAACTGAACCAGGAAGAGAAAGAAAACTTGAACAGACTAATAACAACAAAAGAAATTGAAGATGTAATTAAGAAACTCCTAGCAAACAAAAGCCCAGGCCCAGATGGCTTCACAGGGGAGTTTTACCGATCATTCAAAGGAGATCTAATACCCATTCTCCTCAAACTATTCCAAAAAATCCAAGAAGATGGGAGACTTCCAAACTCATTTTATGAGGCCAGCATAATCCTAATTCCAAAACTGGATAAAGACACTATAAAGAAAGAACACTATAGGTCAATATCCCTGATGAACACAGATGCCAAAATCCTTAACAAAATATTATCAAATCGGATCCAGCAATACATCAAAAAAATTTTTCACCATGACCAAGTGGGATTCATCCCAGGGATGCAAGGATGGTACAATATTTGCAAATCAATAAATGTGATACACCACATAAACAAAATGAAAGATAAAAACCACATGATCATATCAATAGATGCTGAAAAAGCATTCAACAAAATCCAGCACCCATTTCTGATAAAAACACTCAGCAATGTGGGAATAGAAGGATCATATCCCAACATAATAAAGGCCATATATGAAAAACCTACAGCCAACATCATACTCAATGGGCAAAAACTAAAAGCATTTCCCTTAAGAATGAGAACAAGACAGGGATGTCCACTTTCACCACTCTTATTTAACATAGTACGGAAAGTCTTAGCCACAGCAGTTAGGGGTGAAGAAAAAATAAAAGAGATCCAAATAGGAAAGAAGGAAGTGAAACTGTCATTATTTGCAGATGACATGATATTGTACATAGAAAACCCTAAAGACTCCATCAAAAATCTACTAGACTTAATAAATGAATTTGGCAAAGTAGCAGGATAAAAAATTAATGTCAAGAAATCAATGGCATTCTTATTAACCAACAATGAACTCACAGAAAGAGAAACTAAAAATATAATCCCATTTACCTTCATGGCAAAAAAAATTAAGATACCTAGGAATAAACTTAACCAAAGTGTAAAGGATCTCTTCACAGAAAACTATAGGTCATTGAAAAAAGAAATAGAGGAAGATATAAAAAAAATGGAAGCATATACCATGTTCATGGATTGGAAGAATTAACATCATTAAAATGTCCATACTACCCAAAGCTATCTATAGATTCAATGCAATTCCCATCAAAATACCAATGATATACTTCACAGAACTAGAGCAAATACTCCAGAAGATTATATGGAACCAAAAAAGGCCCCAAATAGCCACAGCAATCTTGAAAAAGAAGAACAAAGTAGAAGGGATCACAATACCAGATATCAGGTTATACTACAAAACCACTGTAATCAAAACAGCCTGGTCCTGGCACAAGAACAGGCACATAGATCAATGGAACAGAACAGAGAACCCAGAAATTGACCCAAGACAATATGCTCAATTAATATTTGACAAAGGTGGCAAGAGCATACAGTGGAGTCAAGACAGACTCTTAATAAATGATGTTGGAAAAATTGGACAGCTACTTGCAAAAAAATGAAGCTAGACTACTAACTTACACCAAACACAAGAATAAACTCAAAATGGATAAAAGACTTAAATGTGACTCATGAATCCATAAAAATCATAGAAGAAAATGCAGGCAACAGAATTTCAGACATCATATGCAGCAGAATTTTCACTGATACAACACCTAAGGCAAGAGAAACAAAGGAAAAAATGAACACATGGGACTACATCAAACTCAAAAGCTTCTGCACAGCAAAATAAACAAACATTAAAATGGAAAGGGAACCCACTATATGGGAGAGCATAATTGCCAATGATACATCAAATAAGGGGTTAATTTCCAAAACATAGAGAGTACTCACACAACTCAACAAAAGGAAGACAAAGAACCCAATTAAAAAATGGGCAGAGGACCTAAAGAGACATTTCTCCAAACAAGACATACAAATGGCCAAGAGACATATGAAAAAATGGTCAACGTCACTAATCATCAGAGAGATGCAAATTAAAACAACAATGAGGTATCACTTCACACCTGTCAGAATGGCTGCCATCAACAAATCATCAAAGGACAAGTGCTGGCGAGGGTGTGGAGAAAAGAGGACTCTAGTACACTGCTGGTGGGAATGTTGACTGGTGTAGCCACTATGGAAAACACTATAGTGTTACCTCAAAAAATTGAAAATGGAAGTGCCATTTGACCCAGTGGTCCCACTTCTAGGAATATGCCCTAAGAAGCCTGAAACTCCAATCAGAAATAATATATGTATCCCTATGATCATATCAGCACTATTTACAATCGCTAAGATCTGGAAACAGCCCAAGTGTCCATCAGTAGACGAATGGATAAAAAAGCCATGGTATATATACACAATGGAGTACTATGCAGCTGTAAGAAAGATCTCTTATCCTTTGAGACGACATGGAGGGACCTGGAAAGTATTATCCTAAGTGAAATAAGCCAAGCAGAGAAAGACAAATATCACTTGATCTCACTTATTTCTGGAATATAATGAACTAAACAAACTGATGAATAAAATAGACCCAGAGTCATAGAAGTAGGGTACAGACTGACAAACCTCAGAAGAGGGTGTGTGGCGGGGAGGGAAGAGATAAACCACAGAACTTATATGCATGTATGCCTAACTGATGGACATAGAGAACAAAGCTGGGGATGGGACGGGGGGTGGGGGGGATTGGGGTGGAGGGTCTCAATGGGGGAAAAAAGAGAAACATCTGTAACAAAAATAAATTAATAAAAATAAATAAATAAAAACAACATTTACTATTATAAACAATGTTTAAATGCTTAGTATTGCACTTGTCTCTTCCTGCACATCTGCATGGATTTCCACAGGATACATGCCTAAGAGTGAAGTTGTTCAGTTTTAGGATATGTAAATGTTTGGCTTTACTAGATATTCTCCAAAGCTCTGGCCTCCCACTCCTTTCCCATGAGCATTTCCATTGCTCATCATCCTTGGGTAGGTGAGGGGAAGATACATGTCTCATTAAAAATGTGATATGTAATTCACATGCCATCCCATCCACCCTTTTACCGTGCATATATACTTCAATGGATTTTAGTGTATTTAGAGTTGTGTAAGCATCACCACAATCAACTTCAGAACATTTTCATTACCCTCAAAAGGGACCCTACACAGAGGTTAACTGTCATTCTCCAATGCCCCTACCCCCCCCCCAAAAAAAACCAGAATGTGCCATGTGGCTGCAATGCTGACAGTGAGCCAGACTAAGCACTTTCCCTGCAGTGTCTGGCGGCTCTGAGGCTGGCAGGCCTCTGCTTTACAGCTGAGGGAACTGAGGCCCAGGAGAAACTTGCCTAAGGGACGGCTGCCTCTCAGGCATGTTCTCTCTCTTTATCCTTACTACATGGCATAGCCTCTCATAACTACCAGGTTTTATGACCACTGCAACTTTGAAAAACTAAATGTGAAAATACTGCTCCCGTTTATTTAGATTGATGAATTAGAGATTGTGGAGCTAAGGCAAACTTTAAAGTTGTATTTCAGCCCATAATTTTACAGGTGTGGAAAATGACAGCCAGGAAAGTTGAAGTAACTAAGAAGTAACAAAGTAAGGATTACGGTACATATTTCCCTCCCTCCCTCCCTCCCTCCCTTCCTTCCTTCCTTCCTTCCTTCCTTCCTTCCTTCCTTCCTTCCTTCCTTCCTTCCTTCCTTCCTTCCTTCCTTCCTTCCTTCCTTCCTTCTTTCCTTCCTTCCTTCCTTCCTTCCTTCCTTCCTTCCTTCCTTCCTTCCTTCCTTCCTTCTCTCCTTTCTCTCCCCTCCTCCCCCCTTCCTTCTTTCCATTCATTCCACAATTCCCAAAGTAACTATGGTATGTCACGTATTAGAAGGAATTATTATGTGCTAGAAATATTTCTTTCCTCCCAGGGGCTAACCGATGACTCTCTTTGCATGGGCCTTATTTCTTTACTAATTTAGACACTACCACCAACACTCCATATTCAAACCAGAAGACTGTGGAGCTTCTTATGACAGGTGTCTTTAATTACATCATCTCACTTCCAAAAACTCATCTCTTTGTACACAAGGATAAAGGGAATAATTATAATCTATAGACTTGAAGACATGCAATTAAAGTTGTAGGTACTATTTAAAAGTTGTGTGATACTTTATTCATGTAAAATGTAAAAATAAATGTTTTTTTCTTCATCTTAAACAAGTCTTAACACCTCAGAGGCAACAAATAAATTCAGTGGATTGCTAATAATGCAAAAATTTACAAATAATGCATATCAGACATCTATTCTTCTAAAGAGAAAAAACACATTGATACGTTAAATGGTGAAAATGAAACTCCTTTATGACAAAGTTTGTCAAATAAAATAAAAACAAAGCAGCTGATGCAAATCTAATAATTAAAAGCTTTAGGGCATATTTCAAATGAAAGCACCCATTGGTAACACATTTTAAGAGTACACATGTATAATCTAGTTATGTGTGCGTATATCTGTGTGTGTGTGTGTGTGTGTGTGTGTGTGTGTGTGTGTATTACACATGCTGCAAACTCCTACTCTTTCTTACTGTTTAAGTTGATCATCATGGGATAAACATAACATTGTATATTATTTAAATCTGCTTAGAAACTAAACTAACTAGATCTTTATAGAGTTGCACATCATTGTCTAAGGAAAAAAGAGGAGGCTCCCTTTCAGGGATTACCTTTAGCAATTACCTTTACTTTTCAGTCTCTAGAATTAAGTGCCAGAGCCAAATGCTATGAGGTGATGATTAATACAATCATTTTTCTTTTCCCTTCTCCGAATCAGAATTTCTGAGACGAGATATTCCACAATGAAGTGTTTTGGGGTGAGAAGGACAGGAGTTTGTTTTTTAATTTGCTCATCACTATAAACCTGAGCTAGTTATTTGACATTATTATTATTATTTTATCTAAAGCATTCCAGGCTTGAGTAGGGCTGGAGGGCATAGCTTCAAGTATTCAGGGGATAGGCAAAGAAAGCAGTTATTAGGAGGCCTGTATCTAAATATATATCCCCAGAGACTGGCCACTGATACTTGTGAAGATAAAGTGCTGCGTCCATGTACGAGTGCAATTATATTAAATACACGCGGACAGAGCATATTGGCCTGGCCTCTGGGCCTTGTTCTCATTGATGACTCTAACAGATTCCAAGCAGAGAGCAGAAGCTTAAACAAATAGGATAAGGCCTATGCCTTCCTGCTTGCCCTTGACTTTCCCCATCTGGAATCTTCTCCCCTTTCTATGCCTCTAAGCCCACCAGATCCCACATTACCACAAAGCCACCTTGGCCCATTCCAGCTTCCACTCACATCCCATTTCTAAAGCTCAGAGTCCAGGAGTGCATTCGCACTGTACCAACTTTTCTTACCTTTTTACTCTGTTGCTTTTTTGTGTGCCAATTTTGCCTATCTAGGTATGTGGTGACTCTCTCTAGAGATGGCACTTTTAAATTAATTTTTAACTTACTAGCTGATAGATTTTTATTTATTTATTTATTTATTTTTTAATCCTCACTCGAGGATATTTTTGCAATGATTTTCAGATAGAGTGGGAAAGAAGGAGGGAGGAAGGGAGGGAGGGAGGGAGGGAGGGAGGGAGAAACATCAACGCGAGAGATACATCCATTGGTTGCCTCCCACATGCACCCTTAACCAGGGATGTGGATGGAACCTGCAACGCAGGTACATGTCCTTGACTGGGAATCAAACCAGTGAGCCTTTGGTCCGAAGGCCAGTGCTTTAACCACTGAACCACACCAGCCACGGCAAAGCCTTTCAACATTTTGTGCCACCGCTGGACCAAAGCTTTTCCTCCAGATACCTCGGAGAATTCCTCCTAAAATTTAACAGCAAAACAGGAAAGTAAAAATAAAGTGAGCAGTATGGTTGAAAGGGAATAGAGTCCAGCACTATAAAATACTAGGCATTATTATTTAATTTCATTCTTATCCCTATTTCACAGGTAGAGTCTCAGAGGGTTTTGATCAAAGTTAAGGCAGAACTGGAAGCACACACAGAGCTGACTGACTCCTTAGCTCAGAGCTCTAGGAGGTTAGATACTGACTAGGGGACAGGAGGGAGAGAGCGAACAATAGTGGACAAAGGAGTCGTTGTGTTGGGAGGGAAGGTATTATAAAACCTGTGTGCGTGGCACTCGGAGCTCAAATGACCCTTGGCCACTCTTAGAACAGAAAATGGAAAGACTGTCCTTGTTGGAGACAGAAAAGACAAATCTACTATCAATAGGGGAGAAATACTGCCTCTTTCAGTAGACTGGAGAAATGTCCATTTCAAAACCACTCAGGGAAAGTATCAGTGCTTTTTAGTTCCCTGAAAATTGCTCATTCCCTTTAATGCAGTTCCCCTAATTAACTTCAAAGAGAAAGACTTACAAATGAACTATCCAATTAAAATTGCCTTTGGTTCAAGTCAACTAGTTTAAGAATAATTTTCTTCTGCTTTATGATAAAGGGTCACTGTTTTGTTGTCACATCAATTCAGCAAAAATTTCCCTGCATGCCTTAGAAGTTTTTCAAATCTCCTAAAAATCTTGCATATGTGGAACACTGAATACTAAATTTAGGACTTTGTACAAAAGAAAAAAATCCTCCTTTAAGGGATAGGGTAGTATTTTGGCACTTATTCCTTAGAAAATATAAATTCCCAGAATCAAGAAATGTTATCATGGTAAAGAGTGGATTTTAAATAGATTAATTTGCCATTAAAATATATATACAGTGAAATGGGCAACATGAATGCGGTTGATCCATTTTATGTTTTTAATTTGAAATCTACGGGGTCACTCCTCCTCTCAAGTTCATCAAAGCCTGAATCATACCTTACTCACTTTTTCTGTATCTCATGATACCTGGGACATTGCCATGCCTAAGCTATATACCTAATCACTACTTTCTGAATTGATTTGAAAATAAAGGTAATTTTATTTCTCCCCAGTATATTTAAAAACCTGAAACAGAAATGTCTCCGAACAGAGGCTGTAAACCAGTATGTCCATCGGCTACTAGACTGGGTGCACAGATGTGTTTTGTTTGGATGGAATATTACGTTTTCGGGTTTTTGGAAGAGTTTCTTATAAGAATCATGAGATGTTTAGATAAAGGTCCAGATTTTTCTCTTGCCTTTAAAAATTAGTGGACCTGGCAAGACCGGACCTTAATTTCAATGTGACAACAATAATCTGGAGTGGTGTCTCCTTTATACCCTCTACAATTTACTGTCCTCACAGCCCCTGATGTCCTGCACCCAGCCTGCTTCACTCATTTATATCACCTGCCTGATGAAGATGCTGTGAGAAAGAGCTCATTTCTCCATAAGTTGTACACATGAAGTTTTTACAATGCTATCTGCTTTCAGTATTTCCCAAAAGAGCCTTTAAGGGTGCAGTTTGCAGAGAAATAGAATATCTTCCGATTTCATTTGGTCACAGTACTTAATCACCTACTTGCTCAATGACACAATTGGTTCCACCGTGACAATGATCTTGCAAACAAAGAATTATCACAGGGAATCAATACTATTTCTAGGTTGGGGGGGGTGGGGTGGGGATAACTCATCAACTTTGAAATATTTTCCCCCCACAAAAATGTTCTTGGTAATTTATGAATGAAGGAACAGGAAAAATGGTGTTTGCTATCTAAAATTCTTTCACAATCAACTTCTTTTCAAAGTTCTATTGGTGAGAATTCAAAACTTCTGCCCCCATGTCCATATCTTACCTTATTTTAAAAAAAATATTTACCCACTTCCACTCTTTTATCCACCACACCACTTCAAATACCATAGCCCATCAAAATACATGCAGTTTCTCTTTCCCAATGAGTCTCAATATCCTTCTCACATGCAAAGAATTGTGGTCCATTTGATTTTTCTGCCACTCATTGGGCTCATATTAGTCTGGACACAATGTTTTGGTAATACTCCCTTCTCACTGATACTGTGGCATCTTTTAATTGTAAATTGGATGCTTTACTGAACAATTAACCAGGAAAAAAATTTATTCTTAAGGTATATGTGTTATCATGGCAATTTATATGAATTAAATAGACACAGACCATTTAAATAACCTGAAGGAGGCAACAGAAAGCCACTGATAAACCTGGAAACACACCGCATTTTTCTCTCTTCCACTCCAATAGCAACTTTTTTCCTACCGTTAGACTGTTGAGGTTGTTTTCAGGTAGCACTTCAACTCATGGCATAAAATAATTTTCAATCTAGTTCAAGCTTATGCTTCTATTTCATTAACTTTGGTTAATTTTTTTAAACACTCTGAAGATTGATGAAATAGAATTTTTAATTTAGGAAATGAATTCAACTAAACAGTTATAGCATTAAATATGAATATTTTGAAATAAAAATAATTGGTATGACTGCATATAACCTTCTTAGAATTGTGTGTGTGTGTGTGTGTGTGTGTGTGTGTGTGTGTGTGTGATCATTATAGATTTTTGTAAGCTCAACAGATAGGTCCTCTGAATTGTGACCTCCATACAATGTGAATACTAAAACTGGTTTCCTTAGTGATAGTTACTAAGCACTTGGAAGATATTGGAATTTCCTTCTACCCTATCATAATATGTACTGCACTTTTTATTCCAGAGACCTCATTATGTTTACAACGTAAAATTGTTTAATTCAAATTTGCTTCAAAGTAAGGTAATGTGTCTACTTTATAAATCTGCTGCTGAAAGAACTTGAACACACGAACCAGTTTCTTATAGATATTAAAATATGGACAGCTACAGAAATCAATTTCAAAATTAGTTCTTTAAAGAGTCCTATAATTGCAATATGTATATAATGATATTGTTTAGTGCTTTTGACAGGAGAACATTTTTTTCATAAGATTAAATAGAAAATTCAGCTTAATTCACCTAGAGTTTGTAACTATTGCTCTTTATTAATAATCCATTACACTTCCAATTTTTGTTTTTTAAAAATCCTCACCCAAGGATATTTTTCCATTTATCTTCAGATAGAGTGGGAAGGAGGGAGGGAGGGAGGGAAAGAGGGAGAGAGAAACATCTATGTGAGAGAGACACATTGATTGGTTGCCTCCCACAAGACCCCGACCAGGGCCAGGGACAAAACCACAACTGAGGTACATGCCCTTGACCAGAACCGAACCTACGACTCTTTAGTCCACAGGCTGGTGCTTTAACCACTGAGCAGAACCAGCCAGGGCTACACTTCCAATTTTTAACTGACTGGCCATAGATAGATTTTTTTCAGTCTGCCACACATTTATGCTATTCACGATTTTATCATATAGTGAGTAAAATTATGTTAATTTGTACTTACCTAAAAGTTTAAATATATTTATTATCTATCCTTTCAGATTTGTCCCTAATTTATATATTTATTATTCGGACCTCAATATTACATTTTAGTTACACACTCAGTAAATAATAAAAAAGTTTAAGCACATAACCAAAATAAGAAAATTTGCTCTGTTGCTAAGTAAAAATAATTTGGTCCTGAAGTTGGTGGATAATATAAAGGAGGGCAGGACCAGGGAGGAAACTGATTCTATCAAGAGTCCACTCCTAGCTGACTGAGTTCTTATTATTAGTCATGCTGAGAATCACTGCAGTTTGTTTAGAAGTTCAGTCTTGGTAATTGGCTTCGCTTGTTTCCAGATATTTGCTGGACTACATGGAGTTTTTCATTTTTTTGTCATTAGGTTTATGGCATTATTTTCCTGCACACGACAATCCCACTGGGGTAAAACGATCAGGGACTCCTTTGTGTAACTGTTTTGTTTACAAAAAAGTATCACAAATAACAGTATAAATTCAGGGTGATTGGCTGGTTCGATATATAATATTGGTTTCAAGTGGGTGTTTATAAAATTTAGATGCCTGTTCATCAAAATGTTAATTCCTAAAATTCACAACTTCCTAGACATTTTCAAGGTTGACTGGGCTCCTGTGTGTCCCAGCTGATTTTTTTTCCCTGTCATTCTCTAAATACCTCACTGCTACTTTCAGATCCTGTGCTTCATCTCACTCCATTTGCTTCTTAACTCACTGCAATCTGGTTCCCCTACTACCTCTGAAACGTACTTTCTCAAGTGTTTCCATTTTTAAAAATTTGACATGACTTCTCTGCAAAATTCTCCTCTGGGCTCTGTGACCCTGCTCCGCCCTAGCTTTCCTGCCAGTTCTCCAACGAGTCTTCATGCTCTCTCACAACGTCCTTTTCCTCTCTTTGCAAGCTTAACTGGAGTAATTCTCCAGGATCCTGTCACATCTCTTCTCTGCAATCCTGCCCCCGGTGGTCTCATTGTCACTCACTGATTCAAATTCTATATGTATAAAAATGAATCTCGGAACTTCCGGTCAAGATGGCGGCGTAGGTAAACGCGGTATCGTGTCCTCCCACAACCACATCAGAGTTACAACTAAACTACAGAACAACCATCATTCAAAACTACCTGAAATCAAGCTGAATGGAAGTCCTACAACTACGAAATTAAAGGAGAAGCCGCATCGAGACTGGTAGGAGGGGCGGAGGCGCGACGGGCTGGTCCCACACCCACGTGTGGCGGATAAAAATTAGGAGGACACCTCGGCTGGGAAGGTCCTCCATGAGGACTGAGGGGTCCCCGTCCCATACCAGGAGCCCAGCTCAGGGTTCCAGTGCCAGGAAGAGAACTCTCTATAACTTCTGGCTGGAAAAACCAGCAGGAACTGAGGCTGAGGCGGCTGGAGCCCCTGGCAGCTCCTCTTAAAGGGCCCGCGCACGCACGGACTTACTCAGACTCCCACCCTCCAGGCTCCAGCGTGTGGGAAGGAGCCTGAAAGGTACCAGAGTCATATGGGGAAGAACTGAGCTGTTTGGCATTGGAGTGAGGGCTGGAGAGGTAGCTTTCTCCTGGACAGATGTGCTGTCAGAGGCTTTTGTTCCTTTGGTGAGCCCTTCCCTGGGTCGGCAGACGCCGCCATATCTGGGACTCCAGCAACCTGGCTCACACTGTTTGCCCCGCCCTGGTGATTCCCTGAGGCCCCGCCCCACCCAACTTCCAGGCCCACCCAAGCTGTTGCCAGTTGCTGTACCATAGGATTGGCCTGTCTTGGATCCTGCTTCAGCTTTTCCTAAATTCTTTCAAACAAGCAGCATCTGGTCTCAGCTAGCCCTATACCTCTCGCTAAGTAATACATAGAAACAAACACAGGGAGGCAGCCAAAATGAGGAGACAAAGAAACAGGTCCCAAATGAAAGAACAGAACAAAACTCCAGGAAAAGAACTAAGTGAAATGGAGTTAAGCAGCCTAACAGATGCTGAGTTCAAAATATTGCTTATAAGGATGCTCAATGGACTTTGTGAGAACCTCAGTGAACTTAGTGAGAACCTCAGTGAACTTAGTGAGGGCCTCAGGAGCATAAAAAAGGACCAGTCAGAAATGCTGGATGCACAGTTAGAAATGAAGGAGGCATTAACTGAAATAAAGAATAGTTTACACAGATTCAATAGTAGAGTAGGTAAAGCCAAGAAGCAAACCATCGATTTGGAATATAAGGAACCAAAAACACCCAATCAGAATAGCAAAAAGAAAAAAGAATCCAAAAAAATGAGGATAGTGTAAGGAGCCTCTGGGACAACTTCAAGCGTGCCAACATTCGCATCTTGGGGGTGCCAGAAGGAAAAGAGAGAACAAGAAATCGAAAACCTATTTGAAACAATAATGGCAGAAAACTTCCCTAACTTGGTGAAGGAAACAGACATACAAGTCCAGGAAGCACAGAGAGTCCCAAACAAAATGAACCCCAAGAGGCCCACACCAAGACACATCATCATCAAAATGCAAAAGGTTCAAGACAAAGAGAGAATCCTAAAAGCAGCAAGAGAAAAGCACTTAGTTATCTACAAGGGAGTTCCCATAAGACTGTCAGCTGATTTCTCAAAAGAAACTTTGCAGGCCAGAGGGAGTGGCAAAAAATATTCAGAGTGATGAAAAGCAAGAACCTACAACCAAGATTACTCTGTCCTTCAAAGCTGTCATTTAGAATCGATGGCCATATAAAGAGTTTCCCAGACAAAGAAAAGCTAAAGGAGTTCATCACCACCAAACCATTATTATATGAAATGTTGAAGGGTCTTCTTGAAGAAAAAGATAAAAAAATATGAACAAACAAAATGGCAATAAATACATATCTATCAACAATTGATAGAATCTACAAACAAAATGAACAAACAGAAACATTCTCATAGATACAGAGAACTTTTGTTGGTTACCAGATGGGTGGGGGCTGGGGGAGGGGTGAAAAGGTGAAGGGATTAAGAAGTACAAATTGCTTGTTAGACTGACAAACCTCAAAGGGAAGGGGGGTTGGGGGGTGGGAAGAAATAAACCAAAGAACTCATATGTAAAAGAAAAAAGTTTCAAAAATTAAAAAAAAAAAAAAAGGAATCTCGGCCTTCTATCTAGCATCACTCAGATTCCAAGTCCACATTTCCATACCAAGAAACCTGAATTCCATTCATTGATTTTCCTCCACCCTCCTTTGAGAATTGGAACCTCTCCTTGTTCCATGCTTCACACAGCCATAGAGTTACTTGTTTATATACTCACTATTCTATATAAACCTTTACATTCTCATTGTTCTTTCTTTAATGAGTCCCCATTATCCATAAAATGGAGTTCAAATTCCTTAGCATGAGATTCAAGACTTTCCATTGTAAATCTGGTCATAATATACCTTTACGCCATCATTCCCCATTATACGCCATCATTCCCCATTGTATGATACACATGCACATATACACCTCCGTTATGGCATCACCCTTTCTTCCTCTGGGGGGGCAGGCAGAGTGCTGTCTCACTTCCACTGGTGGCTGTTGTTTTCCTTTTTCTAGCACCAGTTGAAATATTACTTCCTTTAGGAAGACTTCCTACATCTCTCAGGACATGTGTACTGCTCTTTCTTCTTCTCTACCAGAATTTTATTTATATTTATTTTCAGTACTTAGACTAATATTCACGAATAGTATGTATCTTCCACGTTGAATTATAAGGTCTTTGAATGTAAGGACTGTCTTTCTTAATTTTGTAGCTTTAAAAGTTTCATATGCCTAATGAATATTCAGAAAATGATTGTTGTATGAATGTATGTATGAGATTCTGTGCCACAGAGATATCACATCCATGCAATAAATATCGAGACATGAGTATAAAGAAGTCTCATTTTGTTCTTCTGTGGCATTAATTACAGTTAAGACAACTTTGGCTCTAAATCAGATTCCCAACTTCTTCCTAGACCTGTCATCAGTTACCTTAAGTATCCTTCATGACCTCACTGAGAGTCCTAATCAGAGTAAATGAAAAAATGTTGTCATATAAGCTGCTTTATTTGGAATACTAAAAGCCCGATTGCTGCCTAATCAGCTAGATTAGCACCTAATAAAATGTATTTCCCTAAAGGAGCTCTGTATTTATTTTTAATTGCCTAATCTCTACATTAAGTTAACTAGTGGGTTCTTCTTAAAAAACCTAGGCTCGCTTTGATGGTCTCCTGCCCTTTTCAAAATAAGCACAGGTAGCACGGATGCCAGGAAATGAAAATACTGTGTTATTGTCTTGCTTAGTTTTTATGAGCCAGATGTACTATGTGTACTTAGGTGTGCATTATTCTAAAAATAAAATTATTTGGCCATTATTAGAATCAAATTCATAAACTTCTGAGTCTTTCTAAATTAACTTTGCTCATTTTTATTTAAAATAAGAAAGATATTGCTGCACAATTCCATCTAAGTATAAGAGGGACCCTTATAGTATCTCCTTTCCTGGGGCTACTTCTGGGAATTATCTCCATGCCAGGCTCTAGGGGTGAGTCCTATTTGGTCACAACTCACTCAGTGAGGTCAAGACCTGCTACAACACAATTTTAGTCCTTGAAGGAATATGGCCAAAAACAAAGGAGGAATTGCCAAAAGAATCCCAGAAAGATGGAGTAGAAGCATGATCACCCTGTCCACCAGCACTAGTCTTCCAATACTCTGGACATTTCGACATGTGCACAAGCAAATTCTCTCCATTGTTTAAGCCAGTTTAAGCTTCCAATCTAATGAATTACCCAAACAGAGGCCCAGGCTGACAGAGGCCTTTGTCACCTCTGCCACTGAGCCATCATCATGTTTTTTAATCATATAAAGAGGAAATCAGATGCTTTTCAAACACAGTCTAAGTAGTACTTCTTAAAAAGTGAATTCACCAATGGGAAAAACTATTGCTTAAATCTGGGCCTCTGGAAACATATAAGGGTGAACCTGGCTGGACAGTTTGTGCACTCTCTAGAAGACAGGCAATCATTGGGAATAAAGTACCTTGAATTTCAGTGGCCTACAGAAGAGAAGCTGTCCTCTTTGACCTCTTGTCCATTATGGATCCAGCTTTCTCAGTTCAAAGAATTCGAGCCAATTATGCCAGCAAAAGCTTTGTTTTCTCTTCACAGCTATTGTTTTCATATTGATATCACAACTGCATGTTCCAAAAACACTGAAATATGAGTTTATTTCCTAGCAATAATTTGTTAAAGCCTGAAGAACTGACATTTACTTAAAAAGTACAAGGTATTAAATGTTATTTACCCTTCTGGGAACATTGCCTCTGTATAATATACTAAGAATAATGTTTCAAAAATAGCTTATAAATATGAAAGGTCAACACACTGAAGCATATCACCTAATTACTCCACATCACAGAATAAGAAACATGTTTATTTCCATATTTGGTCCCTGGATTTGAATCACTCTGAAACTCTCAAGAATAATCCAAACTTCATTTGGCACCAAAGAAAATGGCAAAGATAATAAAGAAGTGAATCAAACATTTAAAAGTTTTATTAATAAATTATATCCCTTGCTGAAAAAATATAGTCCAATTTAATACTGAATTTAAATATTTAGTTACTTTCTGCAAAATGCTTAAAAAGTAAATTGCTATGGTTAATAATATGATATTGTATACTTGAGAGTTTCTGAGACTAGATCTTAAGCATTCTCACCACGCACACACACACACATGAAAAGTTAACTATATGAGGTGATGGATGTGTTAATTATTTTGATCTTTGTAATCATTCTACAATGTATATCAAATTATCATATTGTACTCTTCAAAGGTATACAATTATATTTGTTAATTATTTCTTAATAAGGTTGGGGGGAAAAGAAGATTTATGCAAGCCAACCATGTGTTTTGTCTCGTCTAACCATTATTGTATGTTATTTCCTTGATCTAGAACATTCTTCCCATATTTCTCTCACTTTTACTTACAGCTATCAAAATCTCACTTGAACCTCAGGACTCAACTAAGAGGTCACCTCCTGCTTAAAGTTTTTGTTGAACACACAGTATGAATGCTTCCATGTTTCTCTAGTTTAAGAAAATTTGAAAAATGTATAACTATTACAAACATAAAGATAATTCAGCAAAATAATCATATCAAGAATCCCTAGGCTTCATATGTACAAACAAAAACCTGCTACAAGTTGTAACAGGATAACATTTACAATAACAACTTTGATAAAATACCTAGGGTAACAGGAATTATAAAAGATCTTGGCATAAAACTCTGAAAAGCTAATGAGAAGCACAGATTAATACTTGAACAATGGAAAGAACACCACGGTGACTGTGAAATGAAGACTGCATGACTAACTGGACTCATAAAGATGCCACTTATCCCTAAATTAACCTATAAATTTTATATTTGCTCAATAAAAATACCAGTAATATATTTTTAATTGATAAACAGATCCTAAAAGTCAAACAGAAAATAAACAAGCAAGGACAGCCACAAAAATTGTAGGGGAAAAATGAGTAGTATTTCATTTCTAATATCATAAGAAATACCAAATGGATCAAACATTTGAATGTAAAGTCTGAAGCCATAAAAGTAATAAAAGAAAACATAGGATACTTTATTTATACAATATTTTTATAGACATGGTCTTTTAATATATGACAAACTCCAGAAACAAGCAAAGAAAAACTAAGATTTTTCTATATATCAAATCCACTATAGTCAATATCCCAGGTAGAAAAAGATAGTGCACCCAAATCAAGTGATGTGAGGAGTGTTGGAAACATCGACTATTTACAAAGCTAAGTGTAGGTTATAAGAAAAACACTAGATTTAATGCAGTGTCTGAGAACTGGACTAGCAGGGCACATTATCCCATGTAAGTCCGAGGAGGTAAGAGAAGTCAATGGACTCAGAGAGAGAAATATGCATTAGAGGGCTGCCTGGTAGCAACTGATCCTGCAGGAATACAGACAACCTGTAGGGGTCAAGGAGGAAATCAGGGTTGTAAATATTCTGCCCTCACTCTCCTCCCTCACTTTCCTCTCCTGCTAGTACTCCTTGATTGGTGAAACTTAACCAGTATCTAGCAGTAAGTCCATAGAATTCATTTTCTTAACACATAAAGGCTGACTGGCCGGTGTGGCTCACTGGTTGAGCATCGACCCATGCACCATGAGGTCACTGGTTTGATTCTGGTCAGGGCACATGCCCAGGTTGTGGGCCCAATCCCCAGTGAGGGCATGCAGGAGGCAGCAAATCGATGTTCTCTTTCATCAATGTTTCTATCTCTCTCTCCTTCTCCCTTCCTCTCTCTCTAAAATCAATAAAGAAAAAAAAATTTTTTACAAGACATAAAAGCTAAAAAATACAGTAGGCAAAATTAAGAGTTTGATGAATGGTTAATTAGCTTGGACACAGCAAAGATCATTGTGAACTAGACTATAAACCAGTGTAAAATACAGACTGAAGCACAGAGATAAAAATTCAGAAAAGAGTAAGAGATATATCATATATTGGTTAAAGTTCTAAAAGAAAAATAGGCAAGAGAGCATGTGACAGAAGCAATATTTGAAGATATTCTGTCAAAAAGTTTCAAAATTAATGAATGTTTCAACAAATGGTGTTGGAAAATTGAATATTCTCATGCAAGAAAATGAAACTGCACCCTTAACTCACACCATATACAAAAATTAACTCAGAGTGGATCAAAGACTTCAATGTAAGAACTGAAATTACAAAACACAGAAGTAAACATAGGGGAAAGTTTTATGTATTACATTTGGCAATGATTCCCTGGATATGATACAAAAAGCATAAGCAAGCACCAAAAAATAAAATAAAATAAGAACAAGCAAGTTGAACTACATCAAAATTTAAAACTTGTGTACATTGAAAGATACTATCAACAGAATGAAAAGGCAACCCACAAAATGGGAGAAAATATTTGCAAAACATATATCTGAAAAGGGAATAATATCTAGAATAATAATAATAATAATAATAATAATAATAAACTCTTACAACTCAATAAAACAAAAAAAGAAACAACTGAATTTAAATGTGATCAAAAGGCTTTAAGAGACCTTTCTTTAAAGATACACAAGTGGATAATAAGCACATGAAAAAATGCTCGACACCACTAATCATTAGGGAAATGCTAATTAAAACCACAGTGAGATATCCAAAAACACAGAAAATAACACGTATTAGTGAAGATATGGATTAATTCAAACCCCTGTGTACTGTTAGTGAGAATGCAAAATGAAATGGTTGCTATGAAAATAGAAGTAGGGTACAGACTGACAAAACCTCAGAAGAGGTGGGGGGTAGGGAAGAGAGAAACCACAGAACTTATATGCATGTATGCATAACCAATGGACATAGAAACAATGCTGGGGACGGGGGAGGGGGGATTGGGAGGAGGGTGTCAATGGGGAAAAAAGGAGAAACACTTGTAACAAAAATAAATTAATAAAAAAAAAAGAAAATGGTATGGCAGTTCCTCAAAACATTAAAAATGGAATTACCATTTGATTCAGCAATTCTACTTCCAAAATAATTAAAAGCAAAGTCTTAGACAGATATTTGTACACCCATATTCACAACAACTTTAGTCACAATAGCCAAAAGGAGGAAATAACCCAAGCATTCATCGACAGATGGACAGATGGTATATATACACATGATGGAATATTATTCAGCCTTCAAAAGGAAGAAAATTCAGACACATGCTACATTATGAACCTTGAAAACATTATCGTAATGTTTTGAAATAAGCCAGTCACAACAGGACAAATACTGTCTGATTGCACTCATAGGAGGTATCTACAGGGGTCAAATTCATAAAGACCGAAAATAGCACTGTGGTTGCCAGGGGCTGGAGGAAGGATATATGGGGAATGATTGCTTAACGGATGTGGAGATTTAGCTTGGGAAGATGAAAAAGTTCTGAAGATGGATGATAGTAATGGTTGGACAATAATGGGACCGTACTTAATGTCACTAAACTGGACACTTAAAAGTGGTTAAAATGGCAAATTTCATTTTCTGTAAAATACAATTTTGCAATGAAGTAAATTCTACAGATTGGTTTATAGAGTCAATTCAATTTCAATAAAAATTTTATATAGAGATGCTCAGATCAGAAGCAAGACAAACAACTGAGGCCAGTCAGGCAAATGGGGCTAAGTACATCTAAGAAGTCACAGAAATTGAGTCTTGTACTCTAAGAAAAATAAAAACTCAGTTTTCCAATATCTTCTTCTTTTTTAATTTTTTTTTCTTTATTGATTTTAGAGAGAGAGGAAGGGAGAGGGAGAGATAGAAACATAAATGAGAGAGAACATTGATTGGCCGCTTCCTGCATGCCCCCTACTGGGGATTTGGCCTACAACCTGGGCATGTGCCCTAATGGAGAATTGAACTGGTGACCTCTTGGTGCATAGGTCAACACTCAACCACTGAGCCACACCAGCCGGGTACAATATCCTCTTCTTATCATAATGTATAATATTTAATAGGAGATTTATATCTCTTTTTTAAAAATTAAAATTATTTGTGGTAAATATAGTTTGCTTGTCTTAGTTAAGAGGGACATTATATTCATGTGTTTTACTGACCCAACTTTGTTTTTTGTTCCAATTATTTTTTATCTCCCAGGAAATAAAGATTGCCTACAACCGCCCCCCCCCCCAACACACACACTAAAAAAATGGGCAAAGGCTATGAATTGACAATTCACAAGAGAAAAGAAAATGACCAATAATCATGAAAATAATATCAGCCTCAGACAAAAACATTAAATGGCTTGAATTAAAATGTTCATTTATTTTCACTGCATTTTAGAACTCCACTAAAATAACAGCAAATGGATATCAATAGAAAAGAAAACAACAGCCAATTAATAATGTTCATCAATATTTGCAAGATACAAAGTAGACAAAGGCATGGTAATTGATATAAAAGGATAAAGAGAGTTTAAGCCTCAGCGCTAGCACAGAGGATGTCTGTAACAGAGCATGCTAATCCACCAAAGAAAACCTGTTCACACGCAGGATGGAAGCAGCATTTACTTTCAAAGGAGGAGATGAAAGATGTACTGGAAACCATGGAAGTTAATTTAAAGTGAGCATGAAACGGAATTAAAACCGTCTCTTCTGCTTCCCTGCCAACCACATGTTTATTCCTCCCTGTGGAGAAAACTAGACGCTTTTTCCCTGGAGAAACTGAACTACGGTAGCTCTAGAGTCATAGAAACTAGTTCATTGAAAGTGGGGGTCAGGCCTGGCCAGTGTGGCGCACTGGTTAGTGTCGACCCATGCACCAAGAGGTCACCAGTTCAATTCCCGGTCAGGGACACATGCCCAGGTTGTGGGCCCGATCCCTAGTGGGGGCACACAGGAGGCGGCCAATTAATGTTCTCTCTCATCGATGTTTCTATCTCTCTCCCTCTCCCTTCCTCTCTCTCTAAAATCAATAAAGAAAAAATATTTTTTTAAAAAAGAAAGAAAGTAGGGATCAGGCATTGAAATAAAAATAACAGGTTAAGTGAAATTATACCCATTAGATAGCGGAACACTCTCTCCCTACCTCCCAGCCGTCCTATTCCCCAGCTCATTTGATTAAATGTTGACAGCAAGGCATTTATGAGCACATACTAAGTCATAAACTGAATGGTTCTTCACAAGAGGAATTGAGGAGCCTAGAGATAAGTTCAACAAATACTGGTATGTATGTCTTCCAACAAAATGCAGAGGTGCTACCCTGCCATTCTGAAGTGAAGCCCACTAATGGACAAGCTTCACCAAACGCACAGAGGTTTTGGTGAGCTTTTTAGACCTAACCTTTAGATTTTAAAAGGTTTCCAAAGATCACCAGATGTTTGAGAAAGGATATATTTTTGAATCAGCTTTTCAGTATCTGAACAATACTATAAAGATCTCTATCAGATTTAAACTTAAATTATTTTATTTTTCAAACATTGCATTATGGTGCATGGAGCTACGTTTAAAAGTATTTTGCAGAGGACTTTTTTTTAAAAAATTTATCTTTATTATTGGAAGTATTACAGATCTCCCTCCTTTTGTCCCTTTGACACCCTCCTCCCTGCTCCAGCCCCATGTCCCTTCATCTCACTGTTGTCTGTGTCCATTGGTTGTGCACATATGCATATAAGTTCTTTGGTTTATCTCTTCCTTCCCCCAACCTCCCTTCCCTCTGAGGTTTGTCCGTCTGTTTCTTACTTCCATGCCTCTGCATCTACTTTGTTCATCAGCTTATTTTTAAGTAGCCTGTGGAACTGCAAGCGATGAGGTATGTTCCCCTTTATACTTGAAAACCACATTTCATGTAAATTCTTAACCTCTGGCTGTGTGTATATAAGGATATCCAATTCAAAAATAAAAATCCATATGTCCCTGAATGCCCCTTGGTAGAACATGCGGTGCTATCCCACTACAGGGATTTATCATGACAGTCTAAAGATGATGTACACTTGGTGATGTGGCTGAGATTTAATTCCCATCAAAATCACAACAAACAATGTAATTAATTAGAACCAATATCTGCTACCTCCAAATGCATCAATCTGACAAACATGTTTACAAATATACAGTGTCTTTTTAATACTATCAACACAAGTAAAGGCCAATGTAATAGACCCTGAGCAGAGTGAAAATGGAAAATTAAGCTTGGAGTGGCTACTGATAGTCCAAGATTGTGCTTCCATCCCTCTATTTCAATATTTATAGAAGTGGTATCATAAAAGTTTCTAGACAGCAAGCTTTACAAATGTCTCAAGAAAAACAAAAAACTGCCAGAACAGCTTATGGCCCTAAATTGCTTCTGGTCATCTTATTTTGAAACCTCATACTCCATTACTTTGTACACAGGCAAGTAGAATTTCTTATAAATGCCTCAGTTTTGCTAATTTGGGAAAATTTAAAAATTTAATTACAATCCATTATTAACATAGATCATTAGCATTTTAATCAGTATAACTTGGTAGTGCCATGTAATAAAGAATAATCAAGTTGAAATAAACACCTTCAGTAATCAGGTTTAACCCAAATTACTTGCTGAGATACAGTACTTAAATTTGAATAATATTTTCCATTAAATGTGTTCCCAATTCTGAATCAAGATGACATAGTTATAAAATGGAAAGTATCAATTCAATTATTGCCTATGGTTGCATGCATCAAATTCTAACACAGTAAGGATATACCTACACAGACAAGGAAGATTAAATATCTATTATCTACAATGATCAAAGTAATTGGAAAATTTCCACATCTCTATTAATCTCTGTATTTTGCATACCTGCTTTCTCTGTTCTCCATCTATCCAATCTGGGGTGAGATAAGAGCACCCCATAAACCACCAACCACCTATTTATATCTAGGAAATTGATTCACATATTAATTTTAAAGTATTTTATAATAAGAAAACCAGATTGCTTTAAGTATTGTGAGATTTACTTGCTTTTATCCAGGTAGCACAATTGATATATTGAGCAGTCTCTCATTTCTGAAGCTCTGGACAATAAAATACAAATTAATTAGTGGCTAATGAACAATTCTTTATTGATTTCTCACTGAGGGGAACACTTTAGAAAATAAAGGAAAGTTATCAGATATAGCCACTGTGTTCTAAAAACAATACATTTACACAAAAGTGAACTTTCCATCCCACCCAAAGACTTCACCAGAAAGACAGAAACAGCTGAACCAGTGGGGAGAACATCTTTGATCTACAATAATCTCAAATTTTAGTCATTTTAATCCAATTGCTCTCAGAAATACAATGTGCCTCTGTTTAACTCTATTATTATCCGTGGTCCTCAAATCTACTTTTTCCAAATTTCTTTTCAGTGACTGACATATAATTTATATATTTATATAATACATAGAGACATAGATGTAACATATAATTTCTCTACTGCAAAGTTAACTAATGCAATGATCGCGTTAGCTAAATGCAAAGACATGTATCGTGCTGCTGCACTAATTTAGGCACATTGCAAATATTATTACATTCAAGTCTCACAACAAATAGGGAAGTTAATTTTAATATTTTTATTCTATAAATACATAAGGAAGCAGACCTAAGGATCCTAAGAATTGACATAGAATTCAAAGCCAAGTGTCTTTAACTCTAAAGTTTACTCTTTTATTCTTTTATGTTATTTTATAGGGACAAAGCTATAGATTGTGAAAAAATGATAATATGAGTTTTAGTTTCTAAAAGATACGTATTAATAGCTAACATTCTTTGGCACCTGCTATCAGTCAGGCAGTCTTCTAAAAACTTTAGAAGAACACTTTTGAACTCATTTGATCCTCATGAACTCTGGCAGGCACTAGAATTGCCCTCATGGTACACACCAGGAAGGAAACAGATGCTTCCAGAGGCCCAGCAAATTACCCAGAGTCACAGGGTCAGCAAGGAATCCTGCAGGTTTATATGCTCTTTGATTAAGGAACCCAGACTCTGAGCTGCTGGATGAAACTGAGATCAGACGTAACATTACAAAACCATCCTGCTTTTGATCCATTGTTTTCATGTTAACATATTTATCTATTCTCTAATTACCACTTTATATAAGACACTATGCCATATACTGGCTTCACAAAGAGAAAAAGCCGAAATTTCTATGAGCAGAGAGTCTGTGCTCTACTGAAGGAAAATAAAATGATGATTAAAATATTCTGTAATAGGTATATACAGAGATTGATTATGGGTGGGCACCTTATCCATAATGAAGGAATAGAAAAACATGAGCTAAGTAGTATACAAAATTAGCGTATATTTATTCATAGCATCCTCTCTTCGTAAAAATATAGCATATTTCATATACCTATAATATTTGTACTATCTTTGCTCCAGATTTCTCTGACTTAATCATATTTTTAAGAGGAAAAGTTCTGCTGCAATATTACCTTTGTCAAGATTAACTGACAATTCTAGCTAAGTTATTAACCTGTTTTCACACTACCCATGAAAAAAAATCAATCAAGTTTCCTTTTACTCTGCTGAACGATGTGATATTTGGTGTGGATTGTGTTGGATGAGAAGGCGTCAGCTAATTCTCCTCTAGAGAATGCTCTTGATTTGATAGACTGAGAACTGAGAAATTCAATATATTTGAACATTTCAGTTCAGAAAGTACCTGGCTCAACATTTCTTTGTGCTTCCACTGCAGCGAGGGGAACATCGGCCTATATTGTGAGTGCTACCCCAGGCATCTTGGCTTTAGGATGGGTCCAACTGAAAAGCTCTTCCCATCAATATACATTAGGACATGATCTTAGGCATCTTGAAATGCCACGTTTAATCCTTGACATTATAAAACTAGCGTGGAAAACTAGACCTGTTTTTATAAAATACAAACAGAACTAGTTAAACTCTTGAGTGAAACCCTTTGTGATTAACTGGGCACAAGGGTGATAAATGTGACTGGACCAAAACATAGCAGGTCAGTTTGATTTACTGGAGGCAGGAAAGATGTGAACAAGCCCAGCTCCTGCCAATCTTACCTGGACTGAATTGTAACTACCGGCTCTTATTAGAGTTGCTTCTAATCTGCTGTGGTCATGGAGCCACCCTTATTAGGTTTCCCACATACTTGCCATAGTATCTTACTACCTTTTTGCATCTCATTGTTATCTTAATGTATACATATCTTCCTTCTCCCTCAAAAAAAGTCCAACCTTCAGCTAATTGGGACATGGAATATTGTTTCACCACAAGTTTAAAGGCCAACTTGCTGCTGGCATAACAGTAAGTCAATTTAACATTCTCTCACCCTGGCAAAATGGTTCACGATTAAAGAGACCTTTGTAGTGGGTGTAAGAAAATGGTCCTCACTCCTTTGGGAATTTACCACCTGGGTGGTGTTTTCTCAAACTTTGACATTTCAGAAGAAATAGTCAAACTCTTTTTCAAACCATACGATTAAAAAAAAAGGTCTAGGGTTTTATTCTTCATGATTGTTCCCTTTAAAATCAATTTTATGTAATGTTGGTGTTTTCCTTATTATTTAGTTTATAGTCACCTGTTTTCTAGATAACTCAGCTAAAAATGAGAGAGAAAAACACATACATGTTTCTTAGTTCAAAGTAGCTCTAATAAGTATGGTTACACACACCAGCTAATAATTTTAAATGTTATTTTGTGTGTACTACCTTTCCCTCCCTCGTTCTAATTTGTAGACCCAGTAACCTTAGATGGTGCTTATCTACTTTTTTTCCAGAGAACTTTACCTAAAAGGGTAAAGTCTATCACTCCTCAAGATCCACAAAATCATTTGAAAATTTTGTTTTTCTGTTCATTTTTAGCAGAAGATTGCAGAATTTGAGCAATACTTTTTATCCTGAGATATATTATTGTTTTCTGCTATGTATTAGGAAATCTAAGTTAGAGATTATTTTCTCTTCTTGCTTCAGAATGTAAACAGGGACTTAGAAAGTGAGCTATATGAACAGGCTATTTCTTCCTAACTTGAGTGACATCACCACTACTGTTGACTCTACTTGGCATCCATATTAATTAAGGCTTGCACCCTCCAGGTTAGATATGCTTTCTGCTGCCAACTAGGTCAACAATGGTTGAGGTAATATGGATTAAAAACTGACGATGCTTAAATAAATGAATGACTATCCGGCTACCCATGTAACTTTAAAGAATACTTACCAACCTGTTTCTGAAGAGATATGTTGTGTGGTAGACAGTTCTGGTCTAAGTAAAGAAAGCTGCCAAAGGAAACTATTTGAAACATTTACTTTATGTATCCCTTCACTTGTCTTATTATTTTAACTTATTTTAGAAATAAACTATTCAGATTATGGAAGAAATGCATAGTTATAACATAAAAGTATGACTACAAAGAAGAGGGTCAAGATTACCATAAAATTTAATCACTCTCAGATTGTGTGTGCTAAAATCCAGAGAAGAAAGAGGAAGGGCCATGCCTAGGGAAGTGTTTCTACGTGGGTTAGGCCAGGGAAGAGAAAGCCAGGACAAGTAGTGTGGAGAAGAAGTGTAGGTAGGTCAGGTGAGGTCTCACCATGAAGTAATTGGTGCATTAAAATTTTTGAGAAGACCACCATGTTTCAGTTAAACTTTGAGTCCAAATTCCCTAATATCTGGAAAAACATTTATGGGTTTTCCAGTGCTTTATGTTTAATTGGACTCTGTGGTGAATCACCTACCTCCAGTCCTGAAGAGTGATGACTTGTGTGGAATTCAAGCCAGAGAAGTTGACAAAGAGAGGAGCATCCTACATCCAGAGCATATTTCTTTGACATGGCTTACGGGGTGTTCTTTGTGTGGAGCAATGGGGCAGATAAACCTCATTTTGTTAGTGGATGGGTTAAGGCGAATTTACAAGTGATTCCACCTTGGCAGAATAAAAGAGCAAAAAGTTCTGAGGGCTCTTTCAGAAATGCAGCTTGACTCTTAATATCAGTTCTGGGAATCTGCCACCATTTTTAAGAGCTGTCATTTAGGACTTATCTTCCTCCAACTGTTCTTCCCCTTTTTGTAGAGTCAGAATAAATGACAGACACCAATTCCACGCCCTGTCTTGAATTCTCTCTTTATTGAAGCCATGATGATAATTTTTTTTCTAGTCAACGGATTAATTTGATATCTGTAGAAATATTTATTGTCTTAATAACACCAGGCACTACGATAGAGAAATGATGAAGTTGAGCCATTGTACCAACAAAGCTTGCATGCCTGACATAATCAAGTGCATTGTTTATGCTCCTTGACTAATCACAGACATCTTTGTTCATATTAAAAAAAGAAAATGCAGAGTTCATGGAGCTTAGTCTTTTTGTCAACTTTTCCCCTCTGAAGATCACACTCTGAAGATGCTCTTAGGGTGCTGCCAACAGAGAAACACATGACCCACGAAGTTCCAAGTTTCTTCCTGACAGTCCATTAGGTGGAATCTAAAGGTCCAGGAGATTGAAATGCACTTATCATAGTTATTTCACCATCTATTATGGTGGCCTGAATGTTGGTAATTTTAAGGTAATGTTTTGTCATCCTCTACAATGGATTGGAATAATACACAATAGAAGATTTCAGAAGAATTTCAGGCTACCACAGATCCCTGTCTGCAGGAGGCCAGCTCAAATCTCCTAAACTCTGCTCTCCCAGCTCCCCTCTGACGTGGAAGACAGCCTTGTGCTCAGAACAGAGCACTAATTAAATCCCAGTGCTTTTAGCTTCAGTAATTTGTTTATAATTAAGAGTTTTTAAATGTCTATCATGTTAAAATAAAATAAGCAAGGCTTACATATATGAATTTTAATATGTTCCTTAGAAATCCAAAAAACACTCAACAGACTATACCCATTGCATTTCTAAGTTAGGCACCACAGGAGAACTGGGACGCTCTATGTTCCTGGAAAATACATTTTATTTTCTATCCATAATTTTCCATATCATGCTTTAGTTACACAATTTATTCCACAGAATTAATTTGCCACATTGTCAAAAACAAACATTTCATGAAGAACAAAGCCTATCATTTTCTAAAGAGAAAAGGAGGGAGGAATCCTTCTGAATACAAATTCATTTCTAGGCACAATTGCTCTCCTAATGAAATGAATTTCACAAAGTGGGTCTCAGAATTAATCATTTCAAGTCACCTAGGTTGGTTTACATATTAATCCATTTCCCCGGCTTCTCCCTTTGTGACCTGGCAGGCTTCAGCTATGCACAATGGCAGAGAGACAGTCTGCTGAAAGGTCTGTTCTTTTAAAATGTCACTCCTCACTGTGGAATATGTTTTATTAAGGGTAATGGGAAACATGCAAGTCCGGTGGTGAATTTGCTTTGCTTTCCTCAGATGAAATTTGAACACAGACTTAATAGGGAAACTTGTCATTAGATTATAACAGCACAGTGGGCTGGGCTGGGTGTCAGCCTCCACCCCAAACAGAGGACTTCAGCCTAACTACTCTAGAAGGTTGACTATCACATCCCAGGATGGCCACTGTCTGGGCCAACAGCCACACGGTCAAGATTAAGCATTGTTTCAGACAAAACTAATTAAAAGGTTATGGAGGAAAATTTCCAGGTCACCATAATAGGAAAGCAATAACAAGGATGCATTAATATGACTCACATTGCATGTTCCATATAGATAATACTATGCAGGTCAAATCATTTGATCAAAAGCATAAGGGCAACCAAGAGTCAAAGCCTGCAATAGCATGACTGCCTAAAAGATGGGGATTAGTCTCTTCCCCAACATCAGACCTGTATGAGGATTTCTCTTATCTCAGTAAAAGCCTTCTGTGAGTGATTTTGATCCCTAATGGATTTGTATAACTCTTATTTCTTCCACTGAATGGCGTAATTTTCAAGATGGGAAGGAATTAAGCTTTTTAATCCTACACAACTGTTGGATTCCAAACGTTGTCTTAGTCCTAATGATGCTGTTTCATGGGTATGTGACTTTATGAAGTTTCATGAAGTTTAGTCTTTTTTATGCATTCTCTCCATCTGAAGACAAGGCTCAGAGAGGGTCCCATGTTTGGGTTCTAATGTTTTGCAGTTGCTGTCTTGAAATTCTTCATAAATTTATATCTGAATTAATTTGTAATTTCTTAAGCAAAGTCTGATGAGGCACTGCCCATGTGTCGGGGGCTCACAGCCTGCAATCAGGTGCGGCCCTACCCCCCACAAAGTCCTGCTTTCCTGGGATTAGTTCTCAGCCTGCTCCCTCTTCACCTGGGACCCCAAGCCCCACCTAGACTCCCCTTTCCAGACTCCACCTCCCACTGCTGTCTTCTATCTGGTAGGGCCTGGCAAGGGAAGGTCAGGTTGGGCTCACATGCCCAGTGCAACAGGTTGCAAAGTGAGGCTCTGGGCACTGGGTAGAGTCTGCATGTATCATTTGAGTATCCTCACATGCAAGTGAGGGCAATATTCAACAGCAAAAAACAATCACTATGACAGCTTGAGACAGAGACTGCAGAAGAAAAGGGAAAGCTTTTTATCTACTTTTTGAAGTAGGGGCCTATATTTTCATTTTGTACTTGGCCCCACAAATCCTATAGCCAGCCCCTGACTATCAGTATGGTCTTGTGAAAATTATGTATCATTTATAAGCCTGAGTTTCCCTATCTAGAAAATGGAAATGATGACACCGGTAACATAGAGGTTGTTTTTTTTTTATTTGTTCTTTTTTTTTAAGTTTATTTTAGAAATTTTTAATTATAGTTTACATTCAGTATTATTTTGTATTGGTTTTATGTGCACAGCATAGAGATTTAATGAGGGTGAACTTTGAAAAAATTTATATAGAACCTGATGCACTGTAAGGGGACTAAGAACATTAGTTATTTGTTTCAAAAGTTATAAAACAAACTAACAAGAACATGCTCTGACTTCATATACTTACATGGACAGCAGAGTAAGTACAAGACACACACAATTCAGGATATCTGAGAAAATCTAGGTCTACATTAAGAATATTTGGACCAAAATTTCGTAAAGTTCCAACATACTGAATTAAAATGTATATGTTTTCAAGGTTACTGAAGACCTTGGCATTTAAAGAAAAACCAAAAGAGTCTTTCCTTTAAAAAAAAGAATAATTCATAAAGTGTAGAAAATATTAGGGGAAAAGGACCTATTAAGGAATAATTACAAGAATGTCACTGTACCCTGGTGGGGGACAGCATGGAGAGAACATTTAATACAAAGGCTGTGGATTCAGGTGTCTGGCCTCAAAAGACTGTCTGTGCAGCCCTGGGTGGCAGTGAGCTCTCCATTCTCCACTCCTAAAAAGCTCTCTAGGAGGGTGTTCCCACCTGGGCTTTCACTAATCTCTCAAAACAATTTGCACGGAAGAAATGGGTGGTGGAAGAGAGAGTTAAAAAAAAAAAAAAGGATTTGCTAATTATTTGTGTGGAAGAGGAAAAGAGGAAAATGTCTGCTTTCTACAATTTTGGGGGGAAGAATTTAAATGTGGTATGTTTTAGTATACCCCTAGCAAATTCCAGAAGTTATTTCATATTCTATCCAATCCTGAGAATAGTTTCTTGTCTAGAACAAAACTCTTTTGCCCATCTAGAGAACTCCTCAGAAGCATTGGGAATGGACCAGACCCTCGGGCAAGGATCTGTCCAGCAACAGAACCATGGCAACATTATGGCTCGTGGAGCTCTGGTCCCTCCCTGCCTCTTGGCCAGCAGCCCTGGGAAGACACTCTACAGGAAACTCAATGGCCAAACCCACATGACTGCTTTTTAGACACTGTTTCTACTGCTGGACCACAACAGTCAGAAGTTGGCCTACCGTCCACAAGAAACCCACAAAAAGATTTTTATATACCTACAAGTGTGATTAAAGCCAGAAAAATGTAACAGGAGTATGCCATAAAACACATCTGAAATTAAGAATAAACCTAGTATTCAGAGTTATTTTCCCCAAAGTGAAATTAATATCCTGTTAGAATTTATATCTCCCAGCTTGGTGTTTATGTTGGTCCTACATTGGTTTTCACCACTGTTATATTTCTATGTTCTGCCTATTATTTGCAAGCATATCTCTCCTTGAGACTTAAGTTCTTGAAAGATAAGTATCATTTCTAATTGATCATTGTAGCTCCCACATCAGCCTCTACTTTGATACTTGATACATGTATAGTGTAGATTAATACTCGTATACTATTCCTTAAGTCAAAACATTTCATTGTTAACAATGTCAAAAATAAAATAGCCCCACCTTAAGTTATTAATTAATATTAACTATAACTAAAGCTTTTTACAGTTTAATGTTATCCAAACTTTGACATCCATTAAATTCAGTTCCCCTAAATTCAGTTTACTGCTTAGGAGAGGCGGCATGGTTGACCTAGTTGGCAGCAGAAAGCATATCTAATATAAAGGGTGCAAGGCTAGCCCTAACCTTGACCCCAGATGAGTGCCATCAGCATCACCCAGGTGTGACAGGTTAGAAATGCAACTTCTTAGGGCCCAGACAAGACCTACTGAAGAAGTTCTGGAGTGAAGTTCAGAAATGTGTCTTAACAAGCCCTCCACGTAATTCCCACGCACACGAAGTGAAGGAGAACTAGTGTAGAGGAAGAAACAAATTATGGTGAGAAGACACGAGTTCTAGTCCCAGTCCATACCTTGTTTTGTGAATTTGTGCATATCAATTAATCTCTTTAAGGATCCATTTTCTGCTCTGAAAAATTAAGGATAATAACACCTATTTCACTGGTTTACGATAAAGATTATGTAAGATAATATTCGCTAGGATTCTGACACAAGCTCTCAATAAATGGTAGTCATTGCCACAGGATGGTTCATTGCGAAAGGCTTAGCTTACAGCCCTTCACAAATGTCTAATCATCCTTACACCTATCTCGTAAGACTTTTTATCAGCTAAATTCCAAGTTGGTATTCAGAAATAACAGTTATTACAGTTTTCTTATTTGGAAACAGTTCCTGACACAATTAACTCTTTGCAACTCAAGAAGCTGTTATAATTTGTCAAGTACTAAGCAAATACTCCTTTTCATAGCATGTCAATGATTAGCCCCAGTAGACTGTGTATATGGCCAAAGAGGCACTTAAAGTAGATAAGTCATTCCCAAGGAATCCAGACTGTGGTAAATGATGAATAAAATTGAACATTCTGGATAAAGAATACCTGGGTTTTGTCAGCAAGATCAATAGGAAAAACTACACTGAATGCTTGCCTTCTAATTGGCTCCTCTGTTAGAAAACAAATCTCTTGTGTAGTGTGCTATATGACTGACAGGTAAAATGTAAAAAAAAAAAAAAAAAAACATAATTGTTTTGGAAAGGGCTGCTTCCTTGGCAGGCTTACCAGGCTATTATACTGTTACCTAGTGAACTTTTCCCAAGGCATTAATTACCAGAAATGACCACCTGGAGGCTGGGCGGGCCCCCTTTGTTCAGGGTCTCCGGTTGCACAGCTCTGTGATGAAAACCCTCACCATCTGTGATAACAACCAGCAGCCAGCAGCAGCAAGGTAATGAGATCAAATCACTCCCCTTGCACTTTAACCTGTCTGGGTGAGACAATGGCTCAGCCAAGAGACCACATCATCCAATTTAAATTAGATCTCTGGAGTTAGACTTTTGTGTTCATCAATAACATAAACGTTTAAATCTACAGCCATTTGCAGGGGCAGAAGCAGTGACACACTGATTCCTTGGCTTCTAGATAACACTAAGTTCTTGCCAGTGCATACATTCTTAATAAAAGCAAGAAAAATGAAAATGTTGAGCGTTGTATCCTGCCTGTTTAAAAGATATATTCCAGTCATTGTTTCCAGTGATCTTCCATGCATAAGCTTAAGTTTCTTGGATGTTTATAATATTTGTCTCTGTGTTTTTGAATGATGTTGCAATTATGTTGAGTCTGAATTGTAGGTCTGCATTTGCTAGGCACAAGATACAGTCTGCACTAAATGACTTTTTAAAGAGTTTCCTAATGAGTGTTGTTCAATATACTGGGAGCTGTGAACACCACATGTATCCATGTGCTAGCTATGAAAATAGGTTTCTTTAATTAAGAGGAATTAAATTATCTTTAAAGAAGCCATTTGACTTTATCAAATAAACACATTAATGATATGGGGAGGAGTCAGGCTCACCGTAGGTGGTAAAGTGAAAGGACAGGAGATCAATTAAAGTTTCTCATTTTCTTTCTCTTCTTCCCCCTACCAGCTGATTTATTGGCTTCTTAGTTGACAGCAATATAGATGTCGCATCTTCATGTTGACCCTGGCTTTGTTGCTCAAGGTCCTAATTTGCCTTTGGCACTTTTGACTTCACAGACGTCCTAGGTTACTCCATTCCTTGCACATCTACACTCCATATCGAAGAGTATAAATATTTTAAACATGAGGCATTTGTGCTATGTATTTAACAGCTGTGCAAAACAACATTACATATATACCAAGGGAAAGACCAAAGAGAAAAAAAACCCAAATAAAAAAAAAAAGAACCAATATTGAAGGTAAGTGAAAAATCGATGCACTTTATAATTAACATTTCATAATTCTATGAAAGTTTCCTAAAAATACACGTCCAGCTGGTGTGGCTCAGTGGTTGAGCATCGATCCATGCACCAAGAGGTCACTAGTTCGATTCCTGGTCAGGGCATATGCCCAGGTTGTGGGCCGATCCCCAGTGGTGCATGCAGGAGGCGGCCAGTCAATGTTCTCTCTCGTCGATGTTTCTCTCTCTCTCTCTCTCTCTCTCTCTCTCTCTCTCCCTTCATCTCTCTAAAATCAATAAAGAAAAAAAAAATTTTAATAAAATCTTAAAAAAATAATACAGAAGCATTTGGCCCTGGCCAGTTTGGTTCAACAGTTAGAGCATTAGCCCGCAGACCAGAGTCGTGGGTTCAATTCTAGTCAAGGACAAGTACCTCAGTTGTGTTTTGATCCCCAACCCTGGACAGGGTCGTGTGGGGGGCAACCAATTGATGTGTCTCTCTCACATCAGTGTTTCTCTCTCTCTCTCTCTCTCTCTCTCTCTCTCTCTCTCTCTGTCTCCCTTCTTCCCTCCCACTCTATCTGAAAAAAAATCAATGGAAAAATATCCTTGGGTGAGGATTAAAAAAAAAAAAAAAAAAAAAAACAGAGCATTTACCATCACAATATTTGTTAAATATAAGTGGTGAATGGCTTTAGGTCTAATTAGACTACTCAGTGAATTGTTGGTACATGTACTATGGCTATGGTTATAGGAGGAATAGCCATACAAGATTATAAAGCATCTAATTTAAGCCTCATTATTTAGTGGGTTTATGTATTTCTATATTACCAACTATCTACCACGCTTAATAAAAATGAACATACAATCAGACAGGTGCTATCAATACAACATCTCTAACTAAATGCTATTATTACACAATGAGAGAAGGTGCTGAAATTTAATAGCTACTATTTTCATTATTAAAAGTATCTATTATTTTTTTAAGATCAAGGAGAGTTTTATCTGTGTTCTGCAACAAACCAACCCACCATGGGCATTAGGTAAATCCTAAATAATAATTAATTTTTAATCTTCAACAAATTATTTATTCTGTTTATGAAGGAATGTGTATGTCTGTTGTCAAAACTTGGAAAACAAATAAATCATACAAAATAAGAA
The DNA here is from genome assembly GCA_030848825.1 of Tadarida brasiliensis. Classification (NCBI taxonomy): domain Eukaryota; kingdom Metazoa; phylum Chordata; class Mammalia; order Chiroptera; family Molossidae; genus Tadarida; species Tadarida brasiliensis. The sequence continues at coordinate 38,480,055 of CM061265.1, read as the reverse complement.
GAACCTATAAATCCACCACCTAAAAATAGTCTCTAACACGTTAGATATTAAGCTTATTCTTGCATATCATTTCCATACTTTTTAAATAATAGATATCACACTTCCCTGGGGAGCTTCTTGGTCTCCTTCACCCTGAACAGACTAGCTTCCTCCCAAAGTATCCATATGTCTTCACATATTTACTCCATCTTACTCTAAGCATCTATTTAAAGGTTTTCCCACCCTTCTCTACTAAGAATTCTAAATGAGAGGGATCATATCTAATTCCTCTATATAGCTGGCACCCAGTGCACTGCATCTATAAACATTAAATTCAAGATTATGAAAAGAACAAATGATTTAAACTGTAATTTTATATCCAACCTTTTCACCTGACATTATATCATAAGAATTGTTCCATGTCATTAGATTCCTTCAGAAATTCCTTTTTTAGGTATAATAATTCATTACATGGCTATATTGTAATTTCTTTAACCTTTGTTATATTATTAGATAATCACCCTCCCCCTTTTTATTTTTTTGCTATTGTACAAAGCACAATGTTGATGAAAAAAAAAGTCAGTATAGCAGAGAAGTTGAAAGTATAAATCTTAGCATTAAAAATCTTTCTGTCTTTGGTCTTACTTTGGGGAAGTAAGATTAAATATAGAGAGTGTGTTAGATGACACTTTTGAATTAATGTTAAATGTACTACTTGCAATAATTACATGTGCTTAAGCAGAAGAATGTTTTCATTCTTTGTGATATGTGCTGAAATATTTTAGGATATATCTATAGAAAGAGAAAAAGGAAAAATTAAGCAAAAATTTAACAATTGGTAAATCTGATTGAATAGGTGAATGGTTCATTGTACTCAGCTCTCAACTTTTCTATAGACTTAAAAATGTCAAAATGGGAATAAAACTATGGACCCTAAATTCCACATACCTAAATTTTAATCCTAGTTTCATCACTTATTAGCTCTATAATTATTAATTAATTAACTTCACTGTTTTCTTATTAGTAAGATAGAGGCAATAATAGTAAATTTCTTACAGAATCGTTCTGAAAATGATTATATGGGTTAATAATTTAAAACATTTATCACAGTTCTTATTGTATAACAAGTGCTTTATAATGGTCACCTATTATTAATGTTATTATATAAATGTTTGTCTACATTGTAAATTATTGAGACTACTATAATTTTTTTCCTTAGGTTAAAATCCTAAAAGTACAATTACTGAGTCAAAGAACATGGGCATTTTGGGGTCTTCTGATTGATGATAACAAATTGCTTCCTGAAATGTTGGATCAGTTTACATTTCAGCAGCAGTCTTTCCAGTACTGGGAATTTTTATTTTAATTCAGGATAGTAAGTAATTAGATTTCACTCATTGGTGATTATCTTAATATGTCTTCATTATAATCAGTGTCAAATAAATATTTGTGCATGTTTTTTAAAGATATATTTTTATTGATTTTAGAGAGAGTGGAAGGGAGAGGGAGAAAGAAAGAGAGAAACATCATTGGAAGAGAGAAACCTCGATCAGTTGCTTCCCAAACGCACCTCACCCAGGGATCGAACCCACAACCTGGGCATGTGCCCTGACCAGAAATCGAACCAGTGACCTTTCAGTGCCCTGGACAATGCTCAACTAACTGAGCCACACTGGCCTGGGCTCAAATAAATATTTTTAAAGCTTACTGCTATCCCTAAAACTGAAAAACAATACTGACATAGAACTTGCTAAAAAATAAGACAGTAGAGTGAGAATGGTCAATTCTTAACCCGAATAAAACAGACTCTGAATCTTGTAGCCTGTACATATTTTTTCCTTGCTTTTTTTCTGTTTCAAATTATAACGATTTGAGACCAATACTATTCAGTCATCAGTAAAATATAAAGGAACTTACTTTTCTCAAAGTAATTTTTTTTAAAGCTTAGCAAAGGAGGAGGCTTGAAAAGAGTGACTGCATGAGCGCTGGTGGAGGTGGGGGAGTTGCTGCCTCTTCGCACGCCCACTGGCTGTAATGCACTGTCAACCCACAGAAATTCTATTTCTCGGGCTATTCGAAAATTATGATATCTCACACAAACCTACCTTACGTTAATCACAAATTCCTATTCCTATCCACATATTTCATATACTTGCCAAGCACAGAGGAAGCTTAATCACTCAGACAACAGTCCTTGTGTGTAGGGGGAAATGAGAAATGAACACTGTATTTAAAGAAAAAAGAGAACTTTAGAAAAATATGTAATCAAAATATTTCAGATAGACTATTACATTGTTATACTATGACAGGTGGTTTCATCTGTAATTCAAAGTGCTAGAGCATAAAGGATTCATATTTTGAAGGCCAAAAAAAAAAAAAATCTGAAAAACCACCTCAAGTTTTAGCTTGTTTATTAAGATTTCCATTTTAGTTCAGATTCCATTGCTTTACAAACAATCATCCATAATTTTGACTCTGAAGGGGGAATGCTGGGGTAAAATCAATCAATAAGTAAATGTCCTTAACTTTCCTTAGCTTTCATCAATTTCAGAGATAGTTCAGGAAAGCTGTTGAACTAACTCAACTGGTTCATTTAGTGAATTCTGCTGTACTGCCGGTAAACCCTCATTGGGAGCAAAACTTCTATTCCCAGCCCAATAAAGAAATTCTCTTTAGGTGAACAATGTTCTCTGTGTTTTTGACACAATGACCTACAACAATCAATATCACGGCTTTTCTAAATTGAGACTACAGACACCCCTGTTTCCTTCCCATTGCATCTATCAGTTCAGTGCAACAAAAATGATCCCCACAAGTCATATAGGTTTCCCTGGGGGTCATCAGATCTACTTTTCTCATTTCTTCTTTCATTGATATTTTGAGTATACCAGATCTTTCTGCTATTTTTCCTAAGATATGTTCTAAGTATTACATGTATATATGTGTGCATGCATGCATGTTAGCTATACCCTTAACTTCTAGCCAATAGCTTGCTTCTTCTAAGATTATATCTGAGTCCTCTAAAAGGAGAATCTTCAAACAAAGAAAACCCAGAGAAAATATGTATCAATTCTAGGGTTCAAAAACAGCCCTGTGAGCACAAGGCCATTTTAAGAGCTTCATTGAACCTAAGGTTCTGACAGGTAGAGGTACCACTCAAAGGAAAACAATTTCATTAAAATACATCTCTCTACATGCCACAATAAATAAAACGGTTGCTGTAAAAAGTATTTAAGAGATTTTTTTTATCATTTTGCTTTTGAAATTATTTGGCCATGAGTAACTTTCTCAAGCTGGGCTATAATTTTTATGGCAATCATGTAGATAATAGTTGGGGATTTTTGTGAAGTAAAAAATATGCAATCTGCCAGAATTATGAAATATAATGCCATAAGCCATGCATTACAAATTGATCATTTTTAGTACATAAAATTAGGATCACACTCACACGCACATGCACACACACCAATACCTACAAAGCACATTAAGCACCTGTTCAGACTCGGGCTGAAGGGCCTCTTCTTCCAGTGATGGCTGGTGCAGAGGGGAAAGCCTCCATGAAGGAGGCTGAGGCTTAATTTGACAGTATTTTACCTCGCCTCCACACCAAGTATCTCTCACATCCTGCACTGAGGCTTCCCCGAGAGATACTGCCCAACGCCCACCACACTCAACCTGGAAATTTGGGGGAGTTACAGTTTTTTGGGTAAAATTTTCATCAGTTGAAGATAGAGGCTGTTAGATAAATTCTTTCTTCCTTTCTCCCCTTCTGGAGAACTCTGGCTACAATGTAATCTACATATAAAATTTCTAGAAGAGGTACTTAAGAAACAACACTGTTTAACAAGAAAACAAAGGTGATGTACTTTCACTTGCTCATACCCTCTTGTACCATGTGAAAAAAGGCAACGTGATCATAGTATAGTTACACTAAAAAGGATTTAACAATTGCATAAAATTGCATAAAAAGATTGTGTGAAGGCAGGGTAAACCGAAAGACTCCTTGAGAGCTCAGGCTGTCACACTGCAGCACTTCTGGTGGACATCTCTAGCAACGTATTGGGGAGAAACTGGATGTGAAGCCTTGGAGCTGTAAAAATTCAAAAATGTATAAAATTGGTGCAATTTGGACATTGTTGATTTTTGATGAAGTCTGACAAATCCTTCTTTTTACATTAAATAAGTATTACTGTAAAATGTATATTGTACCCTAGGATTAAAACTTCTTTAACAATCCTGAGATTCAGCAAGCAAGAAGGATCAAACTGGTATTGGTGTCAAGAACACATAGTTCTAACACCATGTTCTCACGTAAAAATAAACTGCAGCCATCGACTGTAACATGAGCTATATTAAGGCTGAGCACATTTGTACAGATAAATAAGCAGCAACTAAAACAAAGCAGAACAACCCCAAATTCAGCTCAATGTGATAAGGTGGGAGGTTGATGAACTCTTAGTTGAATGGATTAAAAGATATATAACGGAGCCTTTTTATGGGAATTAGAATTATTCAGAAATAGAAAAAGGACTAAGAACTGAACCAAAGTTAATTATAGTAATTTTCTGCGTCTTTCAGCTGAAGATATTAAAACAAACTTTATTTGGCATAAGGTGGGAGGAAAGTGATAATTACATATTATTTATTTATTTTTCTCAGTCAGCCTCTCACTTCAGCAAATTTAAATTGAAATTTTCCAGTGTCCTTATATGTGTCGGAGATGCAAAAAGATTACCATTCCATGCAAATGATATTAAGGGGACGTTTTCATAACTTCAAAACTGGCCCATAAGCCAGTGTTCCCTATAATCCCTATTAATAAGACAAAGAAGTAATATTCCTCAGCACCCACTATGGGAAACACTGCCAAAACCAATGGTGGCTTAGGCAGACAATGACCTTCTCCATCATGCTCACTTCTACGTCTCCAGAAGCAAGAGCTTGGGCGCTCAAGTGTTTGTGTGTTGAGTTCGTGACCAATTCTAAATCAGTGGATGAATGAAAAAACAAATAAATGGGTGGCTGAGTGAATTAGTGCCAAATGAGTAATTGAATAACTGAATAAATGACAAGATGAATGAATAAATAAATGCGTGAGTTAATGAGTTATTGAATTATTAGGCGAATTAAAAAATAGAAACGCATAAAAATGACTACAATTACATAGGAAAGTGCCACTTTTTCCTCCTTTATTCCATGGCCTTCAGTGCTGCCTGCACATTGGAATCACCTTTGAGGCTTTAAAGAAAAATAACAGCTGCCTCAGCAATGAAATTCGATTTCATTGGTCCAGAGCGAGACCCAAATATGGATAGTTTTTAAAAGCCCATTGGTAATTCTATCGTGTAGCCAGGATTGAGAATAACAGCTAGCCTCCTCTTTTAACCACAGAACTCTTTTTCAGCTCTGTGTTCTTTTATACTTTATCACTTTCTCTAAAACCCTCCGTATTTTCATCTTTGAGTATGATTTCCATTCTCTTCATACCCTGCCTTATTCCTGACGAATGGGGTTGGTTGACGAATGGGGGCCATGAAGGCTCATGTATTTTTTTAAACAATGAAGCTTTCGTGTTCTTTACTTCAGATGAATAGGCTGAAGCTCTTCAGCTCAGAGGGTCGAAGATAAAAGGTGAATGTAACAGATGTAGAAGATTATAGTTTATTTTAAAACTGACTTTTGTAGACATCTTCCTGTAGCTCAGATATGAAAACTACACACAGGATGGAAACAATCTTGGCAATGACTGCATTTGAATCTGCTATAATAAATGTAACCATGACATAGCGGTTTTATAAGTTAATCTTATGATTTAGCCCTACATTATGGCTGAAGCATATTATGGCTGGGAAATATTATTGTTCACAATTTACGGAAAACTACTCAAAGAAGTCAAATGATAATAAACAGCACATATTTGGAGCTATACACATGTGGGTTCAAATTCTGGCTCTACTCTTTACCAGTTACATTACTTGGAGAATGTTAAATAACCTCTCTGAATCCTAAGTCCCTAATATGTGAAATGAGTTAATAATTACTTTACTGGCTAGTTGAAGTAATAAATTTGATGAAATGTCTAAAACTACCTTCAATATCTAAAATCACCTGATAGACAATACATGCTTGATAAATAAAATTTAAAATAAAAAATAACAGATAATAGATGATAGAAAATTCAAACCCTACCTTTTCTCCATTTCACTACATAGCCTTATCACAAGATATTTTCTACATATTCTTACAGCCATATATTTCACTAATTTTGTGTCATAGATAATATTCCCTGTATCGGTGCTAATTCTTTCTGTTGCCTAGAGAACACAATTTGAACTAGCCTCAAGCAAGAAATAAAATGGAATAATGCAAGAGTATGTCTGACGGGACATCAGGCCCTGTTGGAAACAGATAAAATAATATCATCCACATTTGATTTTATTTATTCCAAAGGGCTCTTTCCTCATGGCTGCAAAATGGCAGCCAGGGTTTATGGGACTGGCAAATCCAGTCCAACCAGCTACAAGAAGAAAAGAGTCATTATGCAGGACATCCTGTTCTGGGAATTCTTTATAAGAATTTACTATGATTGGCATGTCTTACATCACCTGCCCATTTCTGAACAAATCAATATAGATAGAGCAATGGGGAAGCCTGATTGGCTTAGATCTGTTTCACATGTCCACCCAGAGCCCTTGTGAGCAGGGTTCCACCTAGATGACATGAGTGAAGAGTGGCCAGGATCTGAATTTCCAAATACAAATGCTGATTTTTTGTATCAGAATGCATGAGGGAGAGATGCAAATATCTCCCATGACTATATTTTACAGAGGAAGAAATTGTGCACTGTCTAATAAATCTTTGCCTACCCTACTTTGCAAAGTTATTATCATCACACTTGGCGTGAGAACTCTTATAGTTTTGGCTTTTATTTTTAGGTCAATGATAACATGGAAGTCCATTACCATATTTATACTGTAAAGCCGCCAAGAGATTAGATCTTATGTTCTCACCATAAAAAAGAAATGATAATTATATGATGTGATACAGGTATTAGTTAGTGCTACAGTGGAAATCATATTGCAATATATAAGTGTATCAAATCAACATGTTGTACACCTTAAGCTTACACACTGCTATGTGATAGGTATATATCTCAGTTTAAAAATTGTAAAAAAAAAAAAATGGTAGATGGTAGAGCCATTATTTATAACAGGTTTTTCTGGTTTCACTGTGTCTCTGACCAATGCAAATTTTCCTACCAAGGATTGAGAAGTAGATACTCCAGGGAGGATGCTAGAAAAAAAAATTGTGAGGCATTTGGGGGGAAAAATCTGTCTCATCAGGTAAGATATGGGAGCAAACTAGCAAGGATAGGATTCCAAAACCTGTGTTTTGTCATCTAGTTTTATTTCTTATATTCTCCAGTCTTTTCTCTTTTGTTGATTATTAGATCAACTAAAATATTTTTGAAAATTATAGGGTATCTTAGTTGCATGGAAAATATCAAGAGGAGGTGGATTTTATCCACATTTAACTGAAAGCTTTACAAGGGGAGAAATGGATCTCTGGGATCAGTGTGGAAAGAGCAGTGGGCTGTATTCCCCTAAGTGTCCCTTGCCAGAACAAATACCTCAGAGATCCTAGGTTTGGGTTTAGTAAGGAATGTTTTATCAATTATTAATTTCTCAAAGAATACTGAAGATTAATTTAAAATGTCAGCATTTATTTTTTTATTTATTTATTTATTTTTCCTTCATTGATTTTAGAGAGAGAGGAAATGAGAGAAAGAGAGAGATAGAAACATTGATGAGAGAGAACATCGACTGGCTGCCTCCTGCATGCCCCCCACCTAGGACTGGGCCTGCAACCTGGGCATGTGTCCTGACCGAGAATCGGACTGGCGACCTCTTGGTGCATGGGTCGACGCTCAACCACTGAGCCAGACCGGCCAGACTCAGCATTCATTTTTAAAAATAGGGTAATTCCATGGAAACAGCTTCAACATAAAGCAAAATATATATAAAATATCCCCCCTAAAGAATTATAGTTTATTTGATTAAAGCATCTCCTTGCACTTAAAATCAGCAGGCGAAAGTCATAGAGCTTTTAAATATTTCTCATTTCTGCTTACCCAAAGGAAACTTTATTTTTTTAATTTTTAAAACTTATCTTTATTGTTGAATATATTACAGATGTCCCTCTTTTTCCCTCTATTGACCCCCTCCTCCCCGCTCCTGCCCCTCTCCTGCCTTTCCCCACACTGTTGTCTGTGTCCATTGGTTGTGCATATATGCATATAAGTTCTTTGGTTTATCTCTTCCCACCCTTCTCCCCTCTTCCCTTTGAGGTTTGTCAGTCTAACAGCCAATTTGTACTTCTTAATCCCTTCACTTTTCTCACCCAAAGAGAACTAAAAACACAATTGGAGTGCATCATGAAGCCTCTGCAGGTGCTGGGAGATAAAGATAAACATCTCTTCAATAACCAGGCATTTTTGGAACATCAAGTATATTGAATACACCCGAACTTCCACCTCTGAAGCATAAAACCATAGGTTCTCAAAAGGGGCACAACACTAATACTGAATTTCTAGGGTGTTCTCTGACTTGCTAAGCACAACTATTTTTCCTAACCAAGAGTTAAATTTTTCATTCTGTCTCTGGTGTAACCTTAAAAGTAACAGAAAGAACACTATATTTAGGGAGAAGAAAAAGAGAAATTTATATTTACATATAAACCTACCCTGTCCCAAGAAGGATTTCTCTTTTTATTAGTTGTGAAGATATGTAATATTTTTAGAGAACAGTTCAATGAATTTTGACAGACACAAACACACATGTAACCCACATACCTATATAGAATATTTATGTCACACCAGAGTTTTTATTCTGAAAAACTACCACATCAGTCCCCACCATGCCACCTACCCCTCACTCTGACCTGTGCAGCCCCATTAGGATAATTAGTTTGTTCCACTGTATTGCTGAGAGGCAGCTCACGTTTCTTCATTGTCCTGCTGGTGGATATTTGGATTGTTTCCAGTTTGGGGATTTTATGAATGAAACAGCTATGAACATTCTTGTAAAAGTATTTTTGTAGATATATATTTTTATTTCTGTTAGATAAATAATTAGGAGTGGGAGTGCTGGCTCAGAGTCAGGGTAGAAGGTTAAATTTATAAGAAATTTCCTAACAGGTTCTACCATTGTACATTCTCCCTAGCAATGTATAAGTCACAATGGCTCTGTATCTTCAAAAATCCTTAGTATTGTCAGTCTTTGCAATTTTATACCACTCTATATCCCACAACCTTTGCATATCCCTGATAATAAATGATGGTGAGCATTTTTCATGTGCTTATTGGCCATGTGTATATCATCCTTTAGAAAGTGCCTGTTCAAGCTTTGCTTTGGCTTGTTTGGGGGGTTGTTTTTCTTCTTATTACTGAATTTTAGTAGTATTTCATATAATGTAGATGCAGGTTCTTAGATATAAATAATGCAAATATTTTCTCCTATTATGTATCTTGTTTATTCATTTTCTGAAAGTTTTAAATCTTTATAAAGTCCAATTTTTAATCCTTTGAATTTAAATAAATATTAATGAATGTTTATTTACTTGCTTTTTTAAATTTTATCTTTCTTTATTGCTTTTTAGAGAGAGAGGGAGAGAGATAGAAACATCGATGAGAGAGAACATAGATTGGCCACCTCCTGCATGCCCCCTACTGGGGATTTGGCCCACAAACTGGGCATGTGCCGTGACTGGTAATCGAACCAGTGACACCTCTTGGTTCATGGGTCAATGCTCAACCACTGAGCCACACTGGCCAGGTCAAATCTTAATGAATATTTAAAGTATACTTACAAAGAATGTGTATCCTACTGTGTATGGGTTTAGTGTTCTATGAATGTCAATTAAGCCAAGCTGATTGATAAAGATTTCAAGTCTTCTTTAGCCTTTCTTTACCTTTTTGTTTACTTAATCTATCAATAATTAAAAGAAGGCTTTGAACTCTTTATATTTATAGATTTATCTGTTTCTTCCTTTAGTTCTGAAAATTAATATGTTTTGAACACTGTTATTTATTATTCATTATATATCTTCTATTGTCTTTTAATTTTATCTTATAGTAATTTTATTGGGGTTAAAATATGCATCCCTAAGTTATTTTGAATTGGTATAATGCCAATATCTGTATGATATAGAACTACCTAATACCTGCATTTATGCTATTTCCTTTCTTGTGGTATTGTTGTCATGAATTTTGTTTCTACAAACTTTAAAATGTACCAAAATAACATTTGTCATTATTTTTCTTTGAACAGTCCATTATCTTTTAAAGGTATTTGAAAATTTTAAAAATATGTATTTTTATTTTTGCTCACATATTTAGCATTTCTGGTTCTTTATTTCTTCATGCAGACCAGAGTTTCTAGCTGATACCATTTTCCTTAGGAACTCTCTTTAATATTTCTTCAGTGCAGATCTGCTGAAAACACCTTCTCTGAACTTGGTTAATCTGGAAATTTGCCCTACATTTTTGAAGGGTATTTTCACTGGCTATAGACTTCTAGAATGATAGTATTTCTTTTTTTCCCTACAGTTTTAAAGATGCCATTCCAATTGCCTTATGGTTTATAGTTTCTGATAAAAAGTGAAAAATTTTATCATTATTCTAGTTGCTTTTAAGACTCTTTTTAACTTTCTGTTTTCAGCAGTTACACTATAACATGCTTAGATGTGTTTATGTTTATTCTGCTTGAGATTCTTTGAGTTTTGAGATGTAGACATATTTTTTCACTAAATCCACATACTATTCAGGCACTATTTCCTCAAATATTTTTTATACCCCAGTCCCTCCCTCTTTTTCTTCTGGAACTTCAAAAACAAAGACTTGCAGTCCATGAATACAAAATGTTCCCAGTCTTAGAATCATAACTATTTTCTTCTGGCCAGCGTGGGTGGGATTGTTAAATTTTACGACTTTGGACAGGTCTTCTAACGTATTTCTGATCCTGGCTTCAGAATAGAACAATTAGAAGTGTCCGGTTTTTATAAGACTATAACTTGTAGTCTCTTCCTCCCATTTTGGGGGGAACCCTTGTAGTCTCCTAACTTCTTTCGTATGGATAGCTGGACATTTAGAAAAATCCACACTCAGCTGCTACAAGCAAAGCCTCACACATACTGAATATTGAAAAGTTTAATAAAAGGCTCTTCTCCCCTTTATCCTCTACATTTCATTCCTCCATATGCCAACTTCTGCCCATTTGGACATCTCCCAAGTCTTGGCTTCCTTTTTAGTTTATTTCTTCCATTTAACCCATTAAGACATCTTTGACAAAACATAATTTGCTTATCACCATTAGTCCCTCTTTTTGTATTGTTTTGGTATTACAGTCATTCTGTGATTATGCATTTATCTGAGAGCCAGACTTCCAGAAGCCTAACCGTCCCAGAACATAGTTGTCCATTCAGAATGAAGACATAGCCTCTGGGCTGGCAAAAGAACTTTCCAAAAACTCAAGCCCTTTACTCTTCAGGATGCCAAATGATTTACATTATTAACCCCATGATATGCAAAGCTCAAAAAAAGCTTATTATAGACGTTACCTGATCAGAGAAAATTGGACATGGGAAATTCAAATGGAAGTTAGGTGGTTCCATTGAGGCAGACTCATGTCATCTGTGAGAGAAGTGACATTTGAGAGCAAGGGAAGAGATAAAGCAACTACAAAAACAGAAGAATTATACACATTCGGCTGTGTAGAGCCATTAATATAAGTCAAACCAAAAAGGTCAGATTAAATTCAGTGGAAACCATTTAGGAAGGCAGGGAAGTGTGTAATACATTTCAGAAAGGTTTCCATCAAAATATTTGTTAGTGTTTATTTGCTATTTAGTTTTAGAGGTTAAATAATAAGTTTCAGTTTTATTAAGAACTCCTCAGAACTCAGCACTGTTAGAAAGATGAGGTATGCCTTACCACAGGAAATAAAAATAGGCCCTATGCTTTCATCAGCTTTATAGGCAGCATCTTTTTCTGATTATTTTTGTCTCATTTTTCAAATGAGATAGTGAATAACTACCTTGTCTCTCACCCACACAAATTTTAATATATCTTGTTTTTTCCCTGTTTGTATCTAAAAATGTCTATTTGCAGTAATGTCTTGTATGAAACATGCAGTACAAAAATAAAAGTAAATTATTGAGTTCCTTTACACATCTGTTCAGATGATAGGGTTAATGATGAGAAGAATTTGAAATGGATCCCTAAACACTATACATAGATTCAATATATGTTAGTACATTTTCAGTTTTAAAGCTTGTTTTATTATAAAATAATGTTTTAAAAATATTGAATATTAAATAGAAGAAAAATTATCCATAATCTTAAATAATACTATCTTTATTTTTGAATATATATTTTCTCTTTTTTTCTATCTGTGTATATTTGCCATGATTTTAAGAATGCTGCATTTATAATCTATTTTGCTTTTCACCTAATATTGTATGCTAATAAATATTGTCTCCGTATTTTATACGATATTTATCTTGCAGTAAAGTACACATAACATAAAATTTACTATCTTAACCATTTTAGAGTATACAATTTTTCAGATTTCTTAAATGTTCATTTTTATAACTTTATCATTGTTCATCTAGTAAATGTAATGTCATTTACCTTACTATTGTCCAATTGTTAGATATTTAGGCCATTTTCTTTTTTTTTTTTCAAAGCCTACATAATATGATGATGAACAAATTAGTACCTAATTGTAAGGTTCTTAAATTTATTTCTTAAGATACTTTCCACAAATGATGAATCACTAGTTACAATTTACCATGTCAGCAGCAATGTATGGGCTTAACAGTTTCAGAGCTACCTTTCTAAGACCTCTATGGCAAATCGTCTTCATAATACAGATATGTGGCTCTAGTTTATCAGATGTGTTCATTCATATTTTATTTTTCAGGTTCTCTTAAGTCCAGGCATACATGGATGCTTAAAAATTAAAGTTCTCCAATGTACAATCAATGCCATTGACATACAGCATAAATTACTTCTCTACTACTTTCTATCAAAATAAGACAGGATCTGTAATGCTTAATGGGTTTCATTTTTATTTTTCAGAAGAGTCATTGTGATATTATTTTTAAATAATAGCAGCACAACAATCACAGGTAGGGTGATGAATGGCAATGATCAGAATGACTGCTTTACATTCCATTGAAAATGTTCAGACTTGTCTTCAGCATCAAGTAGACAAGCAGATGATCAATTATTTTAAAATTCACTTTAAAAGGTGGAAATATGTTTTTAAAAGAATATATAAATATAAATGTGCTAAATAATAAAGTACGCAGGTGCTTAGAAAGGTTAATTAGAAATTTGATGTCAATTGTCAAGATTAAAATTAAACATCAAATTCTAAAAAATATACATATGTATATACATATATATACATATAATGTCTATATGTAAAATTATCAAATATTGTATTACAGTAGTTTACATTAAATACATCGGGCAGAAGAAAAAGAAGCTAAAGTTAACCTCTTTTCAATACATAACTGCTCATGGTTGCAATGATAAAATTCCAATCAAATTGTTTCAGTGGCTGGATTGTTTTATCTTCATACACTAAAGGGAACAATCTGACTATGTTTGCTTAGGAGAGTGGGCACAATAGCAAAGAAGACTATTGGAGGAAAATGTATCACCAGAATATTCTAAAAGCTATGGGCCATAAAGACAACTCTTATCACAGATTCTATTGGTGTGTGTGTGTGTGTGTGTGTGTGTGTGTGTGTGTGTGTGTTTAATGATTAGGAGGCTTAAAATGCCCCACATTCGTCCTTTCTAGTGTGTACCCAACTCAGTAATTTACTCTTTTCATTTTCTTATTATGACTTCTATGACTATTCCAATTGGAAGATTAAAACAAATCCTATGAGAGGTACAAAAATTCTATGAAGATACTCTAGCAAGTATCTTCCTGAAAGTATCTACTCTTTAAAAGACAAAGTCCCTAATTTCACAATTCATGATGAGACCTAAAGTATAAAAATTTAAAAAAGATATCATGGGGAAGGAATAAACTCTCTCAGAAGTAAGGGCCACTGGCTTATTTGGTCAACATTGGCTGCCCAGTAGAAACACTATAGAACTAAAATATTTGAATGCCAAAACCCCTGATCAATTGGATTAGAATCTCCAGGGGGACGGGCCCAGAGAATGGCACTTTTGAAACTTACCCCTCCTCTAAAGTCTGCCAGGGTTTCCTGCCAGGCTGTAAACAATTCTGCTTCCAATTAATTACATTTTTACAGCACTTTACAATTTCCAGGACACTTTCTCATTCATTATCTCATTTGATTTTCATTAGCAACATAATAATTAGAGTTCACAGATTAGAATCCTTATTTTACAAATCAAAAACTTCGAAGTGTGAGAAATTAAGAAACTTCCCCCAAATAGCACAGTGTGCAGATTTTAAGATCAGAGAGAGGGAGCGGAATACAACGAGCAGAAATTTAAAGGTATTTGATAAGAGAAGCCCCACAATCTATGAGAAATGTGTAGAAAAATGAGACCCAGGCCACCAAAGACAAAATTTGCCTGTACTTTTCATTCCTATTGTAAATATTATAAACCCGGAACCTATAAGCTCCATCACAGAATACTGATGAGGATGGACAATCTGTAAACCAGAAGAGACCACAATATACAAAGCACCTGCAAGTTGAAATCCTTGGGAGCTAGTTGACCTTTTGCTTTTCCTACTATCCCCAGCAACCTATTTTTGAATGGCTGAATCAAAGTAAAATGTTAAATTACCTAAAAAGATAAAAAATGTTTTCCAAAACTGTAAATGAGATTATATAATCCTCAGAAATGCTCATTTAAAATCTGTTTTCATTCTACCCATCTCTCAGCTTGCAGCTACTCCACCACAACTTCCTCCACAATTCTCCCAACGTGTCTTCCAATCCAACCCTCTCTCCAAAAATTCTTTTATTATCAATTATACTAAGAAAGAATCCTTCCTCTTAAGGAGAGAAAAGGAAGAAAGAAAACTGATTTCAAAATAATAGGATTAGTACTAGGAGAGGAGAAATCTGTGATCATGTCCATGTTAATAATGTATGTTCAGCCACACTTACCCAGCTGGGAAATGGGTGACTTTCCAGGAAACAAGCGTGAGACTCTAGCATTTAATACTTCCCTCTCTAAGGCTCCGCCTTCATTATGGGGAGGGGAGATTGTATGGGAGTATTTAGCCACTAAATATCCCACTTATGTCACAAGTCACAGTAATGTTGTTTATGTCTCACTGGCAGCATATGTGTGGGTCTAATTTCCATGGGCCTGGCTGAAGGGCATCCTACAATTAAGACTAGTGAACCTCCTTACACCCATGCAAGGGGATTTCATTTCAATTGTCCATTTTCAAGGAACAGGGGGATACTTCAGTGACTTCTGTCTTCTCATATTTGCCCTATCACCTCAGGGTTGAAGTTCATTCCGTTCCTTGATAGTTAATAAGTTTAACTCTTTTTCTGCCATAGCTCAGTTGAGTTCACATATAGATGGAATTTGCAGTCTAATTAGAGAAGCAGTTCAATTCTTACTAATTTCTGCAAATTGCCCTTCATATGAAGTAGACTTAGATGCTTTTGAGTATCTACTCCTCATACTGTCTCTTGGCAGATGGCATGCCAAAGTAATTCTTTTAGTTTATACACAAAGACAGAACAATATTCCCTTGTTCACAAATATTTACTAATAGTTGTGACATATGATTATGAGTAATGACCCAGCCTACCATATAATCATTCTGGGCAGTGAGTCAGTCTCCTCAGAGACCTCAGTCTTTGTAACTGAGTCCATAAAATACTGTAGTGCTAGACCGGGCAGGCTCTTCACAGAACAGTGTCTATTCTCTGACTCCAAACTGGATAATTCCTGAATCATATCTTTCTTAATTTAGTGAATTCTCATATGCTTGATTTCTTCAAATGTTTGTAATTAATATCAGCGTGGTCTTCATGATTTTCTTAAATTATTCTAATTACCATCAATTCAGGCATGATATCCTTTCCTACCAATACTCTCCTTCCACAATTGTTCCAACGATTTGGCAATTATGGTAAATATTCTCTTTGAACTCTGATATAGAGAGATGACTTGAATTTGAAGTATGGCCATGTGCTTAAGTAAGATCTAGAATCCTGACTGACAATTTCCAAAAGACTAATTTTTGTAAAGTTATTTTCTATATGGTCCTGATTTAAATTAGTGTCACAGTTTGAGGGAATACAATTAGCAACCTATTTGTTCTCCTACCTAGTTCTTTTATACTCCAGATATTTCAGACAGTCTCTTCAAAATTACCCCAGCTTTCCCTCCATATCCAGCCCCCATGCCAGTATTTTCTTCTTTCCTACTCTCTTGCAATTTCATCATCATATGATGTAAGTTGACCTAACATTTCTCTTATCAATTAAATACAGTCTCTCAAGGAGGAGAGAGGGGGTAAATTTTGGCTCATTATCATAGGATTCCAGAAAGGAAAAAGCTGTGAACCTATCATTGTTCATTCTTGTTCATAACAAAGAGAGTTTACTCACCTATTTCTTTATAACCAACCAACTTTATCTTCTTGATAAAATATCTCAATAAATGTAATTTGAGAAAGCATTACACATTTCATGGAATATAGCCCTCCCAATTTCTAGAACATCTGTGAAATCTAAGAATAGCAACCATGATTTTACTCAACACCAAGGGGTAATGTTAGTCAGAGGAAAGACAATGAAAATTTTGTGAAATTGTAAGGACAAAATGAGAATAAAAGAAATAGTCTGAAAACTTAGCAAGAACATCAATGTACAGAAGCCCAAAATGAACAATTCAGGCATAAAAATGGAAAGAGATTGAATTAAATTTGAGAATATACCAATGGGCAGTTGTGTTGGATAGCTTCCATTTGCCCTCTGGACCACACCCTACCTTTTCCCACCAAGCTCTGTTCTACAAAGGGCTGGTCTGCACTGATTTTGTCCACATGCTCCTTTGCATTTTGGTTTCTCTTTGGTTTTTGTCAAAGAGAAGTAAGGATAAGAAATAGTTGGATGGGAAGACAGTAATACTGGCTAAGGTTTTTGTTTTTCCAACTATCTTCTACCAGATCAATGTGATTTAATTGCTTCCACTAGAGAAGACCATGGGCCTGTTAGATAGCCAAGACCATGCAGTTCCTCTGTCTGGGTGCTTCCTTGCCCATTCTTGCCAACCCTTTGATATTGCATATCCCTTGTTGCATTCTTTATTTACCCCGCCTACCCTTCTATAAATGGTCCCTTTATCAAATTTCCCTCAATTACTAAGTTTAACCTTGCTATTTATTGACAGCACTCTAATTCAGATTTCTTAAATTAAAAAGGAAAGATTTCTATGCTCTGAAACAACATTGAAAATCATTCCCCAACATATTTTCTCTTCTTATAATACATCAACTTCCCATAATTTTCTCCCATCTATATCCTTATATATTCAAGCTAAAGGAAAACATTCTATCACATAAAATACAAAAAAAAAATAGTATTTATAATTTATATTATTTGGCTTTGTATTGCATTCTTTATTATAGGAGATGGGGAATACATTTGTCTTTAAAGGTGTCTTGTGTTTGTGCCCCCAAATCAATTTCTTTTGAGGGTTGAGAATGAAATGGGCCTCCTAGAAGACTGTTGCTTTATAAAAAAATAAGTACATTTATCCTGAGATGAAAATATGACCATAATTTAAGAAAGTATTGCCCTTACCTCCCTGTAACATACACATGAACTTCGTTACAAATGCAAGTTGTTTTATCTTCGCACAGGAACAGAATTATTTAGAGAGTATTTGGGGAATCTCTAATAACCCCAAATTGTCCCCCTCTTGCCAGTGTTAAAAGGCTTGAAAGGTTTCCATTACTTATTCCTCAGCTTTGGTTAAGCATTGCCCTCTTCTTCTTATTTGCTCTCTTTCCTATTCTTTGCAGATACATTTATCTATATAGCAGGAGCCACACAATAAATCATTAACAGTTCAGAGTGAATTTTCTATCAGAGCTTCTCTTGTTAGCAAGAGTCAGGCACTTGAGCTAAGAGAACAGGGGCTTTGTAAATGTGAGGCTGGGCTAGCAAACAGAGAAGGAAGAAGCAGCGAGAAGAAGATTTATGTGCTTCATAACTGGTGTAATTCACAACTGACATTTCTGTCAGTGAGCAGCACAGGTTTCTCAGTAAAGCCCTTAAAAAGAAGAAGACAGAGAAGGAAGAAAAGAATAAAGAGAAAAAGAAAAGGAAGTAGCTCCTTTGAAGCCTTCCATTAAATCCATGCAGCATTGTACGAGTCAATTACCCTAAGCTAAATTATGAAATAATTTCTGGCTCCCCTACTGCCTACCAGTGATACAACGAAATGTTCATTAACCTTTTGCTGAAAATTGAACTCACAAAGACATAGGAGATCACCATTCTCATAAGCTTGTACCAGCACAAAGGTAACTGCTAGACCTAAAAATGTCTTCGAGGACTGAATCTTGAATGGTGGAATATCAATCCCAATGATAGATGGTTTGAGCTTCAGGAAGCCTCAGTCCCATCACAGAGGTGGTCAGAAAGCCTATAAATATGTATGTCTGCCTTAACCTGGGTATCAGTGAGTATCTATTTGGCTCCTCTGCAAAGTTCCTCCTGGGTTGTACACTTTCAACTCTTCTACCTCCTGTAGTTTAAGAGACAACCTAAGCTTCAAGGGAGTAAATCATCAGATTTAGGAAGCGCAGTAGAGATATGCCAAGAATAACCACAATAACATCAACAGAAGCAGCTATAATGAAACCTTGGTGTCAAGGAGATGAAGGCACATCCTGTAATTCTCTGAATTAACCTGCTCTTTTTTTTTAATATGTTCCAATTTTCCCCTAAAGTATGTGCTCAGAACCAGCTGAGAACAGCTGCTGCAGACCTCTCCGAGAATGCCTTTATGTCCAGGTGTGTTCTAGTCTTGAATCAAAACTTTCTCTGTCTCTCTCTTGAATTTGTTGAATCACTTAGTTTGAAGGATTTTTTTTTTTTCTAACTCAAGCTTCTTTTAGTTGGCACATTGTGACACTGTCATTCGGTGAGACCTGCTCTTGCTGTCATCGAGAGGAATATTTTATTCTGCCCTAAACTCGAAGCCTGTTTACTCTTGTTAGCCTCAGCAATTGCACTACAATGATTTAACTTCGTTAGCAGCACCCTGAATGACCCTTCATTAATGACCTTCTTTTCTAATTTAGTACCATGTACAAGACAGAAAACTTGCTTTCCAAACCATCAATCAGCTCACCCTTATAGATTATGATAAAGTTAGTGCTAAATGTTCATATTTGTCATTTCAAAGACAAATATAAGGGGCTTAATTTCCAAATTTTCACTGCAAGCTTCTAATTCCACGTTGTCAATTCTTTAAAGGAGCATTCTTTCCCCTCAGCATCATGTGCTAAATATACAGGTAAAAAATCCTCTCTTGTTCAAACACTCCGCAATTTCATGCCTCTTCCAGTTTCCCCTTTATAAATTTTCATGTAATTTTCTGGTTTTCATATCTTAAATTATCTTCCCTGCCTCACAGCTGCAAGTAGAAAAATAAAGACCTCCTTTGGGTTGACATTTAAAGGTTTATTATTCTCCCTTTGATATATGAGCTTAATGCTCATTAACACTAAAATGAACCAGCTGAGGGGGGAAAAAAAAGCTGCCTTCAAAGATCCTGGGATAAATAATATAACACAGTCTCTTCCTTTCCTCCTGACTAAAACAATATTAACCAAGTCCACATTCCTACAAAGTAAGCTTTTAAAAGGTTAATACTGTCTACTTTCACTTTTCAAGGGTATACTAATGCTGTCCTGGAATCTGGTTGCTTTGTTAGAAATTCTTTTTCCTCAGGATAGATTTAATACATCCTCTCCCATCCCATTTTCTAGATTTGCCCCTTAATATTAAATTTAAAGCAACCTCTAAACAATGAGTGTTTGAGTCTGGCCAGTGTGGCTCAGTGGATTGAGCATCCTCCCTTGCACTGAGAGATCCTGGTTTGATTCCCTGTCAGAGCACATGCCGGGGCTGCAGGCTCGATCCCTAGTAGGGGGCGTGCAGGAGGCAGCTGATTGATGTTTCTCTTTCACATCAATGTTTCTCTCTCTTTCTTCCTCTCTCTAAAAAATCAATTAAAACATTAAAAATAAAAAACCACTGAGTTATTTGAAATTAAACATAAAGCATGTAATCCTTTGAGAAACATTATCACTTGGTCCTCTTGGGATTTGGGAGCTCCAATAATTGAGGGAGATTTTTAAATTAAAAACTTAACATTGGTATTTAAATCAATGTTTTTCATTAATCTTATTTTTTTCAGAATCCCTTTCTGCTTTGTATTTTTACCAGTTTCTTTCTATGTAGATTTATTTCTCTCTTCTATCAGAATATTTTAGGTAGAATCAAATTTACCCAACCTCTGCTAGGAACTACTAGGAACACAGTTTGTTTCTCTGGCCCTTTAAATCACACCCTTTCACTCTGCATTGGCCAATAATACATTCTGCCAAATAAGTCTAATGATGATTTGATATAACTTTTCACAAGTGACCTATCATATATGAACCACATATTGGAAATAGTTCAGGAAAGCTGCTGTGTTTTCTCTCTTCGCAATGAACTTCTAATTACTAAAACAACATTAAATCATAGAATTTCCTGAGATGGAAAACACTTGGATTTCCTAGAACAAATATTAAATTCCCCAAAGGGATAAGAAGTTGTCCATTTCGCAAAGTGAGTGTCAATTATCACAAGTCTTTCCTCAGTGGATAGGCTTGTATCCACTATGATAGCTTTAAAAACAGTTTTTCAGGAATAGGAAGTACAGGTACTACCTCCTATTGGTGCTAATTTCAGTTCCTACCTGGGGTCCCCTTTCCAGAATTTTCCACTTGCTCAAATTCTCCATCCTCAAGTTTCAGTGATTAAATGCTGATCAGGAGTATCTCGGGGTTCTGTTTTGTGTAGCAGACTGCATGCAGAGATGGTAAGATAGCTAGAGTTTTCATATCTGATGGGCCTCCCTGCTTAGGCAGTCTAGATAGTGAAGCAGCATTTTCCATAAGCTTGTCTGATAAGTAGAGTCAGACTGAGCAGGTCCTCTAACACAGGCCTTGCCCCTTCCTGTGGCAGACATAGAAATGAGAACAACCAACTCGGGCTTCATTCAGGGAAAACCAAAAGCCAAATATATCAAATCCCAACTGTATCTTCCTCAATTTGATAAGACATGTATTAGCTTTTAATGCTGAGGTTATACCAGTACTTCTCAGACTTTAATGCATCTGTGACTCTCTGAGAATCTTAGGATGCAGATTCTGATCCAGTGATTCTGGGATTCTGCATTTCTAACAGCCTCCCAGGTGATGCTGGGCCACAGCTCTCACTTTGAAAAACAAAAGATTCCAGAAGCTTAGACGTTCTCAGACTTTTCCTGTGCAAAAAAATTCACTGGGGAACTTGTTTAAAATGCAGAGTTCCAAATTCCATGCCAGGAGGATCTCAGGTGAAACCCAGGCATCAATTTTTACAAAGTGGTCCTGATACTCAGGCTTCAGGGCATTAGCAGACCACTGGTTAAGAGAGACAAGTGGAGGATTCAACTTTGGCCGAGGCATTAGACCAAGGTGCCAGCCACTCTTGGCTGTACAACTTACTAAATCTGGGATCTGAAATAAGTAATTTAACATCTTTTAGGCATAGTTCCCAACAACTATAAAATGGGTTTTGTATCGTCTGCTCTGGTGGTGTCGTCATATTACTGTGACATTCCGATGAGAGAATGTATGTTCACGAGCTATACAAATGCAAGTCGTCCAGGGGCCCCCTGTAATCATTTCCAGATCATTTGATACTGAGATGTCACCGCCTTCTGCCTGATGTAGAGTCAGCCTTTTCTATCCTTTGAAATATTCAAAGAGGATCACAGTAATATGTTCTGAGGGAGTCCCGGAACCTCACCAGGAAACCTCAGATGCTGAGAAACACAGCAGAGCACCTACTTAGGAGAGTCCATCTGAGAGATGGGCTTCAGCCACTGCAGAGTTGGCTCTCAGGAACAATTGCAGACCCCAATTTGAACCTATAAAGTCCGGGTCTCCTAAGAGATCACTTTTCTCTTCATGCCCATTAATATCTTTGATATTCTTTTGTTCCGCAAACCTAAAGCTTTGGTTTAGAGACCTGCATGATACGCTGACAAAACTCTCCCCAACCCCCGCCTAGTAAATAAAGAGGATCAGTGACTCCGGGTAGTGTTTGCATCAGCCACGTTTCTTAGGCTAAAGTGATGACACTGTTTTTGATAAATTGAAAACAATGCAAGTATCAAGTAACACTCTAGTTCTATTTCTTACATTTCATTGAACATCTATTCAATCTCATGATTCCATCAGCCAACAGAAAGCATCCTCTCATCTTTCTGTGTGTAGCCCCTTCCCCCACCCAGCACCCTCACATTCAACATCTGTTGTTTATTCAAGATGCAGGAAATTCCCTTTGGGGAGAGATCAAAATTCGAGGACATGTGAGTGCACAATCCCTTGGATATAATTATCTGAGCCAATCCAAAATATTAATTTTAAAAATAAAAATAAGTGAAATTGTATATGTAAAAATGTACTACACTGTATCTGAATCCACATTTATGAAAAAATATCGATATGCACACACACATACACACAAATGCATGCACACACACGCATATGCACAAGAAGTTTTAAAACCCTTTATAACTCAAAATAATTTCACAGGTAAAGCTTGCACTGAGCTCAGTTGAGTCGATGAGTCTCTAGGAGACTTGTAGGAGGAAAGATGATTCTTGGAAGTCGGAGGATGATGAAGGTTTCCAGGAAATTTCTTCCCATCACTTATGCTCCCACTCTGCCTGCACCCAAGACCAAATACCTTTCCCAGCAGACTTATTCCTGAAGTCGTAACATTAGAAAGTCTTTCTTTTAGAGGTTAAAAAAAAAGAAAGAAAAGAGCACATATTAAACTTTGTCAGTTGTCTGTATCTCCCTGTGAGCAAGTCTATGCTCCTTTTCCATAGATTTTTGTGTTAATTTCCTATTGCTACTATATCAAATTTCCACAAGTTTAGTGGCTCAGTACAACACAGATTACTTATTTTACAGCTCTGGAAATCAGAAGTCCAAACTGGATTTCATTGGGCTAAAATCAAGGTGTTGGCAGGGCTGCATTCCTTCTGAAAGTTCTAGGGGGAAATCCACCTCCTTGCCTTGTTTAGCTTACAGAGGCTACCCACATTCCTTGGCTCATGACTGCTTCCTTAATCTTCCTAGCCAATGACAGTGTCTCTTTCTTTCTCTGAGCTCTGCTTTCATCTTCATAACTTCTCTTACTCTTCCGCCTCCCTCTCCCACCTTTTAAGCACCTTTGTGATTACACTGAGCCAATCCAGGTAATCCCAGATAATCTCCTCATCTCAAGGTCCTTAATCACATCTGCAAAATCTATTTTGACATATAAGATAACATATTCACAGGTTTCAGGGATTAGGATGTGAACATTCACTATTCTGCCAACCATCGTATCTAGAAAACTACAGTATAAAAAGGTTGGTTTTGGTAATAGGGCACACAGGAAGTAAAGGAGTTAAAAGGCAGGACCTGGATAGAAATAGGTAGGGCACCAAAATAAAGGTGTTGAGCACCTGGGGAAGAGAAGGTATTCACAAATTAGGGAGAAAGTCTTAACAAAAAGGTAAACAGTGATGAAGCCAAACTTCTTCTACTTCATAGTTTTAATTAGAATTGACTACAAAATAAAAAATATGTAGGCAATAAGCACAAATATGCTCATCACTATATATATATATATATATATATATATATATATATATATATATATGTGTGTGCATATTATATATGATGAGAATTATACTGGTTGTTTTTGGTGGTGTCATATGAATAATTTTTTCTTCCTTCTGTTTTCTGTAACGTCTCAGGATTCTACCTTCTAAATGTTTTCCTCTCCTGCTGTGAACTGCCCTAGTCCAGGTTACATCTCTTCTCCCTCTAAAATTTTCTCTTATTTTCATATTTGCTCTTTTAATCCCTTCTCCAAACAGCATCCAAAAATATCATTATCAACTGCCTATCTGCCATCTTAGCACCCCTGCTTCTCCAGCCTCAGCTTTTTGCTGGCTTTTCTCACTGAGCTTTTTGATGATCCTTGCAGCCCGACCACCTGCTGTGTCCCCCACAGTCCCCTGAATACCTCCACTACTATTTCACGCTGTCTTGATGTTCCACTAGACCATATTTCCATAAGGATAGGGACTGCCATACCCAGCATTTGACATGATGCCCAGGATATAACAATTCTTGGTAAATGTGCTTAATAAGTAAATAAATGTACTACTTTCAAAATAAAAAAGACAGAAATGACAGCTTTTCCACTATTCTCAGACAAGAATACAGAAGGAGCTTTTGCCCTCACCAGCACCTCTTTGCCAATTACTCTTTCCAGGAGAGAACCTTAGCAGTGAGAGCCCAATAGTCATCAGTCCATATCCTTTCCCTCACAGTGATATCCTTCAGAAAACTAATCATTAAGACAGCATAGAAATGACTAATTATATATGAACTATGATCACAGTGATGTGCAATATGGAGAGCAGTATAAGCAAGAATTAGAAGCCTCTATAGAAAATCTAAGATAGCTTTGTTGCTGTAGTGGCATTATGGGTAATGAGCTTTCTATTTTCAAAGTGCTTTTTAATTTGGTTCCTATATCTTTCAGGGAAAGTGCTTGCTATTATTTACAGTGAACCAGCTAGACATCATTACACACACATATAAAGACATATCCACATATGGTTCAACTCAGTCAAATGGCAGGTGTTTTTCTTACATATCTCTAGACAATTAGTTTTTTTATACAGATTTGACAGATTTAATACTTTGTCCACAAAAATGATATATTTTTTTCCTTTTTGAAGATAAGCAGCCTAGCAACAAATATCCAATAACTATGCCATGAGCATGGTTTTTATTCCATGGACTAGACCATCTGCCAGAAGCTGCAACACAGGAGAGAATGCTTTGGCTTTTTCAAGATGCAAAAGTGACTGGGCATTTTTGGGTAACCCTCAAGCCAGCATGGTGTCAGGGATGGTGGTTTAGAGGCAGAGCTCAGGCACTGACCAGAGTAAGGAAAGGGAAATGCTCACATACAAAATCTTTTGAACTATGTTTCTATTGTCTCATATGCCACTATGTAACCCTAGGTTTATGAGTAAAATAATGGATAGATCACAGCCCCCAACTTCAAGGAAGACAGATGATATTTTGAATACTCTCCCTCTTCATAATACAGATGTTACTTTCTTTTTCAACCTAAAACTTAAGGTGCAGTTTATTATATAAATGTTGTAAAATAAAAAGAATAGTATCAGGACTGTTTTCTGAAATGATACAGATACTGTATCATTCTATAATTACAGATTTTATCTTAATCTTAGCATTCCTATCAATGCTGCCTCACTAACAGTCATGACTGGGACTGGTGGTCACAGTCAGTATTAATGAATCTTTGAACCTCTGTCAAATAAATCCCCAGAAATCAATTTTGATAATTTTTAAAAAAAAAAACAGGAAGGTTTTAGAACTAAGACTTTTAAAGAACCTCTAATAAACAAGAGAAAGAGCAAGGGAAATGTAAAAAAATATTTAGATTTAGATCTTCTACATTTCATTGTTAACAATTAAGATAATGACATTTACTCTGTTACATTTATAAAGCTATATGATAATTAATTTCAACATCAGGTAATATTTTCACAAATGGATAACGCTAACAGACCTAATATTGCATTTCTCTTACATATAAAGTTGTGGCACTGAAGCATATCATCAGTTTTACTGAAGAAACTATAAAACTTCTCCATGCAAGGTACAAGATAAGGCTTTTAAGGGGCAGAGGGGGTGTAATACATAAGAATTTAAAAAAATCATGCCTCGGTCTTACCCTCAATTATTCTACAGAGAGTACTGGACATGGAAAATAGTTCTGCCACATAAAGTCACAAAAGTGCAATAATGAGGAAATTGGTATGGTGTATTGGGCCCTATTAACACAGCGAGTACTTAATAATAACTGTTTGGTGATGATGTATAATGAAGTAAATAGTACTCAGAGGTAACTGCTTTCACAGTGACAGAATTTTGGTAATCAGTGCCAACAAAATTCTTTAAAAACTTTTTAGAGAATAAATCACCTTTTAGAAAATGTAATAGCCATGAAGAAGCATATCAGAAATGGTTCTCAAACATGAAATAATACTTCTGTGAAATAATCATGCTTTAAGATCCCTTCGGTATTTGAAACATCCCTGTTTAGGTGAAAATCACGTCTAATTTACCCTGTACTCAAATTTTTAGCTACAAATAATAATCATAATATTAAATATATCACTAACAATTTTTAGATGGAACAATCAATTGCACATTAGAAAGACCAGGTCTCTGTTTATGTCTGATGGCATTTATTCATTTAACAGTTATCTTAACTGGATTTTCAGTAGATAATAACAAGATGATTTTGAAGTTAAGAAGGAAATAATATAAATACAAGAACAGACTTTTTTTTTTTTCCAAAATAAATCAACTTCTTAAAAGTGTTCAGATGAAAACTGAACCTCACAGATGTCAGTAGCCTGCCTTTAATCACACAGTTAGGAAATAATGCAGCCACAATTTCAATCCATGTCTATCTGATTCCATTTTCATGCTCCTAACCATCTTGCTGTATGACCTCCAAATATAAGAGAACATCTTAAAATAATACATTTCTGTAATTGCGTTTGTTCACTAGAGAGGTCCCACATAGCGCCCATGGTGCAAGTCGGGCCCCAGATACGTTCTATTTGGAGGCAGTTTACCTCCTTCCCACCTCATTCATCTACCTGGGCCCAAAGGTATTTGAGTTGCAACCTCTGAGATAACGTAGTCTGCAGTTCAAATTATTTTCAAAGTACTTTCTCACATTGTATTTGCTTTCAGAATAAATCCAAAGGTTAACAGGAGATGCAGTGATATTCCCACATGGTGAGAGTGGACTGAAGAGCAGAAGACTTAACTCATGAAGAAACACATTGTAAACTGGCGCAAAGAGCACCAGCTCTGATATAGATTCTCATTCGATTACTTTGGAGCAAGTTTTAAGACCATCTAAACCTCAGTTTTATCATTTATAAAATGGAGATTGTATTACCATTCCCACTGGGTGTGTTGAGGCGTAATCTAGATTATATAGATAAACCCTTCAACAGAATGCCTATCATCTAACAGATTCTCAATAAAAATAATGTTTTTTGTCATTAATGATTGAAGACTAAGTTAACAGTGTATGAAGAAATGAGGTCAGTGAGGTAATAAAGATCCCTTCTACTCTCTCTCCCTGATACGATTCTACCCATCATAGTGAATGCTGATTAGAAGCTTAATTAAAGTTGAAGAGTAAGATCAATATATTATTGAGCTAAATGAAAATGGAATCAATATTTATTTTTAATTATAAAAATGAAGATATGCTTATGATAAAAAGAAATTCAAAGATTAATAGGAATAAAACTGTAAGTCATCTGACTTAAAGCTCCAACAACTCTCCAGAAATAATTACTGCTGGTTATGTCTACACTTCTATTCTGTTCATGTTCATTCAAAGAATTTTTATAACATCTAAATACTAGTATCTACTATAGCTATTCAACTAAAATAGACTGTAAATACATATAAATATAAACATACATGCAAAGGAATACTATACACACAGTGGAAATGTATATACACATACATACATAAATTTATATTAAATATAGCACATTACTTATAACTTCTCTGTATTGCTCTATAATTCAGAATTTTTCTGTCATCTTTATATCATTTTGAGCTATTATAAACAATACTGCAACAAACATTCATCTTTGCACATATCTAAAGAACTATCTCTAGAATACATTCTAGAAGTAAGTCTTAAACAAGTCTCCCTCAATTGTGATAGAATTTACCAACTATACTCCAAACAGTGTCTCATTCCTCCAACAGTGTATACTCAACCTCTTCAATACTGTTCACTATTTGACAATTGGAAAAGAGGAAAATGTAAACTCACTACATTACTTTGCCCATTTGTGGGGTTAAAAATTGTTTTGGGCCCTGGCCGGTTTGGCTCAGCTGTTGGAGCATCAGCCTGTGGACCACAGATCCTGGGTTCAGTTTCCGCTAGGCCCTAGCAGCTAGGGGCACATACCAGAAAAAAAAAAAAATGTTTTGGCCTTTGTAAATCTTTTTCTGGGAACTATGATTAGCTCATTTTCATATATTTCTTTAATTTGTGAAAGATTTTGTATATAAAGGAAAGCATTACTGATAAATTAAAATTTACCTTTAAAAGCATTTAAGTATTTTCTTATACTGTTCTTTGTCTTTTGATTATTTTTTTGCTTACTGCACATTTTATTTTTTATTTTTTTTATTAATGTATTTTTGTTACAGATGTTTCTCCTTTTTTTCCCATTGACACCCTCCTCCCCGACCCCCCACCCCGTCCCCAGCTTTGTTGTCCATGTCCATCAGTTATGCATACATGCGTACAAGTTCTGTGGTTTATCTCTTCCCTCCCCCCCCCACCCCCTCTTCTGAGGGTTGTCAGTCTGTACCCTACTTTCACATCTCTGGGTCTACCCTGTTCCCCAGACTGTATGTTTATTATATTCCACAAATGAGTGAGATCATGTGATATTTTCTTTCTCTGCTTGGCTTGTTTCGCTTAGGATAATACTCTTGAGGTCCCTCCATGTCATCTCAAAAGATAACAGATCTTTCTTTCTTACAGCTGCATAGTACTCCATTGTGTATATGTGCCACAGCTTTTTTATCCATTCATCCACTGATGGACACTTGAGCTGTTTCCAGATCTTAGCTATTGTAAATAGTGCTGCTATGAACATGGGAGTACATGTATTCTTTCTGATTGGTGTTTCAGGTTTCTTAGGGTATATTCCTAGAAGTGGGATCACTGGGTCAAATGGTAATTCAATTTTTAATTTTTTGAGGTAACACCATAGTGTTTTCCACAGTGGTTGCACCAGTCTGCATTCCCACCAGCAGTGTGCTAGAGTCCCCTTTTCTCCACACCCTTGCCAACACTTGTTATTTCATGATTTGTTGATGGCGGCCATTCTGACAGGTGTAAGGTGATATTTTGATTATTTTTATGAGTTATTTTTTTCCTTAACAATTTAAAAACATTTTAAAACAAATTTTATTAATCATTCCATTTATGAATTTTGGATACTGGCTCATCAGCAGAAAGACCTCTCCCATTCAAGATTATTTATAAATTCACATAAAAATTTCTTTTCATGTCTTTGTTTCACTGTTTACATATATATACTACCTCTAACTATGATTCCATTTTGGTGTATCTAATAATATAGAAAAGCAGTTTTTCTCATATTTGATATACAGTCATAACAACACAAATTATTGAAGATTTTCCCATTGATTGGAAACAGTTCATATTATAAAGTCTCATATGCATTGGCTCCCAAAAAGAGAATAAAGAAAGGGGAAGAAATATTATTCAAAGAAATAATAGCTGCAAATGTTTCTAACTTGGGAAAGAAAATAGACATCCAGATCCAAGAATCCCAGAAAGTTAAAAAGAAGAAGAAGAAAAAAATGAAGCCAAGGAGACTAACCAAGATACATTTTAATTACAATGTCAAAAGTTAAAGAGGAGAAAAAATTTAAAAGCAGCAAAAGAAAAATGACTTGTTATACACAAGAGAATCCCTATATAACTATAAGCAGATTTCCAGCAGAAACTTTGTAAGTCCGAAGGGAGTAGAATGATATATTCAAAGCGTGAAAAGAAAAAGCTTCTATTCAAGAATACCCAACCCACAAAGTTCTTTAGAATTAGAGGCAAGATAATGACTTTTTTGACAAGCAAAAACTAAAAAAGTTCATCACCACTCTACTGGTCTTACAGGAAATAATAAAGGGACTTATTTAAGCTGAAAAGAAAGGTATGCTAATTAGTAATATGAAAACATATGAAAGAATAAATCTCAGTGGAAAAGTAAATATATAGCCAAGGTAGTGGATTAATCATTTATAAAGCTAGTATGAAGGTAAAAAGACAAAAACAGTAAAAATAACTTTGATTAATATAATTAGTTAAGGGATACACAAGATAAAAAGACATAAAATGTGATATCAAAAACATAAAATGTGAGGGGGGAACATAAAAGTGTTGAGCTTTAGAATGGATTCAAATTTAAGTTGTTATCAACTTAAGATATACCATTATAGATATGTTATTATATGTAAGCCTCATGGTAACCACAAAGTAAAACTCTAAGTAAATACACAAAAGATGTAGAGAAAGGAATATAAGCATACCACTAAAGACAGTCATCAAACCACAGAGGGAAAGAAGAAGGAAAAAACAGAGAGGAACTATAAAAATATCTAAAGAAACAATTAACAAAATGGCAATAAGTACATACCTATCAATAATTGCTTTAAATGTAAATGACTAAATTCTCTAATAAAAAAACATACAGTGGCTGAATGGATTTTTTTTTTAAATCTATATGCTGCCTACAAGAGACTTACATTAAACGTAAGGAAAGACACACACTAAAACGGAAGAAATGGAAAAATATATTCCATACAAATGGAAACCAAAAGAAAGCTGGGATAACGATACTTATATCAGACAAAATTTGCTTTAAAACAAAGACTACAATATGAGACAAAGAAGGGTATTACATAATGAGAAAGGGATCAGTCCAATAGAAGGATATAACATCTATAAATACGTATACACCCAACATAGGAGCACCTAAATATATAAAACAAATGTTAACAGACATAAAGCAAGAAATTTATAAACTTACAATAATAGTAAGGGATTTTAATACTACACTTACATTGATGAATAGACCATCAAGATAGAAAATCAGTAAGAAATCATTGGCCTTAAAGGACACATTAGACATGATAGACTTACCAGGTATATACAGAACATTTTATCCAAAAGTAAAAGAATACACATTCTTGTCAAGTGCACATGAAATATTCTTCAGGACAGATCATATATTAGGCCACAAAACAAGCTGAAAACATATCAAGCATTTTTTTTTTCTGACCACAATGCTATGAAACTAGAAATCAATTACGAGAAGTAAACTGGAAAAATCACAAATGTGTAGAGATTAAACATGCTACTGAATGACCAATAGGCCAAAGAAGAAGTCAAAAGACATGTCAAAAATACTTTGAGACAAATGAAAATGGAAGTATAACATACCAAAATGTGTGGGATGTAGCAAAAGCAGTTCTAAGAGGGAAGTTCATAGTGATAAATGCCTACACTGAGAAACAAGAACAGTTTGAAATAAACAACCTAACTCTACACCTCAAGGAACTAGGAAAAGAAAAAAAAAAAAAAAAAAAGGAACAAACACAAAGTTGGTAAAGGAAGGAAATAACAAAGACTAAAGCAGAAATAAATGTAATAAAGACAAAAAAAATTTTTTTTAATCAATAAAAGTAAGAGCTGGTTTTTTGAAAAGACAAAATTGGTAGACCTTTACTCACTGCAGACAAAAAAGACTGAAATAAATAAAATCAGAAATAAAAAAGAACACATTACAACTGATACCACAGAAATACAAATGATCATAAGAAACTACTGTGAACAATTATACACCAACAAATTGGACAACCCAGAAAAAAACAGATAAATTCCTAGAATTATACAACCTACTGAGACAGAATGATAAAGAAATAGAAAATCTGAACAAGCTAATATCCTGATGAACATAAATGAAAAAAATCCTTAAAATATTAGCAAACTGAATTTACCAATACCTTAAAAGGATCATACACTATGATCAAGTAGGATTTATCCCAGGGATGCAATATTGGTTCAACATCCTGAAATCAGTCAATGTGATATACCATACTAACAAAATAAAAGATAAAAATCATATAATCATCTCAATAGATGCATAAGAATTATTTGACAAAATTCAACATTTATTATGATAAAAATTCTCAACATAACAGATATAGAAAGAATGTACCTCAAAACAATAAAGGCCATATATGACAAGCCCACAGCTAACATCATACTCAACATTAAAAAGCTAAAAGCTTTTCCTCTGAGATAAGGACAGGACAATGATTCCCACGCTCACCATTTTTATTCAAAATAATATTTAAGTCCTAGCCAGATCAATTAGAAAAGAAAAAGAAATAAAGGCATCCAAATTGGCAAGGAAGTAAAACTATTTGTAAATGACATAATATATATAAAAAACCCTAAGGACTCCATAAGAAAATAGAACTAATAAATTAATTCTGCAATGTTGCAAGATACAAAATCAATACATAAAAATCTGTTGCATTTCTACACACTAACAATGACCCATCAGAGAGTGAAATTAAGAAAACAACCCCATTTATAATTGCATAAAAAAAGAATAAAATACCTAAGAATAAATTTAACCAAGGAGGTGAAAGACTTGTATACTAAAATCTACAAGACATTAAGGAAAGAAATTGAAAAAAATACAAATTAATGAAAAGATATTTTGTGCTCATGGACTAGAAGAGTTAATATTGTTTAAATACTTGCTTCATAATACCTAAAGCAAGTTACAGACACAGTGCAATCCCTATCAAAATTCCAATGGCATTTTTCTCAGAACTAGAAAAGAGAATCCTAAAATTTGTATGAAACCACAAAGACCTCTAATAGAAAAGGAATCTTGGGGGGGGGGGGATGCAAACTCTATTACAAAGCTGTAATAATTAAAACAGTATAGTATTTGCATAAAAAGACCCATGGATCAGCCCTGGCCAGTTTGACTCAGCGGTTACAGTGTTGACCTGAGGACCAATGAGTCGCGAGTTTGATTCCAGTCAAGGACACGTATCTCAATTGCAGTTTGTCCCCAGCCTTGATCAGGGTCGTGCAGGAGGCAACCAGTTGATGTGCCTCTCTCATATCGATGGTTCTCTCTCTCTCCCTTTCTTTCCCTCCCTTCCACTCTATCTGAAGATAAATGGAAAAATATCCTCGGGTGAGGATTAAAAAAAAAATAAGACACATGGTTTAATGAAACAGAATAAAAAGCACTGAAATAAGCCTATACATATATGGTCATTTAATTTACAACAAAGGATCCAATAATATACAATAGGTAAAGGGAAGCCTCTTTAATACATAGTGGTTGGAAAATTGGATAGCCATATGCAAGGAAAGTAAACTGCCTAAATGTCCATCAATGGATAAATAGATTTAAAAACTTTTGGTGTATATATATATACAATAAGATATTTTTCAGCTATAAAAATAATAAAATCTTACCATGTGTGATATGGTTGGATCTTGAGGAGATTATGCTTGATGAAATTAGTCAAAGAAATGAAAATACCATCTGATCTCTCTTATATATGGAATCTAAAAAAATAAATTAAAAAAAAATAAACAAGCTCATAGGTACAGAAAACAGACTGGTGGTTTCCAGGGACAGAGAGAAGGGGAGTGAGAGAAATAGGTGAAGAAGATCAAAAGAGAAACACTTTTTTAAATTAAAAACTGAAATAATGTTTTCAATCTTAAAAAGGAAGAGAAAGCTAGAAATGTATCTTTAATTAGTGGGGAGTTATTGCAATATTTGTTTAGATAAATGGGATGACAAACATTGTACAGTTCATCAGCTTTAAGTTAAGGCATAGAGTGATTTACACGGATAATGTACAACAGACAGGTATATGGGTTTAGCAGGCACAATTGCCAGTCCTGTGTTTAATAACAACAAAATTTTTAAAATAAAAATAAAAGATAATGGCTCTAAAGTGTTGCTTCTGCCTCAGAGCTATGATTTACAGTTTGGATAACCTTCCATTGGAATTCACATTCTATTCCACTGAGATTGTGAAGACAAGTATGATTCTCTACTGTTCCACTTGTTACAACAGTGTTGTTTCAAACCCAGTCAGGTCTGTTTTAGTGATTTATCAGGTATCTAGTGAAAGATTGCTTTATCCTTAAAAATTAAATTAAACTAAGGGCTTCTTTTCATTAAAATAAAGTGCATTAGAAGCTAAGCTACAGAGTAGGAGAGATATTTCAATGCATACAGCTGACAAAGATCTAAATCTGGAATATACAAATAACTCCTTCAAATCGACAGTAAAAAGACAAAGAACTGATTTTTAAAATGGGCAAAAGACCTCATAAAGGAAGGAATATTTAAATGGTAAACAAATATGAGAAAAGTAGCCATCAGAAACTACCAATTAAATGCATAATGTGTCTGTTAGAGATTTGGGACTAAAATAAGAAAACAATAAAACAGAATAAAAAATTTTATATATATGTAGACATTTTATTTATGACAAGGTGGTATTTCTAATTAACTGGAAAAGGAGAGACTTAATGGTGTGGGAAAAATTAGCTATCCATTTGAAAACATAGTTATACCACTACCTCACATCATACAGAAAAATAAATTCTAGACTGATTAAAGACCTAAGTGTAAAGCTAAAATTATTAAAGGAAAATACAGAAGAATATATTTTATGTTTTTCTCATGGGGAAAACTTTCTTATATAAAGTTAAAAAAAACAAGAATTATAAAAGAACAAAGTTTGATAAATTTAACTAAATAAAAGTATAAAGGTTTTCTATACAATACAAAACAAAAGACAAGTGACAGACTGGAAGAAATATATTATAATATATATAAGACAAGGTGAAATTTTATTCAGAATATGTAAAATCTGTTTATAATCAATAAAAACACAACCTGATACTGAGACAGGCAAATACTAGGAATAATAAATTAACAGAAAATAAAATGCAAATTGCATTTAAAAACACAAATTGCTCAACCTCTTTAACAGTTCAGAAATGCAAACTGAAATAACAGTAAAGTACAATTTGTTACCACTTTGGTAAAATTAAAAAAATAAATGACAGCCTATATTGGTGACAATGCAGGGAAATAGGTACTCTCATAAACTCTTGGTAGGAATATAATTGATACATTGGCAATTTCAGTGTATCAATTTCAAGTTGCAGGATCAATGAAAATTTTTAAATTTATCTCTACCTTGACCTCAAGTTTTAGTTCCTGGAATCTACCACATACAAACACTGGCACAGGTACATAAAAGCATACTATTTGTAATGGCAAAAACTGAGAACAAACTTAAACACATTAATAAATCATGATATTGCTTAACATGAAATACTTTTCCTCCATTAAAAAGAATGATGTAGCTATATAATTGAGACATGAGAGGGAGACATGAAGTAATCTCCAAGACATACTGTTAAAGTCAAAGAGCAAGTTGTAGAGGAATAGTTTACTATGATGTCATTTGTGACATTTAAATGAAACCCCAAACTAAATGTGTGTGTCTCTATTAAAAAGGTTGAAGTAACTATATACCAAACAATTACCAGTGGTTAGTTTTGAGGAATTGAACTAGGGGGTATCAGAGGGAGTTAGAAAGAACTTGATTTTAAATTCCTTATTATTTAACTTATTGATATCTACCAGGTATTTCATATATTACATTTGTAATTTAAAAATAAAAAGGACACATTTAGGGTTAGAAATTTGTAATTCACCAAACATGAAATCACAGAAAGACGGGAATGCTAATATGCTGAGCCCGGTTGACCACAATGTTTGTAGCACCTACAGTCTTTGGAAAGATGCAATATAGGCAATGTTTGTGAGACAGTCTTCATTGTGTACACCTTAAAAATCTATTGCTCTGAAGGCAACAAGAATGGATAAGAGGTGGAGAGTATGGAAGTAAGGAACATGAGGTCTTTCATCATGTTCAACCCCCGGCAGCAAGTGAAAGAGAAAGGAGGTCAGAGCAAAGAGAATGCATCCACACCTAGAAACCTAGGAGCTTTTGATGGAAGAAGGACTCCAAATGTAGAATCAGCCAAACACAGGAATTTGAATTCACCAAAGACCCATTTTGTCCTCCCAGCCCCTGGCTGTAGAGAAGCCAGTATATGGAGCAGTTACAACTGATGTCAGATAGTGAGGTCCCAGACTTTTATTACCAGGCCTCTTGTCCTCGGCAGTTCTCTACAGAGATCTCCCACTGTAAGCATCTCCTTTACAGCTCCTCATCTGACCCCTTCTGCCTTTCAGAGACTGTTGTGGTGGAAAACAGCAAGAACAGGAGGAAAGGTAGGAGCCATTTCCAGGCGATCACTGCCGCAGTCTCAGTCCCTGTCCCCAGTGTGGCGTTCTTATAGACTGACACAAACACCATTGAGCCGAGTCTCAAATAATGGCAGGCAAGCCATGATTGAAAGCTGTAAATTATCTTAATGTTTGTGAGAATTACCAGATATGTGCCTGCTGAACCATCCCCAAGGAGTTTTCCTATGATAAACAATAAAAAATAAACTGAGCTAAAAAAGGAAAAGAGTTGGTCTAATCTTCATGCAACGTCTGACATTTATTTCAGGAACTAATTAGAAATATAAAAAGAATAAAATTTAATTTTAAATAAATAAAATTAAGAATATTATGTGTGTGTGTATATAGGTACATATATATGTGTGTGTGTGCATATATATATATATATATCACATACACACTATTATTTGACCAACATCTATGAAATTTTATTGCTCTCCAGTTGAGACAACTAAATGAAAAATTCACCCTCCTGTGACAGTCATTGAAAAGCAGCAGTAGCTTAATATAAGTCTCCATGTGATGCCTTCATGAGCAGGGCTATTTTAACTCCTGGATTTATTTGATCTTGAGCAACATATAAATATTTCTGCAACACCCATAAATCTTCAGACACTTTTTAATTATCATAATTAATTATAAGAACTATGACCACCATCAGTATCACCTTCAGTGCATGGCACTGTATCAGCAGATGACAAATCCAGCCATCCCTGAGGGCTATTCTTAGGACTCCAGTTAAGTTGGAAGTGCAGGGTAAGCAGCATATGAGAAACAAGTTCATTAAAACCATTGGGGTAATTGCAGACAAAGGACAAAGAAGCAGCATTTAGTACCAAACTTTGTACCTAGTACTCTTCAAATTAATTATTTTTACTTCATACAATCCAATCTCTTTTCCTTTGTATTTTTTCAGTTGTTCACTTTTTAGCAGTCATGACTGCATGTTTCTGCAATTTAGAGCCAAAGTAAAGGAAACTGTCTAAGAGGGAAACCCTACACATAGTAGGTGAGAGTTTAGGCACTAAAGCCAAACTGCCTATTTTTTTATCTTAGACAAGTTACTAAACTCTAACTAACATCTAGGATATGTTGATCCTGAAATTAAGTGAGCTAATAACGTGTGGAGAGAACTGAGCCCAATGCCTGGCATCAGACTGTGAGCCGCGAGGAAAGTTCTGTCTTGCTCAGCATGATCTTCCCTGTGCCTAATGTGTGTGAGACAGAGTGGGTGCTCAGAAAGTATATCACAAATTGAAACATTTCCATGGAAACCTAGTATGAGAAGCTCTGCAGATTACTACATGTAGACTACAGTTTACTTACATCAGGAGTTGACAGCTATCAAAACCAAAATTTAGATCTCAAAAGCTGGGCCTTTTGAAACCATCATGTGAATAAATAAGATTTTTCATCCCCAGAGACCCATATTTTAGTTTAACTAGCTTAAGCTTCCTTCTAAAGGACTCTGTCTCTCCAACTCAAGGTTATATTGTGGGGCTCCTAAGACTGAGTAAGGGAAGAATTTAGTGGCATAGAAGTGCTTTTTCCTAACTTGGTTAAATATCTCAATTCGATATTCCAGTTGAGAATTTCCCATTCATTTCACTAAAGTGCCCACTGTGTTTTGTTCTCAAATAGATATCAGGCAATAGTATCGAAGTCATGGATTTCAGTATTTCATATAATTAATATTTAGCCTTATATGACTGGCTTGGGAAATTATGAGATAGTCATAATTATTCTGTGTCTCAATGACATTTCAAAATGTGATGTAAAGAGGAATGGCTGAGCTCAGGACAGTGTGCTGTGCTCTCCTCTGAAAACCCAGAAAGGGGCTCCTTCAGAATCATGAGGGCACATCCAGTAAAGGAGGCTTAGTAGACCTGTGTTCTGGATGAGGGCAGATGAAAAATCCCTTGTGTGAATGACACTATGGTGCTACATTGGGATGGTTACCAATGCAATTCTTGGAGCTTTCAATTAGGTCCCTTGAAGAATTATTTCTGACGAGCTCACCCAACTCAGCTCTGTTTTTAGCTAGACAACTCCAGCTGCATAGCATGCTGCTTACAAGTCATGAAGGTGGAAACTCAAATACCAGCTAGTGTCAGAAGAGTTGCCCAGGATGCTGCAGCTCCACTCTCACTTACTGACCTTCACATGACCTAGGTCCTGAACTCAACTCTGCAGCCCCAACTTGATCATCACTTCTGCACCCCCCTCCCTGAGTTGGCATTCATCCATGCTCTTCTTATGCCCTTATTTATTAACTCAGGCGTACTCTGCAGCTGGCTCCTCTCCTCCTCCTGAGCTATGCTCTAGGGTAGAGACCCAAACCCATGGAATAAACCCCTCCCCTCAAATCAAGCAAACCAAATCTTGATTCTATGTAAAAAGAAGAAAATTTAGTCAATAGCATCAAAGCAGAATTTTTCAAAGTTGAGCATGAAATGGACCCTTTTTAAAGGAAAATATTTGTTTTCCCAAATTATGAAAAATTATTTTTAAACAGAATGTGATTTTTAACAGTATAGACATGAATTTAGATATATGCTTCTTCTATACATCTTTATAACTATTCTTAAACATCTATAAACCTAAATTAAACAGAAAGTGCAAAAAATCATTCAGATTAACAAAAATAATGTAACAGCTAATGCTGTTTGGTTGAAAATAAATCTTTGCTTTTGATGTGAATATAACACTGTCTCAAAGCAGGTACGCTTGAGACTTTCCTCAATCCATGATGAGTCCAGCCTGCCATCCCCTCTTTCAGATTAACTTACTATGAAACCGTGCACATAGAGCATTATATGACATTTGGCCTTCATTTCATACAAATATATATAATTTACCTACAAGTCAGCCTATGTTCTTTTTATATTGACTTGTTACAATAAAGTTGTTTTGGAATAGTAGGGCAGTATTAAAGGTATCATCCAGATAATTTTGTAGATAATAACCTAAAAGCATAAAACAAACAATAAGCTCCTGCTACAGGTTGAATGTTCGCATCTCCCCAAAATTCATATGTTGAAACTTAACCCCCAGTGTGACGGTAG
Organism: Tadarida brasiliensis; assembly: GCA_030848825.1. Lineage (NCBI taxonomy): Eukaryota > Metazoa > Chordata > Mammalia > Chiroptera > Molossidae > Tadarida > Tadarida brasiliensis. The sequence continues at coordinate 38,440,578 of CM061265.1, read as the reverse complement.
TAGGTGGGGCCTTTGGCATGTGATTAGTGCCCTTATAAAAGAGAGCTCACAGAGAGCTCCCTTGCTCCTTGGGAGGATCTAGTGAGAAGATGGTTGTCAATGAGGTAACAGGCATTCATCAGACACTGAATCTGTTGTTGCCTTGATCTTAGACTCTCCAGCCTCCACAACTGTGAAAAATAAATTTCTGTTGTTTATAACAGCCAAATGAACTAAGACAACTCCCATCGTCAATTCATGTACCACTGAGAATAAGTCCAAAGACCTGAATGGGTCCACAGGCTCCCATTTGAGAACCTATAAACTGCCTCTAGAGACAGAGTTTTTAGGTAGGAGTCACACATAGATTTGAAATCTTAATGGAATCTAAAATATTAGCACAAGTAGAATTAGCTGAGAGGTAATCCTAAGGGGTGTTGGATCTGTGACAAACTGGAGAGACTACAGCCTGCCCAAAGGATGCAATTTTATGCACCAGCAGAATGTGGTGGCATCGTAGGAACCACGCCACTTTCTCATTGTGCAGGATTTTTAATTTTTTGAGGAAGGAGAAATGGAAGTCAAGATTTTTATGTGAAACTTTCTAACTTTTAAATCTTGTAAACTAATTCAAAAATGTTTAACACCCTGGGCCAAACAAAATTGTATTTATAGGTCAGATATGCCCTGAGAGCCACAGTTGCTAATATCTGGTTAGTGTTGACTGAGAGCTATACAGAACTGTTCTGCATGTCCAGGGATAAAAGCAACCCCATGGGAGTCATGAAGGAAAGGTTTAGATAGAAGCAGCTACTTTGGAGAGACGTGACTAATGTTAGCCAGTAGGAGAGACCAGTGTGGCCCATGGCTGGTAACCACTTGAGTTGAGAACAGTCTCCAGGAGCCACTGGTTCAGAGAGAGTCTCCTGGGCAGAGAGTAGCTGGCCAGTGCTGCCAAGAAAGACAATCTACTGTTGGGAGTAGCAGGTAAGAGGGTTAAGTGAAGAACCACACTTGAAATATTGAGGATCTGCCAATCAACCCTCTCAGACCCAGCTCCAGTATCTCAGAATCAGTCACTACTGATAGCTGAAGGCCTTGAGCCTGGCCAGTTTTCCCACTTACAGCTCTCTATGGAGATGAATGAATTTCCTTTCAAGAGGCAAAGAGAAAAACTAAGATTCTCTAGCCCTGGCTGGGTGGCTCAGTTGGTAGGAGTGTCATCCCATACACCAAAAGGTTGCTGGTTTGATTCCTGGTCAGGGTACATATGGGAGGCAACCAATTGATGTTTCTCTCTCACATCAATGTTTTCTCTCTCTCCGTTCCTTCCTCTCTAAAATCAATAAAAACATATCCTCAGGTGAGGATTAAAAAAATTAAAAGATTCTCCGGAATTATGGAGAAGGCTTAAATTATATAGACTCTCATTGTGGTGAGTGTGGCCCAAGAGAACAGGCCTATATGTGAAAGAAGCAAATTCCATTTATTAGAATGTCTCCCCAGGTAAGGATAGAAATAAAACAGTCTCACCTAGGAGGTACCATGTGACAAGGGACAATTAAAGACTCTCTAAGCAGCCTCCAAAGTTTTTGAAACAATCAAAGAATCTGTGGTTTGAAAATAGCTTGCTTTATTCAGACCTGAATTTACGGTTTAGGTTTTGTGCTCTTGCAACACATATTCTGTTCTATGAATAAGGTACCACTTCCGATGTCTTTACCACGGATTATTTTACTAAAATCTATTAGCTCCTGAACACATCAAAGCATGCATTTATGTTGCATTGAAATTGATTTTTTTAGGAAAGTGCTGAAGTTAGAAATGAAAGGTTAATGTTATTCTGACATCTTTCCTGAGCATTGACAAGGGTCAGTGTATGTTCTGTCTTTTCTTTTCCCAGCAGTTGAAAATCACCACTGAGCACCACAGAAAATAATGGGGCATATGGGACCAGGGGCAGAGATCTTCACCAAGAGTCAGGTTCTCAAGGATCACAAGTACAGCTGCTGAAACCAATCTAATTTAACCCTGAGTTAAACATTCCCTCGCTCCTGGGACTCCTGCAAAAAGGAGATGTAAACTGCCCTTTCTTCCTCATCTAGAAAAAGTATTTTTTTTATTTTGAAGTCCAGGGCAGTCATTGCCAGAAATCTTTGTGATTTTTGTCAATGAGAGAAAAATTCAGATAAGGAAGAATAATAGAGGTAGTGGCTGATAATTTATGAGTTTTTGTCATTTATCTAACAAGAGAAAGAAACCCTATTTGAGTAATAGAAGGACTATCCACCCTATTGTTAATATATGTTGTTAGGATAAAATCCTAACAGTCTACTCTGATGTTTATTAAATAAACTTTCTATAAATAAAATTTCTATAAATGAAGCTGTTAAGTTTTCCTCTCAAGAACAGAATGCAAATGCAGTGCAGGGTCTTGAGAGAACCCAGCTTTGATTGCATCCAAGTGAGAGCCCTGTTCCATACTAACAGCCCTACCCCATCACTTTGCCATCTTCAAACACTCCCCGAAAAGGACAGATGTGAAAAACCGAGGAAGATGTGTACTCTCCGTACTCTAGAGTAATTTGCCTCTATTTTTTTTTTTAACTGAGTTCAAATTTCAAAATTCTCATTTAAAAACTTCAGACAATCGGTTTGGGGTGGGAGAAGAAACCTAATGCGTCTGCTGGCACAGTTCCAGCCTTTGTATCATGGCTCTGCATTCCTGGGAGTATCTCCATTACCTGGAGGTGAAAAAGCTAAAATGCTGCTGAAACCAAAGAGACTGGAGAAGAAGGAAAATGCCAACCTGCAAAATAGTGGAGGAATTTTAATCAATATCTGCAGTCAACCACTGGGTAGGACAATCGAGAAAAGCATCGTTAGTTTCCATGTCCAGATCTAAAAGAAATTTGGATTAGCCTAAAGGAAATCAGGCAAGATTTAAAAAGCTGGGGCTTTCCTCAGATAATTTAAGTAGATCTATAGTTCATCTTGTGGATTTCATAGTAATATATATGTGGGGAAACCCTCCAAATCAAATTCCTGAAGACTGAAAGCCTGTGTTCTTCCTAAGTCTATTATTAAAAGGGGGGGTTGAAGGGGAAAATAAAGAGCATATGGGAATGGCCAGTAAATTTGCTAGGGAGAAGGATACTAATTCTTAATTTTCAAAATTATTTATAGATGTGTACGTGTATACTTAAATCACAGAGGTACAATTGTTCCAGGAGATGATTGCTTTACAGCAGTCTTGAGTATCTGACTGCCCTCTATCAGCCATTGTGAGCAACATAAAAGAAATTAGTCATAACATCACGATGAATTATTTGGGGCTCCTCCACAGCACAGCTAATAAGATTGTGGCTTTATGCCATTATTAAGTCAGCATCAGGCAGAGGCTTATTTAATGCAGCAAGATACAACTTTGTCACAAGAGGAGCTGCTTAAGAATGGTGTACGATACAGGGAAATATTCACCACTATTGGATTAATAGGTAAAAAATGCTCTGTATCATAACACTTCTTTATTTCTGAGTATGTCGTTTGAGCTAATCCAAAAAGAATCATAGACAAGGATCATTATCTGCTTATTTAAAAATATATTTTTTAGCCTGTACAGTGTGGCTCAGTGGTTGAGCGGTGACCCATGCACCAAGAGGTCGCAGGTTCAATTCCTGGTCAGGGCACATGCCCAGGTTGTGGGCCCAATCCCCAGTGGGGGGCATGCAGGAGGTGGCCAATCAATGTTCTCTCTCATCGATGTTTCTATCTCTCTCTCCGTCTCCCTTCCTCTCTCTCCAAAATCAATTTAAATTTCTTTTTTAATTTTTTAAAAATAAGAGCAACTCTTCCCTAAATTCCACTAGAGTCTTGATTCCCCCATAGTAATCATTAGCACATAGAAATAAATTAGCAGGCCTAAAAATGTATTGCTTAAGGCAATCTTCCCCATCCCTGCTTCCTCATAGCTACCTAGCATGCATTCAGAGGCTTCTAGAGAAGAACCACATATGAATTCACTTGATCAAATATTTAATGCCTCTATCAAATTTCTTAGAGTAGACATTCCAAAGATTACTAATATTGTCAGACAACTGGAGTACAGTAATTTTACTGGGCATCTCAGTACCAAAGGTGCTGAGCAAATATATAGTAGTGAAACTCCATTAAAGGGCAGAGTTTAGCCAGTGTCTTCTGAGCTCTTACCTTGTAAGACTCGCTTCAGATCTGCTATTAAATTGCTCCAGTGCATTTCTCTGTCGAATGTCCTGGCAACCTGTGAAATGGAGGAGAGAGTTAAAGACTTTCCAAGGAATGTAATTGCCAAGTTATTTCTGGGCAGATAGAAATTGGGAGGCACTGGTTCCTGACTGACCCTCACCAAATGCAAGCTTTTCAAACTACTATCAAGTCATCAGAAAAAAGAAAACTATATACACAAGCCTAGAAATACTATTCATACTTGTAACAAAAGGAACAACTACAAATAAGTGATATTAAGTGTATCCTATATAGACCCATTCGACCAACGATCATTTTCAGGAAATATAATTGGTTTCGCTTGAGAAATGGCAGATGATTGTCCCAGATAAGTGGTCTGTCATTTACTTGCACTTTAAAAGGGCTGCTGATTAAATAGTATATAAAGAATTTACCCAGAAGGTTAGTAAATATGGACTCAAGAATGAGATTCTTCGGCATGATAGGAAACAGCCTGGCTAAGGCACAGAGGGAAAGCAAGCAATTTAGCCTAGAAATGAGTGACCAGCCAAATGTCACAAGCCTCAGTATTAGAACCAGTTTGCTTATTGACTTGAAAGATTAAAGTCTTAAAGGAAAAAGGTGAGAGAGTGATGACATTTCTGATATAAAGCTGGAGAACGCTCAGATTCAAGCTCTCATTCATGGAGAGCGAGGTGAAGAAGGATGAAAGCTACGCTTTATAGTGTGTGCACCACACATAATTAAAACTGCATCTGGTGCAAAAAGTGTGAGCAAAAATATAGCTGTGTAGAATAAATTTACCCAGAGAAAGCAGTGGGTAGAATGAAAAAAAACAAAATGTCAGTTCTCACTCTATCTGAGAGAGCCTTCGAACCAAAATTCCATGTTGTTTACTGAAAACAAAGTTGGTCAAAGTAGTTTTCTGGATTTGGATACAAGGTAATCAATTACTAGCCATTTCTACATCTTTAACCATCTCTTACTCAGAAAGTCCTAGCATTGTTCAAAATATTTGATTTTGCCTACCTAAACATGAAGAACTTAGAGGTGGAATAAAATAAGTAGAAGTCCAGATTGGAATTGAAAGCTAATACAGATTTGTGCAATTGTAATGCTGGTTTGTCCATATCCTAATATTACCTCTAATCATGGAGGTAGCCAAAATAATTAAGTGCAGGCATTTTCAAGATTTAAAACAAACAAAGTAATCTATGCCTTTGACACAGAAGAGTAATAGAATTTCACATTTAGAAAGGGTCTAAGATATGTCTTTGAACTCACTTGATAAATCTTAGACCTATAGCCTTACAGCATCACTTACTCAGGACCAGGCAGAATTCATATATTTTTTTACTCTTGTTCTAGATATCCACCTACCACACACATGCTTCACTTGTATTATCCTTTTGCTTTACATCCTTCCACAACTCTAGGTGTTGCATCTTAATGCTCAGTATTCTGCTATATTATTGACAGTGTGAGAGCAGGAGGAAATTTTAATAATTAGTTTATGTGTGCCACGAGATGAAAAAGGTTGAGAATAGCTGTCCTAGGCAATTTCAGTAACTGTATGATCTATTCAACCAAGCCCTTATGGTTCCCTTACCTCATCAACTCTAATGGTCTTCATTTCCTTCCAAGCATCATTGGTGATTCCCTGAAAAATTCTCTCACAAGCAATTTCAACCTCCTTACCCCCTCTTTCTCCACTGCATTGGCCCTACAAATTCCCAGCCAGAGGCCAATCCTACAATTCATCTGCTGTGTACCCATATTCATCTACCTGGGTGCCCTAGAAAATAGTATACCATCACTTGAATCAATGTCAAGACAGATTCAAGAATTATAATTTTAGTGGCCCACTCAAATCTCTTTTGTTCCCTCTGGCAAATTTCATTTTTATTGCCTTGGTATCTTTTCCAAAACTATACCACTTTATTCAAATATCTTACTCCAACATTTTTGTGTTCTTTCTCATCAAATGATGACCTCTTATTTCACAAAGAAAGCATAGATGAATTAGGATAACAAGCTTGATGGTCTTAGTGCCCACCTCCTAGCAAAAAAGCTGACCTATGTTTGTGCTTACTTCCCTCTAGCTTCAGGGGATGAGGTTCCTGCTCACAGCCAGCTTCTATTCAAGAATCTATAAATGCTCCCCCTTGCTCCCTCTTTTCTGACACATCCCTATACCAATTATCCCTTCCCTTTCTGTATCTTCAGCCTCTTCCTGTCACCTGTTATCCTTTTCCTCAATTTATAACACTGTCCATGTTTGCCCAGCCAGTGTGGCTCAGTGGATTAAGCAACGTCCCATGGACTGAGACATGCCCGGGTTTCGGGTTCAATTCCCAGCGGGGGCATTCAGGAGGCAGCCTATCAATGTTTCTCTCTCACATCAATGTCTCTATCTCTCTTTCCCTTCCTCTCTCTCTAAAAAATCAATAAAAACATATTTTCTTTAAAAAACTGTCCATGTTCTCTTGTTCTTTTTTAAAAGCAAAGCCATCCTTTGAACCTATGTGCCATCTAAGCTATTTTTTTCTCTTCTTCCAATAATGGAAGACTTCTTAAACTTGTCTTCACTTACTGTCATTTCCTTAATACCTAGTCTCTTCACTAGACTCAGATTCTGCCCCCTCAATAACTGAAGGCTCTCTGACAAGGTCATAAATCACTTCCTCCTTGTCCTCATCATTTCTTTGAATCTGCCCTTTTTGAGGTCACCAAAGACATAATGTCCAAATCCAACTGGCATTTTTCAATTTTAATCTTATTAGCCTTCCCCTCTGAATTTTTATTATTGACAGCCACCTTGTTCTTAAAATTCCCTCTTTCCTTGATTTCCATAATCTCCATCCACTCCTGGTTTACCCTCAGTCTCTCTGACCATTTATTCATGGTCTTCTTTATAGACTCTTTTTAAGCTGCCCCTTCCTTAAATGTTGTTTCTCCCCAGAAGTCTGTTACGTCTTCTTTATTTTCTCATTGTACTTTCTCTCTCCAAAGGCATTTTTTCCATTCTCATGATTTTGTTGTGCCTCCCATGCTTACGACTTCTACTCTTGACTTAGATTTGACATTTAACTGCACCTTTTTCTGTTTCCCTAAGGTAAAATGGTAGGTTATTGATTTTAGATCTTTATTATATTGATTGATTGATTGATTGATTGATTGATTGATTTTAGAGAGAGAGGATGGGAGAGGGAGAAAGAGATAGAAACATCAATGAGAGAGAACATCAATTGGCTGCCTCCTGCATGCCCTGCACTGGGAATTTGGCCCACAACCTGGGCACGTGCCCTGACCGGGCATCAAACCGGCGACCTCTTGGTGCATGAGTTGATGCTCAACCACTGAGCCACAACAGCTGGGCAGATTTTAGATCTTTATTTTAACATCTATTTAATGTCATAAATTTCCCTCTGAGCCCTGCTTTCATGATATCTCACAAATATTGATAAGTTGTATATTCACTTTTATTTAGTGGAAAATATTTTAAAATTTCCTCTGAAACTTCTTCTTTGACACATGTGTTCCTAGAAGTGTTTTATTTAATTTCCAGAGATTAGGGGATTTTTCAGCTTTCTTTATGTCATTAATTTCTAGTTTTATTCTATATGGTCTCAGAACATATTTTGTATACTTATTCTTTTTCAATTATTATGATGTATATGGTGTATTTTATGACTCAAAATGTGTTATATCTTGGGGAATGTTTCATGTACACCTGAGAAGAATTTGTGTTCTGTTATTGTTAGGTGGAATAGTCTACAGTGTTAATTAGGTCAGGTTGATTGATATTGAAGTTCAGATCATTTATATACTTATTTGTTTTGTTGTCTGTCTGTTTGATCTATCAACTACTGACAGAGAGGTATTGAAATTTCTAACCATATCAGTTTGTTTCTCCTTTAGTTCTATCAGTTTTTACCTCCTGTATTTTGATGCTCTTTTATTAGATGCATAGACATTAAGGATTATTTTATCTTCTTGTAGAATTTACACCTTTATCATTATGTCATGATCCTTTTTATTCAGATACTCTTTTTTATTCTGAAGTCTTTTTTGTCTAAAATTATTATAGCTACAACAATTTCCTTTGATTTTTTGTCATGATGTATTTTTATTCATTCCTTTACTTTTAACCTATCTGAGTCTTTATATTTAAAGTGGAATTTTTGTAGACAACATAGAGTTGGGTCTTGTTTTTTAGCCATGCTGATAATGTATTTTAATTGGTATATTTGGACCATTCACATTTAAAGTGATTATTGACATAGTTGAATTAATATCTACCATGTTAGTTACTGTTTTATATTTGTTCTTTCTTTTCCCCTCTTTTTCTGTCTTCTCTATTTCAAATTGAATACTTTATATGTTTCTATTTCATCTCCTCTCTTAGTCTATTAAGTACATTTTTTAAATGTTTTTTAATTGATTTTAGAGAGAGTGGAAGGAAGACAGAGAGAGAGACAGAGAGAAACATTGATGTGAGAGAGAAACATCAATCGGCTGCTTCCCTCCCATACTCTGCCCGGGAATCAAACCCACAACCTGAGCATGTGCCTTGACTGGAAATAGAACCAGCAACCTTTCAGTGCATGGGATTACGCTCAACCAACTGAGCCACACCGGCCAAGGCCCAAGTATATATATATTTTTTTTCTTAAATTACTTTAGTTATTGACCTAGAGTTTACAATATATATTTTAAGGTAGTCTGTGTCCACTTTCAAATAACATTATACTGCTTTATATGTAATATAAGTACCTTATAACAAAATAGTCCCAATTCTTTGCTTTGATCTCTTATGACATTTCTGACATTGATTTTACTTATCCATATCCCACAATCACCAATTCACTATCACTGCTGTTGCTTTCAAGTAATCTTTTAGCCTAAGAGTGAAAAAACAAAGATATTTTATTTTACTTTCAATCATTACTTCTCTGATGCTCTACTTTTCTTTATTAGATCCATGGTTTTGACCCATATATTTTTTTTAATGCCTGAAGAACTAATTTTAACATTTCTTGCAGAAAATGTCTGTTGATAAATTCCCTCAGTTTTTCTCTGTCTGAGAAAGTATTTCTCTTTTACTTCTAAAGAATAATTTCACTGGATATTGAATTCTAGGTTGGTGATTTTTCTCTTTCAGCACCTTAAATATTACACTCTTTTCTCTTCTTACTTGCATGGTTTTGATTAGAGTTGGCTTTTATTCTTATCCTTGTTCCTTTATAGGTAAGCTATATTTTCCCTCTGGTTTCTTTCAAGAGATTCCTCTTGTCTTTGATTTCCTGCAGTTTGAATATGATATACCTAGGTATGTTTGACTTGGCTTGGTATTTATCCTGCTTGGTGTTCTCTGAGCTTCTTGGATCTGTGGTTTAATTTTGGAAAATTCTCAGCTCTTATTACTTTAAATACTTCTTCTGTTCTATTCTCTCTTTCTTCTATTTCTGGTTTTCCAATTAGAAATATGTTACCTATTGATATTTTCCCTAAATTCTTGAATTTTCTGTTTTGTTTTTATTCTATGTTCTCTTTGCAATTGAGTTTGGGATGTTTCCATTGCCCTATCTTCAGGCTCATCGGTTGTCTCCTCAGCCATGCCTAGTCTACTGATGCGTACATATGAAGCATTCTTCATTTTTTGTTACAGTATTTTTTATTTCTAGCATTCTTTTTAATTCATTCTGTTTGCATTACTCATCTGTTCTTAATGTTGTCCACTTTTATTACAGTCCTTAGCACATTCATTATAATGTAAATACCCAGTCTGATCATTTTAATATCTAAGTCTGGTTGTGGTGATTTGCTTTGCCTTTCATACTGTCTTTCTTGTCTTTGACATGCCTTCTAATTTTCTGCTGAAAGCTACACATATAGTACTGGGATATAGGAGCTGAAATAAATAGCCTTTATTGCGGGTATTTAAATGGATCTGGTTAGGAGTTATACTGGGTTTAATGTTTACCAGAGGCTTCAAATTTCTCTTGTGTCCTTTTTGGGGTCTCCTCTTGACTTCAGGCTTCCCTAAATACTCCTCAGAGAAACTTTGCAGCTCTTTTAGCTATAACTCATTGTTTTTATACTATAGCCTGTTAGAATGTTCCCAAAGTGTAGAGGAGGTGAGTATTCTATCATCTTCTGATTAAATCCCAGTCTTTCCATGGCCCTATATCTCTGGACTGTGACTTACATGTGTTTCTCAGTGCCAGCCCCTTATTCCCTTCCCTGGCTACAGTGTTCACAATCTATTTCTCTGAAGCCCTAAACGATGCTGATTATTTTCTTCCCTTAGGTGAGAGAGAAAAGCTAGAGGGGGCTGGAACTGAAGAAACTCCCTTTCCCCCTGCTGGGATGAAACTCTGGCAGTCTTTTGCCTAGAGAGCAGATCTTTGTTAGGAAGAATACTCTGGATGTATCTCACAATGATGACTCATTAGCAACCCTTGCCAGAGCCAGGAGGAGATGTTTCTCAGATCTACACCATGAATTCCTGGAGGTAAAACCCATAAAAGTGTGGGGATCCCCCTAAAACTGTGTGCCCCAAGAGTTTAAACTATCTCTCAAAGTAGTGGAAAGCATTATGTAAGAAAATATACTTAAACCACTAAGCTTATTGCTGGTATATAATAATCAATAAGCGGTCAATTTTACTGTTATAGTAATAACAACTCTAGGTTCTACAGTATATTTGAGGTCTAAAAAAATAATTAAATTCCTCTCAAAGGGCCAACTGCCTAGAAGGAAAAACAGATATATAACAGATAATAAATACATATTATGATAATTGCTATAATATGTGCTAGCGGAATCTAACTGGGGAGAGTAAGAAAAGGTATATTGGGAATATATTATGTGCAACTTTCTAATAAAGCTATAAATGAGCCACCCAATATTTATTTAGCATCCACTACTTGGCTAGCACTTGGTTAAGGCTTTGTTAATACTTAACCTGGTCCTAGTTGATGTTTTGATCTTCAAAAGCAGAAAGAGCAAGTAGCATTATTTTCATTTTAGGAAAACTAGGGATCAAGGAGTCCAAGTGAATTTTCCAAGTTTTCACAAGCTAGTTTTAGAATAGACATCAGAATTCATGACATGTAAATTTTAGAGCATCCTCTATCAATTATATTAGACTAAATATTTTTAATCCTTATAAAGGAATTGAGACATTCTGTATTTTTTTTCTCTCAGATTCAGCAGTCACTCAGCTTTGAGCACTTTCAAAGAGAAAAGGGTGAAAATTGCCCATATCAATAATATGTTTTGAAACAGATTTGTTATATAGAGCTTTGTAAGTCAGCTAAAAAGTTTCCATTGAAAAATGATCATGTTGCAATAACTAGTTGTTCTAGTATATTTTTCCCAATTGTAAACTGAATCACAACAAAAGTAGAGACTAGATTGTACATTGTAAAATGAGTAACTCGATCTTATAGGAGTCAAAATACTTACACAGTCTAAAGTGAGTATAAAACTGAAAAATTAATACTCACTTCACTTAGCTCAGCACTTAAATCACCTACAGTGCAGAAAGGGCCATTCTAAATTATTTGAGACAACTGCTCCACTGGGAAATAATGGATTAAACCATCAGTTGGTTTCTCTGTATTGAGGATCATAATACCCAATATATATATATATTGAAGAAATGGCTTATAGATCTGCCATAAAGTGAGAAAAATGGTCTGGACTTCAAATGGAAATTTCTCATATTCTGCCCATAAACCAGAGCACATTCACTTCACAGGGAGATGATACTGTCTTACCAAAAACACCTCTTCAAAACTGAATTTTATGTTTCCATTTGTGCTTAGTAATAACAATGTTACCATCTTAGAGCCACTAATTTCCTAAAGAAAATATAGAGGCAATGACTGAATAGGTAAAGGATAAATTCCTTATTAGATTGGATGCTTTGTGATACATAGTTTATTAATTATCCTAATTGAGTAGCCATACCAAAAAGGGAGTCTGAAATTATATTTGATTGAAATGCAATTATTCAGTTGTATGTACATATAAACTATAATTAACACATACTGTACTTTCAGTTTCTGCCTGGACTGTAGAGAGCTGGAAAGAGTGTCACTTCCATCCCCTTACAACAGTAACAGAAATAAAGGCTGAAAAACTTGCAATTTTTTTACTTTTTTGTACCCACCAGAGAGTTGAGGTCACAGGGCAACCGACTAGCCTAAACTCTAAGGAGGTAGAAAGCAGAACATGATCACTTTCTTACCAGGGGCAGATGTTGTCAGAGTACAGTTAGAAGAAATCCGTCAGAATTGTTAGCAAATTTGTAGAGGTCCAGTGTGAAATGGAGAAAGTGTGGAGCCCCTGGGGATTGGAAATACAGAAAGAGTTCTCTCTCTTCTCCATGAACCTCACCAAATACATACAAGAAAGGAAGGAAGGAAAGAAGGAAGGAAGGAAGGAAGGAAGGAAGGAAGGAAGGAAGGAAGGAAGGAAGGAAGGAAGGGAAGGAGAAAGAAAGAAAGAAAGAAAGAAAGAAAGAAAGAAAGAAAGAAAGAAAGAAAGGAAGGAAGGAAGGAAGGAAGGAAGGAAGGAAGGAAGGAAGGAAGGAAGGAAGGAAGGAAGGAAGGAAGGAAGGAAGGAAGGAAGGAAGGGTATCCATCATAGTACAGGCCTAGAAGAGGAGGACATCAACCACTGTAGGAAGAACATCAAGGAACATGAAGCCCTAGTCAGATCCTTCTTTCTGATCTTCCCTAACACCACTAAGTAACAAAAGTCTTGGGGTGGGGAGGGAGGGAGGGCAAACACTGTTGCCCTTGGAGTACTGGTAAAAAAAAAATATATATATTCTATCTGGGGAAGAAAATAGGGGGATGGGAAGGAATCATGTGTCCATGGGAGAGGGATAGAAATGCATGCTGGTCTCAGAAGGATAGCTGGAAGAGGATTAGGAGCACCACAACTAAGAAAGCTACATTCCAGAGACCCAGGGGTGCTGAGGTCCAGCCTCAGCAGTCCAGGGTTTCCCAAAGGTGTGGATGGAGTCAGCGAGAGAGAGAAGTCTTAACCACCTCTGCTGCTTAAGCCTAGCAGAATCTTTATTTTTATATCTGCAGGTTACATAGTAATTTCCTTCTTATTGTTTCCCCTAAACCTTTTAGGCAAATAAGTACAGACATTCTTTTGTTGTTTACCCAACTCTTAGGTATATTACATGTTAATTACCAACTATTTTTATCCTCTATTTCAGTCTCTGTCAATTCCTCTCAGACTCCTGACCTTTACTCCTATCTAAGATCCTTCCAAGCTTCCACATTCCTATCCTAAATCTTTATTACTTTCTTGCTTTTACTTCCTGCAATCTTTTCTACCATCTATATCATTAATCATCTACATGTTACTTCTATAATGATTCCTAACAGACAGCTAACAGATAGACAGAGAGAGCAAAGATTAGTCTCCTTCAGTTGCCATCCTGCATTTTTATTTTCCCATTACTTTATATCTTCAGTCACTGTCCTTCATGAATCCTGCCACGCAGTGAATTCACTTCTCCAGGGACTATGTCAAACCATAGAGCTCACCCATGACTATGTCAAACCATGGTGGTCACTGTTCCAGTGACACCACTCCCAACACAGGGGGACAATGCCAGCCTGACTAAAGCTTCATTAGAACAACAGAGAATTTCTCCCCCATCTACCACCACCAGAAAAACAAATATTTAATTACAAGCAAACTGGAATATTGCTGGAAGAGGGATAAGACAAAAATAAGAAAGTGGAGAAGAAGCTATCTGAGGCAAAGCTCACAGGGAAGACCCAAAGCTTGGAGTTGAGCATACATTGGCAAAATCCCTCTGGTAAATGAGCAACCCTGAACACAAAATATCTCAAAAATAATTGGAAACTGTGGTTCTTTTGATGTATCCATAGCAACAACAAACTCTAACCCAGCTCAGCTCCTGACTAAATTGGCTCATATACCCACACTACAGACTTAACAGGAGTAAAGACATACTCATTTCCAGGCATAAAAATTTGTCACCTCAGTCTGTACTGCCATGCATAATACATAAAGCTTTAACAACAAAAGTAATGAGACATATGAAAAAAGCGAAAAAAAAACAAACAAACAAAGAAACAAACAAAAACCCCAGCACATTGCCATGTAAAAAGACATTAAATAGATTTAGATTTATGTATACCACAGATACTGAAAATACATCTAATTGTGTTGATATTTAAAATAATTATAATTTATATTTTAAAAGCTTTAATGGAAAAGGTAGAAAACATGCATGATAAAATGAATAATTTCACCAGAGAGATAAAAATCATAAGAAATAATCAAGTGGAAATGCTAGAAACAAAAACCACAGGAAGAAGAATAAAGAATGCCTATGATGAGCTCATTTATAGATTCAAAACAACTGAGGAATCTTTGACCTTGAAGATAAATCAATACAAATCACCTAAGCTGAAACACAAGGAGAAAAAATAGTAAAAATATAAAAAGAAAACAGAACATCCAAAAGCATTGAAATTGTATCAAAACTGTCCAACATGGACATTACTTGATTCACAGAACAAAGAAAAAAAAAGGGTGGAGTCTGGCTGGTGTGGCTCAGTGGTTGAGTATCGATCCATGCACCAACAGGTCGCTGGTTCGATTCCCGGTCAGGACACATGCCTAGGTTGTGGGCCCGATCCCCAGTAGGAGGGCATGCAAGAGGCGGCCAATCAGTGTTCTCTCTCATCGATGTTTCCATCTCTCTCTCCCTCTCCCTTCCTCTCTCTCTAAAATCAATAAAGGAAAAAAAATTAAAATTTTATAAAATTAATGACATTCAACAAACCACAAATTCAAACAGCTCAAACAATACACAAAAAGGATAAAAATCCAATACCACACACACTTATACACACACAAACACAGGAATAGCATATTCAAACTGGTGGAAACAAAAGTTATAGGAAATCGTGAAAGTAGACAGAAAAAGACACTATTACATAACATTATATACAGAGAAACAAAGAGTTACAGCATACCTCTCATCGAAAACAGCAAACACCAGGAGATAATAGAATGACAATTTTAAAGAACTAGAAGAAAAAATTACCATTTCAGAATTCTGTACCTAAAAAATATATATCTTTCAAAAAATGGAGAAGAAATAAGAACTTTCTCAAAGAGATTAAAATTTAGAATATCATTTCAAGGAAAACTTCATTGCTGAAAAATGTTCTTCAGGTAGAAGGAATATGATGCCACACAGAAATGTGGATTTACACAAATATATGAAGAGACTTGAAAAAGGAATGAAGATAAAAATAAAATTTTTTATTTTCTAGTTTTTGCTATCTCTAAAGATATATATCTAAACTAAAATAGTAGTAAAATATTTTTTGCATATAGCATATATAAAAGGAAAATATCTGCCAATAAAAGTTCAAAGGATGAGAAGTAGAAACTGGAAATGTACTGTTGTAAAACAGTACACGTGAAACCGTATAATGCTATTTAAAATATATATTTAAATATACATATTGTAAAACCTAGTATAACAACTAAACTTTTTTAAAAAGAGCTAAAATAGCCCTGGCCAGTTTGGCTCAACGGTTGGAGCGTCAGCCCACAGACCAGAGAGGCCCGGGTTAGGTTCCCGCTAAGGGCAGGTACCTTGGTTGCAGTTTGTCCCTGGCCCCGGTTGAGGTTGTGTGGGTGGCGACCACTCAATGTGTCTCTCTCACGTTGATGTTTCTCTCTCTCTCTCTTCCTCCCTCTCTCCCTCCTTCTCTGTCTGGAGAGAAATGCAAAAATGTCCTCGGGTGAGGATAAAAAAATTAATAATAATTTAAAAAAAAAGAGCTAAAATAATAACTCAAATAAAAAATGGCTCAATTAGACCAAACAATTGCAAAATAGGTGAAAAAAAGAATGGTATAAATAGCAAACAGACAGCAAGATGGTAGGTTTTAATCTAAGCATATCAATAATTACATTAAATGTAAATAATAAAAATATAACAATTAAGAGACAGACTTTCAGGTTGAATAAAACAGCAAGATCCAACTGTATGCTCGTGAACAGAATACCACTTTAAATATAGAGCATAGTTAGACTAACAGTAAAATGTTAAAGAGCCCATGAATTAAATGAGAAATTAAAAGTGGACTTAAAAGCAGAAACATCTGTAACAAAAATAAATAAATAAATAAATAAATAAATAAATAGTAGACTTAAAAATAGTTTTATGTCCTCTACCACCAAGGTACATAAGTTTAGTATGTATGTTTTCTTCTATGTAATTTATTATTCCAGGTCTTATATTTAGATCTTTGATCCATTTTGAATTAATTTTTGTACATGGGGATAAACTGTAATATAGTTTCATTCTTTTGCATGTGGCTTTCCAATTTTCCCTGCACCATATATTAAGGAGGCTTTCCTTTCTCCATTGTGTGTTTTTGGCTCTTTTGTCAAAAATTATTTGCCCAGTGTGGCTCAGTGGATTGAGTGTCATCCCATGGACAGTTTGATTCCTGTTTAGGGCATATGCCTGGGTTGTGGGCTTGATCCCCAGTAGGGGGCATGCAGGAGGCAGCTGATTGATGTTTCTCTCTCATACTGATGTTTCTATTTCTTTCTCTGTCAAAAACCAATAAAAACATATTTTAAAAAAGTATTTGCCCATATACATGTGATTTTATTTCTGAGCTCTCAATTCTGTTCCCATTGGTCTGTGTGTCTGTCTTTCTACCAATGCCATGCTGTTTTGATTATTGTAGCTCTGTAGTAGAATTTGAACTCAAGTAGTAATAACCTCCAGCTTCATTCTTTTTCTCAGGATTGCTTTGGCTATTCAGGGTCTTTTGTGGTTCCATACAAATCTGATGATTTTTTCTCTTTCTTTAAAAAATTACATTGAGATTTTGATGGAGATTGCATTAAATCTGTATACTGATTTAAGTAAAATGGCCATTTTAACCATGTTGATTCTTATGAATTTGACCCCAAAGCCAAGGGAAGTAAAGGCAAAAATAAATGAATGGGACTATAACAAACTGAAAAGCTTCTGCACAGCAAAAGAAACCAACAACAAAACATAAAGGCAACCAACCAAATGGGAGATGATATTTGTAAAGAACAGCTCCAACAAGGGGTGAATATCCAAAATATGTAAAGAACTCATACATCTCAACACCAAACCCACAATCCAATTAAAAAATTGACAGAGGACCTGAACAGACACTTCTCCCAAGAAAACATACAAATGGCCAACAGATATATGAAAAGATGTTCAACTTTACTAGCTATGAGGAAAATACAAATCAAAACTACAATGAGATACACCTCCCGAATGTTAGAATGGCTATTATCAACAAGACAAGTAATAAGTGTTAGAGCATAGTTAGACTAACAGTAAAATGTTAAAGAGCCCATGAATTAAATGAGAAATTAAAAGTGGACTTAAAAGCAGAAACATCTGTAAGAAAAAGGAACATCTGTAAGCAGAAACATCTGGAGAAAAAGGAACCCTCATTCATTGCTGGTGGAAATGTAAACTGGCACAGCCACTATGGAAAACAGTCTGGCAGTTCCTCAAAAAATTAAGAATAGAGTTCCATATGACCCAGCAATCCCTCCCCTGGGTATCTACCCGAAAAACTAAAAAACATGTATTCACAAAGATGTATGCACCTCTATGTTTATTGCAGCATATATTCACCTCTATGTTCATTGTGGCCAAGACATGGAGATAACCAAAGTGTCCTTCAATAGAGGATTGGATAAAGAAGATGTGGTACATAAATATAATGGAATACTACTCAGCCATAAGAAAAGAGGAAATACTGTCATTTGCAACAACATAAATGGACCTTGAAAACATTATGCTAAGCAAAGTAAGTCAGTCATAAAATGCTAAGATCCATATGATTTCACTCATATGTAGGATATAAAACTGAAACCCATGAACACAGACAACATTGTGGTGTTTACCAGAGGGAAGGAGGTGAAAATGGGGTGGAGGGTGGAGGAGATTAATATATGGTAACGGAAGATGGCTTGACTTTGGTTGGTGGGCGCACAGTGCAATATACAGATCTTGTGTCATAGAAAATGTACACTTGAAACCTATATGGCTTTATTAACCAATGTCACCCTAATAAATTTAATAAAAAGTATTTTTAACTAAGTGAAAATGAAAATAACATATAAAAATTTCAGTGATATTACTAAACAGTACTTCTGGGAAAATTTATGACACTAAATATCTATGTTAGAATACAATAAAATTCTCAATTTTTTTATTTTATAATTCATCTTAAAAGAAACTAAAAATGATGAGCACATTAAATTCCAGCAAGCAGAGAAAATGAAATAATAAAGATCAGAGTACAAATAAATGAAAGAAAGAAATCACAAAAGTAATAGAGAAAATCAATAAAAACAAAAGATTGTTCTGTGAAATCAATAAAATTGATAAACCTCTACCAGACTAATAAAAAAGAGAGAGAAAACACAAATTATCAGTATCAAGATGAGAGAGATGATATCAATAAAGATTTTACACCTATTAAAAAGGATAAGTTAATTTTATGAATATTATAGCAATAAATTTGATTGTTTTAGATTAAATTAATAAATTCTTTGAAAGACATAATCTGTCAAAGTTTACTCAAGAAAAAAACATAAGCTGGATAGATCTTTATCTATTTAAGGAATTGAACTTGTGGTTAAAAACATTTTGACAACAACCAAATAACATTCCAGACCTAAATGATGTCACTGGGGAATTGTACCAAGCATTAAGGAATAAATAATACCATTCTTCAAGAATTTTCCAGAAAAATGGACAAGAATATTTTCTTATTGCACTCTATCAGACCAGCATTATTCTCATATCAAAACCAGGCAAAGACATTACAAGAAAGAAATGTAAAAACCAGTATCTCTCATGAACACAGATGTAAAAATTCTTAATAGAATTTTAGCAAATTGGATCCAACAATATATAAAAAGGGATACTACAACATGACCAAGTAGGGATTATTTCAGGAATGCACAGTAGTTTTATATTTGAAAATAAATCATTGTAATTAGTCATAACAAATTAAAGAGGAAAACTATATGACAATCTCATTAGACACTGAAAAAAGTGTTTGATGTAGTCCTATTTGTTTATTTTTGTTTTGTTGCCCTTGCCCAAGGCAATATAACAGAAAAAAATATTGCTATGAGGAAATGTCTGAATTTTACTGCCTAAGTTTCTTCCAGGATTTTTATGGTTTCAAGTCTAACATTTAAGTCTTTAATCCATTTTGAGTTTATTCTTTTGTATAGTTTAAGAAGGTAGCTAAGTTTCATTTTTTTGTATGTACCTGTCCAATATGTCCAACACTATTTACTGAATAGACTATCTTTACCCCATTGTATGTTTTTGCCTCCTTTGTCAAATATTAATTGACTATAAAGGTGTGGGTTTATTTCTGGGCTCTCTATTCTGTTCCATTGATCTATGTGTTTGTTTTTATGCTAGTACCATGCTGTTATGATTACTATGGCTTTGTAGTATAGTTTGATATCAGGTAGTATGATTCCTCCAACTTTGTTCCTTTTTTAAAAAAAATAATTTTTCTTTATTGATTTTAGAGAGAGAAAGGGAGAGGGAGAGAGAGATAGAAATATCAATGTGAGAGAGAACAATGATTGGCCGCCTCCTGCATGCCCCCCACTGGGGATTGAGTCCAAAACCTGAGCATGTGCCCTGACCAGGAATCAAACCAGTGACCTCTTGGTGCATGGGTTGATGCTCAACAACTGAGCCACACCAGCTGTGCTGTTCTTTTTTAAGATTGCTACTGCTATTCAGAGTCTTTTGTGGTTCCATATAAATTTTTGGAATATTTGTTCTAGATCTGTGCAATATGCCATTGGTATATTGATAGAAATTGCATTGAATCTATAGATTGCTTTGGGTACCACGGACATTTTAATGATGTTAATTCTACCTATCCATGAATACAGTATATGCTTCCACTTATTTGAATCTTCTTCAATTTCTTTCTTCAGTCTCTTATAATTTTCCAAGTACAGGTCTTTTACATCCTTGGTTAAATTTATTCCTAGGTATTTTATTTATTTATTTTTTTAATCCTCACCCAAGGATATTTTGGGTGAGGATTAAAAAAAAAAACATTCAGAAATTGAAAGTTAAAAATACCATTTACAATATCAAAAGACATGTGTTAGGGATAAATCTGAGAAAAGATGTGTGAGACCTGTATACAATTAAGATTTTTAAAATGCTAAGAGAATTTAAATTAGACCTAAATATAAATAAATGGAAAGACATTTTACGGATTAGAAGTCTTAATGTTGTTAAGATGGCAATACTCTTCAAATTGATTTACATATTCACTATCACCCCTAAAAAATGACAAGCTGACTAAAAATGTTTAGTATGTAAATTCAAAGTCTTAGATTGAATAACAACACATTTTAAAACATGAAAATTTTTCAAAAGAAAACAATATCTGATATGAGGTTTTATTAGAAAGTTAGTGTAATACTTCATGGTACTGGCTTAAAGACAAAGAGAGAGAAGTCAGCAAAATGATGGCATAGGAATTTCCAACACTCATACCCCCCCTCCCTGCAAGAAATATCCATTTGAACAACTATCTACACTCAAAAATACCTTCATGAGAGCCAAGAATTCCACATGAGGGAATAGGATATTACTTATCCATAAAAAGAATACAACCCTGACATTTGTGACAGCATAGATGGATTTAATTCACAGGATGGTGACTATAATTAACAATACTGTATTATTTACTTGAATGTTATTAAGAGAGTAGATCTTAAATGTTATCACCACATATGCATACAAAAAGTAATTTCATGAGGAGATGATGGTGTTAACTAACTCTATTTTACAATATATACATGTATCTAACCATCACACTGCACACCTTCAATTTACATATGTTACATGTCAATAATATCTCAATAAAGCTTGGGGGAGGTAACAAAATCAACCTGTTGAATCAAAATCTAGGAAAATAAAAGACAAATATATAATGAAACAAAATAGAGTCCAGAGTATCTCCACACATGCATGTACAATGGACTTTTGACAAAGGTACAAAGGCAACTGAATGAACAAAATAGTCTTTTCCAGAAATGGTGTTAGAACAATTTGATATTCATATGAAAAAAAGAAAGAAAAGGAAATTTGGTCCTTACCTCACTCCACATATGAAAATTAAATCAATTAATAGACCTAATATAAATTCTAAAACTATGAGATTTTCACAAGAAAACATCGCAGAGAAATTATTATGACAGTGGCAGGCAGGTTTCTTAGATATTTCATCAAAGTATGACCCACAGAAGAAGAAAAAAATTGAACTTTATCAAAATAAAGAGGTTTTGCTCTGTGCAAGATACTACCAAGAAAATGAAAAAATAAGCCATAGAGAATTATATGTACATAATAAATCACAAGCCTGGCAAGAGACTTGTTTCTAGAATACATAACAAGCTCTCAAAATACAACAATAAGAAAATAAACAATCCAATATAAAAATGGTCAAATAATTTGGCCATTTAACTGAAGAGGTTATATAATAGTAAATAAGTACATAAGAAAATGCTCAACTTCCTTAGTAATTAAGGAAATATAAATTAAAGACACAATGAGATACTGCACACCTATTAGAATGGACAAAATGTAAAATAAAAACAAAAGACTTACAATACCACATGCTATTGTGGATGCAGAGGAATTCATCAATTAAAAAGGAATGACCCATGCACCAAGAGGTCACTGGTTCAATTCCCAGTCAGGGCACATGCCCAGGTTGTGGGCCAAACCCCCAGTGGGGGGCATGCAGGAGGCAGCCAATGGATGTTCTCTCTCATTGATGTTTCTCTCTCTCTCTCTCCCTCTCCCTTCCTCTCTCTCTAAAAAGAAATAAAGAAAAAAACATTTTTTTAAAAAAAGGAATGAAATACTGATTCATGAAACAATATGGGTGAATTGCAATGAAATTTGTTAATTGAAAGAAGCCGACCAAAATATATAGCATGCAATTCAATTTATATGACACTCTGGAAAAGATAGAACAATATGGGTGGAGAACATCATTGGTTGCCAGGGACTGGGGTGGAGTGCCGACTCCAGGAGGTAGCCTGAAGAAATGTTGGGGTTGCCCTGGCCGGTTTGGCTCAGCGGTTAGAGCGTCGGCCTGCGGTCCAGAGAGACCCGGGTTCGGTTCCCGCTAAGGGCATGTACTTCGGCTGCAGTTTGTCCCCGGCCCTGGTTGGTCGTGCGGGTGGCAGCCACTCAATGTGTCCCTTTCACGTCGATGTTTCTCTCTCTCTCTCTTCCTCTCTCTCCCTCCCACTCTATCTGGACAAAAAAATGAAAAAATGTCCTCGGGTGAGGATTTAAAAAAAAAAGAAATGTTAGGGTTGATGGAACAGTATCATGTATTAAGTATAATGAGTATGTCCTGTACCATGATTATGGTATAAAAACAGTACACTGTCAAAATCTATAGAACTATACACTACAAAATGTGAATTTTATTGTCATGTAAATTAAAAAATAAAATTTTAAATGAACTGAAATCAAATCAAATAAAGAACTTTTTAAAGGTCCGCGGGGTGAAAAAATGGTGAGAAGGTTAATTTTAAATGTTCATTCTAATGGAAAGACAGGATAAAAAGAAATTTGTAAATACTAACATAAAATTAAATATACAAAAAAATTGCATAATGCAATTAAAAGAACATTAGAGAAAGCATCAGAAAATCAGTCTTAACCCTAAACATGTACCACCTTCCTATGAGTCCTTAGAATGGTCACCTGACCTTCTCAGTTTCATCCAAAGTAAAAAAAGTTGTTAGTATTTTGAAGGTGAATGACATGGATTGTTCAGTTAGTCAAACTGGCCTCATTTCAAATCCTCCTTCAGTTTTACCTTATATGATGTTGAAGAAGTTATGAAACTTTATGGAGTGCCAGAGTCATCTATAAAATGGCAATAAAATATTAATGCATAAATTGTTTTAAGTTTAATGATGCACTGTATTGGTGAGACTGTGTAGAAATAGACACCTTCTACATTTGATTGCATATAAAAAAGTCTCTGATGGATAATAAGAAAGTAATTATGATGGCTGCTTCTGTGGGAGTGTGAACAGTGGAAATTTGGTGGGAAGGAACAGGAGGAAATTTTTTCACATAACATTTAGCAATAAATTGTGGGAATGAAATAGCAGTCCAAAATACAAGTAAAAATTTAGATAAGATATAGAAAGCCCATTGCAGGACCTGGCAGAAGGCATTTATAAGATATTCCCAGGGTAGTGGTCATAGTGTCAGGCATTGCCATAACAAAGCTAGTTCAGAAATGATTCAAGAGAATGGTGTTCATGCTAACACTCAGATATAGCCACAAAAGATCAGCTGAGCATAGTCGCATCAGTGGATGCTGTTTGAGTACTCAGTAGGCTTTAGGTAATTTTCAAAGATATTTATAACTCAAGACTTCCCCAATAGAACATCCTTATTAAGCAGACACTTTACTCTTTTTTCTAATATTTCATTTTTCTAATCTAGCATGTAAATTATCTATTTTTTTAATTGAATGTTTCCCACAAATTCAGCTTCAAAGTCTTACTCTTAAAATGACCTGTGTTATTCTAAGTATTAAAACAGTGGCCTTGCCCTGGCTGGTTTGGCTCAGCAGGTAGAGCGTCAGCCCTTGGATCAAAGGGTGGCAGGTTCAATTCCCAGTCAAGGGCACCTACCTGGGTTACAGGTCTGATCCCTGGCCCAGTCGTGGGGTCATGCGGGAGGCAACTAATCAATGTGTCTCTCTCACATCAATGTTTCTCTCTCTGTTTCTCTCCCTCCCTCCCTTCCACTCTATCTAAAAAAAAAAATCAATGGAAAAATATCTTCAGGTGAAGATTAACAAAAATAAAAGGTAAAACACTGGCCTTGCTATTTAAAGTTTTGAACAAATGTTTTGTCTAAAAGCCAACTTCCTTTTAGCCACTATTAAAAGAAAACATTTCATCATGATGTCCTGTCACAAAGCACACAGTACATGGCAATTTAATGTAGCATGCTGTAATTCCTTGTGACAACATGCTTCCATGTGTCAACAGCACACAGTCTGGTTTTCATAACAATTGATTTTATAAAAAGTGGATAAATGTATGCAATAGGATTTATGATGATGGAATATGTAGCTTCTTATCATCTCCCGGCAAACTTTCCCTTTTCCATTTCAAGTTGTCACTAAGTTGTCATAAGAGTGCTCCCATACAGAAGGACTGTATTTAGGATGCTGCCATTCATCAGCTATGGTCAGCAGTGCTAACAAGGCAAAAGTTTTCCTGGTTTAGCTCTGCCAATATAAAATTCATCACTGAGTGTAGCATTGTCCAGGAAATTAATGGGTATAATATGCTGTGTGGTGTTCTACTATCCAGGGCTCCGCCCAACCTTTTTACGGGATTTTTAACTACTCTTTAGGACAAACCACTGTTTTAAAACACTTCATCCATTCAACACTTGGTGGATAAGAGAAAAAATAAATTAATTAAATCAATAGTAAATATTTTAGAGCACATAACTTTGTATAGAGACCTCTCACTAGACAAGCACATGTACATTCATGCTTGTCTGATGTAAGAGTTGCATCATAATGATGCTGAGGTTTCCTTCCTTTAACAGCATGGAGGGACCTGGAGATTGTTATGCTAAGTGTAATAAGCTGGTCAGAGAAATACAAGGACCATATGATTGCACTCATATGTGGAATCCAATGAACAAAATAAACTAATAAATTGGAGACAGACTCATGGATACAGAGAACAGACTGACAGCTGTGAGAGGGGAGGGAGTGGGGGCTGAATGCAATCGGTGAAGGGATTAAGCAAAGAAAAAAAAGAAACACTCATGGACACAGACAACAATATGGTGATTGCCGGAGGGAAGTGGGGTAGGGGGAGGTAGATGAGGGTAAAGGGAGGATAAATGGTGATTGAAGAAGACTGGACTTGGAGTGGTAAACACACAATATAATATACAGATGATGTATTGTAAATTGTATACTTGAGCCTGGCCAGTGTGGCTCAATGGATTGAGTATCCTCCTATGGACTGAGAGGTCCCAGTCAATTTCTGGTCAGGGCACATACCGGGGTTGTGGTCTCGATCACTAGTGCGGGGTATGCTGGAGGCAGCCAATTGATGTTTCTCTCTCACATCGATGTTTCTATCTCTCTCTCACTTCCTTCTGTCTAAAAAAATCAATGTTACCTCAAAAAATTAAAAATTGAATTGCCATTTGACCCAGTGATCCCACTTCTAGGAATATACCCTAAGAAGCCTGAAACACCAATCAGAAAAAATACATGTACCCCCATGTTCATAGCAGCACTATTTACAATAGCTAAGATCTGGAAACAGCCCAAGTGTCCATCAGTGGATGAATGGATAAAAAAGCTGTGGTACATATACACAATGGAGTACTATGTAGCTGTAAGAAAGAAAGATCTCTTATCCTTTGAGACGACATGGAGGGACCTCGAGAGTATTATCCTAAGCGAAACAAGCCAAGCAGAGAAAGACAAATATCACATGATCTCACTTATTTGTGGAATATAATGAACATAACAGTCTGAGGAACAGGGTAGACCCAGAGATGTGGAAGTAGGGTATAAACTGACACCCCTCAGAAGAGGGGATAGGGGGGAGGGAAGAGATAAACCACATGTTTTGGTTTGAACTTATGCGCATGTATGCATAAGTGATGGACATGGACAACAAAGCTGGGGACAGGGTGGGGGGATGGGGAGGAGGGTGTCAATGGGGAAAAAAGGAGAAACATCTGTAACAAAAATAAATTAATAAAAAAAAATAATAAATGTTGAGCATAGAAACATGTACAAGTTAAAAGTGAAGTCCATTTGAAAAAAAAATCAATAAAAACATATTTTTAAAAAAAGAATTATATGCCTGAAACCTATATAATTTTATTAACCAATGTCACCCCAATAAATTCAATTATAAAAAGATAAATTGAGTTTTATGTTCAGCATAGTGTCTTCTCCTCTCTATTTTTTACTTCTTTGAAAGCACTATTGCTCTTAATGCATACTATATAGGGGGACCGGAAAGTAATGTCGTTTCTGTGCGTTTCGATATTCGGTTGTCATTTATAAGCTCATTGTGTAATTCAAAATCGTGCCAAAGACATTTTAAAGTTAGAGTGACTTCTTTACTTATAAATAATTAAATCTTAATTTTTTTTGCAATTTATAGTGAAATGGCCAGCCAAATACCAGAAGAGGTACATATCCGGCATTGTATGCTTTTTGAGTTTCACAAGGGTAGTAACGCAACAGTTGCTACCAAAAACATTTGCGATGTTTATCCAAGTGCATTAGACATTCGTAAATGCCAAAGGTGGTTTTCTAAGTTCAAATCCGGCAATTTTGATCTTTCTGACTCGTATCGATCAGGAAGACCAACAACTTTAGACAATGACATGTTAAGGGTGGAAGTGGAAGCAAATCCGTGTCAGACAATCGAGGAACTGTCAAACACTCTTAACCAACCTTAGTCGACCATCCAAGAACATTTGCAGCAGATTGGTAAAGTAAGCAGAGCAGGTGTTTGGGTCCCGCATAATCTGTCCAAACAAAACAAAGCTAACTGGTCCACCACATGCAACTTATTGCTTCAGCGGCAAAATACAGAAGCGTTTTTTGATTGCTTGATCAGTGGAGATGAAAAATGGGTCCTCTATGATAATCCAAAATGCAAAAGGCAGTGGCTTTCTCCGAAGGAATCGCCACGAAGTACAGCTAAGCCAGGTTTACACCCCAAAAAGGCACTTTTGTGTGTTTGGTGGAGTATTCACGGGGTCGTTCATTTTGAAGTGCTGAAACCTGGACAAACTGAATGCAGACCTTTACTGTGAACAATTGGATCAAGTAAATCAATCTTTAATTGAAAAGTGCCAAGCGATTGTCACCAGAAAAGGCGTTATTCTGCAACACGATAATACAAGACCGCACTGCGCAAGACGAACCCTGGAAAAATTAATGAATTGGGGTGGGAGGTATTGCCTCACCCACCATACTCGCCCGATATTGCGCCATTGGATTTCCATTTATTCTGATCGCTACAACATTTTCTAAGTGGCAAAAAATTTGAAAATTTGGATGATGTCCAAAATACCATCTCCAGATATTTTGCTCAAAAACCAATTGATTTTTATTGATCCGGCGTTGAAAATTTGCACACTAGATGGCAAAAGGGTGTTGATAACGAGAGTGATTACATCATTGATTAAAAATAAAAACTTGTTAAAAATTTATCTGTTTGAATTAATGGCATAAAAACACGACATTACTTTCTGGTCCCCCTAATAGTTCTCATTAGCATCTCAATATTTTCATTGTATCAGCAAATGAATGCTACTTAGTTAACTGTATATTTATTTCATTTCCTCCTCAAAGAAACCCTGAAAGATAGATAATTGTGTCCATTTTACAGATGATGGAACAGAGGCTCAGAGAACTAAAGAAACTGGACCAAAATCACAGAGCTATAAGTAGCAGAAATAGGATTAGAATCTCCATTTGTGTGATTCTCCAATAAGCTCTTTCTAATACATTATGTTTTCTTTCCTCAAGACCAAGGTATATCAGTTGTATCTTCCCTCATCTCTTGTCCCTTACAGCATCTGGTGCAATAAGTATATAACATTGAGAGACAGTTCTTCATGGCATTTCTGCACTTCCTTGGACTACCTTTCTAATGAGGTTTATATAGCAAACAGCCTTGGAAGATATAGTGTCTCCTTCTAGAGCAGAGGAAGATTTGTTTCCAGTCCAGGATAATAAAGATCATGTCTCCCTGTGGAGTAAAGGTTGTACAAATTTTGCTCACAGTCTCTTCAGAAGATTGGGGTGTGAATGGGGGTTTCTTGGCAGTGGTGGGGGAGAGCAGAATTGAATCAGTGGAAACATAACCTTTGTGACAAACCAATGATAAAAGCTCATGCTTCTTGCCCTGGCTGGTTTGGCTAAGTGGTTAGAGCACTGGCCCACAGACCAAAGAGTCTCTGGTTCAATTCCTGATCAAAGGCACATACCTGGGTTGCAGGTTCACTCCCAGGCCCTGGTTGGGGCACATGTAGGAGGCAACCAATTGATATGTCTCTCTCACATCGATGTTTCTCTCTGTCTCTCTCCCTCATCCCTCCCTTCAACTCTCTCTAAAAAAAAAATCAATGGAAAAAATATCCGTGGGTGAGGCTTAACAACAACAAAATTCATGATTCTTGATATGCTGAGTAATCAAGTCCCAGTGATCTTGTGTGAGGGGCTAACTTGTTAGCTTGCAAGCAGGGCAGAGTTGCAAGCCCCTCACAGTTCTTGACAATAGCAGGTACCCAATATACACCTGTTGACTTTTTATTTTTTTAAACATATTTTTATTGATTTTTCAGAGAGAGAAGAAGGGAGAGAGAGATAGAAGCATCGATGTGAGAGAGAAACACCCATCGGCTACCTCCTGCACACCCACTACTGGGGATTGAGCCCACAAACCGGGCATGTGCCCTGACCAGGAATTGAACCAGGACCTCTCGGTCCATAGGACAACACTCAATCCACTGAACCACACAGGCCTGGCCACCTGTTGACTTTTTAAAATACATTAGGTAGTATTCAAATATTTTTCAATTTTGTGAGCCATTGATGTATAAAAACTCTATTATGAATAATATTTCACTAAAGAATATTTTGTTTAGACATATAATCCATTTTCTGATACACAGTAACAGGATTTGGTACGACTGACTAAGCAGTCACACAAATGCCTTATAATACTAAATTTAGTATTTAATAATACTAAAGACTAATTTCTATAAGAATACAAAAAGAAAAAAAGAAAGCTAGTAAGTCCATTTTCTATTTTTAACAACCAGATTATAGTGTTGTTATCAGAGTAATAATTATAATAAATAAAAAGAATCTCTGATTCCCTCCAAAGCCAATGAGATTGATTTTCAGATTTTATTTTGTCTAATTATGATAAGACAATATATAATATTTCACTCTGGAAAAAAAACACACAGTTTTTTTCTAACATCACTTCATATCTATTATATTCCTAGTATAGATCCTCACATCAGCTGAGTCACAAGTAACCTGTCCTTGTTTTTAGGCACTTCATACCGCAAATATCAGCAAGAATTAATCATCCCCTATTTCTTTGCTCTCAGATTATCTTCCTTAATTAAAGGCTTCCAATGTTTAAACTCTCTTGACAATTTATGAGCATAATGGAGCAATGTGCACTATGCAAAGAGCACACTGTTCTTTAGAAAACAATACGGAGTAATTAAAAATTTAGACAAGGTTAAGGTAGATTAAGACAGGCTTTGAGGGGGTTAAAATCAAGAAGCTGGTATTCAAAGATGTTGGCATAGTTCCTCTCGTCCTTTCTTGGTTGGGTTTTGAACTATTCACATGTCTGTACATTCTAATAGATTAGTAAATTGAAGAGGAGTGGAGATGGATGTGTACCTAGAAAGAAAAGAATAGGCCTATTAAATAGTGGCAAGTGTCACATATGCGGCGGATTTGACAGTTGAATGTGCTGACTGTTGGGAAAAGTGCAGGATAGACACAGCACCCAGATTCCTGAATCTGGTTTTGAAACAAATTCCTCTATTCTTCTCATAAACTCTACTTTTTTCTCAGGGTCACTTCATGCAGTTGGTGTAAGTGAGGGGGAAGGAAGAGGGAAGGCGTTTTTGAGAATGCTACATGTTACAAGTACTGTGCCTTTTTCTGTGGTTTAAACTGCAGCTGACAGCAAGTGTATTTTAAATCAGTAGAGGAACGAGCGCTCTTCTTAATGCACCATGTTTAACTCCTATTGTTTCCAGCCACCTCATACCCTGCCAACTCTGCTCAGCCAGTGCTCCCCAAGCTTTAGTGGACATCAGAATCACCTGGAGAGCTTGTCAAAACAGACCCCTCCCCCTGCCCCGTGGTTCAGTGTAGGGGCAAGGACACTGATTTGCCTTCCTAATGGCTCCCAGGCCATGTTGATGCCTCTGATTCTTTAAGTATCGCTGTAGCACATCACGTTATCAAGAGTGCAGAGTAGAAAGTGTACCAGACTTTGAGGCTTTTAGCTTCTACTCTTTCTACTCTTTTCTCCTCGTGAAGATTAATGTTAAGGTGGCTGGCAGAGGGAGAGGGAAACTATATTATCACTATGATGGTCATAGAGAAACACGTTGCATTTTGGAAGACGTTTGAACAAGAATTGTCAACCTTAGCATTACAAGGGCTTTATTGAAGTTATTTTTTACCTTTAAAACTCCAATAAAGCCAAAAGGATTATGCACTAAATTGCCACATAATTGGATATAAATGTGTTGTGTCTGGTCTTCTCTGAGATATTCTATATAAAACCATTTTCTGCTGAGTACAAGGTTCAAAACATGAGAGCTCACAGTAATTATTATTATTATTATTATTATTATTACCAGTAGCTAATGTTTATCAAGCATCTACCAAGGATCAAGGGCCAGGATGAGTGCTTTCTCAAATACTACATCATAATATTATCTCACTAAATATCATCATGGTAGAAATAGAAGGCCCCAACACTAATTTCTTTATTTTGGCCACATTATAGGATCTGGTTCTCTACACCTATAAAATTTCCTAGTACTCTACTGTATTTAGCTGTGTATAGACATTGCCTTTAAAAAATTTCTGCATTCCAAACTAATTTTTATTAGGTCAGCATTATCCTGATACCAAAACCAGACAGACTTCACCACAAAAAAAGAAAAAAATTACAAGTCATGTTCATGGCTCCTGAAGACAGACACAAAAATCCTTAACTATAAAACTCCTGGAAGAAATCATAGAAAAAGTCTCTTACAACTCAAACGACACAACAAAGAGATACTATTACAAACCTACTAAAATTGCTAAAATTGAAAAGACTAATACAAGTGCTGGTGAGGAGACAAAGCAAATAGAACCCTCAGCTATTGCTGATGGAAATGCAAAACAGCGCACACACTTTGGAAAATGATTTGATAGTTATCTATAAAGTAAAACCTATACTTATATAACCCACTAATCCCACTCGCAGATCTGTACCCAAGAGAAATGAACATTGGTGGTCACACAAAGACTCATATTTAAATGTTTATAGCAGCTTTATTTTATTTTATTTTTAATCCTCACCCGAGGACATTCTTTTTTTTTTTTTTTTTGGCACTTATTTTCAGATAGAGCAGGAGGGAGGAAGAGAGATAGAAACATCGATGTGAGAGAGACACATCAACTGGTTGCCACCTACACAATCCCAACCAGGGCCGGGGACAAACCACAACACAGGTACGTGCCCTTAGCAGGAACCGAACCCAGGACTCTCTGGTCCATGGGCCCATGCTTTAACATCTGAGCCAAACCAGCCAGGGCTATAGCAGCTTTATTTATAACTGCCTAAAACCGGAACCAGGTTAAATGCTCATCAACTAGATAAAGTTGATTCTGCAGCCGTACAATAGAATCTTACTCTGCAGTAAAAAAAAAAACAAAAACAATCTACTGATACATGAAAGAAACATCCTGGATGAATCTTAAAAGTATCATACTACGAAAATAATTAAAACACAAATGGCAAAAAATAAATAAAAATACTCTGAGTTTTGCCCAGCCCGTGTGGCTCAGTGGTTGAGCATCGACCCAAGCACCAAGAGGTCACCGGTTCGATTCCCAGTCAGGGCACCTGCCCAGGTTGTGGGCCTGATCCCCAGTGGGGGACATGCAGGAGGCGGCCAATCGATGTTCTCTCTCATGGATGTTTCTATCTCTCTTTCTCTCCCTTCCTCTCTCTAAAACTCAATAAAGAAAAAAAAAAAAAGACACCATTTATTTAAAAAAAAACAAAAAAACTCTGAGTTTCCATTTATATATTTAATCTATATGACCTTTTGGAAAAGGCAAAACTTTAGGCATGGAAATCAGATCAGTGGTTGCCAGGGACTGGGGATGTGGACAAGTGATTGATTGTAAAGGAGCATGGAAAAACTGATTGGAGCAATTGAAATGTTTCATATTTTGTTTTTGGTGTTGTCATTACACAACTCTGTACAACTGTTAAAATTCATTGACATGTACATTAAAATGTGCAGGGGGAGGGAAGTGTTGTATTGAGACATGCTTTTGAACGGCCCAGATGCTAGGGGTTTTTCCATTTCTTCTGGTTCTTTCAGAAATCAACATTCCAACTGCTAAGAGCATTGGTGAATCAGTACACTCATTAACTAGTCACAAAAATCTAGTGTGGCAAAGAACTTGGAAAGGCCTCAAATTTGACAATAATTGGTTTATTTTCTTTTATTTAAAAATATAACAAGAAAAGGATTAATTTTCCTTGACTTGACTTTGAGCAGCTTCAGACTACAGGGAGAAAGTTTTCTCTCCCAGGATTACATAACCATACCGCACCGGTTTTTGTTTTTTTTCCTCCTATGCCTTTCATCAGAGAGACATGGAACAAAAGGTTGATCTCTTTGGAGACTGTGCTTTTCCTTAGGCTCTAAAGAATAATCAACACACCGTCCTATTCCCTGATTTTGCTAACAGGGCCCCCAGACCTTTCCCCTCCCTCCTGCGTCAGCCAGTTCCACGGTTCCACTGAGGGTCTGTGGTTTGCAAAACCACTCTTAGTTGTCCATTTCTTTTCCAGTTGTACAAATAGACAAGGCTCTCTGATGCTAGCTCAAGTAAGTAGGGGTGTGGAGGATTATAATTTTTTAGTTTTTATTTTTTGGTAATCCTCATTTTTTCCATTGATGTTTTTTTTTTAGAGAACGTGGAAGGGAGGAAGGGAGGAGGAGAGAGAGAGAGAGAAACATCGAAGTGAGAGAGACACATTGATTGGCCAGAGATTGAACCTGCAACCCAGGTACGTGCCCTTGACTGAGAATCGGGAATCAAACCCTCGACCCTTCAGTCCAAGGGGCAATGCTCTAACCTGAGCCAAACTGGCCAGGGAGATTTTTTTTTCCTTTTACCATTTAACATCCATCATTATTTCTTCCACACGTGCCCATTCCCTGCTTCTGGCAACCACCAATCTATTCTCTGTATCAATGAGCTTAGTTTATTTATTTAAAATTCCACATATAATACAGATTGTATGATATTTGTCTTTCTCTGTCTGACCTATTTTACTCAGCATAATGCCTTTGACATCCATCAGTGTTATCACTAGTTGGAAAATTTCATTCATTTTTATGGCTGAATAATATTACGTGGTGTGTGTGTGTGTGTGGTGTGTGTGTGTGTGTGTGTGTGTGTGTGTGTGTATCACAAAATTTATTTATCCACTTATCTAGCAATGGCCACTTACGATGTTTCTATATCTTGCTATTATACATAATGCTGCAATGACCATGGAGGTGCTTTTTCAAAATAACTATAAAGAATTTTCTTTTTTGCCCTGGCCAGTTTGGCTCAGCATTTAGAGCATCTGCCTGTGGACCAAAGAGTCATGGGTTTGATTCTGGTCAAGCGCAGGTACCTTGGTTGTGGTTCATTCCCCTGCCTTGGTCGAGGTCTTGCAGGAGGCAACCAACTGATGTGTTTCTCTCACATCTGTGTGTGTGTGTGTGTGTGTGTGTGTGTGTGTGTGTGTGTGTGTGTGTATGTGTATCTCTCCCTCCCTCCCTCCCACTCTATCTGAAGATAAATGGAAAAATATCCTCGGGTGAGGATTAAAAAATAATAATAATTTTTTTCCCCAGCCAGTGTGGCTCCGTGGATTGAGCATCGTCCAATGCACCAAGAGGTCACTGGTTCAATTCCTGGTCAGGGCACATGCCTGGGTTGCGGGCTCGATCCCTGGTGTGGGGTGTGCAGGAGGCAGCCAGTCAAAGTTTCTCTCTCATCGATGTTTCTATTTCCCTCTCCCTCTCCCTTCCTCTCTCTTAAAAAAAATCAATAAAACATTTTTTTAAAAAAAAAAGAATTTTCTTTTTTGCCTACAGCCTTTATGTTTTAGGAAAAGTTGTAGGTATTGCTTCATGGGGAGTGTGCGCTTGCTTAGGTGTTTCAGGCCCTTGATAAACATGAAAAATCCCCCAAAGTTCTAGAGGAAGTATGAATTATATGATGGAGGGAGGGTTGTCCCTCTTGTTATCTGAATGTTACAAGTTGTGCACAACTCTTTTTTAATGGTTGTTTTACATATGTTGCTGCATAATATTTGGATGATACATCAAAAGATAATAAAAACAACATTCAAAATATAGTTTTACTTGAACATTAATAAATATAATAATTCTAATGCTTTGATGCACTTCAAAAATGTAAATGAGAGTTTATGATAATACAAATAAATAGTCACTATGGGAGAATACCTGTAAAACAAATTCTCATTTTGGAATGGGTAAATAAATGAAAGGAGTAATCATTTATTCTGCTTTTCCTATATAAACAGTACCACTGAATAATTCAAAGGTGGATGAGAAGAAATTTCTCTTAATATAAGTACTATACCTGACTTCTATAGTGAAGAAGAAATGATAGAATTAAGTATCACCATTTAGCAATAGGTTAAGGATCTAGGGATATATCATCAATGGCTGCTAAATCACAAAAAAAGAGAGACAACCAGTTATATGTGGTTGGATAGAAGAAAGGAAATATACATGAATATATCCTAAGAGTCCTGAAACACCAATCAGGAAGAATATATGCACCCCTATGTTCATAGCAGCGCTATTTACAATAGCTAAGATCTGGAAACAGCCGAAGTGTCCTTCAGTAGATGAGGGGATAAGAAAGCTATGGTACATTTACACAATGGAATACTATGCAGCTGTAAAAAAGAAAGATCTCTTACCCTTTCAGAGGACATGAAGGGACCTGGAGAGTATTATGCTAAGTGAAATAAGCCAGTCAGAGAAAGACAAGTATCACTTGATCTCACTTATATGTAGAATCTAATGAACAAAATAAACTAATTAACAAAACAAATCCAGAAGCATGGAAGTAGACAACAGACTGATAGATCTCAGAGGGAAGGGAGGAGGAGGGTGGGAAGAGATAAACCAAAGAATGTATATGCACATATGCATAACCAATGGATTGAGACAACAGTGCGGTGAAGGGGGTGGGGTGGGAGCAGGGAGGAGGAGGGTCAATGGGGGAAAAAGGAGGGTACATCAGTAATACTTTCAACAATAAAGATAAATTAAAAATAAATAAATACACACAGCACACAATGTGAACATGAGTCAGATGATTTCATCACTGCTGGGACTAAGGAACATGTAATACACATGGGAAGGCAACCAGCATAGTCCAGGTTGTGGGAAACAACTTTCCAGAGAAAAATGTTCCATTTCTTCAACCAATTAATTACTAGGCAAAAAAAAGAGGTAGAGATAATCTATAGATCAAAACTGATTGGTCATTTGCAATCTGTAGACCTTATCTAGATCATGCTTCAAACAAACTATAAATGAAATGTGACATTTGTGAGATAGTAATGTAGACAGTGGACAACATTAAGTATTCTTAATTATGTCTGGAAATTGTATTGAATTTGTGATTATAGAAAGAGTCATCTTCTGGAGATGCATGCTAAAGTAGATGAGAAGTGAATGAGAGAGTTAAGAGCTGGAGTATAGCCCGGCTGGTGTGGCTCAGTGGTTGAACGTCGACCCATGCACCAAGAAGTCACCAGTCTGATTCCCAGTCAGGGCACATGCCCAGGTTGTGGGCCAAATCCCCCGTGGGGAGCACGCAAGAGGCGGCCAATTGATGTTCTCTCTCGTCCATGTTTCTATCTCTCCCTCCCTCCCTCTCCCTTCCTCTCTCTCTAAAATCAATAAAGAAAAAGCAAAAAAAAAAAAAAAAAAAGCTGGAGTACATATAAAATAGAATTGGCCATGAGTCTGTGATTGTTAAATCTGGACAATAAGTACAAGGGGGTTCATTAAATTATTCTGACAGCTTTTTAAGTGCTTACAACTTTCCATAATAAAAAAATTTTTAAAGAACTACAGTACAGAAATGCATAAAAAATAAAATGTTTCTTGAGCTGATTTTAGCTGGCTCTAACAAACACATCACAGTTTCAAACTTTAATATAGCCAACACTTGAAGGTATGAAGAGGTTTGACCTTTAAAATTTTTTTTCTTTCAGATAGAACTTTTATTTGCCCTTTCTAATCTTGTAACTAATGAACTCCTTAGTTATACTTATCATTCAATATTTTAAAACCAAAGTTCCTTTCAGTGTGACCCTTCAAAATGATCTTTACCTCCGCCGCCTTGCTTCTCAGCTCTGTTCCAGCACTGTTAATATCTAGAACTAACAGTTTTAATACAGTCGCTTGTAAAAATGTCCACTTTAAAAAGTGAACTCTAGTGTCTAAATATCACAACAAACCTTCAAAAGCATTTATAAATTATTCCAGACACCGCCTTCGTATCACGGCAGCATGCTCTGTACTTTTGGCTCTACCCACTGAAAGCAATACTAGTGTTTATGAATGAGGAGTCTGTCATTCTTTCTTTTTTTCCTTTTCTTAGTCAATGGCATTCTTGTGAGGATACACTTTTTTTTTTCCAACTATTTAATTCAACAAGTATTCAGGACCTACTGAGAGTTCTAAGGAGGGTATGAAAAGGAAAGCAATTAGTGCTTTAAATTTGATTAGAGAGTAGAGAAGAAAACGTGTTTTTAAAACTAAGGGATATTAGTAAGTTAATAATAACAGTCTGGAGTATATATAAACTTAATCCTAAAGGTTCTGGATAACCTTTAAAAAAAAGCCAGTCTTGCCCAGCCTGTGCGGCTCAGTGGTTTGCGTGTCGTCCCATGGACTGAGAGGTCCTAGTTCGATTCCCGGTCAGGGCACATGCTTGAGTTTTGGGTTCGATCCCCAGTAGGGGGTGTGCAGGAGGCAGCCAGTCAATGTTTCTCTTTCAAATCGATGGTTCTATCTCTCTCTCCCTTCTCTAAATCAATAAAAACATTTTTTTTTTAAAAGCCAGTCTTGCACAAGGTTTTAAAATTAAATTATTTCAATTGATGGAGATGAATCAGGACAACTTTCAGGGCGAAGTGAAGCAGTACTAGATTAGAAAATGGAGATCGATAAAATGTATGAAGCAGTTCCAGGTGTGCAAAAGTGCTGGATAAGGCTTATTGGAATGAAATAGAATGAAAAAGTCTTCATTGGATTGTATCAACTGGATTGATTGGATTGACCAAGTTGCTGAAGTGGAATTGATTGTGTTTAATTAAACAAGGGAAGTGCCTTTTCTAAGAAATAATCAGAATAAGAGGCTGGGGAGATATGAGTCTACCAGAACAAGCAGTTTGTGTTTGGCTGGTCAGACTAATGGAAAGAGCTGCTATGCAATCTTAAACTATGATTCACAAAATTAAAACTTTGATTTGAATTTAAATTAGACATTTATTAAGTACATTCAAGCAGGCCCTGTTAACTTTATAATTCTGGTTAAGAAAAAAAAAATATCTCAGTAGCTCTTTTAGACTAGATTTGAAGAGGAATACATTGAAATGACAAAGATCAGCAAAAATGTCACTGAGTCCCTCCAGGCATAAATAAGGAGGACCTGGGCAAAGCAGTAAAAAGCAAAGTGCCAGGATTCCAGTAACGTCACTACTTTGGTTGAGATCCAAGTCTAACCAAATTTATATCAAATTCTGTTTTATACCAAAAAATATTATAGTAAAGCTCCAATGTATTAATATTAAAGTAGCCTTGCAGTCAGTTTTCGTGGTAAATATTTTAGATTTAAGTGATCTTTAACCATGAGTATTAACTAGTAAAATAAAATAAATCACCATTTTTTTTACTGGCCAACAAGCAATTACTCAACAGAGAATATTTCTAATAGTGTAGTGAGTTCTGAAATGGGCCATAGCCCAGAATGTCTACATAATTGACTCTCCTTTTTCTGGCTCAGTTCCTATTTGCATTCATTAATTTGCAAAGGGGATAGAAGTACCCAGAGAGAAAGAACTCCAAATTGTTTGTACTTGTAGTTAAGTTAGAAAATGGAAGGAAGATCTGAGAGATCCTAACTAGGAAACTCTAGGTTTCCTGAGAGACCATTCATTTTGGAGGGAAAAGGACTTAGGCATGGTGAGTTGGCCTGTAGATTGTCTGAAAACATTTATAGTTTCTAGTGTAGTGCAGTAGTTGTTATTGAACTTGACTCAAATCAGTCATCCGTGGGTGTGTCGTGGAAAAGTCAGTAACTAGAACTAAAAGAGATGTTTGGGTAAATTCTGCCATAACTTCATGCCCAATTCTCTCTTCTTAGAAACAGTAGAGGGGACTAATATCCTAGACCTTAAATTATTGGAAAAGACAGGCACCCCTGTGGAGGCAAGACAGAGAATGCAGTAATCAAATGAGGCATCAGGCCATAGTCCAGGATGAAGGGACAATGACAAAGCCAACAGCAGCCTGAAGGAAACTGCCAACAGCAATCTGAGAATCCATAGTCATACTCTTATTACTGACTATCAAAGCAGCAAGATTCTGCTTACTTAACACGGAGCTGCCAGTAAGGTGCATAAGTGATGAATAAGTTGCAGGTATACCATAAAATACTGATCTCTTCATCTCAGGTTAGACAGAGCCCTGGGCAGCCAAAGCTCAAAGTTCTACCCCAGCAGAAGACAAACACTTTATCACTGGCTACTCCATAACAGTGTACTACTTGCAGCCAAGAAGGTGCTCCATCATCTGGCCTGTTTAGAGCCACAGACAATGGACCTATAGAGCTTCTGGAGGTGTGTTCTAGAAATCAAGAAGAAATCCTGAACCAAGGACCAAGGTATGGAGAAGTACAGGGTGGGGTGAAGATTGGAGGTACAAGGTAGGGCACAGGTCTGATAAGTGTAGCTCTAGGCATACAGTAGGGAATCTCTCTTCACATATTTGGGATAATGCTCTTTATAGATGATGTGGCTGTTATTAGTGACATCCAAGCCAGTGGTAGGGTGACAGCCCCAACAATGTGTGTGCAATCTATAAGTGAGAATATCATCAACACTCCGAAATGCATATTATGAAAAATTCTATTGCATTCACAATCTGTGCACATTATCCCAAGAAATTTCCATATTTCACTTGCTAATAAAAGAAAGAGCTGTAACTTTCCTTAAAAATAATTTCCAATCTTGTGCATATTTGAAGAGTTGTGAAAAATTTGTATCACTGCCTGTTGGAACAGTCTGGATGATGAGGGAGAATGTGATGCCTTTATTTAACACATATTAATTGAGCATCTACTATACACCAAACACTGCTCTGAGTACTGGGGATACAACAGTGAAGAAAAGAGACAAAAATTTGTGCCGTCTTGGTGTGTCGGTCAACAATGAACAAGCCCAATATGTATGTTTTAGATAGTAATGATTGCTAATGAGAAAAATAAATCGGGGTAGGTGACATGTTTGCCATATTAAACCAGGATTACCAGGAAAGGACTACCAACAAGTGATATTTGAGTCCAGACCTGAGTCCAGACCTAATCAGGAATCGCAGGGCCACTTCAAACATGATACTTGATTTTACAAAGTTATATTTTTGTAAATAAGCTCAAGTTCTGTTTTAAAATTTGAAAAGACTTTTTAGGAAATATTATATCAGTGTTGTATAATATCGTTCCTAAATTCTGCTTATTTTCATAATAATATTATATAAAGAAATTCAAAGAACATACTGAAGAAGGTCCTCTATGGCTGGGTTTCCACAGTGATGTTGAGGACAGACATAATATTTGGATATTTCAAATGGCTGTCAACATTCTTTAATTACAAAGGTGCTTATGTTTTAAAGGTGATTTTTATTTGTTTTATAGCCTGAATTTCTCAAGTAACTGTTATTCTGTGCTATACTCTTTGGAAATAGAGGGAGTTGAGGTCAGATTCATATAATATGGTTCTTTTCTCTGCTGAACTGCCCAGTCTTTAAGGGCAGAAACTTTGTCTTATTTGTCTTTATATTCCCATACCTGGCCAAACCTGACACATGGGCGCCATTAACCAGCAGTTATTAATTAATTAACTTTGTTTTAAGTACTTGCCCTCTTTCTAAGAGTAATGCATTTTTATTGTAGAGCTTTGCAGAAAAGTTTAAAGACAGAAAATTGCTCGTTAGGACTATTCAGTGGGGACAGGACCAGGCCACCAGCTGCAGACCAATGCCAGGCTGACTCTGTCAGCATCAGAACAAGCACTGACCTACTTCCCCATTCCCGCCTCCAGAAAACTGAACCCAGTCAAGGAGAAAAGGAAAGAAAAGTTGGCTCGTGCCATTGCCTGCCCCTGCAAACTATGCCTCCAGACTCCCTTCAGACTGCTGTTGCCACCGCTCTCTGCGGCCACCTGCCCATCTTTGCAGATCAACACCAACTTTGCAGGCCTCCCTTCCAAGCTGTGGCTCAATTCAGTGAGACTCAAGTGCCCGCTCTGTCCAAGGAACTGGCAGGTCCACAAGGCCTTCACCTCATTCCTTTGCCCTGCGCATATCACTAAATGTGAAAACATGCCTGTCTTCTGTCTTCTATCTATTCCCAAGACTCTCATCACACCCAGACCACCCTGCACTTTCTTTCCTCTTGCCCAACTTCCTGCTCCTCTTTTTCCATCCACACATTGCTTAGATGAGGACTGAACAGTGACCAACAATTCACTGTATCTTCTGTCTTTACTAAGTGTTGTCTGGACTTAGCTGAACCTGAATCTCCCCTGAGGACAAGCCTTTCAACAGGAAATGACCACATCTCATGTACCACAGAGGCCGGAGAAAAGGAGCCATGACTGTCTCATTCTCCAGTACCGCTTTCAAACAATTACATGCCCACCTGTCCATAAAGTCCCACTCCTCACATGCCGTCCAACTCTCTCTATTGCTGTTTCCTACTATCTCCTGATCTGTCCTCCATTTATGAAAA
Source organism: Tadarida brasiliensis (assembly GCA_030848825.1). Taxonomy (NCBI): domain Eukaryota; kingdom Metazoa; phylum Chordata; class Mammalia; order Chiroptera; family Molossidae; genus Tadarida; species Tadarida brasiliensis. The sequence goes on along the minus strand of CM061265.1, from coordinate 38,399,278 downwards.
ATTGATACCACAGTCACAGTCTTCTTCTCCAACCCAAGTCCTGCCGTTATTCTGATTGAAACTAATGCCCATATGAACAACAGCACCGCTATTCTAGCCTCTCACCCCCTTGACCACTTCTTCTCTAACAACCACGAATTCCACTCTGCTGGTTTCATTACTTCTACATTCCCATGGATATATTGTTAAAATGTGTCATCACTAAAAAATAAAATTTCTGATTCAGAGGTCCCAGTCATATACCCCAATTTCCTATCCTTCCAGTAAGCTTGCCCGTCACTTTCACAGCCGATCTACAACCTCATAGGTAGCACAATCTGGAATGTAAGCCATTCCCCTTCAGTACCCTAAACTTTTTTGCCCCATGTTCCTTTCAATCCTTCCATCTGGCAAAACATCAATCCAGAATTAATCTTCCTGTCTGCCTTCCCCAATCCTGCTCCTAAATCAAAGCACAAATATCAGACAAAGCAAGAAATATTTACGGAACAGTGAATAGGCAAGTTTGTAGAGCACCGGGTTATTCATAAGACAGTGGAATTATGGGAGAGAATGTAGGCATAAATAAGCTTCAAATTTTTTCTGAATGAATTTATTGGCTAAACTAAAGAAAAAAAAACAGAGACTCATTAATCTCATCAATTTTCTTCACACTCATTAAGAAATTTAGATAATTGTAACTAGTACCTGCTAAAATTTTACCTTACTCCATCTAAAACACAGCTAGCTGGTTAGGATAACTACCTAAAGCAATTAAGCCTGATTAAGGTTGAAGATGAAGGCATTTTTTTTTTTTGAGATAATTATGGGTAAAAACTCAACATGCGTAAAGATGATTACCAAAATTTACATATATATGATTCTTAAGATATAGCCTACTTTCCCCTTTCCTGTCCTTGTCAGCAATGTGACTATAAGCATTTAAAAATAATAAAACTACATTTTAAAAATGAATGTTCTAAGTCAATTTGTGACTAAAATAGACAGGCTTTTCTCCCAATTAGGATAATTTAGCCTTGTTTTATTACATTTACATAGCCAGACTGGGAAGATACTGGATTCTGGGGAGGTTGAGCTGCCTCTGACCAAGTTCTGTATCTAATAAAATCCCAAACATCCTGCTTCAGTGTCCTGGGAGATGGGTAAATAGGTTCTGGAAGGAGCAAATTGAGGAGACAGCAGATGACGCAGGATGATGGGAGAAGGATGGATGATGCCGGGTTAGCTAGCTATTGTCCCCATTTCAGTGATTTACAGGCGATGTACTCAAGCTTGGTGCTGAAGTTGGTTTACTTCCGCTGTGTGATGCACTCCTCAGAAGTTTTAAAGTCAGCCTGCAACTTTAAAAGACTTTCTTCTTGGACTTAAGCTCTTCATCTGGTAGGCCCTTCTCATAGCCCTTCACACTCTCTCGCCAGGAGCAGAGGGTGCAGAGGCTCAGCCTTCTGGCTTACCTTTTCTGTAGAAGCGCAGAAGCCTTCCTTGAGACTCGACTGCTCTCATCTTCTGGGGTTTGAGTTTGCGTAGCTCCACCACTCGCCTACCCTGCAGTTCTTCCTTGGGCAGAAACTGCACCAGGCCACTCACTGCAGTCAAGGACTATTCATTTGAATAAAGATTATCATTTAATGACATGTTAAAAGTTATTCGGTTTAATGACTTTCAAATAACGTTATAATTCTAAAGTCAGGAAGCTGATATTTGTTTTTAACAATGATGTACAAATGTGTATTGTCCTTTACCAAGAACCACTTTACCATGAACCACTTCCAGTGATATTACTGTTGAGTGAAATCTTATCTAAAATCGCCTGCTGGAAAAGCCTCCAGTTCCTGAGTCTCTCAAAAGAAAAAATCAGTCACCCACAGTACTTTTTAAAAATTATTTTTATGTACTTATTTATTTTATTTTCCAATTAAAGATGACATTCGATATTATTTTGTTAGTTTCAAGTATACAGCATAGTGGTTAGACATTTATATAATTTACAGTGATTCCCCCCAGTAATTCTAGTACCCATCTGGCTCCATGCATAGTTATTACAATATCATTGACCAGCCCGACCGGTGTGGCTCAGTGGTTGAGCGTCGACCCATGCACCAAGAGGTTGCCGGTTTGATTCCCGGTCAGGGCACACACCCAGGTTGTGGGCCTGATCCCCAGTGGGGGGCATGCAGGAGGCAGCCAATCAATGTTCTCTCTCATCGATGTTTCCATCTCTCTCTCTCTCTCTCTCCCTTCTTCTCTCTCTAAAAATCAATAAAGAAAAAAATATTTTTTAAAAAAACACAGTATCATTGACTATATTCCTTATGTTGTACCTTACATCGCCATGACTATTTTGTGACTACCAATTTGTGCTTCTTAATTCATTCACCTTTTTCACCCATCCTCCAATCTCCCGCCCATCTGGCAAATCATCAGTTTGTTTTCTGTATCTATGAATCTGTTTCTATTCTGTATGTTTATTTTGTTCTTTAGATTCCACATGAGTGAAATCATGTGATATTTGTCTTTCTCTGACTGACTTAGCATAATACTTATTTCACTTAGCATAATACCCTCTAGGTCCATCCATGCTGTCACAAATTTTTTTATTCTTGTTTTATAGCCAAATAATATTCCATTGTATATATCTAATACAATTTATCCAATTATCTATAAATGGGCACCTTGATTGTTTTCATATCTTAGCTATTATAAATAACGTGGCAATGAAAATAGGGGTGTATATATCTTTTCAAATTAGTATTTTGGGTTTCTTTAGATAAATACCCAGAAGTAGAATTGCTAGGTCATATGGAGTTCTATTTTTAATTTTTTGAGGAACTGTCATAATGTTTTCCATAGTGGCTGCACCAATTTGCAATCCCATCAACAGTGCATAAAGGTGTCCTTTTCTCCACATTTTTGCCGACACTTGCCAGTTAATATATGATAAAGGAGGCAAGAATATCCAATGGAGTAAAAATACTCTATTCAATAAATGATGTTGGGAATATTGGACAGATACAAGCAAAAAAAAAAAAAAAAATGAAACCAGACCACCTTTTGACACCATATAGAAGAAAAAACTCAAAATGGATTAAAGACTTAAATGTAAGACCTGAAACCATAAAACTCCTAGAAGAAAACAGGCAGTAAACTCTCTGACATTGATCCTAGTAATAGGTTTTTTTGTTGTTGTTGTTTTGCTATGTCTCCTTGGGCAAGGGAAACAAAAGAAAAAAAATAAACAAATGGGAATACATCAAACTAAAACGTCTTTACATGACAATGGAAACCATCAACAAAACAAAAAGACAACCTACTAAATGGAAGAAGATATTCATTCACCAATGATACATTGAATAAGGGATTAATATCTAAAATTTATAAAGAACTCATACAACTTAACACCAAAAAGACCCAAACAATTCTGTTACAAAATGGGCAGAGGACCTGAATAGACATTTCTCCAAAGAGTACATAAAGATGGCCAATAAACATATGAAAAGATGCTCAACATCACTAACCATCAGAGAAATGCAAATTAAAACCACAATGAGATATCACCTCACACCTGTCAGAAGGGCTACCATCAATAAATCAACACAGTACTCTTAATGTGACCCACACTAGTATTATCAATTTTATTTTCCAGTCTTGACTACTAAAGAAACTTGGCTCTAACAACAACAACAAATCACTTTCAAAGGATGTAATTTATCATTATTAAGGATATTCAAAAGAATATACTCTGAAGAGTATTTCTAAAAGAGGAACTTCAAAAATATTTTGAGAAATGAGAATGTCATTTAAATAAATGTGTGACATTACAGTGAGACTGTTTAAGGAAATAATACCCAGCTAGAGGTCAAGAGTCAATGTGTATATAAAAACACAAAGTTCAATGTGTTTACAAAAAGATCATATCACTGAATAGCCACATTTTTTACTTATGCAACAAGTATTTATTGAGCACCTATTCTCTACTGCACTGTGTTAGGAGCTAGGTATATGATCGTAAACAGACAGAACTCCTACACTCCAGAGATTAAAGTATAGTGGGCAAACACACAATAAATGAGTAAGAAAAAAAATCTAAGTGTAAACTGTGTGTGCCACAAAGTAAGAGAAGAGTGAGGGGATGGAGAATTTCATTGGGACCTTCTTAAGACAGAGTGGTTAAAGAAGGCTTCCTGATGAAGTTGGCATGTGAGCTGAGATCTAAAGGCTGAGATGGAGCGAACCATTTGAAGAAGGGGGAAGCTCAGTCCAGCCTGAGTAAAACCCAATTGAAGAAAAGGCTAGTTGATTTTAAAGACTGAAAGAGTGTGACTGTGGCCAAAGTGTAAGGAGACAGGGGGATAGAGGAGACACTCAGGACCAGCAAGGCGGAGGTACACTGGCATTATGAAACATGCTCATAACAATAATAATTAAAATAAAAAAACTACAGATGGTCTGTGCACGTTGATTAAAGTTATGTAAAACACTTTGCAATGACAGAGATCACAGAAACATTGAAATGATCGGCATATGAAGATGTGATTTGTAGTACAGTAGTCCCCCTTTATCTGAGGTTTCATTTTCTGCTGTTTCAGGTACCCCTGGTTTGAAATAGTACCTGGAAAATTCCAGAAATAAACAATTCATAAGTTTTAAATGTGCACCATGCTGAGTAGTATGATGAAATCTGGTGCCATCTCAATCTGTTCCACCCACTAAGGAGGTGAATCATCCCTTTTGTCCAAATACCCAGGCAGTATTTACTCCCCGCTCCCTACTCGTTAGTCACTTAATAGCCCTCTAGGTTATCAAATTGATTGTCACAATCTTGTGTTCAAGTGACCCTTATTTTACTTAATAACAGTTCCAAAGCACAAGAGTAGTTCAGATATGCGAAAGAGAAGGCATTAAGTGCTTCTTTTAAGTGATTCAAGTCTGTCCTTTGAGTGACTGTTTCAGGTTCTTTGAGGTACCATCTACAGTACAGCAACTTAAATCATGAAGCCTAAACGTTCTAAGAATAAATACATGACCCCACCTTTCTAAAAGCAGACATATGACATCTTTCCTGACTTTTAAATCAGACTCAAAAGAGGGCCTCAGGGGTGCACACCAAGGAGGTACCAAAAGGCATATTGGGCCACACCAGAGAACTGAAGAAACTGAGAGGTAAGAGAAGAGGGAGATCAATACTGGCTCACACAATGAAAGCAATAGAAAACAAAAGTATTGATTGTGAGATAAAAACAAATGGAGAAAGTATAGTATGCCTTCAAATTTTGCTATAGTAAATTATTAAAGATAAGTCTCTTAATATTATGTATTTTTAAACTTCAAATGAACTATTGGAAAATAAAAACTAATAGATTGCATGATCTTAAAGTGGAATCAAAATCTTATCATTTCTATCTATTCTAGTTAGAACAACCAGGCACACTCTTTTGAAATCATAATTTACACTCTAGAGGAGGATAAAAATAGCTTTTTTGTTATTAGATGCTTTATAATGGCAATAGGGAAACACTAGGCTACATATGTGTTCACATTTTTTGTGAGTTAAAGAGAACATAACCAAATTGCCCTCATTCTCAGTATACACTTGCAAAAGGCCAGGACTGTGGCCCACTTTCAATTCTAACTAGAGGTTGAGCAAGGATTGTAGCTGGAACCCGCAGTCACACCATGGATTTTATGTGCATCAATCTTAGCATTTAGTGATTATACCACCCAACTAGCCCACATGAGCACTGTGCTCTTCTCTACTGCTTCCCAGCGTTCTTTGTTTTAATAGACCATTTTGAGTATAACTGACATCCAAAAAGCTGTACATATTTAATGTATACAACTTGATGAATTTGGAGAAAAACATACGTCCAGGGAACCATCACCACAATATATGCCATAAGTATACTCATAATCTCTAAACATTTCTTCCTGCTGTATTTATTATTTTTTTGTAATAAGAACACAACATAAGATCTACCCAGCTAGCAAATGTTTAAGTACACAGTACAGTATTATTAAATATAGGCACTATGCTGTACAGTAGACATTTAGGCTTTATTCATCTTGTACAACTGAAACTTTGTACTTTCTAATATCTCCCAATTAACCCCTTTCCCCAGCCCCTGGAAACTACCATTCTATTCTCTGCTTCTATGACTTTGACTAAAGACTCCTCATATAAGTGGAATCATACAGTATTTGCCCTTCTGTATCTGGCTTATTTCACTTAGCACAATGTTCTCTATGTTCATTTTTGTTGTTGCAAATGGCAGGACTTTCTTCTGTTTTTAAAGCTGAATAATATTCTACTATAAGTATTTACCATGTTTTTATAATTCATTTGTCTGTCAATGAACATATAGGTTGTTTCCATATTTGGGCTATTGTGAATATGCTGCAATGAACATGGGGGTACAGGTATCCCTATGAGATCCTAATTTAAAGTCCTTTGGATATATACACTGAAGTGGGATTACTGGATCATATAGTAGTTCTATTTTTAATTTTTTTGAGAAACCTCCATACTGTTTTCTATGGTGGCTGCACCAATTTACGTTCCCACCAACAGTGCATGAGGGTTGCCTTTTCTCCACATCCTCATCAACATTTATCTTTTTTTTATAATAGCCATTCCAACAGGTTTTTAGATCAAATCATTGTAGTTTTGATTTGTATTTTCCTGATGATTAGCGATGTTGAGCATTTTATGCTCTGCAGTGTTTATAAATGTCTGGGAATTCTAGGGCACACCTGTATATTTACGAGTAAAGCCTGGAGAACTATGCAGGTGGGAGGATGCTGAATGAGGAAAGCAGGGGAAACCTAGAGTGGATCCTCATTAAGAAAGTGGGTAGAGAGAGGGGTCATTCATGGAATTCAATGTTAATAACGACTTGTCTATTTTGAGTGATTTGAAGAGAGTGGAGACTTAGACCTGAAGCTTCAGCTACATCTACCTTGGGTGGGCCATGAATTACATCCCAAAGGGAAGTGTGGTTCAGTAAATGGTGACATCACAGCTGCCTTACCTGGGCAAGAACAACACAGTAATTGGCAGCCATCTTGTGAGGGATACATTATCCTGTGATATCACATTTATATAAATGTGATTATATAACTTACACTGTAAGTTAGAAAATAGACTCATTTCTTGTGTTTTGAAATACATTGAATGGTTTTAGTTGACTAAACAATTGGTACACGACAAAGGGCTACAGAGGTTGGCACGTTCCCTACATGCTGTGTGAAGCAACTTTGGGGAAAGCGTGTGTCTTCAAGGAAGTCTTTGCATAGAAGCTTCTACCAAGTAGCTGATAACATAAATCAATTTGAAGTCATGACCAATATAATCCTAACCCATAATTACTCCCAGTAAAGGAATATGTGTGTTTGGGGGAATTACCATACAGATCAATTCATTTTGTAGCCTTCTTTCCTCTGTAGGTGTTCTTTTAGACACATTGTCAGAATAGATCAGCAGCTACTCTTTTCACCTCCACCCTGTAGGAAATCAGTACTTAATACACCTCAAAATGACAACAGACCTGCCAAGCAGCACTACCCAAGGTGAGGTCTCCTCTGCCACATCTGGAGGGCCTGCCACAGAAAGCGCTGCAGAGAGCAAGTGGGAATCCACTTCAGGGGCACACAGATGAGACAAGCAGATGTTGGACCAGATGGAGCAATGTGATTCTGTCTTATCAACAGAACATCTTATCAACAGAATCAGAAAAAAAACAGAGGAATTTCAGGAGAAATTACTAATGGAAATAGATCTATTCACTCTCTGGATGAACGTAAGGAAGACCATAATGGAAAGTTGTAGTTAACTCTTGTGTCTTGAGCCACAAGAACATTATGGTCCCAGTAGCAGTAAGAGAGTACATCACCTCCCAGTAAGCCTCTGAATTTGTGCTGATTTTTTTGTGTGGAAATGGGTGTTCTCAGGAGAAACAAACCTATCCTAACTTTCCTGCCAGAAACTGCTACTTGTGCTGATCTGTTTTGTTTTTTTGTTTTTTGTTATGACTTCAAACTTCAATTGGGCTACATCAATTCACAGTTTTGTTTTGTTTTGTTTCCAGTTTAAATGAAAGCAAACATCCTCATAGAAATTTGAGACAACTTTGATAAATCTAGATTCTGTTTTCTTCCAATCACAAAATCTTCCAATCACAAAACCTTCTTCTTTCTATTGAGTGTTTTTAATCATTCATCCAAAAAGTATTTCCTGAGATTTTGCTACACCTTAGGCAAGAAGATGGATTCTGTGACTCCCAGTGACAAATAAGACTCAGTATCTGTCTTCAAGGAGCACACAGTCTTAATTTTCAGATCCAGTGGACAATGGTTCCTCTAAGGTGCCACTTCAGCTCCATTGTACAGGACACACCTACACAGATAGTTTCCACAGAGCATACTAGCCATTAATGGTCTATTCTGAGGTGTGCAAATGACCTGCTCTTCACATTGCCCCATCCTGCTTCTAACTCTCCTGACCACCAGCTTCATCACTAGTTCTTATATTTCCGGTCCTCCCTCCCTCAAGTCTTTGAAGGAGACTTCTGTCTACCTGGTTGTGGTCTTGCTTTTCTCAGTAACAATTCTTGTCTTCCACGCTGGCAGTACTGCAGTCTTAGCTTGTCTTAGTATGCCGTTCATGATTCAGTTTATTCACAAAACTCTCATACACCTGACTTCAGCCTCACTGATGCAGCCCAGAGGCCAGGAAATTAATATCAACTCCAAGGTGCTCTTTGTTTATCTCAGCCAGGCTGTACCTAAGGTGTGGGGGGGGCCCCTGTTTATATAGGCAATTTTATTGAAAATGCATTATATAATGAATGGCTTCATGTGAGATCTGATTATTTAACAATAAATATTTAGAAAGATGAGTAAAGAAGCACTTAAACATTTTTTTATTGTCCAGTCAGGGCACAAAAATATTCTTCACAGTGTTCTATTCAGGTCCAGGAACAATCTTGTCATGTTCTTAATTGTCAAATGTGCCCTTCCTGTCTAATTTCATATTTATCATTGTGAGAAAAAGGTAATAATGTTATTACCCACAATACCTTGGCTCTCAGAACATGTTTGTTTGGAAACAACGTAGATCTTATTGCCTCAGCAGTTCACTAATACTACTTATTGAATCCTGGTTACATTCTTACTCATGGCCCTGCATCATCCCTCGTGCCTTCTGTTAGGCAAACTGGTTTCTGGTACTTGACGTGACCAACACCATCTTAAGAAGCAAGTTACTCTCAGTGACTCCAGTTCACCCTTGGAAGGGTGGGCCTGTATCACCTAAAATTTGGAATGTTTTTATCATAGATCAGTTGCCTTAGGATATACAGCTCTTAACAAGCACGTTCCACTTGGCTACAAGCCCCCTGAGTTCCTAAGGCTATATATATCAAGCCCCATCCCTTTCAAGAGCAGAGATCTACCATTGTGCTGCCGCCCAAGACTCTGCTTCTGTCCATAGTTCCCTTACTAAACCCTTTGTTTAATTCTGGCATTCTTGGCCTCTTTCTTCAATCTCTCGGCCCCATCCTCCTTTGGAGGTCAGTTCCAGTACACCAAGGGAAATGTTTTCAAAACCTTCCATGATACTGGCTTTCAATGACTGTCTCAAAGGTTGTTACTGTGCTTCCATGATGATAACCCTAAATGAAAATCTACCCAGAGTATGCAGAAAAATGTGAATGATAATTGATTTTCTGGGAATGATAAATTTATTGTTCTTAATTTTATAGCATAAACATAGGGCAACATATTTTCTAACCATCACTCCTCTTCAATTTTATAGATTGTAATCATGTCATTCCATTTTGACTATATAGCACCACCAGCAGCAGGATAGACAAGTGGCCTGGGGATAGAACAATAAGAGCAGCCCCATTTGCTCAAAGAATATCTGTCCAGCTAAACAGTAACCGGTGGACTATTTGTAGCCCAGAGCCATAAAATTTTCTTACCTGTAACAAGAGTGAGAGTTGCCCAAAATCACCATGTAATCCTCATTCTGGCGGCCTAACATTATGCACACCCATGAAAGAAATACCACACCAGCCAGCAGGAGCAATCTGCTTGCCAGACTGCCCTTCAGGAACCAGTTCCAGGCCAGAGGACCCTGGAATAACCCCATTGGAACAAATTACAGAACATTTCTGGGCATCTGGTCAACCTTACAGAGTAAAGGCTTAAGAGTGTCCCAAAGAGAGAAACAAGAATCAGGACTTACATAAATTTCTGGGGTGCCTTGTCTGAAAGGCATTAGCAGTTCTGTTCAGTCCCAGGTTTTGAAAGGGGACTTAGAAAATTTTGATAAAGTCTCTCCAAAGTCCAGGGTCCCTGGCATGTGCCCCAGGGACAGAGGCCATGCTTGCCCAGATCAAAGGGCAGTACTGCTCAATGGGATCAAAGCATACAAATAAAATTCTTAATAATTGATTTTATCATCACAAACTTTCTGAAGATGGTAAAATCTACAATCACTATAGCCTTGTTTCATTAACCCTGATCTGGCAAGAAAAACAGGACTGTGGATCTCAACAGGATCCTAAAAAGTAACGAAGGCGAAAAAGAAGGCAAGGTCATGGGAACTTGACGATGAGCTATGCATCAGCAAATAATAATAATAATAATAATAATAATAATAGGAAAAGAAGAGATCAATACATTATATAATCATGGTAGAGAAAACAAATATTGTATTAGAAAACATTCCTCTCAAAATCCAATATTTTCTCCCCTTTCCACTTCCCAAGCAAAGCCATTATTTTAAAAGTGTTACTTTTAAAATATTTAAAAGGCAATTTTAGGTATGTAGGTTTCCCTGCCTTCAAATACTTTTTTTTTTTTTTTTCAGTTATATCAGAAGTAAGGGCTCCTGGAATTGGAAAAAGTTGGACATATCTGCTTCAAGCAGTTGATACAGGATCTATGCATCTAACATGGAGTTACATTTTGAACATTACTTTTTCTTTCTTGTTCTCTGTTATTATGCTAAAGCTGAATTTTTAACTCATTTTAGAATTATACCTGATTTTCTCTTGGAATTATTTTAACACCTTTGTATTAATGTGTTTCTGGTTTTCAATATTTTATAAAGTATTTTCTCGAAGAATATCTCCCCTCATCCAGCATGGCTTAAGACAAGGCCAGGATTTCTTGATGACACCACATTTATGAGAGGCAAGAGAAGTCTCAAAGTCCTCAGGGTGGCCCCTATCCTTGGGTAACGATGATCAGAGGCAATGTTGTGGTCAGAAAAAGGATGACTCAGCCAATGCACAGGCTCACACAAATGGTATCACACAAATGGTATGACCACTGCAAACAGACTCTTTGATAACCCCCTATCATTTTTACATTTTAACAGATGGTTTAAATTCCCTCAAAAGGAGGTAAACTTACATTTTATCAAAATTAAAATATTTTACATTAAATTTACATTTTTGGTTCAATGTGAAGAAATTAGCGTTTTATAGTTCATAACGACAAGAAAGCCATAAAATTAATATGTGAAGAAATAGCTATCTTCTGGTCATTTTTCTCTTTTTCAAGAATCAGGATTTCAACAACAGTTTCTAGATTTATCTTAGATATTATGTTTATTCATTGATATGAATATAAAATTACCTGTTTGAACTTGATAGATTTATAAAATGTATACCTGCACAAGACCTTGAGATAGTACAGGCCGATCTCCACTCTGTTCAGGAGGAAACTAAGGGTATGAAAAATGTCTTGACTTGCAGTGGTCTCCCCAGGAAGTCTGTAACTGGATAGTATCCTGACTGTAAGACTAGTGTACTTTAATCTATCAAATTAGAGGCACACAGAGAGAATGTGGATGTAGAAAATTCAAAAAGAATCTACAAACTAGAAAAGCTAGCAAGTGAATTTAACATGAGTGCTGATTTAAAATTTATATGGAAATTTGCTTATTTCTACAAAATGGGACTTCAAGACTGCATTGAATCTATAGAGAAATTTGAGGAAAATTGATGTCTTAACATTTTTGAGTCTTCCAATCAATGAACATGAAATATTGCTCCTTTTATTTGTCTTTAATTTCCATTAGCAATGTTTTGTAACTTTCAGTGTACATCTTACATACCTCTTATACATTTATTCCTTAGAATTTGATGTTTGCTGATTCTAAAGTAAATGTATTTTTAAAGTTCTGTTTCTCATTGCTTGTTATTATATAGAAATAATTAATTTTGACCATTGATTTGTATTCAGCATACTTGCTAAATATTCTTACAAATTATTCTAGTTTGTGGCAGATCCTTTTGGATTTTCTACATTCACAAAGGTATCATCTATAGTTCATAGCAGTTTTTCTTCCTTCTTTCCAATTTTTCTCTGCTCCTTGAATTTGTAGATTGAGATCTTTCATCATTTTTGGAATATTTTCAGTCAGTTACCTCTAACTGTCACTTCTCCTGCTCTGAGGATACCTATCTATCTATAGATAGATAGATATTCTCAGAATTTATATATATATCCTCATAATTTTTTATAATTATGTAATCATGTCATATAAATATATATGATAGATAGATAGTATCTAAATATAAAGTGATATTTTAATTGACCTATCTTGAAATCAGCAGTTATTTTCTGTGTCAAGTCTGCTGGTAGGCCAACACAATAAGTTCTTAATTTCAGATTTTATATTTCTCAGTTCTAAAATGTACATTAGATTATTTTTATAGATAGAAATTCCGTTGATATCTTTCATTTTGTTCATCTTTCCTTCTATTCTCTTTAACATATTAGTCATATTACTTTATAGTTCTCTTCTAGTAACTATATAAGAACTGAATCACTGTGGCTCTACATTCATTTTTTATTCTCATGTCCCTTACATTTTTATTTTATGCTGGACACTGTGTATAAAAGAACCTTAGAGACCTCAGATTATAGTACTTTCTCCCAGAGAAGGTTTAGCTTTTCCTCTGTTAGACAGATAAGGGTCTAATCACTGAAATTAAATACTCTTTGTGCTAAAACTGTGTTGTAAGTTTAATTAGACTTAATCCATCTTTTATTTTTCCCTGTTCCTCAAGTTAATTACCCTCTGGGTTTATGATTCAGGGTTTGTCAGGTCTGTTTCCTCTTCCCAGTAGCATTTCAAAACATTCCTCACTTCCTCCCTACTCTTTCCAAGGTGTCATCTGGGCATGGCTTACTGAATCCATTGTTGGTATGGAAGGAAAGAGTCTCTTATTTGTACTAAGTGCTCAGAGCAGCTCTCTTTGCTCTTAATGAACTCATATTATCTTGTCTGCCTGAAAACTAGTGACCATGCTGGTACCTATTGTTAATATCTACACTAGAGAACAAACTCATGACCTGTTCTCCTTTGGCTTGGTCAGGGCCCAGTGGTCCTCCCACTGGCCCAAAACCTTCAGCTCTTGATGGTGTTGCAAACTCCCTTTGGGTTGCCTATGAATCCTCGGTTGTTTGCCAAAAAGTCCTGGATAATGCAGTCTCTACCTTTTTGTCCGTGCAGTCACTACATTTTCTGGCAAGCCTCCCACCCAAAGTCTTGGCTAACTTGTTGTCTCTCTACTTCAGAGGAATCCTTCAATTTGAAATTCCTACCTCTACCACATGAAAAACAACGGTGGCTCAGAGGAGTTACACTGAAGCCCTCCCTCTATTGGCACCACCCTCTAATGCTGATGCAGCCTCTCACAGGTAGATCTAGGGCTTTCTTAAAATACAGTCTTGGCCTAGAATATCAAATACAGTGGGACCTCCATTCTCGAACTTAATTCGTTCTGGAAGGCTGTTTGAGAAGCCATTTGTTTGAAAATTGAATCATTTTTTTTCCCCCATTAGAAATGATATAAATGGAATTAACCCATTCTAAGTCCCCAAATGATTCCCTGTTTTAACCTTTCTTATATACAGTACATGTCTAAGCTCTATCGTTGTTCTCACAACTTTCCTTTTCATTTTGCTGCTGTCACTAACTTTCTTAGGATCCATGGAGACTTACTGTATGTATTTAATAATAATAAGCAGCAACAAAAGAAAAAAAAATGAAAATTTTCACAGCACAATTTTCTGAGATGTTAACAACTCGAGGTTCAGCGGTAAACTGACTCATACTCACGCATTCTCTCTCGTTTGTCACCTAAGAGACACGTGACTGATCATTACAGGTATCAACATGAATGGGTTGTGGGTGAAGAACCAAAGTTTTGTTCGACAACTGAGACACTTTTTCCGTGAACAGGTAGGTCAAGAATGGAATTGTTCAAGATGGGAGAGGTGCAAGAAGTGAGGTTTGTCCTGGCCGGTTTGGCTCAGCGGTTAGAGCATTGGCCTGCAGACCAGAGAGTCACGGGTTCAAGTCAAGGGCATGTACTTCAGTTGTGATTCTGTCCCTGGCCCTGGTAGGGGTCTTGGGGGAGGCAACCAATTAATGTGTCCACGTCACATCAATGTTTCTCTCTCTCTCTCTCCCCCCCTCTCTCTCTCTCGCTCTCTCTTTCTGTCCCTCCCACTCTGTCTGAAAATAAATGGAAAAATATCCTCAGGTAAGGATTTAAAAAAAAAAAAAGGAAGCGAGGTTTGAGTGTATAAATTGCTGCAACAAATGCCCTACTTTGCATTTCCTATCTATTGTGCTCCCACCTGTCCAGGACTTCATTCTAGTGAGCACATCAATGTGGAGTGGATTTTCTTTTTTTAATTTCTGAATAATTAGTTATTAATGTTAATTATATTTATGGACAATGCTTCCTCTTTAATTATTTTATATATCACATGCCTTTTTAAAGTCACCCTCACTAACAGCCAAATGATATAATCATGTAGCCAATTCATGCATTCAATTAGTTGCCAAAGCAACATTGCTATGACTTTTTAAAGCAAGGAAAACCTTGATCAGAAGTATTCTCAGCATCTCACTTCTTAGATGTGCATACCTCTAAAGTAATCTTTGGCAAAGGGAAGGAGAACGCGACGATTGACTCAGACCAGTCATGATTCAGCCTTGGGCAGGTGCAGGCACACACCTTCCTTAAGGCTCATGTGGAGTAAGCCTTTCCCTACAGTGGGGTAACTGACCCAAATTAGGGTTCTGTTAGAAAGGAGAAAGGAAAGCTACTGGTTACTGAATAGGCAAAGTAAGTGCACATGAAAAATGCTAAAGGAATTTTGAAAATTATTTTCTCTTGATAAATCCTAGCTTTCATAATTATTTTCTCTACTCAAAACCCTATTGTCTTAAAGTTAAATTGAGCAAATGGATAAATCAGACTAACTTGTCAGAAGATCATGTACTTGGAAATGTAAAAGAGTAAAACACATTAATGTATTTCAAAAACCATTTCTCAGCTTAGTTTGTTCATCATAATCCACAAATAAATGAGATCATGTGATACTTGTCTTTCTCTGACTGTCTTATTTCACTTAGCGTAATACTCTCCAGGTCCCTCCATGTCATCTCAAAGGGTAAGAGATCTTTCTTTCTTATAGCTGCATAGTATTCCATTGTGTATATGTACCTCAGCTTTTTTTATCCACTCATCTGTTGATGGGCACTTGGGATGTTTCCAGATGTTAGCAACTGTAAATAGTGTTGCTATGAACATAGGGGTGCATAAATTCATTCTGATTGGTGTTTCAGGCTTCTTAGGATATATTCCTGGAAGTGGAATCACTGGGTCAAATGGCAGAAACCGATCCAGAGACATGGAAGTAGGGAACAGACTGACAAACCTCAGAGGAAAGCGGGGTGAGGGGGAGGGAAGAGATAAATCAAAGAACTCATATGCATATATGCAAACAATGGACACAGACAACAGTGTGGTTATCTGTTACTACTGGGCAAAGCAAATTGACTTATGAATATGTATGGTAAAGCCTCAAATTAAATATTATCAAACCAAAACAAAAACAAAAACAGTTTCCCCACTGACTTAAAATCAGTGTGTGACCAAAATGTTACGAGCTATAGTCTGAATTTCCAGAGGTAACATGTGTTAGATAATGTTGACTTGGTTGTTTCAGCTGGCTTATGACCAACACGTATCTGAAGTCAGCAAGTCTATGTTTAGCCATTGAATGCAGCATTTGGCTACTAGCAGTGTTATTTGGCTTAAAACAAGAGGGTTTTTTTTTTTGTCTTTTTTCCCAGTATGATACTTTGTTTCTAAACCAGCTGTTTAAGTTAATTATAAATTTTGCTATCTGTCCCAGACTTTGGCTATAATACATATATTTACATAGTCATACATACATTTCTTTTTATGACTACTGAAGGGTCAAAGAATTATAAAATCCCTCAAGTGGTAAGTTGAAACTTCCTCATTCCCCTGATAAACAGTAACATACTGTTTTATCAGATCTGTTTTATCAGATCTGATAAACATACCGTTTTATCAGATCCTAAGAAGGTATGATTTTATTTTGACAAAAAATTTTTCATCTAAAAACTAATTTGCTTAAAATAACCTTTTTTTGCTACATCATTTTATCAATCAAAATAAATTTCTTCATATGTAAAAATAATGAGATATGAAAATTTAAAGAATACATTAGTTTTTTCTATCATTTCTATTTTTTACTTTTAAAAAAAAATCCTAATTGAGCCTTGTAGAATAATGTTGTCTTCTAATAAAACATATTCTTAAGATTTAAGGATTTAATCACCATTTACCTTAAATCTCCAAAGTAAATTTGATAGGATTTTATAAATTATATAATAGTTGTAATTATCCCTACTAACTAATTAAATTGGCTTTACTTAAATTAACATTAAAATTGGTTGGTTAGACACAAACATGCTATTCAAGTTTAATTTTGAATAAGAGCTTTTGCATAAATTCTTTTCTAGATACAAAAGGTGAAACTACACCTGGTCAAGGACCAGCTCCTTCCAAATTTCTATTTCTACACATGTCAGCAAACAGCTGGATGCTAACAATAGTAGAGGTTGTGCTTTGACCCTTTAAAAATAAAACGGGCTAGTCCTGGCTGGTTTTGCTCAGCGATTAGAGCATGGGCCCAAGGTCACGGGTTTGATTCCCAGTAAGTGCACGTCCTTGGGTTGCAGGATCGATCCCTCACCCTGGTTGGGGTCATGCAGGAGGCAACAAGTTGATGTTTTCTCACATCGATGTTTCTCTCTCTTTCTCTCTCTCTCTCTCTTCTTCCTTCCCTTCCACTCTAAGAATCAATGGAAAAATATCCTTGGATGAGAAAAAAATAAATAAATAAAACGGGCTATACTTTAAGGAGGCAGAGAGAATAATACATTACAGATTGAACTCTGTGTTTCTGTGTCAGGCTCACCCAAGCTGCTAGTAACAGAGCTGTCTTCCTGGGAGGTGAGCCCTAGTCCGGTGCCATCAGGCCTGGCGGTTCTCTTGGAGCCTCTCTTTCGCACAGGGAAGCATCCTGAGTGAGCAGTGTTATTGGTCCAAACATGACTGGTCTACCCCCATCACAAAGACAGGACCCCAGAGTCTGGACAGCTTGACCCCTTCTCCTAACTCCTATAGAGACCTTTTCTGCAGGTCTGGGCCATGCTTCCAGATGCTTTATCTTATTCCAGGCAGGCCTTCCACCCGTACACTCGGGACGCAAAAGCCAACAACAATCATGGCCATCCTATAACTTCCCATTGGCCCAAACCCTGCCCACTGTGATAAAACAAACAAACAAAATAAAAACCACCTCTCAAACTTTAATCTCACTAAGATCCAACCTGATTTTGACACTCTACCTCAGACTATATTTTAGACTATTTGTCTTCTCCTAATGGCCAGTTTTCCTGAGCCTACACCAATTCATTACCAGTTCTGTCCTGTAGGACTGTTAATGACAAATGGATATGGTGCATATCAGAACACTGGCATTAAATTGATACCCACCTAATGAAAGTCAGCTCAACTCACGAGCTGGTGCAAAGAAAGCAAGTGACTATACCTACAGCAAACACCTTCTTTTTTTCATTAGCATAATTGGATTTCTTAAAAACTTTATTGCTAGAGAGCAAACACCTGGAAGGAGGACTATAACAAGAAAGAAAGCTTCAAGAAAGCTGTGAAATTTACAGATAAATGAGTGATATAGCCAATCTGGAAGTACAGGAAAAGAAGCACTGAGAATGAATGAAATGCTACTTTGGATACAGGAGGATATATGAGAACTCCTCTCAGAAGCTTTCTCATTGTGAAGTAAAGGTGATAATAATAAGATTGAATTATGTTTATTAAGCCAGCACTTTAAATGCACTAGTTAAGCCCAGCTGGTGTGGCTCAGTGGCTGAGTGTAGACCCATGCACCAAGAGGTCACTGGTTCAATTCCTAGTCAGGGCACATGCCCAGGTTGTGGGCCAAATCCCCAGTAGGGGGTGTGCAGGAAGTGGCTAATCTATGTTCTCTTTCACAGATGTTTCTATCTGTCTCTCCCTCTCCCTTCCTGTCTCTCTACAATCAATAAAGAAAAAAAAATAAATGTATTAGTTAATTTTTCAACCATCACAGGAGATAGGAAAATTCTGTAAATGAGGAAACTGAGTCACAGAGAGTTTAAAATCATATCCAAGGTCACACAACCAATTAAAAGGCAGAGTAAGACTTCAAACCCAGACAGTCTGATTCCAGGGTGATCTAAAACTGATATAAGTCAAAGTGAACTACCATGTAGAAATAAACACACACATTTCTATGCACCCTGTTTCACAGTAAAGTATTAGGGGGACCGGAGAGTAATGTCGTTAAAGTAATGACATGTTAAGGGCGGAAGTGGAAACAAATCCATGTCAGACAATCGAGGAACTGTCAAACACTCTTAACCAACCTTGGTCGACCATCCAAGAACATTTGCAGCACATTGGTAAAGTAAGCAGAACAGGTGTTTGGGTCCCGCATAATCTGTCTGAAGAAAACAAAGCTAACTGGTCCACCACATGCAACTTATTGCTTCAGCGGCACAATACAGAAGCGTTTTCTGATTGCTTGATCACTGGAGATGAAAAATGGGTCCTCTATGATAATCCAAAACTCAAACGGAGTGGCTCTCTCCGAAGGAATCGCCACAAAGTACAGCTAAGCCAGGTTTACACCCCAAAAAAGCACTTTTGTGTGTTTGGTGGAGTATTCGCGGGGTTGTTCATTTTGAAGTGCTGAAACCTGGACAAACTGAATGCAGACCTTTACTATGAACAATTGGATCGAGTAAATCAATCTTTAATTGAAAAGTGCCCAGTGATTGTCACCAGAAAAGGCGTTATTCTGCAACACGATAATGAAAGACCGCACTGCACAAGACGAACCCTAGAAAAAATTAATGAATTGGGGTGGGAGGTACTGCCTCACCCACCATACTCGCCCGATGTTGCGCCATCGGATTTCCATTTATTCTGATCGCTACAATATTTTCTAAGTGGCAAAAATTTTGAAAATTTGGATGATGTCCAAAATGCCATCTCCAGATATTTTGTTCAAAAACCAATTGATTTTTATCGATCCAGCATTGAAAATTTGCACACTAGATAGCAAAAGGTTGTTGATAACGAGGGTGATTACATCATTGATTAAAAATAAAACTTACTAAAAATTTATCTGTTTGAATTTAATGTAAAAAAAACGACATTACTTTCCAGTCCCCCTAATACTTCCAAAGGAATTTAGAAATCGTCTCCATCCTGTGGCAAGACAAGAACAAAAATTCTGGAAATTTCTTGTCCTCCATTAAATGATCAATTTAAGGTAGCATTTGAGTGAAATATACCCTCTTGCCTTCCTCTACTATCTTATCCTTAAATTTTAAAAGTACTATCAGCAGTTTTTATTGTGTCTCCAATTATAGAGATGCTATGAACCTGAAAATCCCTAAATCTCTGACCAGTCACTCAGCATGGCTAAATCTTGAGGGAGTCAAAGTATGGTGGAAATTCTGGGAAAAGAAACACTCCTTATTGCCAGTTTGGACTTGTTTTCATACCCTGGTGAACTTGGCTGTACCACTTAAGATATTGGGAATCCCTTTTCTAAACAAGAGGCAGACCAAATAAATGTCTTCTTTGGTCCTTGCCCCTAAATCCATCCTGATCTTGCTCTTAGAAATCTTTCTTCCAAGGTCTGGCCAGTGTGGCTCAGTGGTTGAGCGTCAACCCATGCACCAAGAGGTCACCGGTTCGATTTCCAGTCAGGGCACATGCCTGGGTTGTGGGCCCAATCCCCAGTAGGGGGCATGCAGGAGGCAGCCAATCGATGTTTCTATCTTTCTCTCCCTCTCCAAAAAATCAATAAAGAAAAAATATTTTTTTTTAAAGAAATCTTTCTTCTATAAAGGTGAGGAAGAGGATGCAAAAATTAGCTCACAAAGAGAGCCTTTCCCGAGGGCTTGAGTAATGCACTTCATCTTTCTTTCCCCTTTGAATTCTGTCCTAACCCCAAGAAGATTTTCCAGATCAGAGTCCCAAGAATACCCATCTCCAGACTGCCCTGTTGCGCCAGACTCTGTTTCTGAAAGGCACACAGGTAGTATGATATGTACAGAAATCAGGAAAGGAAGATAATACAAGGTATGGAAGCCGTCTAAAGAGAGTCAGCCACTTGAAAGACAAAATTTATAAAACTCTGCACAGAAAGTGTACCCAGTTGTGTCCGACAGAATCATCTTTCTTCAGGGGGAAAGACTGGGTTGTGCTGTAGCAACATAAAATCTCAGTAGCTTTTAGGAAGAAAAGTTTATTTTTTGTTGCCATTACATGTCCAACGTAGGTCAGACATAGGTAGGTAAAGAAAGAAAAGAGAAACGTGGCCAAACTCAAGCTGGCTCTTAAAGGTTCTGCTTCCGTTCACACCCCAAGGGCCAAAGAAAACCAGATGGTCACTCTTGAGTTCAAAGGGCAAGAAAATATAATCCTCCTGCTGGAATGGGCACCATATATTACTTAATGCCAGTGGAGTCGGGAAATACAATTTGCCCCAAAGAAGGACTGAATATTTTGAATAAAAATACAATCCACTACAGGTTGTGTTTTATGTCTAGTGGTGTATTATCTTCTATGCTGCACAACAAATTATCACAAATTTAGCAGCTTAAAATAATGCACATTTTACTCTCATAGGTTCTGTGGGCCAGGAATCTGGGCAAAGCTGATCAAATGCTCTTTGTCAGGGGCTCATAAGGTCAATAGCAAGATGTCAATCAGAGCTTTAGTCTGTTCTCAGCATTAGGGTCCATTCCAAACTCATATGGTTGATGGTAGAATTCAGTTCCTTGTTGCTGTGGGTCTGAGGCCCTCCACTTCCTCAGGCCACCCTCTGTTCCTTGCCATGTGGGCCTCCCCACACAGCCAGTCCACAATATGGTAGCTTCTTCAAAGCCAGAAAGGGAGTCTCTAGAGCAAGTCTGCTAGGAGGAGAGACTGTTATTTAACATCATGTCACCACAGGAGTAACATACCATCATCTCTGCCATCTTCTATTGTTTAGAAGTAAGCCACCAGTTTCACACACACGCAGGAGTGGGATTACACAAGAGTGTGAATACCCAGAGAGGAAGACCATGAGGGCCACCTTAAATCCTGTCCACCACAGGTGGTGGGTAGGAAATGAGCAGGAAATTGTTGGGCTCCCTCTAGAAAATGTACTGTTAACAGACACTTCAAAAACCTGGCCAATGCCCGGCCCTGTGGATTGACTCAGTGGCTTGAGCATCGTCCCATAGACTGAGAGTCCCGGTTCTATTCCCAGTCAGGGCACACGTCTGTGTTTAAGGCTTGATCCCCAGTGGGGGGCATGCAGGAGGCGGCCAATCGATGTTTCTCACATCAATGTTTCTCTGTCTTTCCTTTACTCTCTCTCTAAAAAAATCAATAAAAACATGTTTTTAAAAAATCATGGCCAAGAATATTCTATTACTGAAAATACCGTAGCTCCCTGTGCATGTGAGATTATTTCATTTAGACTGAGATTTTGACACCAGTTTTATTTCAATCCTGTCATATTTCCCCTGCCCTGAGACTGCTATTCCTCATTTACTGGAGAAACCATTTAAGAAAATACTTGGTCATGATAATGATAAAAACTACCTTTGGTTTCTTACGTTCATTTCTCTTGGTTTCCAGAAGAGGATTGTATTTCTTTTCCTATGTACTGACCCTGCACATATTCACATCCTACACTCTCTTTCATCTGCCCCTTGTGAGCTATCAATTAGCATTTCCACTTTAGGCACAGACAATGTGTGTCACAATCACTAATAAATACAAACTATGCAAAGCCACTTCTGTCAAAATAGGAGAGTATGCCAGGCTCCTGGTTTCCAAAATTAGTGTATATTATGTGTTTCCAAGCCAAGCAGCTCCAATAAAAGGCATTGCCAGAGAACATACTGAATGAAAATGTTTGCTTACCCCCTCAAAAAATTCTAAATTATGACCAATTTACTTTTTCCTAAGATTAAAATAATGCTACAAAAGACTTTAAAATATAAGTTGGCAACAATAAAGCTGGTCATTTTTAATAGTTTATGGCATATATATACATTATGAGAAACGTTTTGACGTCAGGAGTAAAACTCATATCAAAGGACAATACAAACATGTTACAGAGCACAGATTATGTTTTATTGCAGTAATAATCAAGTGCCTGTTTGACGGGAAGTGCACTGTTTCTCCCACACCATAATAATGAAAGTATCCTTGTCTTTCAACAGAGTTTCATAATAAAATAATACTATATTTACACACAGCTGCTAGATGTCATTGGCAACACCAATGCCAATATAATTCCTGACCCCAAAGGTTGTGTGTTGTTCTTTTTCTCAAAGACACTGGAAGGTAGCATGACAATCCAAATGAAAACCGGGCTCATGAGCAGGTCCAAAGATACCCAACTTGACTTATAACTAAGGACATGCTAATTCAAACAGTGAGATGTAGCTTTGCATCTAATACAGTGTCAAGATCAAAGTGCTTCAAAGTGCTGTGCTGGCCAGGGTGTGAAGAAGCAGGCACTCTCATAATTTGTTAACAAGACTAGAAATTGGGGCATCCTCCTTGGCAGGCTATTTGGTAATATCCATCGAAAAAATTAAAATACGTATAAACATTGACCTAGGAGTTCTGCCTAGATTTATACTCACACATCAGAGTAAAAATATTTTCTCAAGGATAACTTCCAAAAAATATTGTATACTTTTAAAAAAATGAAAAAGGCAAAGCACAGATGTGTATACATGCGATGCTCCCACTCATTTAGTAAAAGGGGGATATATATGTTTTTGTATACATTTTTTTTCCCCTCCTCTGGAGGAATAAATAAGAACACTTGAGTAGTGGGATATCTCTAGCAAAGGGAAATGAATTGTGGAGTAGAAATATATATTACTTTTTTATTGTATAAATTCCAGTACTATTTGAAAATTTTACCATTCTTTTTTTTTTCTTTATTGATTTTTTTTTTTAGAGGGAGAGGGAGATATAGAAACATCGATGAGAGAGAACATTGACTGATCACCTCCTGCATGCCCCCCACTGGGGATTTGGCCCACAACCTGGGCATGTGCTCTGACCAGGAATCGAACCGGCGACCTCTTGGTGCATGAGTTGATGCTCAACCACTGAGCCACACTGGCCAGGCTTTACCATTCTTTTTTTCAATGAAAAATAGAATAAAGAAATGACTAAGAGCACTTGCCAGTTTGGTTCAGCGGTTAGAGTGTCGGCCTGCGGACCAGAGAGTCCCGGGTTCAGTTCCTGCTAAGGGCACGTACTTAGGTTGTGGTTCATCCCTGCCCCGGTTGAGGTCATGCGGGTGGCAACCAGTCGATGTGTCTCTCTCACATTGATGTTTCTCTTTCTCTCTCTCTCTTCCTCCCTCTCTCCCTCCCGTTCTATCTGAAAATAAATGCAAAAAAAAAAAAGTCCTTGGGTGAGGATTAAAAAAAAAAAAAAGAAATGACTAAGGAAATGAAACTGACTTTATCTGTTTCATTGAAATTCATACTGTAATTAGAATTATGGAGTTACAATTGGCTTCTCAGCCAGCATACATTTTGAATATCCCTAAGAGCCAAAACGAATCACATGATGGTTACCATTCAGAATCCTAATTCCTTTCTCTGTTGAGTAGTATTTATACTTTGGAGATTTCTTCCAGGCTAGCATGACCTCAGGAAACTCATCCAGTTAGGTTCAAGGTCATCCTCTGAAGGTGAAAGTTGAGGTTCTGATTAAGAACATAGTCTGGAATGGACCCAAACCCTAGATCATATAATGCAGAGGGTAAGGAAGGAGTCAAGAACCCTCTTAAAATGTGATAAGCAAAACAGCTTTGAGAAATATCTTATGCCCAAAGTAGGAGGCAGTCCAAAAATTGGATTTCCATTGTCTGAAGACCAAGAATGGACCACAAACAAATTCAAATTTTCAAACCCACCTCAGTTTCATCTACTCACTTTCTCTTAAATCAGATTTAGACTACCCCCTGGTGGTTAAGTTCAGAAGAGAAATTCTTTTCTGTCTAACTCACTGTGGCTGGCCCTTTATTCAGAAAATCGATTTGATCTTATATGAAGACAGTCAAAATTTCAAGCAATGAAAAACATAATAGAATTTGCCATCAGGCAGGAAACAAAATCCCTAATATGGCAGTGTGAGTGGAGGCTGATGGAGAAGACAATAATTGGTAGAAAAAGTTTATGTTTTACATAAAATATTTTTAAATGTTTCCCTGCTTTGCAAATGCCTTGCTTTCTGGCCTCATTCCCCTTTTAAATGACACAGTTTAAAATATTCTACCTAATACCATATGCCCCTGCCTCTCTGAGCTGCAACTGACTCATTGGTCCTAATTTGTACTCATGGGTGGATAGCATGTCACCTCCGTGTACTCTAAATCACCAAAGACACATAAGCATTACCTCATCTTCTACATTACCTAACACCCTTAGAAAAATTTGAATCACTTGATCAGAATCAATCCACTTATATTTGTCTCACTAGTTTGGTGTCTTCTGAATTTCGTGTTAGTATAAGCAATGGTGTCTGAGCATTGTTCCTGGAATACATGGCATCTTTCTATAAATATCAAAATATCTGTGGGCTTTAAGCAGCATGCATTACTATAAAGATGAAGAAATAGATATATTTGAAGATTTGTCCAAGTGCTCAGCGAGTTGTTCTACTTTATTTAGTTTTACTAAACCTGAAACACTCCTTAAAAGGCTGACTTCTTAAAATTTCCTTTTCTCATCTGAGGCCAGAATAAAAAATGTGTTTCAATTTCATTGAAAAACCACTACACAGTTAGGAGGTGGAAAAAGAGGGTGCCTCTCACATCTCCAGGGTTTAAGATAAGCTCCTCAGAACTTACTCCTCTCTCATGCTGGTGCTCCCTGGTCCTCATTTTAAAAGCAAAAGATTAAAATGTAGTTATAATTTTTTAAACAATGAAATAGACAAACAGATAACATTCTAAAAAAAAAGAAAAATATTTTGAAAAGTTACTGCTAAAATTAAAACTACACATGGTCAAACATTGACCAGGAAATGGCTCTATGATGTATTTAAATGGCTAAAAAGTGACAGGTATCTGTCTGCATTGGAGATATAAGATATTCTGATTGACAGAGTCTCTCCGGCAGCTTCTGGGTTGGGAGTCTGCATCATCACCCTTCATCTCACACCAAAATTTCATGCCTACAGCAAAAGGGGTGCATTCATCTCTTCAGAAGGTACGATCAACTACAGACCAACAATTAAATACCAACAATCAACCACAGCACTCTTCAAATCCATCATTGGCTTATGGAGACTACAAACCCACTTTCTCTCCTGACAAAATTCTTTCCATTTCCTGAGGAAGTCAAAAACATGAACTGACCCTTATTAGTTGTTGAAACAAGTTCAACTGATGGATGATTGATTGCAAAATATCAGGGTCGCCATCCATAGTCAAGGCAAGAGTGGAAGCTGAAGGGTGTTACTACACCTTATAAAAGTCTACAAAGTCTGAACCCAGCCCCTCTTTGACTACATTTCTTGTTCGTTTTTTTCTCTCATCCTGCTCCAGCTAAGCTTACCTCCTTGATTATCTTCTCACATACCAGGCCCACTCCTGCCACAGGCATCTTCTCTGCTTGGAATGCTCTTTTTAGATATTGCATAGCTAGCTCCCTCTCCTCCGAATCTGGCTTAAATATCACTTTAATGTCACCATCCTCTCCCCTAGCACTCCTGATCCCCTTACCTTGATCTATTTTCTACATATTACTTACCAGCTTCTAAAATACTATATAATCTAACTACTATGTTTATGTATTCCTATCTATCCACCCCCCCCCACACACACACACATATTATAATGGAATCTCCACAAAGGCAAGGATTTTTGTCTGTTTTCTTCATTGATGCATCCTCAGTGTCTAGAAGAGAAGGGTGTCTGACACATGGTAAACCCTCAATAAATTCAATGTTGTTAAATGAATAAATGAAAGTATAATGAAGACATTGACACTGTTTGGAAGATTGGTTCTTCCAGGTAAGAGAGACACAGCCCTGGGCACAGAGCTGCTAAGTGGTGCATGAGGAGTACCCAGAACAGCACAAGCAAACAGGGTCAAAAAGTTAATGTAGCAGAACTTGCTGAAATCGTTGGTAGTAATTGGTAGAATAAGCTAGGATAGCAGTTGCTTATCTACTGCTGCCTGAAGGATTTTACTGCTTTTTAATCTAGAATATCTCTAGTCTACCTACTAGTCTAGTCACCTTGTTCAGCACAAACATTGCCTCTGGCTTAAAGAGCTTTCAGTTGTTTTTTGATCATCATCCCTCATTTTCCATTTTCTAGGAAGTAATGCCTTCTCTGAAAGGATAGAGGACCCTTAGGGCGAATCTAGATAGTGCAGTAACTTGAAACTTGGCCCCATTCATTCTCATCAGAACTATCAACCGCCAAGGAAACTATTCTGATATTAGCAAAGGAATATATGTACATCATTTATATTCAGTTGATTGGGTTAGGAAAGAATCTTAACAACCCTCTCCCATTCCCTCAGAATTATTCTGTGATATAACAGGAATGTCTACCTTTGAAATAACTGCTTTTCTGTTACAGATACGTGTCTCCATCTCTTACTTGCTCACAATTTACAAAATACATTTGTATTGTCATCTTTTCCCTCTATCACTCATACATTCATGACACACATTCAACTGGTAATCAAAAACAATATTGCTCGAATACTAAATCTTCTGGTAACAGAACACAGTAAGTCATCCTGTTCATAAAAATACAAAGCAAGTCCGGCTGGTGTGGCTCAGTGGTTGAGCATCGACCCATGCACCAAGAGGTCGCTGGTCCCAGTCAGGGCACATGCCCAGGTTGTGCCCTGTGTGGGGTTGATCCCCAGTGTGGGGCATGCAGGAGGAGGCCAGTCGATGTTTTCTCTCATCAATGTTTCCATTTCTCTCTCCTTTTCCCTTCCTCTCTCTCTCTAAAATCAATAAAGAAAATAAAAATTAAAATTAAAAAAAAAACAAAGCAAAAGGGAAGACTAATGCTTATTGAGCAACTACATGTTATACATTTTACAAATGCTACCTTATTTTATCTTTACAAGAAATTTTCACAAGTAATCGAGTATGCTTTACTCCATCAATTAGATGATAAGCTCCTTGAACAAGTGACCATTTTCTATCTTGCTTGTCACCATATACCTAAACCTAACAAGATGTCTGGCTCATAGTAGGTGTTCAATAAAAAGTTTTGAAAAAAAATGAATGAATAAAATTATGTAATGGCAGTTCCTCTTACCTACAAATCTGGCCAAAATCACAATTCTATATCCTGCCTTGTTAGCTGTATTTTACTCACAAGGCTGAGCCTCACAAAATAGTGGGTATGTTCTTTAATATCCCAAGACTGCATCTTCTTTTTTTTTTTTAACAGGCTTAATTCACTTTATTTTTCTTGTATAAAATTATGTGGTGGCCACAGCTAGAGCGTGGGCCCTCTGCACAGAAATTCTGGTGTGGGTCTTTACAACATGGTCAGGGAATTCCTGATTGGGAGACTTGGTGAACACACATCTTTTTCCAGTGGTCAGATGTGGGATAGCTGTAGGTCTTGGGGGTGGTATCAAAGGTGGCCTTGGCAAAGTTGCCCAGGATGGTGGTGCAGCCCCTAGCCGAGGTGTAGTAGACATCCGTACCAGCCATCAGCAGCAGCGTCTTGGGCACAGAGGCTGAGACAATACCAGTGCTCCTGGGGCTGGGATGAGGCACACCAGCACAGAGCCACAGCGGCTGGTCACCTTGCAAGGGACTGTGTATGCAAGATTTTCCCATCTTGTTCCCCTAGTAGCCTCCCTGCACAAGGTCAATAGAGAGCTTGGCCAGGATGATGGACCCATGGATGGTAGTGGCTACTTCCTTAGAGCACTTAACACCCAGACCGATGTGTCCACTGTAGTCCCCGGTGGTGACAAATGCCTTGAATGGGTCTGCTTTTGCACCAGTATCATCTTCAAAATATCTTCCTTGAGGACTGCCCCCAGGAAAAATTCAATAACCTCAGATTCCTTGATGGGCAGGGAGAAGAAGTAGATCTCCTGCAGGGACTTGGTCTTCATGTCCTTGACCAGTCTCAATGTGGCTTCTTCTGTAAATCCTTGGTTATAAGACTTCTTTTCAGGTAGTCTTCAGTTGGTTATTCAGGATAATTGTTCTTTAATTTATTTGTAATTCCAGTTTGGTCCAGGAAGGAGGTGAGTCTATCTTCTACCTATTCCACTGCAATCTTTATCTCCTGTAAAACTACTTTTGCCCCCATCTGTATAGGGAAACATCAGGCTATCTCAGCTTGATTTCATTTCACTCTGACTTAGAATGTTTAGTGAAACATCCTGGTTTTATATGGTTCATTGAAGCAGCCTAGGATAAAAGCAAGATTTCATACAACAGAGCATTTTCATAAATATATTCTTAAAAATCTTCTGTCAAGTTATAGGTCATGGAGGCAGCAATGCAGTTTATGGATTAATTTTAATTCCTATCATCTCATTAGGTGTGAATTAGACAAGAAATTTTCATCTGCTTCTTAGCTTGAATCTTTGTGTAAGCTGTTACTGACACAATTAAGAAACCAGGAACTGACTAATTTTTTTATAGATAAACATGGTTATTTATAAATGACCATTTTTCCAATGGTTCACTATTTTTAGTTAGAACAAAATATTTATTCTGATCATAGGCTCAATTGGAGACTACTTGAAACTAGAAAAATAATTTTAACTTTAATTTCATTATTTAGAATATTATTGAAACTGATATCACATCATAGCCCTGGAGATATTCGTAGTAAAACAATGAAAAAAACAACAACTTTAAAGCATTATTTTGTAGCAAACATACCAGAGTCCTGTTCTCACAAAATTCTATTAATAAAACTTTAAGGGCAGTTTGATTTACATAGAATTAATTCAACCAGGAAGGCAACAGTGAAATGTGACATTAATTCCTTGAGCTAAGAAAAAGTAATTTGTGTACTGGTTTTTGAAAAGAGTATGGACTGCTATTAAAAGAAACGACACAATGGAGTACTATGCAGCTGTAAGAAAGAAAGATCTCTTATTCTTTGCGACGACATGGGAGGACCTGGAAACTATTATCCTAAGTGAAACCAGCCAAGCAGAGAAAGACAAATATCATATGATCTCACTTATTTCTGGAATATAATAAACATAACAGTCTGAGGAACAGGGCAGTCCCAGAGATATGGAAGTAGGGTAGAGACTGACAATCGCCAGAAGAGGGGGTGGGGGAGGGGAGTGATGAACCACAGAACTTGTACGCATGTACTCATAACCAATGGACATGGACAACAAAAATGGGGACGGAGCAGGGAGGGAGGGGGGGCACTGGGGGGAAAAGGAGAAACATCTGTAACAAAAATAAATTAATAAAAAATTTAAAAAAAAAAGAAACGAAATTGTTAAGAAAATTATTACAGATATCAACAATCACAAATACAAGCATAATGGGCACTTTCTTCTCTGCTTTTCTCCCTTGACATTTTCTTAACTATTTTTTATAAACTTTCTCTTCCAGGTGAATTTTAGAATCAAGGTGTATAAAAAGTCCTATTAGGGTTTTTATTACAATTATTACATTGAATTTATAGATTCACTCAGAAATAATTGATATATTTCCAATAGTGAACTGTCTATACAAGATACAGGTTATACCTCTCCATTTTTAAGTATTTTCTGTGTCCTTCAGTAAAGGTTAATAGTCTTTGGAAAATATGTACCTCAAACGTTTTTTGTTAATTACATTCCTAGGTATTTTAAAGTTTTTGGTGCTATAGTGAATAGGCTCTTTCTGTAAATACATGGAGATATAAGAAACCAAGTACATTTGAACTCTAATGGTCTTGGCCTGATTATCAAGATGTGACTCAGCAAGTCAAGTCACAATCCAGGAGTAGTTTTTAAGTTTGTCTTTTTTATTGCATTACAAGATGATGATCTTTCCAAAATATTCAAGGACTTCATGATCAGAAACATATGTACAATCTAATAATGTTTATATTTAACTTGAAGTAAGCTGTTATAAGACAGAACATGTTTTAAGAGAGAAAAATGAGAAATTACCTGAGATAACTTTACAGAACATCAAATTATATAGAGCCCATTGTGACGCACTAGCTCTTTCAGGGCCAAGAGAAGTTTTATTTCAGTAATAGCTGCCAACAGTTTCAGGAAGCCCACGCAGAAACAGTGGCCCTGAAATTTCAATGTTATTCACCATCCCAAATCTTGTGCTAAACACCTGTGGATTGATTGATGAGTTTATCATTGCAAATGATAAATTGCAATTGTAATCTCAAAAAGGATTACTAAAGAGACAAATAGATGACTTTTTATTAAAATGAGGTTTATGAGTTGGGAACAGAATTGTATTTATCATGAAAACTTCAATATGCTGAGCTTTCGTAGAAACAGAATCACTTGCTAGACATTTTTTTTCTCCAAACGCTGTATGTCTCCATTTCTTTCTTATTTAGCTCTACAAGTCACCTCTTCCACCTATTTTCACTGAAAAGCCTAGTCATTTCCAACTCTTGTGAGATAAAGCAGGCCCTTCACAGAGCTCCAAGAATAGTTTCTGCTACTTAAGAAACACCAGATGGAATAGCTAATGTTGTGCGGTGCCTCATCTGCACTGTCAATGTGGCACAACTTTTACTTACTATCAAAATCAGAAAAGTCTTTACCTCCATACAAAGAGAAAGGAGAGAAGCATCTTTACATCATCTTCTAACATAGCTGCATCATGCCCTGAGTCCGCAGTCCAGGATCAGGTTCTAAAACAGTGATATAATCGGGATTGGTAGTAAGTAAGTAAGTAAGTAAGTAAGTAAATAAATAAATAAATAAATAAATAAATAAATAAATAAATAGAATTTTGAGTAGGGATTTGCACAGTGGTGTTAGACAGGTATTGAGATTTCAATGCTAAGTTATCAACATAACTCTAAAAAGAGAAAAGTGACATATATCTAATCTATTTAAAAGACTCAGAAACATGAGGTTTCTGATGGCAACAATCATGTAGGGGGGAAAGACAAAATCAAACCCTTTAATTATCCTTCTAAAAACACCAGTTCTCCCTTCTCCTGAATGGATGGATCATATATCTTCATTCAACTTCTACCAATGTTGAAGGAAGATATAGTCAAAGTTTACCGTAGTTGAAGACACATGTGTTGGGGGAGAATGTGTTTAAAATATACACATGACTACATTAGAGAGAAACCTGGAATAGAAAATATTCAAATTAAAGCTCCAGCTGTATGTGTTCCTGATCTAGAAGTTATTAAACAACATATGAAATTAATAGAAGAAAGTGTTGAGGAAGAAAAGGTTTTCTTAATTAAGATTTTGCAACAGAACCCTAATATTATCAGTTGCACTTAGTGTTTTATCTGTCCATCTCCAAGTCAGCTATCACTACCACAGCCCATTTATGACATTGCCCTGGAGAGAAATTATTCCCCTGCATCAGTCATTCACACAATCAACATTTTATAATCAAGAGGATGGTCATAAAATTACAAAGAAATTAAAGGTTATTTCTTATTGAAAAAAATAGATATTCCTTGTTACAGGCTTCAGAATACCTAACAAAGATATCAAGGTTTAGTAATGTCTCACCTCTAAAAAAGAGGTGACCTGATATCCCCCATCTGTAAAATGAAAATAAGTTAGATCCACTCCACTCAGGATACAACAGCTGGCCAACCTCTCATATGTGCTCATTAAAGGAACCAATGTGTCATAAATTTCCTCTTCTAGTAAGTCTATCTCCTGAAATCAAAGGTGTTGAATAATCAAATAGGTCAAGAAGTATATAGTATTTCAGAATTTCCTTTAAGTTATTTGAAGGGAAAGAGAATTAGTTTAATTCACTGTTTGGCCTTCTTCATAGATATGCTGATTAGAGTGAGTTTGACAAGAGACCATGGGCCATATGGAGACCAAAGGGATGTCAAACCATGGATTCTTCATGAATTAGATGAGCAGGCCCCTGAACCACCAAGTTTGATGATAGCTCCAAAGGCATTATTTTCAGGCAAACACTGCCATCCTAAATTGTTTATGTCTTATTCTAGGTGACACTCTTAGAGATAATATTTTGTTTGATTTGATTATTTTATTATCTACTAATTCTTTGTGTATAAGAATAAAATATGGGGTATATTGTATTAATGACTACAATTTAAAGGAGGTAAGATAAAGTGCAAATGGTAAAATGTATTAGTCAAAACAGGATAGGCTGGGCTGTTGGAACAAATATGTACACCCTAAAATGTGAGGGGCATAACTGAGCAAAGGTTTATATGTTGTCCACATCACAAATTTGTGTGGGAAGGGTTTCTTTGGTAATTTTTATCATTGTGACTTAGAGTTCTTCCATCTTGAGACACTAACATCTTCAAAACACACAGACTTTGCAGTCCCAATGGGAGGGGAAGAGAGAACCAGGAGCAGGAACATAAATTCTTAATTGTTTCAACTTAGAAGTCACACAATTGACCTCTGCACCCAGTGCACTGGCCAGAACTCAGTGTCATAACAGTGAGGCTGGAAAACAGTCTTCCTGGTGCTCAGAAAAGAAGAAAGAAGACACAAATCACTGTCTCTGCCACGAGAGTCATGGGTTTTGGAGTCAAAGAGTTGAGGGCCTGATTCCTATGGCACCTTGGGAAAGTTGCCTAACCTCTGCTTACCTCCATTTCACATCTATAAAATGGGAATAGTAATACCTTACAGGACTGTTCTGATGATTAAATCAATTATCTGCCTAACTGCCTGATTTAATGCTTGATATATGGAGCCATTGTTACTACCATTTAAATAGCTCAAGTTTTTTCTAACTGGCCCCAAGACCAAAGCAGATTTCAAGTTCAGCACCATCAGATCATAACACTGCACCAGTGCTGCCACTATGGAAAACAATATGGTGTTTCCTCAAAAAATTAAAAATCAAACTGCCATTTGACCCAGTGATCCCACTTCTAGGAATATATCCTAAGAAGCCTGAAACACCAATCAGAAAGAATATATACAACCCTATGTTCATAGCAGCACTATTTACAATCCCTAAGATCTGAAAACAGCCCAAGTGTCCATCAGTAGATGAGTGGATAAAAAAGCTGTGGTACATATACACAATGGAATACTATGCAGCTGTAAGAAAGAAAGATCTCTTATCCTTTGAGATGACATGGAGGGACCTGGAGAGTATTATGCTAAGAAAAATAAACCAGTCAGAGAAAGACAAGTATCACATGATCTCACTTATTTGTGGAATATAATGAACAAAATAAGATGATGAACAAAATAGACCCAGAGACATAGAAGTAGGGTTCAAACTGACAAACTTCAGAGGAGGGGCAGGGGAGAGGGAAGAGATAAACCAAAGAACGTATGTATATAAGCATAACCAATAGACATAGACAACAATGCTGGGGGGTGGGGGCGGGAACAGTAGAAGGGTATCAATGGGGAAAAGAGGAGAAACATTTGTAACAAAAAAATTAATTAAATAAAACTAATAATAAAAATTAAAAAATAAAATCATCCTGTGTGGATTTGAGCATGGGCATTTTCAAGCTTATTTCACTGGTTCAAATGCTTCACACACCAACATCTACCTCTAATTTACCACAGTTCTGCCTTCTCTGCTTTCTAATGAATGTGTCAATGGCAAAATTTCTGAGGTTTTACCCTGGCCGGTGTGGCTCAACTGGTTGGGCATTGACCTGTGCACTGAGAGGTTGCTGGTTTAATTCCGTGTCAGGGCACATGCCCAAGATGCAGGCTCGATCTCTGTTGGGGGTTGTACAGGAGGCAGCCAACTGATGTTTTGCTCTCAGAATGATGTTTTGCTTTCACATCAATGTTTCTCTTTCTCTCCCTCTCCCTTCCTCTCTCTCTAATAACCAATAAAAATATTTTTAAAAATTCCTAAGGCTTTTAACTGAATTAACCTCTGGAGTTCTGATATTTGCTTTTCTATTCCCTTGTATGTCTTCCTTTTTCTCTTACTTTTTTTCCTCTTTTTTTTTTTTTTTTTTTTTTTTTTTTTTTAGCAATGGCTTGAAAACCTTAGAGGTAACATTCTGATGATCAAATGCCTCTTTCTGAAGGTTTACGGTGTTTTCAGAAACTAGGTTGAAAAAAATTCAGAATCCTGAATGTCCTAATAAGCAATGGAACCTAAGTAACAGCATTTTTATTCTTTTTTTTTCTTTCTGACTTTGCCTTCCCTCACTAAAGAGCTCAGTTTAGCACAGGTAAATGAGTATACCTTCCACATTAAGCATTGCTGGATCCAGATGCAAAAAAGACAGATCCATCTTCGAACTCTTTATTTTGAAACAGCTAAATAAGGTTCTTACTGAAAAAAAAAAGAAAGCTCTAGTGTTGCTTTTTCTCATTATGCCTTTAATATTTGATTCACACTACAAAGATGTATCAACACAATCATTGGGGGCAAGAGAGATAGCAGCTGCTGCCTAACTAGGAAACCGCTATTATTCCTTGAGTGTGCGCCATCCTGCAGGGCTTGGATTAACTCAAGACTGATACTTTCTCTCCCATGCTTTGTTACAAATCACTTCTGGTAGTACTGGAGGTACTGCAAAGAAGCATTCGACACCCACAAAGGAGTTATTTAAAATGAAATATGAAGCATTCTGACTGCTTCTGGATTATCTTTGCTGTGCCTCTTAATGAATATTTTAAAAGGAAGGAGCATCTTTTCTTCTATTAGAGTTACCAAAAGTGTGTGTGTGCATATATCAACCTTGGCCAAGACAAAACTGTTGAAATATTATCCTAGAAAATAGGAGTCTATTCTCTAAATATAGTTCTTATACACGGAGTTAGTATTGTTTTGTTGTAATTCAGAGACAATCCTGACTCAAGCATGTTTGATTTCCACAGTGCATCCTGGGATTCCTTGGAGCTCCCAGCTACTGCTATTGCAATCCCATCCCTCCCTGCCCCCCAAGCCCCATCTGATGAACGCTGAATGTTCCAGGACAGCCCAACCATCTAAAATGACTCGAGGAGCTGGTATTCAATGGAGCAGAACAAATAAAATTTTACCCATTTTTTTTCTATAAATCCATTGTCTTTAGCTTCTCCAATTCCTGAAATCATCTTGCACCTTAAATGTCTGCATGATCTCTGTAGACATCTCTAAGAGCTGCTTCTAGTGATTTAACCAATTTTAAAACTAATAAGCAAAGTGGTTAAAAAAAGGGGGAGGGGCTCTCATGATTCTTAAACTCCCTGTGAAGGGAGTATGAGGTGAAAAATCTCCAGAAATCATTGACTCTTCTATCATTATCCTCCTTTACAGCCTCTTTCTACTCATCTAAACTAGAAGAAACAAGATAAAACAGGAATCCTTTAACGTTGCTATGTGTTAGTTGCTAAGAAATCACTTTGAGAATGAGTTTGAGTCCTGAGCACATGTTACTGGCTCCTCCGAGCATGGAAAGTTTGGAGGCAATTCTGACCACATTCTCACTGGCCTTGTCAGTCGCCTGTAAAAAGCACTCTATCAGGCTCAGATCCTGGAGCCCGAGAAAACACACATAGCAAGGAGCTGCCCTTACTGTGTACCAACTCTTCTCTATGGTCCAGAAGGGCAATGGTCTACTTCGCTGCATGCCTTGAACAACTCATTTCTCCTCTGCATCTTAGTTCCTGGCCTATTCTTCAGAGTGGCTCAGGCATGAATGAACAGTTTTGTCTATAATATTCTGCCACCTTGTTTCTGGGATAAGGTGAAAATGATAGGGAATAAAAGAAGGGAGTATTAATTAATTTCATTGCAGATATAAGTTGGAGGCAACTGCTGGACTAAAGTATATAAGAAAAATTCTGTGAGTTACAATGAATGGCAGGCTCCATGCATTAGCCAAGGATGGCCCAACACATGGAAAACCATGAAAGAAAAACCAACATGTTCAAATGCATCTCCTCCATCAAGCTGTACCTGGTACCTAAATTGAGGTCTTGAGCCCTTTAAAAATCTCGGCATACCTGAGCAGGATAAGGTAGTAGCTTTATTGGCCTTAGTTGTATTGGCCTTATTAGAAGAGATCATCAACAGATTCTAAAAGGCTTTATAAGGGACAAGGCAGGACCCCCAGTCCAGAGGAAATGTGTAAAGCCTCAATGGGTTAAAGATAGAGTCGAGGGTTGGTGGGGAGAGGAGACAGGATCACAGTTACTGGAAAGCTGGATATAGAGGGACTGGATATAAAGGAATCACAAAGACACTTAACAAAATTCCATATGCTACTAACAGATGAAGGGAACAGGAGGACTTCCAGAGAGACAGCTTTCTATGCACCGATCTGAACTTCCTAAACGCAAGATCTTCCAAGGACACAACTCGTTCAAAAACCTAAGTGAGACCTAAATGTATAGTTGGTTCAGTGGCCTCAGCCCAAAATGCAGAGTTAAAGAGGTAATTCTGTCACTTCTTCACCTAAGGCTTCCTCTATCAGAGAAGACTAGAGCTTGAGAGGAACTCCCTAGAGCATTTCACCCACTCCCTTCATTGGACACCCTCATCATCTTCTGTGATCCTACAAGGACTTCTGTGCTAGGTTTCTGAATATCATACCGAGAAATCAAAACCCATCTTGGTTTTGCCTTATCCTTTCACAGCCAAGTGGTCAATTGCAAAGAATGCAAGCTAATATTTAAAGCCACTGCTCCAAACATACCAGCATGAGGAACAGAAAGGAAAATGCTTCCTTCATCAGTCTGTTTTGGAACTTTCTATATCTAAAATAGTCCTGAAGAGTTTTCAGTCAGGATTGTTTTCTAGTTCTCTCATGTATATGGGAAACTGCCCCATGTTCCAGAGCCTCAGGCAAATAAACTGTTTCTTTCAACATACTAGAGCAGTTCTTTTGTCCCTGAGATAGCCTCACAAAATTGCTGA
This sequence comes from Tadarida brasiliensis, assembly GCA_030848825.1. NCBI lineage: Eukaryota > Metazoa > Chordata > Mammalia > Chiroptera > Molossidae > Tadarida > Tadarida brasiliensis. The sequence goes on along the minus strand of CM061265.1, from coordinate 38,361,746 downwards.
GTCCAGGATGCACTGTACTGGCTCTAAGGCTTAGTAATACGGACCAAAGTCAGCCATCTGTTGAGCACTTATTATATGTTAAGTAATGTTCTAAATGTTTTACATCTGTTCACTCATTTCATCCTCATTAAAGATCACAGGAGTAGCACCATTCATACTTGAATTTTCCAGATAAAACTAAGGCACAGGATAGCTTCAGTAACTTGCCCAAGGACACAGAAGTAGGAAATGGTAGAGCTGTGATTTGGGAAAAAAACAGATTGACTCCAGAGCTCAACCACCTTGCTGCTCTACCTCCCATTGCTTATACCTGCTGCTCAGCTTCCTTCAAATGACTTTAGAGGTGACCTCTTCTTAGGCCAACAAGCCCCAGTGAAAACCAGAGTTAATGTTGAATATCCTTGGCTACCATTTCCCAAACTGTATTCTTCAGAATTCCATTCTCAAGGACATCAGTAAACATGCTGTGAAAAGGGGTTCACTACTGAAATGTTTGGGGATGCTGAGGACTATGTCCTCTTTCAGAGAGTTATAGTTCACTTGAGCATTTCAAAAGTGATGAGAAGTCTTGCAGTAAAGAAATTTAACTTTGTTTAACCCAGCATGTGTCCAGCATATCTGACAATAGGTCTGTTTTTAACCATGCGTCAATTAACTTTCTAGAGAACAACATTTTTAAAACATCAGCTTGAATAAAGCTGGTCTAGAGCCAGAACAATATATCTAAGCTGTTCGAAACATGGTTCTCAACTGGGGATAATTGTGACCCTTAGGGACATTCGGCAATGTCTGGAGACTATCACAACTAGGGATTGGTACTGACATCTAGTAAGTAGTGACCAGAGATGCTGGTATGCATCAGACAATGCCTAGAACAGCTCCTCACAATCAAGAAATATAGGGTTCAAAATGTCAATAGTGCCACTATTGAGGAAGTCTGCCTTAAAGGAAATAACCCCATCTATTCCTGACTTATACTTAGGGAGAGCATCTGTCTACTGGACTATAAATCCCATGGGCAAATAGCTATCTTATCAGTACATGGCACTATTCCTGTTAGATAATAAACATGCTAGATAGCTTATCATCTACGAAGGATTCTTCTCTAGTCTCCATAGTGTATTCTCTACCACAATCTTAGCATGTCTAGCTAAAGAAAACCTCCGAGACAAGCCTTTCTGATTCAGGGAGACTAGCTGGATTAAAGCTTAGAAGGCAACAGAGGAGATGCTAGTTTCAGGCATCCTGGGCAGTCAGCACATCTGTGATATGTTCCACAGTCACAAGGAATGTCTGTGAACCTGTGCCTGCCACTGAGTGCAATGGCTGGCCAAAATAGTCAATCAGAATTTCTGTGTACTGGGAGATGGTGTTTTTCTCCCTAACTTTTGGAGTCTTAGGACAAGAGTTTCTCCAACCCAGAATAGGTAAGAGAAACTGACACACTGTGTTTAATTAGATTAAAGCTGGGTGTTAAGGAAATTGGTAAATAAATAAGAAACTTGGCAAATAAGTAAACGGAATTGGAATAAACAAATGTTCCACTGTCTTAGATAAATCACCTAGAGGCCTAGGAGAGGTCGATTTTGATAGTTTGAAGTCATTCTAGACCACAGATCATCTTCCAGTATTAGGTACACAGCACTCTTCCTGGTGGCTGCAGATTCCCCAAACTCAGTGTACATATGTCCATAACAGATTAGGTTTCAGCCTCTGAGCATTTAACTTTTTACACATTCCAAGTTTGGAGACACTGCACTGAGAGCCATCTGCCACTAAGCGTCTGGTTGGATTTATACCTAATCCATCTCTGCCAGGTGTCTGATATTCACACACCCTGAAAACCCCAAAGCCAAAATTACATGTGACTCTAGGACCTGGAGCTCCAAGATGATGTCATTAAGAAATATTTTAAGAATTCAGCTTAATTTTTTTAAGGCTTAAACTTCAAGGATTATTATTATAATATAACCAGCAATCTTTGAAATAAAACCCAATTGGATATAAATTTTAAATTTTTAAACTAGAGAATTTCTCAACATCGTTTGCTAGTTTTGTCAATGCAATTAAAATGTATTTATCCATAACTGTTTTTTATAATCAGTACAATTTTTCAACACCTTTTTTTTTTAACATGATAGTGTTCATAAGCCTTTGGTTAAAATAATAGATGACTAGGAAATATTGCTTTGTTCTATTTCATTCTGATAACCAAATACATGAATACCGCATTCTATTTTTTTATTAATTTATTTTTGTTACAGATGTTTCTCCTTTTTTCCCCATTGACACCCTCCTCCCCATTCCCCCCATCCCCAGCTTTGTTGTTCATGTCCATCAGTTATGCATACATGTGTATAAGTTCTGTGGTTTATCTTTTCCCTCATCCCCCACCCCCTCTTCTGAGGGTTGTCAGTTTGTAGCCTACTTCCACATCTCTGGATCTACCCTGCTCCTCAGACTGCTATGTTCATTATATTCCACAAATAAGTGTGATCATGTGATATTTGTCTTTCTCTGCTTGGCTTGTTTTGCTTAGGATAATACTCTCCAGGTCCCTCCATGTCGTCTCAAAGGATAAGAGATCTCTCTTTCTTACAGCTGCATAGTACTCCATTGTGTATGTGTACCACAACATTTTTATCCATTCGTCTACTGATAGACACTTGGGCTGAATCCAGATCTTAGCTATTGTAAATAGTGCAGCTATGAACATGGGGGTACATATATTCTTTCTGATTGGTGTTTCAGGCTTCTTAGGGTATATTCCTAGAAGTGGGATCACTGGGTCAAATGGTAATTCAATTTTTTAATTTTCTGAGGTAACACCCTAGTGTTTTCCACAGTGGGTGCACCAGTCTGCATTCCGGATATTAGGTTATACTGCAAAGCTACTGTAATCAAAACAGCCTGGTACTGGCACAAGAACAGGCATATAGACCAGTGGAACAGAACAGAGAACCCAGAAATTGACCCAAGACATTATGCTCAATTAATATTTGACAAAGGTGGCAAGAGCATACAATGGAGCAAAGACAGCCTCTTTAATAAATGGTGTTGGGAAAATTGGACAGCTACATGCAAAAAAATGAAACTAGACCATCAACTTACACCATACACAAGAATACACTCAAAATGGATAAAAGACTTAAACGTGACTTGTGAATCCATAAAAATCCTAGAAGAAAATGTAGGCAACAAAATTTCGGACATCATACGCAGCAGAATCTTCACTGATACATCACCTAAGGCAACAGAAACAAAGGAAAAAATGAACACATGGGACTACATCAAACTAAAAAGCTTCTGCACAGCAAAAGAAACAACCATCAAAATGGAAAAGGAACCCACTGTATGGGAGAGCATAACTGTTAATGATACATCAGATAAGGGGATAATTTCCAAAATATATAGAGTGCTCATACAACTCAACAAAGAAGACAAAGAACCCAATTAACAAATGGGCAGGGAAGCTAAATAGACACCTCTCCAAACAGGACATACAAATGGCCAAGGGACATATGAAAAAATGCTCAACATCACTAATCATCAGAGAGATGCAAATTAAAACAACAATGAGGTATCACCTCACACCTGTCAGAATGGCTACCATCAACAAATCATCAAACAACAAGTGTTGGCAAGGGTGTGGAGAAAAGGGGACTCTAGTACACTGCTGGTGGGAATACTGCATTCTATATACTGCCTTTCAAATAGCCATCCAAGGAACACAAAATCTGCAGTATGTACACTCAGCACCATAGCAGAGGACTATTTTGTGTCAAAAATAGGATTTTAAGTTTTTTGAGGAATAAATCCATATTTTCACTTCTTTATCTATAGTCTGTTAAACATATAAGATATTTATTAAATAGTTCATCAAGTAAACCTAAATTTTGTCATCTTGTGACCTTACTAATAAAAGTGAGAATAATAGCTAATGCATCTTGTCAACTTTCTGTTTGCCAGATCCCATGCCAAGCACACATTACATACATAATTTTCCCCATAATCATCTGAGATCATTTCTGTCATACCCACATTTCACAAATAGAGAAACTGAGGCTTAAGGAGGTTAATAAATGTTCCCAAAGACACAGAGCTGGTAAATGGCAACATGGTGTCACAATCTCAGATGTCTTACTTCATGTAAGTACCACCTGCTAACCGATTATGCCGCAGGAGCTCCCAGATCTGCCTGACTTCAGAGCCCGCTGCCTTAATTACAGTTTTTCCTCAGCCATGAACACATCTCTCTTCTGGATCTTCTGTTAGCAATAAAGTTCGTGGCAAGGACTGTTATGTATTCAAGAATTTCAGACAGCAAGCTAACATCTTTAGTTGTATATGCTGACTGTGCCAGCTGCTCCCTGGGACACCAATTCTTCTGGTTTCTGCCTTGGTGTGCCACACCAACTTCTCTCCCTAAAGGAAAACTTAGAACCGCAAATGTTCAAGTGCTGAGACCAGGCTTCTTGACTTCTCACAAAGTCTGAGGAACCACTTACCTAGTGACAATCTAGGAGCCACTCTTCAGAAAGGCTGAGGAAACTAGAAAAGTGGCACAGAGGTCAAATAAGTGTTCACAAAATATTCAATAAACATCTTAAATATCCTCAAGTTCAATCCCTGAATATACGGAGCTAATTAGTGACAGAGCCAAGACTAGATCCCCATTCTCCTCTCCTTCAGGACCTATTTCCATCGTAACACATTCCCTCTCAAATTACACCAAAGCAAACAAAATACCAGTCTTTCATGCAGGGTGATCCATGGATTTTTCCAGTGACCCTTCTTTCCATGGAGCTTTCTAAAATTGGAGAAAAGAATTATTTATAGCCCTTATTTCAAGGTGCTTTTCAAATACCTAATTATCAAATGACCCACACAAGGGCTAGAGGTGCCAAAGGACAGTAGACTTGGCCGTGTATCTTGTAATCATTCATGTGATGACCAAAACTCCAGTGCTTAGAGAGTCAATGCCCAAGGGGAAAATGCTAGGAAGTGAAGGTAAACATCTGTGCTTGTCATTTAAAGATATGCTGAGGTTAGGAAAAAAGTCTAAGAAATGCTTTTAACTCATTAGAGGTAGGTAAGAAAGTGTTTGATCTCTAAATGATTAGCCAACTTTGCAAGGGTTATCTGGGACAGATTGTCTGTTCCATTCCATTCTCCTAATTGTATAGGAGAATACAATTTTTAGTTGTGCAAGTCTTCAACTGACAGATTAGGCTATTGCCATCAGGCAGACACTGCAACTTGCTTCGGGAGTTGAATGCAGCTGAAACAACCATGCCTGCTTTTCAAGGCTTCAATTCAATGTAGGAAGCATTTTCATGCCCAGGTTTAACTTCATCTCATTGCTCGGAGACCACAGTAGCACAGTTATTATAGCCCAAAGAGAAAGATTACCTGTTCTGCAAGGAACCAGACAAGATAAAAATATAATCATAAAAATATAATCCTGGAATCTGGCCTCAGATGTTAATAGGCATGAGCCAGGGTTCTTGAAAAAAAAATGGATAAAAGGCAGCATAAAAATAAATTTTTTTAAAAGCACAGAAATAATCAGAGTGCAAAATGTTTCCACTTTTTCTTTTCCCCATTTCAGCCATTTTGCAAAGAGAATACCATAAGAGAAGTACCTTTGACCTGCCCTATGCTTGAGGTACCATTAAGGGATGGAGTGATAATAGCAAGAATCTTGGGCTGGGCGCCTCCATCAGAAATAATTAGAAAATAAAGCCAGATCCCCAGGTCCCGTCCTTGCTGATGTGGTTCTGAGAGTACCCACTTGGGTTCTTCTTTAGCTATTAAAGTTTCTCTTTACCATTGCTGGGGCTAACTCTCTATGCACACCCTTGAAATTCTCATTCACTGCCGTCTGTCTTTTTTCATGTTATCGACTGGCACCATGTTCTCCTTTGGAAATTACACTCCTTTCTGAGCTACTGCTCCACATGCTGCAAAACTAGGTACTGCAATGAGTCGACATATTAACATCATTATTTCCAGTTCTATATAGACCTCTAGAATATATCCCATAACCCATCTTATGCCTTTGATTTTTTTCTTCTTTTTTAAAGAAATTTTTTTTCCTTATTGATTTTAGAGAGAGAGGAAGGGAGAGGGAGAGAGAGATAGAAATATTGATGAGAGAGAACATCAAATGGCTGCCTCCTGCACACCCCCCACTGGGGATCAGGCCCACAACCTGGGCATGTGCCCTGACCCGGAATCAAACTGGCGACCTGTTGGTGCATCAGTCAACGCTCAACCACTGAGCCACGTGGGTCGGGCTATGACTTTGATTTCATATCTAATGGCACAAGCTCAGCAAGACAAAGCTTTGGGACTTGACTTTGTCACACTGACTTCACTGATTTCTCATGGGACTTCTTGTCAATATTCTCATTTCTGTACATAAGACTACATAGGGCCAAGGAAACTTAACATATCCCTAGTTATAATTATTCTATTCATTTCATGTCTCCTTTCTTCTTCTCTCCACTCTCCTCCCTCCCTTTCTCTCCTATTCTTTCACTTTCCTCTAGAAACCATCATTTGGAGGTCTTGGGACATTTTCTTCCCAAGTGCTAGAATAGAAGACAGTATGTATCACACCACAGAATGGCAGTCCAAACTGTCAGCCTGTTTTTCTGAACTGAGCCTGACTGCTTAAACTTTTTGTCATTCCAGAGTAAGCTCCCTACCTATTAGGACATTATTTGGTATGTTCAGAAAAGGCTCTTTCTCTCTACCTTCACCATGGATTTATCATCCTCAATTTCACCAATCCCACTGGACATTCATGCAAATAAAACTCCCACTGACTTTCCCAAACATGCCCCGAAGGTGCCTGAATTCCAACAAGGTAACATTAAGTAGACACTTCTCCAGAGGGTTTAGCTCTGTATGTGAAGTAACCAAATGAACATCTTTCACAATGAACTAATTTAAGAACCATTACAATAGTATGTGTCTGTGAAATTAATACATTGTCTGTATGGCATATCTCAATCACAAAGACCAATAGTGTAGGTTCAAAGTTTAAGAATTCTGCAATTTATAAAAAAATTGCATATTTTTCCATAAAAGCAAAAAAAAACAAACAAACAAAAACTCCATAATATCCCTCTCAACATAACAACAATAGCCTTTATTTTAACACCCTTCATTTGAAAACTGTTTTCTAAATTCTATTCCTTGATACTTTTGGTTTATTAATTTATTCAACAAATTTTATTAAGTACTTGCCAGGAAGGTATTGTGTCAAGTGTCTGGATTCAAATTCTGTCTCTGATAATGACCATTTTACTTTTAGGTTGGTCTAAGGATTAATAGAGATAATGGGCTTAGAAATTAACTACATAGGAAAATGGCTTCTGGAATGGCAGCCTGAGGAGCCAAGACCCTCTCCCCAGTGAACCAGTCACAAGCTGAGAAAAAATATTTAACAAAAACAAACCAACAAAACTCTGGAAATGGGTTTAAGGGAATACAGAGATGAAGAAACATTCACTCAAGAAAATCTACCAAATCTTGGTAAGAACAGGAAGTGTCCGTGGCATTTGAGTCACAAACCTCCTCCATCCCATTTCAACATGATAGAAGCTCCAGTCTGTATGTGTGCAGCCCAAAACACAGGGTTCCGTTTCCTCCTCGCTCCCAACTGAGGGCTACGGTGTTTCTTCAGGAGGGTCAGGCTGCCAGTATTTCCCATCACTCACCCACCTACCTGGATCTGTATTTCAGGAGTCCTATTATAGTAACAACAGTTTTGAGGTCTAGGGATAGCTTCCTCTCACTCACCCCTACTCATAAGGTATAAGCTCTATCCCAGGCTTACACACCTTTAATACAGAGACCTAGATCACTCTTGCTTCAGGTCATTCATAGAGTTTCCATACCATGAAAGACAAGCTAAGTAGACCAATAGATGCTGCCCCAGCCCAGCACCATGCTTGTGAAGCCAAGGTGTCACTCCAAGAGACACTTTACCAAGAGATCTCCATACCCAGATCTGGAGCAGTGGTACAGAAGTTTTCCTCAGAAGGAAAGGCAGATATAAAACATAGATCTCTAATGATTTTTCCAGGGAACCAAGTTTTTTGGAAGAAAGTAAGGGAAAATTGCTATATTATTTAAAATGCCCAATATTCACCAAAAACATAACATATGCAAAAATACAGGAAACTGTGACCTACGTATAGGGAAAAACAAATGCAAGCAACAGAAACTACCTTTGAAAGGTCCCATATGTTAGACATAGCAACAAAGACTTAAAAGTACCTATTATAAATATGTTCAAATATCTAAAAGAATCTTTGCTTAAAAAGGAAAGGAAGAGACTTCCGGTCAAGATGGCGGCGTAGGTAGACGCAGTATCGCGTCCTCCCACAACCACATCAAAGTTACAACTAAACTACAGAACAACCATCATTCAAAACCACCTGAAATCAAGCTGAATGGAAGTCCTACAACTACGAAATTAAAGAAGAAGCCCCATCAAAGAAGAAGCCCTATCCAGACTGGTAGGAGGGGCGGAGGCATGACGGGCTGGTCCCACACCCACGTGTGGCGGATAAAAATTAGGAGGACACCTCAGCTGGGAAGGTCCTCCCTGGGGACTGAGGGGTCCCCGTCCCACACCAGGCGCCCAGCTGAGGGTTCCAGTGCCAGGAAGAGAAGTCCCCAGAACTTCTGGCTGGAGAAACCAGCGGGAACTGAGGCTGAGGCGGCTGGAGCCCCCGGCAGCTCCTCTTAAAGGGCCCGCGCACAGACTTACTCGGACTCGCTCCCTCCGGGCTCCAGCGCGGGGGAGGCAGCCTGAAAGGCACCAGAATCATATGGGGAAGAACTGAGCTGTTTGGCATTGGCACGAGGGCTGGGGAGGCAGCTTTCTCCTGGACAGACCTGGACAGACGTGCTATCAGAGGCTTTTGTTCCTTTGGTGAGCCCTTCCCTGGGGCGGTAGACGCCACCATTTCTGGGACTCCAGCAACCTGGCTCACACTGTTTGCCCCGCCCTGGTGATTCCCTGAGGCCCCGCCCCACCCAACTTCCAGGCCCACCCAAGCTATTGCCAGTTGCTTTACCATAGGATTGGCCTGTCTTGGATCCTGCTTCAGCTTTTCCTAAATTCTTTCAAACAAGCAGCATCTGGTCTCAGCTAGCCCCACACCTCTCGCTAAGTAATACATACAAACAAACACAGGGAGGCAGCCAAAATGAGGAGACAAAGAAACAGGTCCCAAATGAAAGAACAGACAAAACTCCAGGAAAAGAACTAAGTGAAATGGAGTTAAGCAACCTAACAGATGCAGAGTTCAAAATACTGCTTATAAGGATGCTCAATGGACTTAGTGAGAACCTCAGTGAACTTAGTGAGGGCCTCAAGAGCATAAAAAGGGACCAGTCAGAAATGATGGATACACAGTTAGAAATGAAGGAGGCACTAACTGAAATAAAGAATAGTTTAGGACTTCCGGTCAAGATGGCGGCCTAGGTGGACGCGGAATCGCGTCCTCCCACAACCACATCAAAGTTACAACTAAATCACAGAATAACTATCACTTAAAGACCGCATGAAATCAAGCTGAATGGAAGCCCTGCAACTACGAAATTAAAGAAGCAGCAGAATGGAGACGGCATACTGTCCTCCAGAACCCTCCTTGTCGCCTAAAAGGAAACGAGATCCTGCAGCCAGGGGCACCTGCGGAAGCTGAGCGACCCCCCCACCACGGGGGAACCCAAGCGGAGCGGGGGAGCTGGGCAACGCCCCCACCAACGGAGGAAGCCGGCAACACACAGGAGAACTGAGCAAACTGAACAACAAAATTGACCCAGAGACATGGAGGGTGGAGTATGGGATGACGGGCCTCAGAGGAGGGGGGGAGGCGGGGGAAAGAGATAAATCACAGAGCCTATGTGCATGGGTGCATAACCAATGGACATGGACAACAGGGATGGGGAGGAGGAGAAGGGGAGGGGGAGGAGGGTGTCAATGGGGGAAAAAAAGGAAAAACATCTGTAACAAAAACAAATTAATAATAAAATAAATTATAAATTTAAGTTAAAAAAAAAGGAAAGGAAGGTGTGATGATAATGTCTTATTAAATAAAAACATAAAAGTTATGTTTTAAAACACCCAAATAAAAATTCTGGGGTTGAAAAGTACTATAACTGAGATGAAACATTCACTAGAGGGGCTCACCAATAGAGTTAAGCTGGTAGAAGAAAGAATTAGTAAACTTTAATACAGATCAAAAGAGACTATGCAATCTAAAGAACAGAGGGATAGCCCAGCTGGTGTGGCTCAGTGGTTGAGCATCGACCCATGCACCAAGAGGTTGCTGGTTTTATTCCCGGTCAAGGCACATGCCCAGGTTGTGATCCCCAGCTGGGGGCACACAGAAAGTTGTCAATCAATGTTCTCTCTCATCAATGTTTCAATCTCTCTCTCCCTCTCCTTTCCACTCTCTCTAAAAAAATCAATAAAGAAAAACTATTTAAAGAACAGAGGGATAAAAAAGAATGAAGCAAAATAAATAACCTCAGAGAAATGTGGAACACAATTAAGTGCAGCAACATATGCATAACAGGAAAGGAAAGAGGAGAGAAGAGGGGAGGGGAGGGGAGGGGAGGGGAGGGGAGGGGAGGCGAAAAGAAAGTACAAAGAACTATCAAAGCAATAATGATTATAATATTCTAAGTTTGATGAAAAATATCAATCAACACATCCAACATATTCAAGAAGTTTAATGAACTCCAGTTTGGATAAATACAAAGAGATGTATACCCAAACACATCAAAATGTTGAAAACCAAATACAAAGATAAAATCTTTAAAGTAGCAAGAAAAACATGACCAAGCATTTAAAGAAGAATTATTACTAAACCTCACAATCTCTTTCCCCCAAAAAATACTTCCTATCTCATGAGGCCATCCTGATACCAAACCAAAGATAGCACTGTTATGAACAGAGTTATGTCTCTCCCAAATTTTCCTAATCCCCAATGTGACAATTTGGAGATAGGGCTTTTAAGAGGTAACTAAGCTTAAATGAATTAGTAAGGGTGGTACCCCAATCAAATAGGGTTGGTGACCTTATAAGAAGAGGAAGACATCTCTCTCTTTCTCTCCCCCTCCCTCTGTTTCATCATTCTCTCCCCACTCCCTTTCCTCCACACACTCAGAGGAACAGCCATGTAAAGACAAAGTGGCATTTGCAAGCAAAGAAGAGAGATCTTACCAGAAACCAAATCAGCCAGCACCCTGATCTTGGATTTTTCAGCCTATGGAACTTTGAGAAATAAATTTTTGTTGTTTAAGCCACAGAGTCTATGTTTTTTTTGTTATGGTAACCCAAGAAAACTCATACAATTATGAACACACACACACAATTATAGAACATTATGAGTATGGATGCAAAAACACTCAAGTCATTACTATCAAACCAAATCTAATACATATAAATATAGTTATACACTATATCAGCAATGCAAGGTTAATTCAATAAAAACATCAATAGCCCTTGCCAGTGTAACTCAGTTGGTTGAGCTTCATACATGTACCAAGTGGTCACTGGTTTGATACCCGGTCAAAGCACATGCCAGGTTTGCGACCCAATCCCCAGTAGGGGACATGCAGGAGGGAACCTATGTATGTTTCTCTCTCTCTCCCTCTTCCTTCCTCTCTCTCTAAAATCAATAAAAGCATTTTTAAAAATCAATTAATATAATACACTATATCAATATAATAAAGTACAAAGCCATACAATCATAATAGATGTAGAAAAAAATCACGATAAAAATCTCATACCTTTCATTATTACTTTTAAAAAGCCATACAACCAACCAGGAATAGATAAAACTTCTGCAACCTCATAAAAGACATCTACAAAAAAATCCACAGCTAACATTATATATAACGGTGAAAGACTAAATGCTTTCTTCTTAAGATCAGGAGGAAGATGAAGATTTCTGCTCAACCCACTTCTATGCAACATTGTGCTCAAGGCTCTAGTCAGGGCAATGAGGCAAGAAGAATAAAAGTTATCCAGATTAAAAAGGAAGAAATAAAAATATTTCTATTTGCAAATACTTGATACAATATATAGAACATCTTTTAAAATCAACTATAGTTATTAGAATAAGTGAGCTAAGTAAGACTTCAAGGTATAAAATAAATAATAAAATCAATTGTATTTTTATATACTAGCAATGAACAGTCTGAAGATAAAATTAGGAGAACAATTCCATTTACAATATCAACAAAAAGAAGAAAATACTAAGGAATAAACAAAATGTATTTAATAAAAGAGGTACAAAACGTATACTCTGAAAGCTATAAAACACTGTTGAAAGAAATTAAAGAACACCTAAGTGAATTGAAAAAAAAAACCAACCATGTTCACGGATTGGAAGACTTAATGTTGTTATGATTGCAATACTCCCCAAATTGACCTACAGATTTAATGCAACCAAAATTGCCATCAAAATCCCAGCTGGCTCTCTTACAGAAATTGATGAGCTGATCTTCAATTTCATATAGAAATTCAAGGGACTCAGAAAATACAAAACAATGTTGAAAAAGAGGAACAAAACTTACAACACCCTACAGTTATCACGATAGTATGGTACTGGCATAAGGATGGACACAGAGATCAATGAAATAGAATTGAGAGTTCAGAAATAAATTCTCACATTCATGGTAAGTTAATTTTTGACAAGAGTGCCAAGACAGCTCAATGGGGAAGGAATAGTCTTTCCAACTAATGGTGCTGGGAGAACTGGATATCCACATGAAAAAGAATGAATTTGGATCCCTTCCTTCCACCACACACAAAAATTAACTAGAATAAATCATAGACCTAAATATAAAGCTATAACTATAGAACTCTCAGCAGAGTAAACTTTCATGACCTTGGGTTACACAAAGCTTTCTTAGCTATGATACCAAATGACAAGAGGAAAACTTGATAATTTGGCCTTTATCAAATTTTAAAACCTTTGTGCTTCAAAGGACATTATCAAGTAAGTGAAAAGAAAATCCACAGAATGGAAGAAAATATTTGCAAATAATCTGTCTGATAAGTGACTATAATATGTAAAGAACTCTTACAACTCTAATAAAAAGAATAATAACCCAATTTTTAAAATGGGCAAAGAATCTGAATAGTTTTGCAAAGATATAAAAGTAGCCCATAATCACATGAAGAGATGCTCAATATCATTAGCTTTCAGGGAAATGCAAATCAAAACCACCATGAGATACCACTTTACACCCACTAGCATGGTTATGATCAAAAGGACAAGTGCTGGCAAGGGTATGTAGAACTTGGAACCCTTATACATTACTGGTGGAAATGTGAAATGGTACGGTTTCCTTGAAAACAGTATGGCAGACTTCCGGTCAAGATGGCGGCGTAGGTAAACGCGGTATCGCGTCCTCCCACAACCACATCAAAGTTACAACTAAACTACAGAACAACCATCATTCAAAACCGCCTGAAATCAAGCTGAATGGAAGTCCTACAACTATGAAATTAAAGAAGAAGCCCCATCAAAGAAGAAGCCCCATCGAGACTGGTAGGAGGGGCGGAGGCATGACGGGCTGGTCCCACACCCACGTGTGGCGGATAAAAATTAGGAGGATATCTCAGCTGGGAAGGTCCTCCCTGAGGACTGAGGGGTCCCCATCCCACACCAGGCGCCCAGCTCAGGGTTCCAGTGCCAGGAAGAGAAGTCTCCAGAACTTCTGGCTGGAAAAACCAGCGGGAACTGAGGCTGAGGCGGCTGGAGCCACTGGCAGCTCCTCTTAAAGGGCCCACGCACAGACTTACTCGGACTCCCACCCTCCAGGCTCCAGCGTACAGGAAGGAGCCTGAAAGGCACCAGAGTCATATGGGGAAGAACTGAGCTGTTTGGCATTGGCGCGAGGGCTGGGGAGGCAGCTTTCTCCTGGACAGACATGCTATCAGAGGCTTTTGTTCCTTTGGTGAGCCCTTCCCTGGGCTGGCAGACACCGCCATATCTGGGACTCCAGCTACCTGGCTCACACTGTTGGCCCCGCCCTGGTGATTCCCTGAGGCCCCGCCCCACGCAACTTCCAGGCCTACCCAAGCTGTTGCCAGTTGCTTTACCATAGGATTGGCCTGTCTTGGATCCTGCTTCAGCTTTTCCTAAATTCTTTCAAACAAGCAGCATCTGGTCTCAGCTGGCCCCATACCTCTCGCTAAGTAATACATAGAAACAAACACAGGGAGGCATCCAAAATGAGGAGACAAAGAAACAGGTCACAAATGAAAGAACAGAACAAAACTCCAGCAAAAAAACTAAGTGAAATAGAGTTAAGCAACCTAACAGATGCTGAGTTCAAAATACTGCTTATAAGGATGTTCAATGGACTTAGTGAGAACCTCAGTGAACTTAGAGAGGGCCTCAAGAGCATAAAAAAGGAACAGTCAGAAATGAAGGAGGCACTAACTGAAATAAAGACTAATTTACACAGATTCAATAGTAGAGTAGGTAAAGCCAAGAAGCAAACCATCGATTTGGAATATAAGGAAGCAAAAAACACCCAATCAGAACAGCAAAAAGAAAAAAGAATCCAAAGAAATGAGGATAGTGTAAGGAGCCTCTGGGACAACTTCAAGCGTGCCAACATTCGCATCTTGGGGGTGCCAGAAGGAGAACAGAGAGAACAAGAAATCGAAAACCTATTTGAAACAATAATGGCAGAAAACTTCCCTAACTTGGTGAAGGAAACAGACATTCAAGTCCAGGAAGCACAGAGAGTCCCAAACAAAATGAACCCCAAGAGGCCCACACCAAGACACATCATCATCAAAATGCAAAAGGTTCAAGACAAAGAGAGAATCCTAAAAGCAGCAAGAGAAAAGAAGTTAGTTACCTACAAGGGAGTTCCCATCAGACTGTCAGCTGATTTCTCAAAAGAAACTTTGCAGGCCAGAAGGGAGTGGCAAGAAATATTCAGAGTGATGAAAAGCAAGAACCTACAACCAAGATTACTCTATCCTGCAAAGCTGTCATTTAGAATCAATGGCCATAGAAAGAGTTTCCCAGACAAGAAAAAGCTAAAGGAGTTCATCACCACCAAACCATTATTATATGAAATGTTGAAGGGTCTTCTTAAAGAAAAAGATTAAAAAAATGAACAAACAAAATGGCAATAAATACATATCTATCAACAATTGAATCTGCAAACAAAATGAACAAGCAGAACAGAAACATTCTCATAGATACAGAGAATTTTGTTGGTTACCAAATGGGTGGGGGCTGGGGGGATGGGTGAAAAAGGTGAAGGGATTAAGGAGTACAAATTGGTTGTTAGACTGACAAACCTCAAAGGGAAGGGGGGTTGGGGGGTGGGAAGAAATAAACCAAAGAACTTATATGTATATATGCATAACCAATGGACACAGACAACAGTGTGGGGAAAAGCAGGAGGGGGGCAGGAATGGGGAGGAGGGGGGCAATGGGGGAAAAATGAGGAACATCTATAATACATTCAACAATAAAGATAAGTTAAAAAAGAAAAGAAAAGAATACAGTATGGCAATTTCTCAAAAGGTTAAACACAAGGTTACCATATGACTCAACAACTCCAGTCCGAGATATATACCCAAGAGAAATGGAAAAACGCGTTCACATGAAAACTTGCACAGAGATGTTCATGGTAGCATTATTTATATCAGCCAAAAAGTGGAAACAACACAAACTTATATCAATAGATAAATAAATAAATAAATAAATAAATAAATAAATAAATAAATAAAATGTGGTATATCCATACTATGGAGTATTAATCAGCAATTAAAAAAAAAATAGTACTGATACCTGTTACCAGATGGATTAACACTGAAAATATTAAAGAATCCAGTCACAAAAGACCACATATTTCTTGATTTTATCTATACGAAATGTCTAGAATATGGAAATCTATTGATACAGAAATTACATTAGTGGTTGCCTATTGTGGGAGGGGTGGAGAGAGAGGGAGTGACTGCTAACAGGGATTTGGGTTTTGGGGTGGAGGACTGATGAGAATGTTCTAAGATTGTGATTATGATTGCACACTCCTGTGAATATACTAAAAGCCAATGAATTGTTCACTTTAAATGGGCGTATCTCAATCAAGGCATTTTTTTAATTAAATGCAAAAAGCATTATACCAGATCTGCATTGGATGTTCTGTGACTGCTATATCCTTTCTCTTTTCTTTCAGCAAATTTGATGAGAATGCAAAAATGACAAAGTGACTCTCATTTGAATATTTAACTTCCCTTGGTAGACCAAAAATTACTTGAGGGCTAGGTTCCTCATGGTGGTTAACATTTATTTCATATAAAAGGCACTCATTATACTAATGTCTGTAAAAACATGAGTTCTATGGTTAGGAGAGCACTATAAAACAGGGATTATCAGCAGGGATTCTGGAACCCTACAAGCTGGATTCAAGTCCCAGAATAAAGATACAAACCTCAACGTTACATCTGTTGCATTTGAATCTTGGTTATAACATTTAGTAGAACTCAGGTAGATTATTAGCTTCTCCCAGCTTTGGTTTCTTTACCTTTTAGGAAAATACATTCCTATGCCTACATTTGCTCATATTCTTTCTATCAGGATGCCCTGTTCTTCTTTGTATCCAAACTTGGAATCCTTCCTTTCTCTGAAATCATCTCAGGATCTGTCTCTGCCATGAAGAAGTCTCCACCAACTCGACCTTCCAGGCCAGTTACCTTACAGGGTTCTTTTGGAGACTGAAAATTAAATAATGTGTGTAGAGTGCTAGAATGGCACTTGTCTCATACTATGTACTTTAAAAATGTTAGCTATAATGCTACTGATTTTTGTTTATTGCCTTCAATGGCAGTTTTTGGTCGAGTGAGTGTTCACTTCAAGCTGGCATAAATCCGTGTGGGGAAGTTGGTAGGAGGACTGCCCCATCCCCAATGCCAGCTCTGATGTCCTCTCTGCTGACTTTCCCCTCTGCTGCTCTTAAGGGCTGATGGAAAAAGAAATAGCATTTGTAGGTAAGGGAAATAGTTTAAAAAATATCTTCTAAACATGATCTCATCACCCCTATTTACTAGAACTCTCCAAAAGTAAGGATAATAATTGCAGCCATCTGTTAAACAACTGTTCTATGCCCTGTGTTGTATATGATGAGCTCACATATGTTACTCAGTTAAGCAATCTCCCCTTCTGCCCACAAGACAAAGTCCACACTGAAAGCATGTGAAGACCTTCCATAATTACACCAGAATGCCTTTCTGTTCCATCTGTATAGCACGCATATCTCTCTGTATCAATGCATGGGTGATTGGCCACGTCCCCTCCTACTTTGTCACTCGCCTAATGTGCCTTTCTCTGCTTTTGTTGTCCTCTGGGCTTGAACTGCCTGCCCTTCCTTCCTACCCATCTCTGTCTGTTCATACTATATCTGTCCCTAAAGGATGTGCTCAAATGCCACCTCTTCTAAGATGTCTGCCCCAATCATTTCCCTCCCCTACCATACCCTCATAAACAATCCCTTCTTTTTCTGCCTCTCAGGAGCCCTTTGCACCTCCATTATAATCTTATAATGTTCTACTTTGTAGCCCTTCTACACATCACTTTTTGGAGTCAGGAACTCATCCTCTGACACTTAGCATCCAAAAAAGAACAACTGAGCACCATGTTTTGCATGCCTTAGGTGCTCAAAAGCTACTGAAATAAATTTAAAAGCTAATCATGAAGACATTCTTGGAGCTGTCTGTGAGAGGAAAATTCTGGTTTATAGTCTGGGGACTAACAGAATGTGCTGTGTGAAATGGCTCTAGAATAATCTTCAAGCACCACCATTTCATTTCAAAAGTATCCAAAATAGGACCTTACCCTTCAGAAACCTCATGTTGACTGCCATAAAAATATATGAAATAACACGAAATGAAGATAGTGTGCCTTCTGCTGCATTTAAATTTAAGACTCACATTAAAGAGAAGCAGTGCTTGGATAAAGCATTTGTGAATTCTAAATAAATCAGTAAAAAGGGGACAGACAGAGGATTTTCATATTCTCAAATGTTTTCAGGAAAAGTGGTAAATTGGATATGCAAAGAGAAGCAGCTTGTATGCGTATACCTCCACCCACCTGCACCCCTAATCATATTGAAGAGCCCCAGGCGATGGTGGCAAAACCACGCAACTGTTAATAAAGGTTCGGAGCTGAGCCACTTGCCAGCAGTGAAGAGACCGACAAAGCTGCCTGAGTGTGCTTGAGGTGGGGAGTTTCACAGCGGAGGTTTTGAACGTAAAAGAATTGTTTAATTCAAAATACAATATTAAAGTTTCGGATCTAGGGTAATCTGACAATTATGTGCTACCCAAATCCACAGATAGCCAAAATAGTTGATTTGATTCATTTTCAGTATTTTTTTCAATCAAATCTCTTCCATTTTCCTTCTTTCAAAGCAACCAGTTCCTTCTAAAGAGAAATGTTTCTTCCATATTTGATATGACAAATCTGTAAGAGAAAAGTGAAAAGCGGGAATCCCAAAGACTCACACGCTGGAAAATTCGGCGCTGGATATCATTTGACAATATTACTATCCTGCCTTTTATAGTATCCTTTTCCCCATGATGCTCAAAGCACTTACCACCTAATTAAAGTATTTGTCTCAGAATACATCTCATCAATCTCAGGTGCACAGAATAAAGCCAAGTTCTAAACCAGTTATTGAACTTAAAATAGAATTCTCACCTTGATTCCAGACACGACTAATGAGAATATATATACCACACACAGGCAACATTAGGGTAGTGGTTAACAGCATGAAATCTAGAATCAGAAAATGAAGCTCTGAATACAGGCTTTTCCATGGAGCAGCCAGCTGTGTGACCTTCTACCATTTACTTACCCTCCCTCTGCCTCAGTTTCCTCATCTGCAAACAGGGATAATAAAAGTACCTGCCCCAGATAATGATGATTAAATAAGTAAATATTTGAAAAAGCTTAAAATCGTGTCTGGTCCATACTAAGCACTATGTAAGGGTCTGTTAAGTAAATACACATGGTAATGAAACACCAGAGAAAGTAAAGAACACAAGAAACGCATGATGAAATCAAATGCTTTGGCCAAAGGGTCAGTTGCCCAAAAAGGTGAAAGACTAGGGTGACCACTGTCTGGGTTAGCTCATGACTGAGCAGTCTCAGAGAATTCTCAGTCTCCTTGCACTAGCTTAGAGTGTAGTCTAAACAGAGTCTTCCTCAACTACGCTGTATGGCTTACTCTGCTACCATCTCTAATTTGTTACTGAACAAATTCCCGCAGATCTTAAGGACGGTCAGCACTCGGGCCGCTCTTCCCCTTGTCCATGTTGCTGCAGATGGACATGCTGTTTGCACCCAGTCCTCAAACACATCAGTGTGTTCACACCGTAGGCCTTTGTCTTCACTATGCCCTTTGCCAGCAATGTGTTCCTCCTTTTCTTTGCATGACTGACCCCTTGTCATTCATAGTTTGCCTTCAATCTGAAAGCTTTTCTTTAACTGCTCAATCTAAAGCAGCAATCCAGGTTCCCTGTCATGTCAGCTCAATTTATTGTCAGCTGGTATTGTGTTTATTGTATTTGGCTATGGCCTTTATCCCTCTACACTCCATGTGAGTTCCATTAGGACAAGGACTGCTGGTCTGCTCTCAATTAGTCCCTAGAACCTAGAATACTGCTGGCATTTAGTCAGCACTCAAATATTTCCTGAATAAGCAAATGCTAAATACATCATTTTCCTGCAACTACTTCCCACCTTGTACTTATTTCTCTCTAAACTTAGCTTTTACATAGAACAGAGAAAGTTTCCATGGAAGTATGTCTGGAAACATCTGTCCCACCACATAGAACTTATTGAGCATTTCTAAGGCACATGAATAAATATCCTCCTGAATAAATTAATAAACAAATCACCTGGAATTTGTACCTTACTTTGTATTATTTGTTATGGCAGAGTTATAAAAAGCATTTTACATATCACAAAGCTATATATAAAAGTTAGTTTTGTTATTATCTTCGGTCAGAGAGGGACACCGCTTGGGCATGTTTTCAAAGTATCCCTAGGTCTGCTTACCCCACCCCACCCCACAAAAAGAAGTACCTGTAATCTCATGACCTTAGGTTATGCTATTCAAACCTGTTAAAATCCAAATGTATAATACAGTCCTGTTTAGTTCTAAAGGCAATTCCTAATGTGAAAAATCACAGACCAAATTAACCCTTGAAAATCCCTTACCTCATCCATGAAGAACAGCATGTACCTATGCCATTTCTCAACAGATCAGTCAGTTTTATTTCCTTCTCCAATATTATTGGAACAGAGAACTATTTCTTCAGCTCATCATCAGATGAAGCAGCTGGTCATACCTTAGGAAATGTACATATATTCAAATTTTAGAATTAACTCAACCCCATAAAACAGTCACACAATGAAAACAGAAACTGAGACTGACCAAAGAGAAACAGGCAAACACACATACACACACCCACACATCCACACACCCCATCTTGTTCATTCCCAATTATCTATAGATGGAATAGAATGGATACTATGAACTGAACTGTGTGTCCCTAAAATTCATGTTGAATCACTAACCCCTAGTGTGACATTAGGAGGAAATTAAGGTTAAATAAGGCATAAGGGTGGAGTCCTAATTTAGTATGGTAGGTGGCCTTATAAGAAGAAAAAGAGAGAGAAACTTCTTTGTGTAAAGGCAGCGAGACAGTGGCCATCAGCAAGCTAGGAAGAGAGCTCTCACCAGAACCCAACCATGCTGGTACCCCGATCTAGACTTCTAGCCCCCAGAACTGAGAAAAATAAATGTCTGTTGTTCAAGCCTCCCCATCCAGCAGCCTGACCTGACTAGTACAAGGAACACATTATAACTCGTGCTCTCTCTCTTTCTCTCTCACATCCTCAATCCTCAAACCCTGTGCTTACGCTTACTTTACTTAAATTAAATGTGCATGTGGTGCAAGTCTTTTGAAACACAGTGACTCATAATTGGTCACTGCTACCTTGAATGGAGGAGTGATGATACTTACTAGCCAGATATCCAGAAAAGCCTGGGAGGACAGAATCCATGGAAGTTAGAACAAACAGAAAGGGCTAAAGAAAATTTGGGCACAAATACTGGTGTATGCCCAAGGTAGGACTTGGGCATCTAAGGGGCGGCAGAAAGGTCTGGGCATCAAGTCTTAGAAGTTTGAGAATGAGATTAACAGAGATGATAAAATAAAGAGACATTGGTAGCAAAGATGACTTTCTTCAATTTGCCTAAGGCTCTTCCTACTCAGAAGTATAAATGTGAAAATTGCTTAGTGTGTTATTAATCTTACTGCAGACAAATAAACAGTCACATTTACCAGCTCTTCATATGCCCATCTCTGTTCATCCTCTTAGAGGACACAAGGAGAAAATTCACTTCCAAAATGACAAAGGGAAAGATTACCTATTCTTACTGAACCCTATATAAAATTTCAAGTACATTGACACACAAAGGCAGGAGAACCATCTCCAAAGAGAAATGGGTTTTGTGATCTTCGGGAGGGAACAAAAGAAGCCACTTCATTTATGCTTTAACAAAATAGAACATTTTAAGTTAGAGATACTGAAGGCTGAGGATTGGAGATAACTTTTAACTGACTTTAATGGATTTTTTTTTTTGAGACTCTGTCCTTTATGGTCTTTTCAAATTTCCAATTTCCTCCATCTTAACTGTCAAAATAGATGGGGTGCTCTGTCCATTACGGTAATTAGTCTAAATGAGGAGAGCGCAGCGCAAGGAATGCAGGAGCCACAGAACATTAGTGTTAATGCCGTCTGTGTTTCAAATGTGAAGAGGCAGTGATAGGCACTCCAAATCCTGAAACACCCAGGCATTCTGTCAGTAGCATTCTCCGGCTCCTACTGTGTGCAAAACACCAGGCCTGGCTGCTGTCTGAAGAAAGAAAAGAAACACAGGACAGTCCTTATCCTGCAGCTTACAAGACTGCAGGTCTCAATGGACCAAGACACTTTGAGAGGTCATCCCCACAAGAAGAGGCCATTGTATCAAAAATGAAGACGATAGCCCTGGCCGATTTGGCTCAGTGGTTAGAGCGTTGGCCTGCGGACCAGAGAGTCCCGGGTTTGGTTCCCGCTAAGGGCAGTACCTCGGTTGCAGTTTGTCCCCGGCCCCAGTAGGGGTTGTGGGGGTGGCAACCAGTTGATGTGTCTCTCTCACATCAATGTTTCTCTCTCTCTCTTCCTCCCTCTCTCTCTCCCACTATCTGAAGATAAATGCAAAAATGTCCTCGAGTGAAGACCAAAAAAAAAAAATGAAGACAACAATTGTTTAGGACTGAAATTGTATCTCTGTCAGACAAATGTTAAGGTGTGTTGCCCTAAACGTAAAGAGAATGATTTCAGGAGACTGTGACCCTTATTTTTCTTAGGAGAGTCTCAATATTGTCTATATCTGATGTAGCTCATGAAAAAAATAAAGTCCATTAAAAACAATTCCTTTATAACTGGTCATCTCCACAGATAAAATCAGCAGGTATTTTTAGTGTGAATGTGAGAGATTTTTAAAAGTGATCTTTGAGCCCTGGCTGGTTTGGAGCACAGTCAATGTGTCTCTCTCACATCAATGTTTCTCTCTCTCTCTCTCCTCCTCTTCCTCTTCCTCTTCCTCCTCCTCCTCCTCTCCCTCTCCCTCTCCCTTCCTCTCTCCCTTCCACTCTATCTGAAAATCAATGAAAATATCCTTGGGTGAGGATTAAAATTAATTAATTAATTAATTAAACAGTCAGCTTTGAGCCTGCTATTGGTAGATTTTCCTACTAACAGGAATTGGATTTACTCTAATCCTTTGACTATCTCAGAGCCAAGACTTTCTGGAAAGGCTTTATTTTTAAAGAATGAAAGAAATTAATCTACTTTAACAATTTCATGGGGATTTAAAAATAACATTTGTGTGAAATTTCAGCACTGACTAAATACGTGCTTGACTTGCTACAAAAATATTTTCAGGCTGACATGAGAATCAATACCATACTAATCAGGGCAGAGCTGTGAAGTAGACATACGTAACAAGCGTGACTCATGGAACAGAATTATAAACAACTTCATTTTTATCTCTCATGGTCTCTTTAAATTTATTCTGTTGGATTAATATTTCCACTGCCTCCAGATGAAAATTCAGGCAGTCCCGACTACTTTTTCTAGATACTCTTAAATAAAAAAATCCTAGAGTCACTTTAAAAGACAAAACAACACTTTATGTCCTTAATAAATCAAAAGTCCAAACTTGAATTAAAGCCTACGCTTCTCCTTCCCCACAGCTAAAGCTGTAGGAGAGAAACGTACAGTTAGAGAACAAAAGGTCTTCTCTCTGTTCCACTTCAAGCTCGAGGTTAAATGGGAAAACCTGGAAGACAGGAGGTTCAAAAAAGACTGTACTTTGATGCAGGCATTCCAGGGGTCCAGGGACCCAAGGGTCTGCAACCCACTGTGAGTTCTTGGCTTCACATGGGAAAGAATTTAAACACAAGCCAGCATACAGTTTAAAGTGAAAGTGAGTGCCCTGGCTGGTTTGGCTCAGCAGTTAGAGCGCCGGCCTGCGGACCAGAGAGTCCCTGGTTCGGGTCACACTAAGGGCACGTATCTCGGTTGCAGTTTGTCCCTGGCCCCGGTTGGGGTCATATGGGTGGCAACCAGTGTCTCTCTCACATTGATGTTTCTCTCTCTCTCTTCCTCCCTCTCTCCCTCCAGCTCTATCTTAAGATGGATGCAAAAATGTCATCGGGTGAGGATAAAATAAATTAATTAATTAAATAAAGTGAAAGTGAGTTGCATAGAGTTTAAAGTGAAAGTGAGTTTATTACTGAGGCAGTGAAACAGAATAGGCTACTCCACATAGAGAGCAGCCCCCCTTTAGCAGAACTTGCTTCCTTTATTGAGGTTTAATCAGGGAGGAGAGTATTCAAGGGAGGGGGAAGGAATGAACATTCAGGATCTTCCCAGAAAAGGGGTGGAGATTTCTCAAAGGAGGTCCGTGGGCCATTTTGTGTCCTTATATAGGTTTTCTTTTCCATTTCCAATCATGATGTGTTGTTTAGCATCTAATGTATTACAATGAGCATTAATGAGGCTAGAGGTTACCCTTAGGTAAAATTAGTTGCCGTGGTGGATCAAGCTGGTCTCTGCCCATTTTAAGCCATAAATCCAGTGTGGAGTAGTCTTCTTGACGGTTCCTGTAGCTTTTATTGGTTGGAGCTGTTTTGCCACATACCCTATTTCAACTTGATCAATACTCTTGTGAGCTGATGTTGGTCTTTCCTCTCCAGATTTGTCATATGTTTAATGGTGAGCTCTTTTTTGGGTTCTTCTGAGATCACCCACACACAAACTCACCCACTTACACAAACCTGGAGAGCTCTCAGCTGCAGTGTCCATAACACAGGAGATGAAATCTCCATGTCATCGGCTAATGCTCCTTCCTCATCTTTGGACATGCCAAGAATCCCTCCAGGTTCCTCTGTTGTGGCCAGGTCAGTCTTCTAGGTGTCTTCTTGGACATAACTTAAAATCACAGCAGACAAGGTCTCTCTCAGAGTATGGAGCCCATATTAGACTCATAGATAATACTCAAGAATTAACCCACTGATTTACTTATTTTCCGAATGCTTTTTGAGCTCCCATTAGGTACCAAGCACTCTTAAAAACATCATATACTGAAATATAAATGAGTAATCAGGCTTAAACTGTACCTTTCCCAAGGGGTATTTGCAGTTTTTAAAGACAATGTTTTTAAACCACATAAATAAATCACACAACCCTAATCACACAGATCTATTTAGTCAATAGAGTCCCAAAAGCTTTTCTAGAAGACAGAATGAGACTTCTACATGGAGGGTGTTCCAGAGACACAAATGTGTTCTAAAAGGTGAAGCCAGTGGGCTATCACCTTTCAATAAGCAATAAGACCACTGCTTTAACTCAGTGATTTTCAACCTTTTTCATATCATGGCACACAACTAATTACTAAAGTTCTGTGGCACCCAAAAAAAAAAATTTTTTTTTACCAATTTAACAAAACAAAAAAAATAGGTATAATTTTGATCCATTCACATGGACAGCTATTGTGTTGGCTGTTGTCATTTTTTTATTTGACAATCTAAGGGAAAAGAGGTCATTGCCCCTAACTAGTCAGGCATTGCATTTTAAAAAATGTTTTCAGCATACCGGTTGAAAATCTCTTCATTAACTTAAGAAAAATTACTCTTTTTAATTGTGTGATTATTTGGGGTAATTTGAGGTTGGCTGATAGATTATACGGAATGAAGGGGCTAAATCTCTTCAAGCTACTCCTTGATTCTGTTTTCATATTCACATTTATAAATCTGTGTTAGTGTTCATTTTTAATAACAGAATCATAGAATATCTGTGCTGGAAGAGACCTTAGAAACTCTGGTCAAAGTCTCTCTGTACATACCTTTTCTGTGTATGTGTATGTAAGGTTACATGGATGTGTCTATGGGAACTGTTGTTAAATAGGAATGTGCTCTGAGCATGCATGCAGAAAATACGTGAATATGAACTCTAATTCCTTTCAGCAGTTGTCTGGATTACAGACCATTTATCTTGTACCCTCTTGCTCACCAGGGTGAAAGCTAAATTATCAAATAAGAAATCTACTTATATATGAGGGAAATACAATCTGGTCTAGCTTGAGGAGTTTGATTCAGGGAAGGGGAAGAATTACAGGAGGCTAATCGAGGTCCTTCCACTCATCATTTGCTAGGGATCTTTGTGTGGGATACTTGACATTTTATAGACCTGAAGGGGACTCACTAGAGGGAGTGTCAGAGAGCACAAAGAGAGGTGGCAGTGTGCCTGGTGCGTTTGAGAAAGAGCCAAGAGGCCTGTGTGTCTGGGGTTTATTAAAAGAAGGGGAGGATAGACAGTAAGAGGAATAACAAGAAAAATGAGAGCAGACTGGAGCATCTCAACCCTGGGTGCTCATTAGAATCACTTGGGGACCTTTCAGCAGATATCAATGCCCCAACCATAAAATCAATGAAATCAACATTTCAGGGATCAGACCCCCAACATGAGTATTTCTTTAAAGCTCACCAGGTTGTGTCTAATGGGAGCTGAGGTGGAAAATCTCTTGTAGGACCTTGTAGATGACTCGACTCTAACATTGGGTGAAATGGGAAACAACTAGAATAGGGGTTTTGAGCAGAGGAGTGTCTGATCTCACTTAGGTTTTCAAACTGTCCTTCTGGTTACTGTGTTGAGAATAAATTATAAGGGGACAGAGGCCAGAGGTAACTTTACAATGCCTTTGCAATAATCTAGATGATGGTGGTTTGGTCTGAGGTGGGAGTAGTGGTGGGGTGAAAGTGGTTGGACTCTGGATATATTTGAAGAGAGGACTGAGGGGATTTTCATATGCATGTGATGTGAGGTAGGAGAGAAAAAGGGAAGTCAAGGATGACTCGGCGGCTGTTTGTTGGCCTAAGTATATTCCTTCCTCTGACATGCTCTGGAAGTACCTATCATCCTTACACTCACTTTTCTTGAAGCTTCTCCCCTCTGTGTTTACTCCATTTCCTCCACGCCCCTATCCTTCTCCCCATGTCCTATCCATCTCAAAATCTTGCTCTTCTGAGAAAGATCTGTAAAACTTTATAAAACCAGTACAATTTTGTTAACCAGTGCCACCCCAATAAACTCAATAAAAGTGGGGGGACTATCTACTGGAATATAAATGAGTAGTAAGGCTTAAAGTGTATCTTTCCCAAAGGATATTTGCAAACAAACAGTGTCTTTTAAACTTCATGAATAAAGACCTATTCTGATCCTAATCACACATACTGACTTGTTCTATGGAGCAAGTTGTGATAGTTGCAGACCTAGAATTTCTACTTTGGAGAGGTTTTCGAGAACAGGGACATGAAGTAAGGGAATGGTCAGGCTAATTATTTTGAAGCTTAGTTTACATAATAATCCTACTGTTTTTCTTTAGATCACAAGCCTATTTGAAGCAGTTTGTAGGTGGACTGATGGATTTGGGGGGTGAGGTAAGTGAAGAAGAGGGAGAGGGCTAAAGCCCTGGGCCCTCCCTTGGCCCTATCACTGTTTTCACACATATTCAATCTCTGTGTTATTATTTTTAAACAATAAGATAGAATATCTGTGATAGATGACATTTCAGAAAGCATCAGTTTCATATCTCTAAGATTCCAGAAAAGGACACTGAGCCTTGGAGACACTGAGTTTCTCACCCAAGGATCCATCGCTATGTCAGATGGGAGGGCCTTTTAATGTTGCAACAAAACTCAAGTTCTTCAGACTTAAGAGACCATAGAACTCCATTCAAACTTCAAGCATCACTGATCTCTTAACTAGTAGTGTAGACTAGACTTCCTTTAAATTTTTATTTTTATTTCCTTTACTTTATTAAAAATAATGTGTGTTGTTATAACCAGTGTAACCACGCAAGGTTGGTTATATGCAGAGCAAGTTAGTAATTTCCTTACCTCCTCCATTATCATTCTCCTGAGATAACTTCGTGCATGTGCACACAAATAATTATATACACACACATATACATATTGTGGTTGTATATCATTTTTTAAATGGGTAATATATATGTATACATTTAAACTCCATATGTATATGTGTGTATATATGTGTGTGTGTGTATATATATATATATATATATAATTACACTAAAACTTATTTTTCACTTAATATTTCATGCATATCTCTTCCAGGAAATAAATACAAAGCTGTATTTCAAAGAATGAAAATATGACATTTTATTCTACCAACTTAGCTCTTGATAAATGCTTTTTGGGTTTTTACTTCTAGAAACACTTAAAAAAAAATAAACAGCAACATACATTTATTCTTACATCCTGATGCTTTTATTTTTATAGGATATCTTCTCTGAAGGCTTGAATAAAATAAATGACTATTAAAAAGTTTCTTCTAATCTCCTTTCAGTAAATTCAATCACTACACTCTATTCTTAAAGTAAGCCTTGGACTTTTTCCTCTTATTTATTCACTGTGCAAATATATATTTATTACTGTTAATATACCTGGGTCCTGAGACACTTTGCTGAATCCCATATTTTTAGATGCTGTTCAAACCTCAATATGGTTCTTAATAAATGATTGTTCTCCACACATAGCTTCCATCCAGCTCACCTCCCATTGCCTACTATAGCAGCTAAAACACCATACAAGCATTCCAGGGCTGAATCTGTGAAAAGTAATAAATCATTTCTAGCAATAACCTTGTTTGCCTTAGGTCGAGACTTTCATTTTGCCAGAGAAAACACCTTGTGCAAAGGGCACTAGAAAATTATGAGTTAGTAGGACCCTGATTAGCCTCTTGTGGTCTTTCTTCCCTAAATCAAAACCTCAGGCAAGACCAGATTGCATTTCCCTCATCTATAAGGAGAACTGCCATTTGAAAATTTAGCCTTCATCCTGGTGAGCTGAAGATGCAAGATAAATGGATGTGCGGGCTGAGCAACATCCAGAGGGAGTGGGAGGCAGTATTGGTGGACTTCTTACCTACAAGCTCAGAGCACATTTTTATCTAAGACATCCCCACAGACTCTCTGCCTGCATAAATTCTCACCTGCACAGGAGAGTCAGGGAAAGAGATAGCTGCCTTTTCACATATAAATAAAATGCCATTTTCTGATTATAACAAGGACTTAGACTTTGCAATGGTTTGAAGGCAGGGGCTCAACTTGAAGAGGAAAGCAATGCTCAATAAGAGACACTATGACAGAGAGTCACTGCAATAGTAAAGATCTTTGGAGTCAGAGACACATGGATCCAAAGCCAAGCTCTCTTTGTACCTTTATGTAGACTTTGGTTGTCATTTAATGTCTATTAGAGCCTTGCTCCCCTCATCCATAAATGATAATATGAATACTCTTATGGCTGTTATAATCATTAAATGAGTATTAAACACAGAGTATGGCATTTGCCACATAGTAAGTACTTAGCAGATATCTGTTATTATAAAAATGGTCAAAGGAACTTCAACTTCCCCATTAGTCCTTTGACCAGGTAGTAGTGTCTTGCATTACAGTCAAAGACTATTATACAAAACTACCAAAGACCTAGGGGGAAAGTTAGCTATCAGATAAAATAGAGAGCATATATCAATAAGGTGGCAAAGCCCAACAGAATACAGCAAGCTAAGAATGGAATAAAGACCCAAACAAGTCCACAAGATATACTTCAGGGCTGCGTTGGGAATCCAGGAGTCAAAAGAACTAAAAAATAAAGTACAAATAGAAGAAAATAAAAGAAAGTACAATAAAATAAAAGTACAAGTAAAGAAACAAATAAGCCCTGCCAGTGTGGCTCAGTGGTTCACTGGTTCGATTCCCAGTCAGGGCACATGCCCAGGTTGTGGGCCCAATCCCCAGTAGGGGGCATGCAGGAGGCAGCCAATCAATGTTCTCTCTCATTGATGTTTCTATCTCTCTCTCCCTCTCTTTTCCTCTCTCTCTAAAATCAATAAAGAAAAAAAATTGTTTGAAAAAAAGAGACAAATAAAGACTGCTAAGACCGGAGTTCGTATAGCACTAAGATTATGATCTCCAAGTTCCTCTGGAGATGAACCACATAACGAGAATGGAATTGGGATATCTGAGTGTTTGTGTATGGTAGGGTTTGGGGAAATTAAGGAAGGATGTTAATAAAGAGATGAGTTAGGGGAGGATCACTGAAGTCCTGCTCTTTCTGTAACTTCAACTTTGTATGAGAATACTCAACAGGAGTATGTGGACATGAGCGGCTACACAACTACACTGACAGTTAACTCCAATAAATCTGATACTCAAATGCCTAGAATTCCTCCGCTCAGTATGCTGAAGGAAAAAATCAATTACTAGGGTTCAGGACCTCTATTATAAAATCTACTGGTTATTTTAAAATGGAGGCTAAAATCATAGGAGTATTGATTTATAATGTACTGGACTATCACTAAAGACAAAATAATAATAATAATAATAATAATGACTCAGTGCTCCATTATCCACACCAACAAAATCAGAACAGTGATAATTCAAAGATTGTTGTGTAGTATTTATTTTCTCAGAGATTAGATTTCATATCCTTTTCATGTCTGGTTCATTGCCTGACTGCTCAAGTATTCTGCACTTTGTCTCAGCTGCCTTAGCGCCCCTCACATCTACCCTGAAAGATTTGGGTCAGTCAGCCAGTCAGCAAAAAATTATGAGACATAAGCCATGCACTGGCTCAGGGCAGTGGGGCACAACCTTAACTCAGCTGCAGCAGCTCTCTAGTAAAATATTCAGAGAGATACACCACTCTAAATGGAGATGAGATCAGCCACGAGAATTCTAAATGGAAAAAAGCGAATTTCCATTCCACCTTCTTTAGTATTTCTAAATAAACCATTTTCAGTCTTCAAAAGGTTCAGAGGATAAATTCCAGGAAACAAGGCTCTAGAGCATTTGATATATAAATCCTGGTTTCACTACAGCTCTGGCTCTATTTTTGCGAAGTGAATTCAGTCTCTAAGAGAACAGCATCAGAAATCTAGAGCCATTGCGGCTTAGTGAATTTCCTGGGTGTACAGTCAGAAACTATGTGTTGAAACATGTATACCACATTCTATCAATGTGATCTTGGGCAAATTTATCTTTTCTTTAAACCTGTTCACAGGGTTATTTTGGAGATATGGGGAGATAATGCAAGTGAAAATATTATGTTAAAAGTAGAACATTATTCATTTATACATGATTATTAAATATAAGAAAATTATTTTACTTTAATATCAATAATTTTTTTCTTATGATCATCACAAATAAATATATATGTAATCAGTATTGTGTACCTAGCCTAGTACTGAATTACAAAAGAAACACAAATAAAATCCTTCAACATAAAAGGACTCCTAACATTTAGTTGAGTTCCAAGTAACTGCTCATACTTTACTTAGCTATCTGTCCCCAAAGAAGACAAAATTACTGAAGGTTTGTCAGTTAAACCTCTGAAAAATAACAATCAGTTTTATTTAGGCCATAAAATATAAAGTGTTTCTAGGTCTTGGGAGGCAATGGAATAAAAGTACTGGAATGAACGAAGGCACAAAATCTCAGTGGCATTTATTCAAATTCCTTAATCACTGGGTTTTCCTATTTTTAGTCCACTAGTCTCTGTTTTATTTTGTTTTTTTCATTGAACTTATTATTCTCAAAAGACCATACTCTACATAAACCCATGATCAAGAAGAGTAGATTATGTAAATTATGCATGTAAATGTAAAACAATTAAACAGATATTCAAAATTAAAGAACAAAAGCAAAAAAAATACACTAATTCTAATTAGAGAGCAATCACACACAGGCTTAGGTGTCTTAGTATCACTTAGCAAGGGGCTTCTTAATGCCTACTGTGTATGTGTATGTATTTTACATAATTACTTTAATGCTTATAGATCTGCATATGTTAAATATATTAGTATAAAAGCTCCTTAAAGTTGATTCAGGTTTTTTTTCCCACAAATTGTCCCTCTTAGCAACATACTTAAATCATTATATTAATGCAATCAACTCAGAAACAAACATCATTTAGTCCTTCTTGCTATTATAGAATGTCAGGATCTGCAGCTGCCTTCCATTAAAGCTCTCAGACTGGACTTCCATTGGCAGAATGAGACCCATTGATTGTGTCAAAGAACATCAGTTTTGTCCTTTAATGGCCCATGAGCTCCTTTCAAAAGCAGTTCAGTAATGGTTATACTACATTAAAACTTCAAACATGCACAACCACAAGATGAGTTTCTAAAGCACAACCTTCATCAGCATCTCAGGGTCATGTGGGAGGAAGAATACTGGCCTGGGAACCAGACACCTGGCTGCTAGTGCAGACTCTGTTACTAACTGGTTGCCATGAGGTTGCCATAAAAAATACAAGACACCCTGTTAAATTTTAATTTCAATTCAATGACAAATTACGTTTTAATATAAATATCTCCCAAATATTACATGGGACATACTTATGTTGAAAAATGATTCATTGGACATCTGAAATTCAAATTTAACTGGGCATCTTGTATTTATATTTGCTAAATCTGGCACCCCTACTTGGGAAAGCTAATGATGGCTTCATCATTTGAGAAGTGCAGGGTTGGACAGAATGACCTCCAAGTGAGACACCATAAAAAAATATTGGATTCATAGGTAAGCAAGAGGCAAAATTCACCATATTTGTATTCCCTAATTCTTAATCAGACATTCATAAAATCACTCACATTTAAAACCAAAACAAACTCGCCTAGTAGTGGAGATGAATACAATATCTCTATAAATTTGCAAACATGGAGGGGAAAAAAAAGACTCAGACATTTTAATAACTTTTCTATTTGCTATCTGTTGCTGCATAATATATTTCCCCAAAGCTTAGTGGCTTAAGACATTTATTATCTCACAGTTTCTGTGGGTTAGAAATCCATGAACAGCTTAAATAGGCCCTCTGGTTCAGGTTCTCACAAGACTTCAATGAGCCCTGACTGAGTGGTTCAGTTGGTTGGAGTGGCATCCCAGACACCAAAAGGTTGTGGGTTGGATTCCCAGTCAGGGCACATACTTAGGTTGCGGGTTCAATCCCTGGTCAGGAAGCATATGGGAACCAACTGATTGATGTTTCTCTCCCATATTGATGTTTTTTTTCTTTCTCTCACGCCCCCTCTCTAAAATCAATCAAAAACATCCTTGGGTGAGGATTCACAAAAAAAAAAAAAAAAAAAAAAGAGTACTATGAAGGTTTTAACTGGGCTATAGGCATCTCAAGGCTCAAATAGAGAAGCAGACACTTCTAAATGTATATGTGTGGTTGTTGACAGGATTCAGTACCTTGTGGGCTGTTGAATTGATGGCCTCCATTCCTTGCTTCCTATTGGCTGAAGGCTGCCTCAGTTTCTTCCCACGTGGGTCTCATGCAGGGTAGCTCACAACAAAGCAGCTTGCTTCATCAGGGCAAGCAAGCAAGAAGAACCAGAGAGAGTACAAGCAAGACAGTCTTTTGTAACCTTATCTCAAAAGCGATATGCCACCACGTTTATCACACACTATTTCTAAAAAGCAAATCAGCATGTCCAGCCCACAATCAAGGGGAGGAGATCATACAAAATGTGAATACAAGGAGGTCCTCACCCCAGTGAGAAGTATTTTAGATACCACCTGCTGTACTTAAAAAAAAAAATTATAGAATGATTATTGAACAGCTATACTTAGTTAAAAGGAATTTATAATTAGTTAAAATGGAGAGCTCTTCAAAAATTGGTGGCGAATATTAAAGACATCAGGCTTTGTATCAAAATGAAATTGTATCATTATTGTAAGCATACCCCTTAGAGATAGATGGATTTCTTCTTTCTAAAGATCTCAAATACAAATGCTTCTTTTCCAGAGTGAAACATGCCAATAGAGATTTGGTTTATCTCTCTTTTTTTTTTTTATCCT
This sequence comes from Tadarida brasiliensis, assembly GCA_030848825.1. Lineage (NCBI taxonomy): Eukaryota > Metazoa > Chordata > Mammalia > Chiroptera > Molossidae > Tadarida > Tadarida brasiliensis. The sequence continues at coordinate 38,328,173 of CM061265.1, read as the reverse complement.
CACCCAAGGACATTTTTGCATTTATCTTCAGATAGAGCTGGATGGAGAGAGGGAGGAAGAGAGAGAGAGAGAAACATTGATGTGAGAGAGACACATCACCTGGTTGCCACCCACACAACCCCAAGCAGGGCCGGGGACAAACTACAACCGAGGTACATGCCCTTTGCGGACACCGAACCCGGGACTCTCTGGTCCCCGGGGCCGTTGCTCTAACCACTGAGCCAAACCGGCCAGGGCTGGTTTATCTCTTTTTGAAAAGGTAACAGCAATTCAGATATGTCTAAATATAACTTTCTTTATTGATTCCAAGTTACCATGTTTATTAGTTTTTATTTTCATTGATGATACAACAAGCTCAATCTTGCCCTTTACTTGATTATTTCTGGTTTTAAGATACTATTTTGGGATAATAATCAGTCAACTTAGGATTTAAATTCAGGCAAATTTAACTACTGGCTCTCAAATTTAAGCATTCAGAAAATTTATCTTAGGATGTGTATTAGTTTCCTAGGACTGCCACAAGAGAAAAAGTACCATAAATCAAGCAGCTTAAAATAGAAATTTATTCTATCATAGTTCCGGAGGCTGGAAGTTGGGAATCAAGGTGTTGGAAGGGCCATGCTCTCTCTATAGGCTCTAGAGGAGGATCCTTCTTTGCCCCTTCCCAGCTTCTGGTGGTTGCCAGGAATGCTTGGCCTTCTTTGGCTTGTAGGTGCATCACTCTAATCTCTGCCTCTCTGTTCTATATTTCCTTCACATGGCAGTCTCCTCTGTATCCAAAGTTGCTTCACCTTATAAGATATCAATCATTGGTAATTTGGTAGGACCTCATATTAACTTGATTATATCTGCAAAGACCTTATTTCCAAATAAAATCACATTCACAGGTACCAGGAATTAGGACTTCAGCACATCATTTTGAGGGACACAACTCAACACACAACAAGGTGCTTAATTAAGATGCTGAGTCGAGCCCCACAAGAACCGCCCATCCCCTGGGAGTTTGATTCTGTAGGTCTGGGCAGGGAATTAGGGATCTGCCAGACTGACAAACTCTGCAAGTATGCTCTATGGGAGTGGTACACAAACCACAATGGCAAACTCTGTTCAAGCCAACCAGCTATCCTTTCCCACTATTGTTAGACAAGCAATAGTTAAAAGCCTTTGTCATCTTCATTCTCTCAATGAGAAAATTTAGATGAGGGGCAGTGTGGCAAAATGAATAGAACAATAAGGTTAGCATCAAAGGACATAAATATAAATATTGACTCCACACTAGACACATGACTGTAATTTAGTCCCTGAACCTCTGTTTCTTCCACTATATCACTGTGTTTTTCTTAGAAATAAATGAAATAACATTTGTAAAAGTATCTAGCCAGTTCAAAATAATGTTACACTGTTAGGATTTTTAAATGGCGATAAAAATTTATTCATGTCACTTAATCCAATAATTCCTCTTCATTCATCATTCATTTGTTTAACATAAATGTATGAGGTGCATACCATATCCCAGACACTGAGCCTGGCTTGAGGGATGCAACAGTGAACAGTAAGTGTAGTCCCAGCTTCATATTCTGGAGGAACTAGAACTTAAGGAAATAATCTAAAATATTAAAAGAGATAATAAACATAAAACTATTCATGACATTAATAAAATAGCAGAAACAATAACTATCTAACAAGAGGAAATGTTTTATCTACTGATTGAAATACTGCAGACATAAAATACAAACTATAGTAATTTGGGAAAAAATGCTTGTGTAAAATAAAAATTAGGGCACAAAATATCTTGTATACCATGACTACAAATACATAAAAAATAGAGAAAAGAGTGGACTAAAACTGATCAAAATAAAATAGTGGTTAAGATAATAACATTATGAGTGGCATTTTTTTTTTTTAACTCGCTGGATGGAAGCATTAGTTTCTTCTTTACTTGAATTTGAGTTGGGTTTTGTTTACTTGTTTAGTTTTTGTTTGTTTGTTTTTTAAGTAGTTGCATACTATCTGGTTACGGTTCCTGACTGACAGTCAATCTACAAATGTCTGGTAGATCCAGCTTCTTCCAGGTGTGTGAGGTCTTCCTTGAGGTTTGCGTCCCAACGAATCTCTTCCAAGACCAGATGCACTGTGCTTGTTCCAACATACCACCATTCATTCCTCCTTTGTCCCAGTATCCTTCTGTGGGGGCTCAGTATTTTGCTGGTCTTTCCAACTAGAGCAGCATCTAAATAACAGGCATTCAGCTTATATCTGTAGGATTGAACTGAGATGCTCTAAAAATGACTCCAAGGTTTCTTTTTCCTAATTGCAATGGACACTGTGCAGCATATCACACAATAACTAGAGTTTGAATTATTTTTCCAGGAATTTTACTTTGGCCTTCCTTCACACCAACAGGCCCTGTGCTGTGAGCTTGGCGAGGCAGAGGGAGGTGTTCCAGTCCCGATTTTGTGACCACCAAGGATCCTCTCACTCCCATTCCTTCCCCAGCCCTGACTCCAAGCTGCTAGATGTTCATTTACAAAGTTACTTTTATTAAACAAAAAACTAATTTCCCTTTTTATTAAAGATAAAAATGAACTTCCAGTCAGAGCTTTAGACAAATATGAGACAGACAGCAAAATTCCAACTAGGAGCAAGTGCATCTGACTTTGGTTATCCTGAACAATGACTTTTTTTTTTCAATTTTATTTTGTATTGGTTTTAGGTGTACAGCTTAGTGGTTTAGTGGTTAGATAATTGTGTACTTTGCATATAGTGTTCCCCTCGATGTTTCCAGTACCCCAACTGGCACCATACATAGTTATTACAATATTATTGACTGTATCCCCTATGCTGTACTTATATCCCTGTGACTATTCTGTAACTACCAATTTGTGCTTCTTAATCCCTTCATCTTTTTCATCTAGTCCCCAAACCCCTCCCCTCCGGCAACCACCAGTTCACTCTGTGTGACTATGAGTCTGTTTCAATTTTGCTTGTTTGTTTATTTTGTTCTTTAGATTCCACATATAAGTGAAATCATACGGTATTTGTCTTTCTCTGACTGACTTATTTCACTGAATATAATACCCTCTAGGTTCATCCATACTCTTACAAATCATTAAGACTTTATTTTTTTATGGCAAGTAATACTCCATTGTGTAAGTGTACCACAGCTTTTTTATCTACTCGTCTATTGATGGGCACTTGGGTTGCTTCCATAGCTTGGCTACTGTAAATAAGGCCGCAATGAACATAGGTGCATATATTATTTTGAATTAGTGTTTTGGGTTTCTTCAGATAAATCCCCAGAAGTGGAATCGCTGGGTCATAAGGAAAATCCATGTTTAATATTCTGAGGTAACTCCATACTACTTTTCACAGGGGCTGCATGAGTCTGCATTCCCACCAACAGTGCACGAGGGTTCCCTTTTCTCCACATCCTCTACAACATTTGTTTGTTGATTTATTGATGATAATCATTCTGACAGGTGCAAGGTGATATCTCATTGTGGTTTTACTTTGTATTTCTGACAATTAGCATATTTTCATACGTCTATTAGCCTTCTGGGCAGAGTGCCAGAGGCACAGTGTAGGGCTCTGAGGTGAAGTTTATAATCAATGACTATAAAAAAATTCCACAATGTGCTTTAACTCTTTCTTGTTAATATATTAACACATTTGCAGTTTTTTTATTCAATATTTAGCAAGCAAGGTAATACTCATAAGCATTATTGTCTTAGCTGAGTTCTTCCAAAAGATGACTCTGAGAACGGTATTCCAAGGAAAATAGTTTTTTTATGATATATAGGAAATATATAGGGAATAGAAGGACAAAATTTTAAAATAGAGGGAAAAAACATGATAGAGGAAGGGAAGCCAGAAAATAAAGCCAATATTAAGACATCTCCCACAGTGGGAACTGAAGCTACCCTCCCTGAGGAACTCTGAAAATACAAGTGTCATTTTAATCTTTCTTTATGTACACTGCATTTAATACTATGATATATTTTGGTCATAGTAGACAAATATTTTGTTTCCTACTATCTGATATAGGCTAGAAACTGCCTTTTGATAAATAAATCTTTATTTACTTTCCTTATCATTGATATTTTTTCCCCTAAAGCAAGGATTTCACAAAAACTAATTAATTTGAGGTTCTGGTTTTCTGATACATTGAGAGGTGGTAAGGTATAGTTGTTAAGAACCCACGTCTAAAACCTGGGTTCAGATTCTTTGCCCAGACACTTACTAGCTATATACCTTCAACCAAGTTACTTAACCTCTCTGCCCTTCAATGTCCTTATCTATAACATGGAAATAATAAGTTTACCAACTTGGCAGTGCTATGGTGAAATTTTAATGAGTTAATATAAATAACCTAGAATAGTACCTGGCTTTTAATGAGCCCCTTTATAAGTGATAGCTGTTATTTCTTCATTATTTTCACTCAGCAATCATTTACAGAGCCTATACTCTGTGCCAAGGGTTACAACTTAGCAGTTTAGTAAAACAGACTAATAACAACAGTCAATGGACAAATTAAACAGATAATTATATCACCATGTAGTAAGGACCACAGAGCACAGAACAGGAGCAATTAACCACTTGGGTGAAGCAGGGACAAGTTTTCCCTTGGAGTTGGTGTTAGTGGGGAAGCAGGCATTGTGAGATGGAAGAGATTATAGATGCTCTGGGAAGGGAGAACAGCCTGTGTAAAGCAAAGGACTTGTGAACTGGTGTAGGTCATTAGAGCAATAGTAAGAAATTAAAGTGTGACTGAAATTTAAGTGTTGTGTGAGAAGTGTTAGGTTTGGATAAGGGAAAGATCTTTGCTCACCAGGTGAAGGATATCGACTTTTCTTCTACAAAGAAAGAGAAGCCAGAGGTGGCTGGGTTTTTGTGTGTTTGCTTGCTTTTGTTTTTTGTTTTTGCAGAAAGTGACATCTCAGATTTGTTTCTTAGAAAAAGAATGTATTCATAAATGTTAAAGACTGGCTGAAATCAAGAAAGCAATGAGTCTGCTGTGGCTACAGTTCAAGTTGGAGACAATGCAAGCGGAGCAGTGGGGCTCTCCCTACAGCAAGGCAGTAGGGACTAAGAGCAAATGGCAGGTTGAAAACACTGGAGTTTGGGACTGATTGAATAGACCTGAACAGAGGAGAGGGAGGAGTTAAAAAATGACACTGTGCCCTGGCCGGTTTGGCTCAGCGATTAGAGTGTCAGCCTGTGGACCAGAGAGTCCTGGGTTCGGTTCTCGCTAAGAGCACACACCTCAGTTGCAGTTTGTCCCTGGCCCTGGTTGGGGTCATGTGGGTGGCGACTGGTCAATGTGTCTCTCTCACATCAATGTTTCTATCTCTCACTCTCTCTCTTCCTCCCCTGTCTCCCTCCTGCTCTATCTGAGGATAAATGCAAAAATGTCCTCAGGTGAGGATGAAAAAAAAAAAGACACTATGATGTTCAGCTCTTACTCAGTTGGCCACAACATTACGAGGCATAAAGTATACAGAGACAGTCCAATTTTGGATCAGGGTTGAGGGGACTATGAGGAGGTTAGATAATGACAGAGTAAATTTGAGAAACCTACAGGCAATTCAGACCAAGGTGTCTATTTGGGTATCTTGGTTTGGGAGACATCAAGATGCACATATGTGAGTAGATGATCTCTCCCTGAAGTTATTTTCTATTTGGAAGAAAATTAGATGATGCCCCAGTGCCCTGATCACACCAAAATAAACATATGAAATGGGTATATCTACTAAGCTGAATAACATCTCTCACTCCTAGTTCTTGAATGGGTAAATTTTATACAGAAATCACTGTATATCTCTTTCAAGTTCCCAGTAAAATCATATAGCCATTTTGTTTTATAATACTGCCCCATTCTAAAATTGACAGGGAAAGTCAAACCTTGATTCAAAATATATAAGCCATAATTATAATACAGTTGTTCTGAGATTAATCTGTCAGTAATCACTTGATTTTCAAGACTTTTTTCACAGAGTGGTTGGCTCTTTCTCCCTTGTTACTGTATATGTGTTTATCCTATGGTTGTACCATTGACAAAGACTTTCTTAAAGGAGGTCTATGTTTCAGTAAGGATCTTACCTTAACTGTAATCCTCTGCTCGGATTCTAAAATAATGAAGCTGGTTTTTCTATAAAAAGAAAACCACACATATCTCCAAGTGTTTTCATCTTCAATGTAGTGGTCGTTTAGGAGGCTAGGCATCTTTTTCCAATGATGCTGCCATTTCTCAAAACGACATTAGAATTCTTTAAGAATAATCATCAAAGTCTACCACTCTTATTTTAGTGTACTCAGTGACAGCACATTCTCACCCTTTAAAGTTGGTTTTGATTTTTATGACCAACCAACATCATTTGCAGCCAAGTTATTAAGGTAAACAAGTAAAATCAAGAATGAAGCATAATTATAGAATAATGGTAATAGTCTTATTCTGTTTCCTATTGCTATAGGCAAATCCCAAACACAAAGTCTAAACATGACTGTATCCTTGCAATAAATGACCACTTTGAAGGAAATGCACATACAATTATATGTTCTGGTCTGTTCCTTGAAAGGAAAAATCAATCTCATTACTTTGTTATAAAATCTTAGTATTTTACTACTTTTTTATATTTTTTAATTAAAAACTTCAAGACCTTTCATCAAAGAAATTAATTTTAGATAAAGTTTAACAGATGCTAAAGCTTTTAAAAATATATTTACCATTAGTTCTTTGCCCAATCATCATTGATGATTTCTAGACAACCCAATTTCGACTGATTTATTACTAATTTAAAGTCTCCTTGTCCTTTATATATAATGTAACATTCTGGTATTTTTTAGTTTATCCTCTACGACTACAACCTTAATTTAACCATACATCAACATTTGAGATAACACAGCTAAAATGTTAATGAACAAGTCTAAAAAATACCACTGGCCAATTTTTCATTAAAAATAAAATACCCTTTGGAAAAGAGTCACACAGATTGATCATGACTGAATGCTGTTCCCTTAAGGCAAAACAATGACCTAAATTTAATTGGTTCACATAAAAGGAGTCTTATTAGACAAATCTGACAGACACTTTTGACTGAATGTCATCTTATCTTTAGACTTTTCAGCAAATACTTTTATAAATGCCTATTTATAGACAAATGCTTAATTGTATTAACAATTATATACAAAGTAGGCAGTTAGTTTGGTTTTTAGTGCCTGCTATGTACTAGAGGTGATGCTATGTAGTAAAAACAGTGGAAAACAAGACAGACACAGCATGATCCTTACCCTTACAGAGTTTATGGTCTTGGAACATATCATGAACAATTTCTGATTCTACATAGATTTTTTTCATCCTCCCTTTGTGCATTATAAGGAAAACCGACAATGATCAAATATCACATGCAATTCGTTTTGATGAAAGTTTTGAGTATGGTTCACCAAATCAAGTGAAAGTGTGTGAAAACTTTAAGTGGTCTTGACTTAATAAAAACATGTACTACCTTGATAACAATACATGCTAATGTGTCTTACCAGCCCATTTCTTCTGAGTGGCATCATTTTATTGCCTTTTAGGAGCATAACAGATGTTCTCGATCTTGTATTTCATTGTTACCTTCACTGATATACTCCTCCTTTTCTGGGTAACCTGCCTATGGAAAAATTTCAGATTCATATGGAATATGGAGCTGACGACAGTAAAGGGAAGAGAGGTATGACAGAAGCATATCCCAAGGTATAATAACAACCACTTTATTTTTTATAGGTCTTTAATAAAGCATTTGAACAGCTATTTGGAAATATCAAACCCTTAGCTATACAATAATAGTTTTTTGGGTTTTTTTGAGCACTCACTATGAAGAAAGTATTCTTCTTAGCACTTTACATATGTTCTAACTAACACAAGCACCCCACGAGGTAGATATTATTGTTCTTATCTTACAGATGAAGAAACTAAAGCTCAAAGAAATGAAATAATTCACCCAAAGTCATACACCTTATATTTGTTTGAAATTAGGTTTAAACTCAGGTCTGTACAACTCTAAAGCCCAATTCTTAACCACTGTGCTACACTACTTTATAACAATAATTAAGAAGGAGAAAAAAGAGGAAGAGTAGGAAGAGGAGGAGGAGGAAAAGGAGAAATGTTATCGTGATAATTATTGAAACTCATTGGTAAAGTCAGTTTTTATTATTCTATTTAAATTCATTACCAAACTAATTACAGCAGAAAGATAGTGGAGAAATAGTTGTCCATGTTTGATCTACATCCTAGATAAAACTAAGAAGAAATACAACTTTATATCCCCAGGTAGGTTGTGGGTTCCCATTACCCTATCATTACAATTGTTATCTCTTTCCCATATTGAGTTTCCAAAAGCTATCTTAATATCAAATCCTCACTGGTGGCAGTTCTCAGATGTGTTCATATTTTTCTACACACTGGGATCCAAAGCTATTGCTGTCTCTTTTATGTAGACTTCAGATTCATTGAGAATGAGGAGGATAATTATTTTAGTCAATACTTTCTGCTCCAAACTCTTCAATCTTTTCATCTGATTGCTAATAAGAAATAGAATTGACTGACTTCTTCCCTAGCCAAGGCATAAGGCCACACACAGTACAAGAGCTAGGGCCAGGAAGAATAAAACCATGTGGTTAGTTGCTTTGCATGATAGAAAAAGAACCTCCACAGGGAGAGAAAAAGCTTTGAAATCATAGCCCCTGGGAAAAGTTGACCAATAAAACACAAGGTCAAACTAGAATGTGGAACTATAATCCAATTTGAGCAAATCTTGTAATTTTGTGAGACAGGACAAGCATCATCTCTAAAAGTTCAGAAGGGGCAATGTAACCATTAGGTTTTGTCTATAACATTAACCCATGTGATACTGGGGAAGGGAGACAGAGCAGCCCCGGGAAAGCCTAGTAAGAAAGCCTCAAATTAAATGGTTGAGATAAAGGGTTAGGCTGTCTCAGATGACAGAGGTGAGATTAAAAGGAAATGAGATAAGCATACTGCCCAGACTTTCCAGAGATCTCTCCAGTAATCATAGATCTTTATGTTATCCCATTCTGGCCAATGAGTGGACCTAGAGTCAGGAAACTAGATCATCAGATCTAATCACTAAACAAACCAAACTATTTGGACATCAGGCTTAAGTGGGCCCACAAATCTGATCTAGGCCAATCCTACCACTTTGAAATAGCTCATAGCACAAGAGAAGCTCACACAAGTCCATAGCACAAGTCCCATCTTGGAGAATATTGGGGTTCTGGAAAAAATTCCAAACATTTTCTTCTGGTAATTTCTGGGATGGTAAAGATGATAATGATGATGATACAGTATTTAGGAATGATTATTTAATATGTATCAAGCACTATGTTAAAAACTATACACACAGTTTGATGGTTCTCAAACAGGTCTACTTTGGAATTTATAGGAACATTTTGAGTTGTAATAATGACAAGGGTTACTACTGGCATTTAGCAAGTAAGGGCTAGGGATCTAAATAGTCCCACACAATGAAGAATTGATAAACTTGAAATTTCAGTAGAATCCCTTTGACACAAATCTGATCTAGGCCAATCCTACTCCCTTGAAATAGCTCCATGTGAGTTAGTTCATTTAATTTTGACAATGTTACAATTGTCATCTTCATTTACTAGAAGAGAAAACAGAGGTTTAGAGAAGTTAAGCAACTTATCTCTGAATGTTGCTCACACAGCTTATCAGTGGCAGAACCAGAATAACAATCCAGACAGCCTAGCCCATTATATGGCATGCTGAAACACTGAAATCATGTCCACAAAACTGCACATGCGGGCTAGGTGTTAGGAAGACACACAAAGCTAAGAGAAGCAGCAAGAGAAGGGTTGTCTTTTTCAATTTTTGTCAATAGACAAACACTATTTCACCATTTACTTCAGGTTTGCCCAGTGCTATCTCAAATTGAGAAGTATACAAAAGGCAGTAAATGCAAACTTTGAGAAGAACCTCTTATCCTGGGCTAAAACCATGTCTCAATAGCTCTGCCTTTCCTTTCTGTTTAATATGATATAATGAAAAGCACACAGGACTGAATCAGAATTCTACATTTCTAATCCTGGATTGGCCACTAATAAATCTGGGCAAGTCATATTCATTGCCTATTTCTCAGTGTTTTCCAAATATAAAATTAGATGTCTAACTTAGTGATCTCTTAGATCCTTTCAAGTTCTGTAGGTTTTTTTGTTTTATTTTCCACTTTGCTTTGAATGGTATGGAAGGTTGAACATGTGTACAACATATTAGTCTTCAGTAAATGTACATATCTTTTAAAGGAAGGGTGATTATCCAGGCACAGTGCTAAATATTAGCTAACCTATAGACAGTATAAGGATCTATCTTCAAAACTCCATCAGTGTTTGTGGAGTATTGTGGGTGGCTGAGTTTACAGGGCTCAGTTTTGTCTATAGGGACATCAATATTTCACATGTACTTTCCTAAAAATTGTGAGAACCCTATAGCACAAGATGAAGAAATGCTCTTACTTTATGCAGTTGAGCTGTGAAATTTTAACAGCTCATGCTTACAGGGAAAACATTGAAAAATCAGATGTTTTTGCAAAGGTTTTTCAATACTATTGACTCTTGCAATAAGAATCCAGCATGAAGAGAGAAAAACATCAAAGTAAACACTCCCAGAGTCCAGAGTTAGAAATCATCCTCCTACCTACATGAAAAAAGCTATTCTGAATTTCTGTCCTGTACGTTCTTAAGAAATGGTGGGTATTAAAGTCAAAACTGTATAAACCAAGCATCTAAAATTCTTCCCAGAACAGAACGGCACACTAACCTCCTCAACAAATACACTCTTAAAATACACAAATATGTGAAAATATGATTTTAAAAATCCATTATTAGATTGAATCAAAGTGAGGACATACCTACCAACATGATTCTCAAGACATCTCTCTTCCTTTCTACTCTGGCATTCCTTAACATGGATTTTGATCTGAATAAATCTATATTTTAGGGAAGTATCTCATTCCTTCTCTTCTCTTTCTAACTGCAGATGATCTGATTGAAACCTATGGGAGAACAAGCTCTTAGATTTGACTAGTTGTTCTCTATGTTTCTCCCCATGCTTTCCTATATGCAGTACATTAAAGCTAAACCACAGCCCCAAACACCTAACAGAGAACAGCACATTTAAAAACTTGGTGGTGAGAACTATTCTGCTTACAACTGTATTGAACAAAGAAATGGCTGTTTGTCTTTAAGAGGGGGAGGTTAACACCTCAAATGAGGATAGTAAATGCATTTTTATAATAAATGTAAACCTAATTCACTCTTTGATTTTCCAAATCCTGGTGCCTATTTATTCTCTAACAAAACATTAGCTTGTGAATAGGAAAAAAAAAGTGATCAGAATACATGTACATATTTTTGGTATTTGATAGGAGCTAATTAAAATATTTTTTCCATTGAATGTGAAATTAAAAAATAAAAAGAAAGAGATGGGCAGCAACATATGTCATTTATTACTAAAATAGCTGAGTAGTTGGATGTGGCTTATATCAGTGAAAGAGAGTGCTTCTCAACGTTGACTCCAAAATTAGACAAACTAATCTACCCAGTCTTAGGCAATGCTGGGCAGGACCGGGCTCTCCCTTCATACTCAGCCAAGGAAAGGTAGAGCCTTCACTGGAGAGGCGTAGAGCACATACTCCCTGTAGGCAGTTAGTTCTCAAGAGGAATAAAGGAAGGAGTAGATCCAAGCATGCCCAGTTTGCTCTTGCCAAACTCATCAATCAGACAGTGCTCAGTTCCCTGGAAATGGGTGAGCAAAGAGGCAGAGGGAGGCTAGGTATGTTACATTCTGCTCCTCCACATGAGAAAAAACAAAGGAGCAGGGAAGAAACAAATTCTTTAATATTTCTGTAAGGCAGGCATTCACTTGGCTTGGGATAGGCAACAGGGAGCAAATTCATATCCCCACTGCCTGTACAATCCCTTAAAGAGTTATCAGAAAAATGTTCTATGTAAATTACCACTTAAGATCATAGGATTAGATTTCTCACAATGCAACGCTCAACTCCTAGAAATAGACAACAGGGGCATTTATGTTTGTGCACAACTTTGGAGCTATCTATTTTACAGACCTGATACGGAGAGAAGGAGGGACAGGTCAAATTTCAGAGAAAATGATAATATTACTATAATCTATTATGATAAAGAAATTCTTAGGAAAACCAACTAGAATTACTTTCTTTTCCCCATGATACCCATACTAATGAGAAACTTTACCTAAACTATACCCAAATCTAGCTGAGAATTATTCATGTTGGCCATCTGGGTAGCAAACTATTTCCATGTCTAGTGATGTTGCTTTAAAATCACATTTTCCACTCTATTCTCTCTCCAAATTGCTCCTCTTACACTAGGTGAATTTCTTTCATTTTAAATCATTTAGACTTCAACTTTTCACCTATAAATATAGAGACAAAACTGAACTACAAGACTTTATCCAGAATAATATCATATGGAAACCTTAGTCAAGAGGGTTCTCAGTAAATATAAATAAATAAGTAAATAAATAAATAAACAAACCAATAAATAAATAAATAAGAGGGTTCTCAACATTAGGAAAGGTGCTATTTTTTAATGAACACAACCAGCTTTGTTTTTGACTGTCATCCCAGTTTTCAGATTTGTTTTTGCTTATCAAAGATGTTTAAAAGAATTACTAAGTTCTGATTGTTTACCATCCCTTAATAGATTTAATAAGAAATACTACATCATGATCTTAAGGATAGATTCCTTTAAATTTACAATACAACATGCATAGTTTTAACAATGATAAATGCAGTTTTGGAAACCTCTATGAACTGTGGCAACTAGAACATTCATACAATGAACAAAGCAGGTTCATATTAATACAGAAACTTCTCTTTGCTATCAGTGACTAACCATGGAGGGAGAGACAAAGACTGGCATATTATGGTCATTCTATAAACTACTGTGGGGTCATTTCGATCTCAGTCGCTTGCACTCATGAGTGATTTAATCTGCTTCGTCTTCCCTTCTACTCCATGAAAGAATCTTGCTTAGGAAATAAAATAAAATGTGTGATTTCTTCTAAGATTCCAACTAAGCCTACCCAAGAAAAAGTGTGTGTGATAGTCTCACCTCCTCTCCTGAAAAATAGCTCAAAGGTAGAAAAAAAAACAAGAATACATTTGAAGACAGCCAGGCATTTTGTTCCACCTCCTCAACTATAACCCCATATGTGATACTAGAACATCAACACTCTAACAGCAGTGACCTGGCTGGACCCTCACCTGGACCCTCATGAAAGCAGAAGTGCCCAGGCACTGGTTCTCCCACCAGACGTCACACATACTGTGAGAGGCAGAACCAGAACTAGAAACAAGGATTTCTGACCCAAGTCTAATGGCCCTTCCTTTATCCAACCTGGAGCAAGAGCTGTGGCTTAAATATTAGAAGACTAAGGGAAAACAGTAAAGTTTTATTCTTTAAACCCTACTAAGAGAAGAGCTTTTCCAAAAAGAGTCCTTTACTTAGAACTTAGAACTTACATTTGGATGGAGGTTGTTAGATACCTGAAAATGTCAATAGTATGATTCAGTTTTTACAGCCTCAATAAAACAGACCTATATTTAGTCTTTTAGAACAAAATTCTGTTTCCTCTAAAAGCTATCAGTGATCAAATGTGGGATATGTGGGGCCAAGAGACAAAAATAAAAGGTGGAAGACGACATTCCAACTACTTGTTTGGGTACATTTTAAAGAAATTCCTGATCAGTTTACTGATAGAATTTACGGGATGATTTAGTTTCATCAGAAAGTAACATGTTCTTCATGAATGTGTATTAATCCAAATAAGGTAGGTCTGTCTCCTTACAACCATCTGTTGAAAATGAATTTTTATGAGTTGCCTTCTCAACACAGAGAGAAAACAGATGTACATCTAACCTATTAGTTCAGCCTATTCTAAAACTTGATAAGATGTCTAAGATGTCACACATACACAAATTAAAAATAAATCTGTTTACCTTGTGCTTTTATAGTTTAATATTTCATGCAGAACAAAAGTCTATAAATAAAACTGTTTAAGTTTCAAACCTGATACAGCCCAAGTCACCCTGCTTTCTGCACATTCGCATCACCACTGAGCCTTTATTTTTTTAATACTTTAAAAGAATTAAAATTGATTTGGTCTTACTGAAAATGTCAGACTGTTGTCCTGAAATGATAGTGAACAGAAGGGTCCACAGAAGAGGAAATGAATAGGCAGAAGTGGAGACTCACTGGCCTTTTTAAGCAATGGTTTAGAAGGATCAGCAGTGCAGGCACGGCACAACTTTCAGTCTGAAGGGTTCCAGCTACTTTGCATGACTCCGTTACAGAAGGAGACATCCGGTTTCCTATTAGTTGTGAAACATTGGAAGGCCTGTTTTCAAGAGTTGATAGAAAAGTCTCTTTCCCTAAGTGCTAACAGAACTGATAGAACTATCTTTCTGAAATTGTCTATTCTGTTTTCCAAAACAATGTGTACATTCCTTCAGAGCAGGGCCAGATTTTATAGTGCTTTGCTTCCACTGTGTCCAGCAAATGCTTGGAACCCACAAGACGCTTGTCTATGATGGTAAGGAGTGTGATTGTCATCTTAGAGTTCCTTCCAAAACACAGAGAGTGAGAGGACCTGCTTTTCATCTTTGGTTTGACTGTTTTATTAGCCATGTGGACATCTCCTTTCTGAGTGGCATAGTTTTTCATCTTTAGAACTGATGCTCCCAGTCTCTGATGCATATAAAATCCCATGATATGTGGTAGAATAAGACAGAACAAGAGATCTATTAAGAAGCAGTCCTACAGCCCGGCCAGTGTGGCTCAGTGGTTGAGCATCAACCCATGCACCAAGAGGTTGCCGGTCTGATTCCCGGTCACGGCACATGCCGAGGTTGTGGGCCCAATCCCCAGTGGGGGGCACACAGGAGGCGGCCAATCAATGTTTTCTCTCGTCGATGTTTCTATCTCCCTCTCCCTTCCCCTCTCTCTCCAAAATCAATATAAAAAAGAAAAAGAAGCAGTCCTACAGCAAGTCAGTCTAGAAATCCTGAGTATTTCTTGGACATGAAAACCCCAAGGCTATCACCATGCTCTTATTTCACCCTCATCAGAGCCTCCTAAACTACATTTGCTTTGATTGAGGCTTCAAATATATTTTCAATATCTCTGTATATTCATTTATAATCAATCCCATAAATATCAGTTTACTCATGAAATGTCATTATATGGCTACATGGCTAGAAATCACATTCCTGGCCTAGAGCATCCATAGAAGAAACAGAATGGAAACATATGACATCCCTATGGTTAGTTAGTTAGCGAGTTAATAGAAAGAACTCTTGTTTTGGTGTTCCTTTTTTGTTTTCTGTTTTTTTATTTTGTTTTTTTTGTTTTGTTTTGTTTTTTCAGCACTACAAAGAGCACTGGTTTCAGAGTTGGAAGATGTTAGATTCTAGGACTGCTCTTTACCTTTGAGAGTTACTTCATCGCTCTGCGGTTCAGGCTTCTTGTCCATTATCCATTAAGATTATCTTCAGAGGATGGGATCACCCCCCGCCCACATGAGTTAGTGTGTATCAACACATATTGTAAAGCTCTATATAAAATCTAAAGCAAGTATTAATAGAAGGAAAATGGAACCAATGTCTTCTTCACTTTTTCCTTCCCAAGTTTCTAAATGTTGTCGTTTTGATTATTTTGCTTTGATAGATGAGTATAGTTTAAGTGATTGTAATCTTTGAGATAGGAAAACAGATAAAGAGTTGAAAAATAATAGTCATAGAAAGTACAGATTGCCCCCCATGTTCACACCACCACCCTCCTATGCAAGGAGCATAGCATGTAATTCAGGGTTTAGAGTTATAAAGTGACTACCCACATGAAGAAAATACTTGTTCCTATGGATTTATTGAATTCCAGGTACTACAAAAGTTACATTGCCATGAGCCACCTGGGAGACAGTATGCTTTTGTAGTAATTTGTATGTTATAGAGGGTATTTGTAAACAATTAGCCCCTAATTATCTATATTGGATTATTCGCTTTGTAATTTTTCCCTGGCAAAATTTGAATCCCCAAACTAGCTTTCCTTTGTCATTCCACTACAATGTGGGAAGCTATTTCTTCTCCACCCACACACATTTTTGGGTATGTGTTTTGGAAATTAAAACCAATTTATTATTATCCTAAGCAAAGTTAAGTTATGATGGTAAATCTGCTGCCAAAAATATAGTCAAGACATCTTCCAAAGGCAAATATAAATGCTTTGAGGTCATCCAGTTTTCACTTACTTTTCTACTCCTCTCCAGAAAAATAATCTACTTTTTTTTTGGTTCAGATGTTCTTTAATTTGCCTTCTTTTCTGCTGCTTGAAATCTGCACTGTTTGATCAAATTAGTGCAATGATGATGTCACATTTGAAATAAATTAAAAATAGTCACCAAAGGAACGCGTTTTAAAAAATAATCTCAGGTCCTTTTCCTAGATATGCTTATTACTGGGAACATACATTTTAAAGACCACGGCAGTTGTTCCCGTGAAACATTGGGAAAACCACTAGTCTCATGCAAATCAGAATGGACCCACACTTGAGTCCTGCATCCAATTGTTCGATCAGTCATTGTCGGGGAACTCTGACTTTCCAGCGCTTTCACTGTCTGGATCTTGACAGTGAGGACTTTTCATCTCAAAGCATCTCAAGCAATTCAACTGCACTTTATTTTGGATCTTATTTTAGTCCCGGATATAAATATCGCAAGGCCACCACATTGCCCAAATTAAGATAAACAGACACACAAAAAGCACTTCTAAATGTGACCTACTTAAAGTTAGCAGGGTCTTTATTTCTGAAAACCTATTTACCCACTTCAGCTTCTAAACTCAGCGGGGGCAATTTACTCTCCAAAGTATTCAATCAGATTTTCCTACCAATTAGGGTAATTATCAGCACAATTTAAAGAGATTTCTTAATTATAGCTACAAGTATTTTTCTCAGAGAAAACAAGCCCCAGAGCTTTTAAAAGACTTTTTTAGAAATAGTAGGTGAGCACTAATTTCCATGCCTCACATCAGAGAAAAATATATACATTTCTTCTAGCATCCATTTTCAGGTCATAAACAAATCATTTATCCTAGCTCTTAACACTAAAGGCTCAGACCTACATTTTTTTGTGTCTAACATTTGGGTGCACATCACTTTGCACTAACATTGGTTAGAAAACAATATCTCTGACCGTCTCATTAATTTAGAAGTAAGTGTGAAGCTATCTTGGATTTCCTTTCATGCCCGGCCTGGAGTGTCTCATTTTTATTTCTTGTTAAGGACACACTTACCTAAGAAGCAAGGAGGGCTTGTGCTGGCCGTGCTATGACTTAGCTTCTCTGCTTATGATATAAAGCACACCACTCACTCACTCTCCTGTCTGGTGTAGGTTCACATGGGGGAGGGTGGGCTTGAACAAACGCTACAAAGAGGAGTTCAGATGGGTTAAGTTCAGTGAAAGGCCAGAACCCCCTTGAGCACAGGCCAAGTGATCTATGTTCTAAGATATGCCAACTACACAGGGAGGCAACCATGCACAATTCATCACCACCTTCTTTTTTCTTTTAAGCCAAATTACATATTGCCATGAAATCTCCCCTTTTATTTAGAAATCTAAGTGTATGTCAAGGGAAATGTAATCACACAGCTCAACTGTCTCAAGTGTAATCTTTGGGGGAGTTATTTGAATAATAGCATTCGATTTACTTAGCACTTGTATGTCCATGGGATGCCTAGAAAGCATCAAACAGGTGTGCACAACACAGAAAAGACTCTGCCCTGTGAACAAATGTCAAGTCAACAGAGACTTGTCAGCTCTATGTATGTCAGTGTTAATAACTGAAATCAACATAAAAAGAAAACATTTACAATTAAAAAACAATTATAGGATGGTAAGAACTAGAAGGGACCTTAGGAATCAACAACACATCATTCCTGCTTTGTAGAGGAGGAGCTACAACTCAAAATGGTCAAATGATCACAAAGCAATCTGTCATAACAGAAACCAAGTATTCTAACTTCTATATGAATTCCACTCCACCTCTTCTCACTGCTCCTAAACAAATGGAAGCTTCTGTGGGAGGGTCCTATAATCCTCCTTGTCTTCCAAAGACTTACATATGTCTGTACATAGTCAAGTATGGTAGATAAGGGAAACACTTCAGACTTTGGAGTGAAACAGGGCTGGGTGGGATTTCAGGTGGTCTTAGGGACTAACTATTAGATCGCCACTAATTAAAATTACATAGACATTGTAGAAATAGGATATAGCTGGAATCTGAAACCCCAGTATGTAAAGAGTCTGAGCATGTATTGCAAATGAATGAGGCAAGACCAGAGGAGACTGAGAACCAGCCACAGCACATGTGCACTTTCAGCATTTGTTCTCATGAGGTTATGTCAATCCAGGGCTTCCAGATTGTCCTATTTTACAGGAAAGCCAGAAGTCCAAAACATTGTATGAAATCTAAGTTTTAAATGGTTAGCAGCTCATTCAAAAGTTTTAAAACATCGTGAGAGCCAAATAAAACATTTCTGCAGGCTCCGTTTAGAATGTGAGCTGCCAGTGTGTAATTTCTGAGTACGTCTGGGCAAAGAAAACATAAGGAATGAAGCCAGATCAGAAACAATTATAGTTTTAAGAGGAAAAACTGTTACTGCCACTTAACGTAGGAATATATAACTCAAAAATTCAAAGTTTAGAAGCCTAAATTAGTAGAAAATTAGTACTACTATCACTTGATAAATCAATACACAATCATAAAGTTGTCTAAGGAATTGTGCTAAATGTAATAGGGGATATAAAGATGAGTATGACATTATCTTTGCCATTTATAAGTTTACTCTTTAGTGAACAGGATAGGAAATTAACAGAAATAGAATGCAGGAAGAATGTAAGGTCATTAGAAGGTAGGTATACAGTTTCAAAGAAAAGATAACTTAAATTTGGATTGAAAACTCAAAATGACTCTTGGAAGAGTAAGTGAACTGGGAGGTAGTGGAGACCAAGTTGTTCAGTCAGTCAGTGGATGACAAATACCTATTGAACATCTCAGGCACAGTCTGGGTGTACGAGTTACAGTGATGAATAAGGCACTCTGACCCCAAAAAGCTTACATGTTAGTGTGCAGTGGCAATATATGAGAAAGAAAACCAAGGAAGTATTATTTCAACTAATGGGAAGTACTAAAAAGAAAGTCATGAAGGGTCAGGGTAGACCCCCCTCTCTATTTACAGAGGTGGCGTTGTTCATTTTGCATATCCACATATAAACTCGGGGATCCTGAAAAGCCCAACACACATCTGAAAACAGGCTGTGCTTGTCTCCTTAAAATTCCTTAACTGTCACCAATAAAGAAAATTTACCTCCCCAACCTGTCTGTTGCTGTCTTTCCATCACACATACAGTAAAGAGATAAAGAGTAACTGGGGCCTCTGTAGGGAAGAGGGAAAATATCTCTTAGGAGGTCACATTTAAGGAAGGAAGCCAGGCATAAGTCATTCTGAAGAGTAATTCTGAAGTACACTCTCTGCAGAAGGAACGGCAAGAACGAGGCCTGAGGGGAACGGGCTTGCCATCCTTTCAGAGCAGTAGTCAGTGTGGCAGGAATGGTGGATGAGAAGCACAGAATGGCCAAGGTCAGTGAGGCAGGCAGTGGCCAAGTATTGAGGTCTTTTTAGGCTGTGGTAAGGAGTTTGATTTTCTTCTGGATGCAGAGTGAAGTCATTGCAGGATTTTATTTTATTTTATTTTATTTTATTTTATTTTATTTTATTTTATTTTATTTTATTTTATATTTTATTTTATTTTATTTTATTTTATTTTATTTTATTTTATTTTATTTTATTTTATTTTTTTAACCCTCACCTGAGGATATTTTTCTATTTATCTTCAGATAGAGTGGGAGGGAGAGAGAGAGAGAGAAACATGCACATGAGAGGGACACAGCGAGTGGTTGCCTCCTGCACGACCCCAACCAGGGCTGGGGATGAATGGCAACCAAGGTACATGCTCTTGACTGGAATCGAACCCGCGACTCATTGGTCCGCGGGCCGAGGCTCTAACCGCTGAGCCAAACCAGCCAGGCCGTTGCAGGATTTTAAACAGGAAAGTAACATGATCTGATCTAGGCCTTAGAAAGGCCAGTCAAGTTGGTCTTTGAAAAATGTACAGTGGGAGCAAGGAGTAACCGTGGCGATGGAGTGCCATTTGGGAGGCTGAGTCAGCATGTAAAACCCTGGCCCGTGTTTCAGGCAATATACCATCCCTCTTGCCAATGTACTGTGCCTCTTACCTGTTATGTAAAAGAGCACCACATCTCATCACATGACTAAGTCAATTCCATGATCCCTCTGATGGACACTGCCAGGAAAATATTGGTAAAAATGTTTTTTCATATTGATTAGCATCTGATAGCACCTGTGTGAAGGGTTTGGGGTATCCCATGTGACATGGCATTCCAACAGCCGATGGATCAATTCCTTAAATGTTGGTTAAATTGAAGTTAACTTGAAGATTTAACTTGAAGAAGGTAAATAATAACTACTTTGGGGAATGGTTCAGAGAAAGAACAAGATTGAGAAAGTATTGTATGTCACCCCAACCCATGCTTTGAAATTTGGGTTTCTTCTTTACTAATAAAATGTATAGCAATTCACATCATACTATACTATAGATTTTCACTATGTTCTTTTTGTAATGCTTAGTACATTTTCTTCCAAGGAAATATCAGCATTTAACTTTTAAACTAAAAATTGGAAAATCCCCATATCGCAAATATCCCTTCCCCAAAGGATTACTCAACATAATAATTTTATTTCAAATGTAGCCACTTAAATAGTTACAAAGATATTTCTGACATTTCAAGAAAGCATTAAGATACACAATAAAAGTAAAGCTAATAAATCTGAAAAATAAAGAAAAAATAAAAGATTTTTCTAGAGTTAGATATATCCTATATCTATCTACCTATTTACCTCTCTATCTAGACAGAGAACCAGGGGGCCAGAGAATACTTACTTGAAAATTTATAACTAAATAAATCAATAATTAGTAAGGACATTGATGTTGTATTCAAAAATCTCTTTCTATGCTGAAAAAAAAAAAAACAAACACAATAGTTTAATTTTACCAAATTTCCAAGGATGGATGATCTCTCTCGTATATAAATTGTTCCTGAAGAAAATTATACAACTTACATTATAAATCAACTTAATCTTGATAATATAACTAGAAAAAAGCAGAAGAAAAAAATAAAATGAATAAATGTGCATAATGTCTTAAATAAAATGTTAGAAAATTAGAATCTAAAGTAATGTTTTCAATAAAAATGCATCATTACCATATGGAATTTATCCTAAGAATGACAAGATAATTTCACATTTGGATATTTATCAACATACTTTACTGCATTAATGAATTAAAGGAGAAAAAAAAATAGGGGTTACTTCAATAGATGCTAAGAGAAAAAAAAGGCATTTAAAAAATTTAACCCCTGTACATGATACCTTAAAATTCCTAGAAAACGAGGATTAGAATGGCATTTCCTAAACTTAATAAAGATTAACTGGTAAAGCCATATAACAAACATCATACATACGATTGTACCTTAAATATATTCTCATTAAATTCAGGGGTATATTAAGGCTGACACAAGTATGAAACGGTGTGCTGAAGGGCATAGCCAAAACCAGAAGCAAGACATGGAAAAGAAGTATAAGGGTTGGAAGGAATAGGTTTTGTTGCAAGTAACAGAAAATCCTAAGAATCCAGATAGTAGAGATAAACCAAAGAGTTTATATGCATATATGCATAACCAATGGACACAGACAATAGTTAGAGGAAGGCAGGAGGCCGATGGGAATGGGGAGAAGGGGGTCAATGAGGGTAAAAGGAGGGAGGGCATGCCCTGGCCGGTTTGACTCAGCGGTTAGAGCATCGGCCCGCGGACCGGAGAGTCCTGGGTTCAGTTCCCTCTAAGGGCATGTACCTCGGTTGCAGTTTGTCCCCAGCCCCAGCTGGGGTCGTGTGGGTGGCAACCACTCGATGTGTCTCTCTCACATCAATATTTCTCTCTCTCTCTTCCTCCCTCTCTCCCTCCCTCCCGCTCTATCTGAAGATAAATGCAAAAATGTCCTCAAGTGAGGGAAAGAAAAAAAACATAAAAATTAATAATAAAAAATAAAAATAAAACAAAAACAAAATGATAGTAGTTTTGTTTTGTTTTGTTTCCCCTTCTATAAATCTCGTGGCCTGATTCTGAATTAGTCGGGATTCAGATCCGTCTTTCTTATTGCTCTGCCATCCTCACTAGTAGTTTTCACTGCATGGTCCTGGATAAATGCTCCAGCACTGTGGCTATCTATCACTTCTGCATTCCATACAAGGAAGAGGTGGTAAAAAGGCTTTATTTTCCCTTTAAATAGACTTCCCTGAAGTTGCATACATTTTTTGTTGTTGTTGTTATGCCCCATGATTAAAACTTAAACACATGGCCACAACAAACTATAAGAGCCTGGGAAATGTAGGCTTTATCCCGTTAGCCTACACCCAGGTAAAATTCAGGGCTGTCTTCAAAGAAAAATTAAAGGATATTAGAGGACAAAACCCGGTCTCACTATCACAGAAAGACTTCAAATATTGTCACTATTTAGATTCTTCTCTGAAGAACCTCCCCCAAGAAAAAATTATGAAAATCAGTGAGAGAGTTTAGTAAAGTTTCTAGACACAAGATCAATACTCAAAAATCAATAGTGTTAGGAAAATCAATGTTAGTTGAAAATATTCTATTTTTCTACATGAAAAATTGAAGGAGTTATGAGGAAATGAGACCTACTCTCTGTACATTGCCAAGAAGAAGCCACATCTGGCTCCCATTCACCTTGCTGCTTCTGAGCTCCTGGGGCTGAAGGGACTCCCCACAATTAGTGCAGTCATCAAGAAGGCTGCCTCCTCAGGGACACATGGCTTCCCCATAACTAGAAGACAAGTGGAAATAGCCCTTTTTGTCAACAGGAAAGAACAAACCACTATAATGTAGCTTGTGGAAATAAGTACAATATAGAGATAACCAGCGGTCAAGTTCCAGTTTAATTTTACTAAGGGAAGGCCCCTAGCTTACCACCTTGGAGAAGCTGCCTATGTTCCAGGTGTGTCCTCATTCTTAACTCTACCAACAATGGCTTGTTGGTAATTCTATCTTTTATCACCACAATTTCCAATTAACACAAGAGATTGAGATACAGAGTGTCAGTTTACTTGCTTTATTTATTATCTATCCCCTTTATCTCATACCCCATTCCTTCTCTACCTTCCCCCATGTAGCCAGTTATATAAAATATACACACATATATCTTTTATCAGAGTATATTTATACACTATGTAATGCTGTGTGTTTTAATATACGTAAATGGTATTATTTTAAAAAAATTAATAGTGTTCCTTTATGCCAGAAATATCTGGTTAGGAAAAAGCAAACATAAAAAGATCCCATTTACAGAAGCAGTATTTATTTAGTCTATAACAAATCCTGACAAAAATATGTATGAGACCATTTCGGATAAAATGATGAAACTATTTGAAAGTCATAAAGACCTGGGTGACTGAAAGGACTCAGCACAGTAAAAACACCTTCTCTCAAAACTGATCTAAAATTTAATGCAACTTCCAATAAAATTGCAGTGACATTTTCATAGCTCAAACTGATTCTAAACTTCATATAGAAAGTTAAAAAATAGCTAAAACAATTTTTTAAAAAAGAAAGGGTTCTTGCCTACTAAATGTGAAGCTACACCAATTAAGATGGTACGGTGTTGATACCATAATTGTCAAATAAATCAAGGGACTAGAAGAGGAACCCAGAAACTGACCCATAAATATAAAACATGGTGCATTATATGTGGTACATGAATTGGTGAGGAAAATATAGAGTTTGTAATAAATTATGTTAGCAAAAGTGACCCTAGTCAGGATAGAAAATTTACTATTTTACAACATAAACAAAAATCAGTCCCAAGTACATTAAATATCTAAATGTGAGAAATTTCTCAAATTTTGAAAAATGTATTTATGACAGAATTAAGCAAGACACATGAACAACATTTAACTTTAAATTTTAAATAAATGTCTTTAGTTTGAATTATAAAGTTAAAATATTACCCAAAGAATGCAAGATTTTTGTAATGTATTATCTATCAAAGAAGTAATATCCTGACTATATAAGGAACTTCAGCTAATCAATGAGAAAAACAAAAGTCAAAACAATATAATGGGCAAAACATAAAAACAAGCAACTCTCAAACCAGTAACTCAAAATACAAATGTGAAAATATGCTAATTCTCTCTTCTTATCAGAGAAATACAAAATAAAATAACAATGAGGTCTTTCTTCCATCACACTAGCAAAATTTTTAAAACTAATGAAGTTAAGGCAATAATTTAGAGGAAATGGTACTCTCGGATTTGACCATGGAGAATAAAAATTGTTAAAGCCATTTTGGGATGCAGTCAGCAGTACCTAGGGAAAATGCAAACATACCCCACAGTCCATACCCAGTGACAACAATCCTGGAAGTGTGATCTTAAGAATCTCTCATAGAAGCACACACACATGAAAAAAGGACTGTTTATGAAAGCTATATGGGTAAAGAAGACTATTAACAACCTTCATATCCAAAAGCAATACATAAATATACAAGATAAAATGTTATACAGTTATTCAAACAAATTAAATCTAGTATGTATTTATATAAATTATTAAAAACAAATATGTATAAAATAAAATATGGTACTATTTGTATATAGAGAGGATTTATGTGTGTGTACATATATATGTATTATGTACATGTATAGATGTTATTCATACACGTTTGTATGGGAAAGTGTAGAAGGGAAGCGTACTCAGAGTTTCTTACAGTGGTTATCTCTGAGATTAGAAAGGGAGAATGAGACTGAGGGGTTGAGGGTGGGGTTGAGGTATTTAGCTCTATTTATTCCATATATACTAACAGGAGTTATGCTAAATGAAGATGTATTTTTACTAGAATCTTCTTCGTATTTATTTTTTTATATCTCCAAAGATAAAGAGACACACAGCCAGTTAGGTCAATTTTAAAGTATTGCCTTATTATTTGAGAAGAAACCAGTTGTTAAATTTCACAAATCATCTTTATTGTTGAGCCCCAAATGCACTGAGACCAAAAAACAAAATGCAGTACATTACGTTTGATACAATAGAGGATGAGGGGACTAATATCTTAAAAGTGCAAAAAGCCAGATCCTTTCTCCAGCGGTAACACCATGACAGATGATAAATAACCAGTGAACGTTTTGATGCTCCCTGGATATGGGCGGCCTTGCAGCTCCCTTTCTACTTCTGCCGAGCCCATAAAAAGAGGAAGCCCAGATCCAATGTGTGCACACACAGTGTATTTTCCAATGGCAAGTACACTGATGCTCTTTTCATGAAAGAATGGCCTCAGAGAAACTAGGTAAACAACTACAATCATGCAATTAAATAATGCTACTCTCTGCTCACTAAAATAGTCACCAATATAGGATTCACACAAACAACAAACCAAGTGGCTGTGATTCTGGAGTGATTTTCAAATAAACCCACACTTGTATATTATCGTAAGTATAAAGAACATTGCCCTGAAGTAGTGTTCCTTGGAACACTGGTCTTACAGAGGTGCGCCACAGGAGTGAAAATTAAAGGGATCAATTACGTGGGAAATGCTAATTCTAAATCTGTGTCTTGGATACTTACAATGAATACTTTAGCATTTTAAAGTTCTGAGAAGTCTTACAGGAGAGAAAACTGTTTATTTTGTTTAACTCATAAATCCTCACATTTATTTACACAGAGATTTTTTTCCAATGCATAAAATTTAGAATATATACAATAAGCAGCACAGACTAAACCATTCCTGCTGTGCACAGTGACCAGGACGTGACAGCCCACCAGGGTGGGGCAGGACCCACAGTGGACAGGGCTCAAATGACACAAATCAAATTTTTTTTCCTCTGCCTTTTACAGAGTCTTCTCTGCAAGAGCACAAACGTATCTCAAATTCTTCCCAATATGATGCTCAGGCTTCTCTGTACCTCGTGAACTGTCCCTTTAGCTGTTGCCCTGGTGACCGTGTGTTTTCTGTTTTCTCCATCTTCAGGTCCAGCAAACTGTAACGATGCCTCCTCTATCTGTGGATACCCAAAACAGTAGTTATGCTGCCTTGGAATGTTGCTGCTGCTGCCACCAAACAGTGAGCTGCCTCTGCTGACACCCAGGACTGCCATATCAAGGCTGCTAGGAGTATCCTGGGTACCAATGCCAGCTGCCAGTCACTGCCAAAGCTGTGGCCATGCCTCATGCTCTGCTGGCACCCAGCAATGCACTCAGCACTCACAAGACCTCTGTCGCGTTTTCTCTGATCCCTGCCACTCCCAGGGATCAGAGTGCCTGGAGCCGGGCCAGAAAACAGTCTGAGGGACAGACACACAGGGCTGGGCTCAGAATCGGTATGTGTGTGTCATATTTCTCTTCCTTGGAAGGTTACACCAATTTTTCAAACACATCCAAAGCCTAAGACAGAATAAGCTCATCCTTCTTGTTTATTAGTCACTTTTGGAAGGAACACTGTGAAATGATCCTACAATTGTAAGTAAAAATGTTCTTACAATTTTCCATGTCCTTTTGTTATCCTAAAAACTGAATTTTTTTTTTCTACTTCTTTCTCTGGGAACATGAGCAAAGATTACTGAAGTAACAGAAAAATTAGGTGTTTTCTGGGTGTGAGAGTGTGAATGCTTTAAGGGTTGTACTTGAACTGGGTAAACTGGTTATTTGAGATCTGATCAATTCCACTCAATCCTGATCCTCGTTCCACCTCCTCCAAGACCGTCCTTCCCAGCTCTAAGGCCACCACAATCTGGCCTCACTCCACAGCCCCAGACATTTCTCTCTGCTACAGAGCAATTGTGCATTTAAACACTGAACAATATTTAAGATCGCCCACTCAATGATAATTAGGCACTTGGCTGGTTCTGGAGTGGATAAGACACAGCTCCTGTTCTCAGAGCTTTTATATAGATTTCTCTTCTGCCGTGTGAGTTTCCTTGGGGTCTTATGAGCACAAGGTATTTTTCTCCCTATATGTTTTCATTCATTGTCTTCCCTCAGCATGTGTTGGCCTTTGTTATTTTCATTTAAACACTGCTTAAGCAGGGCACAACAAGGGTTGCCAGATACAATGCAGGAAACCCAATTAAATCTGAATTTCAGAGAAATGACAAAAATGTTTAGTATAAGTATGCCTCAATTATTACATTCTGTTTATAATATTGCATGGGACATACTTATACTAAAAGAATAACTATATACGAGGATGAGGGTGAGATGCCAAGAAGATAAAGGTGCTATCCTTCCACTCTAAAAGTTTATGGTATGAGGAAATCACACAAGTTAATGGATAGAAAGATATTTGGAGAAATAAAATAACCTGAGTTCAAGTAGGATTTTTTTAAATATGAGTTCTATTATTTATTAACAAGTCACATCACTTCAGTATGCTTCAGTTTTACCCTCTGAAAAATAGGGATGCAAGGTGTCCCGGAGCCAGCATCTTTTTCACTATGTCATGTTTAGAAGCAAAGAACGTCGGTAGCTTGAATTAGGTCATGGTTAACGCATTTACCATGAAAGTAGGCAAGTGCTACAAGTCAGAGTTTTATTTTTCTCCCCAAACCTGCTGTTCAACATTTACTAAAACACCACAGGTGGGTAATCAAAATGCTTCTTTATATGCCCTCAGGTGTTGTTGATAGAAAAATATGTATATGTGTACATTTACATAATATACTTCATATAAACATAAATTATAAACTCAGTTATAAATATGTCAACATAAATATTAATATATAAACATAAATATAAATATACATAGATATTATATATTATTACAAGACAGTAGAAATGTGTGCCTCTCCTTTAGATATCTTAGTGAAAAAATTATAGATTTAAATGTTTAAGATAAATTAGAATGATGGTAAGCAAAGAAGATACTCATTTCCAGTGGAACACAAAATAATGAGACTGGTAATCCTACAAGAGCCATAAACCCCCCCCCCCTCCCAGGTCACATTTAAGGAGAGTAATCTTTTGTTTCTTCCCAAAAAATTTCCCCGAGTACATTGTTTAAAAGTTTCCAAATTAACACAATAGGCTTCTCTGCACAGCGCTAAGTAAAAATTCATTTCCATGGACAGCTGACCGAATGCTGTAATTACATCTCCTATTGTGTCTGGTCTGATAAGAAGGAAATGCTTTCCTAGTTGTCACTCACTGCAGCTCTGTGGACAAGAGCCACAGCAATTCATGGCATATGCTTATTAACTGGGAACTCCAAATGCCAGGTTCTGCCATCTTTTGTAGAGTCTGGAGGGTTGTTCGTTATTGTTTGGTTGGTTGGTTTTCATTTTTTGGATTAAACTCATCTACTCTTTCAGGTGCATTGAATTTTTGATTTGAAGAATTACTGAGTTGTAAGGATATACTTTGAGAACCCACGTGATCTTTTCAAATAATTTCTTCTGAATTGTCCATTTATTGTTTACATTATTAAATATGCTTACACTAAATGAGGGTCACAGGAGGATTATAACATAACTTTTTCTCACTCCCGGAATTATACAAAATAGCCATCAGGTTAAAAAAAAAACATTTTCTCAACTTACAGTCATAATTACTGACATACCTTCTGTACTACCTTCTATACTACTTTCAACTCTCTTCAGAATTATTTATGGAACTCGACTCTAACCCTAGTCATTGCAGTTTTGACTCCAGACTTGCTACATACAGTGTGAAAAAATATTGAGAGAATTAAATATTCAATATACAGGGGAGGAAAAAATTAGGTTTTCAGTTGTAATACAAATAAATACAATGATTAATAAATGATACAAGAATAAACTCTGTTTTGTATACTCACAACTGTAAACCTACTTTTGCCCACCCCTGTATATATTTATATACCCACTTAATAATAAGTATTATGTAAAATGAATATAAGAAATAATAGGTATTATATCTGCTGTATAAAAATTGGTAACTTAGAGAGATAACATATGAAATAAGCAGAGAACACCAAATATTGAACATTATAGAGTTATGCCTAATTTACCCATATCTTTAGAAGGTACAGTATTTTACATAAGGTAAAATATTCAACAATTAAAATCTTTGTCCTGAAGATCCCTGGTCTTCCCTGGGAGGAGGAAGCAGGGAGCGGCTAGGGCTGAGTGACCTGAGTCCACCAGAGCACCTTGCACCATTGGTCCAGTGGACCCTGCTGTGTAATGCAGTCAGCGCACAGTAGCAGCACTATCAAGGTGCCTGCTGTAGTAGCCAAAACTGGCCAGGAGCCGAGCACCATCCCCCACAGCAGAAACCTGATCGGAGCCCAGCACCTTCCCCTACAGCAGTAGTGACTGGGTGGGAGTGGAGCCCCACCCCCAACAGCAGCAGAGGTGTGCTGGCAGCTCGCCCAGGTTAGGGAGTTGAGACACACCCCCAGCAGCACTAGCACCATCTTGGGAGACCAGCACCTCCCCCCACAGCAACAGTGACTGGGCGGGAGTAGAGCCCCATCCCCAATAGGCATTAGCAGCTCAGATCGAAAACTGAAACCCATCCCCAGCGGCAATAGCAGAGGCTAATCAGGAGCAGTGCCCCAACCCAAGCAGTAGGGCATCGGGGAGCTGAGACCTGCCCCTGAAAACTGCAGCAGTGGATTTGGAGTGGAGCCCCTCCCCACAGCAGCAGCAAAGTCCCAGGAACAGAGCATCCTCAGCCCCCAATAGCAGTAAAGGATTGGGGCCTGAGATCACCCCCTGGCAACAGCAGCAGCAGTACCAGTGCAAACCGGGAGCTGACACTTACCCCCAGCAGCAACTGATCAGGAGCTGAGCCCTTCCAGGTAGAAAGGTACCCCAGAAGCTCACCAGCGGGACCCACGCACTCCAGCAGCACACCAACAGCACCCATGCACCTCAGAAGCATACCAGCGAGACCCACAAACCCCAGCAGTGCATCAGTGGAACCCACCCACCCAGCAGCATACCAGCAGAACCCCACGAACCTCAGCAGCATACCAACAGGACCCACGCACCCCAGCAGCATACCAGTAGGACCCAAGCGTGCCAGTGGAACTCATGCACCCCAACAGAGTACTAGCAGAACCCTATGCACCCCAGCATAACCAGCGGGGCCCACGCACCCCAGAAGTACACCAGATGGACCCATGCACCCCAGGCAACAGCAGCATATATCGGCAGCTGAGACCCATCCCCAGCAGTATCAGCAGAGGGTGATCAAGAGCAGTGCTCCAGCCCAAGCACCAGCAAGTCTTGGGGAGTTGAGACCTGCACAACAGACCAATACTAGCCTCCAAGTGTCAATCCTCCAGGACTCACGGCAGGCAAGAGGTGCCATACTCCAAAACAGTCTGGGAGGCACAGCAGCCTTAGTTGATACACACCGACCAGCCTACACGCTCCAACATCCCTCACCAGGCTTAGAACTACCAGACTGCTAAAATGGTGAAACAAAGAACACCCAAATGAAAAAAAAAGAGGAATCACCAGAAAAGGAACTACAGGAACTGGAAGAAAGCAACTTGTCAGACAAAGAATTCAAAGCAATGATTTTAAGGGTGCTCAAACAATTTGGTGAGAACTACTAGCAACTTAATAAGAATTATGAAGAACTCACTGGGAACTACTTCAGCTTAAAAAAAGAGGTAGAAGCTATGCATAAAAATCAAGGGGAAATAAAGAATGACAGCTGTTATGAAAAATACCTTAGAAGGGTTCAATAGTATATTAGAAGAAGCTGAAGACCGAACCAGCGACTTAGAAGACAAGGTGGGAAAAAACACCCAAATGGAAGAGCAGCATATGGGGAAAAAAATTTAAAAGCAGGAGAGTTTAAGGGAGCTGTGGGACAATACAAAACATAACAACATTCATATTATAGGGGTAACAAGAGGAGAAGAATCAGAGAAAGGAATAGAGAACCTGTTTAAAGAAATAATGACAGAAAACTTTCCTAAACTGGTGAAGGAAAAAGTCACACAAGTCCAGGAAACACAGATGAACCCCAGAAGACCCACAGCTAGCCACATCATAATAAAAATGGAAAACATTAAAGACAAAGAAAGAATCTTAAAGGAAGCAAGAGAGAGACAGAAAGTTATCTACAAGGGAGCTCCCATTAGACTGTCAGCTGGTTTCTCAATAGAAACGCTGCAGGCCAGAAGGGAGTGGCATGAAGTGTACAAAGTAATGCAAGGCAAGGGTCTGAATCCAAGACGACTCTATCCAGCAAGGCTATCATTCAAAATTGAAGGAGAAATAAAGAGCTTCACAGATTTAAAAAAAAAAAAAAAAAAGCTAAAGGAATTTACCACCACCAAACCAGCACTGCAAGAAATGCTGAAGGGACTGTTAGAAGAAGAAGAAGGAGAAGGAGAAGGAGAAGGAGAAGGAGAAGGAGAAGGAGAAGGAGAAGGAGAAGGAGAAGGAGAAGGAGAAGGAGAAGGAGAAGGAGAAGGAGAAGGAGAAGGAGAAGAAGAAGAAGAAGAAGAAGAAGAAGAAGAAGAAGAAGAAGAAGAAGAAGAAGAAGAAAGAGAGAGAGAGAGAGAGAGAGGAATACAGGCATAAAATAAAAATGGCAACTAATAACTATCTATCAAAAATAATCTTAAATGTAAATGGCTTAAATGCTCCAATCAAAAGACATAGGGTAGCTTATTGGATAAGAAAACACGACCCATATATATGCTGTCTACAAGAGACCCACCTCACAACAAAAGACTCATATAGAATGAAAGTGAAGGGATGAAAAAAAATTTTCCAAGCAAATGGAAATGAAAAAAAAGCTGGTGCAGCAATACTCATATCTGACAAGATAGACTTCAAAACAAGGGCCACAATAAGAGACAAAGAAGGTCACTACATAATATTTAAAGGATCAATCCAACAAGAGGATATAACCCTGGTAAACATATATGCACCAAATATGGGAGCACCAAAATATATTTAAAAACTTCTGGAGGACTTCAAGGGAGAGATCAATAGCAACACGATCATAGTGGGTGAATTTAACACCCCGCTGACATCACTGGATATATCCTCTAGACAAAAACTTAACAAGGACATAGAGTCCTTAAATGACAAACTAGATCAGTTGGACTCAACTGATATTTACAGAATATTTCATTCTAAAGCTGCAGAATATACATTCGTCTCAAGTGCATATGGGACATTCTCAAATATAGACCACATGTAAGGACACAAAGTAAGTCTCTACAAATTCAAGAAAATTGAAATCATGTCAAGCATCTTCTTGGATCACAATGGCATGAAACTAGAACTCAATAACAACAAACACACAAAAAATGTTCAAACACTTGGAGGCTAAATATCATGTTATTAAACAATGAATGGGTTACCAAGGAGATCAAGGAAGAAATTAAAAACTTCCTGGAAACCAATGAAAACGAACACACAACAACACAAATCCTATGGGACACAGCAAAAGCAGTCCTGAGAGGGAAGTTCATAGCACCACAAGCCTACCTCAAGAAACAAGAAAATTCCTAATTGACTTTCTAACCCTACAACTTAAAGAACTAGAAACTAAACAAACAAACAAAAAACCCAGAGCAAGTAGAAGGAAAGAAATAGTAAAGGTCAGAGCAGAAATAAACGACATAGAGACTAAAAAACCATTCAAAAGATCAATGAAACAAAAAGTTGGTTCTTTGAAAAGATAAACAAGATTGATGGACCTTTAGCCAGACTCACCAAGAAACAAAAAGAGAGGACCCAAATAAACAAAATCAGAAACGAAAGAGGAGAAGTAACAACTGACACCACAGAAATACAAAGGATCATTGAAACATACTATGAACACTTATACACCAACAAATTGGACAATCCAGGTGAAATGGACAAATTTCTAGAAACACACAGTCTCCCAAAACTGAACTGGGAAGAGATGGAAAACTTGAACAGACAAATAACAACACAGGAAAGTGAAGATGTAATTAAGAAACTCCCATCAAACAAAAGCCCAAGCCCAGATGGTTTCACGGGGGAGTTTTACTGAACATTCAAAGAAGATATAACACCCATTCTCCTCAAACTATTCCAAAAATTCCAAGAAGACAGGAGACTTCCAAACTCATTTTATGGGGCCAGCATAATCCTAATTCCAAAACCGGAAAAAGACACTACAAAGAAAGAAAACTACAGGCCAATATCCTGATGAAAACAGATGCCAAAATCCTTAACAAAATATTAGCAAATCGGATCCAGCAATACATCAAAAAAATTATTCACCATGACCAAGTGGGATTCATCCCAGGGATGCAAGGATGGTACAATATTTGAAAATCAATAAACGTGATACACCACATAAACAAAATGAAAGATAAAAACCATATGATCTTATCAATAGACGCTGAAAAGGCATTCAAAAAAATCCAGCACCCATTTCTGATAAAAATGCTCAGCAATGTGGGAATAGAGAGATCATATCTCAACATAATAAAGGTCATATATGAAAAATCCACAGCCAACATAATACTCAATGGGCAAAAACTAAAAGCATTTCCCTTAAAAACAGGAACAAGACAGAGATGCCCACTTTGCCACTCTTATTTAACATAGTATTGGAAGTCTTAGCCACAGCAATTAGACATGAAGAAAAAATAAAAGGGATCCAAATTGGAAAGGAGGAAGTGAAACTGTCATTATTTGCAGATGACATGATATTGTACATAGAAAACCCTAAAGACTCCATCAAAAATCTACTAGATGTGCCCTGGCCGGTTTGGCTCAGCGGTTAGAGCGTCGGACTGCGGTCCAGAGAGACCGGGGTTCGGTTCCCGCTAAGGGCATGTACCTCGGTTGCAGTTTGTCCCCGGCCCTGGTTGGTTGTGCGGGTGGCAGCCACTCGATGTGTCCCTTTCACGTTGATGTTTCTCTCTCTCTCTCTCTTCCCCTCTCTCCCTCCCACACTATCTGAACAAAAAGTGGAAAAATGTCCTCGGGTGAGGATAAAAAAAAAAAAATCTACTAGACTTAATAAATGAATTTGGCAAAGTAGCAGGATACAAAATTAACGTCAAGAAATCGACGACATTCTTATACACCAATGATGAACTCACAGAAAGAGAAACTAAAAAAACAATTCCATTTACCATCACAGCAAAAATATTAAGATACCTAGGAATAAACTTAACCAAAGAAGTAAAAGATCTCTTCACAGAAAACTACAGGTCATTGAAAAAAGAAATAGAGGAAGTTATTTTAAAAAAGTGGAAGCGTATACCTTGTTCATGGATTGGAAGAATTAACATCATTAAAATGTCCATATTACCAAAAGCTATCTATAGATTCAATGCAATTCCCATCAAAATACCAACGATATACTTCACAGAACTAGAACAAATACTCCAAAAGTTTATATGCAACCAAAACAGGCCCCGAATAGCTACAGCAATCTTGAAAAAGAAGAACAAAGTAGGAGGGATCACATTACCAGATATCAGGTTATTCTACAAAGCCACTGTAATCAAAACAGCCTGGTACTGGCACAAGAACAGGCATATAGATCAATGGAACAGAACAGAGAACCCAGAAATTGACCCAAGACAATATGCTCAATTAATATTTGACAAAGGTGGCAAGAGCATACAGTGGAGTCAAAACAGCCTCTTCAATAAATGGTGTTGGGGAAATTGGACAGCTACATGCTAAAAAATGAAGCTAGACCACCAACTTACACCATACATAAGAATAAACTCAAAATGGATCAAAGACTTAAATGTGACTCGTGAATCCATAAAAATCCTAGAAGAAAATGCAGGCAACAAAATTTCAGACATCATATGCAGCAGAATTTTCACTGATACAACACCTAAGGCAAGAGAAACAAAGGAAAAAATGAACACATGGGACTACATCAAACTCAAAAGCTTCTGCACAGCAAAAGAAACCACCACCAAAATGGAAAGGGAACCCACTATGTGGGAGAGCATAATTGTCAATGATACATCAGATAAGGGGCTAATTTCCAAAACACATAGAGTGCTCACACAACTCAACAAAAGGAAGAAAAAGAACCCAATTAAAAAATGGGCAGAGGACCTAAAGAGACACCTCTCTAATCAGGACATACAAATGGCCAAGAGACAAGAAAAAATGCTCAAAGTCACTAATCATCAGAGAGATGCAAATTAAAACAACAATGAGGTATCACTTCACACCTGTCAGAATGGCTGCCATCAACAAATCATCAAAGGACAAGTGCTGGCGAGGGTGTGGAGAAAAGGGAACCCTAGTACACTGCTGGTGTGAATGCAGACTGGTGCAGCCACTATGGAAAACAATATGATGTTACCTCAAAAAATTAAAAATTGAACTACCATTTGACCCAGTGATCCCACTTCTAGGAATATGTCCTAAGAAGCCTGAAAGGCCAATCAGAAAGAATATATGTACCCCTATGTTCATAGCAGCACTATTTATAATAGCTAAGATCTGGAAACAGCCCAAGTGTCCATCAGTAGACAAGTGGATAAAAAAGCTGTGGTACATATACACAATGGAGTACTATGCAATGTGTAAGAAAGAAAGATCTCTTATCCTTTGAGACGACATGGAGGGAACTGAAAAGAATTATCCTAAGCGAAACAAGCCAAGCAGAGAAAGACAAATATCACATGATCTCACTTATTTGTTGAATGTAATGAACAAAACAAACTGATGAACAAAATGGCCCCAGAGACACAGAAGTAGGGTACAGACTGACAATCCTCAGAGGCAGCGGGGAGGGAAGAAATAAACCACAGAACATATATGCACGTATGCATAACCAATGGACTTGGACAACAAAGCTGGAGATGGGGGGCAGGGCTCGGGAGGAGGGTGTCAATGGGGGAAAAAGGAGAAACATCTGTAACAAAAAATAAATTAATAAAAAATAAAATAAAATAAAAATCCTTCTCCTTTAAGTATAATTGTCAAGTATAACATTTTAATGAAATCTTTCTAAAATGAATTCTGTATTTCTCCACCTTTGTAAACAGATTAGGCAATACCAAATCAACCTTTTTCTTAATGATTCAGGATTATCACAATATCAATATTGTATATTTCTGCAATAGTGAGACTCTAGAGCACACGTGAGTTATGTGTAGCTCAAGCTCCTGCATGGCCTAAAGTATAAGACATCTTGAGTTTTTACACCTGTTTTAATCATCTCTCAATCTATTCCTTTATTATCAAACTGTAACAGAAAAAACACTGAAGTGATCAGAGTGCAAGAAAATTACAGGCCAATATCCCTAATAACATAGATGCAAAAATCCTCAACAAAATATTAGCAAAACAAATTCAATAATACATTAGAAGGATTATACACTATGATTAAGTGAGATTTATTCCACAAATACAAAGATGGTTCAACATTTGCAAATTAGTAAATGTGATATACTACATTAACGAAATGAAATATAAAATCATATTATCATCTCAATAAATGCAGAAAAAGCATGTGACAAAATTCAACATTCATTTATGATTTTTAAAACTCAACAAAGCAGGTATAGAGGGAACATACCTCAACATAATAAAGGCCATATATGACAAACACATAAAGTAGTTTAAAGGTTTGACCTGAAACCATAAAACTCCTAGAAGAAAACATAGGCTGTAAACTCCTTAACACGGGTCTTGGTGATGATTTTTTGAATCTGACAACCAAAGAAAAATGAGCAAAAGCTAAAATAAACATATGGGATGACATCAAACTAAAAAGCTTTTGCACAGCAAAGAAAACCATCAACAAAAACAAAAGGCAACCTATTGAATGAAAGAATATTTGCAAATCATATATCTAATAATATCCAAAATATATAAAACACTCACACAACTCAAGGGCAAACTAACAATGCAATTAAAAATTGAGCAGAAGATGGATGACTTTGATGTGGTGGATGCCACGATGCATGGCAATTCTGCCCTCTTCATCAACAACTCGTGAGCCTGACTGCTTCTCTCAAGTCATCCACATGGAGGGCCAGAGGCACATTGTCATCTTCGCCTTGCCTGATCCTACATAGTGAGGAGTTCACCTATGACTACAAGTTCCCCACTGAGGATGCTAGCAACAAGCTGTCCTGCTACTGTGGCACCAGGCGTTGCCAGTGGTCCCTTACCTAACGCCATAGCTACCCACCATTCCCCTACTGCCATCTTGCCCCTAGCCTGGGGGCTTCAGAGTCCCTCCCAGAGCATTTCACCCCACCCTCACATTCAGGGTGGATGTGGACAAGGGCCCTGACTCCACCCCTTCAGCCCATCCAGCAATCACCCCCTTCCTGCCCTAGGAACCCAGCATGTAACTACTGTACAAAGGTTTATACGTTTCTCTTTTTCTATGCAGATTTTCATTTAAGAGGGTGGGATCCCAGGTGGGAACCTCCACAATAAAATCAATGTTTGGGGGGGAAAAATGGGCAAGAAATCTGAATAGACATTTCTCCAAAGAAACCATACAGATAGCTGACAGGTACATGAAAAGATGATCTACATCATTAATCATTAGGGAAATGCAAATCAAAACCACAAGGACATATCACCTCACACCTGTTAAATTGTTATTAAAAAGATTAGAAATAACAAGTGTTGGCAAAGATGTAGAGAAAAGAGAACCTTGTGTACTGTTGGTGAAATGTAAATTGATACAGCCACTATGGAAAACAGTATGGCAGTTCCTTTAAAAATTAAAAATAGGACCCTATGATTCAGCAATTCCACTTCTGGGTATTTACCTGAAAAAAAAAAACACCAGTTTGGAGAGATCTATGCATCCTCCATGTCCACTGCAGCATTATTTACAATAGCCAAGATATGGAAACAACCTACATGTCCATTGATGGATGAATGGATAAGGAAATTGTGACACACACACACACAAATACGCGAAGATTATTCAGTCATAAAAAAAGAAAATGAAATTGTACCAATTGTGACAACATGGGTGGACCTCAAGGGCATTATGCTAAGTGAAATAAGACAGACAGAGAAAGACAAATACCATATGATCTCTTTTGTTTGTGGAATGTTATACATATATGTAGATATATATACACACATATATATGCACACACATACATATAATTAACCTCATAGATACAGAAAGCAGATTGGTGGTTGCCAAAGGTGAGGTTTGAGAGTTGAGAGGAATGGGTGAACTGTTTTTGTTTTTTGTTTAAATAAACTGAATAAAATAAAATAATTGAGGAAAAATAAAAAGTAAAAGAAAAAACACCAAAATGAAAAAAATATCAGAAGATCAGAAATGTACACCCAATTTGGTCACTTACCAGCTATGAAATTTCCAATCCATCACTCTCAACCTACCAAGAATATACACTGGAGAAAGGCTAGCCTCTTCAATAAAGAAAACTGAACAGCCAAATGCAAAAGAATGCTTTTTTAAAATCATATTTTAAATGAAAGAACTGCAAAAGATGCTTTCTAAATCTTTTTCCAAATCTTGATGCATAGGAACTGAAAAGGAAGAAGTAACACCTCTTTATTTGCATATTATAATTATAGACCTGGCACAACCCCAAAACTGATGGAAAATTACCGAAAACATAAGAGAATTTAGACAACAGCAAGTGATAAAAATCAAACATGCAAAAATCAATAGCGTTCTTTCATATACTCACAACTTGGAAAATATAACAGAAAATGTTTCATTTACAAAAGCAGGAGGGAAGAGAAAGAGACCAGACCTAGGCATAAAATTTAGCAAGAAATGTCTAAAACCTATGAAGTAAACTAAAATATTTCTGAAAAAGACAAAACTAAACTTAAACAAATGAAAATACATACAACATTCTTGTATAGGAAGACCCAGCATGATAAAGGTGAAAGTTTTCCCTAAGTTAATTTCTAACTAGAACACAATTCCAATAAAAATGCCATTTTTTTTCCTGGAGCTAGATAGTTTTTCTTAAAGTACAACAGGAGAAATGAAAACAAGCAAGATTAGTCAGAATACCCCTGAAAAAGAACACTGAAGGAAGCCTAACAAAACCAGATATTAATATAGATCAGAGAGTCTCACTATTTAAATTAGTGTGTTATTGATGTTAGAATAGAAATAGAACAAAATCTAGACATAGATTTAATTGCTTATGGAAATTTAGTGTATAAGGAAAAGTGGCCGAAAAAAAATCAGTACAAAATGATGGACTTTTAAATAAAGTCTGTTGTGATCATTAGAGCCATAAGTATAAAATTTGATTCATTCTTCAACTATACAATATCCTAAATCTCATCAGAGACTTAAAGTGTAAAAACATATAAGAGCACTCGAGAAAGCATGGGTGAATAGCTTTATTGCCTGAAGTAATAATAGGAAAATTTCCCTATGACACAACATTCATTCATGTAAGTAAAAGATGGATACATTTCATAAAAATATTTTTACAGCACAAAACATTCAACAGCCTAAGCCAGATAAAAAGACAAATTATATACTGGGAAAATACATTTCAAATTATATCATAAAAGTTTAGTCTCCTAAATTTAGAGAAAGCTTCTAAATAATAAAAAAAAGAAAATTCAACCCTAAAGGAAAAAAATAATGGGCTAGCAATATGAGAAGATAGTTCAACCAAAGAGAAATTCTCATGGCCCTTACTCATTTGAAAAGATAATCTCTCATAATGAGAATTGAATTTGAAAACTAAATGAGATACAGTTTCAGCAAAAACTCAAAACCTGACAATGTATACTGTTAGCTAGGCAATGGGAAACAGGCAGTAACATATATTGCTGATAGCAATGCAAAATATATAAATTCCTCTGGAGAGGAATTTGACATTATTAATAAAAAATACAGTTGCACCCGGCCAGTGTGGCTCAGTGGTTGAGCGTCAACCCATGCACCAAGAGGTTGCCGGTTCGATTCCCAGTCAGGGCACATGCCCAGGTTGTGGGCCAAACCCCCAGTGAGGGGCATGCAGGAGGCGGCCAATCAATGTTCTCTCTCATCGATGTTTCTCTCTCTCTCTCCCTCTCCCTTTCTCTCTGTCTCTAAAAATAAATAAATAATTTTTTAAAAAAATACAATTGCATTTAGCCTTTGACCCAGCACCCCCTTTCTAGGAATCTACCCCCAAAATTCCTCAGGGAAAAATATAAAAGGAGTTTTTACAAGACTATCTATGGCAGTATTATTTATAATAGCAAAAAAAAGTGGAAATATGCCCATTAATAACAGATCAACTGAATACACTGTTGCATATTCCCACCGTGGAGCACTGTAGAGCTGTAAGAAATGAGGAATCTCTTGATCTTCCTATGCAGTCATTCCCAGTTTCTACTGCACAGTAAAAAAAAAAAAAAAAAAAAGCAAGGTAGAGAAAGATATATAAATTATTCTATTTATCTAAGTAAAGAGCAATATAAACACACAACACACACACACACTTACCTACAAACGGAAGGATTAAAAAAAATGGAAGGATAATCCATAAAAGAGTTTGGTGATTACTTATAAAGGAGGTAAAAACAGGTGCGAGACACTGCAATAGAAGCTATATCTTCCTGAATATATCTTGGTTTTGTATAATTGACTTTGGAGCCATGTAAATATTATATATAATTATAAAACTAAATCAATTTAACAATAAAAAATAGTTTCTTAAAATTTAAAACAAATAAATTTAACTCTTGAGTTGATGGCATAACTACATAGAATTATTTAGTTGTACATCAGGAGAAATATTTCCTTTAAGGACAGAAAGAACTATTAAAAAAAAAACACCTTAAACCAATTCCAAGAATCATAATATAGATGGTGGTGTTTAAATTATTCTAAGACTGTTGTCTGTGACTTGGACAGAAAATGAGTATGCTGGTGTTTTACAGAATGAGGTTTTGGACATAAGAAAAGAGAGATACAGATTAACTTCAATGAGGTAACATACAAACTCTGTAGTCCTATGTTTGAATTTGAAGTATCAGTACATACTCAAATTTTTTTATCTTTCAAAGAAACAAATTTCCCAGTTTGACTATCTGAATAAGCCTACACACAATGACTAGTGATCAATCCTGTAGTAACTAATACTCCATCACCCATATTGTGGTCTCGATATTATTTTCCATAAAAAGAAACCAGGGCTCTTTGGAGAGAAGGTTAATTCCAAGTCTTGAAAGAAATGTTCAAGACTAGTCTGGAAAATCTTGTCATACTAGAAAGCAAGCAAATTATTACTAAAAGGACTCAGGAACCAACTTGAATAAGCTCCCAATGGCCAAAGGTAGGAAAATTTGAACATCAAGAATAATATTGTAACAAATCAAAATACAAATATATTTCAATTTACAAGTTGATAAAGATTCTCAAAAACAAAAAAATAA
Organism: Tadarida brasiliensis; assembly: GCA_030848825.1. Taxonomy (NCBI): domain Eukaryota; kingdom Metazoa; phylum Chordata; class Mammalia; order Chiroptera; family Molossidae; genus Tadarida; species Tadarida brasiliensis. Next base: position 38,286,541 of record CM061265.1, on the reverse strand, counting down.
CCTTGTTGGTCATCTTTGAAGGCTCTCAGGGAAGTGATTCATTACTTTGAAAAATAGTAACTCAAAGAGTGTATTAAGTATTTACCTCAGAATAGAGAAATACATTTCAGAGTAGCCTTATAATTAATGCGGTGCTATTTCTCTTTACAGAAGAACACCAGCAGATAAATAAAAAAAGAGTTGATAAATTAGAATACCACCATTTTACAATCTCTAATTAGTAAGTGGATTTAGACAATGATTACCAATGGCTGCTAACATCACAAAAGAGATAAATAAAAAGTCTTAATAGCAGTACTTAATACCACTTAAATATTCTTCATAAAATATATGAACCTGAATCTGATCAAACCTCTCTAGATATAACCATCAATTTGCAGGAATACAGGGAACAAAGACACTGTGGGACGAATCAGCAAAGTCCACACTATGCAAATCCACCAAAGTCATATGACCCAGCTTTTAAAAAAAATAAATTGCAAGGAGGAAAAAAAGATATGGAGAAGGAAGCTATGAGCTAAAAGATTTAAGCAACATGTCAGCCAATTAGTCAATACTGACCTTCAGATTCTGATTCAAACTAACCTTAAAATAAATTGGGTGCAACTGGAGAAATTTTATCAGTAGTTAGATATTTGATTATATAAAAGATTTTTGGATAATAATAAAATTGTCATTTTGTTTTTAAAATGAGCCCTCATCTTTCACAAAAACATACTGAAATATTCACAGATAAACTGATATGATGTCTGGCATTTCCTTCAAATTAATCTGGGGTGGATGGGATACAAAATTGACCATGAGTTGATAATAGTTGAACCTTAAAGGCAGATTATGAGGGATCATTTTATCATACTTTCTATATTTACATATCTTTGACATTTGGACATTAACAAGTTTAAGAAAAAGAAAAATCTACACAGCTTTCACTGATTTTATTTTCAAGGTTTATTCCTTTCCTCTGCCACATCAGTAATTCCCATCTGGTTTGTACAGCATATTAAAAATAATTAATTTTTATTTTATTCCTTTTATTGATTTTATCATACTGAAGATAAAAAATATGTTGAACATCTAACTTTCTTCAGACAAATGTACTAAATGCAATGGAAACCCCAACAGAAACAGCTACTACCCCTTCCCTTGGGAACCTTGAAATTTATCAAGAAAAATAAATATGTATATAAACCTCTTAGGAAACTGATCCATGACCTTATTAAATAAAAGTCCTCACTTTTTGCACAGCATGTTGTATTTAAAAATGTGTGTCCTATGTGTGATCTATTTCATTAGGACTACTGTGAAGATTAAATGAAAGTATGTATAAAAGGTACTCAGTGTCATGCCTAGCATATAAATATTCATAAATGGTGGCTATAAAACCACCAATCTTTAATGCATGATCTCATTACTAAAATATGCCACCATATTAAAATGAAAATTTAGGCAATGGAAGGATGCACAATAGACAATAGAGAACAAAGCAAACCATTGTGCAGATTAGACAGCAAAGAGTCCCTGAAAGAAGGCAGTTCTGAATTGGGATTTTATTCAAATGATGGATACAGATTACAAAGGGACATCACCAACTGGGGTTATTGCAAGAGTCAAGGTGAAGCCAACAGCCCTAGCAAATCCTATTTAATGTAGTTATAACCTGAAATGAAGGAGAACAATGAGAGGTGAAACTGGACAGGTGGACTGGAGTGGGGGAGGATGACGCACCTTGCAGGCCACATTCGGGATTTGAAGATTAATATTTTAGGGAGTATTTCTTCCATACTCCTGAGTTTTTCTTCAACATGAACCAAGCACTCATAGCATTTGGAACCCTGCTCTCCTCCCCCCCCCCCCCCCGGTTTCTCATTTCTTCTATTTGGAGGAAGACTGACCTGTGTGATCAGTAAATTTAAGAACTGAAAGAGACTGCTCCGTGCAGCTCTGCCTCCTCCTCCCCGCCCTCCCGCTGAGAGCTGCCTACAGTGCACACAGGCCGCTGCCCTTCACATGGAGAGTCCTGCCCTGGTCCCCACTGCTTAGGGGCAGCTAGGGTCCAGTGGCCCTCACAAAGCCACGCCCCTAAAGTCAGCCATTAACAGTGAGGAAGGTGATGCATGGCCTTCATCTACCACCCTTTTGTCTTATTTAACATTTTGTTTAGGACTTGGGTTGAGAAGAGGATATTAATTACAGGACCAACTCAAAGACTTCATTAATAATATAAGCCATAGGAACACACTCAAGGTCCTTCAATAGAGAAGATAAAAAGCTTCAAGTAAATTGTCCCAGCTGTTTTGGGGAAAGAAGCAGAGATAAGAGCTAATTAAATTAATCTCGTTATAGGGAACAAGGAGTGGACCTCCAAGTCCCTGTCTTCTGAGGCAGAGGCTGGCAAACTTTTTCTCTGTTAAAAGGCCAGATAAAAATATCTTGGGTTTTTCTGGGCCACATAATGGTCTCTGTTGCATTTTTTAACCCTTTAAAATGTAAAAATTACTCTTAGTTTGTGGGCAGTACAAGAAAAGGTCATGGGCTATATGGAAAACACACTGTGGACCAGATTTGGCCCATGAGTCACAGTCTGCCCAACCTGTCAAGGGATAACTCCTTTGAACAGGGATTATATAGCCTTGCAAAAAATAAAAAACAAATTCCAATAAGCAAAGATTAGCCAATATCTGTCAATCAATGAAATTGCTTAATTAAAACCACTCCAGGGTTCTGGCCCTTGTTTATCAACAGTTGTAGTTTCTCAGATGCTACTTTTGACCCCTATACATAATATTCATACACCTACATTCACAGACCCACACTGGTTTTTGGTCAACATAATCTATAATTTTGAAGGCTTTATGTGTACAATGCTCTACTAGGAAAGCTTCATCCTTCTCATTGTTGACTAATGTCAAACATCATCTTATGTGGCATTATGCTGCAAAAGAAGTTTACCTGCTGGTTCAAATTAAAAGTAAAAAGAAAACTAAGCACCACATCAGAAATGAGGAGAAGGCAGACAGGCATAACTTTTATAGTATTAATTATTTTCTACTGCCAACAATGTCCTTAGTACAGATAAAAACTGTTTTATATCAAGCTGGATATAAAACATTCAATTCCTTATACTTTCATTCATATAAATGTTTAGTCTCACTTTTTGCATAACTATAGTTATTGCATCTGTAAGAAGTTTGGATACCAAGGAATCCAACCACAGATGTCCCAGAGGTGAAAAATTTATTTTTAAACTGTAGTTTTTCTATGGGAGTTGAACCCTGCAAAATTGGATGTTTAACTGTAGTTATTTATGATTTATGAGTGTTAAAATGCCTACGGGCTAAATACAAGAAAATAATTTCAGAGTTTTTATTCTTCTCTCAGTCTAATAACTCATATTTGAAGAAACTGAATTTCATATTCCCTTTAAAATTCACCCTCGAGCTAAAACCAAGATTAGAGATACTTCTTATTGAAGAAAAGGAAACTGTTCAGAATGTTGAGAAGAATGAACAAAGGATATTTCTAACACAAAGCTTTTGTAACCTTTATAAATATATAGAGATGCATGTGTTTAGTTTCTCCCCCTAAGGGATGCAAAGCCCTTTGAAGAGAAGAGCCCCTTAGAACTTCCAGTGTCTCCATATGCTTTGCAGGGCACAAGGAACACCATATGTTGTTCTTGTTGTTGTTTTTTAATTAATAGACTATTTTTAGAGTAGTTTTAGGTTTATAGAAAAATTGACTAGAAAGTACAAAGAATTACTCTATACCTCCTCTTCACCAAAACACACATGGCTTCCCCTATTATTAACATTTTACATTAGTGTGGGGCATTTGTTAAAATTGATAAGCGATATTGTTATATTACTACATGAAATCCATAATTTATATTAGTGCTCACTCTTTGTGCAATAAAGTTCTGTGGGTTTTGAGAAAAGTGTAATGTCATCCATCCATCACCATATCATACAGAATAGTTTCACTGCCCTAAAAATGCCCTGTGCTTCACCTGCTCGTCCCTCTTCCTTCTCCCCATGAGTCCCTGGCAATCACTGACCGTGTTACTGTCACTACAGTTTTGCCTTTTCCAGAATGCTATATAGTTGGAATCATATGGTGTGCAGCCTTTGCAGATTGGCTTTCACTTAGCAACATATATTTGAGGTTCCTCCATGTCTTTTCGTGGCTTGATAGCCCATTTCTTTTTATCATCAGCTCTTTTTGAAAAGCAGAAAAAGTAATTCTCAAAGGCGTTCAGGTCTCACCAAAAGGTATTTGCTGAGGTACATTAAATAGTTGTGGATGAACAGGTGGGTTTATCAGAAGAGTATATATTTACCTACCAAAAGTTGTTTTCACAGGTTCTCCACACAGGTTGCTACAAAATGAAGAGTGGCAGAAATATAGTTAATGTACATTGTCTCTCACTCCAGGCTACCATCAAAGCCAGGCACCCACCCTGGAGCAGAGAGACACGGAGGAGATAAAGAAAGGTACCTGCCTATTTTCAGAGATGTGTCTGTTTGCAAATAGGTACAACAGACTCAGGAAATGGGAGTATGACCCATTTCAAATTGTGTCTGTGCTATCGTAGGGCCCACCTTACAAAGGAGCTCACTTTGTGCAGCTCACATCTCAGCAGATATTGCTGGAACAACAAAGGGCACTGGAACCTGCTCTGTGATTTCAACAAGTCCCTTTCCCTCTGTGAGCTGCAGAACTTGCATCTGTAGCCTGGAGAAAACACAGCTGCCCCTTCCTGACTCAGAGCTATTGTAAGGATAAAAGGAGGTTGAAATGCATACAGGAGATAAAAGTGATGTACAGAAAACACGGCCAAACCTCTCAAAGGTTTACTCTGCTGCTGTTGTAATAATAATGCTAATGATGTTGTTATGTGATGGTCTCCCCACCCCAACCCCATTAGCACTCCCTGGCACTCATCCCAGATAAGATGGTGTCAGGGGAACATCATAAAGGAACCTGCTTAAGCAGGGAAACAAGAGACCTTGTAAACCTGAAAGAAAATAAGCATCATGGGAAAGGACAATAAGTTATACCTCAGAAAAGAAAGTGTTGAAAAAAACCTTTCTAAAAGAAAAAGTGTTGGCCTGGCTGGTGTGGCTCAGTGGTTGAGCGTTGACCCATGCACCAAGAGGTCACCAGTTCGATTCCTGGTCAGGGCACATGCCCAGGTTGTGAGCCAAATCCCCAGTGGGGGGCATGCAGGAGGCAGCCAATTGATGTCCTTTCTCGTTGATGTTTCTATCTCTCTCTCCCTTCCTCTCTCTCTAAAAATCAATAAAAAAAATTTTTTTTAAAGAAAAAGTGTTGTAGTTGCAATGTGTAAACCAGGTAAACCATTAGGCTTCCAAGATAGCAGACCAGTCTGAGGCAGAGCACACCTCCTGGGGGGCTGAAGGGCGAGGAGGTAGCACAGCCGAAATGTCTTCTACAGGACACCCTTTCAGAGCAGCACGAAAAGAAGGCATCCTGGCTGAACAGTGAAGTGTGGTTATACCTGATTTCTTCCCATTACTGTAGCTACAGACTTGCACTGCTATAACTGGCTGAACAGAGAGACAGCTGTTGAAAACACAACTCGCCCTAAGTGAAGCTGACTCAGATCATCCAAGATAGTCACATTAACTAAACCAAATTAATTCCTTTCCTTTGACTTATTTGGTAGGGGTTGGAGTAGGAAGCATTACTAACAAAATGACAACAGAAGAGCAAACTGTTCAGAAACCATCCCCCCTCCCCCAAGTCACTGTTAGACCAGAAGGAAAATTTATATTTGCAGTCTAGATCTATGATACATAGGAATGGACAAACAAATCAAAGCCTTAACAAATCAAGAAGCGAGCCCAGCAAGCACCAAGCATACCAGGGTGATATGTTATTTGGTATATGCCTACACCAAAAAAATATAACTTTACTCTCAAATGCATATATGCATAACCAACCCAAATACTGGAGGTAAACACTGACAGTCTAAAAATGGCTTTTAAAACAAAGGTAAGAGTCGTAGTCGGAATGGAACAAGTTCACACTTGAGTAAACCATCTGCATACCAAACACAGAGAAATGATAGAGTACTAACACAAAAGGCAAAAAGACCTAGTCAGACACAAAACCTAGATAAACATCTTTTTCTCGGGGAATAGAACAAAAACACAAAGAAGAAAAAGAACTGAGGCCTTGGAACTACTGAATTCTGGCAGGCAGCAACTTCTCAAAGTTGCGCCATTATCATTTCAGAGGGTGAAAAATGCTCCCTGTGAAGAGGGGACCTGCGGCCTGGCTCACTGAGAGAAGACAGGAATAGAGGCGCCCAGTAAACAGAATCATCAGAAAGGTAGCTAAATGAAAACCGCTACCAGCTACCACCTGTGGCTATAGTTTTGAGCAAACTGTGAGACCAGGAAAGTAAGAGGTCATAGACAAAATATAAAGATCAGGAAATCAATCAAGCCACCCACTGACTCTATGACAAAATCTGAAATGTCTTATCACGTGGGACAGGAGCCCTAAAATGACAATAAGGGCTAGGAAAAAGTGTGAAGGGGAAGAGCAAAACTTCCCATACAAAGTAGTATTGTGCACAATATTAAAACACAGGAAGAGGAACTCACTACACGATTTTATGAAACAGTTTGACAAAGGCTTTAAATGTATTCTCAGGGTGCTCAAAACAATGAATACGAAATAACTTTCATTTAGAAAAGAATATATGATAAAATAGGGGGAAACAAAGCAAGTATAGAAGGAAATATAAAAACATAAAAATATTTTTGAAAAGAAAAATGTGGTCAGTGAAGTAAAAATATTAATAATGATAAAGTTAAGAATACCCAGCAAGAGATAAAATAGACATCTAGAGAATTAGAAGACAGAAGTGAATAATATAAAACTGTAATGGCTGAATTTATTTTTTAATTTAATTTAATGTTTTCCATCACCATTGATCCCCTCTATGCCCTCTTCCACCTCCACCCTCCACCCTGCCATCACCACACTGTTGTTCATGTCCACGAGTTCTCTCTCTTTTTTCTTTTTTGCTCAATCCCTCCCCCTACCCCCAACACCCCACCACCACCAGAGCTGTCTGCCTGCTCTCTGTCTATGAGTCTGTAACAGCTAAATTTAACTGACTCCATAGAAAATAAAATTAGAGATGTGAAAGTCAAAATTGAGAACCTCTCTTAGAATGTGCAAGAAAAGATAAGACACCCAGACCACAGAGATGCAATGTAACAACTATGTGAAGGGTCACTAACGATGGGACAGAGGAACATGCAAAGGAAACTTTCTTGGTTGGAAAAAAAAATCAAGTATGCAAAATACAAGGACTCACCACTTTCCAAGCAAAATCAGTCTGGGCTTTCACTGGGCTAAAACCAAGGTGTCCATAGGCTAGCCTCCTTTCTAGAGGCTCTGGTGGAGAATCTGTTTGCTTGCCTTTTTCAGCTTCTAGATGCCACTCACATTCCTTGGTTTGTGTCACCTCCCACCCTTCCTCTATCTTCGCAGCCAGCAATGGCAGACCAAGTCCCCCCATCTCAGCGCATCACTCTGACTGCTCTTCTGCCTCTGGCTGTACTTTTAAGAAAGCTTGTGACGATATTGGGCTCAACTGGATCATCCAGAGTAATCTCCCTATTTTAAGGTCAGCTAATTAGCAATCTTACTTCTATCTGCAACCTTTGCCATGTAACACATTCACAGATTCCAGGGATTAGGAAGTGGGGATGGGGGGATTATTCTGCCTACCACAGCCTCCCAATGGGGTTTGCTTAATTATGTTTCAGAAGCTGAACTCATGCCACACCTGATTTAATTTAGCTGATACTCTCCTAAATATCCCAGCTATTTTCTACTTAGTCCTTCAACGTCAAGCCTAAAATTCTTCTCCACTATGAAAACTTTCCTGCTACATCCATATCTTACTTTCCTTCTAATGATCTAAACCAAATATTCACACAATTTTTTGGAGCGATAATTCTTTAATTTACCATGTTGATTTTATAATTCTGTTTTATGTGTATTTTATCCCCAAATAAACTTTAATCTCTATGGAAAAAGTCTGGCCCGGTGTGGCTCAGTGGATTGAATGTCGTCCCATGGACTGAGAGGTCCCAGTTCGATTCCCAGTCAGGGCACATGCCCAGGTTTCAGGCTGGATTCCCAGTAGGGGACGTGCAGGAGGCAACCAATCATTGTTTCTCACATCAATGTTTCTCTCTCTCTCCCGTCCCCTCTCTCTAAAAAAATCAATTAAAAAAACATTTAATCTCTATGGAAAAAATAGTTCACAAAGCACTTATAATATATGAGTAAACTATTATTAAATGGCATAGGGTTTTTTAAAAAATAGAAAGCAAAATCGATTATGCAGTATCATCTAATCATTGAAGAAAATGCTGAGAAATATGATTGCGTTGTTAACAAAATTACCTCCTAGTATGGAATTAAGGTGTTTTGCTTTTTCTCAATCTTCTGCATTGTGGCAGATGCAGCCTATATCCTTTCTGCCCACCTCTGAGTTCACCTGCAGCTACCATAAATAATTCCCAAACTAGTACTGGCAGATCCCAACCTCAAGGCCTCAAGACTTCTCTGCCCAAGGGTTTTCTCTGGCTTACTTGAATGTTGCTTAACCCACATACAAAACCACCTAGCAAGACCAGGAATCAGTAAGGGGCAATCCACAACCAAGGAGGGGTGAGAGTTGGGGGATAAATATCCCAGCTTCCCTGTTCCATAGCACATCTGAGGTGCAGTCTACACAGTTCTCCAGAGGGCCCCCACTGGGATTGAACCACAGTTGCCTACAGCAGTAACCCATTAATTCATGCATGCTTTATTGGCTTTCCCTTCCCCCATTGCATTACTTTTATATCCTGGGATTACTTTCTATGTAAACCACCTGCTGTAGGAAAACAATACAGCTGTGGCACCTGTCAATCTTGTAGGTATCCATACAGACAAAGTTTTGAACCACAACTTATCAGAGTCTTGGTAGAATGCTTCGTATTTCAAACAGAACTCAAGGGGATGAGAGGCCTTTAAGGAGCAGATATGAGGCCATCTCTCACTCGCCTCCCTATTAGCTGTTTCTCACCACCTCTGGCATTCTGATGAGGTGTGGGAACTGCCTTGGCCCCATCAGAATAGAGCTGCAGAATGGAAAGCCAGTCCTAGCAGTCCAGACTTAGTCTACAAGTCACGTTGTAGTCTTCTGGGTCTTTTACTTCAGTGTGTGGAACAAGTATCCAGAGGAGTAGCCCCCTTTGGTGTAGTCTTCATTTTGCTGCCTATGTTAAGTATCCCACTGTATAATTTAAAAGTATCTCTACCATTTGAATCATCAGGCCTTAGCTTTGGTCTCTTTGTATGTGTCAGCTAGACACTCACACCCAGGTCCTCGTCTCAAGGTCTGCATTTAGAGGAACTGAAACTAAGGTAAGCAAATATCGCTTCTATAATTGGTCACAATATGATCTTAAGTTGAAAATATGGATATAAACATAACATACTTTATGTACATTTGAATTAATAAATGGAGAGTCCATGTGAATGTGTGAAAACAAAGAGAGACCTAAAAGAAAAATGCCCAAAATGTAAATAATAATTATATTTAAGAAGAGGGATTTTTATTATTTTTACATTTTCTCTCTACTTTTCATAGTTTCTAAACTTTCCACCTTGAGCATTATTTTATAATTTAAAAAATATATTTTTTAATTGAACTAAGAAGAATATTTGAAATACACATAGCAAGAGTTTTTATTCTTTACATACAGATGTTTTTATATATCACCATGTAAAATGTAAATATTCTAAAATAAGAGTAGACAAAGGACACGAACAAGCTATTCACAAAAGAAATATAGACGGCGAATTAACATGCACAGGGCAGTTAAACCTTAATCAAAGTATTATTATTCAAGTGCTATACTCACAACTTAATTAAACCAATGAGGCAAATTAGATGATAATATCTGATGTTAGCATGGATGCAGTGAAACAGGCATTCACAAACTATTGTTGAAAGTATAAACTGGTCCAAATTCCTGGAAGCAGTTTACAAAGACTTTTAAATGTTCATTCTCTTAATATAGTGATATAACTTAAAAGAGTTTTCCTCTGGGAAAATCAGAGATATTCAGAAAAAGTTTTGCAGAAAAGTATTGTTTCTGAGTGATAGGATTATTGTGCATGCTTTTATTTTTATTTTTATACTTTTCTTTAATTCAACAATTTTCAACCAGTGTGCTGCAAGAATTTTTAAAACATGCAATTCTTATTTAATCAGGAGCACTGACCTCTTTTTCCTTAGATTGTCAAATAAAAATTTAAAAAATAACAGCAGCGAACACAACAAATAGCCAATATGAATGAATCAAAATCATACCTATTCTTTTTGTCAGATTGGCAAAAAATAGAATTTTTTTTTGATGTGCTGCAGAATTTTAGTAATTAGTTTATGTGTGCCATGAGATAAAAAAGGTTGAAAATCACTCTTGTAGTTTTCAAATATTTTCACTAGAAATAGAAAATCATAAAGTAAAATTATTTTCTATTTTAAAAGATAAATCATGAACCAACAATTAAACACAAAGGAAGCACTGTTCTTTCGCTTTTCTTGCTTTCATTCCATTAATGCGTACAAGGACGATATGGGTGAATTAATTTGCCACAGCAGGCCATGTGCAGAGAGAAATATAACTCCCAATTTGTTTCTCTTCCTTGACATAGAATCAACATGGAATCAACTAGCGACATATTACACGTCAACAATCAGAAGATGGAATGACTTGGAAGCATAAGCAAACTGAAAGAAATTTTCTATCTTTTGGGGTCTTAATGCTCAGTATGTTTCAGATGTCACCCACAGGCTTTTTCTGCATCATCACCCCCTTATCGTTAAAACACATAATGGATATAGCCAATTACTACAAGACATAGATTAGCACATGCTTCATTCTTTACACAACGGATGTTAACATTGAAGCTATAATGAGTAGAAAAAAAAAATATTTTCTTTTCAGAACATGTCAACTTCCTTCATTTGATAGATTGGGACTTTTTTGCTTCAATTAACACAGGACTTAGATACTGTGAATTAATGTTAAGATACTCAACCCCTGAATATGAAGGGACTTTCTTGCATTTTCCAATAAGAAAAGATAATCTAACAATATCTTAGCCAAATCAGCAATTTCTCATACTTTAAAGTGCCATATTTCATCAAGATGCCATAACTTGTTAAGATGCACCATTATTTTGTGCCCCCTAGAAAAACACTGCAAAGTCAATAATGAGAAAATACATATCTCAATTATAAGATGCATGTCAATTGCAGATGTGCTCAGATGGGGGGTGGGTGCACCTGAGAATCAAACCATGCAGGGTTTAGGTTTCAGCCACAGACTTGGGGCAGTTCTCATCCATTTGGTTTACTTTTTGCATTCTGGTTTCTGAAATGATCTGATAAGTTTATAAACATATTCAAAGCTTAACCACTCAAACCTTAATTACTCAAAGTGACATTCAAACTCTATACCATGGTATATCACCTACAATCAGTCATGTTCAGGATCCAGCCTCAGACCAGGATATATAAGCAGGTTGTTTAATTATCAAGACTCTCATGAGCCAGTTGTTATAACCAACTATTAAAAATTGTGGATGAAAAAGAGGTCACATGCTAACTTGACAAACTCAGGGAGGCCTGTGTGGCAACCTTGCAAACTCAGAGACCTAAAGTAACCACAAAGGATGGTCTGAAATTAAAACTTTTTAACTAAAAGCAGTTTATGGCAGGTAGTCAGATCCTAGGCTAGAATCTTCCCTGACAAAAGTTAATCTTTACCTTAACTAAACCTGTCTATTGTCTTTTGTATCTATAACATTCCTTTGGAATGTGAGGGTAACTTCCCTTTTTTAAAAAAAATTTTTTTTCTCTATTGATTTTAGAGAGAGGAAGGGAGAGGGAAAGAGAGACAGAAACATCAATGTGAGAAAGAACATCAATTGGCCACCTCTTGCATGCTCCCCACTGGAGATTTGGCCCACAACCTGGGCATGTGCCCTGACCGGGAATCGAACTGGTGACCTCTTGGTGCATGGGGTGAAGCCCAACCACTGAGCTACACTGGCAGGCACTTCCCTTTTTCCAGATCCTTCAGGGCACAACCAGTGCACCAGGGTGCAGACCATAAATTCTCTCATTGTTATTGTTATCATGTTAATTGCTGACTGTTAACTATCCTGTACCCACCTATGTAAAAGATGTATGTGTCCATCATTTTACTTTTCATCCAATCCCAGAGGTTTCCCTGCTTTGCTTTCACCCATGTCCTTAATCTATCAGCAATGGATTTTATGTATCCCACTGATGTCTTCTCTTTTGATTGTTATGTATAAAATAAGGTGCAACACTGTCATTCTCTGGAGCATTATCTCAGTCCTTTGAGGTTTTGCTTCCCAACAATTGTCAACAGTTTGGCTCAAATAAACTCACAAAAATTCTTCACAAGTTTGAATGTTTCTTATGTTGACAAAATTAAATTATATTAAAATTAAATAGATTCTATTAAAAATAAAGGTAATAAATACTCAAAAAAGTATCACCTCCTAATTATTTTGCTGTATTTTACTATTATCTAGTTCATGATTACTTATGCCTAATGTATCTGTACAACAGAAATACTATATGGTGGTGAGCCTTTGCACATCTCTTTCCAATTCTGCCCTCAGTGATGTCACTGACAGTTTGAAATCAGCCACAGTGGAAGTAGTTACACCTTGGAAATCAGCAAATACTACAAATCAGGCATTTCTCCCCACCCCCACCAAAGCCTATTATTGAACCTATTTACCAGCACATCACTGCTTACAACAGCAACAAAGTCTGGTCCTAAAGTTAATACACTAGCTACATATTACATATCAATTTATATGTATACAGGTGAAATCAGTGGGTCATAGAAAAAACAAGAGGCAGGGGAGCTAAAAAGAAAAAGAAAAATCTAAACATAACCTTAAAACAAATTGAAAAACGTTTATATATATATTTTATATAATTTTTATTGTCTGAATTATTGAATGGGACAAAATGGTTATTTCAGTTTTCAATCTTAAAATTTCAGTATTCAAATGCTTGAATGACCTTCTTACCTTGACTGCCTTATAAAGGGCAGAATGCTACACATTGCAATTTTTTATCATATGGAACTTCTCATTTGAGTGGGATGACAATTTACCCATTGTTTTCCATTAAATGAGAAATAATACTATCATTTTTCAATGACAACAACCTGGCATGAATTTGGCTATATAATGTTGCCCTCAGAATGACCCTCCTTATCTAAAACCAGTGAAATCCAGCTGGGTCAAATGAAATTTGTGTACTGAATAGCGATGGCTGGGGCAACAGTCTTTTAAAATTTTCTATCATTTCATGAAGAGTGATATTAAATAATTTCTGTACGAAAAAACAAAATCATAAAGCCATGATCTCATAAAATGTCAAAGACTGCAAGTTCACCGTCCTTTGCCTCCTCTCTGAGGACTCGGGTAACCTGAGGAGGTTTATTTATGAGAATTCATGTAAATCTCGTTAGGCTCTTCTTAATACCCCATGGCACTTTAGAGAGAATATACTTTATTTTATTTTGCATTTACATAATACAATTTGATAGTTTCATATTGTCTAATCTCATTTTACTCAGTTTATTTTTTAAGGTAAACGAATTGCTTGCAGCTTTTCTAGAGGAGACCCTATGTGAACCATGCCCAAATAAGTTGCAGAGAACTGGTTGCCATGGCTGTACAGAAAAAGTAAGACACTACTGCTAATAGCAATGTTGAAAAGTCTGATTTCCAACCTGGATTTATGATACCAGATTTTTTATTATGTGAATTAATGAAGCTAATGCAGCATCCAACTCTTATCCAAGGAACTGAAGGCAAACACACCTTTTATTAATCATTTGAAAATAAAGAATATGTGAACATTTATAACTAAACTGTTAAAAACTTAGAGATATCACTGTCACCTACATTTGATTCTGTCTTTATTTCCTAATATAATATTGCTTTGCCCTCCATAATGTAACTCAAGGTTTCATACAGATAATTTCTGGCCCTAGAGTGATGAAACATTAGGTTTATCAGTGGGAACAAAGAGAAACAACAGTGTGACCAAGCATGGCCCCTTCAGGAACTGTCAGCAAGCCCTTCATTACTGGAACAAAGGTCAGAAGAGAACATGGTGGGAGATAAACCTAGGAAGCTATGTTGGGATGTCATGAAGGGTCATGTATATGTTGTGATAAGAAGTTTGCATTCTTGCCCTGGCCAGTTTGGCTCAGCGGTTAGAGTGTGGGCCTGCAGACCAAAGAGTCATAGGTTCGATTCCTGTCAAGGGCACGTACCTTGGTTACGGTCCTGCCTGGCCCTGGTCCGGGTCATGTGGGAGGCAACCAACTGATGTTTCTCTGTCTCTCTCTCCCTCCTTAAAAAAAAAAAAAAAAAAAAAAAAAAAAAAAAAAAGTTTGCATTCTCTTGTAATACAACCAAGAGTCACCCAATGTTTTTTAAACAGGGCATTATTGCCCTGGCTGGTGTGGCTCAGTTGGTTGCAGCATTGTCCCATACACAGAAGGGTTGTGGGTTCGATTCTCAGTCAGGACACATACCCAGGTTGCAGGTTAGATTCCCCGCTGAGGCAACCAATCAATCTTTCTCTCTCACACTGATGTTTCTCTCTCTCTCTCTCTCCCTCTCCTTTCCTCTCTCTCTAAAAAAAAATCAATAAAAACATATCCTCAGGTGAAGATTAAAAAATAAATGAATACAATATAAAAAATAAATAAATTGGGCACAAATTTTTTTAGAGAGAAAAGCTGTCAAAATAAAGGATACCATCTTCTTAAGACATAACCACATAATCATGGTTAGAGACAGAAAACAATTGCTCTGTGCAAGAATCATGACATGGAACTGTTTTCCATTGAAAAGGTCCAGCCATACTTGCCATAATATAGGAGTTTTGTAGCTTTAAAGAGTTATAGGTGTCTATTTCACTGCCTCCCCACCTCACGCTCCTCTAGAAACTTCTCCCTGACCCACACACACCTCTGCCACATGTAGATTTTAATGCCCCTCCCCCATCTCAAGTATTTATTTCTAGTTTAGCAGCCCAGTCAAGCCTGTGTGCCCTTTCCAGTCCCTGGAATTCTGGAGAATAACATTTTTTTTATCTTATTACACACAAACAGGATACCTCAGAGACACTGCGGGTTCGGTTCCAGATCACTCCAATAAAATGAGCATTGCATTGAAGTGAGTCATAATCTTTTTGCTAGTGGACGGTCCTGCCACCAATTCGTAATAAATGCAACATCTGTGAGGCACAGTGAAGTGAAGCACAATCACAGAGTCATGGCTGCACCTGTTCTGCTCTCTGGGTACAATTAGTGAAAACCTATTTTGAACCTTTTCTTTAGTCTCTGGCAAATTCTGTTGCCTTAAAATAGTACCCATTTGAAAAAAACACACACTTGCATATATCTGACATACATCTGTAGCATCCTGAGAAAAGAGTTTCTCTTCACCTGGTGGGGGCGGGAGGCATGCAGGGGGATCCCATTATAGAGAATGTTTCAGATTTATGTTTTGAAGAATTTTCTTAAGAACTATGTCTGAAATAATGAGGAAACACTGACTCAAGAGAAAGGAAATGGTGCTTTTACAAGAAAAGATCAGATTTCCTTCTGATTCATCTTGGGTACTAGATATTAGAGTTAGAAAAAAAGATTTATATAAAATAGTAAAAATCTTATTGCAGTAGATGACCTTCAAAGGCAATGGTTTTCCATCTTGTTTATACTCTCCTCTCATCAAAGTAATAACAAATACCATCAGCAGTAACAACAGCTCGTTATAGCAATCATTCTTATGTGGGGAGGGAGGTCTAGCTTTGGTTGCAGCGGTTCACATCACCATCTAGGGGTGGGAGGGAACTGAATGGATGTACACCTCCGGTGAAACTGATGTAACTTTGCACCACCACCCCAATCCAACCTACCTCCACCCCTACCATAAATAGCGCCCCCGCTCTCCTGCCCTGCATTAATGTCTGCTTTAAGTCCCTTCCACTAGAAAGGGATTTGAGACCTGGGCTCTTAGCAGGATTAAGCTGAATTTTGTTTGGAGTGGTCAAATTTGTATTCATATTTTCATTGCACAGCTCTGAGATGAACTGAGTTCTTTATTTCTTGATTAAAGGCAAACAGGTAGATCAAATCTGAATTCAGCTATGGGTAATTCTTTCAGGACTACACAGTGATTTTTAAAATGTGTGTTTGGTTGTCTTTAGATAGAGAATAGACTTTTCCAGTTTTCCATAATCACCTCCACTCTCTCTTACCCATTTATTTGTTTTCCATTTGGCCCCTAGAGGAATTTAATTTGTGACTTCCTGGTTAGGACAAGATACTTTATAAAGATGTAACATAGTTTACTTAAAAAGCAAAGGTTTCCCAACCAAAAATAAGTGACAAGCAATAAGAAACAGAATGGAAGTTTTCTCAGGACAAGTGTAATTGTTCTATTTCATTGTCTTTTCATCAAAGATCTTGCTCCTTTCAGATCAATAGTGAGACTCGAGAGCCCTAGAGTGAGTCTGGGTCACCTGGATTATTGATGTAAAGAAAGCAAAAGGCCTTTACCCAGGACCTTCATGAGCTGGCTGAGGTTTGTACTTGCAGGAAATCTTATCATCAGTCCGTGTCTCTGTTACTTTCTTACCATTACAGGCTTTGTCACACTGTTCCCTGTGGTGTGTCAATATGACAGTTCTCCTTGACTAACAAATTGCTATAGACTGAAAGTTTGTGTTTCCCCCACATTTGTACATTAAATCCTAACACCCAATATGATGGTATTTAGAAATGGGGCCTTTGGGTAGTGATTAGGTCATGTCAGTGGAGCCCTCATAAATGAGATTAGTGTCCTTTTATAAAAGAAATGTCAGAGGGCTCCTTTCCTTCTTCTGCCATGTGAGGATACAGCAAAAATGAGGCCTTCTGTGAACCAGGAAGCAGGTTCTCACCAGACACCAAATCTGCTGGTACCTTGACCTTGGACTTCCCAGGTTCCAGAACTATGAGAAATACATTTTTAGGGTTTATATGCCACACAGTCTATGGTATTTTTGTTATTACAGTCTGAGTGGTCTAAGACATAAATCAAGAATTTTTTTCTCACTTGCCTTATTGTCGTAGGCCAATATTTCTGCGTCCTTAAGAAACTTACTTTTGAACCTACCATGACTTTTTTTTTTAAGTTATAGGCCAACAAGATTAAGTGATTTAATGTTATAGAATGCCAACAATCTAATTTTGTTGGCGGAATTTGAGTCAGTGTTTGCCAAGAGATTATTATCATTGAGAGTGACAGACAAGAATGTCATAAATATAAGGAAAGAATGCAAGTCTATTAAGGGGAAAGAATGATTAACATGACATAGAACTCTGAGGTCCACAGTACAGGTGAATCTGTTCCAAGCTCTTACTTGAATATTGGCAAAATGTTCTCTCTCTGATCTTACCTTCAATGTCACAAGAAAAAAATATATCCCTCTGATCTGAAAGAATTTTAAAACATTGCCCACTCTTTCCTGAAGAAATACTCATCACTCTGTGATAGCTTTGAATTGGCAAAGTTGATGTTCAAGATATTATTTACAACCGTGTATTTCCCCTAGGATTCAAGAAGCTACTATTATGTGGGTAGCATTATGCCAATTATGCCAAATAGATCAAAAGACTCATGAGCAGCTTATGGAAGGCAATATATTAGCATTTTTCCACTCAATTTCAATGTACTTCTTTATTAAGTATAAGCACTGAATATTGTAATGGATACAAACATCTCTTCCATACACACAGGCGTGCATAAAATATAACCATATCTTTTATACCTTTACCTAAATTCATTTGGCCCTAATCTCAGTTAATATGGAGGTCTCTGCCCCCTGTGTATATATCCCATGGGTGGGGAGGGTCTAGAGAATGTTTTCAAACTGTAGGTTTCAATCTCTGATGTCCATTGGGTAGATCACATTACAGGTTTTTAAATAAAAGAATAAAATAATAAAGAAAAGAAAACATAAGCCAGCATTACAAATATTTTGTATGTTTGTATTTCTCAACATTTTGTATGTCTTGGGCTGCAATGTAAAATGTCCTTCTTATTGTAAGGCATGTACCAAAATTGTTGAAAAACACTGCATAAGACGTTGACGTGTACTGGGTCTCCAGACAAGAGTTCTGAACATTGCCTGTGTCTTCCTTAAAATATCCAAAAGGTCTCTGAGTGCCAGATTGTCCCAGTTACTTCCAGGCCTCATAGTGGGATACATAGAAAGCTGTGGCCACTTCCCCAGGCCTCTCGGGAACAGCAGAGAGCTTTCTGAGCTATCTAGTCTCCTCTCCCTAGACATGCCACAGAGATGTCTCTACTCCACCTCCCCTGAGTTCTCACACTTCAGGAGTGCTTCTCTTCACAGCTTGCTGTTTCTCTTAGTCCCACCCCTGAAATAAGGCTGTTCTTGAACACCCAAACCTATCTGGGGGCTTTAATTTCCATTCCCTCCCTTCCAACCCCAGGGAGCAGGGAACAGACCCACTTACAGAGAAATACACTTAGAATTCACTTTTTTCCTTCCCTCAGACTCTCCCCTCCTCCCAGTTCTCGAGATTTGTATCTAGTCTGGGAGAAGAAAAACAGTCTTGGGCAATATCTTTTTATAGCTGTTGTTCATGGCATACCATCTTTCCCCGAGTACTTCAATGCGGTGACTTTTTAAGCCAATACAAACACTCAAATGCTCAGGTTATTAAAACTCAAAAGCATTTTATTCTCAAAGCTATTATTTTGGCCCTGGCCAGGTAGCCCAGTTGGTTAGAGCATTGTCCTCATACACCAAGTTGCAGGTTCGATCTCCTATCAGGGCACAGACAAGAATCAACCAATGAGTACACGAATAGGTGGAGCAACAGATCAGTGTTTTATTTATCTCTCTCTCTCTCTCTCCCTTCCTCTCTCTCTCTAAAATCAGTAAATAAAAGGAAAATTTTTAGAAAAAAAGAAAACTGTTATTTCCCCCCTGCATTTATAAGCCTATTTTTTAAAACTAAAATCCAAGAATTAACTGATTTTTCTGTTCTTATGCTGTAACAACCTTTCCCTAAGAGAGTGGATACCAAAGTCTTGTGTTTTAGCTTTAATAGGAAACAGGCTATAGGGTAAAGAGAAATTTCCAAGAGTAAATAACATTTCAATTAATATTTCAATGCTATTTTCACTATTAAATTTAAAAGGATAATATATGAATGCAAAATTCAAAGATGTGTGTGCATGTGTATGTGAGATACTCTCACACTGTTAATTGAATCCGATTTTTATTCAAACCTTAAAGGGAAGAATCTTTTAAACTTCCCTTGAAAACTTACATAACTATTTTTAAAAACCTCTTCATACTTATATGCCTCTCAACTTCAGATTAGTAAGCACTAACACTTTTTGCAGTGAACTGTGTTCTCATTTTATGTTAAAACTACACAAATTTAATATCATGTGAAATAACATAATACTAAATTCTCACTTCAGGTATAAAATTTGGAAAACAGGTTTAAGCCTTTCTAATCTGTAAAAGCTCACCAAGATTTTTAGATTTCAGAGCTGGCAAGCCAGCTAGATTGTGAACTATGTGTATGCTATTGCCAAACAGAGGAGCCTTTCCTGTAAAATGGAAACACCCACTCCAGACTTCCTTCCACATATGGCACGTGAAGTCACATTTTGTTTGCTTACATCAGAATTGTGCAAGAAATTTTGTGCCATTGTTTTCATTCATTATTATCATGCTTCAATATCTTTCTTACGTGTAAAATATTCTGTATATTATTGATCACATGGTAGGAATACACCAAAATCAATGATTTTGGAAGGAAGATGTGATCAAAGACCATGAAAGAAGCCAATCAATTGCTGTGACATCCTGCACTAGTAAAACAAGTTGTAGACTTATTCAAGCTTATTGAAAATTTAGTCTCTAATTAAATAAGTTTTGAATTATAGGTGGCCTTCAGAAAAGCACCCTTTGCATGAAATGTAAATGTCTAGTACTTGAGCTACTTATAATAACCATGGCAAAAAATACTTCAGAGTTGAGAATTATTCTTATTTTCTTCAAACTACTATCAAAATTATTCAAATCACCCCATCTTTGTCTCCATTCTTTTCAAAATTCTTTCCAACCATCATGATTTATCAGGAGTTTGGAAAGTGATTACAGCTATTTACTGTGTTGGTACATTGTTTTGAGATGCCTGTTACCATGAGTGTGTGTGTGTGTGTGTGTGTGTGTGTGTGTGTGTGTGTGCGCGCGCGCGCACGCGCCATTTAGAAGGATAATGCATACCAGCTTTCTAAAGTTTCTTTTCCCACTCAAAAATTTGTTAAGCACTTATCAGTCACTGCCCTATTTTCTTGATATATACTCGTTGAGTCTTACCACAACTTGGTAAGTTAGACATTTATGTCAGTCGAGATCCAATGAGGAAAAGAGAAACCTTTCTAAATATTCAAAACAAAGGTAATTTAATACAGGGATGAGGATGGGCAGAGGGATCAGAGAGGCAACCAGGGTTAGCAACAACAAAAACTATAACCCCCTGAAAGCTGGAGGTAATGGAGAGAAGAATGGACTACTGAAACCGAGGGTCTCAGCTGTCCTAGCAAAAGCTGGACTTGTGGGAGGGCTGCCCAAGAGTTGTGAAGCCAAAGAAACAAATAGTGCCAGAAATGCCTCAAAGGTAGAGAAAGAAGGGGAGAAACACTCAGAAATACTGAGAAATACTCGTGTTTCTTCCTCCAGCACTATACTCTCCTGCCAATGCTTCCCACTGGCCGACCCCAGGACAGAGCCCAGGAAAAGCGTCCTGCGGGGGGCAGCTTTCCTACCAAACAGAGAGAGCGCCAAACTGAGGAATGAAGGCCCAAGAAGGAATCTTGAACGCCAGCACAGCATAACCTCCCCTCTTCCCTTTAAATGGGGAAAACACTCCACTTCCAGTCAATAGTTGAGCGGTCTGTATGTGAAATAAAATCTGCATTCAGTCCCTTCATACAATCTCAGGAGGCAGTTTTCTGGATGAGTTTGGTTGTGGATGCAAATCTCAGCTACACCAGAGTAAACTCTTTCCAGATATATACAGTTACTTCATCCTACAAAACTCAGACCTAAAATGTTCTAAAATGTATTTTATGATACCTAGTCTAGTAATATAATAAATTCAGTATAATGTCTTCTTTTTTAATAAAAACCTACCACTTGGTATTAGACGGCAACAGGGACAATGAGCATAATACATCTTAATCACATTAACCTTCTTAATCGGTCATACATGGGTGACTTGGTCTCCAGATTTCTGGGGTGATTTTTATATGATTTATAAATGCAATTCATAAAGTGCATAAGATAATACAAACTCAGCTCCTGCTTTTAAATGATCAATCTTCTAAATATTATATACATATTCTGACTTTTCCTCTGTGCTATTAACATGAACAAACCTGTTAGAATTCAAGGAGCATGTGAATGACTTCCCTTAGCTAATTGACAATCTCAGCAAATGTAGAAATCAATTTCACTAATCTTCAGCAAACTATAAATTAAGCAGTGAGGTTATGACAAGCTTATTGATTCCTTGCCAACAATTTTCTCTAATATGCTGCTTCTATTCCATAAATTAAAATGTTTCCACTGTGTCCTCTAAAACTCATATTTAATTATTAACAAACTTCCCCACAATATCAACTTCTTTCTAAGTGTAGCCTTGTCTCCTTAAGAGAAAACTAGCTCTCTCCTGAGGACTCCACTACCCCTATAGGTTTTTCAAGGGAAGGTTGTCCATTCTCCAACTACCCATCCCCTCAATCAGAGCACTCTGTGCTCCTCACTGCTGCTCTTATACAACTTTCCCACTCTCTTTTGCAAGCCTCTCCTCCTTTCATTCATCCTACACTCTTCTTTATCAATGGGGATTACCAAACTCCTGATTAGTTTTCCTCATTCATTGAAGACTTTGGCAGGTAGCTCACTGCCATCCCGTTAACTTCTTCCACCATCCTAGCCATCTTCAATATCTATGGGGAGAACAATAATCTGAAATCTCAGTACCCTGACTCTTCATCTCAAATGACCTTCTCCTTCAGTTCAACCATCTACTCTCAGGGACACTCTGGAATTCATCATTACCCAGAACTGTTCTATCCCTGAAATCATCATTTTAGACCTTTCATTCTCTAACTAGAATATCTTACTCTCCTAGCTTGCTCATTCATTTAGTTCCCAATATACCAGTTTTCTCTGTTCACTAGGATATCTAGTTCTCAACTTTTTCTCTGTCAGGATCTTTTTCTCTTCTTTTTACTCCCACTCCAGTTTATATTCAGGGCCCAACATTTCAATGCCTCCCTCATCTCCCTTACTTCACTATCCCACTGGAATTCTAGCCCAGGCAAACACCAACTCTGGGTGAACCCCAATATCTACCTTCTCTGAAGATGCACTTGGAAAAAACTTGAAGTTTTGTTGTATAACATCATCAAAATTGGTGGATTTGTGTCACTATAAATGTAAGACCACCAACCTGATCTGGAAGCTCAGCGTTATCCCAAAATACCAGTATGCATCCTTGATCAAGTGTCTGCCCTGTTTGGTGTTATCATTATTTTAAATGTCTAGTGTCCTTAGATGTGTTGTTTTGTTGCCTCCCCATCTGCTCTCCACAGCTGACTTCTCCTTTAACTTCATGGCAGTAAGAAAAGCCAAAAACAATGAAGTTCTTTCATTGCCCAGTCTGTGCCTCCCTATTTATCTTTCCTTCTTCCCTTCTTTCCTCTTCCTCCACTTGTCACTCTATGTTTTAAGCTAGTGGTTCTCAAAGGTTAGTTCCCAAATATGCAGCATCAGAGAACTTGATAGAAATGCAAATTCTCTGGCCCCACTTTAGCAAGCCCAGTGATTCAGAAACTTTGGTGGTGGGACCCATTGATCTGTGTTTTAGCAAGCCCTCCAGATGAGTTATATACATGCTCAAAGTTTGATAACAACTGTCTTATGCAAATCCTTCTGTCTATGCTCTGGATCCCACCCAATTTTCTCAGTTCCTGGAAAAATAGCAGAAACCTTTGCTCCTCCCCTGCAACCACCTCATTTAATACCTCACTACTTCAATGGAGTCCTAACTCATCTACCTCAGTCTTGTTCCTCTGCAGTCAATTCTCTACCCTGTAGCCAGTGTGATTCTTTTGGGGCATACATCTGTTAGTGTCATCCTATTTCTTAAAACCTGTCAAAGTCTTCCCTTCACATTAACATATTATCCAATTTTTCAAACTGTCTCACAGGTCTTTCAAATTCTGGTGTCTCTCTCCCTAGCTTTATCCTGTACAAGCCACCTCCTTGAATGTTACTCTAAGCATCCTGAAATTCCATTTTTTTGATGCCACGTCCTTCCCGGTCTTTGGTCCTTCATGTATGTTGATACATCTTCTCTGAATACTTCTCTAAATAC
The DNA here is from genome assembly GCA_030848825.1 of Tadarida brasiliensis. Taxonomy (NCBI): domain Eukaryota; kingdom Metazoa; phylum Chordata; class Mammalia; order Chiroptera; family Molossidae; genus Tadarida; species Tadarida brasiliensis. Next base: position 38,262,884 of record CM061265.1, on the reverse strand, counting down.
ATCTTGGAATACTCTTCTTGCCTACTGTTTCTTCTGGCTAACGTGACTTTTCCGTCACAGCTCAAGTCAGAATATACCTCATTGAGGTGTCTTGATCTAACCCACAGACTAGGTTGGGGTTCATTCCTATATGTTTTCTTAGCTCCATGTTCATCTGCTATCATAATTTTCACCTTTTCTAATGCCTCTTGTCTATGCTAGACTAAAAGGTATTTGAGGGCAGAGACTATGTTCACTTCATTCACACCATACCCTCTAAACCTAGCGTAATGACTACATCTGACATAGGTGCTCAACAAATATCTGTTGAAATGAATGAATAAATTTCAAATTTTATCTTGTGTTTTGTCTTCATTTTCACTTCTTTTAAAAATATCCTTCCTATTAAATGTCCTTCTTTTTTCCCCATAACTCCTTCCATTACTCTTTTAAAGTCCTGGCGCTGTGGTTTCCCAATCTGTGTGCTAAGGTGCCCCAAAATGCCTTAGCGAACTCACCAGGGCACCACAAGATATTTTCAATTGTCGAGGGAAGTATGACAACATCTGTCAGATGCCATTCAAACCACTAGCTCGAGGGAGTTCAGAGTTTCAACATTAGATAACTACATTTCTTTCAAAACTGTCATATCTTTGTGAAGCTGGATTTTCAACAGTGACTGTGATTTAAAAAAAAAAAAGGAAGCACCAAGTGGAAATCAATATAGTACAGAAATTAGGGTAGAGGTGTCCAATTTGATTCCAAGTTTGTGAAAATAATGTGATACCCAATGGGTAGCACGTTGTTAGAACATAAATACTCACTAAGTTGGTTGGACCTAATTACTTAATAAGTAAAACTGTCAAGTATTTTCTTGGGCATAGAAGCACTATGAAAAAATTACTGAGACAGTGAAGGAACAAAGAAAAGTGTGAGAACCTCTGTTCCTGCCAATTGTTAATTTTCTTTTATGTGGACTCCTCCCACCTTTCTGTTTTATTTTTGTTTATATTTCCACTCCAGTTAGTTGTTGCTTGTTATGATTTCTTTTAGTTTGCTCTTTTTGGTAATCGTGATATATCTATTTACTGTTACTGGTTCTGATTCTTTTTGCCTGATTTCTATCATAATTTCTCTCTCTCTCTTCTTCTTTGTAATGATTTCTAAATCCCATTATTATTATTATTATTATTATTATTATTAATTTGTTACATTTAACTATTACATTATAAAAAAAGAAAATTGACTTTGTGAATCTCTATGTGCAGACACATAAGTATTTGATTTATATGTTTGGGGTGGGTGTGTATGTGTGTGTGTGTGTGTGTGTGTGTGTGTGTGTGTGTGTAGCCAGTCATGTACCCCAGCCTTTTCTTAAAAGGGAGGTGCTACAGTGACATGACCTCACACAACCCTGGAGGCTGGTAGAGCGGTCTCTGTAACGCTGTTGTCTTCACCTCGGATGCTTGAGTTTGAAGTGGGCAGATAGGCAGTCAGGAAGGGAAGGTGGATGCATGTATGATGGGGACAGCAAGATAAAGCTGAAACTCAGAACACAAAGGACTTAAACCTGTCAGTCCTCTTGCCTCTGACCTTAGTGGCATTGTGTCCTGTGGAAGCTGGGTCCCTTCATCATGGAGTTAAACACACAACAGACACCTGAAGGAAGATCAGATGGAGCAGCTGCAGGCTCAGTCAGCACCTTTCAGGAACAGGATGGGCAGCAGATCAACAGCCTGTGTGAGCTACACGGCAGCTGCTGCTTCCCTGCTGCCCTCCAACCTCACACAAGTATCTCCCTTCTGGGCACTCTCACTGGAAACATAGCGGAAAGGGAATTCTGGGAAATGTAGATCAACTTAGCCAAGTGGCTACATTACACAGCCACATGAACATAACACCCATTCCCTTTACCAAAGTAGCTTACATTATAGTTAAAGGCAAAATATGGATTCATTAAAAGGTAAGCATCAGAAATTCAATATATAATAAATGTGAAATGAGTGGTTTCAGAGGAAGTGGAGAGAAGTGCAGGCAGTGGTTAATAGGACTGGCACAATGGATAGATTTTGAGTAGATGATGAAAAGTAGTGTTCCAGTGAGGGAAAATGGCGATGTCCCAGGAACGGGAATAACCAGGCACTCCAAGACAATGGCAGATCGATCTAACCAGAGCAAAGGGTCTGTGAAGCAAGAAAGGGGCGAATGAGTCTGGAAAAGAAAGCTGGAACCAGACTACAGTTTCTAATGCCAAACCTGTTTCTGGTTTTATTCTGCAGGCAGATAAGAAGTCCTCATGATTTATTCAATTCCCTGCTGTTCATCCTGATTCTTTTTGCCTGGTTTCCATCTTTATTTCTCTCCATTCTACTCTATGAAATGATTCTTCATCCTTGATCCTTGCATTAACATCATCTCTTGGTTGTAATAAAACATTATATCATATTTTTTTGAAAGCAGTTGGTTTGGGACTTGTAAAGTAAAGAGGATACAGGATGTAAAAGGGACTTTAAGACAGCCCTGCTGACGTGTGCAAAAGTAACTGAAAGGAGCAAAGGAACTGAAGACATAACTTCTCTCCCAGCAGCATCCCTCAGAAAGTAAAACTGGAGGACAGGCTACAATTTAGAGTCTTTGGCTGTGACTCAGGTTTCTCCCATACTTTGTTGGACTCAAGCCTTTCCAATGTCCTGATAAGCCATTGTTACTCTTTCTATCCAGGAGATGGGTAAACACCTTCCATCCCCATCTTAAGGCCCACTGACAAGAAGGGCTGGCCCAGTAAGACTCATACTAGTATTTGCAGGAAGCTCAGTGGCATCTGAGTGAGTTTTCCTCAATTCAGTGTCCTCTTCTGAGGAGCTTCTGGGACTAGGACAGCCAGCCATCCTTCACAGCCTCCTCTGTGGGCAGAAGTATCTCCAGGAAACGGAGTCCACTAATCACTCCTATAGGCTGCAATCAGCGACTAATGGTCTTTTATTGAACAACCTCCCCCCCCACACACACACACACACAGTCTTATGCTCCATTGTCTCCAGAAAGAGAACTGCAGCAGGAACCCTAATGATCTTGTTTCAGTGGAAAGAGCCCTGGGCTGAGATCCAGAAGAACTGGAACTTATCCCTGTTCTGCAGCTCACTAGCTGTAAGATTTTGGGTACCATCCAAGATATAGCCTTTGTGAGCTTTGTCAAATGAGTAGGTTAAATTAGATGCTCCCTAAGGTTTCTTCCAGATTTAATTTTTTTCATTTTGAGACATGCTAATTAAAATAAGATCCAAATTTTAGTTTTCAAATTGGCAAAAATGAAAAGAATATAACTATTCACTCTTGGCAAGTCCTCTTAACACTGCAGATAAGAGATCAAATTAATAAGAAAGAAAGTGAACATTGCCATTATATAGAAAAGGTGTTAAAATGCTTATAGTCTCAGGAATCCTCCCTCCCTCACTCCCAGAATTAATTTCAAGGACATGTCCAGCATATGTGCAATGATACATCAGAACATTGCTTATAACAATAAAAACTTAGAGATAATATAACTACCCACTAATAAGCCATTGATTAAAGTAATTACAGCATGTCCATGCAATGGTATAGCATAAAGCAACTTAAAGTGACACTGTAGAGAAACATTTAATAAAATTGTAAAGTTCTCTATATTAATATATAAAAGGAAGTGATATACTTAATATTTCATTGTTATCTAGTATTATCTCAATTTAATTATATACGTAACCATATTTCCCTAGATCTGACTTGCCTGTGACTGCTAAATAAAGCCACACTCTCTTTAACAGCTAATTGACAACATATATGGGCCCCCATTCTGCAGAAATTCATGCTTCTGTCAAGTTCTCCATTCAGGAATGTCTAGGACTCTCAAAGGAACCCTTACTTCCTCCACAAATCCACTGCTGATCCAAAGTGCTAAAGGTGGGTCGATGCCCCAACATAACTGACTTCCAGGCTCCTCCCGTTTTCCAATACAATTATTTCAAAGTCCAAAATATATATAAATCTGAATAGCATAATTTTTTCAAAACCCAAACCTAAAACTATAGCTTTGGGTTACTCTAAGGGTAAAGATAAAATTCCTTAAGAAGCCTACAAACTCCTATATTGTTCCTACATGCTTTCCCAGCCCCAATACATACCAGACTGGCTCTCTATTCCAGCTGCCTTAGTCCTTTCTCAGTCCTTCATATTCTTTATATCCTCCCCACCTCAGGGCCTTAGCACTTACGATTTAATTATCTTCCTGCAATGACCTTGCCCCACTCCTTCATCCAGTTAATTCTTTCTCAGTTTGTCATTTTCTCAGAGAAGGTCTTTGAGGCTATCAGACTTGGTATATTATCCTTATTATATAGTCACATAGCATCGTGTAACTTTGTTATAGCCCTTGATCACAGTTGCAAATTTACATTTTTATCATATGACTTGGTGAATAAAGATGACCTGTTATTTTTTAATAACTAACTACAGTCTATTTTAGACTTTCTCTTAATGAAGGTGGGGGTTCAGAATGGTCCCCACAATTGAGAATCCCAACCCATCCCCACATCTTGGGTCCAGGATCCTAACTTTCCATTTATCCCTGAGAAAAGAAGGGGTCTCTTCCTCCGACAGATTAGGCCTGCTTGGTGGACATGTCCAATTATTTGGAGAAAACATTTACCTCTATTCAAAGGTGCAGCCTGAACTCTAGGTCCAGAGAAGCTACCACAATATTTTATAGTACTTCTCAAAGCTGAGATTGTTGAGACCTAAATATTATTCTAGATGAAAGACCACTAGTCTAGACTCAAACCATTGTGCAATCTTCCCTCCGGGATTGGTAAAACCTCAGGATCTCCTGCAAAAAATCTCCTAAGAACAAACAATATTTTTAGCCATGGGGCAGCCTCAATCCAGATGCAAAAAAAATTATATAGTCCTATAGCACCTTAATTCTCCTAATGAAAATCTGAATTTATATTATTTAAAAGATTATTTAACATCTCAAATTTAATCACCAACATTTGAATCACTTTTCTAACCTTATATAAAAACCTCAGAGGGATGGGGGTGGGAGGGGTGGGAAGAGATAAACCAAAGAACTTATATGCAGGAGGGGGTGGGAGCGGGAAGGAGGGGGTCAATGGGAAAAAAGGGGGTCATCTGTAATACTTTCAAGAATAAAAAAAATTATCAGAAAAATTTATCAGCTATCTACATGTATAAAACAGACTCAATTCATAAAAAGGGAGTTTTCCATAGATACAAAGCCTAATTTCTATCATAGATGAGAGGAAATGCTTACCACCTTCCACAATGGCACTTTTTTAACTTCCACAATTCAAGATTCACTCTCCTAAGGCACCTGTCTACACATACAAAGACACGCATGGGCACATACAAAGAACTGTGCCAAGGTGGCTTCTCTCACAGTGAGTAGTCCCTGCACTCTCTCTTGATCATAGACATGACACTAAGCAGAAGGGAGTGGCAGTGGGATAAGGCTGGGGTACTTCTCCTTAACTGGTATCCCACATGTCTCGGAGATCATCACGATGTGACCTCTTTTCAGTTTAGCTACACAACTAAGTGAGTTTCCCAGACTCTAGAAGAGAAGTAAAGGATGAAGCAACTATTTCTTTGGAACAGTCTAACATGTTTACTGACTGATGGGATGTTTCAGCTTCCCAAGGATATCTTCAGTCCACTATAAAAAAAAAAAAACTTAGTGAAAGTTTCTAAGTTAGTAGTAGAAATTATATATTCATACATATGAAAAAAATTTTTAAGCATAAAAAGAAAAGTTATGGGGTAGCCGAAGGGGCTAAACTACAGATAGGAAATTAATGAGGAACTCTTTTTTTTTTTTCATTTTCATAGTTAGATGATGGTTAGCAAAATGTTGAAAGACTGAGATTGCTTTTTTTCATTTATTTAAATAAAGACTTTGAGGGCAGGGAAATACTTGAATCTGTGCAAGAAGTTTGTATTTATGTCTGTAATATAACAGCATCATATTTAGAATGTTGATAATATCAGCTTATATGTATTTGCAAGGATTTAGTGAAAAGCTAGATATAATTATAATGGATCGTTTAGGCAGTCCAGTATTAAAGGATAGACCTCCTCTCCCAATCTAAGACCTATTCTCTTTCCACTATAAGATGATCAAAGTGTTTAACACATTTCTACAAGAACATCCTTTCATAAGACGTGCTATGGACACATGGCCCTTACCCGGCAGTTCATCCAGAAATGTGGCTGATACCCCCCTACACGTATGTGTTTACTGCACATGTCACTCTTATTCTAGAGGGATTTGAGGATTTATATAAAAACTCTAAACCTCTGTCCTCGGAATATAACTGCTTTTCTGTATCCAGAAGTATTTCTACTTTTAATGGAAGTCATCTTAATTTCCCTCAAGAATATGTAGAGTATATCCTTCTAAATAGTGAGAGTCACAAAATCCAAACAGGTAATTGCCTAATGAGAATATAACCAAGGAAGTCATTGCATAGGAAATAAAATTTTGCTCACAAAAACTAATAGAAATTCACTAAGAAAGCAAGCCTGAAGAAAATGAGTTCTTATAGGAACTTCAAAACATAGAGAACTGAATGCCTCTCACTAAAAATGCCCATTAACGCCAAAGAATACACTGCCAGTTTAACATTAATCTGTGAAATCTATCCCCATAGAACCGCAACATGATTTGTCTTTTACAAACTACATACACACATACCCTCCTCCATTAAAAAAAAAAAAGGAAGCAATTGCTTAAAACAAACTACTTCTCTCAAAACTTTTACAGAAATAAAATTCTATAGTAACTATAGTCTTAAGACCATCTTAGCCATTTCACACAGTAGCAATCCTTTAGTACTTAGACATATCAGTGTCAAATTTCTATATAACTTCTACTCCCGTGCCCACAGATTGTTTTCCTTTGCCAAGTGGTGTACACTGTCAAATAGATTCCCAGGTGTCCTCTTATGGGTGTCAGGTAGTCAAAGTAACTAGTTAGTACTTTATAATGGTGATTCCATCTCCATCCACTTTGAGATAATTTAGAGCACTATTATGTTCAAAACACCATACAAAGAGCATTTAAGGAAAAGAATATAAACAAAAACCACCCAAGTTGATCCTTTCAATAACTGAAACCTCTAACAGAAGAAAGATGTAGAACTATAGTTCTATGATGCCTGAGAGCAAAGGAGGCAAATGGGAAGAACAAATTATTTCCATTTGGTAAGTGGGAAGGAGTAGGTCAGGGAAAATGCCCTAAAGAAGTGCTCTTTGAGTCAGATTTGGAAGGATAGGTAGACTTTACACAGAGAGGAAGGAAAGGGCATTCTGGGCTGAGGGGGCAGCTTAAAGACGTGCACACAAGCAGGGAGGTAGGTGCAAGATGTGTTAGAGAAAGGAGAGTACTTCTACTGATAGGGGATGAAGCTATACAAGAAAGAGAAAGGAAGTGGTGGAAAATTAAGCCTGAAGAGCTATCAGGACCAGATCATGATGAGATTTTAAATATCATAATAAGTCATGTATATTTTAGTTGGCTGAATAGGGAGTCATGGGTAGGCTTTTGAAAAGAGTAATGTAAGATCCTTAACTTATGAACAGTTGGGAGAATTGAGGGAAAGGGGCAATACTATATGTAAATGGCTCCATGAACCTAAACTTGGATAGAAGAGTTGTGGTGGGAATTGTAAAGGCACCACTATAAAAAAGTTGAAATGAGAAACAGAGATTCAAATGGCCAATCAATGTATGAGAAGATGCTCAACTTCACTCATCATTAGAAGATTCAAACTAGAACAACAAAGAGACACCATTTCTCATCTCATCAAATACAAAAAAATAAAAATATTGATAATATGCAACTATTAGCAAGAACATAAAAAGGGGGACTCCCCATGATGTCAGAGGAGAGTTCAAATTAATAAAACCTTTTAGGCAATAACTATCCAAACTTAACATGTACATTCCCTTTGACCTACCAGGTGTTCAAACACACACACACACAAGAAATGATAATACAACACTGGAAAACCTGGAAACAGGCATAAACAAGAAACTGACTAATAAATTATGGTGTACACCCTCAACATAATTCTGCACAATTCTTAAAAAGAATGAGAAAGCCCTGGCCGGTTTGGCTCAGTGGTTAGAGCATCGGCCTGTGGTCCAGAGAGACCCAGGTTCGGTTCCTGCTAAGGGCATATACCTCGGTTGCAGTTTGTCCCCGGCCCTGGTTGGGTCATGTGGAAGGCAGCCACTCGATGTGTCCCTTTCACATTGATGTTTCTCTCTCTCTTCCTCTTTCTCCCTCCCACTCTATCTGAACAAAAAATGGAAAAATGTCCTTGGGTGAGGATTAAATAAATAAATAAATAAATAAATAAATAAATAAATAAATAAATAAAATGAGATAAATTTATACACAGGGAAATTAAAATTTTTTCATAATATTAGTTATTTGTTAAGAGGCGATACAGGGCAAAATGATGTGATTATGTTCCTAAAACTGAACGTGTGTGTGTGTATGTGTGTGTGTGTGTGTATGTGTGTGTGTACATAAAAAGAGGCTGATAGATAAGGCTCAAATTATATAAAGCAGACTATCCACCTAAATTTTGAAAGTGGAATTGGAAGACAGAAAGAACCTGGAAAGGGAAAACTTGTACTTTTTACTTCATACAATTTTGGGCTCTTCAGGTTTTTTGGGTTTTTTTTACAAAGAAAAAGAATTAACTTTATAACTTAAAAACATTTTAAAGAAGCAAAAAACTGGTTCTATAAAGGGACAACAAAGCATTAGGAATTTTTCAGAGGGTCTTCAAATAATATGACACCATGACTAAATCACACTGGCAAATGAAATTTGTGAGAATATTTAGTCAAAGAGAATAAATGAACAAATTATAAAATAATTTAACTGACAATGCCCATGATGGTTTAATGGTGTTTGTTTGTTTGTTTGTTTGTGGTTTGTCCAGAATTCTATCCCCTGAAAAATCTTGATACATAGACATGCCAAACTGAGATAAATCCACAGCCCTTCCTTGTCAGCATTCTATACCATCACATTTTGTGTGGAAGAATGAAAAGAAGAGAATTGCCACCATTCTACTCTCTATCTTTACTAGTTTGGCTTTTTAGATTCCATATATGTGATATCAAACAATATTTGTCTTTCCCTGCCTGACTTATTTTACTTAGCATAATGCTCTCAAGGTCCATTCTTGTTGTCTCAAATGACAGGATTTCCTTCTTTCTCATGGCTGAAAAATATCCCATTGTGTGTGTGTGTGTGTGTGTGTGTGTGTGTGTGTGTGTTGTGTTGTGTGTGTGTGTGTGTGCACTCGCATGTCTATAAATAAAACTGATATACATATATCCCTCACATGAGGGACTGGGGGTGAAGAAATTGGGGAGAAGTTGTTTAAGGTACATATCTGCAACTAGTATATAAGTCCTACAGATCTAACGCACAGCATAGTGATTATAGATAATATTGTATTATAAACTTCAAAGTTGTTTAAAGACTAGACCTTAATTGTTCTCACCACAAAAAGAAAAATGATATTTATGTGATATGATAGAGAAATGCTAATGCTATGGTGCTAATCATACTGCAATATAAAAATGTATCATATCAATAGATTGTATACCTTAAAGTTATACAATATTATATGTCAATTAGATCTCAATAAATAGAAATATAAAATAATAATAATAAATAATATAATAAAATAAATTTCCCTAGAAAATAAAAATTGTCCTCCATAACATCAAATCAGAATCTCAAGCCTGGCTTTATCTGAGGTAAGATCTAGATTCAAATCAAGAATTGGTTGTTCAAAGAAGTAAAGGATCTCTTCACAGAAAACTACAGGTCATTGAAAAAAGAAATAGAGGAAGATATTAAAAAATGGAAGCATATACCATGTTCATGGACTGGAAGAATTAACACCATTAAAATGTCCATACTACTCAAAGCTATCTATAGATTCAATGCAATTCCCATCAAAATACCAATGATATACGTCACAGAACTAGAACAAATACTCCAAAAGTTTATATGCAACCAAAACAGGCCCCAAGTGGCCACAGCAATCTTGAAAAAAAAGAACAAAGTAGGAGGAATCACAATACCAGATATCAGGTTATACTACAAAGCCACTGTAATCAAAACAGCCTGGTACTGGCACAAGAACAGGCACATAGATCAATGGAACAGAACAGAGAACCCAGAAATTGACCCAAGACAATATGCTCAATGAATATTTGACAAAGGTGGCAAGAGCATACAGTGGAGTCAAAACAGCCTCTTCAATAAATGGTGTTGGGAAAATTGGACAGCTACATGCTAAAAAATGAAGCTAGACCACCAACTTACACCATACATAAGAATAAACTCAAAATGGATCAAAGACTTAAATGTGACTCATGAATCCATAAAAATCCTAGAAGAAAATGCAGGCAACAAAATTTCAGACATCATACGCAGCAGAATTTTCACTGATACAACACCTAAGGCAAGAGAAACAAAGAAAAAAATGAACACATGGGACTACATCAAGCTCAAAAGCTTCTGCACAGCAAAAGAAACAACCATCAAAATGGAAAGGGAACCCACTATGTGGGAGAGCATAATTGCCAATGATACATCAGATAAGGGGTTAATTTCCAAAATATATAGAGTGCTCACACAACTCAACAAAAGGAAGACAAAGAACCCAATTAAAAAATGGGCAGAGGACCTAAAGAGACACCTTTCCAAACAGGACATACAAATGGCCAAGAGACATATGAAAAAATGGTCAACGTCACTAATCATCAGAGAGATGCAAATTAAAACAACAATGAGGTATCACTTCACACCTGTCAGAATGGCTGCCATCAACAAATCATCAAACGACAAGTGCTGGCGGGGGTGTGGAGAAAAGGGGACTCTAGTACACTGCTGGTGGGAATGCAGACTGGTGCAGCCACTGTGGAAAACACTATGGTGTTACCTCAAAAAATTAAAAATTGAATTGTCATTTGACCCAGTGATCCCACTTCTAGGAATATGCCCTAAGAAGCCTGAAACACTAATCAGAAAGAATATATGTACTCCTATTTTCATAGCAGCACTATTTACAATAGCTAAGATCTGGAAACAACCCAAATGTTCATCAGTAGACGAGTGGATAAAAAAGCTGTGGTACATATACACAATGGAGTACTATGCAGCTGTAAGAAAGAAAGATCTCTTATCCTTTGAGATGACATGGAGGGACCTGGAAAGTATTATCCTAAGCGAAATAAGCCAAGCAGAGAAAGACAAATATCACATGATCTCACTTATTTGTGGAATATAATGAACTAAACAAACTGATGAACAAAATAGACCCAGAGTCATAGAAGTAGGGTACAGACTGACATTCTTCAGAAGAGGGGATTGGGGAGAGGGAAGAGATAAACCACGGAACTTATATGCATGTATGCATAACTGATGGACATAGACAACAAAGCTGGGGATGGGGTCGGGGGGATGGGGAGGAGGGTGTCAATGGAGGAAAAAGGAGAAACATCTGTAACAAAAATAAATTAATTAAAAAAATTGAAAAAAAAAGAATTGGTTGTTGTCTGAAGCATACTTCTACGTACATTCTAAGTTCACTTTTGGCAGCACCATTGTTCATAATATGTCATAAAAGATAAACAGAATATTTATCTTCTGTGCATCTGTCATGAAGAAGGTACAACTACAACATGTAACAGAGAAGAAAATCAATGCTGAAAACGACGTCAGAAGCAGTTACTGGCAAATGTCAGATTTCCTACGTCTTGATATAACAGCTCAGGTTTTCAAACACAAGATAATTACTTTCCACAAGGCTACCTGAAAAAAATCTAAGCTGTATCATAAACCTTCACAAATTCAGAATAATTGTGCATAAGACTGATCCAAACCAGCTAAAAATCAGAAGAGTAAATGTATAATATATTCAAATATGAAAGAAATTCAAAATATAAAGTGCTAAGCTTACTATATTATAAATTTAGTTTGTTTCCAAGAAAGAACAATTGGAAAACAAAACTCAGATAAAAAAAAATAATATGAGAAGATTGCTTAAAAGAATTTAGAATCAAGTTAGACCTCTGGTAAACCATTTTCTTGAAAACAGAAGTTTAGTCCCTCATAGCCTAATCATCACCATCCCTAAATATTGTAATTTTTGTTTTTATCAAGAATCATTAAATTATACAGCATGGAGGGACCTGGAGATTATTGTGCTAGGCAAAATAAGCCAGTCAGAGAAAGAAAAATATCACATGATCTCACTTATATGTGGAATCTAATGAACAAAATAAACTCATGAATAAAATAGAACCAGGGGTATAGAAACATGGAATAGACTGAGGAATCTCAGGGGGGCGGGGGGGAGGAAGGGGAGAGGGCAGGAAGAGATTAACCAAAGAATTTATATGCATATATGCATTGCCCATGGACACAGACAATAGTATGGTGAAGGCCTGGAGTGGGATGGGAACCAGGGAGAGGGGGGCAATGGGAAAAAAAAGGGGGGACATCTGTAATACTCTCAACAATAAAGATAAAAAGTATATTTATAGATATATAACTTGCCTTAAAATTCCATGTAAAAATATTGAGGCCATTGCCAATTACATTACTCAACATCATTTTTTGTTGTTGTTTTTTAGTCTTAGTAACACAAAGTGTTGCCCATTTTATTACACACAGAAGACATTTAATAAATATTGATATTTATGAGGACAATAAATTTGTATTTATAATTACACTTTTGAATTATAAGCTAATTTGTATAAAATATATATGCTCTAAATTATTTGAAAACTATATATTCTTTTGTGTAAAATAAGTGTATATGTTGCAATCTTGTTTACAGTGCTAATTTGCTTAGTTGAGTGTGATACAAAATTAAATGTCAACAAAATTTCAAATGGATTACAAAAATTTCTAAATTTGTGTGCTGCTGGTTCATATTTTATTGCAGATGCACCAGTAAATTAATGGGCAGATTCTCTACTTTGAGCTACAAAAGTATAAATTAAAACATGAACTGGAACTGGTGTATTCTTTTCCTGATAAGTTGATATAAAATATAAATGAACTCACATACAAAAAAGAAAAACAATAAATTTAAACAATTGAGAAAAAATAAAACTAGAATGGATTCCATAGTAACGTATAAAAATTTTACATAATTTTATTCTAAAATATACATTTACCCAAGTCAAATATATACTTCAAAATATGGACTGATTCTGAATTATATCCACCAATGGCTTTTGGAACATCTAAGTAAGATAATTCATTTCTAATTTTTCATTCCTACAGAATAAGTGAGTGTCAAATACTCACCTTCACTCTGGAATTGGATGTCCTACAGAGCTCCAGACCCCAGGCAGTGATCCCTTTAAGCAAGGAGTTAACACTAATTACTACTGAAATCAGAAGTTTTCTGTATCTCATAGTTGATAAAAAACTGACATTGACTAAACCGTCAATAAGTATCAAGGCATATGACAAGTGGTTTGCATGCATTATATCACTGAATCCTTCCAATAGTTTTATGAGGTCATTACTCATTATTTTCATTTTAAGTGAGTTGAGGATCACACAGATTTAGAGTATACCTAAGGACACAAAATTAAAAATTGGCAAAATACTATCCAAAACCAGAATTCTGGGCTCCAAAATTCACGGTCTTAGTGCTACACTAAATCAGTATTATAAGAAATTATTTTCCCAACTTTTCAGAAAAACAGTGCAAAAACAGAACAGGTTAAAAAAAAAAGTTTGTCTCAATATTTCTAAATAACAGCTGAGTAAAATAAGAACTGGCTAAAATATATTTCATTATTTTTATCTTGAATTTGCTTTCATGTTTGAGGATTTATATTAAAAATAATTTGGATAAGCTAGAAATATTAATTATGGAAAAGAAATTTTTAAAGCTTTAATAAAAATTTAATCCTCACAGTTCATTCTTGTAGCAATTTCTGTTGCCTGGTTACCATGAGGCAGAGCTAAACTAAACTACATAAGAATTATCACAACTATACTAAAAATAATGAATATTTCTTATCTTCTGTTCTATTCTTAAATACTTAATTACAAAATAGAGCAAAAAAAGTTATATGCTTAATAATAGGTATTTAATATATAAATTAATGTTTTCTTCATTCTTTGTTGAGTCTTCTAACCTCCTAGGTATATAATTGATGAACATATCTTTAGTTTCATCGAGAAAAATACCAGTGAGTCATCCAAATTGTTCTGTTGTTGACAGCAAAGACTCGTTTTTGATAGCACTATGGAGATAAGAAATGAATAATGTGCAGTCAAGATAAGGAATGTATGAAATGAACATCTGTTGTTTTTGCTGTCTAAAGGTCCTCGTACCTTTTTTTATAGTGATAAAACCCCTCTTACCTGGGGGAACCCATTCCTTGTAGTTTAAACAGAGTTGAACCTAACACATCCCAGACCACAGAGGTTGGTACAGGATCCCTAATTGAACAGTTTGCATCTCCTTGGCCACAGCAATTGGGCACATTATCCAGTGAAGTTTACTATACATACAGTAAGAGAGAGCTTTGAGGTCTCCTTTCTGGATCGTGATCTGTAAGGATATAGGCTTGTGGTTACCAGCAGCTATATATCCCACCTTTTGGGGAGATCTTGCCTGAGAATAAAATCAATAAACAGAAGAAGCATTGCTGAGTGAGAACAGCATCATTTGGAACCAGCTATTCCTTTGGCCTTTATGGCTACAGGAGCCAAAATACTTCCTTTTATTGCGTAAGCTGAGTTTCAATTGCAAGCAATACTCATATCTGACAAAATAGACTTCAAAACGAAGGCCATATCAAGAGACAAAAAAAAAGGTCACTACATAATACTAAAAGGATTGATCCAACAAGAAAACATAACCCTTGTAAACATATGTGCACCCAATACAGGAGCACCTAAATATATATTTTTAAAAAATAACTCCTGATGGACTTTAAGTGAGAGATCAACAGTAATACAATCACAGTAAGGGGGCTTAATGCCCCATTGACATCACTGGATAGATCTTCCAGACAAAAAAACAAGGAGACAGCAACCTTCTTCTTTTTTTTTTTTTTTTTTTTTTTTTTTTGGTACATGCCCCTAGCGGGAACTGAATCCAGGACTCTCTGGTCCACAGGCCAACGCTCCAACCTCTGAGCCAAACAGGCCAGGGCAAGACAGCAACCTTCAATGACACACTGAATCATTTGGATCTAATTGATATTTACAGAATATTTTATCCCAAGGCAGCAGAATATACATTCTTCTCAAGTGCACGTGGAATAGTCTCAAAGATAGACCATATGTTAGGACACAAAATAAGCCTTAACAAATTCAAGAAGATTGAAATCATATCAAGCATCTTCTTGGATCACAATGGCATGAAACTAGAAACCAATGACAATAAAAAAACTGAAAAACATTTAAATACATGCAAGCTAAATAGCATGTTATTAAACAATGACTAAATTACCAGTGAGATCAAGGGAGAAATCAAAAACTTCCTGGACACAAATGAAAATGAACACAAAACAACCCCAAATCTATGAGACACAGCAAAAGCAGTCCTGAGAGGGAAGTTCATAGCATTACAGGCCTACCTCAAGAAACAAGAAAAAGCTCAAATAAATCATTTAACCCTGCAACTGAAAGAATTAGAAAGAGAACAAGAAAAGCCCAGTAAGTAGAAGGAAGGAAATAATAAAGATCAGAGTGTAAGCAATAAATGGACAGATACAATTCTCTCAGCCATGGAGTTACTTGATTCCCTCTTGAATATAGTTATATTTAGGAACGTGGAATTTGAAAATGAGTTATTTAAGATAACTACCAGCTATATTATTTTTCTCTGAAGTATTTGTGTCGAGTTCTGGTAGCAAATTAGAATTCTGTTGGTACAGATCGGCGATTTTCAACAGTTGTGCTGCAAGAATTTTTAAAACATGCAATACCTGACTACTGAGTTAGGGGCACTAACTTCTTTTCCCTTAGATTTTCAAATTTTTTAAAAATCACAACAGCTAACACAGCAATAGCTATCCAGTGTGAATGAATCAAAATTATACCCTTTTTTTTTGTCAGATCAGCAAAAAATATAACATATTTTTGGTGTGCCACAGAATTTTAGCAATTAGTTTATGTGGGCATGGGATAAAAAAGATACATGGCTGTATCTATACATCACAGTCATCAGTAGTTAAGGAGAATGATTTTTTTAAAATCTCTCCCAAAAAAATACCTCACTTCAACAATAAAAGGCCTTGAACTCTATCATTGGAGGTTTATTTCCTTAGGTTAAGTCTTGTCACTTCCCTGCAGTCCTCTTTTGAGAAACATATAACACTGAGGCACTTACATCTTAGTGTGAATTATTCAGACAATTTTTCTCTGCAACAGGAAAAGATAGAAGCCAAAAAATTTCCAAATGAAGGTAAAAAGGAAAAGGATCAAGACAATAAGAAAAGCTGCAGACTAAGAGAAAATATCTTCAAAAGACATTTCTCCTATTTCACTATGTCAAAGAGGTATCTATACCCTCATACTTATAGCAGCATTCTTTACAATAGTCAAAACATGGAAACAACCTAAGTGTCCATCAGCAGGTGAATGGATAAAAAACATGTGATATATTCCTAAGCTTATCATCATAATCATTTCACAATGTATGCAAGTCAAGTCATTATGTTGTACACCTTAAACTCATAGTGTTGTACATCACTTATATCTCAGTAAAACTGAAAGAAAAAAATTTCTAAGTGTTAACATTAGGAATATACTTCCTAAATCCTTTTGAGTATTTTAAACAATGAAAATTTTTCAGGGTATATGTAATTCCTGAGTCAGATTATGTTTTCATTCAAGTCAGTTTTAGAACTTCTAAAAATATAGAGTATCTAAGCAATTTTATTTACAATATCCCTATCTACATGTTATCTTTATGTTTTTAACATGTCAGTAAATTAATTATGACTGCAATTTTATGAAATTACTTCTTTTTATTAATCCTCATCTGAAGATATGTTTTTATTGATGTTGTGAGAGAGAGAGAAAAACACCAATGTGAGAGAGAAACATCAACTGGTTGCCTCCTGCATGTGCCCTGACCAGGGATGGAACCCGCAACCTTTTGGTGTGTGGGATGATGCTCCAACCAACTGAACCATCAGGCCAGAGTGAAACTGATTTTATTTGAAACAGAAAAAAAAAATGGGTTTTTAAATTTCCAGTGGGGTTTTGTATTTGTTTGTTTTCTGGGTTATTTGGAATTCCTCCATGCTGTACCAGGTTCTCACACTTCAATATAATCAGAAACACACTTCAGATGCATTGTACTAATTTAAGTTCTGAGACCTTAACCCCAGAGCATCTGATTTTTTAAGTCTGAGTAAAACCAATAAATATGCATTTTACACCAACATCCCAGGTAATATTAATGCAGGTGGTTCTTAATCTTCATTTTGATGAACACTAGGAGCCTACACAAAATGTACTTTCTCTTTGGAAAAATTATTTGTTGTTTTCATGTGGAAAATCTAAAGAAACTGATTTATTTTCTTATATAGATCACACTCAATTCATTTCTGGGAAAAAAGATAAAAATTCTCCCTTCATTTGAATTTTTATTCACTTTGAGCACTACACCTTATTAATACATATATTTTACACAGAGTTTGAACTGTTCACTCTACAATATTTTTATTATAAAGGTCCATATAATTTATACACTTGTTTCATTAGAGGCTTTGACAGCTGTTTAAATGATCACTTGATAGTACAATATCAGTACTTTTACATTTTCCCTTGTCTATTAAAATATTTACTTTTAAGCACCAAGAATTACCAAACCTTTTCTATCTTAGAGATCTGTGTGACAAAAAGGAAGGATTTCTGAAATCGGAGTGAGGAAGATGGCGACGGGCAGGACTGGAGCGTGGGTGAGTGTGTGAGAGTGTGGGAGAGTGTGAGAGAGAGTGTGAGTGAATGTGACGTGGAAGACCAACCTTGAGCAGTGCAGAGACATGGGACAGAAGGTTCCTGTGCTGTGGAGGAAAGCAGAAGGCTACGTGGCATTAGCAGCTCAGTCTGGCAGCTGAAACCATCCCCAGCGGCATCAGCAAAGACTGACCAAGAGCAGTGCCCCAGATCAAACAGCAGGGCTAGGGCAGCTGAGACCTGCCCCTGACAACTGCAGAAGTGGAGCTGGAGTGGAGCCCCTACCTCCAGAAGCAGCAAAATCCCAGGTGCAGAGCATCCTCAGCCCCCAACAGCAGTAAAGGATTGGGACCTGAGAACACCCTCTGGCAGCAGCAGCAGCAGCAGCAGTAGCAGTGTGAACTGGGAGCTGACACTTGCCCCCAGCAGCGACTGTTCAGGAGCTGAGCCCCACCAGGCAACAGTGTCCCCCAACAGTACACAAGCAAGACCCACGTACCCCAGCAGCATAGCAGAGGGACCCACAAACCCCAGAAGTGCACCAGTGGAACCCACGAACCCCAGCAGCGTACCAACAAAACCCACGAACCCCAGCAGGACACCAGCTGGACTCATGCCCCAGCAGCATACCAGAGGGACCCATGAACCCCAGAAGTGTGCCAGTGGAACCCACTCACCCCAACAGTGCATTAGTGGACCCCCACACATCCCAGCATCATACGAGAGGGTCCCCCACTCCCCAGCAGAGCACCAGACGAACCTGCGCACCCCCAGGCAGCAGCAGCACATATCGGCAGCTAAGACCCATCCCTAGCAGCATCAGCAGAAGCCGATCAAGAGTGGTGCCCCAGCCCAAGCAGCAGCGAGTTTCGGGGAGCCAAGACCAGCACAACAGACCAATTCCAGCTGCCAGGTGTCAACCCTCCAGGACCCACAGCAGACAAGAGGAGCCATACACAAAAATAGGGTGAGAGGCACAGCAGCCTTAATTGATACACACTGACCTGCCTACACATTCCAACATCCCTCACTGGGCTCAGAACTACCAGATTGCTAAAATGGGGAGACAAAGAAACAACACCCAAGTGAACAACAGAGAGAAATCACCAGAAATAGAACTACAGGAACTAGAAGAAAGCAACTTGTCAAAGAATTCAAAGCAATGATTATAAGGGTGCTCAAACAATTTGGTGAGAACTACAAGCAACTTAATAAGAATTATGAAGAGCTCACTGGGAACTACTTCAGCTTAAAAAAAGAGGTAGAAGCTATGCATAAAGAGGTAGAAGCTATACATAAAAATCAAGAGAAAATAAAGAATGACATAGCTGATATGAAAAATACCTTAGAGAATTCTAAAATGGCGGCAGAGTGAATGGAAGCTACACAGACCATCTCCCAGGACCAAACTGGAAAAACAACTAAAATAAAGACAAATTGTCAGGAAAAAGCAACAGAAAAGCAGCTTGCGAGGACCCAGGGACACTGAATCAATCCTGGCAGGATTGCGGAGGCGCAAGAGGGGGACCGGGAGCATGGACAGCAGCAGTCTTAGCTGTGACCAATGCCCTCGGGGTTAAGGCCCAAGCCGGCTCCACAGCGCAGAGGGCTGGAACAGAGCGCTAAAATAGCCACAGCCACTCACCTTGGGCTCCGGCAGAGGGAGAGCAGACTGGACTGGAACTGTGTGGGGACACTCGGGATTTGGAGGGCGCTCAGAGCTCTTGCTGAGTTGCAGCCACGCAGGACAGTGGCCATCTTATGCCTTCCTAGGGCTCTGGGGAGAGGCAGCAGCCCCTCCCTCGGAGATTCAGCCACACCCAGGTGGGCCATTGAAATGTAAATTGAGGCTCATTAACTACAAGCATCTGCCCCAGCCTTGGGAAATCCTCTCACGCTGAACACCTGAGGAAGGTCTTCATTCAACTGAGAACCCAAGGCTCTTCAAGTAACCTCAACTAATAGCCTCTAAGCAAAAAGCTAGAGGATAACTTCACCTTTTCTGGGCTTGCAAATCTACCCAGGAAAGTAAGACTCGATAGTGGTGTTTAACGTGGGTCCTCCCATGCTCATCCAAACCCAGTAGAGGGAGCCACAGACAGCAGAATACCAATATCCACAGGGAAAATTTGGCAGGCTCCAAAAACCACTGAGATAGCCAAAATGGTGAAACAAAGAAACAGATGCCAAATGAAAGAACAAGAGACCTCCACCGAAGATGAGATCAATGAAATGGAGTTAAGCAAGTTAACAGAGCTAGAATTCAGAGCCATGATCTTGAGGAAGCTCAACAGCATGAGTAAGGACATCAACACCATGAGCAAAGACATAGAAATATTGAAAATCAACCAATTGGAAATGAAGACGCACCAAGAAGAAATGAAGAATGACATAGCAGAAATGAAGAACACATTTGAAGGACTAAACAGCTGAATAGAAGAAGCTGAGGACCAGATCAGTGAATTAGAAGATAGGGTAGCCCTGGCCGGTTTGGCTCAGCGGTTAGAGCGTCGGCCTGCGGTCCAGAGAGACCCGGGTTTGGTTCCTGCTAAGGGCAAGTACCTTGGTTGCAGTTTGTCCCCGGCCCCTGGTTGGGTCGTGCGGGAGGCAGCCACTGGATGTGTCCCCTTCACATCGATTTTTCTCTCTCTCTCTCTCTCTTCCTCTCTCTCCCTCCCACTCTATCTGAACAAAAAATGGAAAAATGTCCTCAGCTGAGGATAAAAAAAAATAAATAAAAAGATTTAAAAAAAGAAGACAGGGTAGAAAAAATCAACCAATCAGAAAACCAAAAGGAAAAAACAATGAAAAAACAGGAAGACAGCTTAAGAGAACTGTGGGACAACTGGAAACGTAATGATATTCCCATCATAGGAGTCCCTGAAGAAGAATAAAATGAGCAAGGGTTAGAGAATATATCTGAAGAAATAGTGACAGAAAACTTCCCTAATTTGGTGAAGGAAGAAGGCATTCAAGTTAAAGAAGCACAGAGAGTCCCAAGTAAGAAGAACCCAAACAGGCCCACATGAAGACACATAATAATTAAAATGCCAAAAATTAAAGACAAAGAGAGAATCCTAAAGGCAGCAAGAGATAAGCAACAGGTTACCTACAAAGGAACCCCCATAAGGCTATCAGTTGACTTCTCAGTAGAAACACTACAGGCCAGAAGGGAATGGCATGAAGTAATCAAGGTCATGAAAAACAAGGATCTGAATCCAAGACTACTCTATCCAGCAAGGCTATCATTAAAAATAGAAGGTCAAATAAAGAGCTTCCCAGACAAAAAAAGGCTAAGGGAATATATTAGCACCAAACCAGCACTGCAAGAAATGTTAAAAGGACTGCTGTAATTAATAGAAGAAATAGGAAGGAAAATAGAACCACACTAAACAAAAATGGCAATAAATAAGTACATATCAATAATCACCTTAAATGTAAATGGATTGAATGCTCTGATAAAAAGACACAGAGTAGCAGATTGGATAAGAAAGCATGACCCATATATATGTTGTTTACAAGAGACCCACCTCACAACAAAAGACTCAAATAGGTTGAAAGTGAAGGGATGGAAAAAAATCTTCCAAACAAACGGAAAGAAAAATAAGCTAGGGTAGTAATACTCATATCTGATAAAATAGATTTCAAAATGAAGGCCATAACTAGAGACAAAGAAGGTCACTACATAATATTGAAAGGATGTATCCAACAGGAAGATATAACCTTGGTAAGCATATATGCACCCAATATAGGAGCACCAAAATATATTAAAAATCTTAAGGAGGACTTCAAAGGAGAAATTGACAGCAATACAATCATAGCAGGGGACTTCAACACCCCGCTGACATCACTGGATAGATCCTCTAGACAAAAAATTAACAAGGAAACAGAGATTCTAAATGAAGCACTAGACCAAATGGATTTAATATATATTTATAGAGAATTACACCCCAAAACTACAGAATTCACATTCTTCTCAAGTGAACATGGGACATTCTCAAAGATAGACCACATGTTAGGACACAAACGAAGTCTCTACAAGTTCAAGAAGATTGAAATCATATCAAGCATCTTCTCGATCACAATGGCATGAAACTAGAAATCAATTGCAACAAGAACATGCAAAGACATTTGAACACATGGAGGCTAAATAGCATGTTATTAAACAATGAATGGGTTAACAAGGAGATCAAGGAAGAAATTAAAAACTTCCTGGAAACCAATGAAAATGAGCACACAACAACACAAAATCTATGGGATGCAGCAAAAGCTGTTCTGAGAGGGAAGTTCATAGCACTACAGGCCTACCTCAAGAAACAAGAAAAACTAATAGACTATCTAACCTCACACCTTAAAGAACTAGAAAGCAAACAAAAAGAAAACCCCAGAGCAAGTAGAAGGAAGGAAATAGTAAAGATCAGAGCAGAAATATATGACATAGAGACCAGAAAAACAATTCAAAGGATCAATGAAACAAAGAGCTGGTTTTTTGAAAAGATAAACAAGATTGATGGACCCTTAGCTAGACTCGCCAAGAAACAAAGAGAGAGAACCCAAATACACAAAATCAGAAATGAAAGAGGAGAAGTAACAACTGACACCACAGAAATACAAAGGATCGTTAACAAATACTATGAACATTTATATGGCAACAAATTCGACAATCTAAGCGAAATGGACAAATTTCAAGAAACACATAGTCTCCCAAAACTGGACCAGGAAGAGATAGAAAATTTGAACAGACCAATAACAACTAAGGAAATTGAAGATGTAATCAAGACTCTCCCAGCAAACAAAAGTCCAGGCCCGGACGGCTTTCAAGAAGAAGGAAGACTTCCAAACTCGTTTTATGAGTCCAGCATAATTCTAATTCCAAAACCAGAAAAAGACACTACAAAGAAGGAAAACTACAGGCCAATATCTCTGATGAACGTAGATGCCAAAATCCTAAACAAAATACTAGCAAACCGGATCCAGCAATACATCAAAAAAGTTATTCATCATGACCAAGTGGGATTCATCCCAGGGATGCAAGGCTGGTTCAATATTCGCAAATCAATAAATGTGATACACCACATAAACAAAATGAAAGATAAAAACCACATGATCATATCAATAGACGCTGAAAAAGCATTTGACAAAATCCAGCACCCATTTCTGATAAAAACGCTCAGCAATTTGGGAATAGAGGGATCATATCTTGATATAATAAAGGCCATATATGAAAGACTACAGCCAACATCATACTCAATGGGCAAACACTAAAAACCCTTCCCTTAAGAACAGGAACAAGACAGGGATGCCCACTTTCGCCACTCTTATTTAACATAGTACTGGAAGTCTTAGCCACAGCAATCAGACGTGAAGAAAAAATAAAAGGAATCCAAATTGGAAAGGGGAAGTGAAACTGTCATTATTCATAGATGACATGATATTATACATAGAAAACCCTAAAGACTCCATCAAAATCTACTAGAGCTAATAAAAAAATGAAAGTAGCAAAATTAATGTCAAGAAATCGACGGCATTCTTATACACCAATGATGAACTCACAGAAAGAGAAACTAAAAAAACAATCTTATTTACCATTCACAGCAAAAAAATTAAGATACCTAGGAATAAACTTAACCAAAGAAGTAAAGGATCTATTTGCAGAAAACTACAGAAAAAAGAAATAAGAAGATATAAAAAAGAAATAGAGGAAGATATAAAAAAGTGGAAGCACATACCTTGTTCATGGATTGGAAGAATTAACATCATTAAAATGTCCATATTACCCAAAGCAATCTATAGATTCAATGCAATCCCCATCAAAATACCAGTGACATATTTCACAGAACTAGAACAAATACTTCAAAAGTTCATATGGAACCAAAAAGACCCCAAATAGCCACATCAATCTTGAAAAAGAAGGACAAAGTAGGTGGGATCACAATACCGGATATCAGGTTATACTACAAAGCTACTATAATCAAAACAGCCTGGTACTGGCACAAGAACAGGCATATAGACCAGTGGAACAGAACAGAGAATCCGGAAATTGACTCAATTAATATTTGACAAAGGTGGCAAGAGCATACAATGGAGTAAAGACAGCCTCTTTAATAAATGGTGTTGGGAAAATTGGACAGCTACATGCAAAAAAAATGAAACTAGACCATCAACTTACACCATACACAAGAATAAACTCAAAATGGATAAAAGACTTAAATGTGACTCATGAATCCATAAAAATCCTAGAAGAAAATGTAGGCAATAAAATTTCAGACATCATACGCAGCAGAATCTTCACTGATACATCACCTAAGGCAACAGAAACAAAGGGAAAAATGAACACATGGGACTACATCAAACTCAAAAGCTTCTGCACAGCAAAAGAAACAACCATCAAAACGGAAAGGGAAACTACTGTATGGGAGAGTATAATTGCCAATGATACATCAGATAAGGGGTTAATCTCCAAAATATATAGAGTGCTCATACAATCCAACAAAAGGAAGACAAAGAACCCAATTAAAAAATGGGCAGAGGAACTAGACACCTCTCCAAACAGGACATACATATGGCTGAGACATATGAAGAAATGCTCAACATCACTAATCATCAGAGAGATGCAAATTAAAACAACAATGAGGTATCACCTCACACCTGTCAGAATGGCCACCATCAACAAATCGTCAAACAACAAGTGTTGGTGAGGGTGTGGAGAAAAGGGGACTCTAGTACCCTGCTGGTGGGAATGCAGACTGGTGCAGCCACTGTGGAAAACACTATGGTGTTACCTCAAAAAATTAAAAATTGAATTGCCATTTGACCCAGTGATCCCACTTCTAGGAATATACCTTAAGAAGCCTGAAACACCAATCAGAAAGAATACATGTACCCCCATGTTCATGGCAGCACTATTTACAATAGCTAAGATCTGGAAACAGCCCAAGTGTCCATCAGTGGATGAATGGATAAAAAAGCTGTGGCACATGTACATAATGGAGTACTATGCAGCTGTAAGAAAGAAAGATCTCTTATCCTTTGAGACGACATGGAGAGACCTCGAGAGTATTATCCTAAGGGAAACAAGCCAAGCAGAGAAAGACAAATATCACATGATCTCACTTATTTGTGGAATATAATGAACTAAACAAACTGATGAACAAAGTAGACCCAGAGTCATGGAAGTAGGGCACAGACTTACAGTCCTCAGAAGGGGTAGGGGTGGGGGAGGAAGGGGATAAACCACAGAACTTATATGCATGTATGCATAACCGATGGACATAGACAACAAAGCTGAGGACAGGGTGGGAGAGGATGTGGAGGAGGGAAAAGGAGAAACATCTGTAACAAAAATAAATTAATAAAAAGTAAAAAAAAAAAAAAGGAAGAATTTCTGAAATTTTCACGGGAATTTTTCCCAAAGACATTTACTAACTATATCTTGTCTAATCCTTTCCATTGCTCCTATAAGAAGTTATATTTCTTTATACATAGTAACAGAGAACATTAAAAACACAAACTTGAAAGCTTAGGTAGACTTCAAGCCAGATAAAACTTAAAAAATAACTGTATGTCTTTCATAGAATTGCTTTTCAGCAGCATTGAAAATGCATAGTTCAGATACCAAACAGATATATATATAATGTTTTCCAAGATGGAACATAAGGTCTCAGTCTATTTTAAGAGGAAGAAAAGATTGGAAAATATCCCAGAAATGTCATTGTGGGAGCAGGTTGAACAACCCACTAGTATAAAAAGAGTTGTTGTTTTTTTTTAAAGCAATCACATCACACATTTATTAAATTTAGAGGAAGACAGTAGAATAAAAAGTGTTAGATTTCCTTAGGAAAAATATTCAAGTGAAACTAAGTTAGTTCTGAACTATAATTAACTATTATAGTTTAGAAGAAATTATCTTAATCAGGAAACCAGAAGAGACATTTAAGTGGTCATTTCCCACCTTCAATTGCGTTGTACCACTAAGACTCCTAAGATTAATAAACAATGTATCTCATTAAATGCCTGCAGAGGAAGAAATTTTATAAATCCCTTATTTACCTGTTAAATAACCAATGCATAGGTTGAATCTATTTCATTCCTTCTTTTGATCATTCTGAAACTATTAAGACCCCACTATGTGTTTCTTCACAGACTGGCCACCATACACAGAGGGCAAGGAGAGACCGAGAAAAGAGGCAGACCACTCCAGATTGGTAGGTGGCAGTTTTAATAAGCAAGGGAACTTACTTAAGAGGCTCATCTTGGGTGGCTGCAAGACAAGTTGATCCCTGCACCCACCCTCCAGAACCCTCCAAATTTGTATGGAGGCCTTAATTTGGTTCAGTCACGAAAACTGTCCAGACAGTCTCAACAACACATTGTTCTCTCAAGCTATGCCCTTGGAAAAGGCTCCTGCTGTGGGAATGGTGGGGAGAACATACATTGCAAGCACAGGGAGGGGTGAGGAGTGTTCCATTGCTCAGGTCTTGCTCATGGGTCCACATCCTCTTGATTACCTCATCTAACACTATATACTAGATACATCACCGACAAAAGCTCCAGACAAAAACTGGGAAATTTAGTCAAATGAAGTTGTGCCTTTTTCCACTTTAATAGCTAGAAAAAAGAGAAAAGATTGATAAAATAAAACTCCTATTTTTTATATATAAAGATGAACTAAAAAAGGGGGGAGTCCCAGGTATCAGGAAAAAAATAGAAAACTGATCGTCATAGTAGTGAATGCAGCAGCCAATGTATCAGGTGCTCAGGGACATCATTCCTGGATAGAAGTCCTAAGGACTTAGGGCTGGGGCTGCAAATACCAGATGAGGCGAGGAATGTGTGTGGATAAGGCAACGTGCTGGAACTGAATTTCTTGCAAAGCAGGAAGTTTTGAATTGGAAGTGAGAATAGAAGAGTTTCACCAACCAACTCAAGAAACAGCAAGCAAACATTCTGTGAAAAACGAAACACCAAGCTTATACCTGCACATGAGTCAAGAGTCCAAATTTATCCCATTCTCACATTGTTGAAACCTAAAGCCCAAAACTTAACACAAAACTTGTGAAATTCTAGGATTTTCGCAGAAACAAACCCCAAATTATTTTGTAGATGCACTGTCTCTATTTAGAGTGCATGGGATTCACACCGAATAAACACTCTGTGAAAATGAGCTCATAATCAAAATTTCTAAAGGGTATAAAGGAATAAGGCATCATGATAAATAGTAATGAGGCAGAATGAACAGGAAAATTAGAAACTTGAGATACTACATCAGTTCAAAGATAATTTTTAAAATACTTTTTAAAAGAATGAAAAATATAATGAAAGTATAGGACACAAGAATAAAAAGCATAGATTTTAAAATATAACATTTGGTACTAAAATTTCAGTAAGCTAAACAACTGGTTGAACACAGGAAGAAGCTGAACATCTGGTTAAGTTGAAGGAAGAAATGATAAACTGGAGGATCAGTCTAAGGAAATTACACAGCATGTAGCACTAATTTTAAAAGGAAGTGAAAAACACGGAAGACTGGTTAAGAGGGAGTTTAGAATGAAAAATTGTATCGTGCATGCAATATGTTTTCAAATAAGATGGAATAAAGAAAACTGGGCGGAGGCAAGAATCAATGAGCAAAAATATTTCCTTAAGTGAAAGAAGCAGAGAATTCACAGAGGCAAATAACAATAAATGATTACCTAAACACATTAAAGTAATATTGAAAATTACCCGAGATAAAAAAAAAAAAAGTATTAAAAGCAACCAGAGAAAAAAATCCTCAAAGGCATAACAGACAAACAACAGACTCTCCATTAACAGCAAAGGAGGCCAAATAGAATTACCCCCTTCAAAGTGTTGAAGGAAAACAGTCAAACAAAATTAGAAACTCAGCTAAAATAGCTTTCAAGAATAAAGCAAAGATAAATACATTTTCATAAAAACAGAGCATTAGATATTTTACCATCCAGAGACTCTTGTTAAAAAAAAACAAACTGTTAAATGATATGTTTCTGGAAGAAGAAAATTAACCACAGAAGAAAGAATAAGGTATAGGAAGCAGTAACTAGCAAAAATTATTGGAAAATATACTTACAAATCTAAATAAGCATTGAAATATAAAGACAATAACAATAGTAATATCTCTATGCTTAAGAACTTCTTGGTCCCTGGCAAGCTTGTCATTTCTCTCGCTTGTATGGAAACTACCTATGTGAACTGATTCAAATAGCCTTACCTTCTCTACTTTTATAGCATTGTTTCATTCTATTAGCTCCCGAACAAGGAGAATCCAGGGTTTATTCTCTTTGTGTCATTTATAAACTAAATTGAAATTTTAACATTTGTGCCCATCTCTTGTATCTAATGCTTCTCCCATATTTTACTGAGATTGTGATTACCTTGAGTAGGAGACAGAGAAGGCACCATCATTATTTATTTCCAGTTTTTCTTGATGGTAACTATCTAGGCTGCAGTCTCTAAAGGCAAGGTTAGGAGAAGAATATTCTTATAGTTAATATTGCACCAGAAACTTAACTAGATGATAAGAAAATTAAAAAAAAGATGAAAAAGGTATAAGGAAAAAAAGGAAGAAACAAAAATATTTTATAATTACTCATCTAGGAAATCTACAAACTATTAATGATAAGAGGATTTAATAAACTTATTAAAAATAAGATCAATATATGAAAATCAGTGTTTCCATAACAGCAACATAGTATTAGAGAATGTGGTTTTCAAAAGTTCCCATTTTAATTACCTACAAAAATTATAGAGGCCTCTTAAAACTAATAAAAGATGTTCAAGATCCATGAGGGTGATTTTAAAACTTTGTGAAAGAAATAAAACAGATCTAAATAAATGAGCAAATATATCATATCCAATGCCAACACAGGTTTTTACAGACCTTGGCAAGTGGACACTAAAAGTTAAATGTAAAAACAAAGAGCCAAGAATAGCTAAAATATATTTGAAGATCAAAATGGGTACCTAGTCCTTTAAGATATCAAGACATTACAAAGCTATAATAATTAACACTGTGTGAGAGATTCATGTAGAGAAAGACAAATAGATCAACCGAATGGAGAACTCAGACACAGGCCCATCTATACTTTGGGACATTTGGTATATGACAGGCCACACTGTAAATCAACAGATAAATGATGGAATATTCGGTAAATGATACTAAGGAAATATGCTTTCCATATCAATCAAAATAAAATGAGACCACTACTTTTATACCACATTAAAAA
This sequence comes from Tadarida brasiliensis, assembly GCA_030848825.1. Taxonomy (NCBI): domain Eukaryota; kingdom Metazoa; phylum Chordata; class Mammalia; order Chiroptera; family Molossidae; genus Tadarida; species Tadarida brasiliensis. The sequence goes on along the minus strand of CM061265.1, from coordinate 38,233,622 downwards.
TGTTTCCAAGTGGACTAAAGACATAAATGTGAAAAGTAAACTTTAAACTTTTTGAAATAAATATAGACCTTTTTAATGAATTCAATGTGAGGAATAAAACACTAAACACTAAACAAGATACATAAGCACACACTATTAAAAATGGATACATCTGACTAATTTAAAATTAAATACTTCAGCTAAATAAACGATTTGTCTTTTAAGTGACATAAGACAGACTGGGAAAAGACATTTCTTATTTATATAATAATTTGCACATATTATATAATAATACATATATAATTGTGTGTAATTTACATTATATAACAATTAGATTAGATTAGATATTGCATTAAATTATATTAGTATATGTTTTATGTTACATATTTACTATTTACTTAATATTTTATTATATTAAATACATAATTATATTATGTATAATTTACATAATTATATTCTACATAATTTATAGAATATATATAAAGGATTACTATTCAGAATGCATAAAGAATTCTTATAGATCAATTAAAAATGAAAAAAGAAAAGAAAATACTAAAATTGCATAGAATATGAACAATTAACAGAAGACCAAAATATCCAAATGGTTAACAAATATGTGAAGTGCTACTCATTCCAACTAGTAATTAGGGAAATACATATTAAGATAAACTGACTTTTCATATCAATCAAATTTGCAAAACTTAAATTGAGCAGAAGTTTTTTACAAACATGGGAAAATAGCAATTTTCATCATAGTACCTGTGGGAGTACATATTGGTACAATTCTTTTGAAGTGAAATTTAACAATATCTAGAAGACTTTAAAATGTGCTTAGTCTACCATCTGTAATTCCCCCTCCTAAGAATATACAGGAAACTAAAAAATTCTAGAGGGATTCTTAGAGAAACTCTAAGAAAATATATGCAAAAATGTTTATAATAGCAAAAGACTGGAAGCAATCTAAAATCATATAAATTGTGAAACATTATATAATACTATACAACAGTAAAAATAAATGAATTGTAGCTACCTGTATCATGTAGATACATCTCAAAAAATTAATGTTGAGTGAAAGAAGTTAGAGAATATTAAATACATTACAATACTGCCCAGGTATAAAGTGAAAACTTTAAATATTAGATGGCAAAATTTATATGCAAACTTATGATAATATTGCCAATAAGCTAGCTAGAAAGCTAGCTTTCCATTTTATTATTGGTTTATTTTTGGTAAATGTAATTTCTATTTCACAAGTAAAGAAGGTTTGGCTTTGTTAACTGATTTGTTGCTGATTTTTATTTTATTTTTATTTCATGGAGTAAAAAGAAAACACTTTAAAAGATTTCACATCAAATTCTTACTACCTAGGAAGTTTAAACAAATAAATCATTGAAAAGCACATTGTTTTTAAAGATGATGAAAATTTAGTGAACCAAGTATTTGGTATTAATTATTATCTGCCTTCATACTAAATAATCTTGAAAATCTTGCAAATATTTATAATATCCCAAATTGAAGTAAGATTGCTGATTCATCTAATGATTTCTATATTTTGCATAACTCCAAGGAAACTGAATTATTTACCACTTTAACATTGTAATAGCATAAGTTTAATAGAAGCAGATATCCTTTAGCCATTTTTATTATTTATTCTATGCACAAATATGCCAACATTTCTACTGGACAGAGAAAATTTTTCTCTATTTCGAAAACCATGAGTATATTCAAAGCTGAGAACTAATTGATGAGAAAAATGGCAGTCTGTATCCTTTTCCAAAGTCTGGAATGTAATCTTCACTAATTGTAGTTTCCTTGGAAGCATAGAGACCTATATTAAATCTTGTCACATTTTAATCTACATTTAATTATCATGGATCAGTCTTCAAATGCCTACTGATGAGAAAGAAAATCACACAGCATATGGTACCCAAGGAACACAGAAAAAGTTATCTCTTCCTTTGCCTGTGTGGTAAAACTAATCAATATTCTCATGCAGTCTCCCAAAATAGATAAACTCGCGATACAATAAAATCATCCCCTCAGTGTGGATCACTATAGGAGAACCTCCACTCATGATTAACATCTATAGATTGCAGGAAAGCTTTTGTTGTCTTTGGGGATCACATTCCAGCAGCCAAGCCCTCCTCTGGGATGTTTATATGGCTGTGTGAGTCTTCTGAGACTACTGTCTCCCATAATAGACCGAGTGATGGCTCAGCTCCTCCTTATAAACCATGCAAGTCTGTGGTGTACTGCCACCCCAGACACATCAATCACAGTGCCTACCGCCCCTTAAGGAAACTGCCTTTGCAGAGTTCTTGCTGAAGAAATTAAAAACGGCTTTTCCTTCTGCGGGGAAACCATGTTCTGTATTCCACAACTCACCTTCTCTACCTCTCACGGGCCACAAGTGATTGGAATATGGGTGGTGTCTGACCCAAGCTGGAACCATCTTTCAACTGTCCAGTGGCCCATAGATTGGCTTGCTGTGAAAAGCTTACTGAGTTCATTAAATATCTCGCTCTGGTAAATGAGAAATACAGTGAGAATCAGCGTCAGCAGTGGGACCCCAAAGTAAAAGAATGTGCGAATAGTAGCCATGGGTGAAGGAGAGGATATGAGAGGCCAGATTAAGTTAGGAAGAAGGAAACAGGCGTGGTGGAGGATGTTCGGGAGGAGAACCATAGTAAAGGTAGCAGGTTTCAGTCCAAAGATCAGTAGCGAAAGAGAAAAGCCGAGTGTACCGGTCCAGCAGCCCTGGAGCCAAGCTCTCACGTTCAGAAAGCCTTACCTTACCAAAATTATACAGCTTGTCCTTGGAGCCTGATTCTTGTCACAAATCTCCTTAAAATAACACCCTCTTACTTGAACTAAACTGAGTGATTTAGAAATGGAAACAACTGTCATTTTTACTACATTTTAAAGTACAACAGCGCTGCAACGTTGACCCAGCTGTATTGTGGTCTCACAGTTAACTTCTCTTTAAACTCCTGTTTTGCTTACAGGATCTCCAATGTACCTTTATAATACATTTTGATATTTACCGCTACTTTTCTGGCTGAGTTGCCAACATGAATCAAGGGGAGAATACAAAGGTAAGCAAGAAATTGGAGAAGTTAGTGTAATATTTATGATATTCTTATCCCTGCCTCATCATTCATACATGGCTTGGATCTTCATCCTGGCAGGTTATCATAAGAAGAAGCAGATAATGGAGAGTTAATACAGCAGCCCTTCATTTTACTAAGTACCAAACAATTGAGCCGTGTCAGTTATAAAAAAGGAGAAGGAGAGAAGCACTCAGGTCCTATTTTTTGAACTCACTAAATATTTTCCATTTCTCACATCTGAACCACTCCTGCATTTAACATAACAATGCCAAATAGAAAAGAAGAAGAAAAAATTCAGAAGTTTTTTAAAAGTAGCTGCACTTAGAGGAAAAATAAGGAGAAGGCAATTGTACAAGCATAAATCCCCACAAGTGATACTGAATTCCCCGAAGAAGTTATTTATAGTTGGCTCCAGAATCACATATTCGATTTTTATAGTTTTTAAAAAGTGCCATCAGGGTTTTCACAAAGAACTTTTGTTTTTTATGCTTCAGATATCAGAGAGTCACTGACCTGAGTAAAAAGAATAAAAAATAGATTCTCTTTTTCTGAGATACATATAATGCTCACTTTTACTTGTTACCTCTAAGTCTGTAGTACCTAGCATGTTTTAGACTTTTAAATTCTTCTCGTGATTTTAGAATCTTTATAAGTATCCACAAAATTATTCATTGGCTCTAGATTACAAATAAAATTTTGTACAGAATTCTGTTTCTTTCCCTCTTCTTCAAATAAAAAGCTTAAAGAATTTGCCATGATCCTCTCTATTAACTCACAACATTCTCCTAAAAAATGGTTACAGCTGATCAACCATTTGTAACTATAAAACCATAGTAAATCAAAGTAAAACAGTAACAGAATATGGTAACCTGGAAATCCTGTCCCTCAAACTTGCATACTCTTTATATTCTCAATGTTTAGATTTTTCTTTATTAAGTAAATCTAGCAAATCAACACTTTACTTCAAGTTTCACTTTTTTGCCAAAATATTTTAAAACACAATAGCAGTATTAAAATTATTTTTATCAGTCCCAACTGTGCATAGTTGTATCCTAAGAAGAATTAATGTTTATGATTAAATTTTCATGTTAGCCACATATAATTCACATTGGCTTAGCTATTCAATCATGTCAAAAATTAGAGTCTTTAAATAAGCATGCTTGAGAACAAAGGTGAGTAGCAAATTGGATCAACAATTTTTGTCAGCCTTAAGTGGCCAAGCTCTTGAAAATATTGCCTTTTTTGTCTGGCTGCAGAACCTATCATGATTTACACCCAAAGTCCTGAGGAGCTGCTCCAGAGATGTTCTCAATAGTGCCAAAAATTACTTGATAAACATCAATTACACATTACATTTACTAGAGAAAATTTCAGGTATATGTCCTTCAAATTCCAGAAAAAGGCAGAAATACCCACTATTACAGGTATTATTCAATATAATACAGGATATCTTGCAAAGTAAATAAACTAGTTAGTTTGTTAAAATAAAATATAGATAAGAAATTAAAAGAAAAACTAAATTTGTCTTAGCAGATAACTGAAAAAATCAACAAACGATTAAGCTATTTAAAAAATGAGAAGGTAAAGTGAGTTTAATTTCAATTCAACAAACATTACAGGGTATCTAGAGATTAACTTAGCAAAGAATTCATGAAAATTTTTTGGAGAAGATTTCAAAACTATATTAAAAGACACTATAAAAAGACCTGAGGAGCTGGAGTAAGATAGTATGCTTATGGATAAGATGAAAAACTATCTTAAAAATACCAATTGCCCCCAAATTACTGTATATATTTAATAAAATTCATATTAAAATGCCAAAAAGAATAATTTTGCAATATGGTATCATGATTCTTTTTTTAATATGTTTTTTATTGATTTTTAGAGAGAGAGAGATAGAAACGTCAATATGAGAGAGAAACATTGATCAGCTGCCTCCTGCATGCTCTCAACCAGGAATCAAGCCCACAATACCAGCATGTGCCCTGACTGGGAATCGAGCCAGGACTTCTCAGTCCATGGGAAAATGCTCAATCCACTGAGCAACACCAGCTGGATGGCATCATGATTCTTAAGTATACATAAAATAATAAATATCTGTGAATAGCTACAAAATTTTTTAAAAGAACAAATCTGGAGAATATACCTTTCCAGATCTTAAGACAACTTTAGCCATAAACTAGTATGATATTGGTGCAGGAACAGATAAGGAGAGTAATGAAACACCCAGTATAGGTGTGAAGTTAGCATATGAAAGTAATGAAATCACAACTCAGGGGGAAATGGACTAATAATTTAATAGATAGTATTGAGAAAGTCAGCTTACTATGTGGAGAAAAATAAATATGGATCCCTTCCTATATCATATATGTCAATGAACTCCAAATTAATAAAAGATCAAAATATGAAAGTAAAATTAAAGAGCTAAGTAGAGAAATAGAGAAGGATTAAAAAGGGGGGATGGAGGGGCCTCTTCTGCACAAATCACAAGGAAAAAATAATGGACATATATTCTGCATAAAAATTAAAGACTATTTTCAACAAAACACCACAGTCAAAGCATAATGATTCCAGACTAGAAGAAAATACTGTAAATGCCTAAATCTGACAAATGATTAATTGTTATAATATACAGTGAAGTACTATAAATCTTTGAAAAACAAACAGGAAACACAATAGAAAAAAAAATGGTCTCAATGGAAATAGGAAACACACTATTGGGGAAGCCCAAATGACTAATAAGAATATGAAGAGATGTACAATTCTCTAAGGATCAGAGAGAGGGAGCAAATAAACACTACTTTGAAATACTATTATGTAGTCATCAGAATGGTAAAAATTGGAATGTGAATATGTCAAGTGCTAACAAGGTTATAAGAAAATGTTAATGCCCACTGCTAGTGGGAATGTAACTGGGGCACACGTTCTGGGAAGCATGAAATTGTGTACTATGGCTGATTCTAAATGCAAACCTGAAAGAAACGCAGAATATTCATCACAGCATTGCTTTTGGTAACAAGTATTTGAAGGTATCTTAAACATTCATCTCTAGGAGAAAGTCTAATTCAGTGTTGTATAGGCAAATAATGGTATGGAACAGTCATAAATAAAGAGCCACATGTACATGTGATAACATAGATAGATACAAAAGAATACAGTTGTACACAAGAAAAGTAAAAAGCAGAATAACATTTATAACCATATGTCTTATGTAAGTAAAAAACACACGGAGCAATAGCACTATATATTTTTTAGGATAGATGCATATCTAAATAAATGCATGGATACTGTATTAGGGAGTTATATATTAAATTCAGTAGAAAGGGTAAATGTGTGTTGGAGAGAAATAAGAGTGAGTATGGTGAATGAGAAAAAAATAAATAAATTAGGTCTAATGAAAGCATTCTCTGAACAGAGAATATGATTAATTCAATGCTCTGCACCTGAAAGCCATATGAAAGAGATTGTGGTGCCACCAGGATCAGAAAAGAAGAGGTTTTCAAGAAAGAAGGAGGGGGCAACAACATCAAATGCTGCAAAGAGTTCATATAAGAAACGGAGTCACAAAAAGAAACAGGAAACACTGTTTTCTTTACTACAAGTGGTAAAAATAATTTCACTGAACCATCTTTGATTCCTTCATATTCCTTAACTTGTGGAACTGGGTTCAGTTTTTTTTTCTTTTCTGTAGGTATCTGTTGTTGCTTTTTCTAATTGTATCCCAATTTCTGCTTTTATTTTACCAGTAACTTTATTCCATCTCTTATGTTCATTGCAACCTATAACCAACTGATCCTTTTTAAATCTCATTGTCATCACTTGAGTGATATAATTGGCTTATTTTTATTTATTTTTTATTGATTAGCTTATTTTTATAATAGGCATGCCTATGAACACTCCTTAGGAAAAAAAAATACTTCTGTAATCTATTCCCATCTTCTGTGCTTTATTTATTTATTGAATTTATTGGGGTGGCATTGGTTAATAAAATCATATAGGTTTCAGGTGTACAGTTCTATAATACATCATCTGTGTTTTGTATTGTGTGTTCACCAACCCAAGTCAAGTTTCCTTCCATCACCATTTATCCCTTTTTTTTACCCTCTTCTACCTCCCCCTACCCCTCTTTCCCTCTGGTAATCATCACACAGTTGTCCGTCTATGTTTTGTGTGTGTGTGTGTGTGTGTGTGTGTGTGTGTGTGTTTGGTTTTTTTTTCACCTTTTTCACCCTGGTTTATTTATTTTCGGTCACTTGACATTCATTATACACATGGTTCTACGTCAGAATGCTCCAGATGTAGGACCATATTTATGTGGTCTGAACTAACCTTTCCCAGCAAGGAGGCTGTGAACGTAGACTTTGCTCTGGAAGAGAAAACAGTATTAATGAGAATCTAGCCATTTTCTACCATACCTTGAACTTGTTGTCCCTTCTTGTCATTAATTATCTTTTTTTACTCTCTCACACATAGAGAACATACTTCCTCTACCTCCAGGGGTGGAAGCCCAAAGTCCCATCCAGTCACCCATGCAGCTCGTCCAGGATCACTAAGTGAGGTGTAGTCTTCTCCCTCAGGTCTATGTGGTTCCTCATGGCCCAGCATCCTGTTTAACTAGAAAGATGTTTTCCTGCATCCCATAAAGTGGTTGAACACGGATGGGTTAACCACAATAAACATTCCCATTTGGAAAGGGGAAGAAATACAGAAACACAGTAGACATAGGTCTGTGGCAATTCTAAATCCTCTTAGGCAGACATTGTAAGAGCCCTCGAGGGGTAGGAGCTTGATTCCACTCTTTGAGAAGGTCTCCATAGTTTATTACTTTCTAAAAAGAGTAATTCTCTCCTCAGGCCATTTCCTCCTTGTTTATTATTCAGCTTGGCAATATCTGAAGTGAGTGTTAGGGAGAAGATCCCCCCTGAGGTCTATACCAAGCCCTCAAGGCTACCTCTTGCTTGTAGGAAGTTGAGGGACAAAGAATTATTTTAAGTTTCAAATAGTCAAAGTGATTGAATCTGGGTGCATGACTTCTTTGGCCACACAGCCTCCTCAGAAACATAGTAGGTACTTGGTATTTTTACTTCCATTAGTTTCATGTGCCAAACTCAAGGTCTTTTTCAGACATAGATTTCAGATCTGCCCTTTGTTCATTGCCTCTTTTCCCCCATACCTCTCATTCTCAATTTAATAACGGCTGCTGTGAGGCTATTATCTGGACAAATAGGTGAGAAGTTTCACTCTTCACGAACTCTATCCTGATTCTTTTTATTCAACTGAGAATTTTTAGCACCTTTGTAACTCAAATTTGTTACTTCTTTTAATATCCACTCTTAAAACTTTGGCATAGAAGCCGTGATTTTTTTTTTTTCCAATCCTGCTAGGCCCCAGATATCTGATTTTTCTCTGCCAGTTTCCAGATTTCATCTCTTTTTTATGCTACCAGACCAGAAATGAATATTAGTAACCAATATAAACTGTTAAAATTCAATTTTCCAACCTCTTCTACTATAGCTGCGGTCTACCTTCCCAGGTATAACTGGTGACAACCTAATCAAATATTTTTGCCGGCGCAGAAAACAGACCTCTAGCTGTCCAGCCTGTTGTATCTTTCTTTGCCATTCATAACTCAACAACTAAGCCAAAGCTACATATTTTATACTTTTGTTATAGCACAGTACCCCAGTTCTAGTACAAATCCTGTATTTGCTAGGATAGACTAAGTTATAATAAACATTGAAACCTCAGCAGCTTAACACATCAAAGGTTTGTGCCTCCCACATCCTAGTTTGATGCAATTGGGCAGTTCTCCTGGACTGTCCTCTAGTCAGCGATTCAGGAATACAGATCCTTCCACCTGTGACATTGCCAGATCAGAGTATCACTTTCAGTTGTGCCGATTAGGGGAAAAAAGTAAACTAAGAATCTCACAGGAGATTTTAGGGGCACAGACCTAGAAGTGTCACTTTATCCAGAGCGTAACTGCAAGGAAGGTTGGGTCATTCATGCCCTGGATAAGAAACTAGAAGGTATTAGCATCTAGGTAGTTTCTATCTCAACAAACTTTCCATCCATGCCTTGCCACATGTGACAACAAAATAAAGTCACATTCATTTTTTTCCCCTTAGAAAACAAAAGTTCTGCCTTCTCTTTCCCCACTTGCATTATCCACCACCTCCCTCAGTGAGGTAATCGGTGTTTATAGTTGGCATATATCCTTTCAGATTTTATGCATGTATTTCCTCTATTTACCTCTCCATGAATTCCCATTCTGCTTCTCCTCAAAACAGTGAATGTGGTTAACAAGGTCCTCAGATATTGATTGAGCCACATTTAGTAGTGGGCTGGGCTACCTCATTTTAGCCTCATACACCTCCATGAATATTCTGTTCTCTCTTCCATATCTTTTCATTCATTCAACTCAGTACAAACCAGGCCTAGATTTCTAAGTAGGTCAAGCTTCTGAATCATTTTCTTCTAATTTTCTTCTTTGGTCAGGTTCTCTCTCTCCCTCTCTCTCTCTCAACCTCTTCCCCATTCTCATGCTTAGACTTTATTCTTCTATGCTGTAAGCCAAAGGATAATAAAACCCTAAGGTTTGGATTTAGATATTTTTTAAATTGATAAGAAAATTAAAGATGATCAATATTGTTGTGCAAGATATTTAAGGGCTGCATATTTTAGAAAAGACTCTCTCCAGATTAACTTCTGGTTTTTCTTTTCTTTGTAAATTATTGTTTAATTCAATTTATTTAAGCTAAAACAAATTTACCCATTCTCCCCACCCGCTCCCATTTTTAGCAACCACCAATCTGTTCTCAGTCTCTATGAGCTTAGTGATATATATATATACATGCACGTTATATATGTATATATGTATGTATCAATTCACTTAGCATAATGCTCTTGGGTTCCATCCATGTTTCACAAATGGCAAGATTGTCTTATTTTTTATGGCTGAATAATATTTTTTTCATCCATTCATCCATCAATAGACACTTAGCTTGTTTCCATATCTCGGCTATTGTAAATACTGCTGCGTTATTGGGGGTGCATATGTCTTTTCAAATTAGTGTTTTTGTTTTATTTGGATAAATACCCAGAAGTAGAATTGCTGGATTATATAGTACTTTTATTTTTAATTTTTGAGGAACCTCCATACAGATTCTCATAGTAGCTGCATAATTTACATTCCCACCAACTGTGCACAGGGTTCCATACCTCCACATTCTTGCCAACATTTGTTATTTCTAGTCTTTGTGATGGTGGCCATTTTAAGGGGTGTGAGGTAACATTTCATTGTACGTTTGGTGTAGAGCATCTTTGCATGTACGGATTAGTCATCTGTATGTCTTTTTAAAAATGTGTGGTCAAATCAGTCCATTTTTTAATCAGATTTTTTTGCTGTTGACTTTTATGAGTTCTTTATATATTTTGAGTATTAGCCCCTTGTCAGATATATGATTTGTAAATAATTTCCTCCATTCAGTGGGTTGCCTTTTCATTCTGTTGATGGTTTTCTTTGCTGTGCAGAAACTGGTTAGTATGATATAGTTCCACTTGTTTATTTTTGCTTTTGTTGTCAGATTCAAAAAATCATTACCAAGACCTATGTCAGGGAGCTTACAGTTTATGTTTTCTTCAAGGAGTTTAGTGGTTTTGGATTTTATGTTCAAATCTTTAATCCATTTTGAGTTAATTTGTGAGTATGGGTTAAGATACTCACTCAGTTTTGTTCTTTTGCATGTGGATGTCCAGTTTTCCCAACACCATTCATTGAAGAGACTATCATTTTCTCATTGTATATTCTTAGCTACTATGTCATAAATCAACTGACCACAGATCTGTGGGTTTATTTCTGTGCTCTCTATTCTCTGCCACTGATCTATGTGTCTGTTTTTATGCCAATACCACACTATCTAATACATCCATCTATTCCTTTATATTTTTTTGACCCAGTGATATTTTAATTGGTTTTAATGAAGTTTCATTCATATTTTATTCCAAATCTCATGAAGAAAAGCCCACTGAATATTCATGAACAGCTAAGAGGTTTTGTTAAATTATGTGTTCATTGTGCTGTTTAATTTTTTCCTTGATTTCTTATTTCTTTTCAATTTTTTTGTTCTTTTTTTTTTTTACTTTATTAATTTATTTTTGTTACAGATGTTTCTTCTTTTCCCCCCAGACACCCTCCTCCTTATCCCGCCCCCCACCAAGCATTGTTGTCTATGTCCATTGATTACACATACATGTATATAATTCCTTTTGTTTATCTCATCCCTCACCCCCGCCCCTCTCCTCTGAGATTTGTCAGTCTGAACCATACTCTTTTCTATGTCTCCAGGTCTGTTTTATTCATCAGCTTTTTTGTTCATTACATTCCACAAATAAGTGAGATCATGTGGTATTTGTCTTTCTCTGATTGGCTTGTTTCGCTTAGCATAATTCTCTCCAGGTCCCTCCATGTCGTCTCAAAGGATACGAGATCTTTTTTTCTTACAGCTGCATAATGTTCCATTGTGTATATGTACCACAGTTTTTTTTTATCGGTATTTTATTCTTTTTGTTGCAATTGTAAATGGGGTTGTTTTCTTAATTTCTCTTTCTGATAGTTATTTGTTAGTATATAGAAATGCAACAGATTTTATATATTTATTCTGTGTCCTGCAACTTTACTGAGTTTATTAGTTCATAAGTTTTATGATGGAGTCCTTAGGGTTTTCTATATGTAATACCATATCATCTGCAAATAGTGACAGTTTTACTTCATCCTTTCCGATGTGGATTCCTTTTATTACTTTTTCTTGCCTAATTGCTCTGGTGAAGGCTTCCAATACTATGTTGAATAAAAGTCATGAGGGTGGACATCCTTGTCTTGTTCCTCATCATAAAGGAAAAGCTCCCAGCTTTAGACTAAGAATTTGGATTTATAATTTTAAAGGTTATACAAATATCATTTGGGCTTCTGGCCTATGCTACAAAATCCAACCCAGATTTATGAGCATTCTGCCTTAAAGTTTACTGACTACTTGGTCATTCTGCAATTGTTCCTTTAATATCCAGCAGCTTCCAGAACTTCATGGGAGGAAATGGCTGTACCAAGCACTGAATAATTCAAATGTTTATGCTGCTCCCTTGAGGTGTGCAGCGTGGCAGCCCTGGGAAGACAGTTGATTGGCAGAGCAGAGCATGATTAATGTAGTTCTGAGTCCCTGGACATAATGCTACCAGATAACATTACAATCCAGTCCAACCCTACAATACACACTTTTGTATTGCTTAACAAACATGAGAAGATGATAAACATATTATTCTGAAATGTTTTGTCATCATTTAATAGATCAAGTATGTCTTCCCTGGCAAATATATAGATTCATCTATATGTGAATACATATGTATACATACATATATATAGTCAAAGAAAGTGCAATCTTCATTTTAATAGCTGCACAGTATACTATTTTATCTTGGTACTATAGTTTATTTAATCACTTGCCATAATGGACGTGTGTGTGTGTGTGTGTGTGTGTGTTTATTCATTCTGGCTGCTGCTTCTGGATTCAATTCCTAAAAGTAAGATTTCTAAATATAGTTTATGTGGATTTCTGATTTTTAGAAATACTGCCAAATTACACTTCTAAATACCTGTATATTAACAATATCTAAAATTGACTTTTCCCACCTGATTACCAAAATTGGATGTTATCAGTCTTTAAATTTTGACAATCAGATTTGTGAAAAATTATATTTAATAATTGTTTTAAATTGCATATTTTATCAATAGGTTGAAGACCTTCCTCACATCAAAATAATGCAAATATTCTCCTGATTTTTCTTTCTCCTAACATTCTAAACATTTTTTTAACATTTCAATGTTTTAATCCATCTAACATGTATTTTAGTACATGGTATATGGATGAATGTAACTTTTTCTTCTAAATGAATACTTAAATTTAGTTTCAATGACCAAATTATGATAGCCTCACCCAACATGACTGATAGAAATTTGACCCCTTCGTTATGTCCCATTATTATTGTTGGAAGTTTCCAAAATAATTCCTACAAGCCAATTAATTTTCTGCAGTTACCTCACAGTGACCAATGGTTTACTTCTCCTGCTCTTCTGCTTATAAACCCAGGCCAATGTCCCTCAAGGCCACTTTGTAAAATCTTACTACTTCAGATTACATCATAGGAGTGTTAAGTGTCTTCTCTCAGATTATCCAACCTTTGGACAATGCTGGGATTAGTACAGAGACAAGAAGAATGTCCCTCCCCAACTTCTATGCCAAACATTGTGATTTCAACACTGAGACAAATCTACTTGTTCCTCAGTCTTTCAAGGTCTTTCTGAATTGTTCTTGTCAGCAGAGAATCTCACAGTATAGTCATAGAAAAAGTTCTATAAATTCTATCCTTTGTTTCTCTATGCATAAGAGTTTAAACTATATTTTTCCAAAGAGGTACAGATATCATATCATTGCCATCTGTGGTTCTCAATGCTATTTTTTAATATATGAAATAAAATTCATAGATAAGATAACCTACCTAAATATACAATTTCAAATTACATATTATAAATTCAAATCATAATATATGCAAAGCTTTAACTATATTTAAAAAGAAAAATAAATGGAAATCAATTTATAATAAAGTATTATATATTTCAATATGAAAATGCTTGAACAAAACTACATTTCTGGTGAAGTAATCTGACACTTACCTCTATGTATACAATCACAATGAATGAGACTATTCCAAAGAAAATCTGATACTGGTATTTTGTATTAGCACTTCCTTTAGTATATGATTTCCCAAAATAATGAATAATTCTTGTTAAGGTGATGAACCAAACAAAGTGTAATTGTCCCTTAATTTATTCAGTAATTTCATTCTGGGAAAATTCAATATATATAACACCATGCAAAAAAAAATTGTGCTTATATGTAAATATTTCTTTCATATATATATATATATATATATATATATATATATATATATATGTTTTTCATATATATATGCACATGAATGCCTGGTTGGATAATGAATATTCATAGGAGTCACATGACAAGACTTCATGGTATGGGAATGTCCCATGCATTGCAGATAATCTAGCATCCTTGATAGCCACGAGAAGTATTCCTCCTCCATCACTGTGACTCATAAAAAGTCTCACGGATTTTCAAAATGCCCTCACAAATTGCTAAACACTCCCTCAGGCGTAGTACCACATCCTTTGGGAATCACTAATCAGCACTACCATTTCACCTATATTCTGGGCTCTATTTACAAAACAAAAATTCCCACACATAGCAATGACATTAAATAGATACTTTAGAAAAGGAGGAGGAAGGCAATGTTTGTGTTAATAGCACTGGGTCTGATTTAGCTAAAGAAATGTGCCTTGTTATAATAATATAAAAGCAAAGCAGAATACTCTTCAGTAATCAAAAGAGAAAATGGAGTCTTTTTAAAGAAAATCTCTTCAGTGTCTTAATCATCTGGGATCTTTAGCACTTAGCACAGTGCACATAGTAGGTAGGTCGCAAATAGTAATGGAGCAAATGATGTCACTGTCTTCTACTAACATACACTGTAATAGGTGTTCTTTCTCTCCTGTTTTTCAGTTTTGCTAAGAAGAATAATGGTTCTGTAATGTAGCTTCCTTTATTAATTTGTTGGCATTTCACTTTTTTAAATTTATAGTTCTGCTTTAGTGGAAGTTCATATAAAGACACTCCTCTTGTGTTGCACAAAAGTAATCATCTTTGTCAACTCTTCCAATGAGTAACATTCCATGATAAGTTTAATTCACTGTACTATTTCCATCATTAAATTGTACTCTATGTTCATATCTTGTGTCAATAGATTACTGGTTTAATGGTGTATAATAAATGAGTTCATTGATTACTATTCTCATTAATCACTGTATTTCCACAAAAAAAGATCTGTGAAATACACAAACATAATGTGATGCCCTAGAGCATGAAGAATGGATGCCAAGTACAGAAATATAATTTTGAAAACTTAGGAAAGATAAACCCTAGAGCATCACATATTAGAATCATATTGATAGTTGGAATTTTTTTAACCCAGACTGCACCACCAAGTATAATTTGGTTTTAAGAAATGTCTATAATAAAAACATAGTTCCCCAAGGTGTAATAGCCTGATCAAAACAGGTTTTTGCCCCTACACAGCAACGTTTCAAGACACCCTAGGCGTTTTAACTGATGGCCACTGATATTTCAAGCTGTGACTATGCACTGCACTGCTATTTCTGCAAGAGACAGTAATGGTTATTTGGTATAATGCAGGTGTAAGGTGCTGCATAAGATAAAGGAATAGCTTTTGGAAACAGTCAGCTGTAAGTTCCAGCATCACTACTAAATATCTAATGACAAAGAGATATTCATCTACCCTTCTAAAATAATAAATTTTATTTGAAATGTCCTTGTAAGAGAGCAAAAAGTATGCCCTTTTATTCCAAGCAGTTGATAAGAACACTGGAGATACACACACACACACACACACACACACACACACACACACACACACACATGAATAAATGTGCTTATCTCTTCTGAATACTAAATCAATTACTTCATCTTACCTTTTTCTGTCATTGTAACACTCTCAATGTTACTATGGGTACCCATTTTAAAAGATCCATATTGCCTGGCGTGTGTGGCTCAGTGGACTGAACATCGTCCCATGGACTGAGAGATCCAGGTTCGATTCCCAGTCAGGGCACATGCCTGGATTGTGCACTTGATCCCCAGTACAGGGAGTACAGGAGGCAGTCGATTGATGTGTCTCTCTCACATCGATGTTTCTATCTCTCCCTTCCTCTCTTTTCTAAAAAAAAAATCAATAAAACTATATTTAAAAGAATCCTTATCAATCTTCTATATCACTGGGGAAATCAAAGATTAGAAAGTTATCATTTAACTGAAGTCAAAAGGCTATTCAGGGCAAAAATAGGACTTAAGTTCTGATGTTTTGGTCCCTAATTACATGCTCTTTGCATTCACCCTAGTAGATTCTTTACTGTGAGTGCAAAGCACCCTATAATGTAATCCTCCTCTCTCAAAACTATACCTTCCTCTTTGTTTTCAAAGCCTGAAACCTTGAGGGGCGTGTGAACTAAGCTAATTCCCAAGAAAATAGAGATTTGCTATAATTCTTTTTTGACCCCTGTCTTCAGGATCTTCAGAAAATGCTTGATAAAATACTTTGTTCTGCCCTGGCTGGTATGGCTCAGTTGGTTGGGCATCATTCCATACATCAAAAGGTGGACAGTTAGGTCCCCAGTCAGGGCTTGTGCGGGAGTCAATCGATCAATGTTTCTCTTTCACATTGATGTCTCTCTCCCTCTCTCCCCCTCTCTCTCTGTCTCTCTCCCTCTCTCTCTTTCTCTCGCTCTCTCAAATCAATGAGAAACATATCTTTTGGTGAGGATTAAAAAAGAATCTTTGTTCTTATTTCATATAAACTGATTAATGGCTTATCACAGAATCCACATGTCACACAATATATGACAGGTGAACAACAAACTCATACTATATTGGTGACTAAGTCCCAACCTATCCCCTGTGAGTGTTTTGTGGGCCTGGGATTGGCATCTTCAGTTCAGAAAAAGCTGTCAGTGGGACTTTTCTACTGCTAAAACAGGCTGCATTTATATAGAGCCCCTCAATGCTAACCAACGAAGTCATTGAGGACTCAGATGTTAGATCTGTCAAATAAAAGTCCCAATGAAGTGACACTACCAATAAAGCAATGGCAGAATAGATCCAGGGGTCTGTCTTTACCTGTTCCTCATTCCCCACCTCTCTGGACCTTCATCTCTAGCTATAGTAATAGGGGAAAAGGCGAAGATAAAATAAATATCCCTCAAAATGTTGTTACAGATGCAAAATAAAATTTGGTTAAAACAAACTTTTAACATAATGAATTCAGTAAATTTCTCATTAGTCTTTTGATTAATTGTCTTTTAATTAATTGATCTTGAAACCCCCACTCCCAAATTCTAGTAATGCACCCTGCCTTGGATGTGTGTATGCAACATGGGCTTGGTCAATCAGTATCTTAATTCCTTAAACATATTTAAGATATATGACCCATCCCAGAGTCCACTTTGGGAAGATTGTTAGAGCTGCAGGTAAAGATGCTACTTCTTCCTTTGGTGTTGAAGCTATAAGGACAGTAAAAGCCAAGAGTTGTCAGTGGCCACCTTGCACCTTGTAGAGATTCTCTGAGAATCAAATCAACAAGAGGAAATCAGAGCCAAGGTATGGACAGAAACAAAACCCTAATCATATGGTTGGAAACACATAACAAGCTATTCTCTAGACTTTTCAGCAATATGGGACAATACAGTATCTTTTTGAGATTAAGATCTTTTGAGTAAAATTTCTGCCATTTACAACCAAGGGTAGACTAAAAGATTATGACAAAACACTGGGAACATTTTAAAGTACTATACACATGTAAGGAATTTTTATTGTTGCCAAATAAATGCAAGTCCTTTCCCCAAAATATTCTTTCTGGTCCATTTTAAGTCCAGTAACGCCATCATTTTTAATACAAATTTCAATTCAGTTCTCACTACCCTTATGTTGGATAAGCCAGTGTGACTTAACATTTAAATGAAAACAACATAAAATTACCCAAGCTTAAGTGCAAAGGCCATGGAAGAAATAAAAAGGTGTTATGAAATCAGTGTGCTTGTATGACATGGAAAAACACTGTTCTGACTGCCAAATGGAAATGTATTAAATTCATCATGAAAATTATTCCGTTATTGTGACTAATATGTACTGTTATGCATGTCTATGAATAGAGCTTGATTTCAGCGGCTTTGTGTTAATCAGCATACAAATTCAAGGATGACTAGTCTTTAATAACAAAAAATACTTTTACCTCAAAGAATAGGTAGTATTATCTAATAGCTCTTTTTCTGAAAATGATTCTCCCAAAAAACTACTTTTTCACCTTTAACTCCTCAGTCAGGAACCATGCCACCATTCCAAATCATATTAAAAGATTGCTCAGTGCTGTAAGGAGGTGAGGGGGGGTCTAGGGGATGGGGAAGGAGAAACATCTGTAACAAAAAAAATAAATTAATAAAAAAATAAATAAATATAAAAGACTGTTTTCATAGAAAATCTCAATATTATGAATTTCAGTCCTTTTTGTTGTTGTTATTAATCCTCATCCGAGGATATTTTTTCCATTGATATTTAGAAAGAATAGAAGGGAGGGAGGGAAGGAGGGAGAGAAAGGGAGAGAGAGAGAGAAGAGAGACATTGATGTGAGAGAGACACATCAATTGGTTGCCTCCCACACGCACTCCAGCCGAGATCAGGGATCAAACCTGCAGCCCAGGTACATGCCCTCAACCAGAAATCAAACCTGCGACCCTTTGGTATATGGGACAATGCTTTAACCACTGAGCCACATTGGCCAGGGCTGAATAATCTCTTTTATACTCCAACTTCACTTTAAAAACTTTGATCCATAAGAAAATTATTTTCAGGTTATGTTCATTTCACTTAGAATGAATGTCAGTATTTATTTCAGTTCCTCATTATGTATTCAGATCCCTATTAAACAGGGATATAAAGATTCTCTTTTTGCCCAGATCAATTTCTTGGGTCCCACCATTAAGAGGCTTACTTACATGAGAGAAAGCAATTTCTAAACATTACAAATATTGAATCTGATTTTCCTCCCTTCCCTATTATTAGCAGAGAGTTTAGCCTGGCAAAGCTACAAAAAGGAAGATGCTGCTGGCCATAGAACTCCATGAAGAGAAAGAGTGCCATTTAGAAGGAAATCTTGGCTTAGTTCTCCCTGATGAACACGGATATACACAGAGAGTGATATGTATAGTCATTTGGCCAAAACTCTTTTAACCTGGGATGAGAGAACAGAATACTGGTTCTTTCCTAAACATACTGGAATCCCAAATCCAAAAAGTCAGCTAGGAAAACAACTCCCCCAAACCTGCTACTCAATCCCTTAGAACTTCAACCGGAAAACTCAGGCTAAAAATTGACCAGAGGAGAGAAAAGAGGTGTCTTTGTATATTCAAACTCTACCCATCTTTCCTAGCCCAGCTCCAATCCTATCTCCTCCAGTGAGATCCCTCTTACTTCCCCAGCTCTATGTCAGCTCTTCTCTTCTGAAACAGGACAGTCCTTAACCTGTTACCTCTCTCCCACGATTCCTCTTTGACTCCACTCTGTGTGATTGCTGATCAATTATGAACTCCTAGAAAGAAGGCTCCCTGCCTAATTCAAGTTTTTATCAAAGTCAAGTACCTTGCACAATGTAAGGCATTGAATAAATATTTGTTAAATGGATGGTACTATAGAGGAATGTATGGAGAGAGAAAATGTTTAAGACCAAGGGTAGGTAATTTTTTTTCTTAAGGAGCCAGACAGTAAATATTTAGACTTCACAGGCCAAGAGACAAATTTGACAATATTATATAGGTATTTATATAACCACTTAGTGTGTAACCATTGTAAAGAGTAAAATTCATCTTAGCTCTCAGGCTGTATATAAACAGACAGCTGGAGAGGTTTGGCCCATAGGCTGTAATTTGCCAACCCCTGATTTATATCATTAAAAATAATAAAGTACATCCATTAACAAAGCATGTTTTTAATACACTACTTTTAATTACCTTGAAATGGTGTGTGGTGCCCAGCTGGTGTGGCTCAGTGGTTGAGCATTGTCCCATGGACTGAGAGGTCCCAGTTCGATTCCCAGTCAGGGCACATGCCCAGGTTGTGAGCTCGATCCCCAGTAGGGGGCATGCAGGAGGCAGCCAATTGATGTTTCTCTCTCACATCAATGTTTCTATCTCTCTCTCCCTTCCTCTCTCTCTCAAAATCAATTAAAAAAAAAAAAAGAAATAGTGTGTGGCATATAATTGGGACACATAACAAGTAAGTGGTTTTGCCAACCAAGGACCAAAGCACATTATTCTACTCTTGTTTTTCAGACTTATTTAAAACATCTTCAGCTCTATGCTTCTTTCTATATTTTCTTTATTTGACTTTGTATTGAAAGGTTCTGTTCATCAGATGTTTAAAAACAAAAACTGCACCATCTTCTGAGCATCCCCAGTAGTAGAGAGAAAACCATGTTCAAAGGTATTGAAGTAGCAAAGGGAAATAGATTCAGGAAACAGCAAATAATCAAGTTTTTACCACCACAAGGAGACTAGTGGTAGGTTTCAGTAGTTTCCAGAGGGAGGTTCCACTGGAATGCATTACCTATCTGTCAGAGGAATTTATAGTGAAAAGTATAACTCAAAAGGGACAATCATAGACTTCCACTTCTGGCCTTGATGGAGTAACGGGTAGCAGACTTGTCCTCCAGCTGTAACTAGAAAACCTGACAAAGCATGTGAAATAAGTATTTTCAGGCTTTTGATAGTAGGTAAAGGAGGATTATAATTCTTAGGGGAAGGGATGCAAACAAGGTGGGCACAATGATCGCCCCACTTTCTGACTGTGTATACATTAAGGACTGTAGTACAGAGAGCAAAAACATCAGTGGAACACAAGAATATTGCTAAATTAAGGAAACAGAGATATTAATAAGGACTTCCGGTCAAGATGGCGGCGTAGGTAAACGCGGTATCGCGTCCTCCCACAACCACATCAAAGTTACAACTAAACTACAGAACAACCATCATTCAAAACCGCCTGAAATCAAGCTGAATGGAAGTCCTACAACTACGACATTAAAGCAGCAGCCGCAGGATCGAGACTGGTAGGAGGGGCGGAGGCGGACGGGCTGGTCCCACACCCATGTGTGGCGGATAAAAATTAAGAGGACACTCGGCTGGGAAGGTCCTCCCTGAGGACTGAGGGGTCCCCGTCCCACACCAGGCGCCCAGCTCAGGGCTCCAGTGCCAGGAAGAGAAGTCCCCATAACTTCTGGCTGGAAAGACCAGCGGGAACTGAGGCTGAGGTGGCTGGAGCCCCCGGCAGCTCCTCTTAAAGGGCCCGTGCACAGACTTACTCGGACTCGCACCCTCCAGGCTCCAGCGTGCGGGAAGGAGCCTGAAAGGCACCAGAGTCATATGGGGAAGAACTGAGCTATTTGGCATTGGAGCAAGTGCTGGAGGGTCAGTTTTCTCCTGGACAGATGTGCTGTCAGAGGCTTTTTTTCCTTTGGTGAGCCCTTCCCTGGGCCGGCAGACACCGCCATATCTGGGACTCCAGCAACCTGGCTCACACTGTTGGCCCCGCCCTGGTGATTCCCTGAGGCCCCGCCCCACCCAACTTCCAGGCCCACCCAAGCTGTTGCCACTTGCTTTACCATAGGATTGGCCTGTCTTGGATCCTGCTTCAGCTTTTCCTAAATTCGTTCAAACAAGCAGCATCTGGTCTCACCTAGCCCCACACCTCTCGCTAAGTAATACATAGAAACAAACACAGGGAGGCAGCCAAAATGAGGAGACAAAGAAACAGGTCCCAAATGAAAGAACAGAACAAAACTCCAGGAAAAGAACTAAGTGAAATAGAGTTAAGCAGCCTAACAGACACTGAGTTCAAAACACTGCTTATAAGGATGCTCAATGGACTTAGTGAGAACCTCAGTGAACTTAGAGAGGGCCTCAAGAGCATAAAAAAGGACCAGTCAGAAATGAAGGAGGCACTAACTGAAATAAAGAATAATTTACACAGATTCAATAGTAGAGTAGGTAAAGCCAAGAAGCAAACCATCGATTTGGAATATAAGGAAGCAAAAAACACCCAATCAGAACAGCAAAAAGAAAAAACAATCCAAAGAAATGAGGATAGTGTAAGGAGCCTCTGGGACAACTTCAAGCATGCCAACATTCGCATCTTGGGGGTGCCAGAAGGAGAAGAGAGAGAGCAAGAAATCGAAAACCTATTTGAAACAATAATGGCAGAAAACTTCCCGAACTTGGTGAAGGAAACAGACATACAAGTCCAGGAAGCACAGAGAGTCCCAAACAAGATGAACCCCAAGAGGCCCACACCAAGACACATCATCATCAAAATGCAAAAGGTTCAAGACAAAGAGAGAATCTTAAAAGCAGCAAGAGAAAAGCAGTTAGTTACCTACAAGGGAGTTCCCATCAGACTATCAGCTGATTTCTCAAAAGAAATTTTGCAGGCCAGAAGGGAGTGGCAAGAAATATTCAGAGTGATGAAAAGCAAGAACCTACAACCAAGATTACTCTATCCTGCAAAGCTGTCATTTAGAATGGATGGCCATAGAAAGAGTTTCCCAGACAAGGAAAAGCTAAAGGAGTTCATCACCACCAAACCATTATTGTATGAAATGCTGAAGGGTCTTCTTGAAGAAAAAGATAAAAAAATATGAACAAACAAAATGGCAATAATTTCATATCTATCAACAATTGAATCTACAAACAAAATGAACAAGCAGAACAGAAACATTCTCATAGATACAGAGAACTTTTGTTGGGTACCAGATGGGTGGGGGCTGGGGGGATGGGTGAAAAAGGTGAAGGGATTAAGAAGTACAAATTGGTTGTTAGACTGACAAACCTCAAAGGGAAGGGGGGTTGGGGGGGTGGGAAGAAATAAACCAAAGAACTTATATGTATATATGCGTAACTAATGGACACAGACAACAGTGTGGGGAAAAGCAGGAGGGGGGCAGGAATGGGGAGGAGGGGGGCAATGGGGGAAAAATGAGGAACATCTGTAATACATTCAACAATAACGATAAGTTAAAAAAAAAAAAAAGGAAACAGATCAAAAGTTCACGGCAGCTAAGCATCTGAAATGTGTGAGGCAGAAATCAGAGAGGAGAGAGAAAAAAACCTCTAAAAGTCTATATGGGAGCCTACTTGAATCTAAATACTAAGGGGAACATGCCCACTGTAAAAATTCCATTAAGACTAAGCAGAAAACAACTAAGGAGCTATAAGCTGAACAATTCCCAGAACGTTGGTAGGGCTGAGAGGTGTTTGAAAAATAACTAATGGGAATAGAAAGACCTTGAGGAACAGAGTAGGGACCTCAGAGACTCCCATTAACCAGAGCTAAAATAATCTAGAGTAAAAGCTATCCCAGAGATGCACTATTGAAACTTAGGAGTAAGCTTCAGAATAATCAAGCAGATCTTCAGTTCCTCAACTGCCTGCTAAAACAAAAGTCACAACTTCTGTAAAAAAGAAAACAAGTCTGGCCGGTGTGGCTCAGTGGTTGAGCATCAACCCATGCATCAAGATGTCGGTGGTTCAATTCCTGGTCAGGGTACATGCCCAGGTTGTGGGCCAAATCACCAGTGGGGGGCATGCAGGAGACGGCCAATCGATGTTCTTTCTCATCGATGTTTCTATCTCTCTCTCCCTCTCCTTTCCTCTCTCTCTAAAATCAATAAAGAAAAAAATTTAAAAAAGTAAACAAGATCTAGATTCTCAACCACATAATGCTTATATTGTCCAGCATCTACTAAAAAACTAACAGATATGTAAAGAAGCAGAAAAGCGTGGCTCATAACTAAAAGGAAAATGCAATGGATAGTAAGAGAATTACCATATAGAGCAGAGCAAAATGAGAGCAAGGATCTGATATGCCTGAGATTGGCGCAAACCCCCAGATCAAAGGGGATTCAGGAGTAGAGGTCAACTATATTTATCTCTTCAGGTTGTGCCAGAAAAAGTAGCAAGCCTTGAAGAGCTTCCTTGCATGGCATCTGCCACAGCACAGAAAGGTGGAAATGTCTATCTGGACTATCTAGGTCACCAGCCTGAGACAGGCTCGCTGAGCTTTCCCCACAACACCCAGAGCCAGGCGATGATTATCTGTGGCCAAAGGCTGGAGAAGGGCTTTGAATATAGATATGAAAGCAGGCACTGAAGAAGCTTTAGGACCAAAGAATAAATAAGAACAAGTGTACCTAAGAGAATGCCCAAGATGATGATACTGTGAACCAGCTTCATCACCTCTGTCCACATATATTTTGGCATCTAATTATCCCCTGAAACAGATATCTGAGGAAGGTAAGGAACTAATTTGAGAGAAACAATACATTTTAAAATTTAGTTTTTAAGTTGTAATCAAGGGACTTAATGGCAGGTGGCGGGGAGGGTGGAGTATTTCTTACCCCTCGGTGTTTCACTGTAGTAATGTTGTTTTGTTGTTATTTACAATAGAGATAATGGTATCTTCTACTTAAAGTAGATGCTTGGACACTTCTTGACCTAAATTTTCATGTTTGACTCCACCAATTTTCAATGATGCATTTCAGCTTTTAGTTCCCAGTCTGGCCCCCACATCTGGCTTTCCCTCCACACAAGGGCCTGTGCTTGACACCTTCCTTCCCTATGAAAAGATGCCTCTCCTCTGTCCCTGGGGATCCTGCTCTCTGCTTCTAAATATTTTAATTCTACCAAATAAATCTATTGAAAGGGGTGTGTGGCTGCCAATACATTAATGTTCCATCTCTCAAAGGTAAGGTGTTTTCATTAGCACAAGTGTGTACTTGGCAAACTGCTTTAAGAGAAGAGTAGAAACTTCATTTCTGTTGAGAACCATTGACCCATATGAGCCAGTCCACCAGAGTAAAGCACAGAAAAAAACAAATCTTGGAACAGGTTCAGATACCTAATAACATTAAGTAACTACTTTCTAAAGAATATGAATGACAGCTAAGTTTGCAAAATTTGGAAAAATATAAATATAATTTATCATACAATACAGGATACTTTTAAGAGGGAAAGAGCGCTATTAATAATTTCTCTGGGACAAAAGTCATACATCATGACTGTTCCAGCCAAACCTCGGTGGATGATCACCTACATATAAAATAATTAATCCACTAGTACAATAAAAAAAGAAAATATGAATTTTTTCAAAATAAATTGAATATGCTTTTATTGCGTAGTATGTCTAGCAAATGGAGGATTATCCAAGAGTGAAAGAAAAGAGTTAAGAAGTGATATTAAAAAAAAGGAAAAGAGAAAGCAAGGGCAAGGGGAAGTAAGGAACTGAGAGTAGAATTTGAAGGGAGAGCTGTGCAAAGGTATGGAAGGTAAAAGACAGAGACTGTCACATGGAGAAGAGATTTTAAAAGGCCATCTTCTGCTTTATCATTACCTTTGCCCTTTTCAATCGTCTGAAAATGATCCCCGGTACAAAATAATTTTTCTACGGATGTATACATTGCTGATTTCCACCTTGGGTCTAGTATTTTACAGATCAACACAGCTTCAGTTACTTGGAATTTATACACAACCCAATATTTTTTATTTGCTTACATTTTTAAAAACATCAAATATTTTTCACATATAACTCACTCACCCATACCTGTAATTTTATTATTTTGAAACAAATCCCATGTATCATATAATTTATTCTGTAATTACTTCCATTTGAATCTCTAAAGTATAAGGTCTCTAATAATATAACAACAATAACATTATCCCATATAAAAATGGCAATATTTAAAAATACCCTGTTAGCAAATATCAAAATATTCTCCAAACAATGTATTGGGTTTCTCTTGTTATTGTTGGTGTTTGTTTGCTTATTTACTTTTACAGTTACTTTGTTCAAATAAATTCCACATATGCATTTAGCTGATAGGGTTCTTAACTTTTCTTTAGTATTTATAATTTATTTGTTAAGGATACCAGATCATTTGACCTATAGACTTATTCACTCTGGGTTTTTTGGTTGTACCCTTATATTATAATCTAACCTGTTTCTCTGGTTAGCTTTCATATTCCTTCCATTTTTTATTTAAATGTTCTGTTACTTATTTAATAAATAAAATTTAAAATTACAAGAGAAAGCATCCTTCATACACATTCACAGATCCCTCCAGCCTCTCCACATAAGTAAACGTTTTTTTGTTTTTTTTTGGTAATTTTTTTTTTTAATCCTCACTAGAGGACATTTTGCATTTTTATTTTCAGATAGAGTGGGAGGGAGAGAGGGAGGAAGAGAGAGAGAAAAACATCGATGTGAGAGAGACACATCAACTGGCTGCCACCCACACGACCCCAACCGGGGCCCGGGACAAACCGCAACTGAAGTACATGCCCTTGGCGGAAACCGAACCCGGTACTCTCTGGTCCACGGGCCGACGCTCTAACTGCTGAGCCAAACTGGCCAGGGCCACATAAGTAAATTTTTATTCATTTTTTTCTATACTTGGTTTTTTAAACATAAGCAATAGACACATGCACACACAAATACATGTACATACGTGTTCATATTTTCTACATTTTAGGTAAAAGATATTTTGCGAAATACTGTTCTAATGATTACTTTTTTAACTTAATGATTCCTATCAGGTTCACTCCGTGCAGATAGGGATATATATACCTCACTCTTTTGTACAGCTTCGCTGTACTCCATTGTGTGGATATGCCACAGAATACTGGGTTGTTTCCAGTCTGAAAAATGCTGCAATGAATAGAATTGGGTTTGCTTTTTCTTCCTATGGCTAATTTGTCTCCAATGCCCTCTCTAACTCAACAGTCAACTAAACTTTTCTCAGGCAACCAAAACATAATACTTGACGCATCTCACCTTCTTACTAACTCTCTTAGCCCTTTGAACACTCTCATCCTGTTTAATATGTCCACAGACTGCAACAAGTACCCCATCCTCTAACTAATACAACTATTATTCTAGAGCTTAATTCAGAAAGCAAATTGAGAGATTATCTACTTCAATTCCTTTATTTTCAACATAAGGAAGCTGCAAGGAGATCACATGATTGCAACCAAGGCCCCATAATGTCAGAGGCTCACCTAAGACCAGGAAATTCGTCATGAAGTTAAGAAAGCTCAAGGGCCACTTCCAGGGCCCGGGGACAACTCCTAGGCATGTTTATGTTACCATATGTTTCTGTGAACTCTTTGGAAATAAATTATGTTAGCTTAAATCTGTGGAGACCACTGTCTCTTTCCGCGCTAGCTTCTGTGTTGTGTTTGCGTCAGGTGGCACTGGAGTAGCAGTGGCATTCTGGGGGCTCTGGCTAAGAAAATATTGGATTAGCAATGAACCATTCCTGATGTGGACAGATAGGAAACGTGCCTTCTCTTGTCATATTTAGGGTTATGTATTAAATAAATTAGATAAAATTTAAATTAGAATTAAAAGACTATGAAATAGAAATGATACAAATGAGTGATTAAAACAATAGAAATTATTTGGAAATTAAGAAGAGAATTATGACAAAATTTTTTAATTCATTAAAAAGACAAGATAAATTCTAAATTAAATGTAAAATGGGATTGTGGGGTAATTGATAAATTAATGAAGAAGAGTGCATCACATGAATAGATTAGAAAAATTAATTTCTTGCTGATTTCACATGAAATACTGACACTGACCAAGATAACATAAAACAATACACCAGCATTACAAGGACATTGATGAAAAACCAGCTTAATGGGTGTCATTAATTCAAGAAGTATTTCAAATTACTCACTGCCAAAAACTTTAAATGCCCTGAAATGTTAAGAACTCAAAGAAAGAAACTTGATGACAGTTCTCAACTTAGCGGTTCACTAATATGACTTGACCTTACCAATGATGAATTGAGAACTGAAAGAAACTTTGCTGATTCTAACAAAAGAAACCAACCATTTTGTTTTGTTTTAATCCTCACCCGAAGGTATTTTTCCATTTATCTTCAGATAGAGTGGGAGGGAGAGAGAGAGAGAAATATTGATATGAGAGAGACACATCGACTGGTTGCCTCCCGCAGGACCCTGACCAGGGCCTTGACTGGAATCAAACCCGAGAGTCTTTGGTCTGTGGGCCAACACTCTAATTGCTGAACTAAACCAGTCAGGGCAAAAGAAACTAATCTTCATCAATCATGGGAATTCTGTTCTCAACAGTTCACATTATTAATGCTTTTTATTTTATTTTTATTTTTTCCTTTTTATTGAATTTATTGGGGTGACACTGGTTAACAAAATTATACAGGTCTCAGGTGCACAATTCCACAACACATCATCTGTACACTGTATTGTGTGTTCACCACCCCAACTCAAGTCTCCTTCCATCACCATTTATCCCCCTATATCCTCCTTCACCCTCCCACCTCACACCCAGCAATCACCACACTGAGCAACAGGGAAGAGCTTAACAATAATTTGATTAGCTCTTGCCATTCTTATAATAATAGAAGTAAACAGAAGTATACTCTTTTTTAGATGCTACGGAATAAACAAAAATGGATAAGACAAGATACTGCTGCTGATTTAGGAGAATTGAAAACAAATGCACTAAAACAAGAGCAATTCGCATCCACTCAGAAAGTCACTGATGGTTTTTAAAACAGTTGATATAGGTGCTGGTTCTGGGAAAATGAAAATGATTTCAATAAGTAATGATGAAAGATAGGACATTACAAGTAGAAACAACAGAATGACAACAAAAATGGAAGCAAAAAATTGTAGACTGTGTTTAAGAACAGCAAGAAATTCTGTATGACTGTGCATTGGAAAGACATTTTAGAGAAAGAGTTGGCTGGGACCAGATGAGACATGAAAATTTGGACTTTATTTGGCATTTCTGTGAGCAGAAAAGTACATGATATAACAATGCTTAAGGAATATGACTCAGGATGCTGCATGGAGGGTGGATTTAGGGAGTAAGACTCAGGGCAGAAAGCAGGCCAGGACTGATGAAGTTTAACTTAGAGTTAGTTGTGCATGGAAGCAGAAATAAAAGTGTAAACTTATGATGCACTGTGAGGCAGAAACCAATAGAACTTGAACACGAATTAGATAATGGAAATGTGGAAGAGAAAATAGCCAAGAGTGTCAAATGTAGATACCAATTGCCAGGGACAAATAAAAAGTTCAGGCATTCCCTGTAGTCTTTTTCTCTTTTAGCCTGGCTGGGGTGGCTCAGTGGTTGAGCACTGACCCATGCACCAAGAGGTCGGCAGTTCGATTCCCGGTCAAGAATCATGCCCAGATTGTGGATCCAATCCCCAGTAGGGAGCATGCAGGAGGCAGCCAATGGATGCTCTCTCTCATCAATGTTTCTATCTCTCTCTCCCTCTCTCTTCCTCTCTCTCTAAAAATCAATTAAAAAAATTTTTTTAATAAAATAAAAAAATAAAGTAACGTAACAGCACATTGCGTGGTTCTTACCCCAAATGTCTTTTCACAATTCTGCTATTCATGCCCTGCCTTCTCTCAAGTAAACACAAAAGTTGGAGGGAAGTGAAGGGCTTCCTAAAACTGATTAAATGAAAAAGCTACTGAATAGAACATAATCTTATTTATTCTTAGAAATGTTGTGCTCCATTTCATCCTAAACTCTTGAGCTAGAACTTCACTGTCTTTTCTCAATCCTTATGCCCTTGTTCTGCAATGCAATCATTAAATTGCAGGAAATCTCATCTGATTGCAATGGTACCTACTTGCAACATGTAAAACTTCAAGAGCTCCCCGGATAACTCTACACTAGATTTTGCCTAAGAAGGACTTCAGACACTGTTTTAAAACAGCCAGGGAGACTTCTCAGACAAAGTCAAAAGAACAGTGGGATGGCAATATGCAGATGATAATGACAATGATTTAAATGGAGTTTGAATCATACCTGAATCAATCAATTAATCAGTGCACCATTATTCTAGACCTCATAAACCATACAAATTTGAAAAATAATTTCTACTTTTTAGAAACTTTGGGATGAGAAGAAATGTAGTCTTACTGTTTCAGGTAAGCATTTACTTAAATGACACAGTAAGTGATTCAAACTTAATCAAATACAGTTAAATATTTTTAAAAGAAATCATGTTCACTAACTGGAGTAAAAGGGGAAGTCTTCATGTAGAAGAAAAAACTTCACTGGTCTTTGAAACCTTGGTCAGCTTAAGACCACCAAAAAAAAGGGAGAGGAGAACAGAGGTCTGGAGGAAAGCAAACACAGCACTGGAGTGAGCTAGTATAAACATGAAACAGAAAAGATGCTGATTTTGGATAAGCAAAGGATTTTTGTTTGTTTGTTTTATTTGTTTTCAAAGGAGAAGAGGAGGAAAAGAGATTAACTAAGATGGAACAACCTTATAGTGGAAGGCTTGTTAGACACAATACTATGAGCATGAAAAGTTATTGAAATTAATGACTAGGAGAATAACATAATTGAAGTAGAATATTTAGGAAGATGAACTAAGAGGTGTGTTTGTGATCACTTAAATACTAGAGAGATGAGGCAGAAAGACCAATTACAAATATACTTTAATAGGAGGTAAGGTCAGTAGAATGATTAGGATAAATGTGGAATGCAAATGAGAAGAATCCCCCAGAAGAATTTGCAACTCTATGAGCTGCTAGGATAGTTATGACTCTTGAAAAGTAAAAAAAAAAAAAATTTAATGTTTTTTAAGGCTAAATTTATCAATGCAACTAAATGCCAAATTAGAATAGGTTATTTTATTCACCTTTAAAGTACTGTTTGTATCTATTTGGTGAGACCATAACTTCTTGGTTAATCATGTAAAACAAGAGACACTAAGGTCAAGATAGAAATGTAAAATTTCAGGGGGGAAAGAAGGGAAAAAGTTTTCCAGGTTTTTTGAAGGGAAATAGTTGTCTTAAAATTAATAAAATAGAATTATGGGGAAAGAAAGCATGATAAATTAAAAGCTTCTTTAAAAGATAATAGAAAGAAAAGTCATACTTATTGAACATGTACTTTAGATACTTCATTTCATTTAACTTTTCTTTCAACCCAAGAAACTAGTTTTCACATTTTATAATTTTCTAACTAAGGACTATGAAATATTAAGATCTCATCCAGACATACAGTTATTATACACAGGAAAGAGCGAGTTGAGATCCAAACCCAGAACCTGCTGTGGAATTTCTTCTATGGAATACTGCCCCCTCAGCCTAATGTCTCCATGAAATGCTCCATGAAAGAATTTCATTTCCTTTCCTGCATTCAATCTTCTTCTGTGTGAACACTGATGAATAATGGGAGCCTTTCCAGAGGTTAATAGGAATTTGAGAAGTGAGGAGAGTCGTCTGTTCAGGTTTCTAAAATGCCAATCCAATCTTTAACATATTATATGCAGAGACTATCCAAAGCAGAGATAGTGTATGCAACATGTTCCAAAATGTATCCCTAGAACCATTCTCTCCTGGTGCATCTAATTGGATTAGTGTTCCTTATTAGGTTGGACAATATGATTTTGTACTTCTGAAAAGGCCTTAAATAATGGATAGTGAAAAGGCTACTGGCAGACATTTATTTATTTAAAAGTAGAAATATAAGTAATGAATATACATACCACTGAATTTTATTTTGTAAGAAACCAAACAACGTACTTAGGAATGAATCACTGAGAGAAATGCTCTTTCAAATGTTACACAGCTGCGAATCTGGGGACAGGAAGCCCATTGGGACTTTTTTATTTTTTTTATTTTTTTCTTTATTGATGCTAGAGACAGAGAGATAGAAACATCTGTGAGAGAGAACATCGATTGGCCACCTCCTGCATGTCCCCCACTGGGGATTTGGCCCACAACCTGGACATGTGCCCTGACTGGGAATCGAACTGGCGACCTCTTGGTGCATGGGTCGATGCTCAACCGCTGGGCCACACTGGCCAGGCCCATTTGGACTTTTAATAAGCAAACCTTTCCCATGACACTGTGATGAAGCCTTTGCCAGACACAGGCTGATTCATCACACCAGCTCCTGTTTCAGATGGCTTTACCTCTGGCGGAAATGAAAGAAAGTGGTCAGCATTTGGAAATGCACAGTCAAACCATGGATGTGAGTCAGAGAGGACAACAGCACAGCATATTATAAAGGAGTTTTCTTTAGTTAGATAGGTATCAAACTTTTATGATAAATGTGGAATCATATGGTTTTCTAAAAGAAAGGTAATTAATTCCTTTTCTTACACTTTTCTCTGCATGCTTAAACTATAAATATTTTTAAAGTTTCAAAAATCTAAAATTAAAATAAAAAAAATAAAGGTAATACATGACCTTTTAAGAATAAATCCATGGCCCTGACCAGGTAGCTCAGTTGGTGAGAGCATCAAGGTTGCAGGTTCAATGCCCGCTCAGGGCACATACAAGAATCAACCAATGAATGCATATAAGAACAATAACAGCCCTGGCCGGTTTGGCTCAGCGG
Source organism: Tadarida brasiliensis (assembly GCA_030848825.1). Lineage (NCBI taxonomy): Eukaryota > Metazoa > Chordata > Mammalia > Chiroptera > Molossidae > Tadarida > Tadarida brasiliensis. The sequence goes on along the minus strand of CM061265.1, from coordinate 38,201,371 downwards.
TTAGAGCGTCGGCCTGCGGTCCAGAGAGACCCACGTTCGGTTCCCGCTAAGGGCATGTACTTTGGTTGCAGTTTGTCCCCGGCGCTGGTTGGTCGTGCGGGTGGCAGCCACTCAATGTGTCCCTTTCACGTCGATGTTTCTCTCTCTCTCTCTCTCTCTCTCTCTCTCTCCCTCCCACTCTATCTGGACAAAAAAATGAAAAAAAAAAAAAGAACAATAACAAAAATCAATGTTTTTCTCTCTGTTTCTCTAGCTCTAAAAATAAATAAATTTTAAAAAGAAAGAAAGAAAAAAATTTATGCACAGGTATTATATAATTGTATTCACATAGGAAAAAAAAATGTTAAACCTCCTCTGAGGAATAAGAAAAGGAGTAAGGATAGTAATAAAAGTGGTGAGTTTTTTTTAACGGTTTACCCTTCCGTATTGACAAAATATTTTACAGCAGGTATGTATTGCACTTTTAATTTTAAAAGAAAAAAATTAAAGAACATAATTGAATGTCTTTTTCCGAAAAATATACGACCTTCATCTCTATCATGAAGATAGTTATGCATATTCACTTCTTTTTCTAATAGAAATGTGATAATTTGTTCTGAAACTTGAGTATTTCATTTTAAATAGTCTGATCATTTTTCTATGCCCAGGTACATGAGTATGTCCCACTAGTCTTAAAAGCTGCAAAATGTCAGAATATAACTGTAAAATGACTTATTTGACTATTGACTATTACATTTTGAAACATCAGTTGCTTTCAGTTTTCTACTACAACAAACATTTCGGTGAACATCATTGTACATGTATTTGGCACATCTGTGTGCACATTTGTCAGAGAAATCCCTAGAAGTAGAGTTGCTGAGTCAAAGGGCATAAAATGGATGATTAAACGAGCTGAACTTAGTGGAATATAAGCAAAACAACTTGGATCTATCTCACCCCTGGCCTTTCCTCTCTGCACTTCAAGCAGATTGTATAACCTTCCAGTCACTTTTACTTTCAGATATTAAAAAATTCAGGCTAGTCTAAAAATAAAACTTCATGCTCAAATCCAGTTTATTTAGATCTCCCCTTCTCTGAGCTCAGAACTGACCGTTTCATGATTTATAATGGGGAAAGGAAACAAGGACTGTTCTTTTAATATTTCTCCCCTCTTGCCTGAGGGGTCTCTTGAAGCTTTCTTCACTTGGTTTGAGATAAGGAAAGGGAGGAGAACCTACTTTATCCTTTTCCTGCTAACTCTTGCCTTTTGAGTGATAGACTAAACATTATAGAATCAGTTTGAGTCGACACTTCTTGGGTTCTACATGACCTAGAACCTATCTTTGAAGTAAAAGGAAAATTATCACCTATCATTATTAGTTTTAGGACATTAACCCAGACAGGAAAATATTCTATTATTTACATTTTTAGTTCTGACAATACTAATAAGTAACACTCCATAATAGCTGAATTTTAATCTCAATAAGAATATATCAAATATAACTTATTTCTCTTCACCCAAGTTTTGGATCTTTGCCCTTCTGTTAGGTAAAAAATGTAGCATTGAATTTTTATTTATTTGAATTTCTATATAAGTGATCAAACATTTTTCATTTATTAATACTTATTTATTGGCTATCTATATTTATTGTTCTGTCACCTGTCAGCACATATATTTTTTTATTTTCTATAAAGTTTTATTTTTCTTGTTTGTTTTTATATCTTTTTATATCTCATATAGCATAATGAAATTAGTTTTATACATCTTAAATATATATCTGAAAGAGAGACAGAATATACATGGAAATATATTTTGCCAATGTTTAGTGTGATCTTTTACTTTATGGTGTTACTGGTTTTGTACAACGAATGTAGCCTTTAGTGTTTCTATTTTAATATACTAAAGATTTCTTTAGGCTTAGTATAATGGTCAATTTTTGCAAAAGGTGTCTTATGGTATACAATCAGCATATAACTATTAGAATATCCATATTAATTATATCTAAATTTATAGAATTACTTTTTCATTTACTTGATGTGTCATAGGCTGAAAGATATGGCTTAAATATCTTTTACCAATAATGAATTACCAACCATTATTGGTACACAAAGTTTTGTGATAGCTATATATTTAGTGTGAATTTTACCCTTCATCATTAGACTGAAAATTGCAGTTGCCTCCCTAGCATCAATCAATCCCTCCCCAGTTATATAGAAGCTATATAATTTAGGTTAAATTAAGTCACCATCCATCTCCATGGACAATACCTGATCAATCTAAACCAGTGGTTCTCAAAATGTATGACCTCATGTCCCCTTTAAACTCTTAAAAATTACCAAGGATTCCAAAAACCTTTTGTTTATGTGAGTTATATCTATCAATGTTTACTATATTAGAAAATATTTTAAGTCAACTAAGTTATGTGAATCTTCTAAATGATGACACATTTTATATACAATATCAAAAATCACACTTGTAATATTACCATCAATATAACCAGAAAAGTCTTTTAATATTGGGAAGCTGTTGAGCTCATGGTGGCAGACTCAAGTTTTCCAAAATTCAAATTTTTGCCAGAAAGCCTGAATTTTATCTTTGGGGAAAAAATACTATTAGTGGTTTCCTTGAAGTGACAGATTCACTTCACTTGTTTAAAAAAAAATTATTAAAAACTCAAATCTAAATAGTAGTTCATCATGGTTCCTTGAAATAAAATGGTCTACATGGGGCAAAAAGCAGCTAGTTCAGTTGCAACTCAAACAATCTCAAAATGCTTTCCTGGAGACAACCAGAGATACCCACTGTATTTCAGGATATTCATAAGTGCTTCATGCTTAGTTCTCATTCCATCACACAAAACACTAAAAGACTTGTATTCAAGGGTCAAGATTTAACAAAATTAATAGTTTTTACTACTTTACCAATGACATTCATAAATGAAACTGGCATTTTTTTTTTTTTTTTTTTTTTTTTGCTATGCTTGACTGGCAGCGAAGAATGCAGTGGTGACTAGTACAGGTTAGAGCCCTTGCTTTGAATCATGCTGAGGCAAGAGCAGGTTTACCCATCAGCTTTTGAATCATGGCAAATGTCAGTACTACAGTGAAAAGGGCAAATGACCTGTTAGTGTTGTTATTAAAATAGTTTTTTTTACTTTCTTTTTATTAATTTATTTATTTTAACTCATCTTTATTGTTGAATGTATTAGAAATGTCCTCTCTTTTTTTCCCCATTGATCCCCTCCTCCCCAATCCTGCCCCCCTCCTGCCTTCCCCACACTATTGTCAGAGTCCATTGGTTATGCATATATGCATAGAAGTTCTTTGGTTTATCTCATCCCGCCCTCCCTCCCCCCTTCCCTTTGAGGTTCATCAGTCTAACAACCAATTTGTACTTCTTAATTCCTTCATCTTTTTCACCCATCCCTTCAGCCCCCACCCATCTAGAAAGCAACAAAAATTTCTCTGTATCTATGAGTCTGTTTTTGTTCTGCTTGCTCATTTTGTTTGTAGATTCAATTGTTGATAGATATGTATTAATTGCTATTTTATTGTTCATATTTTTTTCTTCTCCTTCAAGAAGACCTTTCAACAGTTCATACAATATTGGTTTGGTGGTGATGAACTCCTTTAGCTTTTTCTTGTCTGGGAAACTCTTGATATATCCATCGATTCTAAATGATAGCTTTGCAGGATAGAGTAATCCTGGTTGTAGGTCATTGCTTTTCATCACCTTGAATGTCTCTTACCACTCCTTTCTGGCCTGCAAAGTTTCTTTTGAGAAACCAGCTGACAGTCTTATGGGAGCTCCTTTGTAGGTAACGAACTGCTTTTCTCTTGCTGCTTTTAAGTTTCTCTTTGTCTTTAACCTTTGGTATTTTGATGATGATGTGATTGGTGTGGACCTCTTTGGGTTCATCTTGTTTGGGACTCTCTGTGCTTCCTGGACTTGTACATCTGTTTCCTTCAACAAGTTAGGGAAGTTTTCTGTCATTATTTTTTCAAATAGATTTTCAATTTCTTGTTCTCTCTCTTCTCCTTCTGGCACCCCTATGATGTGAATGTTTGCATGCTTGAAGTTGTCCCAGAGATTCCTTACTTTATCCTCATTTTTGAGGGATTCTTTTTTCTTTTTGTTGTTCTGATTAGGTTTTTTTTTTGCTTCCTTATATTCCAATACAATGGTTTGCTTTTTGGCTTCACCTACTCTACTATTGATTCCCTGTAAATTATTCCTTATTTCAGTTAGTGCATCCTTCATTTCTGACTGGTCCTTTTTTATGTTGTTGATGTTCTCACTAAGTTCCTCGGAGGTCTCCTTAAGTTCCTTGAAGGTCTCACTAAGTTCCTTGAATGTCTCACTAAGTTCCTTGATCAACCTTATAACCAGTGTTTTGAACTCTGCATCTGATTGATTGCTTATCCCCATTTTGTTTAGTTCTTTTCCTGGAGTTTTGTTCTTTTCTTTCATTTGGGACATGTTTCATGTGTCCTCATTTTGGCTGCTTCCCTGTGATTGTTTCTATGTATTGGGTAGAGTTGCTATGTTTCCTAGGCTTTGTAGGGTGGCCTATTGTTGTAGGTGTCTTGTAGGATCCAGTGGCACAGCCTCCCTGATCACTACAGCTGGGCCCTTGAGGTATACCCCTAGTGTGGACTGTATACCCTTCTGTTGTAATTGAGTCTTGATTGCTGTTGGCATGTCAATGGGAGGGATTTACTCAGGCTGATCAGCTGCAAGGATTGGCTGTGCTTTAAAATAGTTTTAACCTTGCAGACATCTTGGAAGAGTCTTGGGGATCTTTGATGATCTATGGTTCACACTTTGAGAATTCTGACATAAATCAACCAGGAGGTAATCCTATCTGCCTTTCCACTGTGATTGGTTTAGAGTATTTTAAGATTTGGGGGGGGGGGTAAGGAGGAGAGTAATGACTCTGAATGAAGAATCACATTTCCACAGTTTCTTATGACCAAGAGTAAAGCAAGCCTAAGAACAAGCCACACAGATTAGAGTGCATACCAAAGATCTTCACAAAAAAACAAGGCCATAGACTTCATGGCACCCACTATTTTACTGAACTTTTTAGGTATATGTGTTAAAAACAAGACAACAAGCCAAAAATGGAGTCACTTATGCTAAGTCCCACATCACCAAACCAAGATTTAACTGAATTACAGGTTTGACTCTCCAAGAAAGGAAATCCTAAACTAATCAATAAGGAGTCGTCTGATCCTCACTAGTTAGGTAATCTGCCTAGTTGACCCCTGCCACCCCCTAAAGGAAGTTAACCTTGTAATAATCAATCCACTTTTTTACCTAGTATAACTTCCAGTTCCTGATCCCTTCGGCCTATAAAAGTCTTTCATTTTGTACAGCTCCTTTGAGGTCCTTTCTGTCTGTTAAACAGAATGCTGCCCAATTCATGAATCATTGAAATAAGACCAATAAGATGCTGAAAATTTACTCAGTTGATTTTTATTAATGCATGAGCCATACTCCCTTCATTTCAAGCCATTTCAACATTATGTCTGTTCCAAGCACTAAAGATACACCAGTGAACTAAACAGACAAAAATTCCTGTTCTCATGGAAACTAATCTGAGACTCTCTATTGTTACCGGTAATTTATCTCATTTACCTTCATTTTTTCAAACACGCTTTGTTCTTATTCCTGATATTTTATTTATACATTCTGATTTTAGTACATTTTTTACAAAGTTGTCTCTGCCCTTTTCTATTTTTTTGTTTAAATGGTACACTTAAACTTTATTTCTTGAAGTATCCACTTTAGCATATATTTTCTTACTCCCTGCTAAAAGTGCACACTTACATTTCCTTCTACCGCACTTTTTCTCCCAATCTCCCATTATTTGCTTTTTAGATTATTATTTTTACATTGTCTACATTTATAACACTTAGATGTTGCCCAATAACCACAATGCCTATAATTGTTGATCCTTAATTCTAATATAATCATATTAATATTCACTGCAAGTCTTCTAATACCAGTTTCCCTATTTCTGAGATCTTTATCATGATTCACTTATTTAATGCCTGATTTACATCAGGTAATTGCTTTTCAAGGGCTGAATAGCTATATTCTTTTTGCATATTTGACAGTACAATCTGTCTTTGACTTTTATCTTGGATAGAATAAAAAAAAATTGAGTCACACGTTTTCCACTTAGATATATGATGTTGTTTCATGATACTCTATCATTGAAAGTCACTGTGTCTGATGTAGTCTAAATGTGCTAAATTTTTTTCTTTTTTCTCTAAGGATTGTTTCTAGACCCCTGAAGTTCAGTAATTTCTCTAGGCTATAGCTTGATATTGGTCCACTCTACCATCTTTTCCCTAGAATATACTGTGCTCTTCCAACTTCAGGTTTCTTTATTTTAAGACATTTCTTCTATTCTATCTTTGAGTACCATTTATCTGATTTATTTATTTTGTTCTCTTTGGGAGCACCAACTATAATTTATTAGGTAATAATAGGATTTTTTCCTGTTGTCTGGGAATTAGGACTAAGATGCCAAGCTGAGAATAAAAGATGCCGCACATCCCACATTCTAAGTTCTAATAACCACCAGCAGTTGGTACAAGGCATACCCCTATGGAGTTCTTTAGGAGGACTGCTTAGCAGTACCAGCCCTACTACCAGCACCAAGTCAATTTAAGAGCATGACTAGGGAGAGATGACATTACCTTTTAGAGAGTCTAGTGTTCAGAAAGAAAAGCTACTTCCACCCCTTTCCTTCTTGTGGATTGGAGCAGAGAGATCCTTTGCCTGCCCAAAGTCTTTAAAACACTTTTAGTTGGATGGAACAGCACTTCTGAACATCTAGGACAGTGCATATGTGTAATAAGACATTAATTGCAATCCAAGTTCTACAGTTCTCATATAAGTATAGCCCACTATATACATGGCACATACATAAAATGGCTTGATTTTATTCCTTTACTTTATTCCAGTTTTTAAAAATTACACTCTACGTGCCTACATGATTGGTACAGGACTAAGTCAGAGAATTACATTAAGTACTTTTCACATGTTTTGCATGTAGTAAGTGCTTAATAAATGGTAGCTGTTGTTATTACTTTTAAATACCAAAATAATGCAATAACTATGTTTCCTACTTATTAAAAAAGTGCCTAAAGATCAAAGGTTGCTATGGTCTGGGGGCTGAGGAAGAGCAAGACTACAAAGGGACTGGGAGAGTTTTTTGAGGCTGTTATTTCTCGCTTTGATTTGGGGATCCTTACCTGAGAGGGCTGTGAAGGCTGTAATGAAGATGGAAGCTAGCAAACAGATATAGCTCACAAGCCTGACAGTTCAGCTAATGCAACCAGACTCTTCAATAAAGAAATGACATCTACTGACAAATTCTCAATTCCACTTATTAGAAATATTGGCAAACCATCCTTCCTAATCTCCCAAGAATGTAAAATTAAAACAGATGCTGTTCCAATTAAGTTACACTGTGAATCCCACTATAAACACCAATAAAGTTAAAAATTTTTTAATGTATAAAATAAAATTACACTCTAAGATATTTGTTATTATTGTCTACCCAGTATTTAAACTTCCTTCATAACTTAGGGGAGACCCCATTGTGTGAGACTTGGTGGGAACTTGCTTCCCCCCACCCACTAAGGCATCTAAGAGGAAGCAGATAGTTCATCTCCACACACCTGCAGCCAGGGCACAAGCTTGTGCCCCAGGCTCAGACAGCTGGCTCTTTGCCCAGGACCTTGAATCTGGATTGAGTGATGCAAGTAAAAGGGAATGGCTAGAATCATTTGTAGTGGCATCGACCATCAGCATGGTGTCCAGTGACGATATCAAGCAGAGCTGACTTTTTCATTATTAAAAAAACTAGAGTCGATTTCTATTCCTTGCAATCAAGATCCTGACTAGTCCATACACAGTTAGGATCTTCAACATTTTTGTTTGTAATATATAGCTATCAGATTAAGTAAGCAGTACCTTTTAAAATTAAGATCGAAACACAATTAACAATAAAGCTGTAAAATATCTCATATACCTTGTTCATTTTTCTCATGCACTCTTCTTTTCTTGGCGTCCCACAAAAAGAGAATAAACGTATTTGTGTTCTTATAACTAAGGGATGTGTAGTAGAAAAATAAAATAGCACAAATTCTTCTCCTAAACAATTTTAATTAGATGGTGTATATGTCCCCAAATTAGGTTTTCCTAGATTTGTTTTATTATTATTAACTTTTGGCTTAGCACATGAGTTGGTTGATGCCAGAATGTGGATAGAAATGCTGGTTGAAAGGGTTATATTGATATACCCATCATAGTGCTAAGGCTCATTCTGTCAGATCCCTTTACATATCACTTTTCCCCAGTCATAACTCAGTGAAATCTTCTGCTATTTTATGTCTTTGTTCAAGGGGGGAAAAAAATCTAACCAGCTTCTCATATTCTCACTCTCAAGAGTTCTGCCCCCATTATCGTGGGGATATTAAATGCCAAGCTCTTGTTTGAAAATACAGGCTACCTCAATAAGGCAACTGAACTGCAGAGCAATCGATTCTCTGCTTTCAATGAGATTTAGACACTTTTGCTTCAATAAAAGTTTATTAAGCCATATCCCTTTCTAAAGTATTTTCTGGTGCTATTTTTTTTTAATGATTCCCATTCTCATTTTGCAAAACCTTCTTGAATCCTGTTACCTTGGCAACAGGTAACATATAGCATACTTCATGAAGACCAAGAACTAAAGACAGCAGAGTGGAAGCCAGCCCTTCTCATCATTTAAGAGCTCATAGATGGAGGATTTGTGGCATCATGCTAAAATACTGTTTACCAAGAGTTTCAAGAAGAGTTAAAATTATTGCTTCATTAGCATTTTTCAGAACTGTCCAACGATTTTATTTAGCAATACACATAGAGTGCTTATGTGTGTCAGGCAGTGCTATAAATCTATAAAATTAAAATCTAAATTTTCCTACACTTCTAAGTGATGGACTCTTATTCTCCTCAGTTTACATGTGAGGAAACCAAAGCACAGAAAGTTCAACTTGCTCAAGGTCACATAGCTAGTAAATGTCAGAGGCTGGTTTCACCTCCTGGTAGTTCGGGCCTTTTGTCTGTTATTGAATTACTTAGTGTTTGCATATGACTAAAAATTATTTGACACTGAACTTAAAATTTAAATCATATTTAATGTTTTATGGCAAAATGTCAAAAATACTGCACATAACAAATACATCACTAAGTGTATATCATCACACCTTAGGCAAGGCAAACATCCTGCCTACATCATTCAGTCCCAGTTGGTTGGTCTTCTTACTCCACTACATGACAAAGAAAGCCAAATAGAAGAAGGAAAATGGTTAACATTTCTTGAAAGAACTATGTTCTTGAGAGCCTTCATACACGTTGTCTCATCCAGTCATTATAACAGGATAAGTATTTTTATCTCTGCTTAACGATTAGGAACTGAGACCCAGAAAGGTTAAGCAACCTTAAACCATCTGCCATACATGGCCATGGTTTTTACCAAACTTGGTACCACTGAAAACTCGAAAGCCCAAACAGAAGTGGGAACTCTCACCAGATTACAAAATTAGCTCCCTCTGGCCCTGGCCAGTTTTGCTCAGCTGTTAGAGTGTCAGCCTGTGGACCAAAGAGTAGCAGGCTCGATTCTGGTCAAGGGCACATACCTCAGTTGCAATTCAGTACCCAGCCCTAGTCAAGGTCATGTGGGAGGCAACCAGTCGATGTGTCCCTCTCACATCAATGTTTCTCTCTCTCTCTCTCTCTCTCTCTCTCTCTCTCTCTCTCTCTCTCTCTCTCTCCCCCCTTTCTCTTTCTCTCCCTCCTGCCCTCCCTCCTACTCTACCTGAAAATAAATGAAAAGAAAAAAAAAGAATCCTCGGGTGAGGATTTTTAAGAAAAGAAAAAAATTAGCTCCCTCTGAGTCAAAATATCATTTCCTCTCCTCTGTGATTCAGATGCTATGTTAATTATATCTTCAGTCAGTTGCCATTGTAGGGGAGGATGTTTTTCCAGACCCTCTTAGGGTCCCTGGCTGGGTCTGAAAATTAAACTGATGAAGACGGATTAACAGGAGAAAAGCATACAAATGTATTTAATTGTTCTGGGTGACACAGGAACATTTATAAGGAAACAAAGACCAAAAGAAACAGTTACACCTAAGTATTTTATGCTGGATTTAATGAAGAGTAGGCAGTCATGGGGGAATATGACAAGTTAAGGACTATAAGGTAAGTGTGTAAACTGGGGGAACAGCAATGCCTGTTATGATTCTTCTTGGTGTCCCCTTGTCTTTGAAGATAAGGATGCTCCTTTCCTCCAGGAAGGCCTCATGACTGTTTCATGAAAAGGGTTTGGGGGCGGGGAAGGTCACTCTGACCTTCTGCTGTTTTCTCAAACTCCTTCAGCCTAAATATCAATATGTGGGGTGCCATGTTTTAAGGTAGCATGCCCTAAACCCACCACCATCTCTCTATGGACCAGGCAATAGACTCACTCTGGAGTCTATTTAATTCCAAAAGTTGTATTGTTTTTTTGTTTGTTTCAAATTATCTTTATTGTTAATATTATTAGTATTACTTCCTCACAATAGATTCCTTAAAGTTGAATTTTGGATTTAAGGAAATAAATTTTATTATGGTCCTTAAAATATATTTTAAGCTTAATTTCCCAAAACAGTTCTACCAAATGACATTGCCACCACAAATGTATCAATGTAATATATAATATCAAGAATTTTGTTGCATTTTTGCAGAATTGGACATTTGAAAACCTTAAAAACATTTCACTAATGCAGTGGGGTGGGGGAACAACTTACCATTATTCATTTTTTTCATTAATATCCATTCTGAGCAAACTTAAACTAAAAGGGAGATACTATACTTTTAGAAAAATACATAAAATAGAGTGTTTTCTTAATAAATAGTACTTTCTAGCAAACACATTCTCCCAAACCCCTACTAAAATATCTACAACACAGAGGAAAAGGTGAAAACTCACACTTGATCTCAAGTTTTCTAGAAGCACAATGGGTGGCCAAGCCTGCATTCCTAACCCTTAAGCACCACCTCCTTGCCAGCTTTGCCTTTATTAGTCAAATGAACCTTGAGCAAATTACCAGCCTCTGTCCACCTCAACTATCACATCTGCAGGATGGGAAAGACAGTAGGACCTATTTCAGGGCTTGTTGTGAGAACTGGGTTCATCGGTGCAGAGCTCTTAGAAAGGTGCCTGGCAGAGGAAGTTCTAAGTGCACCTGAGCTAGTGTTAGCTTCCATCATCATCGCTGTTGTCAGTCCAGTGTTTCTGACAGCAAGCGATGTGTATCCCTACAATATAAAGGATTAGGGGTGTCACTCAAAGTTATTGTAGCAGGTACTCAGAGGTGTCATTAAGTGGCATGAGTCACTTGAAGGAGAAAATTATGCCCTCCTTTTTCAATTTTCACTGAATCCTTTTGATTAAAACAAGATTAAAGTTTCAATGTTGGTGTCAATAATGTTTAACTCTCCCCAACAATGAAAACCTCCTTTATTACCTAAGGGAGTAGGTTTCAGATTGAAAAGGAACAGTATCCAGCTAGAATGTAACAACAAATTTTTATTTTTGTTATTAAATATATGTAAAAACAAATATTTATTTTCATAAGTATCTTCTATTTCTAGTTTTACTAATGTTTTCATTTAAATAATATAAAGCTTTTATAAAATAACTTTAAAAATGATGGATCTATTTAAAGAAAATGTTAAGTAAATAATAGATGATAAGCAGATGTGTAAAAAGCAAGAAGTGTACATAATAGATTTAGTTTGGAAAAGTCTGTAATCCTTATACTCAGAAGCAGAAATTGGCAAATTTTTTTCTGTAAAGAACCAGGTAGTTAAACTTTCAGGCTTTGCAGAACATACAGTCTCTGTTGCAATGACTCAACTCTGCTATAGACATATGTAAATGAAGGGACATGGCTGTGTTTCAATAAAACTTTTATCTTTAAAAAGGGGTGACAGCTGAGTTAGGGCCATAGACTCAAAGCTATGCAAGATTATTAGAATCCTGAAATAAATGTTTGATTATAGTCAAGTATTATTTCCAAGATTTCACTGCTAAAAAAGTAAAATCATTGATTTGAGGTTGGGAGATTATTTTTTAAATAGTAATTCCATATTAATTTCTTAAAATACTGTGGCAAAGATTTCAGATTTAAAACACAGCTTCAGAATGTTATGAGAAAACAGGATGGATAAACAGCACCTAAATGTCTGTCTTTTCATAATTCATATAAAAACTACAGGTATAATAAATATGTGAGGTGATGGCTGTGATCATTAACTAGATGTGGCGGGGGGGTCCTTTCATCAAATCATCACATACATCACGATGCACACTTTAAATATCTTACAATTTTATTTTTCAATTGTACCTCAATAAAACTGGGGGTCAGGGGACACAGTGTAATTACTGGCTTCCTAAAAGTGTATACTAAAGTCACTTAGCTAAATCATTTCTGTTGTAATAGGAATGTGGATATATATGTGTATCTTTTTTTTTTTTTTTTTTTTTTGTATGTGCCCCTAGCGGGAACCGAACCTGGGACTCTCTGGTCCACAGGCCAACGCTCCAACCGCTGAGCCAAACTGGCCAGGGCATATATGTGTATCTTTTTAAGAAGACCCAGTGATAGCTTTGCCTTTAATAATAAAACATAATCTAAATGTGGTCTCATAAACTTTTAATTTTGTGGCAAGTTCATCTTTACTATAAATGATGTAATTAAATGTACTTACAGGATTTTAAAATGAACTGTTCTAAATAAAAAGATAAAACAAGAAATATACATAGAGCACTTACCAGCCACCAGGCACTATTGTAGCCATTTACATGTCTTAACTCATGTATATTCCTCCTAAAAATCCCTTTGAGGTGGGTAGTATTATATTCCCAGTTACATATAAGGAGAGTGAGGCATATAAAATACTTCATAAGAAGCAGAGCTAGCATTTGAACACAACCAATAGGCTCAGAGCCCATGTTCTTCCCCTGCTGCCGCTGCCACTCAACTTAGGACACAGTGGTTGGTTGTTTTCCTGAAAACTTCAGCTTAAAATCTGCAAAATATGGCAGGAATTTTCTTGCTGGTGCATCTGCAAGAAGCTCATAAACTTGAACAAGAAGGAATATTCCTTGAGTGGGAATGAGAGTAAATGAGAGCAATCTCAGGTAATGGTTTATGAAATGTGGGCCTGAAATAACCAGCTCCATGGTAAGTTCTGAAATCCATAGCTGCAGACAGCAAGGGCCAAGGAGACTCTGGCATGCTGTTCTCATTGGCTATACAAAGGCAGAAGCAGACGGAGGCTTCATTTTAAGTGCTTGTTTGGCCAGACATCGTATTACAATTAAATTACAATTAAATTGAATGTTAATTTTAAATTTTAAAATAATACTTCCCTTCTAAGTTCAGATGCTTATTATTTTCATTGGGTAAAAAACTGATCTTAATGTTATATATCTACATGAGTGGTAGTTCATCTTCATAAATTTTCTTATTTTTACAGTTATATTTCTGTAGAATCAATTTAAGAATGTGTGCAAGTTATTTCTGGTGCCTCTCATACATGTCCCATTTAAGGACAAGCATGAAGGACAGTAATACCTAGTAGTGATTATGAAAATTGAAAAAAATTAAAGAATTATAGCCTAAAACAAAGAATTTATAGCCTAAATCAGCATGAAGAAAGGCATGCCTTACAGTATATCTCCCCGCTCCAAATATGGCAAATAATAATGGGATGATGACAATGGAATGCAAAAGCAGCTTCTAAGGCTGTTATTACAAATTATTCCAAAAACAGAAGATACATTTTCATTTAGAAATAAAAACTTCAGTGTCTTTTGAAATTAGGATATCATTAAGCAACAAATTTGGGTTTAACAGTTTTTTTGGTTGGTTTGTTTCAGTTTAATTTCAGCAATCGTGAATAGTAAAAAAAAAAAAAAAAACAGAAAATTTAGGGTTATTAATCCATCACCCACTGATTACTATCCACCTGCCTAAAGCAGCTGTCAGAGTAGCATCAGGACATACTCTGCTAGCACCAAAAATAACATCAACAGCCTTGGTCCTCTACACCCTTCACTCTCTGCTTTCTGACTCCCTTGTTTGATTATTACTCTCCACTCCATCTCCAGTTTTCTCTCTTTCTTTCCTTCTCCCCATTCTCAGAACCTCTCTCTTTCCACAGGAATGAATGTAGTTGTCATACCTGGGATGTTTATAAGAGAGCAAAAAGAAGAGAAATCAGGAATTTCTACCCCATCATTAGATCTTTCTCCTCCTTCTCACCTAACACAAAGTTGATTCTCTCGCTGGAGTTGCTCTGTGTTATTCTCTTAACAAACAGAACTTTAGAAAACATAGTAAGGATAAAAATAACCTTTAAAATATTTTAATAACCACCTTTTTCTAAAAATGATTTACGGAGACTTTCAGAAATATATTCAAATTAGCATTATTAAACTAAAAGAAATGGTGGCATTGTAGGACAAAGGATAAATACAGGGGTGGGCAAAAATAGGTCTATAGTTGTTGGTATAGAAAATAGTACAATAATTAACAAATAAATAACACAAGAATAAACTGTTTTACGTGCTTACAGCTATAAACCTACGTTTGCCCACCCCGGCGTAAGTGGAAAGAGAAAAAAAACAAAGATAAAACTGAAGTGAGTCAACACAGAAACACCTCCCATGAGGTCCCATCTTTCTATAGATGGGCCACAAATTCAGAATTCTGGAAGTTAATTCCAACAGGAAAAAGTACAAATTGTTACATGATTTATGGTAGGCCTAATAAAAATTATATCATCTTCTCAGAAGTCCAAGTATTTCTAGAGACCTTAGATAGAAGACAATGTCCTCAACATTGTTACAGAAAGCACGGTAGAAAGTTTCACAATACACATCTCATACTATCCTGCAAATCATAACAAGCTATTCTACAAAAAAGTTCAGAGGCTGTTGAACAAAATGCTATGGCTATTTGAGTGGAGAAACACACCAAAAAACGCAGAAATTACGTAGGAGCTACTGATTAGAAACATTCTAATTATCTTTATAAACTTTTCTTATAAGAAGAAATTGGCTTCACTCGAGCACCTATGTGTTAGCCACGCCTCTGATAGAAAAGATAGATCCTACATCCATGATCCTTGACCAATCACCCTTTGTCCCTGCAGGTCTCCACTGCCTATCTTCTACCCAGAGGACATTTGGGGGGAAATTATGTTTTCACTATTCATTGGGCTGAGGCCTCACATTCCTATGTGCTATCCTGTCCAGTGAAGCAGGTTGGCCACCTATAAGCCACTCACCAAAAAAAAAAAAAAAATGTAAATACCAAAGCATACTTGCTTTCTAAATTATTTTCTCCTAATATATCAATATGTTATTCATTAACAGATGAGAGTACAGAATGTCACCAACATTTAATCTGTATTATTCATTACACCTTAAATTAGCCTTTATAAATATCAGCCACTACATAACAGCACTAAAATGAATCACTGCTAAGAACAAGAACTGAACCAGTTAAACACAGCATCACGGTTTGCTTTACTAAAGAACAAATCCTAACTAAGAAGAGAATCCTAGGGATAAAGCCAGAATGAGGTTGAGGAGGCAGCTTCATTATAACCTGGAATTCTGCTATTTGTATGACAGTGACAAAAATTCCCTTTCAGTATGACACATCTTAACCAAGGAGATTTTACATTAATACAATTTTATTTGGCTATTTAAATATCACTTGAAGGTAAATATTTCCCTGTCCTTCCACACACACACACACACACACACACACACACACACACACACACACACACATTGCAAAGTGTCCTTTAGGGATGATGATAAAGAGTGTGAGAGAATTCTCCACATCAAGATCGCTCTCTCAAAACTTACAACAAAGCCAAGTCCTGGACAAGAGATGTTAACAGGTACTAAAGAAGTGGGTTCAAAATTAGTGAAAGAGTTTCACAACACATGTAAATCAAATCAATATGCTGTTAACCTTAAACTCATACAGGGCTGTATGTCAATTTTATCTCCATAAAACTGAGGGGAAAATTAGTCAAAGAAAGAATGTGAAAAAGTGAGCAAAAAATCAATATATGATGAGATGATAAGAAGCCAAATCTGTCAAGTGTCCTAGTTCAGGCACTAAAATAAGCACATTAAATGCATTTCCTCAACTTTATCTCAAATGTATTTATTCTACCTTTCAATCTATAGCACACTCGGACAGGCCAAAATGCATAAGGAGTAAATGAAAGAACCCAAACGGTTTTGTAATTCTGCTTATAACTCCAGTCTCTAGGATTTTCTTTCAGGAAACTGTCTCTAGAGAAGCAAGGTTTTTCTCAGCTGCTTTCAGTGTTATGTTACTTTGATTGATCTTAGGTGATTCTTTTTTTCACGTTCTTTAGAGTTTTGTTAATTAGTGCTGAGCTAACGTTAGCAGACCGTACAGATAAGCTGACAAATGACCAAAAACATGTTAACAGAAGATTGCTCAAAACTCCCTTGCCACCAGTCAGAAATAATTGGTACCTTTCTTTAAGCTTTCCTAGGAGAATGATAAATCAAGAGAAAATGCTTTTATTATGAAGGATTTTTATCAGCTCTGGAAATGAAATCATTTCACCATTTTAACTTCCAAAGAGCTAAAAATAATAATAATAATAAAAATACAGTAAATTTTAATTTAAAAAATTATAGAACTAGTATATAAAATGGGAATAAAGCCTTACTTCCAAATATCTATAACTAATTCAAGAGGTAGTTGTGGATAGTTGAGCATTTTTATGCCTAAGAAATTATTTAAACTATCTCAGCTTGGAAATTGAAAGTTAGCTACTAACATTTCTCACGCCTCTATTGAGTGGTGAGGTTTTTGTTTTAAAGACATCCAAAATCTTCTTTACAGAAATGAGCTTATCAGATTCCTACTCTGCCAAAGGAAATACATCTGATCCTTATTTTAAATTTCAAAAAATTATTTCTGATTTTCTTGAAAAAAAATATGCCTTATAACCTTGCTTTCTAAAACTATGTTTTTACATCAAAGAGCGAAAGAATTCTTTTCTTCTTTTGGTTTCAACAAATAAGGGGGGGAGAGGAGAACTCCATCAAAGCAGCTCACACATGCAATTTTTTTTTTATTACAACATCTGATGTTATCCACTTTTAATAAAATTTCATATATGTTAGGTTTTCTTAACTCACTTTTATATATACACAAGTAATTTCTGAACATTTGTTAGAATCCATCCAATTTACACATAGACAATCCATAAGGATGTTCTACTAGGGTTTTGGCTGTGGAACGTATGGGGTTATAAACCTTACTTTAAAGGAAACTAGTTAATAAAGATCCAGGTTTATAAAACAGATAATGTGTAGAATGATTATTAAAGACTCACTGAAAGATTTCCCCAGAGTTTCTTTCAGTAGCAAATTCCCTAAAGGTTTTAATATAATTGATTTAACCAACATTTTTTATTCCCTATGTGTCAATTGTTCTAATGAGCATGGAGGAAGAAAAGATGAGAAAATCCAAATACCTGTCCTCCAGAAGTTCAAGTTTAAAGGTTGAGGAAAATCAATAGGCAAATAATAATATTTTATGTATTTAGAATCTTACTTTGTCCCCAAAATAATTTAGCTCACTAAGTTACAATCCTGTGGGATAAGTGCAACATTAGAAGTACAAACAAAGCATAGAAGAGGAAATAACAAACACGATTCAATTATAGTCCAATATATGAGAACTTTGATGATAAATAAAACAGTGGGAATCCTATGCAGAACCCATAGATGGAATCTTGGCACAGTGACAAATCACAACTTTGGATACATTTATATAACTAAAGTCTATAAATGAGTTAATATCTATCAATAATTGGCAGATAAATAGGTTGTGCTATTTTGCCTTATTTTTCCCCCTCAATTTAAAGGGTTATTGATTTCATAGACAGCCATGCAGATGCTTATTTGAAGCAGCACATCAAAATATTATTTTGGGTCCGGCTGGTGTGGCTCAGTGGTTGAGCATTGACCCATGCACCAAGAAGTTGCCGGTTCGATTTCCAGTCAGGACATATGCCCAGGTTGTGGGCTAAATCCCCAGTGGGGGGCATGCAAGAGGCAGCCAATCGATGTTCTCTCTCATCGATGTTTCTATCTCTCTCTCCCTCTCACTTCCTCTCTCTCTAAAATGAATAAAGGGAAAAAAATTTTTTTAAATATTATTTTGGGAAGAAAACCCAGAAAAAAATAATTAATTTATCTATGTCTTCTCTGTTTCCTTGTCTAATTGTTTGGGGTTTAAATTCTTTGGGAATTATTAAACATCCAAATAAATAAAGCATTAGCCCTTTAAAATTATAGTTAGAAAACATCAGCTCCATGATTCAACATATACGTAAGGCAGAGAAAATAAAGAGTTATGTTTTGTGTTCCATTTATAGTTTCTAGAAAGTAGTTACTTAATAGAACTTGTACATGATAGGGACTTGTAGTGGACTTGTGCTTTTGGTCTGCCTAGAATCAGAATCTCTTTGGCGAAGCACTGCTGCTGTCCTTGGTCCTGATAGCTCTAGGGGTGAGCATGCAACTCAGGCCTGGCCTCGGTAATAAGATCAGGAAGGCCATGTGATATGTCAGTCCAATCAAAGTCATTGGCAAGACTTTGGCTGGAGCTACAAGAAAAGAGGTGCTAGTTGTAAAAAATAATGTATGTGTAGAGATGCTGAATGTCCTATTAAGTCAATATACATATGTATACTTTGAAATGAGTTTTGGCAGCTGCAACTAAAGGAGTCTTGATTAATGTGAGTTCCCATCCCCTCTCTTCCTTTTCTCCTCATTTCTTTATATATGACTTAGAAGACTATAGACTATAACTATAGACTATTAAACTGTAAAATAAACTGTTTTGTATGAGAAAGACAAAAATTTAAAGAAATAAATATTACATGTAAATAGTTTCTCTCTGAATAAAAATAAAATAAGTATCATAAATGAAAAGAAAAATTTATTGTGGTACAAAAAAAAAACAAATAAACATTTTAATGTCTTATAAGCCTAACTCTGGAAACTCACAGAGAATTTCAGAGCATAGATTATATTGTGTTATGTCAGTATTTAATGAAAGCCCTACTGTTTACTGAAAGACCTTATTCCAAGATGTGACCATTCTTCAACCCCAGGAAGGCAGAAAAAAGATATTGGTGATGTTTCTTTGCTAAATTTAATAGTGCATTAGCTAGACCATGTACAAAATAAAAGAACCAGAGGGAAAAAAACAGAAAATGGTCCTGGTTGTCACATAATATTCTATGGAGAAAATACAAAATCATGCTTTTCTACTGATGTTTCTTTGATTGAAAGACAGTGGGTGAAAATCAAGGAACAGAATAAGTTGTTGGGAAATTGTACCTTCATATTGTCAACACCTTACAGGAAAAGAAAGCAAAGGGAACTTGCCTCTTTCCTGGCCCAAGTAGGATTTGAACAGTGCCATTTAAGAGAAAACAAATTACTCTCTTTTTCAAACCCCTCTACTTTCTGTGATGCTCCCCTTCTGACAGAATTGGGTGTTTTTCCAAAAACGTGCAATGCATATTGTTAGTATATACTTCGGTCATTTCTCTTCATTTGGTTTTATACTTCCTCCAGGTATAGTCAGCATTTCTTGCATGCCTACCTACATGAAGAAAAAGAATGCTTTGGCAAACCTACTATTTGGAATAGGCGATCTAATCTCTAAGTGACAGTATCAGTATTCTCATAAGAAGCAAGCTGTGCTTCCAAACACTGTTACACAAGCAGACAACATGAGCAATGCCACAAGCAAATAAAGTAAACAATATGAGCAATGCCACCCCCTTTTCCAGCTAATTTTTGCCCTCTTTTTAAGGCATTTGCTCAATATGTTTTGTTCTTCTTCTTTTTTAATTGCTACATTAACCACCAGCATCAGAAAATACCACGTGCGGCCAATCTGCTGCCCAAGTTAAAACTCCGTTTAATATTTCAGTGTTTTCAAAAATAATGCACCACATGTTTGGCTCTGCCTGTAATCTTGTTTTCAATTTCTGTCTGCCTGGGGCATCTTCCCCCTGCCACATATTCATATGAGCCTAACTGCACCCCATGCAGTGCCAGATGCTAGAAATGCCATGACACCAAATCATGTGACACGAGGATGATCTGCTCTTCCCCTTATAATTAAATGAGAAAACTGGGTATACATTGTCTCCCACTTGGCCACATCACAAATGCAGCCAACAGATGTCACTACATGTGATTTATGTAATTACAAAGGAAAGATGTAAATATGCCCCTTAAATTTTTTTTTTCATCAGGAACTGGAGCCCCATCAGGTTGGCTACCTTGTGAAGAAAAGCAGATGTTAACATAAACAAAAGAACCCAAGGTAAACAGCACTTGGTGGCCTCTGTCCAAAATCATGTCACACATTTGCCTCATGCTTTAACACATCTGTCATTTCCTATTGGGAGCTGCCTAGGCACTGGGTTGGCAACAAGCCAGGATTAAACCCACTGGCAACTATTCACCCCATGTCCATCAGCATGTGCTCTGAAAAGCCCCCAGCCTCCTCAGACTCAGCAGCAGCAGCTAGTGTTTCCTTTGATAACTGCTAGCTCCCAGCAAATTGCATGTAGAACAGACACCCACCTGAGAACACTCGTTTTCATCTCTGCACTCCCTAACTGCTAACAAGCTTCTCTCTAATAACTGTATAAAACCCAACTACCACACACTGAAAGAAGGCTATTTTTAAGAAAACAAAACCAAGTAGTACAAATAAGGTTGGCAGCATAAATTATAGACATGAGGACACTGTGAATAAATTACTGCTGATGCTAGGTACAAAGTGTAACAGTCTGGCTTAAAGGAGTAAATACAACAAGAAGTCACGAATTTTACAACTTTGCCCCAGATTCAGTCTATGGTTAGACCTTTGGCCTGGATTCTATTGATTTATCTTTAATATTAGCATTTAACCATCTCCAAAATTATCTTTTCTCCTAGAATTGATGTACACACCAAATAATCACAATGTAATGCTTCATTATTCTTCAAACATTTAGTGCTAATGGCTCAGCATTAGACACCGAAAAAAATGATCAGAGAGAATTGTGCAGCTACTAATAATTTTCCCGGATATATACATTCCCTATAAAAGAAGGCTTCAAATTTTCAGGTGTGAATTCATGTTTTCAAGTGATTTCTGTAGCATTTAATATCTCAAGTGATAATGTAATGGTATCAAAATTAGCCAGACCCATTTCCTCCCATAAATGTATATCTGACTCCCCTGAACATTAATATCATCTGCCATGGGTTCCCATTGGGTTCTCAGATTCCTAGCCCCTACTAAATAAACCAAAAGGAACTAAATTTTAAAAGAAGCAATCATAACTGCCCTATACCTTGGTGATGTACAGCATTTGTATTTCTCTTCAGTCCCATTCCTCGCCTCCACACTCAGGCTTCAGCATTTACATTGATGACCACCTGGTACATGGACTTCATAGCCTGTATCTCCTTGGCTTCAGTGGCCTCCTTCTTGAACCAGCCACAAACGTTTCTGAACATCCTCATCATAAAGTTCTATTCCTACTAAACTACAAGTTCCATGAGAGCAGAAGCTACAGCTTGCTCATTTTTGCAGCTCCCACAGCATCTGGCAAAATCACTAGCACATAATACACCACTGAGTCTCAAAAATCTTTTTGTTTGAATGTCATGTACTGGAGACCTTTTCCTCAATATTCTCTCCTCCTTGATCACAAAGCTGTCATCTGTTTTCCTCCTCATCTCCAGTCACATCTGCACTTCATTATAAAAACATTTAAAAAACAAGTCTTTTACACATCTCTCAGTCCATCATAATCTCTCCACTGACAACAGAATCCTTATTCAGTCCTGGATTGCTGTGGGGTCACTTCTCTGCCAGCCCTATCACCACAATCTACTGGCAAGCTTATCCCCAAATTAATTTCCCACATATACATGCACTTCCCCTCTTTTTCTAGGCTGACTAGGATGTCTAGAGAAAGATTCAAAGATGGCTGAGTGTAGTCTCATATTGGGGAATCGCAAGTAGACTTATTTGTTATCTCTCATCAATTATTGGTTTACTCCTCAGGATTTCCCAGAACTTTTCACCCCTTAAGCCCTCAACCATTCACACTTCAAGCATGTCAGATTTGCTAATGGTCTACTTTAAGAGGCTGATGTCACATGTAGGTTATATAAAATGGATGCTATGCATCAATGAAGTACATTCTATGCAGTTAAAATGAAAAAGAAGATTTGAGTTTCTCAATGCTTATTAATGGGATATCTCAATGAAATCTCTTTTTCATGGGGAAGGCTCAGTCATGTAGCCAACCCACACTTTGATATGTGACTTTATTCCCAACAAATAATTTATTTGAGCAATTGAGCAAACATGTTATCTTCACTTAAAAAAAAAAAAAAGTGTTGACATACACTGATACCTGTCCAAGGATGAGACCACCATTCAAACTTTGGAACAAAAAACAAAGCTGCAAAGCTTGACTTATTGCTCATCTAGGTAAGGGAGAGCTAAGTTGGTTAGGCACCATCTTACTGAATTAAGCAAACTGCTGATATTACACAGGCTTTTAAGGAAAGGGGTTGGGAAGGAGGGGATTATGTTAGTTACAGAGGCAATAGAAGGTTCACATTAGACTTAAAAGGTGACTTATGTTGAATAAAGAAACATGGTTATGTTTGGTTACAGAAACAGGAGTTGGTTGATGTCTGTCATAGATGCAAGTTCATTGGAGTGAATCCACTGCTGATTGGCTGACTTTCAAAGCATGAGGTCACTGACTGGTTGGCTTTCAGAGGTAAGAACACAGAAACAAATTGTCATTGATCAATTAGACAAGATTAAAATCAGTTCTGGTGTTTACTTGTTATCACATCAGTTTTATTCCTAGGAATATGAGGACCAAAACATTCTCATACCTAGTAAATTTTGGTGTTGTCGATATTTTTTAGTTCCATCTAACATAACATACCATTCCCTCAACTAAAATAGAAGACCTAAGTTTACATAGAGGCTTCATCTGATTTGTCAAAGTCTATCAGTTGGTGGTGATAGTACAAAGTGGCATATTGAGAAAATTATGAAATTCCACCCAGGACCAGCAGGTTAGAATAACATCATTCATTAACAATGTTTGCTATGGAGAAAAGAACTGAATGGCAACATTATGACATGTCTTTTCTGATTCTGCCTGAGGTCCAAAAGCCACGCAAAGCTTACATTTGGCTAGGTTGGACTCCCTGAATGGTTATGGCAGAGATTCATTTTAACAAGAATAAACTGAACAGGCTGAGTTCTAAGCAATTTGAATTTAAGCATAACAATGACCTGGGTGGAATCATGGGTATGTATGCTAAAGCAATTAGGATAAAATTCAGCGAAATGTTGTTAAATTAAAACAGTGAAAGAACAAACATTTATTTCCAGGAGGAAGAAATTTTTAATTAGAAAACACACCATTTTTAATAATAACTTTTTCTCTGAAAACAACTCTATATCAACTTATGAAATTTTATAATAATGAATAAAATGTTTCCTAAGTTTAATTCTTTAAAGTTATTAATTTCATATTGAAATATAATATTTTATTTTTAAAATTTTAGATATAAGGCATCTTTGTCTTCAAAAACAAAGGGGTCTTATTCCAATAATTAATATACCTCCACACAAAAAACTATTATTGCATACAGTAGTATTCAATCTCTCTCGGGAGTTGACATGTGCATTTCTTTACTTTATGAAAACAACTCTCAAGATCTAAGGCTACTATTATTTCCAAATTGGAGGAAACAAAAATCTGAACTGGACACTTGGTTACAGTATAAGAATGTCACTTTTTAGTGACAGGATCTGGCAAGCAGCCATATCTCAAGTTATTTTTGCCATCCTTGGTTCATCCCCAAAAGGAAAACTTTACTCTTTATAATAAAAATTAAGAGAAAATGAGGGTTCTAATAACTGAAGGAATTCATGCTTTTAGAAAATTCTATAGGTCTCCAGGAGTATTCCTTATGACAATCAAGAGTCTGCTCAATTCTAATGTTCCCTCAAATATTCAGGGTTGAATCATGGTATAAAATTGTATATCTCTAGTGTTTTCTGTAGGACAAAATATCTTGATCTCTCTACTTGTCAGGATATAAACCAAAGCTGAATTCTTGGTAATCTGTCTAGCACAATGATGATTCTTTATACTCTCAATAGTTAATTAAGGGGACATTAGTAAACACTTCCCCTGTAGAGTCTTCTACTAGATACAGTGAGGAAAGAATAATGGACTTTATAAAGACTACTAAGAAATTACAGATGAATAATAACAAAAAATGGGATTTAATATCAACATACAGTACAAATTGAAAAGGTAAAGGTTAAAAAAAGGCAGCATCATTCACTAATGGCATGACTGAGTGAATTTCTTAACTTCTCTAAAATGGCAACCTCTCTCATTGTATTTTTTACTGTTAATTGTGGCAATTCGGGTAGAGTGTCTATTCAGGGTTTAATGCATGACAAGTATTAATAATATGAATAAGGTCAGAGTAAGATTTGGTGTGGAAACAAAGGACGGCTTCCACAGGAAAGTGAAATCTGAGCCAGCTCCCAAAGTTAAGTTCAAAGAGGAAAACAATCCATTCCAGGTAAAGACACAAGCAAAGAAAAGAACATGGAAATTTTCAAGAAAAACATTTAATTATGTTCATCTTAGAAATTATATGCTACTGTCTAATTCTGCATAAGACCATATTAACTTTCTTTTTCATAGTAACATAGAAACTGAATTGAAAGCGCTCTCGAAATGATAGCTTATCTGTTACCTCAGCTTCAGACAGTTGGGATCATTTTTAAGCTACTCACTTGTTACTTGCTTGAGATGACAAAAAGAAAAAAGGGCAATTTTCAAAATATAAAACCCTTTATTTGGTGGCTAAGCCTATCTTTAACTTAAGGCTAAGATAACACATCTTGAAGGAGCTGCTGACTGGATGTCCTCTGCAAGGGCACCAGTCCTTTCAGATCCCGCTTTCCTTTCCCCGGAGCTGTCACCTACCATTAATGCTCCTGACAGTTTGCTTCACCCAGGCCACTTGCTGAGGTGGAATGTGTTTCTCCTGAGTGTCTCACTTATGAACAGAGAACAGTAGTCAACATAAAAACTTCAGTCAAGCAAAAGCCTAAAGAAAAATCTCCTGCCACAAACAACTTCTATTCGTCCATCTCGGTAGATGGAAATACCAAGTGTTTATTAGAGTGTATACATGGTAAGAAGAGACAGGGTCACTTGTGAAAAAATTGTCTAAATTTTTTAAATAACCTTCAATAATAGTTGATGTGGTGGTCAGGTCCTCTAGGAGTTTGGGGAGCTATTGACCTCGTCATCATGTTGGCCTCAGTAGTATTGGTTCTTAGAAGAGTACTTCAGCACCACTCCTCAGCGTCTGAAGTTGCTGGACATGAACCTGCTGTATATACTGCTAACCAGGGTGCTGAAGTCTGGTTATTGCCTCCTCATGGGGACCTTCCCCTTCAACTCTTTCCTCTCAGGCTTCATCTCTTGTGTGGGGCGCTTCATCCTAGCAGACTGTCTGAGAATACAGATCAACCCACAGAACAAAGCAGATTTCCAAGGCATCGTCCCAGAGCGAGCCTTTGCTGATTTGCTCTTGGCCAGCACCATCCTGTACCTAGCTGTCATGAACTTCGTTGGCTGAATCATTCCTATTTGCTTAATTGAGGAATGGGAAGATAGAAAATGTTTACTTTTTTATTTCCCCTGGAGGAGAGCTCTTGAGGTGGCAGCTTATTAGGCACATGGATTTTCTTCAGATTTATACTTACTGCTGGCTCTGATTTAGTATGCTGGTGGAGAACCAAAGACGTCCCCTGGCTTCTGTGTCAGAACAACTTGCATGTATTTCTGTGACCACTCCCTTCAAATGTGCAACCCTTTTGCCTTTCAAATTAAACTCCATGCTACTCCTTAAAATAATAATAATAATAATAATAATAACCTTCAATAAAGTGGATTAATAAGACCTCCATAGACTTAGTAGTTCTTTTGTGAAAGTTTTGTTTTCTAAAGAATGAATATATCAAAGATAAATGTAGATATTCTATATACAGCAAAACAGAATAACTTTTGTATACCAACACTTCCACCAAAAGTAACAAGAAAGGCTCTATAAAATAGTTTTTAAAGTATGGAGGCATTGGGGAGCTTTGGGGGGGCTCTAGAAATTGAGGGGCCACGTTCTCAGAAAAGAAGAGAAATTCTTTGAGGTGAGCCCAATATTCTGCACACAGATTTTCCCCTTGGGGTATTTGCTGAACAAAGTACGAAGGGAGAGACTGAAGGCAGAGACTAAAAAGTTTTGCAGAATACAAATTCCAAGAGGCAAACAAACCAATGGAGCTTTTTTCATAGAGTTACGAAGAACAAAATATTGTACTGTGGGCCTGCTCAGGCAGCCAGACAGGCCAGAGCAGCTGAGATCACTGACAAAAGAGAAGCAAAGACAAGTAAGCACAAACTCACATAAACGTTCCCCTCATAACATTTTCCATTTCTTACATTGCACAAGGGAAAGTAGCAAAGAAGCCGGGGAAAAACCTTCAGCAAACGTCAGTGCAGTTTTCCAGTCTCACATGCTAATGAAACAAAAGTTGAAGTTCAAGATTTGCCAAGTAAGACAGCCCAGGGAAATACCCTAAGCTCTAACTTGGAAACTTTTGAGTTCTATCATCTGAGATGGGGCAAACCTAAACTCTAGACTTAAGAAGTCCAAAATATAGTCTAGAGTTCCTTCAATCCCTGATTAGATTAAGGGGTCTGCCCTGCTATAGTTGCCTGACAGAGAATAGGGTGAATCACCTTTGGAGGAAGATAACATCATCATCTAGAACCTCTCCACTTTTTCATATATAATGCCATGATTCAATTTTAAAAAAAGAGTAGGCATATATATAAACAGGACCAGCTGAAAAGCTGACACTAGAAAAAGACCACCAGATAACTCAGTTACCATATACAAACTTTAAAAGGTATAAATGATGTTTAGGAAAATAGAGAATTTCACCTGAGAACTAAAATCTATAAAAAATAATCAATTTTAAATGATAGAACTGAAAAGTAAAATAATTGACATAAAACTGTGATTAATGCTTCAACAACAAATTAGATATGGAGAATTCATGAACAAAAGGATAAGTTATTGTAAAATATCTAAGCTGAGAACAGGAAGAAAAGGGATACAAAAAGAGTATAAGAGATGGGAACATAAAGAAAAAGTCTAAGGTTCATATCACTGACGATCTGGGATGGGAGTGTGAGAGAATCCAACCAAAGTAATGTTTGAAGAAATTTGGTTGATTCAATTTTAAGACTTATGAAAAACATTAGTCTACAGATTCATAAAGTTCGAAGAATTCCAAAGAGAGTAAACAAAAAGAAAACACATCTAAGCAAATTATAACCAAAATTCTTGAAAAAAAATTATAAAGAAAAAATCTTAAAAATCAGTGAGAAGAACAAAACACATTAGCTCCAAATGAGCTACCAAATTAATAGCTAAATTCTAACGGAAATGATGGAAGCCAGAATACAATAGAATAACTGCTGAAAGGCTTTTTTAAAATCCAGAATAGACTTATACATCCAGAGAAAATAAGCTTTAAAGATAAAAATGTAATACCTAATTTTGAGTAAGATGCAATTAGGTATGTGGTAAAGAGCATGCTATTTGCTATTTACTCTGAAATAGTCCTAAAGAATTATATATAATCAGAGCAAGGAAAAACATAAATCAAATGTGGTAAAATGCTAACTATAGGAAAGTTGAATAAAAGATATACAGATACTGTTTGTACTATTATTGCTGCTTTCTTGTTAGTATGAAATTATTTCAAAAACAAAAGTTTTGAGAAAATAAAAGATGAAAAGATGAAGCATTTCTCCCCATTATATTGTCTCTCTCCTTTTCAAAAACTACAAAACAAAAAAAAATCATAACAAATAAAGTTAAATAGAGAACATTCCAGAAATGCAAAGACTGAGAAATCTTGTCCTTACAAAGTCCATACTAAAAGAAATACTAAAGGAAGTTCTTTAGGCAGAAGAAAAATAATCCCAATTGAACCGTTGGAAATGTAAGCGTGGAAGAGCAAAGAAAAGGGTAAATAAGTAGGTAAATGAAACTGAATGTTAACTGAATGTGAAACAACAATGATAACATCTTGGGTTTAAAATATATGTGTTAGGGGTGGAGGGATGGGGAGGAGGGTGTCAATGGGGAAAAAAGGAGAAACATCTGTAACAAAAATAAATTAATAAAAAAAATAAAGAAAAAAAATATATATGTGTTTTGTGGAATATAACAGTCTGAGGAACAGGGTAGACCCAGAGATGTGGAAGTAGGGTACAGACTGACAACCTTCAGAAGAGGGCGTGGGGGGGAGCGAAGAGATAAACCACAGAACTTATATGCATGTATGCATAACTGATGGACATGGACAACAAAGCTGGGGATGGGTGGGGGGATGGGGAGGAGGTTGTCAATGGGGAAAAAAAGGAGAAACATCTGTAACAAAAATAAATAAAAAATAAAAATAAAAAATAAGATCTTAATAAACCTTCCATTAGTTAAAACATTTCAAACACCCCCCCCCCAAAGAAATAAATAAATAAAATATATGTGTTGATAAAATACATGACATCAATAACATAAAAGATGGAACTTGGTGAGGAGAATTAACAAACGTTAAAGTATTCCAATGTTCTAGCCTCACTTGAGAAGTGACAAGGTCTTAACTTTTATTTGCATTTCATAAGTCATACATGTGTGTTGTAATCTCCAGGATTACCACTTAAAAGAATAGTAAAAGAAGGTATAGCAAATAAGTTAGAAAGATTACAACAAATTAAATTCAAATAAAAATAGAAGGAAACATAATAAAGATAAGAGTATACATAAATGAAATGGAAAATATGCACAGTATAGAAAATCAACAAAGTCAAAATTTGATTCTTATAAAACTTGATAAAGTTATAAACTCTCACCAAGAGAAAGCAAGAAGAAGAGGGAAGGTACAAACAACCAACATCAAGGAAGTAAAAGGAGACATCAATAAAGACAGGATGGGACTTGCGGTCAAGATAGCGGCGTAGGTAAACGTGGTATCTCGTCCGCCCACAACCACATCAAAGTTACAACTAAACTACAGAACAACCATCATTCAAAACCGCCTGAAATCAAGCTGAATGGAAGTCCTACAACTACAAAATTAAAGAAGCCACATCGAGATTGGTAGAAGGGGCGGAGGCACGATGGGCAGGTCCCATACCCACGTGTGGCAGATAAAAATTAGGAGGATATTTCGGCTAGGAAGGTCCTCCCTGAGGACTGAGGGGTCCCCATCCCACACCAGGCGCCCAGCTCAGGGTTCCAGTGCCAGGAAGGGAATCCCCATCACTTCTGGCTGGAAAAACCAGCGGGAATGAGGCTGAGGCTGCTGGAGCCCCCAGCAGCTCCTCTTAAAGGGCCTGAATACGGACTTACTCAAACTTGCTCCCTCCAGGCTCTAGCGTGCAGGAGGCAGCTTGAAAGGCACCAGAGACATATGGGGAAGAACTGAGATGTCTGGCATTGGGGCAAGGGCTGGAGAGGCAGCTTTCTCCTGGACAGACATGCTATCAGAGGCTTTTTTTCCTTTGGTGAGCCCTTCCCTGGGCCAGCAGACACCGCCATATCTGGGACTCCAGCTACCTGTCTCACACTGTTTGCCCCGCCCTGGTGATTCCCTGAGGCCCAGCCCCACCCAACTTTCAGGCCCACCCAAGCTGTTGCCAGTTGCTTTACCATAGGATTGGCCTGTCTTGGATCCTGCTTCAGCTTTCCCTAAATTCTTTCAAACAAGCAGCATCTGGTCTCAGCTAGCCCCATACCTCTCGCTAAGTAATACATAGAAACAAACACAGAGAGGCAGCCAAAATGAGGAGACAAAGAAACAGGTCCCAAATGAAAGAACAGAACAAAACTCCAGGAAAAGAACTAAGTGAAATGGAGTTAAGCAACCTAACAGATGCAGAGTTCAAAACGCTGCTTATAAGGATGCTCAATGGACTTAGTGAGAACCTCAATGAACTTAGTGAGGGCCTCAAGAGCGTAAAAAGGGATCAGTCAGAAATGAAGGATGCACAGTTAGAAATGAAGGAGGCATTAACTGAAATAAAGAATAGTTTACACAGATTCAATAGTAGAGTAGGTAAAGCCAAGAAGCAAACCATCGATTTGGAATATAAGGAAGCAAAAAACATGCAATCAGAACAGCAAAAAGAAAAAAGAATCCAAAAAAATGAGGATAGTGTAAGGAGCCTCTGGGACAACTTCAAGCGTGCCAACAGTCGCATCTTGGGGGTGCCAGAAGGAGAAGAGAGAGAACAAGAAATCGAAAACCTATTTGAAACAATAATGGCAGAAAACTTCTCTAACTTGGTGAAGGAAACAGACATACAAGTCCAAGAAGCACAGAGAGTCCCAAACAAGATGAACCCCAAGAGGCCCACACCAAGACACATCATCATCAAAATGCAAAAGGTTCAAGACAAAGAGAGAATCTTAAAAGCAGCAAGAGAAAAGCACTTAGTTACCTACAAGGGAGTTCCCATAAGACTGTCAGCTGATTTCTCAAAAGAAACTTTGCAGGCCAGAAGGGAGTGGCAAGAAATATTCAGAGTGATGAAAAGCAAGAACCTACAACCAAGATTACTCTATCCTGCAAAGCTGTCATTTAGAATCGATGGCCATATAAAGAGTTTCCCAGACAAGGAAAAGCTAAAGGAGTTCATCACCACCAAACCATTATTATATGAAATGTTGAAGGGTCTTCTTGAAGAAAAAGATAAAAAAATATGAACCAACAAAATGGCAATAAATACATATCTATCAACAATCGAATCTACAAACAAAATGAACAAGCAGAACAGAAACATTCTCATAGATACAGAGAACTTTTGTTGGTTACCAGATGGGTGGGGGCTGGGGGGATGGGTGAAAAAGGTGAAGGGAATTAAGAAGTACAAATTGGGTGTTAGACTGACAAACCTCAAAGGGAAGGGGGCTTGGGGGGTGGGAAGAAATAAACCAAAGAACTTATATGTATATATGCATAACCAATGGACACAGACAACAGTGTGGGGAAAGGCAGGAGGGGGGCAGGAATGGGGAGGAGGGGGGCAATGGGGGAAAAATGAGGAACATCTGTAATATATTCAACAATAAAGATAAGTTTAAAAAAATACAGACAGGATGGACATTTAAAAGAAAATTAGAAAATATTGTAAACAATTTTGCCAATAATTTTGAAAATGCATATTAAATAAATAATTTCTTAAATAAAGCTTACAAAAATTAAAACAAGAAGAAATTGAAAATTAAAATATTACTGTACTAGAAAAGAAATGGAAACTCTAATCAAAAATTTAACGACCACAAAACAATGCCAGATCCAGATGGTTTCATTAGTGAATTCCTCCACAAACATAAAAGGTACGATACCAATATTACATGAACTGTATCAGAGATGGATAAAGAGGAAGCACTTCTCAACACATTTTATAAAGGCAGCATAATATTTATACAAAAACCTTACAAATGCAATTCAAGAAATGTATAAGCCAATTTATTTCATGAACATACAAAAATCCTAAAGAAAAATTTAGTAAATCAAACCAAGTAGTATGTAAAAAGTAAAACATAACCAATTTGGGTTTATTTGAGGAATACAGCGTTGGTTTAACAATCCAAACTTCATAAGTGTATTCACCACCTTAAAGTAAAGGAGGAAAATCATACAATCATAAAAATATATACAAGAAAAAATATTTGATAAAATTCAACATCCATTTTGATATTTTAAATTCTTGGCAAACTACAAATAAATAGAAATTTCCTTAATCCAATAAAGAATATTCACAAGAAACCAGCTAGAAACATTATGCTGAAATTTGAAAGCGTTTTCCTGATCCTTACTCTGGAGATCAGGAATAAGACAAGGACATCTTCCATCACCACTTCTATTCAAATGTTAAGTCTTATAACTAAACAATTAGAATATATTTGTATATATATGCACACACATAGATAAACACATACATATTCAAATTTTAATATAATAAATATATTTTACTATAATTAAAAATTTTTAATATAACATATATGTTATAAATATTGAAAAAGAAACATTTTCATTATTCACAGATGACATTACTGTATATAGAAAAGCCAAAAGAATGTTTAGACAGCTATTAGAATTAATGAGAGAATTTAGCAAGGCATCTGTATAAGAGTAATATGCAAAAATAAATGTATCTCTATATACTAACAAGAAGCTATTAAAAATAAATTTTTAAGGTACCATTTCCTAAAGCATTTAATATCTAGGTATAAATTCATTAATAGGTATTCAAGACTTAAACACATAAAATTAACAGATATTTTAAAAGATCTATATCATAAAGATAAATACCATGTTCTCACATTTGAACACTCAATATTGTTAAAATGTCAGTTTTCCCAATACTGATACATATAGTAAATGAAACCTCAATCAAAATTCCAAAAGGTTTTAAGGAGGAGTCAGGAAACAAGCTGATTCTAGAAGTTTGTATGAAAATTCAAAGGACCAAGTAAAGTCCTTTCTTTAAGATTAGTGAAAAAAATAGAGCTGGAGAACTTACTACACTGTCATCAAGACTCGAAATACAAAGCTCCAATAATTAAGATACTGTATTTGGAATGTAAATATACCAACAGAACAGAAGGAAGTCCAGGAAGAGATCCATTCTTTATGATGAAGGTTAGATTGTGGTTTAGAAAGAAGAAATGTTTCTTCAATAAATGGTGATCTGTTAATTATATACCTGCATAAAAATTAAATTTTGACTGTATGTATGTCTAGTCACACAAATATCAATTCTAGATTGCAGATCTAAATGAAGCACATCAAACAATAAAATTTTAGAAGTAAAGAAAGTAACATTATGACTTTGTAGTAAGCAAATATTTTTTAAATAGGACAAAAAAACATTTAATGTAAAGTAAAAAATTAAATTAGTGAAATTCTGTGCATCCAAACATACTGTTATGACAATAGAAAATCATACAACAAAGAGGGAAAAGAAATTTACAACATATATCTATCAAGACATTCATATACTGAATTCAAAAGAACTTCTACAAGTCAATAAGAGAAAATAACTGACTAGGATAGTGGACACTAAACAAGAATAGGTTCTGCAAATAGCCAATAAATATAAAACTTTGTTCAACTTTATTGGTTTTCAGGGCTATGCAAATTAAAACCACAATGAGATTTAGTTATAGAATACCAGAATGGCTAACCTTAAATGACTAACAATACCAAGTGTTGGCAAGAATGAAAGCAACTGGAACTCTCATACATTAATGGTGATGGAGAAAATTGGTAGCCACCATTTTGAAAAACCTTTCAGTGATATCTACAACTTTCCCTTTGACTTAGCATATATATATATAGATACACACACACACACACACACACACACACACACACATACATATATATACACACATACATATATATGCACAAACATATATATACACACACATATATATATATATATTCAACAAAAGACATAAAAGAAGGCCTTATATGAACATACATGAATGTTTATAACATAATTTTGTTATGGCTGAAAATTGAAAGCAACTCAAATGCTCATAATAAATAAACAAATAAGACAAGTTAATGGTCTTATAGTCACACAATGGAATATTAAACAGCAATGAAAATGAATAAATTTCTGCCACAAAGTAACATAGAAGAGTTATAAACATAATGTTAAGTGAAAGAAGCCAGACAAAAGGGAGTCCATATCGTATGATTCCTTTCATATCAAGTTCAAAACAAGTAGAACTTATAGGTTGTTACAGAAGTCAGGATATTACCTTTTGGGAAAAGGGGTAGTAACTGGGAAAGAACACAAGAGGGAATCTCTGAGGTGTTTGAGGTACTACAAAATTTTCTATTTTGTAGTAGTTACACAATTCTATTCATTTCATGAAAAATCATTAAATTTAAGATTTATGTACTTTTCCATATGTGTGTTATACTTCAATAAGCAGTTTAAAAAATAAAAGATGAACGTGACTACATGAGCTTTAACATTAAAGAAAAATTGACTCCTATTAGCAAGAGACATTAAGAGTAAGACTACAATGTAATTTAGCATTCACAAAGAGAACACTACTGTTTTAAGCTGCATAGAAGAAGGATTCCGTTTTTGTCAAGGGGACTAAAATGACTCTCTAAAGATTAATGGAAGTACACCAGAAGATTGCATTTAGATTAAGATATCACAATACCAAAAAATGGAGTGCAGAGGAAGATATTTTTAAGTTCAGAAGAAATACATTTTTGAAACAGAAAATAAGAGTATCAAAGTAATTTTTCTGTTGGGATAAAATCATGCCAAAAGAAGAGAAAAAAAAATCACCACAGATAGGAAAAGTATGGATTTATAACCATGATCAATCCTCCTTTCCTCTGTTTTCTCTCCAATCCTACTCTCTCCTCAACAACTATATCAACAATATTACCATTACTGTTGTGTTGCCTCAATTTTCCCAAATAGTCACTCTTTGAGAAGCAAGATAACAAAAGTTCTAACAAGCACAAGATTTCTTGGACACCACTACTTAGAATAGTTCTTCTTACCAAGACTATGTTCATCAACCAATTTTTTAGAAAACTGGTTAAAGAACAAAGACATACAAAAAGTTCATATTCTTTTCTATTGAAATGAACTTATCACTACATCTTGGAAGCAAATAAGTCTATACTCTTACATCCTGCCTTTCATTGTTCAGAAAGTCAATGTAGATACAGTTATGCTCAAATCTCTCCTATTCTACCCTGAAAACAAAAGTAATGAAGCTGGTAAAGTGAGTTCCCTTGGAAATTTCTATCACTCTTTCACTCCAAACACATAACAATAATAGCTTAAAATTTGTAAGTGTCTTTAAAATACACAGGTAGAATAAAAATATATCAATATCTTCATGGTTCAGATATAGAAAAGAAATCAATAATAATGAAAGTGGATTGCAGCTCTAAGGATGCTTTGCTCTGGGATTAAAAACAAGTGTTGGCTTCTGGGAAGTCAACCACTATCAGAGAATAAAGACAAAAGCACTCCATGCTTGTCAGAGCCTACATTCAGGCTCAGTGTTGAAAATATGTGCTAGGGCAAGGTTATTCCTATCTGGGAGTCCTTGGATCACAAGAAAGAACAAAGGCTTCCAGGACTGGATGTACAATATCCCCAAGCCAATATCAAAACATCATTTTAAACTGGGAACTCTGAGACTCTAAAGGGAAGCAACTGCCAAACCACCAAGTACAAGAACTGTGTCAGAAGAGAGGGAAAAATATCTCTCACTTAAGATGAGAATGAAAGTCAAAATCCAAAACCTGACAGAGAAATCTACCCCATTAAAGAAAATTCCATAAATTTACTAAAAGAAAATACTGATTCCAAAAAAAAAAAATGAATTCAATAAAGCATATGAAAGATTTTTTAAACAAGCATTTTAATATCCTCAAACTAATAAAAGATGGAAAATCCTTTAATTACAAAACTAGAAGATTATGGAACAAATTTGGTAGATATGAAACAAAAAAAAAGGTTGATAGGACTTTTAAGTCAATTATAAATGCTAGAAATGAAAAAAATATATATCTAGGAAAGAATTTAGAATGACAAGATAAACTTTTGGCTAGATACACTTGAAGAATTTGTTATTGAACCACTGCTAAGGAATTCACCCTTGAATCTTGGTTCTCCCCGGGGTTTCTTCCTTGGAATTCTGGACTGCTCATTTTACATGCTCTATAAGAAAAACCTCAGTCTTTCCTCCTGTATTTCTCCTGACTCTCACATAACTCCCACACTCACAACACTTCTGACACCAGATATGTGGGGTTTTCTCCTAATACCAAGCAATTCTGTGATACCAGCTGGGTGTCCTACAATTTAACTCAATCTGACACAGAGGCAGTGTCAGATCCCACAGGTTAAGGGCTCAGTCTCACAAGATTACCCCCACTTCAGATGTCAGTCTCAAGTGGTAGGTCACCAGGTTACCCACAACTTCTTTATGACTTAGCTACAAGTCACAGGTTCCATGACTGTCCTCCCACACATATTGAATTCCACTATTTCTAGAGCAGCTCACAGAGCTCAGAGAAACACTTATTTACATTTACCATTTTATTAATGAATATAACGAAGGATACAAGTGAACAAACAGATGAAGAGACACACAGGGCAAGGTCTGGGAAGGTCCCAGGGCAGGAGCCTCTATCCCCATGGAGTTGGGGTATGCCACTCTCCCTGTATGTAGATGTGTTCATCTCGCTGGAAGCTCTCTGAACCCAATACTATAAGGATTTTTGATGGACATTTATCATGTAAGCATGATCATTTATTAACTCCATTTTCTGCCCCTCCCCCTTTTCTGGAGGATGAGGGATAAGACTGAAAATTCTAAGCTTCTGATTATGGCTTGGTCTTTCTAATGACCAGCCCCACCCAAGAGCCACCCAGAAGCCTACCCAGAGTCACCTCATTAGAAAAAAGGGTGCTTCTAGTGCTCTTATCACTTAGGAATTTACAAGGGTTTCAGGAGCTTTGTGCAAGAAACTGGGGGCAGATATATATATATATTTCTATTATCTCGTATATGCTCTCATTTGCAATCACATCTTCTTCAAAGTCTTTTAAAGTTCTGATGATGAGTTCCAAATTTTTATCTCCAGAAAAGACCTCTACCTAATATATATGTAGGTATAATATAGGGATACATCAGAGAATATAAGCAGCTGCCTGATGGGCACATTCAGCTGGATGGGCTGTAGGTACCTCAAATTCAACACATCCCAAACTCGGCTCATTAACTTTTCTCTCACCCTATAATCTGCTCTTTCCCTCAATATTCTCTACCTGAGTAACTGACGCTACTATTTATCCATTTATCCAGGTCAGGAACCAGAGAATTATTCTTGACTACACTCTCTCCACTACCTCCTAAGAACATTTATGAACTCTATCCCCATGGCTCTGTCCTAATACAAGCCCACATCATCTTTTATTAGTTCCCCTTAATTTCAATAACTCTTTCATGATATATTGCCTTCAGTTTGACTTTTACAAATTTTCTGTCCTCAAGACAACTGCTAGATAAGTTATCTCTAGAGAATTAGAAATACAACATGGACTGTTTTACTTCTCTTTATAAAATTCTTCAGTGTCTCTCCATTAACTTAAAATAAAGCCAATGAGAAAAGGTATCCTAAGAGTAAGAAAAGGTATTACTTCACTATTTGTTCCTTAAGGGCAGAGACCATCTTTCTTATTGTTGTAGGTGCACAATGTCGGGCACGTCGTTAAATGTTTAATGGATAATATTATGAATGAATATATGATTGAATACCAAAATAAGGTTAAAATTCAGGCAGCTTTGCTTTTTGTGGTCCTGTCTATATAAGCTGTACTCCCTGCCTCTCTAGCATTTAAGAGAGACGATTTGAAGTTGACATGACTACAAACAGAAAGATCAAATAGAAAGGCTGTGTTTGGCTGAAATTGAGATTAGGAACTCGGTTGCAGAGCAAGGCGGACCTAGGTTGAAATTCCAACTTCACTATTAAATAGTTGTGTGACTTTGAACAAGTGGCTTACTCTCTAGATGTTGATTTCCTCAACCATAAAAATGGAGACAATGATAGTGCCTGCCTTCTTGTATAGATGAAATGAAGTGATGCATATGCATTGTTTGGCAGGCCCAAGTTCCCAGTAGATGTTGAATAAATGTTAGCTTCTATTATTTTCATTATCCATTGTTTACTAGGTATCTCTTGGATGGTTTTCTCTCAGAACACTGGAATCCACTGGCTGGTACTGGGCAAGGATGCTCTGCCACAGAAATTCCTTCAGACAAAATGGGAAACCCTCACAATTGTTCTGAGAATGACCACCTTTCAATTCTTTTGTTAATTGTTTTTGTACTTGCTGTTAAATGTAATTAACAGTATCTTACAGAGCTTCACAGTTTATTAGCTCCCTGTATCTCCACCCATTTCTAGCCCATAGGAAATGCTGGTGGTCATTACACTTCACTGAACAACATTGATTCATAGAGACAACTTTAAAAAGTAAGGCATCTGATGCTCTAGTCCATATAATCTTGCT
Organism: Tadarida brasiliensis; assembly: GCA_030848825.1. NCBI lineage: Eukaryota > Metazoa > Chordata > Mammalia > Chiroptera > Molossidae > Tadarida > Tadarida brasiliensis. The sequence continues at coordinate 38,162,908 of CM061265.1, read as the reverse complement.
TTTATGGTGACTCTCTGTCCACCCTGGGATTAGTAATGAATTAAATTAAAAAGTTAAATTATATAAAGACAAAAATGTCTATTTCACATTTTACCCAAAGTCTCCTGAGACTGCACACTGCATGTTTAGCATATGTAAATGCTTAGTAAGATGTATATTCTTTCTTCACTCGCTATCTGATCTATGAACCCAGAATGCATGCCCAGAAACTACGTCAGGGAGACCAGTAACACCACTTTTCAATATTAAATCTTCATTCCCAAATCCCACCAAACCTAGATTTTGCTTTTCATAATTTACTTCAAATTATGTACTTCAGGCTATTTACCCAATGGCACATTATACAGCAATTAAAAAAAAAAGCAATAAACAACAATATGGGTAAATCTTAGCAATGTAATAAATTAATAAATCACAAAAGATTACATACCATATAATACCCTTTTTGTGAAACTAAAACAACTATAATTACGATTTATAATTATAGGGCTAGGCATACATATAAGTATAATAAAAGTTCATTAAAGGGACAGAAAAGGAGTGATGAATATAGGCTCAAACTCACTGATACTACTTGTGGGAAGAGGCTGGAAGATGGGGTGAGGAGGAGAGATTGGTTAGATTAGATATTACATGTTTAGATAAAGGTTATTTTCAAGAAACTAGCTTTGGCTTTAGGTAGCAAATTCATGAGTGCTTATTACATTATTAAAAGTAACTATATCAGTCTATGTATCAGCAAGGATCCATTCAGGAAAACAGCAACCACACCAAGCATTTTAACAGAGAAAATTTAATATAGGGAATTGGTTAAATAAGTATTTGAAGAATTAAAAAGCAAAAGAGAACATAACGGTAGCAGAGATATGGCAACTGCGGGAATCAGCCACCACCCTTAGTGCTGGAAGAACAAAACAAAAAGGGCAGGATTATCAGAACCTAGAACCTCAGAAGAGGGTCCTCATGGAGTTTGAGGAGGGGGCCCATCCAGCTTGTGCTAGTCCCTCTGAGGCGGGCACAATAAAGCTAGTCCTGAAGATGCTTAAGGAAGCTGGAAAATGAAATCAACTAATGCTGTCAGGGCGAGGCCTTGTTGAGGTAATACTAACAGGAACAATGAGCAAACCAGGAAAGAGAAGTTCCTTTGCCCATCTCCTCTTCCAGTCTCCACAAACCCCTATCGGTAGCACATAACAGGGAGCAAGCTGGTCAAGAAGGAATATCGTCAGCAAAATCTCAGCCCCCAAAACACAGGGTAGACAAGGATGGGTTTGGTAATGAGAGACAATAGCTTATTAACTGGCACAGGCTAGGTTAGCTGTCCTGACAACCCAAAATCTCTAACACAATTTACTGTAAATATATTTCCTGTCCCTTTTCCACATCTAGTGCAGGCCAGCAGGGGGCTCTGTTCATCATAGCCAGTTAAGGACCCAGGCTTGTGAAAGTTGTCATGATCACCAGAGCAGTGAGGATGTACAGATCCTTCTTTTAATGCTTCTGCTCAGAAATGATACATCACTTCTGGTCACGTTTTATTGGCCAAAAGCAAGTCACATGGCCATGTCAAATTTCAGAGGTGCAGTCCAACTCCCCCAAAAGCCAAGTAAATAAATAAAAATTTTCCATTCATGGACTAATAATGAGAATGTGTCATAAACCAAGAATTATAATTAATTCAATTCTAGGCACCTGAAGTAAATACACACACACACACACACATACACACACACACACACACACACACACACACACATACCTTAAATCAACACTTTGTCAGGCTACACATAGTGTTCCATAGGAGCCACTGTGAGACATACTCAGTCTTCAACATCATTTAATGACTAAGGTTGCATAGCTGCAATATTATCTTTAAAATTTGTCCCTTAAACCTAATCACTAAAGGGGCAATGAACGACCTTCTATTAGATTTAAAGAAACGATGCGATAATGCAAGGGAGGATTGTCCTCGACATGGAAAAATCTGAGTCCCAACATTGGTTCCCTTGACAGGGCTGCAGTGAATGAGGCTGAATTAGGCCAATTCAAACTGGCTTCATTTCAAGGGCCAATATCTAGTACTTGGCAGTGGCTACTGGGTAGCAGAACAACCAGCCTTCTTACATTGACACTCCTACCTAATTCTCCTCAACTGTGGCCATGAGTTACTTCTTGAAACTCTGAAAGGCCAAACTTTTCTAGTTGGTTATAGCCAGTAATTGTGTTTTGCCTTTACCTTTAATGAGTCAAAAGTTACATATTTAACTCTCCTCTGTGTGAGACTACTTAGCTGAGGCATAGGTTTATAGTTTTCTTCTCTAAACACTCTCCAGTTTGGCCTATATCCTTAAAACAGTCAGGTACACAGAATGGAAGCCAGCACGTACCTACCAATTTCACGCTTCTAAAAATAAGTATCTTGGAAGCGGCAGAAAAATGTGGAAAGGCTTTCATTTTCCAATCCTGAGAGCTACTGTTCCGCCCCCTTCTACTTTTTAGCCAGAATATAGACAATCTGGATGAGCCAAGGTATAGCTCAGGCAAGTGTGTTTGTTAGCACAGGACCTGCTAATGCACAGACAGCCATGGTGTGCTAAAACATCTCAAATGGCCCTCTCCCAAGCTCAACGTGTTAAATCTCCAAATCCTGGAGCCTATATATAGACCTGAGGAGGGGTAACTTTATGCAAGAGGGGAGGGGTTCTAACAATCAGAGGGCCACTAGCACTTCCTGACATCACCCAAATCCTGTCCCTAATAAAGCCAGATCACTCTAGTCCCCAAGTTTCTTTTAGAATATCTACTTTAGAGGCATTGGTCCCACAGCATCATCTCTTTCAACTTATCAGCCCCTCACAGCACCAGGTGTGGCTTAGGTGCTATGTTTGGCTGGACTCCGGAAACTTCAGGTGACAGAAAACCAGTTCAAGCTGCTTAGGCAGGAAAAGTCTTTTTTGACTCACAAACCTGAAAATGCATCTGGCATGACGAGATCCAAAGGTTCAACAGTGTAGTCAGAAATCTGGCTCTGCTCTCCTTAGCTTCCTTCTCAGACTGGCTCTTCCAGTATGCTGGCATAATTAGTCACCAGCAGCTCCAGCTCCCTTCTGCCAGGTTAGTCATCCCAGCAGGAAAGACCACATCTCTTTTTTAACAACTAAAATAATAATAATAATAATAATAATAATAATAATAATAATAATACAGGGCAGTGTGGTCCACATGTCTAAATACTGAGCAATATGAGAACCTAAGGTCATGGGCAGCCTCGCCCATACCACTTGAGCTGAGAGTGGTGAAGTAAGTGTACGAGACAATCAAGGGATGGATGCAGGAAATGAATCCACATGCAAAAACATCAATATATGCCCAGGGCCAGTATGGCTGACACGGAGAGTCCTCAGGCAATGTCGAGTCGATTCCCAAGGCCCATTTAATAACACAAAGTGTAGCAAAAAATAAAAAATAAATTCAAGGTGTAGTAAAGGGAAAATCATTATAGTGTGATTTATGTTTAATAGCATGGAAGGATAAAAGGTTAGAGGGAGGAAAGAAGGAATGAAGAAAAGGAGAGAGGAAAGGAGTGGCCAAAGTGTTACCTAGAAATATATATTTTTAAAAGAGTAGAGCGTGGCCAGTGTGCCTCAGGGGTTGAGCATTGACCTATACTCAAGGAGGTCCCCGGTTCCATTCCCGGTCAGGGCACATGCCTGGGTTGCAGGCTTTATCCAGAATAGGGGGTGTGCAGGAGGCAGCCAATCGATGTTTTCCTCATCATCGATGTTTCTATCTCTCTCCCCCTCTCCCTTCCTCTCTCTGAAATCAATAAAAACATTTTTTAAAGTAAATTCTAAGTTCCATGTCTCAATTTGTAAGAAGCCTAATACCTGCCCCAGGACTACTGTGACTTCCTGGAATGTTTTCGTTCTCATGGTGAAGTCACTGGATGGCCTGTGCTTCCTTTTCAGTCTGTATAATCCTTGTCATTCTTTCACTTTTATCCCTAGCATCTTCCTATGCACCAACACAGGCAAACAGTTTAAGGCAAGCTTCCCAGATCACATTGGCCTGTGGGTATTGGCTGTGATACTCCAATTGTCAGGGCCAAGGCAACTGTCTCTTGGATTTCCCAAATCTGCAACAAAAACCAAAGATGTCCCTTAAGTCTCAGTGCACACCCCTCTCCCCACTAGTGCAGTAATGGGAGCCTCTCGGGTCCCTCAGGAAAACAGTCCTTCAGTTTCCACTATGGCCCTTCTCTCTACAGAGTTCAAACTCAAGTCCTTGAAGCTAGCAGGAGGACCATTGCTGAAGGAAATGCCACACTGTCCTCCCCTCTACCCGAAGCCCTTAAGAAAAACTTTATCTTTCTTCAAGCAAAACCCTTGAAGCAAATTAATTCAAACAGCTCTACCCTCCATTCTCTTACCAGGTGACCAAACTTTCCCAAACACTTATGAATATCAACTCACACCCAAGCCAGGATGAAGCCCCGACAAATAGCAAACTGGTTCCCCAACTGTGCATAAAAGGTGTCTTTTGGAATTTTACTTTAATACAAGATCTTCCTAGATTTCCTGCCTTATTTTACCATACAACATTTAATGGACCCAATTGCTTTCTAAAGCAGCTCATCCATTAAGTATATGAGGTACCACTGATTTACCACCAGAAACATCAGATTGCATTTTGCCAAGATAAGCCCTTTTTTATTATTATTTTGTCCTCTTATTAAATACTTTTAGTCTTGAGTACATTTTTCTTCTGTGTGAGCACAGGCCAGATGGTTATCTTTATTTCTATATGTTCATATCTACTCTCCTTGTCCAACTTTTATACTTAGAAAAAAGCACCAATGCGGACATCACCAGTTTCCTCAAGGCAGCTGCATCGGCACATATTTTACATGTTTTGTACCAAAAGCTCATCAAGCAAGGGAAATCAAGACTCAGACCCAAAGGACAAGGAGACCTTAGAACATCCTACAGAACCTGCGTAGTGTGAATCAAATGCACCACAAAGGCACAAGGCTACAGCTCACCCATGAGTCATAGGGGATGAGGAGAAAAGCTAGCAGCACAGCACTAAATAAGGAGCGGTGGTAAAAGGAACTTCAGCAGAGTCTAGGCAGCCAGACACTGTGCAGAACACAGAGGCACAACTCCTGCTCCAAGCACATTAAAGTCGAAAACCAAACTAGAGAAGCTCTTACCTAAAAGGCACATTGTCCTTCAGAGGAAAATAACAGATAAGGAGCAGAAATTGGAGGCCTACTTATTTTGTTTTCCCTCCAGCACAGTGAAGTAAGCTAGAAACAGCTTCCTAGAGCTCTCATTCTCTACTTGACAATGTTGTAATAAAATGTAATGCTACCGAGTTACTCAGTTATTTATCTCATCTACAGTGCCTTGTCAGAATTCACCTGGGAGACTTGCAAGTAAGAAACATGCAGCAAATCCTTGGTACCTGAGAAATATCATATTTTATTGCAATTAGAAATGGAGATTAGGGGTTGGGAGGGGTGGAAAGAGATAAACCAAAGAACTTATATGCATATATGCACAACCAATCAACAGGGACATTCTACTGGGGAAGGCAGGAGAGGGGTGGGAGCCGGAAGGAGGGGGTCAGTGGGGGGAAAAGGGAATATCTGTAATACTGTCAACAATAAAAATTAATTGATTAATTAAATATAAATAAAAATCAATGAAAAAACAGAAAGAAATGGAGATTCTATGAAAAGAGAAATTAAAGAACAGGACTTCTAACCAGAACTAGATCTGATGTTAGGTAGCACTAATCACAGAACACAGATTTTAACTCAGTAAATATAAACTGAGTTTTCAGAATGAACTATGGTTCAAACCCTCCCAGGAAGCACCAGAGTGAAAATTTGGGTTGGAGTCCCAAAGAATTCAGATTCCGTTCCTTGAGGAAGGCATGGAGAGAAGAAACCAAAGATGGTCTTCTTGCCTGGTTCACAGAGTGAATTTATTGCCTACTTTGTTCTTCATTGCCTCTGCATTTAAAGTCTCCCCAATGTCCCCTTGTTATACAACAAAAATCAATTTTAAAAATACGAACCATATCAAAATTACAACTAAACTACAGAACAACCATCATCATTCAAAACCGCCTGAAATCAAGCTGAATGGAAGTCCTACAACCACGACATTAAAGAAGAAGCCACATCGAGACTGGTAGGAGGGGCGGAGGCACGATGGGCTGGTCCCACACCCGCTGTGTGCCAGATAAAAATTAGGAGGACACCTCGGCTGGGAAGGTCCTCCCTGAGGACTGAGGGGTCCCCGTCCCATACCAGGCGCCCAGCTCAGGGTTCCAGTGCCAGGAAGAGAAGTCCCCATAACTTCTGCTGGAAAAACCAGCGGGAACTGAGGCTGAGGTGGCTGGAGCCCCCGGCAGCTCCTCTTAAAGGGCCCACGCACGGACTTACCTGGACTCCCACCCTCCAGGCTCCAGCATGGGGGAGGCAGCTTGAAAGGCACCAGAGACATATGGGGAAGAACTGAGATGTTTGGCATTGGGGCAAGGGCTGGAGAGGCAGCTTTCTCCTGGACAGACATGCTATCAGAGGCTTTTGTTCCTTTGGTGAGCCCTTCCCTGGGACGGCAGACACCGCCATATCTGGGACTCCAGTAACCTGGCTCACACTGTTTGCCCCGCCCTGATTCCCTGAGGCCCCGCCCACCCAACTTTCAGGCCCACCCAAGCTGTTGCCAGTTGCTTTACCATAGGATTGGCCTGTCTTGGATCCTGCTTCAGCTTTTCCTAAATTCTTTCAAACAAGCAGCATCTGGTCTCAGCTAGCCCCATACCTCTCGCTAAGTAATACATAGAAACAAACACAGAGAGGCAGCCAAAATGAGGAGACAAAGAAACAGGTCCCAAATGAAAGAACAGAACAAAACTCCAGGAAAAGAACTAAGTGAAATGGAGTTAAGCAACCTAACAGATGCAGAGTTCAAAATACTGCTTATAAGGATGTTCAATGGACTTAGTGAGAACCTCAGTGAACTTAGTGAGGGCCTCCAGAGCATAAAAAAGGACCAGTCAGAAATAAAGGATGCATAGTTAGAAATGAAGGAGGCATTAACTGAAATAAAGAATAGTTTACACAGATTCAATAGTAGAGTAGGTAAAGCCAAGAAGCAAACCATCGATTTGGAATATAAGGAAGCAAAAAACATGCAATCAGAACAGCAAAAAGAAAAAAGAATCCAAAAAAATGAGGATAGTGTAAGGAGCCTCTGGGACAACTTCAAGCGTGCCAACATTCGCATCTTGGGGGTGCCAGAAGGAGAAGAGAGAGAACAAGAAATCGAAAACCTATTTGAAACAATAATGGCAGAAAACTTCCCTAACTTGGTGAAGGAAACAGACATACAAGTCCAAGAAGCACAGAGAGTCCCAAACAAGATGAACCCCAAGAGGCCCACACCAAGACACATCATCATCAAAATGCAAAAGGTTCAAGACAAAGAGAGAATCTTAAAAGCAGCAAGAGAAAAGCACTTAGTTACCTACAAGGGAGTTCTCATAAGACTGTCAGCTGATTTCTCTAAAGAAACTTTGCAGGCCAGAAGGGAGTGGCAAGAAATATTCAGAGTGATGAAAAGCAAGAATCTCCACCAAGATTACTCTATCCTGCAAAGCTGTCATTTAGAATCAATGGCCATAGAAAGAGTTTCCCAGACAAGAAAAAGCTAAAGGAGTTCATCACCACCAAACCATTATTATATGAAATGTTGAAGGGTCTTCTTGAAGAAAATGATAAAAATATATGAACCAACAAAATGGCAATAAATACATATCTATCAACAATCGAATCTACAAACAAAATGAACAAACAGAACAGAAACATTCTCATAGATACAGAGAACTTTTGTGTTGGTTACCAGATGGGTGGGGGCTGGGGGCATGGATGAAAAAGGTGAAGGGATTAAGAAGTACAAATTGCGTGTTAGACTGACAAACCTCAAAGGGAAGGGGGGTTGGGGGGTGGGAAGAAATAAACCAAAGAACTTATATGTATATATGCATAACCAATGGACACAGACAACAGTGTGGGGAAAGGCAGGAGGGGGGCAGGAATGGGGAGGAGGGGGGCAATGGGGGAAAAATGAGGAATATCTGTAATACATTCAACAATAAAGATAAGTTTAAAAAATAATAATAAAATAAAATAAAATAACAAGACCCACACTTGGTGCCTTATGTATATATCTAATAAATCACTGTTGATGGGGAAAATGAAAGGAGTGAAGAAGGGAGGCAGAGAGGGCGGAAGAGAAGAGAAGCAAAAGAGAGGAAAAATTATAAACTCAATATTCCTCATATTCCATGTAAAAAACATTACCACTTTTACTTTCTAAAGGAAAAAGATCAGACTATCAATATATTTCATCCTGACTGATTAATTCATTTATATTTAAACTATGCAAAGGTAAATGTTAGATCATTTTATTAATATTTAATGCAACATCTTTATTAAAAGAGTACAAAAATGTATAAGAAGACAATTGTTTTAGAAAGTTTGGATATGTGGTCATAGAGCCTAGGCAAACAGAAATGTCTGAGTGGTTTTGCTGAGTCCTTTTTTCTAAAGAACTTTTATGCAGAGAATTAATTCCATGCTAAACTTCCTAGCTCTATAAGACAGGAACCACAGGGGCCCACAGAAACTTGACAGCCTTTATATCCTCCCCACATCTTTCTTTAACAGGCCCCCTTGTTTTAAGGAGGAAAGGAATGTGCTTTGTCAGAGGACTGACTTTATTAGAGGTAATCCAACTACCTTATAAATTTAGAGAAAAATGTAATTTCTTGAGTTTCTAAAATACAAAGACATTAGGAAGAAATGTGAGTTTCAGACTTTGTAAAATCATTATGATTGGTTCATTTTCTAAATTTGGCTTTCAAAGGTCAGATTTGAAGATTATCAGCCATCTGCTCTTCTCTTTGTCACAAGTGGATAATATCTATTATAAAGGAGGTCCAAGTCATCTAAAATTTTATTGGTTAGGCTTAATATTATGAAAAATACAGAAATAAACTTCATACAAACTGTGAATTCCAAAATATATGCATGAATTCACAGCTCCTCAACAATTATTCTACAGCAACAATGAGGAACTTAAAAGGAGCTGAAACTAAGGATTACACATACCTTAAAATATAAACAATAAGAAACAAACAAAAAAAGACCCAGGCCAGCATGTAAGGAACTTGAAAGTCACCACTCCATCCTAATAAGCAAAAAGCTGAACAAACTGAAAAATCAACAACTCTTCTTAGGTCCATCAGAGAAGTGATATCACAGGGAAAACTGCCCTAAATTAGAGAGACTGAAAGAGGGAATACAGAGAATCACAATTTACTATAGCAGAAATCCACCACAGAAACCAGGGCCAAGGTTGGAAAACCTGATCCATGAGTGATGAACTTCTGGAGGCTCATGGTGAACCAGTCAGAGAGTTAAAAACTCCATGGGGGACTCACTTCAAGGGGTACCTCATACTTTGTGAGTTTTACATCCAGGAGCTCTAACAGGATCTCACAGTAAATATCAGAAAAAATTTTCCTCATGCAGAAGGCAAAAAATCAGTAAGGATAAAACTGAACTCAACAGCACCATCAATCACAGGATACAAATTGACAGCAATAGACAACTTCACCTTACAACAGCAGAATACACCTTTTCTTCAAGCTCACTTGGAACATTCACCATCATGTATCACATTCTGTACCATAAAACATACTTTAACAAATTTAGAAGAATAGAATTTATACAAAGTCTGCTCTCAAACCACAACAGAATTAAACTAGAAATCAATAACAGAAAGATAACTAGGAAATCCCAGAAGATGTGATTACCACCACATTTCTAAATAACACGAGTCAAAGAAGAAATCTCTAGACATTTAAAAATATTTTAACTAAAAGAAAACACAACTTATCAAAATTTGTGGGCTGCAGCAAAAGCAGTGGATCATAAACCTACATGTAAAGCACACAACTACACAACTCCTGGAAAATAACTAAGGACAAAATCTAGAGGACCTTGGGTATGGCAATTATATTTTAGATATAACACCAAAGGCACGATCCAAGAAAGAAATAACTGAGAAGCTGAATTACATTAAAATTTAAAACTTTGGCTCTGGGGAAGATAGTGTCAAGAGAATGAGAAGACAAGCCACACACTGGAAGAAAATATTTGCAAAAGATCCATCTGATAAAGTACCATTATCCAAAATATGCACATAAGTCCTAAAACTCATCAATAAGAAAATAAACAACTCAATTAAAAATGGGCAAAAGATCTGAACAGACAGTTCACCATGCAGATGATGTTTTATTGAGTTGTACACTTGAAACCTGTATGGTTTTGAGAACCAATGTCACCCCAATAAATTCAAATTTTTTTAAAAAAAAAGAAGATATACAGATGGCAAGTAAGGAAATGAAGGTATGTTGCACATCATGTATATCGTCAGGGAAATGCAAATTAAAACACCAGTGAGGTACCACTACACACCTGTTAGAATGGCCCAAATCCAAAACACTGACACCAAATGCTGGTGAAGATATGGAACAACATTGGTGATGAGTGTGCAAAGTGGTGCATCCACTTTGGAAGACAGCATGACAGTCTCTTACTAAATTAAACATACTCTTACCGTATGACCCAGCAATCATGCTCCTTGGTATGTACACAAAGGAGTTGAAAACTTATGTCTGCTCAAAAATGTGCATACAGAAAGGGATTAAGAAGTACAAATTGCCAGTTATAACATCAGTTACAGGGATGTAAAGTACAGCAAAGGGAATATAGTCAATAGTATTATAATAACTATGTATGGTGTCATATGGGTACTAGACTTATCAGGGTGATCACTTTGTAAGGTATGTAAATGTCTTATCACTATATTGTACATCTGAAACTAATATACTATCATATATCAACTGTAATTTTAAAAATTGGAAAAAAATCTTGCACACAATTGTTTGCAGCAACTTTATTCATAATTGCCAAAACTTGGAAGCAACCAAGATGTCCTTCATTAAGTGAATGGATAAATAAACTATGGTACAGCCTGGCCGGTGTGGCTCAGTGGTTGAGCATCAACCCATGCACGAACAGTTCATCAGTTTTATTTCTGGGAAGGGCACTTACCCAGGCTGTGGGCCAAATCCCCAGTGGAGGGCATGCAGGAGGCAGCCAATTGATGTTCTCTTTCATCGATGTTCTCTCTCATCTATGTTTCCATCTCTCTCTCCCTCTCCCTTCCTCTTTCTCTAAGCAATAAAGACAACATTTTTTTTAATTAACTATGGTACATTCAGACAATGGAATATTATTCAGCACTAAAAAGAACTGAGCTATGAAGCCATTAAAAGACATAGAGAAAATTAAATGGACATTATTAAGTGAAAGAAGCCAATATGAAAAGGCACATGCTGTATGATTCTAACTATATGACACTCTGGAAAAGGCAAAACTTTAGAGACAGTAGATAGCAGTTAGGGAGGAGAAAAGGATGAACAGTTATACCACAGAAGATTTTTAGGGCAGTGAAACTGTCCTGTACAATATTACAATGGTAAATACACGTCATTGCACATTGATCAAAACCTATAGAATGTACAGCACCAAGAGTAAACCCTAACATAAACTATGGACTTTGGGTGATAATGATGTATCAATGTAAGTTCATTGATTGAAATAAATGTACCATTGTTGTATAGGGAGGCTGTGCATGTGTGGGAACTGGGATATATGGGAACTCCCTGCAATTTCCACTAAATTTTGCTGTGAACCTAAAACTGCTGTTACAAATAAAGTTTATTGCCCTGGCCAGGTGGCTCATTTGGTTGGAGTGTCATCCCATACACCAAAGGTTTCAAGTTTGATTCCCTGTCAGAGTACATACCTAGATTTCGGGTTCAATCCTTGGTTGGGGCTCGTATGGGAGGCAACTGATCAATGTTTCTCTCTCACATGGATATTTCTCTCTCTCTGCCCCCTTCCTCTCTCTCTCTAAAATCAATACAACGGAGGGATGGGGAGGAGGGTGTCAATGGGGAAAAAAGGAGAAACATCTGTAACAAAAATAAATTAATAAAATGTCCTAGTAAAAAAATAAAATAAAATAAAAAATAAAAATAAATAAATAAAATCAATACAACATATACTTAGGTGAGAATAAATAAATAAAGTTTATTAATTGAAAAAATAAACAATAATGCAAAATCAATTAAAATGCATTGGGCAAGCACACATCTTTCACAAAGACTGGGATACAGATATGTTAATTTAACAACAACAAAATTTTTTGAGTATCTACCATATAGGAGTCATTGTCTGAAGTACTAGGAGTATAAAATAAAGGAAACCTAGATCTTATCTAGACTTATCAAGTGGGATGAAGATATAATCACATAATTATAACATATTGTGATAAGTGTTATAATGAAGATTTGTCCAAAGTGTTACGGAGTACAGAAGAGGATGTAGTAAAGTTTGAACATTTGATTTGTACTGAACCATGGAAGCTACCGTCTGTGATGATGAGGTATTACTACAACAAATGAATGTGTTAATTTGTACAAAGTTTACAGAAGCTTAATAGTAATATTAAAAGGAAAAACCCTAAAGACAGATCAGTGCTTTAGAATCCTCCATCTAGCTTTTATTCCCGGCTGGAATGAGAGAGTTCTCTTAACAACAAATGGTTTTAATACCCAGACATCAGCATGTAGACTGTCCTGATTTTTTTCCTTTAATATAGCTCAATGGCTCTCGATATTTAGGAAATATAAGAATTAGTATACAGGGTTATAAACATCAAAGTGTGTATATTATATTATGTAGGTAAGCTACAGAATGTTTGAGGGTTCTGACCATACAGATTTGCTGGCCTCACACGGTGTTCTCTCAGCCCTCTACCAGCTTTGTTTTAGGTGGTTTCTCAGAGGACATGGCAGTAGAACGGAATCTAACAAGACAAAATGAATTGTTTTTTAGTTAAATTTAAAAGAAAATCATTATTAGATCTTTTAAAATGGGCGATTTCATGCTTAGATTGGGATTCAAGTACCACATATAATCTAATGGAAAAATGCATAAAAATGACATTACCCCAAAAAATTCTCATCACTGAGGGTGCCACTGGTTAAAACATTTATGCATAAAATTGAAAGTCGCAAATAAGTAAGTTAAAAGGAATTTTTGGCATGAATACAAATATTAACTTACCATTGAGAGAATGGAAAAGTAGAAAATTATATCAAGTAACTATTTCTCCAACACTAGAAAATTGAACACAAACTGCTAAATTTATCTATGTCATGGCTTCACTGCCCCCCAAATCTCCATACAGCACACCCCAACCTTAGTCATGTCCGCGCTACTTTTTTAGTGGAAACTGGCTGATAATATTTGCTTTGCCCATCATGAAACTCCCCATAGACATGGTTGGTTTTATAAACAATTTAGATGGCAACATGTTGAAGTTATGATGTCAGTTTATAGTCCTGCTTATGGTTGTCCTTATGGTCAAGGAAGGAAAGAAGGAAGACAGAGAGATGCTTTATTTACTTCCAAGTTCTATAAAACAGATTAGGATTTCCCAAAATGTGTCTTTAGAACACCAATCTCACAAAATAATCCATGAAGAGTTTCAGGGACAAATGAATTGGTAAACGATACACAGCATACCCCTTCTTAGAGATTCACAAGGCACATTAAAGTATCAGAAACTTTTAGAAGTCTAATTGTAAAGATATGTGTTTTACTCTGCTTAACCAGCATTCCCAGACTTACTTGATTAGGGAAGTGAAAGGTGGAGAATATGCCATAGCAAAATATGCCATTTGAGTGTACGGATTATTTTGAGTTAAAGGCACTTGAAGAATAGCAGGTGCAAGAAGGGTACTCTAACTTACTGTGTTTCTTTCTGAAAACAGAAGCTGAAACTCCCATGTGAGAGCTGCCCTTCCTGTCGCAGGAGGAAAATAATTTTATATCGCCAGAGATGTAAGTTGAGGCCGAGAGAATTCTATAAAAACAGACCTTGTTAAAATAATTCTTATCTCCCTTTAGTCTCCCCATTTATTTTAGTTACTTTTCCACAATTGCCTATCTCTGTTCAACGTACTATAAAGACATTTCAGTTTTGCCGCTTCTTTAGATCTTTGTTTCTTATGAGGGCTGCCATGTTATGTAAAACTCATGGTAAATAAATGTGTATGTTTCTCTCCTGTTAATCTGCTTTCTAACAATTTAATTCTCAAGCCCAGCTGGAGACCCTAAGAGGTAGGGATAATGTTTTTGCCTTCTCTCCAGAACCCAATTTACTTGATGCTTACCAGCAACCACTAAGAATAACTAGTTTTCAGAACATACCATAGAGAATGCTGCACCAGAGAAAACCATAGGGGCTATTCTTGAAATGTTTCCCAATTGAAGCAGAAATTCTTACTTTACAAAATAGATAAATGATGGGACTGTTATTCAATTTTAATGAGCACTCACTATAAAATGATCTCTCTTTAAAACTTCCCTTATGCATTTAAAATAAACTAATAAACTTTCTATTTGTTTCAATTAGTTAACTTATGTGCAATTCTTTCAGAAAAATGGTAATTGAAATGGTCCTCTTAAAACCATTCAATGTCAGAATAATTCTCCCACCCAAGCATGATATGACCATAAAAAGTGAAGACTCCAGAATTAAAAATACATTAACTGATCGGAATTAAATAATACATAAATATGTTTTATTAAACACATTTTAATTTAAGTTATTAAAGTAATTTGCACAACGTAGGCACTCAATAAATTCTAGTTGAATTGAATTGAGTTGAAGGGCACTGAACTGAACTGAGCTGAGCTAAATTGCAACATAGTGTGCTTATTTCGACAAAACCTAAAGGAAAATGAGCTATAGTCTTCTGCCAACAATGTGTGCTTCTATAAAACAATTAGTTCATAAGTAATTGGTAAGTAGAGGAAGTCTACCAATGTAGAAAGAATGCAGAGGTTGGGTTGATTGATACACATTGTTTTTCAGGCCAGTGAAGCCAGAATGGTGGAGGAAAAGTATAATCTTCAGCAGGAAAGGAGAGTGGTGGTGCAGATTGGAGCCCTTTCAGTTCTAAATTATTTCAAATGAGTGCCTGCACCTAAGATCCTTTCTCCAAAGGGGTGCACCCCAGCCTTGCAATGCTCTTCTTGCTTTGTTCTGAGTTCCAGTTCCAGCTGCACTGTCTCCATGTTAGCAAGTCAGCATTTTCATTCGATTTTGCTTGCGTGTTTTTAATATTCCCTGAAGCAGCACTGCCCCAGCTGTTTTCTCTTCAGACACTGTTACTGTTTTTGTTCAAGTTCTGGTTACAAACTTGCATAGGTTTTAAGTGGTCTACACCAATTCTGTTTTCCCATAAGCTTTCTTATTATCAGTACACAATTTCTTCAGAGTAGAGGTTTTCTAGGACCATAAATGTCATATTTTTAACAAAAACTCCTGCAGTTATAAATTACTCTCTTAAAAGAATGAATGACTAGTATATTTTGATAATATAGACTATTGTTAGGTTGTTTTTCTAATCTCAAGAATTTAGGGGGACAAAAGTAGTTTGGAGTTAATCGATTATACTCCTAAACCTTCCATTTGCTCTCACCAGGTTTCTTTTTTCTATTTCCAGAAAGCATCAAGCCCATCTTAGGACCTTTGCAGATATTCTCTCTCTTGTCATTCAAGTTTCAGCTCAAATGTCACCCTTTCAGAGAAACCTTTCCTACCACCTTGCCTAAGGCTGCACTCCCCCAAACTTCTGTCTTATCACAGTCCTCTTTCATTGCCTTCCCAACACTTCACTTTTCCTGATTTTTGTTTGTGGCTTGTCATACACATGAAAGCCTGGACCATATCTGCTTTGTTAACTAGAGGAGTGAAGCCAGAGACCAGTGTGCTCACAGTGAGGGACAAGGATGGTGAAAAGGCCCTACCACCTATAGTCCACAGTCTACCTTCCCTACATATGTTTCTAGTCTCATTGTATACTTCTTTCCCTAACAGCTTCATATCACAACCCTAGCAATTATTGAAAACTTAGGAGGAACCACCAGTCTCCTAGCTTGATCTTAGGCCACACCTTACCCCTGCTGGTTCATTGATAAATCCTCAATGTCTAGGACACATCAGCTTCTGGAAGGCACTACAAAAATATTTCTTGATTGTATGACAGAATAAAAGAAAAAATACTCATTGACAAACTAAGAAATTTTTCTCTGGCCACTTAACCCTTCAATAGTTGGATCTGGTCCCTTTGTTTCCTCCCCCTCTGTGCTTTTGCACTCATTATCTGACGCTCTCAATGCATGTAGCTGAACAGACCTACCACACTTTCAAGTTCTTTTTGTTTTCTGTGTCTTCTTATGAAACATTCTTCAGCTGTTTTCTCTGTTAGCTTTGATGTTTTTTAAAAATCTGTATCAGCTAAAGACAACGGTGTAAAACAAGTAAAGTTGAGTCAAAGGATGGCTTAGTGATTCAAACAATTTGAGTACAGTGTGTTCTTGTGAAAGTAGTAGCTTCCAAATAGATAATAGATAACAGATTAAAGGATCTTAATATCCATTTTTGGAATGGGTCACGTCCATAGGGTCTTCTGTCTTTTATTGTCACAAAATAAGTGAAAATAGCCCTGGCCGGTTTGGCTCAGCAGTTAGAGCATCTTGGACCAAAGAGTTGAGGGTTCACTTCCCAGTGAAGGGCAGGGACCTGGGTTGCAGGTTCAATCCCCGGCCCCCTC
Organism: Tadarida brasiliensis; assembly: GCA_030848825.1. Taxonomy (NCBI): domain Eukaryota; kingdom Metazoa; phylum Chordata; class Mammalia; order Chiroptera; family Molossidae; genus Tadarida; species Tadarida brasiliensis. Next base: position 38,146,069 of record CM061265.1, on the reverse strand, counting down.
AGGGTCATGAGGGAGGCAACCAATCAATGTGTCACTCTCACATTTCATAATGTATTTCTCCCTTCCTCCCTCCCTCCCTCCCTCCCTCCCTCCCTTCCTCCCTTCCATTCTATCTAAAAATCAAGGGAAAATATTCTCCAGTGAGGATTAACAAAGAAGAAAAAAAAATTTAATCTCTAGGTTTATTCTTTTAAATACACCATAAAATTTATATTTTTTTCCTCATCCAACCAAGCTCCAATTTCAAAGAATTGTTCTCCAGGAAAGATGTCTACTCTAAATCTGTAAAATCAAAACTATGTTTTAGTTGGAATTAACATTTACATTATTTTTTCATAATAATAAAATTACCAATTAATCCATAAAAATTTGAACCAAACAAATAGGTAGTTTAGTCTACAAAGAACCATATGATATGAATATATATTTTATTTTTAAATCAAATTTATTATTTAGGTTGATGTCATATAGCTACAATCACAGTGATAGTTATTGTTGTAGGTGGGAATAGTATTCTTCCACAGAGAAAAGAATTTCGGGGACCCATGCATAGGAGGATATGAGCAATAGTGGCAAGATTTATTGGAGCGAAACAAAGGACTGTCCCCAGGTGCCCAATGTCTCATCCATGACTCCATCTCAGCTCCATCTCACTGTGGAAGAAGTCCAACCTCTGGGGCCTCAGACCTGCACCTGTGCCTGTCAGGCCCAGGAGGGCCAAGACCCAGAGATGCAGAACTTTTCTGTGTCTCATTTCCCCGTCTGTACATCTGCTGCCAAGGCCTAATGGTGCCCAAACCAAGACCCACACTGCGCTGCAGCCCATAGGGCTGCCAGGCCCACACAGCTGCTTTGGAGAGAGAGCACATGAAGGGACGAGCCCTGGGAACTTTGTTAAGCTTTGATTATATCTTCTTGGGTTTGAGGAAGAGTAATCTCTTTCAAACTAACCAGTCTTCTTTCTAATTCTTCGTGGGCTATACTGGTGCCTCCCCCTATCCAATCCCTTTCCAGGGTCTTCAAAGGTTTCCTGCCCTTATCTTATCCAGTGTTGTCCCCAGACTTTCCCAAGCTGGACTCCTCCCCTTCATGGTCTCCATTTGGCTTCTACTGCGCATGCCTGAGCAGAGGACTTTCCCCTCCTGTTTTATCCCGCCCCCTGTTTTATCGGTAATCCTGGCTAACAGGCTCGTTGTTCCAGGTGAGATTGGAAAACCAATTCCTGCTTTAAGATGAGCATCCTTTGGTGAGGATGTGGCTGTCCCCTGGGGAGTTGTGAAGCTGCCACTTCCTAGCCAATCGGCCTTAATGTCTGATTACAATCACTCCCTTCCTTTATCAATAGCTAACTAGCTCCCTACACTAACAGTATGGGCACTGGTTATGGCTGGTACTTTTTTTCATTCACCTAATATCACTGAATAATTTGATTCATGAGCATAATGTATAAATTTAATACAGATGAATATTTCTGTCTGATGAATGTATGAAAGTTCAGGTTCACGGCACTTCGTTCTAACTCAACAGAAGCTTAAAGCTCCAGGAGCTCCCACAGTGGCTTCCCTGTCTTATTTTAATAGAGCTACTGAGTCGTCATCCTGTACCCTGCCTCGCACACGGGAAGAGCCTTTGGTTCTCTGAATAGTATTTTCAAATGTAAATGTTACCTATAAAACTCTGAGCCTAATGCAGCTGCAAATAAAAAAAATAAAAATAAAAAGGCCAGGAAATCGAATGTCCCCACTGCAGTAAAAAATGAATTCGCTGTGACTGAAGCATTTTTTATTAACCGGTGCCATGGGGACTAGGTGGCTTAGCTGCAGAGAAATTTCCCAGTGGTTGCCAGGCACAAATCAGCCCAACACTAATGAATCTCATCCTACTTACCTCACTTCCAAAACCATTATATAAATTGGTTCAGATTGACATGGAGGATAAACACAGTGAGCAGGCTAAGGGATAAAGAAAAAAAGGCAGGGAGAGCTTGGCATTCATGCACACTGGCCATTCCACACACAGAAGTGTTCACCAGATCCTCCGCATAAATATAAGCTAATAAACAACAGCGAGCTATTGTTATGTTAGTCTTATTATTTGATGATACTGAAAGGTAATACTTACTGAGCTGATAAGACGTATCAGGCTTTGTTCCACCAAGTGCTAAGTACGGTGCCTGACAAGGCACTGCCATCAGCTCCACTTGAGAGATAAGAAGGTGGAACTTGAAGAAGCGAATTGTCAGGGATCACATAACCAGCAAACAGCAAACCCTGAACTCCCTGCTTCGACTCCAGAGTCTGTTCCCTCACTGTCATAATATACGACTACGTGGTACAGATCAATGCTACACTTTAATAGGGGTGAAAAGTATTCGTTTTCTTCCAGTGATGTCAGGGCATGTGCTTTCCTCTTCTCAATGGAGGAAATATGAGCAGATATCTAAAATAATATCCTTATTCAATTGTGTGTTATTCATGCGCTTAGAAACATGAGAATAAGATCATCTGTAAGGTCTTTCTAGTTCTCCAGTTCTTCCTGATTTTCATCCTGAGTGAGTTTTGCTATAACCAAGTCCAATTCCTTCACCCACAACAGAAATACAGCCATCATCCTGGTTCAGCATGTATTAAAATAACTAACAGCTATTGTGAAAATTAGATACCCCCCTGCCAATATTTTCTAAAATTCCAGACATTTTAATCTTCTTGTGTTTTCTAAAGTGCAGCCTTATTTCCTTGTGTATTTCCAAAGCTCATGGGTCAAACTGTAAGGAAGGTGGAGTCTGGCCATTGAGAGAGCCTACGTAAGGACATCTAGGGAAGCCTGGGTAAAGTCTACATAAGGCCATATGCCCCAAGAGAGCAAACCAAGGGACACAGAGGTGGTCAGGGTCATAGCCCTATAAGTATTGATTCATGGATGTAAAAAATTCAAAAAGAGTTGTTTACAGAATGCTCTCAAAGCCTTTGTGGCTCTGTAAATCAAATTTATCTCTAATAACTACTTTAAATCAAATAAATATTCAATTGTTATAGTTGTTACCTCCTAAATGAAAATCAATTACTCAGTTTAGTAAGGTTTTTTAACTTGGTCTGATCTACCTAGAAACAATGCAAGGCCAGCAAAGCCCTGGTCAAAGAGGCAAGTCCGTTTGCCCTCTCTGCAGATTTTTTTAAAAAGCTAAAAAAAAAATTGATGTGGAGAAATGGTCCATTTTTAATTGAAATATACCATATTGTAAAGTGTACATATCAGAAATATACAGCTTAATGAATCTTTACATATGTATAACCCCATTTCAATCATCAATTTTATACTCATACTGACATCTTGGACATCTCCAGCACCAGAAGCTTCCCTTGTGCCCCCTCCAGGTCAATACCCCCCACCAGGGATAACCACTATTCTAATCTTTATTCTCATGGATCCATTTTACATGCTTTTGAACTTTAAAACAAAATGGAACCACCCAGACACAGATACAGTATGCATTCTTTTGTATCTGGCTTTTTCTACTCAACATTGTTTTTAAGATTAATCCATATTGTTGCTTAGATCAATAGTTCATTTCTTTTCATTGTTATGCAGGTATTCTGTTCTGTAGAAGGATATTTAAGTTGTTTCTAGTTTAGGGCTGCTCTGACTCATGGTGATAATGAATATTCTCATGCAGTTTCTGTGGGGCAATGCCCAGGACTGACATTGCTGGACCATATATATAGTTACCCTTAGTAGATGCTGTCAAACAGTTTTCTAAAGTAATTGTACCAATTTGACTCCCACTAGCAGTGTATGAGACTTCGAATTGCTTCACATACTTGACTGGTGTATTGGTTTTTAAATTAGCTGAAGGCAAGGACCTTTCTCAAAATCTCCTATGACCTCTGAATTTGTTGTCGTTCCACAAATCTAATTACAATCTTTATTTCCCAGAATTAAAGCAACCAGAAATGTTTGTTCAGATAGTTAAGTCTGAAATCAAAGAAATGTAAAGAAGTCTTCTTTTCTTCAGATCAAATATAAACATTTTCTGATAACAGTGACTGTCTAATGGAGAAAATAATTGGTGTTTTTATTAGATGTGTATATGAGAGTTTTACACTTGCTTGTTTAACAAAAGTCTGTGTTCGAGCTGGCTGGCCGACAATGGCTTTCCGCAAGAATTAAGCAATTAGATGATTCTATTTTTTCCTTTGCAAACAAACTTGCTGTCGGCCAGCACAGTGGGGAATGAGAGCCCCTCCTCTGCACGCGAAGTCCCTGCTTTGTCCCATCCATCTTCATTAGCCATCACAGGGCTAATATAAGAAAGTTCGCTTTCGGCAATTTATTCTTGAACCAATTTGATGATGAAGTTTGTGCACGAAAGGCCCATTTGTCAAAAATATAGAACGCACATTGCTGGGAGACAGAACGTCTTGATAAAGTGGCAGATAAATAAAACATTCCCTGAAATTAACAGATAGGTCCATGTCATCTCACATTCATTTAAGAGCATACAGACACTGCATTTCTCTAAAATTTTTACAAAATAACTTGCTGAATACATATATATATATATTCAGTAGTCAATGGAAAGCCAACAGATAGTTTGGGCAAAAGAGTGACATGGTTGAAGCTCAATTTGGGGTGTAAAGAATAGATTAAGGCAGGAAGACACTAGAAGTGGAAAAATTCCCGCACTTCATCAAATCAAGTTCAAAAACCTATGGTAAGAAGCACCACTGTTTGATTTAGCATTTTTTTAAAATGTCCAAGACAGAATCTATTGGGAGACTAGAAGTGGACAATGTGGACTCCGTCCTTGAGGAGCATCTGTCGTAGTAACAAAAAGTAGAAAATGTGATAAAGAATTAAAGTGTGATAGGGGAAAAGCAGAATAGAAGAATAAAAAAACAATCTAAAACTTGGCACTGGTCTAAGAAGAAAAAAAAAAAACTTCTCTTAAACTTTGAACTACAAAGCAATTCTTATATAAATTGGTGGTCTGGATCACACTATCAGTGTGATCCAAAAAAGCCTCACGCCGAATGTAAGAGAAAGGACAAAAGAGACACTGTAGAGATGGAATTATACAACTTGGCAAACAGTTTCATGTGGTAGGGGATGAAGGCAATGAAGGAGAGGGAGCAGTCAAAGAACCTGAGAGCTGGATCCGCAAGGCCTGGCAGACGGGCAGTGACCGTGGCAGACAGAGACGTCGGGAGTGCAGGCTGTTTGGGAAGGGCCATGAGTGTACTTTTGTCCAGGTTGCATTTTAACTTAGCATTTTCCATTTTCCCAGATAGTGATTTATAACCGTCAAATGGAAATACAAATAAAGAGTTTAGGGTTAAAATATTTTTGAAACATTGCTGTTTGGATAGAATTTTATAGACAAAGCTGTATTACACATGCCTCATTTCCTTTGTGCAAGAGTAATAGCAGATATTGAAGAACTAGATGTTAAAATAGAGGAACTTTCATGTTTTGCTCTCTATACAGGGGTGGGCAAAAGTAGGTTTATAGTTATTTATAAGGAAAATAATACAATTAATAAAAAAATACAAATATTCACCACTGTAAACTTTCTTTTGCCCACCCTGTATATTCACATTATTTGACTTTTTATAATTATCATGTCCTCATTAAGTATTAGGTAATCTTAAAAGCTTCGATTTAAAATAGTATGTGGCACTACAAACATAGATTGAGGTATCACTGGCATAAAAATGACTAGAAGATTCAGAAAAGGATATAGTGGAACAAAGACACAAATATAAAATGATAAAGTAAGTGGTCTGAGAATCAAGCCTGGGAACATATTCTTAGACAATGGGAAGAAAACAAGTCCAAGGACAGAAGAAAATACCTGTCCGAAAGCTAAATGGAAATCCAATAATATGCAGCATCACATAAAACAAAAGGAAACTGGGGGAGGAAGACAGCAACAAATTACCATGTGTCAAACATTGTGTTCGTGATATACCAGATAGTTGCCATTTGTTGAAGATTCATTATACATCAGAAATATGCTGAAAATTTTAAAGTAATAATTGTATCTTATCCTCCTAAGTAGCCTAAAGGTATATATAAAAGTCCTCTTGGAGATAAGAAAACTGAAGCTCAGAAAAGCTAAAATTTTAAATTTCATATCTAGTTCAGTTGAAGATTCAAAGTTCAAAGATCAGCATTTCATTGAGTGAAGGAAGTGAAAACCCAATGCAAAAAATTAAAATGCAAATAAAGCTTTGGCAGCTAAGAAAATAAGAGGTTTTTTCTTTATTGATTTTAGAGAGAGAGATAGAAACATCAATGAGAGAGAACATCGACTGGACACCTCCTGCATGCCCTCCACTGGGAATCGGGCCTACAACCTGGGCATGTGCCCTGACCAGGAATCGAACCGGCAACCTCTTGGTTCATGGGTCGATGCTCAACCACTGAGTCACACCAGCCGGGCAAAAGTTATTTTTTAAAGTGGCATTGAAGAGAGAGCTATTTATGATTGAAGAAGTAAAAGAGGGTACACAATGAATGGAGTGATGTTGTGAAAGAGATGGAGTCATGGCCGTAGTGGAAAGCCTAGTCTCAGAAGATATTGCATCCTGAGAGAAAGAAGTGAAAAAGAGAGAGAGAAAGAGAACCTCAGTGGAATGAACTGAGAGAGTTTCTCCTGAGTGGCTTCAAACAAGAGTGGCTGATACAGAGTTGGGGGCTTGAGGAAAGCAGAGATATTAAACAATCACTCTGAGAAATGTGATAGAAAGTCAACAGCAACATGTGATCAAAACGTTGCTGAGTGGCACAAGTCTGATTGAGAAAATAATGTGAATTTTATGGATACACTTATCCAGATTTTTAACTTTATTTAGCAACCTGTAATAGTCTAATATTCTAAGGAGTCGCTTATAGGAGATAAAAAGTTTATCACTACAATATGAGTGGTGAAGCGAGATATCAGGTAGGGCCCTGAAGCTTATGATGTCTTAAATCAGGCCCTAGATCTGTAACCTGCTATCTCTATAGCCTTGGGAATTTTATTTCATCTCTAAGCCTCAAAATGTTAATCTGTAGAATGAAGATATTCATAATGCCTACCCCCGTGAATTGTTATGAGAAATAAATGTTTGCATAGCACAGTATTAGCACACAGTACATAACCAATATTAAATCATGGGAGAATTGAGAGAAGTGTATCAAAGGACTGAACCATGAGCACAAGAGCTAGTTAAGGATGAATGATGGAGAAGACAAAAAGACAAGAGGTTGTTGTCAGAGCAGGAAATTTCAGAATTTGAGATCTTGCAAGCAGAGCAGGTTTGACTGATGACGTGTAAAGTCAAACCAGGTGATTAAACCTTTTTTTTTTTTTAATGGAGGTCATGGAACTGAGGCATCTGAAAATCAGGGAAGAATGTATAAAGATGTCCCCAAGGGAGGGTAATGAGGAAGACAGAGAGGCAGATAGGTGACGCATAAAATCATTAAGGATGGTATGAGAAGGATGCTGTTATTGGTAACTAAGAAAAGGAATAAGAGAAAAATGGTATAAAGGAACCTTCAATGAAGAAATTGCTAATGGAGAGTAAGGAATGTATAAAACTCTCTGGGAATGGAATGTGAGAAAGGTAATGTCAAGAATTCGGAAGGGTTCTAAGATTTTGTGTTACTTGCCTGCCACAGGTTCATAGGTGTTGGCAGAAGACATAAAACTCCTTTATAGCATTCTATGCATAGCTTTATATACATATTTGATTGTATAGCAATAGCAGTGACCAGAGTATTGTTATTTTCTTGTGTCATTTTGGGAGACTTAATTTGTAAGGAGTGGGAAGGGGGCATTAAAAGGAGACATCTGCACACTCCGTGGGTTGAAAATACAGGAGAGGAACCATGAGCTTTGGGAACCCAAAGCTTTAATGATAGGCAGTCAACATGCCCAACTTTTGCTCTGAAGGGACACACTACCTCTGTCTCCCAAAGCTGTGTGCTCTACAAGTATCCTTGAAAAAATACTCCAGAACACAGACAGCCAGTGCCTCTGCTGACGAGATAGGCAGGAACGGAAGAGACTCCTGGAGAACTGTCTCTATGAGTATCTCTTCCTATTAGGAAAACATGGAAAGAAAATATTGTCAGAGAAAATCGAGCTCCCATTAATGCAAGAAGAGAAAAAATAGTCACCATATTTATACAAGTTTAACCTCGTTTCAATGACAGTTCCTTCTCCTAGGGATTATTTTCCCTCTATGCTAGTATGTTAGAGCTTGGGGCTTATTTCACTTAGAGATCCCCTCTTTAGCTCCCACACTCATCCTCACCTATAAGAGTCAGTGTTTCTCAGGCTCCTTGTTTATTTATTCAATGACTATCATGATAAAACATCCTGCTTCTATTTATAGAAAAGTTATTCTGCTGCTTAGAGAATTCTGGCACTGTTACATGACTCTCTTCTGCTATCTGTTCATTTGTGCATTAAATTACACCAAGCTGTACTCTTAGCCTCTTAAAAGAAACACATTTCTTGGAAACTTCCAAAAGTGACATGGAAATTCTGTTTCTCGGAGAGTTCAGTTAAAGAACTAGAGCTGAGTTGTGTATGTTTCCTCAGGCAGTGAAAGCGAGGGATGGTGGAAATTTGGAAAGAAAAAACATCATTATAAATTTGTAAAATCGCATATTAAAAGCATCCTACCAGCATCTTCTTCGATCATATAAAACATTAAAACTGAATCCACAGCAAGTGAACTTACTTATATAAATAATTTTACCCACGTGATACCATAGCTTTGCAAAACACAGCATTCTTTTTCTGCATAATACCAGAAAATCCCCTAAAAAGTAAAAGTTTAGGTACAAATCCATATTTAATCTGCTTTGTGAAAAACATCTGGATTTTTACCATTAACTACTCCTAAACACTGAATGGGCCCAATGTCTAAAAGAGTGACAGTGTTTTACTTTTCATCTGGAATATGCTATCAACTCCTGTTATCTTTCTTACCCATCTAGAAAGAGGCTAAGAATTTACTCTCCCTTTTAGACAAGAACAGTTTCCTTTTTCTACAAGGCAATAATAATGGTTACTATTCCCAGCCTGACTGTGTGCTAGCTATCAATGAAAAACCAGAGCCTGACAGTCGGTAAAGCAGTAAAAACAGATTTTTATTCAGGACTATTCAATAGGAGAAAAGAGATCTCAATATAGAACTGAGTTCAGTTCCAAAGACAGCAAGGAAAATGCGGGGATTTATAACCAAGGAGAAGAGTGAAGGGGTTAACTAACCACATTCTTGCTGAAGGCAGGCCAGAATGATCAGATATCACCTGGGCGAGGGTGGGGGTGAGGAATTTGATCAGATATCAAGGGTCTGGTATTCTGGCTAAACTGACTTGACAGGATTCTTGCTAAAACTGGACTCTACAGGGATGGAAACAAAACCCCAAGGGTCAGATTTAGTCAAGCAGAGGGCTCAGAACAGTCCAACTAAAGTTTGGTCAAGAAAAGGCGCTCTTCTAAGCACTTCACATACATTAATTAATTTAACCGTCACAACAATCCCTTGTAGCACACTGGTGTTCCCAAGAATTTTTAAAACATGCAATACCTGACTATTTAGTCAGGACACTTCCTTCTTTTCCCTTAGGTTATCAAATAAAAATTTTTAAATGACAGCAGCAAACACAGTAGCCGTCTGGTGTAAATGAATCAAAATTATACCAATTTTTTTTGTCAGAGCAGCAAAAAATATATTTTTTGGTGTGCTGCAGAATTTTAGTAATTAGTTTATGTGTGTCATGAGATAAAAAAAAAGGGGGGGGGGTTTGAAAATTGCTGCCTTCAGGCATATTTTGTTACTTTTCATTAAAGATATGGAAACTGAGGCACAGAGAGGTTAAATTTTTTGCCCAAGGTCCCAGGGCTTGTAGGAAGTAAAGCCAAGATTTGAATCCTGGTTCTAAACTGTGTATGTCTTACAAGGACAGTATTACTATGACATTTATTGAACTCTGTCAAGTCACTGGGATGAGATTGCTTTGCATGCTTTATCTCACTGAGACCTGAAAAGAACCCTGTGAATTTGGCCTCACTATTAGCCCATAGTATAGATGAGAAAACTGAGGCTTTAAAAGGTCAACATAAGTCATAGAGCTAGTAAGTGGCAATGGTCACATGACTAGTAGTAGCAAAGGTGGGAATAAAATCAAGGTTTTTTACTCCAAAGCCCTTTCTCCTAACTTTCTTTTCCTGATCACTTTTTTTCCATTTAATAAATATGTATAACCTGGCCAGTGTGGTTCAGTGGACTGAGCATGGTCCCATGGATTGAGAGGTCCTGGTTTGATTCCCAGTCAGGGCACATGCCCAAGTTGTGGGCTTGATCTCCAGTAGGGGGCGTGCAGGAGGCAGCTGATCAATGTTTCTCTCTCATATCAATATTTCTATATCTCTCTAAAAAAATCAATAAAAAATTTTAAAATATGCATAAAACTTCTACTAGGCACTGTGCAAGGCACTAGGGCTATAACAGTGGAAAAGAGTACCCTTCCTCACCTTGACAGAGCTTAGTATGAGAAAGACAAGAAACCTATGTCAATTGCAGCCTAGTATTATAGATGTTGAATAGCACAGGGTGCTGTGAGAGAAGACAGGAAGCACTTGACCCTAGTTTAGAGGACTATGGAAAGCTTCCCAGAAGTCACAGATGGCTCCGTGGAAGAAGCAATATCTAAACACAGTTCTGTATCCCCAAAGAAACCTGTGGAATGGGCAAGAGTTAGCCAGGAGACCAAAAGGTAAGGGAAATGTGTTCCAAGCTGAGGAAAGAGCAGGCGCAATGACTTCAAGGCCAGAGTGGGCAGGTAGAGCACAGGGTAGAAGCAACACATAGTGATGTGCTGGAGAGGCATGAGGAAATAGGATCACGAAGAATCTCGTCAACAACTGAAGAAATCCACATGCAATTCTAAGAGCAGCAGAGAACCACTAGAGATTCCATGCAAGAAAATAGCACTTCAATTTGTCTACTAGGAAGACCACTCAGGTTGCATCATGAGGCTTAGTCTCTGGAAGGGGAACTAGACTGATCAAAGGAAGGCCAATTACAAGATGGTTGCAGGAAGACAGACAAGCAGGAAGCGGCAGTTACAAGAGTGAAAAGTGAATGGGTTTAAAAGTCTTGCCCTAGCCAGTGGGGCTCAGATGGTTGAGCATCATCCTGTTATCAGTGGAAGTGAGGTATGCCCTCCCCCACTGGGTGCTTGGGGTGGGGTCCTTACAATATCTTGAGAAAAAGAATTTTCTGAGACCCACACAGGAGGATGAGTGATTTTTATTTGTGTGAAATTACATCCCTGGGTTTCCAAAGTCCCATTTCCCCTAATCCAGTCCTGGAAAATGTGCAACGGGATTTAGTAGAGCTAGAAACAGAACAAGGGTCCAAAGTTTCCTTTCCATGGTGGAGATGAGTCCAGAACAATAACAGGTTAATTGTAGTCCACTAATCCATTGTGTGGGGTCCACATGGCCATGAGCCATGTGGGCGAATGCAGGAGTGTGAGAGTCCCGTAGGCCAGGAGTCAACCAAGAGGAACCAGGAGTGTAAGAGAGCAACTCCTTTGTTTAGGGTTTTAAATATCTCAAATCTTCCTGTGCTTGCAGCAGCCATGCCTATTCTGGCCAATGACCTGTTCCAAGGTATGACTGGCTGGCAAGTTCCTTCCCTATGTCACCCAGACTTTACTGGGCATGCATCTGTTCTCCCTCTGTCCAGTCCCTTCTCCCAGCGATCTGTGGGGAATAGACCCGGGGAATATTAAACTGCAGCTTCCTGGCAAAGTTACAAAAATGGCATGCCTATATTATTTGGCTTTCCCTTTGTTCCTGTCCTGTTATTAGTAACTGGATTAATTACAACGGTATCAGTCCCATGTACCAAGAGGTTGCCTTGTGGGCTCAATCCCCAGTAGTGGGTATGCAGGAAGCAGCTGATTGATGTTTCTCTCATCAATGTTTCTGTCTTTCTTTCTCTTCCTCTCTCTCTCTAAAATAAATTTTTAAAAACATATTTAAAAGTGATTCCCAAAGTTATTCAAAATTTCCAGAACTTGGGAATTGGTAGGCATCAGAGGAGGAATCAGAGAACATGTAGATTTCTAGCTTGGAAATTTATTCAAAGAGGTAGGCAATATAAGAAACATCAGGCTTAAGAGAGAAAATAATTCCTCTTTGAGAAACGCTAAGCTGTATATACTCAGGGGACACATAGGTAGAAAAGTTGCTTAAATGGTTGGTAAGATTGGAGCTCAGGGAATTCTGAAAATAAAGATGTGGGAACCATCTTTATGCAAATAATAGTTAAAGCACTAGGGCTTATGAGATCACCCAGAGAAAGAATGTAAAGTAAGGAGAAAAATAAGTCCAAGAGAAAACAAGTTTTTAAACTGATGGTTGCCAGGCAGGAGGGAATTTGGGGGGTTGGGTGAATTAAGAAGTCCAAATTGGCAGTTAGCATATAGGCATAAGAATATAAAGTACAGCATAGGGAATATAGTCAATAATATTATAATAACTATGTATGGTCTCAAGGGGTGGGGGTACTAGACTTATTGGGGTGATCACTTTGTAAGTTATATAAATGTCTAACTACTATGCTATACACCTGAAACTAATATAATATTTAATGTCAACTGTAATTAAAATTTTTTTTATTTTTTTTTTCAGTTTGAAAAATAAAGGTCAAAAAGAGAAAGTTTCCAAAGAGACTGAGAAAAAATGGCTTGAGAGGAAGGAGGAGAGCCAGGTGTGGGAGTAATGGGGGTCAGGAAAAGAGACTTTAAGGAGGAAGGAGTGACCACCATGCACACTGCTGCTGAGAGGACAAGTAAAAGAGAACTGAAATCATGTCCAGTGGTTTCACCAAAACAATTTGCAGCCTAGCCCCGGCCGGGTGGCTGTTTGTTGGAGTGTCGTCCCATAAACCAAAAAGGTTTCAGGTTCGATTCCCAGTCAGGGCACATACCTAAGTTGCAGGGTTTGATCCATGGTTGACTCAGGTACAAGAGGAAACTGATCGATGTTTCTTTCTCACATCTATGTCTCTTTCTCTCTCTCTTCTTTTCTCTCTAAAAATCAATAAAAACATATCCTCAGGTGAGGATTAAAATAATAAAATGTGCAGCCTAGACAGGTTGCCAGAAGACAACTGCTCTTATTGTTTTTGTAAAGCATTGAAGAGTTTATACTAACTTTCTGGGCTTGATGATGCGCATGGGTGATGGCAACAATAGGAGGTAGAAAGAGTTTTCAGATTAACAAAGAGTTTGGAGGTCAAAGGCTGAGCACCAAGGACATAGGCACTGCCTAGAAGCAAGCTTGTGGTGGAGGGACTAACAGTGGGAGACTGCCAAAGTTTGATTCCCAGCTCTGTCTCTTAGAAGTTACCTAACTTCTCTGCACCTCAGTTTCCTTATCAGTGAAACACTTTGTTGTGAGGTTTAAATGTGTTCACTGGTTTAACAGTTATAAACAATGCCTAGCACACAATAAGAATATTGTGTTAGTTTTTAATATTTTCTGGGAACTGTGTAAACCTTCAGAATTCAGTGAAATCTTTGAGAAGATGGGCTGCCAGAACCAACTGAGATTGGATTCTCTCCAATCTGGCAAAAAAAAAAAAAAAAAAAGTGTTTAGAGATAGACTTACTTTGAGCTCAAAGAAAAAAGGGGAGGGAGTGTGGAGAAAGAACTGGTTATATCAATACAGGAAGCAGCAAAGTCTGTGAACATAGACTAGGGGTTGGAAAACCACTGCCCACAACTTGGTGTGTAAATAAAAGAGCCCTGCCCATTCCATCGTGTAGTGTCCGTTTTCCCACTATGACAGCAGTGTTGAGTAATTACAACAGAAACTGTAAGGCCCTCAAAGCCTAAAATACTTAGTATCTGGTCCTTTCCAGTAAAAGTTGCCAGCCTTTAATATAGTCAATACTTTCAAAATACTATGAAAACACCTAGAGAAAAACAAATGAAGCACTGGGGAATTTAATTCACTGTGGAGTCTACAAGAATCCGTTGAATGATTTGGCTGCCCCAAATTGAAATTGAATCATAGTTGGAGTGCTAGAAATATAGGATCCAGGATGATGGAGGAAACAGTTGACCAAGCTGGTAATACCATGTTGAGCTGGGAGCAGCACTGTCCAAACAAACTTTCTGCAGTGATGAAAATGAGCTAATGCTGCACTGTCCAACACTGTAACCTCCAGCCATCTGTGGATATTGTTTGACTGAAGAAATGAATTATACTTGTATTTAATTTTAATTAATTTAAATATAACTAGCTACATGTGGCTAGTGGTTACCATATTGAATAGTACAGATATAAAGTATTCAATATCACAGAAGTAATTTTATAATAAAAAGAAAACAATTTAATTTAATAGACCCTTTTTAGTGCTTTATTCAGGGGATACAAAAGTAAGATTCAGTTAACATCTAGCAGGTAGGTAGATGCCCACAAAACTAAAATACAAGGGTATAAATATCATAATAACAGATAAATAACAATTGAGTGTTCACGATGTGCCTGACTTTGGGCAAAGTTCTCAACATTTACTATTTTATTTAACCCTTCAAAAACTCCATAAAATAAATATCATCCTAAATTTCATATTTTTTTAAAAATTAGCTGTACAAAAACTAAGTAGATTTACCAGACCACAGGTGATAATTGAACTGGATTCAAACTTAAATCTGCTTGACTCAAAAACCAAATGTGCGCCCGGCCGGCGTGGCTCAGTGGTTGAGCATCAACCCATGCACCAAGAGGTCCCTGGTTCGATTCCTGGTCAGGGCACATGCCCAGGTTGTGGGACTGATCCCCAGGGAGGGGCATGCAGGAGGCAGTCAATCGATGTTCTCTCTCATCGATGTTTCTATCTCTCCCTCTCCCTTCCTCTCCCTCTAAAATCAATAAAGAAAATAAAATAAAATCAAAACCAAATGTGCTTTCTAAATAACAGAATATGAATAATATGCCATTGAAATACAAATGGGGGAGAAATACATTCTGTCTTTGAAGGGTCAGATTTATTTCTAGGGTAGGGAAGGCCAAAGACTGCTAGAGAGGATGAGTGACATCTGAACTGAATCTTGGAAAAGAATGAGTTCTCCACAATAAACACCCTCCTGCCCACGCCCTTTGTTTCCTGCTGTCACTCTCTGGATAAATTAAACTAGGCACTTGGGCTTGCATTGCCATTGTTGGATGACCCACTTCCCCCAAAATGTGAACCCAGGTGGCCCAAGAGCAGGTGATTTACAAGAGCGACAATAGTGCAGGAGCTTCTCCACAGCCAACCCAAAACGTGTGCCTCTAGGCACCACCACCTGTGAGTTTCTAAGCCAAAGCTTTCTCCCAGTTGAGCAAGAAGCTGGGAAGTAGCAGAGCAAAGGTCTGGTGACCTTTCATCCCTTCCAGATAGTAGACCCCGAGAAGAAACATTCATTTGATGGGAAGCCCAAGAAGGATTTATCTGCTGAGATGGACTCCCCATGGCCAACTGAGCAACCAAACTTTATAAATAATAACAGCCAGCAACCATTTGCAGACAGGGATTTCTCATCCCCGACTGAACTCTCTGCTTCCCGCACTATGTCCTGCTTGTTTATACCACGGTCTGAGTCAACCAATGCAGGGAAACCCTAGTTTCGTCTTTCTACCAACAGGCTGAGATCTGTCCTGTCCACTCAGAACTGCACAACTTGAATACCTCATTTACATAAAACAGACCTAATTGAGAACCTGGGCAAGAACTTTCACATAAAAGATGACCTCCCCTTTGTCTGGGTGGAACACAGGCTGCAGCTCCTTTTGCTCAAATAAATGCTTCTCATTCTTTATTACAGTCTAAAGTTAATTTTGTTTGCAAAGATAAAAAGAAAAGATCATTCAAGGCAAGGGAGAGCAGCATGAGGAAAGGGGCAAAAGCATTGTGGGTACAGCATGGAATCATGATCTTCAGTAGGTTAATTCTTGTGTTTCTTCTATAGGCTACATACTGCTATGCTATATGTACACATTATTCTAAGCATCATAGAAGATAAATTTTTTTTAAATGATCAAGATATGATCCCTGCTCTTCACAAACACACAGTCTAATAAAGAAGACCAACAAATACACAATCAGGCTGGTTGAAGGAACAGTTAGTTACAAACTACCCTGAGAGATCAGGGATTGAGCCTCTAAATCACTGGGGAATGTGATAAAGCCTCAGCATAAGTGAGCTTTAGGTTTGTATCAAGTATAAGACATAAACAGGGATGGGGGGGGGGGGGGAGCGACCAGAATGGTCAATGAGATGCTAATAGAAGGAATTTGTGAAGAATCTGGAGATGTTTAACCTGAAAAAGGTCAAGGTCAACAGCACAAGACTTCTATCTCTTAACATATAAGGAAGGTCATGGAGAAAAAGCATTAATCTTGTGCTATATGACCTTAGGTAGCAGACGTCACACCAAAGGAGGAAAACTCTAGATGGCAGATTTTGGTTTCACATACAACTTTTTCTATTAACAGATGACAAGTTTCTCTCCTTGACTAAACTGTGGTCAGGCTCCTCTGAACTGTTACGTTGACTAGGCCCAAACTTGGGCTCTATGCTTGGCACAGTCTTAGCAAGAATACTGCTGGGTCAGTTTAGTGAAAATTCTCCACCCTTAATATCTGATCAAATTCCTGATGCATCTTCTTCTATTTTTTTATTATCCTGGCCTGCCTTCAGTAAGAATACTGTTAAGTCATTTTAGCCAGAATCCCCCTTATCCTTAATGTTTTCTCTTAGTAATTTTCCATCCACACTGTTCCTTGTCTTTGTTGTATTTGGAATGGAGCCTGGCTCGAAACTGAAGTCTCTTGCAATAGTTCCTGAATAAAATCTGCCTGTACCACTGTAACTGCCGTCCAGCTCTGGTTTTCTTTGACACAGAGCAGTCTGGAAATAGCATGAGTTGCCTCAGGAAGGCATCACCTGTAGAATAGTTCAAGAAGAGGCGGGGAAAAGACAGTAATTATACAGGTTGTCCAAAGATGTTGATCTAGATTTAAAGCTGATCTCGTGACCCTGATACGCTGGAATAGTAGCATAGTTCCAGCATCAACATTCTATCAGTTTTTCTTATAGCTCAATTGGAATCACTTTTCCGATAAGTTCTTAAAATCAAATTGGAGTTGTGTATATGCATTCACAACAATTTATTTGCAATAACGTAGAAGTACAATTAGTTATTCATAAAGAAATTTATTATATTCTCCAAATTTATTTTCCTGGTAAATCTCATTCTGATACTAAAAAAAATTTCCCTAGCTTGAATGATATTATATACTTCAGAAAGCAGCACCCAGGATCTCTGGACTTCAGATTCATGGTCCTGACCTTTTTAGAACAATCTTAGATCCCTAAACAAAATGTCTAATATAGTATGAAATAATAAATTAGCATTTCTTTTCAAGTATTCTATCATTCAGACTTTCACTACTCCATAATGCTAGCCTTCTTGCACATTCTCACACTTCCTTTACTGATTTACTTAGCTGTCACTAAGATCCATCCAGCACCCTTCCTCTGCTCTACATGATCAGAGGTTGATCCTAGGCTCCCTTGACAAGTTCTTGTCAGGTTTGGCCAGTGGGAGGCACTAGTGAGAGACTGGGAAACAAGAGGATGGGAGGAGGGCAGAAAACAGTCACTCTCTCCCATTCTCATTCTCTCTCTCTCTCTCTCTTTCCCTCCCCCTCTTTCTGATTTGGATGGTATTTCCAGCAGCAACTTGTCCCTTCTGCAGTCTGCCCTTACCATGGTTACTGCTCCTGCCGGGCTGCTGGGCCCTTCGAGTTCTGTACCAGGAGTAGGGTGACCAGGATACAGCTCCTATTTTTGCTAATCTCTGGGTTGCCTCTCTGTCCCCTTTGTGTGTGTGTGGCAGAGGTGGGGAGGGTAAAACATACAGAACATAATGTCCCCTTTATTCTTTAGTTTATCCTGTACCCTTGTAACTAGTTCTGTGTTTCTATTTTCCTGGCTGACCTGAATGATATCACCCTATTCTCTAGTTCAACAGAGGTTTTATATAATTCTAAAGTGTGGGTTTAAAAAGTAAGTAGAAATCACCAAAAGAAGCTGCATTAATTCAAAGAAAACCTGTTCTTTCACTTGGTCTAAACCTTAAGTGATGGCTTTTGTATCCTCCTTTCTTCCTCTCCTGCCTGCAATCAAGTTTAAACTCCCTCTCCACAATACAAAAGTGGTTATTGCGTCATCTTATACTTGAGCACGCATTATACCTTGAAGTGTCAGAAATTTCATTTTGGATTCTCTTATTAGATTTTAAATCCAATTGAATTAATGTGAATCCAGCAATAACAAAACCTATTTGGAAAATCACTCACAGGAATCCCTTTATCTCTTTTATTTTCTTTTCTATTCTTATTTTTTTTCTTCTTGCCCATTGCATTTTTCTCTTTTTCCCCATGGAAATAAAAGACATGATCAGAGCAACATTTAAACAGCCCACCAACATGACCTCTCTCTTCCTTCTTGTCATAAGAGGGAGATGTTGCCGTGGCAACTCTGGAGGAGACATCCTTGACTTCCTGGACTGCAAACTCCAAAAAGAATTGTTTTTCAGATCTTATCCATTCTCAGGTGAGGCCTGATATTGTTTTATATAGAATTTCTATCTTTAATGTGAGACCCATATCTGAAGGGCAACAATTATGAATTGTCCCCAGACCATAGACATTTGTCAAATGGCACTGTTCACCTGCAGACCAATCTGTGCTCAGCTGTTTCTCATTTGGTTGATGCTGGGACCATTCTACTGCCTTGGAATCATGAATTTTGACAATCATCCATTACTGAGACTTTAATATGTAAAGTGCTGAGAAGAGTGGTCAGTCCAAAGCCCTCTACTAAGTTGATATTATTCTCTTACTATTTTCTTTCCTCTGACCATTGATCTTTTCTGCTTTCTAGACTCCTGTTTCTGTGAACTCACTCTCTGACCTGAATTGAAGTATAATCCATTGGCTCCTGTGTCAGGCATGACTGTATGCAGTAGAGGACAGGATACAGCTAAAGTCAAAGGTCACCAAATTTCAGGGTGGAGAAAACAAGAACAAGGGACAATCTGTGTCATGACAGACAAATTACATCAAATGAGACTATTTCAGAAGCCAGAGAGAAGTAAGGAAAAAAGGATAGACTCTTGCTTAATGCAACACTGTTTTTGTGTTGGTCTCCCTAGCAAGTAGTAAATCTGACATATACTATGTGATGGCCCCATATCCCATAACCTGCCCAGCTCCTGCCCTGCCTTCACTTTCTTCCTTTAGCTCTAACCTGGGCACTGAGAGATATAGTAGCACTATTCTCAGTCCTCTGCATACATTTTCTCATCCTCACAAAAGCCTGCTGTATTACTGATAAGGACAAGTAACTTGTCCAAGGTTTCTCAAGTAGAAAGCTGTAGAAGTAGAATTTGAACCCCAAATGGTCTGGTCCAAAGATTCTTTCATAACACATTATATTCCCAAAGGAGAAAATCTGAAACACAATATGAAAAGAGTCTAAATTGGCCTTTTTGCCTCTATTCTGAGGTTTCACAGCAAACATAATTTGACACTATTGCTTTAAAATTGCTCCATAGTCCCCCCATCAAAAGGATAAAATGCAAGTTTCTCTTCCCTTATATATCCTTACAGATTTATCTCTTTCCCCTCTATTCCAGCCATGCAACCTACTCTTCACCCCTTTGCTGAATTATTATGGAAGTTTGAATTATTAGTAGCTTCCCTAATACAGACCTTTGAGCTTTTGTTTAAAAGATCTGAGCTTTCGTGCATGCAGTTTCCTCCACCTGAATGGCCTCATTCTTCCCCCCACACACACACACACTCCTACCTCACCTTTTTTGCCTTGAAAACTTATATCCCTCTGCTATAAACTGGATGTTTGTGTCTCTCCAAAATTCTTATGTTGAAACTCTACCCCCACCCCAATGTGATGGTATTAGGAGATGGGTCTTTGGGAGGTAATTAGGATTAGATGAGGTCATGAGAGTGGAGCCCTCATGAGTGGGATTAGTGTCCTTATAAGAGTCACAAGAGAACTTGCTTCCTCTCTGCTCGCCGTCAAGGAGAAGTAGGCAGTCTACAACCCAGAAGAGGGCCCTCACCAGAACTCAATCATGCTGGCACCCTGATCTCAGACTTCCAACCTCCAAACAGTGAGCAATAAATCGGTTGTTTATAAGCCACCCAGTCTATGGCACTTTGTTAGAGCTGCCCCCACCCCCCTACCCCCAAGTTATTAGTGCAAGAATTAGCTCAAACAAACCTCCTCAGGATTCACTGATATACTGAGAACTCAGTGCTC
The DNA here is from genome assembly GCA_030848825.1 of Tadarida brasiliensis. Taxonomy (NCBI): domain Eukaryota; kingdom Metazoa; phylum Chordata; class Mammalia; order Chiroptera; family Molossidae; genus Tadarida; species Tadarida brasiliensis. Next base: position 38,125,650 of record CM061265.1, on the reverse strand, counting down.
TCTGCATCATACACAGATATCCACCATAGAAACTGTTATATTGTGTTTTCACCATCACTTCTCCAATGTTTTGTGAGCTTGCTAAAGACAGGACTCATGCCTTTTCATCTCTGTGTTCCCAGGACTAAGTATAGTGTCTGGTTATGTGAGTCTAAAGAAATCAATATTTGTCAAAAATGAAAGGAAGGAAGAGAAGGGAGGGAGAAGGAAGTGGCTCAGTTTGTTAAGAAGAGGAACCTGTGGGAACAGTCATGCAGTGATGCATTTTGCTCTTTGAGGCAAGGGGTAGGCAAGAAAGTCGCGAGGCCTAGAACATTACCTGACACAACAACCCAAGAACTATGTGATAATAACAATGATTAGGGAAATAGAACATCAGAGAAGGCAAAGAGCAGCAAGATAAATTTTTATATACAACTTTATCTCAAGTTGCCCCTGTCTGGAAGATTCATCTTCAAACCCAATAGTATGGCAACACTTCTGAAATCCTTAAATGTATTGTCTTGTGTGTTTCTTTCGAAATCAAAATATTTTGAGATACAGAATCATGCTTGTTGCAAGAAGTGTAATATTGCCTTGTAAGCTGGTTTTTCTTACTGCCACTAATCAAAGAACTCAAGTACATAATTCTTAGGACCTGAAGCACAAAATATATTACATTTAGAGAAATTAAAAATGTTAATGTCTTCTGGTTCTAGGAGAAGAGGAATTATATTTTACCAATGATGAAAGGCTTGGCTTATTTTACTAGCTCCCATTTGTAATATTTAATATGCACATAAAATATAAATAACATTCGCAGAAATCTGGTTATGTTGACTAAAGGACAACAAACTCATAACAGTATAGTAAAAGCAGCTTTCCATGGCAAAATCCAGACTCTCAGACATTTTTTAAGACTGATATTTTTCAGACCAAGAATAAAGGATAGAAAATATCATAAATGCACATTCTTCAACTGAAAAGAAAGTGTATAGAATATTCAATGTCATGAAGGATTTATAACTAGAAATTGAATAATAAATACCCTTTGGTCTTTCTCAGTATTATAACTTTGACATTTTTAATGTTGGTGGCATTAACACCAGGTTTTCCTTCCTCTTAGTGCTCTGGTAGGTTGGATTGTTTTTTTGTTTTGTTTTGTTTTGTTTTGTTAAGTATTGATTAGAGCAAGACTACTTCATACCCAAATCCTCTGATACCCTCCCACTGACCTGTGTGTATTCTTGTCCGTGTCATACACGAAGGAAGAGGAACAGAGTCCACTCATTAGGTCACAGATCCACTGCATGCCTAGCAGGGTCTGATCTCTGGAATGACTGTCTGGCGGTTTTCTTATACCTACTTCATATAAGAGTGGCCATTGTCTCTAAAATATTTTAGCCAAGTAACATAACACTAAATACCACTAATTTCACTAATGAGGGACTAATTGTAAAATCCATTATGCTGATTAAATAATAATTTCACCTAGGAGAACTAATTTCTAACATTCATAATGCTGATTAGCAACATGTCTAGTGCTGACCAGACATCGTTGTAGCGCTCACAGCAGCCAGCTATGGAGAGTGGCCATTCTGATTCAATGTTAACTCGTCACCCTACCCTGAGAACAGTCTAAACTAACATAACCCCAGAACCACATGGCTATGCTGAAGCATTCTGGAATAAATTTCAAACATTGTAACAGGTACGGTAAGCACATAGCAAAGGGAAACCAAGTTTTCCCTAAAATATTACACTGCTCTTGGTGTCTTTCAAGTCGGGAAACCCAGTATTAGCCAACAAGTTGGCATGTTTGTTGAAACATGTCCACATAGAATTATTTCTTGAAAAAGAAAAAAAAATTCCTACTTCTGGACCTTGATAGTCCGAGATGAGCAAGGATGACACAACTGTCCCTCTGAACAAGTTCAGGTTGTCATTTTGGCGAAGTTTTCCTTATATTTTTAAATTTTGTGAAAATTTAAATTTGCACTCTCCGAGAGAATCCCTTAAAATAATAACTTTCACGTGGGAATGTATACACCACTGGAAAAAATACTTACTAAATTAGATCCATTTCACATTCTTAGAGAAATATATATATTTAGGTTAGTCAAAACATAGTTAATGCAAAAACTCTTAACCATCATAAATATGAATACCTAGAGAGAGAGAAAAGGAGTGTGGGAGTGTCCAATTTGTTCCTGAATGCAAAAATGAAATAAAGAAGTACCAAGCTATCCTATGGTGGGTACTGGCAGTCTTCCTCTAAATCCTCTATCAAATGCCTCATTTCTTATCTTTACAAAAGCTAAGCTCCACAGTTGAAGTCTGGGGTTATTCATCAGGCAGTGTTTCATTTGGCCAAATGTCTACAAAACATAATGTTACATCATGAGCTTGGGCACCAAGGAGTCAGACAGCTGGTCCTCCTCCATGCTCTCTTTCCACCTGATCATCATACATTTGATAGGAGCCTATTTGCTTGTGAAATTCCATGGGGAGAATGATGCAGACCCTGCTGGCCATAATTGTCAGCAGGCTCAAGCAGACAATTACAATATGTAAAGGCCCTTGAAGATTTGTTTGCTAATTTGTTTAATTGATATTTATTGAGCATCTGCCATTTGGCAAACTTGGGACTAAGAGGTGAGAACTAAAGCATGTGGAAGACTAATTCTAGCTACCTTCAAGGATATCATATTCATTTGGGGAAGATAAAAACAAAATGGCATCAAACTAAATGAATAAGATGTACATACATTCACAAAGGAAGTGTTTATGAATATCAGGCAAAATAAGGCTAAAAATATAGGGCTCTGATACTTTCTTCCCTAGGCTGAAGAACATAGCCCAGGGAATGTCGATCTGAGTTCCCATAACCTGTAAAAATCTGCATTTGTCTCCCTTTCCTCTCTCATACCCAACACCAATGTCTTGAGGCATTCTCTCTGGCCTAGCAAAGCATTAACTCATTCCATTTCTCTATTGCATTAAAACCCTTGTGATCTTAGAGACACTAACATCAATTAATTAAAATGAATCTTCTTAGACCAATTTTCACCAATTAATAAATTAGTAATGTGGTACATTAATCTTCCCAGGAGATGAGGAAGTATTAAGGCAAAAACATTTTTAAAATCAATGGAAATAAACTCAAAATTTAGAAAATATTGGTTATTCCACAGGCTGATTATTAAAAATAAACTATATATTTTGCATACCTGCAATTCAGTTTTTCCCAAAGTGTGATTGATACACATCCGTTTGATGGAAAACATTTTTATTTGAATAGCTCTGTGTATGTGCATATGCTTCTGCGGTTACTAATATGTAATTATGTTGAAAATAAAAGTAATATACCATGATTCTATAATACATTCATATGAATACATACTAATAGTACTAGATTTGTCTTTTAGGGAAATAAAACTGAGAGACTAAATATACAAATGGATAATGGACAGATCATATATAAAAATAAAATTCTGATCCAGCAACCAGCCCAGGAAGCCAACCCATTATCTACAGTAACCAGTCCAAGAAGCCAGCTTACTATCTACAAGTCAGATCACTATCTCTAGCAACAGTCCAGGAAGCCAAACAATAACTCTGTAAACAATAGGCCCAAAATGGCCAGGACTTGATTAATAACTGACAGCTTCCCTAATTGTTGCACCCATTACCAACTTGGAACCAATCAAAGAAAGCTAAATATGCACCTCTAATTATCACACTGGATACCCCACTTTAGTTAGTCCACCTACAGCTTCCACATGCCAATAGTCTCCAGTCAAGGCATCCCTTTTTTCCACTTTCCCACTCCCCTGCCTGCCTTTGAGTCTCTGCCAAACACAGGTGATGGTGGCTGACTCCCTTGCTATAGTAAGCTCTGAATAAATAGTCTTTGCTTGTTCTCATTTAGGTGGTCTTCATTTATTTCCATAAAACAAAGTCTCCTTCTAAAATAAATGTACTTAAATGTGAAAAGGGAATTTAATTAAATCAAATCTAATTAAATAATGGTACAGATGGTACATGAATATTATAAAAATTACCCAGTGGTACACAAATGAAGGAAGTTTGAAAACACTGCATTCTGTGCAAGCCTTATGCTAGACGTTATGTTCTGCACAAACCTTGCAGGAGAATGCTATGACAAGAACACATTGAGCATGTTCCCGCCTCAGACCTTTGCATGGAATTATTTCTCACACATCAGTAAGACATGCCCCCTCTCCTCTTTGGCTGATTGCTTATGTCTTTTCCTCTGTGAGTCCTTCTCTAACTATTCTGTTTTTACTAACAATACCCTCCATCCTATCCTTCCCTCCCACACACACAGTCCTTACCACCTTTTATGTTTTATTTTCACCATAGCACTTATCGTCATCCAATATAATATGTATTTTATTACATTTTTTTCTTTTCTTAACCCATCTTCCCAACCCCCCTTCTTTTTATCAACAACCAGCTTGGTCTCCGTTTCTATGGGTCTGTTTCTGTTTTGTTTTGTTTATTCATTTGTTTTGGGGTTTTTTTAGATTCCACATATAAGTGAAATCATAGAGTATTTTCTTTCTCTCTCTCACTTACCTAACTTAGCATAATACCCTCTAGGTCCATCTATGTTGTCACAAATGGCAAGATTTCATTCTTTTTTATTGTGGAGTAATATTCCATTGTATATACCACATCTTTTTTTTATCTATTCATCTATCAATGGACACCTAGATTGTTTCCATATCTTGGCTCTTTGTATGTTATTTCTTTGTAATAGTTTACCCCCCTATACTAATAGGTAATTCCCGAAGGGCAAAGATTTTTTTCCTTCTTTTTCTTTTCCCCTCAATGCTGAACCTTCAATATATAAAATAGTGCCCAGCACTAAGATTATCTTCAATAAGTATTTATTAATTCAATGAAAGCAAAAAGGAATATCATCAGCTTTGAAATCAGCAGAATCCATGCTCAGTTTAATGCTACTCTGTCACTAGCTGTAGTAGATATGGAGATGTGCCACCCAGATCTCCTTCAAGGAGTGACATGTTTTCCCAGCTGTCAGCTCCTTCAGGGTTTGCCTCAGCTGCACCCAGTCACCAAAAAGGCATCCAGCATCCTGTAGACTGAGTATAAAGATGCAGCCATTTCAGCCCATGAGATCCTCTAATGGGCAGAATACACTCAATATCGCCCCCTGGTGTTGGCTTAGTCCTGCCTGTATTCTATTTCAATTTCTTTTGCTCAATCCTGTTTCCCCTTCTCCTCCCCCTCACAGGGGTTAACCCTTAATAAGTACCCTGCACACCAAATTCCATCTCAGCATCTGCTTCTGGAGAACCAACCTGCAACACTAGCTACCTACCCACCCAAGAATCCAACCTGTGACATCAACTAGGATTCCTCCTTTCCTCAGCTTCCTTCTTCAAATTCTCCAAGGAGGTGAATGGTTGGTTGTAACATATTGTTAGCAGCCATCCCAGAAGCAGCTTGTACCTCTCATGGTATCTACACATTCCTACAGATCTCTGTGGACATGACGTAAGAATCATTCAGTGTATCACAGACTCCAGAGATGAAGTCTGAGCCGGCCCCAAGGACCCCGCCCTGTGAGAACTCTAATCAAAGCTTTCTTCTACCACAGTGAAATAAGGGATCTTTGCCTTGCCGCTATTTACCTTCCTTCCATGCTGTCACACTCAATATGAAAAAAGGTTATTTTTATTCACAGTGTCCATCTGCAGGTTTCAATCCCCACAGTCACCCTCATGACTTTATAGCTCACAGAGCTCAGAAGCTGGCTTCAGGACTCTCTAAATAAACAACAGAAAATTCATAATAATAATTACAGCAACTGATTCTTGTCTTCTAGTGGATCCCACTCATTAACAATTCAGAGGCACCAGGCACCAGGGTGCACATTTTCGTAACTAGCTAGCCACACTGGGCTGGGAAGCAAATTACTGAGCAACCATAGGAAGCATGTGGTAAGTACAGATTTCCGCCAGGGTCAGTCCAGTGACCTAGGAGTAAGAGACTTGAATCCCCTGAAATACAAAAAATCATTTAAAAAAGTCTTCCTCATTCAAAAATGTGATTAGATTTTAAAATATGTTTCAGTGGGTGTTAGGCTAAACAGGGAAAGGAAAGTGCAGAGAGCTTTTTCCATTAAAATCAAATTATATGGGTGATAAGTTTATAGATAAATTAGTTACATGGCATATTATGACTGTTTTCTTGTCATTGAGTTGAGAATGAATCTGAATGAACCACAAGACTCCAAACAAATGAACATCATAGTAGAAAAAAAGAAAAGAAAAAAGAGGCCAAATTACTTATGAAAAAAATATTGTGCTTTCTGAGGCCTCTTTCTTGTTTTGTGCTCTAAGGAATTGTATAACAACAGCTTTGCCTGTCCAAGCACCTCTGAGCTAACACTGGTACATTTTCAGAGCACCTCATAATCATAATCACTCATAGAATACACACAATGTTGAGTATTCTATGAGTAAGAAGCAGGAGACATCTTTTCTCCACAACATCTGCAGGGAAGACAGCTCTAGGGCTCAGCTAGGCAATTAACCACTGATGTAAATAAGCACAATGCCCTTGACGTTGTCATTGGTCTTTCTTCATTTGAGATTCTCTATTGTCCATTCATCCCCAAGACAGAGAATCTCCTTATCAGACACAATCCAAATGGCAGCAGCTGCCTGCCCAGTGACACAGGCATACAGCACCAGCAGGTGATTGTTTCCATGACGATGATGTGACATGACTGTCTAGGGAAGTGACTGAAAAGGAGTCATACCCCAATCCACAAAGGATAAGTCACAGCATCTTAAGACAAGTGTCTCTTATATTCCGGGAGCTGTGAGATGGACAATAGCAAGCAGACAAAAGGCTTAAGTAGCCCACAGTCATGCCAACACAAATACAAACGCTGGAAGACCACTGCCTACCTGGGGCATGGAAGACCTACTTATTTAATAAAATGCAGTGTTAGAAAAAGCACTGACTCTTTGTGGAGGAAGTCATGGTAACCTTCTAAATGCTTAATTAAGACAGACACATACTGTAAAGAAGAGAGCCTGAGGTCAATAGGAAAGGAGAAATACTGGAGTCTCCATTCAGCTCCCTTTTTCCACATAGGACCAATAACTTTCATTGTGTGAAAAGGATTATAGTGTTTGTGCAATGTAATGTATTTCATTTTAGATCCTCAGAATCTATGCTTTTCAAACTAAAGATGGCAACTCATTAGTGGATCATAAAATCAATTTAGCATATTTCAATTACATAATAGAATAGAGCAGGATAGAATAGAATAAAATATCAATGTATCATACTTAGTAAAGTATCATCTTGTAACATTGTTTCAGTTAAAGTATGCATATATGTATATAAGTGAGTATATAAGTGTCTGTGTGTGTATTGGATAATGATATAAAATGCATTTATTACTCTGGATTTTGGGGGAAAGGATTAAAAGCCTCTACTCTAAATCAATTAGGAGAAGCTACGAACCCTACTAACCACCACACAAATATCAAGGTCTGGATTTCATCTCACAACTCTGTTATGTAGCCCATCCATAAGCTGATGGAAAGCCCCTTGAGTGCTGCACACCTTACAAGGCAGAGTGGAGGGAAGGCCTGTGACTAAATCATTAGAAGACATCGTTCCCAATACTTTAGGCATTCAATTAGAAGAGGGGGGTGGGGGGGAGGGGAGAGAGAAGAAAAGGGAAAGGGAGAGGAGGAGAGAGAACACTTTTATAGGCACCAAATACTCCCCAAGACACACCTTATACTTCAGATACATTCAATAAATTGCTGTGTATCTAACATCCATTTCAACACCCAGTGTCTTCACACAAATACATCCTTCTGTTTAAAATGCCTAGCAGTCACCTGGCCGGTGTAGCTCAGTACACTGAACATCATCCCTTGGACTGAGAGGTCCCACTTCAATTCCCAGGCAGGACACATGCCCAGGTTGCAGGCTCAATCCCTAGCAGGGGCATGCAGGAGGCAGCCGATCAATGTATCTCTCTCACATCGATGTTTCTATCTCTCTCTCCCATCCTCTCTCTCTAAAAAAATCAATAAAAAAAAGTATTTAAAATAAATAAATAAAATGCCTAACAGCACATTTGGACCTAAGACAACATCCGGACTTCCAAAGTTTGTCTGATTTTTGGCCATGTATCCATATGAAGAAGGAAAAAACTTTTAAAACTTAAAACTTTTAAGAGATCCTTAAACCCTTAAGAATGCAGAGGTCCATGAAATTGGATGAAGAAAAATATATTACATCTTTATTTGCACAAATATCTGATTGATTATTTAGCATGCACTTCCATTGTGAGTGTAAGCCACAGACTACAGTAAAATTAAGAGTACTTGTGACTTTGTCAACAATGGAAATCATGATTATTTTATAGTATATGACAGTTATTGCAGATATCCAGAAATATTGTTTATATTTATTGCTACTTCTAAATTAGAGTGGTTATTAGACTTTCTGCAACATCTTATTATTTAATGTGTTCATAAAAAAAGGACAGTAATTGAAATTTTTTTATTTTGGTAACTGTATTTCAGTGTAATTAGTTTCCCTTGTAACCTTAGGTGTTTTATTATATGCATTTTAAAGCATTATTCTGAGGCACCTATAGGCTTCTCCAGACTACCAAAGGGGTCCATGGCATAACTGGTTATGTGATTAAAGAGGCTTATTAGAAACAGCAGTTCAGAAAGAAGCATAATTATAACCCAGAACAATCAGTCAGGGAGGCTGAATGAATTGGAGTAAGGTATCAGGACTATTTACAGTAGAAAAACTTGAAGTGGCTAGAAGATCTTCACAACACCACTAAATTCTCCCCAGTAGCAAGGCTAACGGGAGACCATGGAGGGAAAAAAAAACACATTTAGGGTCACCTTGGCTACCTGAGACAGCTCCTGGCACTCAGGGCCCAGGAGTAGGAACAAGTTGGTCCTGGGGAACAAGCTTGCATACTGATTGGCAACCATGGCCACTAATTTGCTTCCTTGGCAGGGCAAAGGCCACAGACATAGCTTTGATCAACCTGTAAAGTGTCCCTGATACCTAACAAGCTACAGTCTGAGTGGTGCAGATCCAGGGACTGCCAGGAATTCTGACATTCTGGATACCCTCAGCCATGTGACAGACACTATGTTTCACAGAGATTATCATTCAATCCTCACAAGTCATCCTATAATGAAGATTCTATCATTATAACTTCCATTTCATACCTTGAAGAAGTTGAGGCTTAGAAAGTTTACTTAGATTTCCCAGAGTCACAAAGCTATCCAGAGGTGGAGTAAGACGTGGATCCCTGCTGCCTTGTCCAGACCCCCTCTTTTCATCACTCTGCTAGTGTCCAATCCCCAAGTTCAGCAGGGTCAGATCTCCGGGGCCCAGAGAAGTAAACTGACCGCCTATTTAATATGACTTCAGACACTGTAAACTACACTCATGCTAGAAATTCAATGTATGAGCCATCTCGGGTTGCTCTAAAAAATGCCATAGACTGGGTGGCTTAAATAATAAACATATCTCCCAGTCCTGGAGGCCGAGATTATTGCTAAAATTCAAAAATATTTCTAAGCTTATTCAAGATTATTTCTAAGTCCAAAAAGGCCTAAATGTGCTGAAAGATTCAATTCCTGGTGGGAGCCTGCTTCCTGGCTTGTAGATGGCCACCTCTTCCCTGTGTCCTCGAATGGCAGAGAGAGAGAGAGCTCAGGTCTCTTCCTCTTCTTTTAAGGACATAATTCCATCACGAGGGTCCCACACTCATGACCTCATTGCCTCCCAGAGGCCCTATCTCTAAATATCATCATATTGGGATCAGGGTTTCAACATATCAGTTTGGGTGGGGACACAAACATTTAGTCCACAACATTCAGCTAAGTAAATTTTGTCTGGGAAAAATCAGAACATGGGAGCAGGGCAGCAGAAATATTCTATCCTGACCCTATAAGTAAACAGGTTTACTTTCCAAGCCTGTACCTTCTCCTCCAAGGAGACAGAGATCCTGGAGAGAGAGGATCAAGAAGACAAGAATACAGTGCCCCCACCCTTATCCTCAGAGGATACGTCTCAAGACCCCCAGTGGATGGCTGTAACCACTGTTGGAACCAACCTCTCTCTATACTGTTTTTTTCTATACATACCTACCTAATATGATAAAGCTTAATTTATAAAATAGGCATAGTAAGAGATTAACAACAATAACTAATAATAAAATATAATAATTATAACAATGTACTATAATAAATTTATGTAAATGTGGTTTCTCTTTCTCTAAAATATCTTATACTCACCCTTCCTCTTCCTGTGATGATGATATCAAGTGGGGTGAATGGCACAGGCACTGTGACGCTGCGTTAGGCTACTACTGACCTTCATGTGTCAGAAGGAGGATCAAAACTAGAGTGAATTTCCTCTTCCTTCTTCATAATTTCATGGAGTGGAGATTCATTTTTACCGAAGATCTTGGCAACCTCAAGAATTTTTATCTTTCCACTTAAAGCACGCACTTTACAGCTTCTCTTTGGCATGTCCAAATTTCCAGCATCACTACTCTTGCACTTTGGGGCCATTATTAGGTAAAGTAGGGGTTATCTGGACACAAGCACTGATCTGATAACCCAGCTGGCCACCACCTGACCATTCGACAGGGAGCATATACAGCGTGGGTACGATGGACAAAGGGATGATCAAGTCCCAGCCAGGATGGAGGTAGATACCGTGAGATTTCATCATGCTACTCAGAACAGCCCAAAACTGGACCCACGAGACTTCATCAGGGGCTACTTAGAACAGTCGCAGGCAATTTAAAAGGTATGAATTGTTTATTTCTAAGATTTTCCATGTAATATTTTTGGACCATGGTTGATTAAAACCACAGAAAACAGAATCATGGATAAGTAAGGGCTGCTGTACTGTCTCCCCGTGTGTGTTGGGGATGGGGATATAGAAATACAGGGACAGGCCCTGACTAGCACAGAGCGGCCCTGGCAATTTCCCATAATCCTTTGCATGGTTCTTTCCCGCATCTCAGATGGTTTCCTCTTACACCAACGCTGATCAGTAGCTGTTGACCTCTGCGAGACTCTCACTTTTCTGGTACCCTCTCCTGGGAACTCTCACTGCTTTGGTCTCCAGACTTTCAACTCCTTTTTCTCAACTCGGAATGTCTGCACGGCTCCACCTGAGTTCATCCTCTCGTGCTGAAGCCTGGAAACTCAACAGTGAGCTGGGGCAATCATAAGACTCAGCTTGTTTATTTCCTACCTTTCAGGAATTACTCTCCTTCGTTGCCTGGATCACCAGTATCTTGAAAGGTGTTGTTTCATAGATTTTGTCTGGCTTATTTGGGTGGGAGGGTAAATTTTTACTCAAATTCTTTTGTCAAAATTTCCTACTAGATGCCGCTGAAAACTACTTCCTATGGTTTCACTATAATCTTTACTAAAGACAGATTTTCAAAACTATCTTAGACTTCTTTTTCCTTACTAGTTATCCTCCTTACATTAAGTCTGCTATTACCTAAAATAATCTAAGAGAATGTCCAACATAGTAGGAATTAAGAAACTGTAGCAGGCTGGGAGGCAATATACACAGCAGGTAATTCTTGCATCTTCTAATCAACTAATTTATGTACTGAGGTTAAAAAGAAAAGAAACTGACTACAGAAGGAATATTCCAGTGGTCCACAGTCCCTAAGCACTAGTATATACTAGGTCACACAGCCCCCCTTTCTCCTTTCAAGTCACTGGGGTCCCATCAGTAGAGCTATACAGCTACTTACTTACCAGCATGCTGAGAAGATAAATCAGGATCAGTTAATCCACTGGTTTCAAGAAGTGTTATGTTCTTGCTACATTATGAAAATTACCCAGAAACTACACTAATGGTGTGCTGTTGAATTCAGAAAATGAGAATGTCAACAAACAACATAAAAATGAAAGATACTGCTTTACAAAATGTATCAACATCCATTTATTCTGTCAGGCAAAGTTGGGTTCCTCTCATTTAGGACAGACGGCTTGGTGGCATACCAGCAGAGTATATATTTTATGGGTACTAATAAAGTCTTATTAGTACAAAATCTCATTACAACTAATGATACTTAAATCTCTCTTTTGAGGTAGATGAGGCTGTCTTGCTCTGGAGGGGGTTGGCAGGTAGATGGACTGATAAAGTGAGGAGAATTCAACAAGGTAAATTGTGTCAGCAGGCCCTGCCTGGTTCCCAGTGTCTGCAGCCCACTGTCCTCACAGCTGCAGCCACTTGACCCTCAGCCTCAGGTCCCTTCTTCTCCAGCCTCAAGGTCAGTGTTTTACAAAGTGTGGCCCCAATCAGGAGCCTCAGCAGCATTTGGGAATTTGGTAGATATGTGCATTCTCAGGCCCCATCCGAGACCCACAGATCAGAAACTCCAGGGGTGAAGCCCAGCAATCTGTGTTTTAACAAATCCTCCAGGGGACTCTGAGGCACGTGGAAGTTTGAGTACTGCTGCTTTGTTACATCATCTTCCTATTTGTGTTATCATATTTTAACTGTCTTGTCTCTTGATGTGTTTCCTTGTGTTGTGTCTGTCTTGGTCTGCTTAGGCTGCTATAACAAAATGCCGCAGACTGGGTAGCTTATGAATAACAAAAATTTATTTCTCATAGTTCTGGAGGCTGGAAGTCCAAGATCAGGGTGCCAGGTTGGACTAGGTTGGTTAGGTTCTGGTAGGGCCATCTTCCGGGTTGCAGACAGCCAACTTCTCACTGTGTGCTCACAAGGTGGAGGGGACGAGGGAACTCTGTTGAACCTCTTTTGTCAGGGCAATGACCTCATTCATGAGGGCAACCCTCATGACCTGATCACCTCCCAAAGGCCCTACATTCTAACACCATCACCTTGGGTTTCAACATATGAATTTAGTGGTCCCACAGACCGTAGGATTATCTTTCTTCCATTCTGGCTACATGTTAGAAACACCGTGGAGCAAGTTATTTATTTTTTCCTTTCTATTGAATTTATTGGGGTGACACTGGTTAACAACATTATACAGGCTTCAGGTGCACGATTCTAACTACATCATCAGAACACTGCATTGTGTGTTTACCACCCCAAGTCAAGTCTCCGGCAGCCCTTTCTTCTCATCTGGAAAGCACATACTTGAAAAGAAATAAGTGGCAAGCCCACATTGTAACCTTGCAGGTGGCTCAGTTTTATCCTGTTAGTCCACCATCTTTCAGTTCCCTGTAGGCTATATTATACACCCTCCACACCAGGCCAGGCTCAGCCAGGGATGGGAGCAATTACGTTTCACATGAATGTGCCACCTGGCACAAGGGTCAGTGGGATGGATGACAACTACTTGGCTAGGGGGCAAATGGACTGAGGAATAGTTCAAATGATTACGTGAACCTTCTTTTGTAAGTTTTAAACTTTTTTTTTGATTTGTGATCAGTATATTAAGGAAACATACTTTTCAAGAATGCTTGAATTCTGATATCCACATTTAAGCTTGTGAACATTACTTTTAAACATACAATTAAAGCTAGCCATCATAATCTGCTATACTTCCAACTTTATATTACAGTTACTTTGGAGCACCAGTTAAATGGTTTAAAGGAAGCCTGTGACATACCTAAAAAACAAAGTGCTGCAAGCCCTCGAGAAATAGCGTATAATGATAAACCCCTTTTTTAGAAAGTTATCATTTCTGTCACTGATACCACACAGTAAATTATACAGCATGCCATTTTCAACTAACAATTGAGGCAATAGAATAAATGTAGAGGTATCACAATTAATCCCGCTTAATACAACTATACAGATCAACACTTCTCTGTAAGTTAAGATCTTCGATTGCCAGTTAAATACATTTTATTTTCATAGCTTAATAATTAAGGTTCATACATCGAAGTAAAATCCCTATGGCCATAGCCAGGTAGCTCCATTAGGTATAGCATCATCCTGATATGATAGTTTCGGGTTCGATCCCTGGTCAGGGCACATACAAGAAGCAAGCAATGAATGCATGAATAAGTGGAACAAATTCTCTCTCTCTCTCTCTCTCTCTCTCTCTCTCTCTCTCCCCCCCCTCTCTCTCTCCCCCCCTCTCCCTTTCCCTCTCTCTCTCTCTCTCTCTCTCTCTCTCTCTAAAAATCAATCAATCAACGAAATCCCTATGCCTGGGATAAGAATGAGACCAACTAAACACAAGTAGCGGAAGAGGCACGCATCTGTGTTTGCATACTGTTCCCACCCATTGCAGGGTGCAGAGAAGCGCTGTACTGCACGCTGGACTGATGCCCATGCAGTCTCTCGGGACAGGCTTTGAGGTCCCAGCTTTGATAACTGAATTCCTACCCCCTCCTCTGCCCAGGCCCCAGTCTGTTCCCTTGTCATGGTAAATGAGCTTCTGCTAATAACCCTGTCTTAATCTGACCAGAGCTTCAGTTTCATGGGAGGAGGTGTGTGGTGTGTGAAAGTGTGCCGACTTTGGGGTCAAATACATTAAATTCTAGCTCTTCTACTTACTAGCTGTGTGACATTTGCTAAGATACTAAGAGTAAAACTCACCTGAAATTCCACTACCATGAAATAAGCACAAATTAACATTTTGTGGCCAATCTCTTTGTGCATGTATATACAAGGTTATATATATACACATATATAAAATTCTAGATAAAATAAATTCTGTAACATGTTATTTTATTAGTGTAGAGAACTTCCCTAGTCCCCCTTTTTTTTTCTCACTCCATCCTCTATATTCCACTTCTTCCCTCTCCCTCAGACAAGAAACGATTGTTCATAATCTAATGTGATCTTAGTTCCTTTTTCATGTTTATATAACAATATGCAAATATATACACATTTATAGAGGTTTTTTCTCTCACTCTGTTATTTTTTTTAATATATTTTATTGATTTTTTTAGAGAGGAAGGGAGAGAGAGATAGAAACATCCATGTGAGAAAGAAACATCGATCAGTTGCCTACTGCACGTCCCCTACTGGAGATCAAACCCAAAACTCAGACATGTGCCCTGACCGGGAATCGAACCAGGACCTCTCAGTCCATGAGACGATGCTCAATCCACTGAGCCACACCAGCCAGACCACTCTGTTATTTTTTTTAATAGAATACAGTGTGGCAAAAGTAGGTTTACAGTTCTGAGTACACAAAACACAGTTTATTCTTGTACTATTATTTATTAATTATTGTATTATTTTCCATATGAACAACTGTAAACCTATTTTGTCCTGCCCTGTGTGTATTCCTACTTAATAATATATTATTTACCATGGCCAGTTTGGCTCAGCAGTTAGAGCATCAGTCCTCAGACCAAAGGGTCTTGGGTTTGATTCCCAGTACCAGGATTGCAAGTTCGATCCCTGGCCCCAGTCAGGGACGTGTGAGAGGCAATGAATCAATGTGTCTCTCTCACATCGATGTTTCTCTCTGTCACTCTCTCCCTCCCTTCCTTCCACTCTACCTAAAAATCAATGGAAAATATCCTCAGGTGAGGATTAACAAAATGTGTGTGTGTGTGTGTGTGTGTGTATTTATATTTATATATATAATTTAACTCCCTCCAAGCAAGTGGTATAGATCTATATACAAATAACACATTGTTTTTATTGGTTACATACTATTCCATCCTATGAATTGTGTGTGTGTGTGTGTGTGTGTGTGTGTGTGTTATCTTATTTTCAGAAAAATGTTACAATAAATATTCAGGGTAGGGGGGATGTACACATTCCTATACTCTAGAGCTCCATTTCTGTAGAATAGAATTTCTGGAGTAGGATTGCTGGGTCAAATCATATGTATACTTTTGCTTATTGTAGATATTGCCAGATTATATTCCAAAAAGGCAGTAACAACTCACATTTCCGGGATCCATGAATGAGAGTATCTTCCCCACATCCTTGCCAACAGTAGATATTTTCCTTCTTTTTCATTTTTGCCAGTTCAATCAATGGTTGAAAATGAGAACTCGGTTAATTTACATGTCTCTGATTACTACTTAGGTTTAAAAACTCATATGTTCATTAGTCATTTTGGATTTGCTTTTATGTGAAGTACCTATTGACAACTTTTTTAAGTTTTTCTTTTGGAGTGTTTGCCATTTCTTATGAGTTCTTTGCTAATTATAGATATTTATCTTTTGTTCATCTAACAATGCATAATTTTCAAAGTGCCTCATTTATCTTTTAATTTCATTTATTAAATTTTGTCCTATCATTTTGTAATGTAATCATATATCTCTATCTTTTTTATAGCTTTTGACCTCCATTTCTTGGTTAAAAGGGTCTCCTCAATCTGGGTTTTATTAATTTACAGCTAAGATTTTTATTTTTTTTAAGTCAGTATTTGATGCAGCTGGTATTTATTTTTATGTATTATGTAAAGTAAGGTGTGTCTAGCAGATGTTGTCAGTACCTCCTCCCTCTCCCATATCCCTAGGACCTTTCCATGTGCCCCAGTGCATTTCCAGCTGCCAGGGTCTGAATCTCTATGCCTGAAAGCTTTTTATCAAACTTACAAAAGGCCATAAGATCCACCCTCCCCAGGTCCAAAGTGCCGGTGAATTAATACCCTTACCATCTCCACCTAGCGACCCTCTTCCATCAGTGACTCTCCAGAATCAGTGTAGAAATAGATATTCAGTTCCCTTGACCAGAACTACATAATTTTCAGGGCCCAGTTCAAAATGAAAATTCGAAATTCTCTTCTGACTTCCGGTCAAGATGGCGGCGTAGGTAAACTCGGTATCGCGTCCTCCCACAACCACATCAAAGTTACAACTAAACTACAGAACAACCATCATTCAAAACCGCCTGAATTCAAGCTGAATGGAAGTCCTACAACTACGAAATTAAAGAAGAAGCCCCATCGAGACTGGTAGGAGGGGCGGAGGCGCGACGGGCTGGTCCCACACCCACGTGTGCTGGATAAAAATTAGGAGGACACCTCGGCTGGGAAGGTCCTCCCTGAGGACTGAGGAGTCCCCGTCCCACACCAGGCGCCCAGCTCAGGGTTCCAGTGTCAGGAAGAGAAGCCCCCATCACTTCTGGCTGGAAAAACAAGCGGGAACTGAGGCTGAGGTGGCTAGAGCCCCCGGCAGCTCCTCTTAAAGGGCCCGCGCACGGACTTACTCGGACTCGCACCCTCCAGGCTCCAGCAAGCGGGAGGCAGCTTGAAAGGCACCAGAGTCATATGGGGAAGAACTGAGCTGTTTGGCATTGGAGCGAGGGCTGGAGAGGCAGCTTTCTCCTGGACAGATGTGCTATCAGAGGCTTTTGTTCCTTTGGTGAGCCCTTCCCTGGGCCGGGAGACACCCATATCTGGGACTTCAGCAACCTGGCTCACACTGTTGGCCCCGCCCTGGTGATGCCCTGAGGCCCCGCCCCACCCAACTTTCAGGCCCACCCAAGCTGTTGCCAGTTGCTTGACCATAGGATTGGCCTGTTTGGAGCCTGCTTCAGCTTTTCCTAAATTCTTTCAAACAAGCAGCATCTGGTCTCAGCTAGTCCCATACCTCTAGCTAAGTAATACATAGAAGCAAACACAGGGAGGCAGCCAAAATGAGGAAACAAAGAAACAGGTCCCAAATGAAAGAACAGAACAATACTCCAGGAAAAGAACTAAGTGAAATGGAGTTAAGCAACCTAACAGATGCTGAGTTCAAAATACTGCTTATAAGGATGCTCAATGGACTTAGTGAGAACCTCAGTGAACTTAGTAAGGGCCTCAAGAGCATAAAAAAGGACCAGTCAGAAATGAAGGATGAACTAACTGAAATAAAGAATAGTTTACACAGATTCAATAGTAGAGTAGGTAAAGCCAAGAAGCAAACCATCGATTTGGAATATAAGGAAGCAAAAAACACCCAATCAGAACAGAAAAAAGAAAAAAGAATCCAAAAAAATGAGGATAGTGTAAGGAGCCTCTGGGACAACTTCAAGCGTGCCAACATTCGCATCTTGGGGGTGCCAGAAGGAGAAGAGAGAGAACAAGAAATTGAAAACCTATTTGAAACAATAATGGCAGAAATCTTCCCTAACTTGTTGAAGGAAACATACAAGTCCAGGAAGCACAGAGAGTCCCAAACAAGATGAACCCCAAGAGGCCCACACCAAGACACATCATCATCAAAATGCAAAAGGTTCAAGACAAAGAGAGAATCTTAAAAGCAGCAAGAGAAAAGCAGTTAGTTACCTACAAGGGAGTTCCCATAAGACTGTCAGCTGATTTCTCTAAAGAAACTTTGCAGGCCAGAAGGGAGTGGCAAGAAATAATCAGAGTAATGAAAAGCAAGAACCTACAACCAAGATTACTCTATCCTGCAAAGCTGTCATTTAGAATCGATGGCCATAGAAAGAGTTTCCCAGACAAGAAAAAGCTAAAGGAGTTCATCACCACCAAACCATTGTTATATGAAATGTTGAAGGGTCTTCTTGAAGAAAAAGATCAAAAATATGAACAAAAAAATGGCAATGAATACATATCTATCGACAATTGAATCTACAAACAAAATGAACATGCAGAACAGAAACATTCTCATAGATACAGAGAACTTTTGTTAGATACCAGATGAGTGGGGGCTGGGAGGATGGGTGAAAATGGTGAAGGGATTAAGAAGTACAAATTGGTTGTTAGACTGACAAACCTCAAAGGGAAGGGGGATTGGAGGGTGGGAAGAAATAAACCAAAGAACTTATATGTATATATGCATAACCAACGGACACAGACAACAGTGTGGGGAAAGGCAGGAGGGGGGCGGGAATGGGGAGGAGGGGGTTAATGGGGGAAAAATGAGGAACATCTGTAATACATTCAACAATAAAGATAAGTTAAAAAAATTAAAATAAAATAGAATAAATTCTCTTCCTGGAAAAAAAAAAAAAAAGAAAATTCAAGGTTTGGGCTGGGGGTGTGGACATCAATCTCCCGTTCCCATGCACCCACTGCCCCAACCCAAGGACTCACTACCCCTCAAAGAATTGCAACCTCCATATCAACAGATGTTCTTGATCAAGGATCAAGGATGGGCAAAAGGTCCCCTCCAAAGGTACCATGGCGCTGCCAGCCCAAGGCAGAGACTTACATGTCCAAACCCTACCACCAGACCCCACAACACCTGCACTCAGCTCAGTCGGGGAAGGAGAGCAACTGCAGAAGGTACTCCCCCATCTCAGCCCCACCTGTACAATAAGTCAGACACTGACCACAGGTGGCAGCTGTTGCAGGCAGATTCTGGGGAGATGGGAGCAGTGGGAGGCGGAGAAATGGCATTAGCTGAGACTGCACACCCTTGGGCATACTCCATTGTCTCATCAGACTTTACTTACAAAACACAAATTCAAAGATAAAGAATTAAGAATGGCAAGGTCCTACACAGAACATTCCATTCCAGTGGCAGCATCCTTTTGGATGGCAGCTCTGTGCCACTGCACTGGACATGCGCTCACGAAGCCCGCCCTGCCATTGACATTCAGCTGGGATAAGTCTGAGTGACTTGCTTTATGTACTTCCCCAGGGTTTCCTGAGTGACTATGCTCCAGTTGCCCAGTTCCTAGCTGGCTTAAGAATGCACCTCTTTTGGATGCCTTTCTTCTGCATCACTTCCTCACTCGTCTATCAGTGTTCTGTTCCTCCCACATCAACCTACTACTTGCACTGGAATCCTGGCTCAGAATTGGGGGTGGAGGGTATTCTTTTGAATGCTTTTATTTGTTCCCTGAACTAATACGTTCTGTGGCGATAAACAAAGATGACCCTCATGAGAGTAAGAAGTACTTATTGACAGCAAGAGAGTCAATCAGTCACCACTGCTTGCATTTGGCAGAGACTCAAATCAAAGGCAGGTGAAGGAGTGGGAAAGCTTTATGGTGGCAAAAGGGGACATTCTGTTCCCCCTGAGGGGCTGTTGGCAGGGGGAAGCCGGAGGCAGGCTGGCTAGAAGAGAGACTGACTGGGTTGTTGTTTTTCTTATTATAGCCACCGCTGCTATAAAAAAATTTTTTTTATCAGGTTTTATAGTATTAAATGGTGCTGGCTTCATAAAAGAAATTGAGGTGCTTCCCATAATTTTTCTGAGCTCTGGAATAATTTTAATAATATTAGAGTTATCTGCTTTTTTTTTTTTTTTAATCCTCACCCGAGGACATTTCTGCATTCATCTTCAGATAGAGCGGGAGGGAGAGAGAGAGGAAGACAGAGAGAGAAACATCGATGTGAGAGAGACACATCAAGTGGCTGCCACCCACACGGCCCCAACCGGGGCCAGGGACAAACCGCAACCGAGGTACTTGCCCTTAGTGGTAACCGAACCCGGGACCCTCCGGTCCGTGGGCCAATGCTCTAACCGCTGAGCCAAGCCGGCCAGGGCGAGTTATCTGCTTTTTAAAGGTTAGTTGGAACCCAGCTGAGAAGCCATCTGGTCCTGGTGACTTTTCTAGGTCAGATCCTTAAGCAGCTTTCCACTCTTGAAAGTACTTGGTCTATTCACATGTTCCATCAACGTGGTGTGTTTGGGTCCCTTGTATTTTGCAGTGAATTCATTTAATTTTTCTTGGTTTTCAGATGTTCTTCCATAGAGTGAAACTGAGTGTTGTGTAATAATTATATTGCCAACATCATTAGTCATCTCGTATGTTTTGTTTTTCTCTTTTATTCCTTAATCAGGCTCACAAAGAAGTCATACATTTAATTGGATTAGTCGGCCAGATTATGGACCTATTTATATACAATTTTATTAAAAAGCTTATTAACATTATTAATTCCCTCTTCCCACCTTCTCTTATTTCTTTTGATTTTATTTAATTATCTATTATTTTGGTTAATCCTCACCCTAGGATATTTTGTCCATTGATTTTTAGAGAGAGTAGAAAGGAGGAAGGAAAGGGGAGGGAGAGAGAGAGAGAGAAACATTAACATGAGAGAGACACATTGATTGGTTGCCTCTCACATGACCCCAACTGGGGCCAGGAATCAAACCTGCAACCCAGGTATGCACCCTTGACCAGGAATTGAACCAGTGACCCTTCAGTCCGCAGGCCGACGCTCCAACTGCTGAACCAAACCACCCAGGGCAGGTTTGTTTAATTTAATTTTCAAAATTGAATTTTTTTGTCTTTTTGTTTAACTTTTATTTTATTGCTTATGATCAGAAATATGGCCTACAAAGATCCACTTATTTATTTATTTATTTATTTATTTATTTATTTATTTATTTATTTTTAGAGAGAGAGGAAGGGAGAAATAGAAACATTGATGTGAGAGAGAAACATCGATTGGCTATCTCCTGCACGCCCCCTACCAGGGATTGAACCCACAACCCGGGCATGTGCCCTGACCGGAAATTGAACTGGGATCTCTCAATCCATGGGACGATGCTCAATCCACTGAGCCACACCAGCTGGACAAAGATCTACATTTTTTTTAATTGGTAGAAGGTAGTTAAGGAACTAAATGAGAAAGTGATTGGCCCTGAGCAGGGCTAGTACATGATTGTGATAAGAGAAGACAGCAGATGATAAAAGATAGAAAATGCCTGCCTTGTGTCACCTCCACCTCAAACAATACTTGAAACTCAGACTGGGGCTGAGGCTTGGAACCTACTGACAGATTTCCCCGGGAATGACAACATAATGCCTGTCTGGAGTTTTTAATTCTTCAACCCTAGTTCCCTGTTATTGAGTTGCCTTTATTTGCTATGTGGGTACTATTCAGGGGTTGTTTAACTGAGTGAGAAAGCTTATGCTCTGAGGTCAGACTGCCTGGTTTCAAATCCTGGCTCAATATCCTTAGTGGGTATACATAATTTCTTGATGATATATTCAACCTATACCTTAGTTTACTTTTCTGAAACACAGGGGTAACAATGGTAACTCCTTCACAAAGTTACAATGAGAATATAGTGAAATAATATGTGTGTTAGTCAGAAATCTTTGCAATCTTATTCAAGAAATGAAAAGGAGGCCCACAAAAAATTATTAATTCTAGGCACAGATGGATCTACAAGTTCAAACGATGGCATTAGACCCTCTTTCCACTTTTTGCCTCTGGTTCTCTGGGTGCAGACCTCGTTTCTCTTACTATAGAAGAGTCTCCCTCATCTACCCAGGGAATATAGTCACTGGAAGCTACCAAGCTCACTCATTCCAATTTAGCAACCCAACAAAAAATAGAGATTATCATTCTCTATCAATTTCTCTATTTATTCTGCGGGAGAGATTTAATTGGCCGTTTTTGGATCACATGTGAAAGTCCAAGGATCACAAGATCACATGTGCAGTCCTTTTAACAATCACTAACTAAATGGGGTCCTGTTTAAAACGCCCATACCTGTGGCTGAGAGGAGTGAGGAAAATCCCCGTGGACTGTGAGAGGAGCACCGCCCTAGAGGAAAGTTACCAGAAAAGAAAGGGAAAAGGGCAAATGAAAAAGTTCCATTACAATTTGTGAAACAGCACAGTAATTAAATATGTCAAGGACTTAATTCATATTGCCTGTCTAATCATTACCACATATTGAAGCTCCCTGATGGTATTGGATACCATGTAGCACCTATGGCTCCAGACTAAACTTCCTCCAGGACCAGAGCGAGGAGTGTCCCCCTGCCCATAGCCAAACTGCCACTGGATCTCGTTTCAGTTTTGGGTCTCTTCTAAATGGCTCTGCTCTATGCGACTAAGTCCTGCTAAAGGTATGCGCAATGTTTTTTTTAATGCTATAGGTGATACTCTACAAAAGAAGGTTTCTGACATGCACGGTCACAGTAGACTCACTTCATTAATATCAAAATTTGAATTATTTCTGCTCATGTTGGAATAACTGGTACCGGTGTTGTCCTTCCACCATAATGAACTAGAAAAGTAAGCAGAAATGGAAAAACAGGTGTTTTCAAATATTGAAAATAGGCAGCACAGGACTGGGTTCTTTTAGAAAAAAGATGCAAATGAGATGAGCTCTGGGATGACCCTGTTCTTCTGCCTAAGAGTACTTTTCTGATCGTGACAGAAAGGAAACACCCAAGCAGATCATAGTGGTTATGCTGAATTGTATGTACATTGATAGGACAGAGTTTGGACATTGAGGAGAAAGACACAGCTGAAATATTTGGGACACAGATCAATATAGGAGGGAGGACTTCAAAAAAGTGCTCCAGAAATCTGCACAGCAATCCTCTTGAGTCTGTTGTTGAATACAAGCTCCATCAGGCCAGGGAAAGAACTACCAAGAAGCTGTGAGCTAAACGGAACTTACACAGAACTGAGAGATGGTTTTGTCCCAATTAGCCCCAGTGGAAAACCTTGTTGAAAATTTGGCACATGGAGTAGAAATCTCTGGAGGGTCATGACTTGGTACCAAGGTATCCCAACCCAGACATACCTTAAAAAACTTTAAAACAAGACTAGAAATGATAATGCTAATCTACCAGTCACTTAATTTACTAGTAAAATGAAGTTTGACATTCTCTAAAGAAAGATAAAATCCCAACATTCAACACTGACATTTACAATGTCCTGGATCCAATAAAAAATTACTGGAGCTGCAAAAAAGAGAAAAGTGTTACACATAACAAGGACACTAATCAATAAATAATATCAGACCCCAAAATGGTAGAGATGATTAAATTATCAGGCAAATATATTAGAACAGCTATTTTGCACAAGGATTTAAAGAAAAGCATGATCATAAGAAGAGAAATGGAAATTATAAAAAAGAACTAAATGGAACTTCTAAAGATGAAAAATACAAGTTCTGGAAAAAAAAATTCACTGAATGTGCTTAACAGTATATTAGATACCACAGAAGAAAATAGCAGTGAACTTGAGAACATAAAAATAGAAACCATCTTAAACGAAGAACAGAGTAAAAAAGATTTTTTAAATTAACAAATCTTAATGAGCTGTGGGACAATAACAAACAGCCCACTTGCATGCAATTAGAATCCCAGAAGGGGAAAAGGGAAAAAGAAAAGCAGAAAAGATATTTAGTAAAATCATAGCAAAATTTTTTCTAATCTTGATGAAAACCATAAACCGCAGATACAAGAAACTGAGTAAACCATAAGCAGGATAAAAACAAAGACAACAACCACATCAAGGCTCATTATAAACACATTACTGAAAATCAGGAATAAAAAGTTTAAAAGCAGTCAGAGGGGAAAACATCACATTTTACACCTTAAATATACATATATCTTTTTGTAAAGATGAGACTATTGAATTGTTTTCTTTAGTTCTTTTTTCCCAGACTTATTGAGACACAAGTTAGCATACAACAACATCATGTTTAAGGTGTACACATGCTGACTTCAAACACATATATATTGAGAAATGATTACCAAAATAAGGTTAGTTAAACTTATATGCATATATGAGTAACCATGGTCATAGACAACAGTGCTGGGGTGGGGGACAGGATTGGGAGGAGGGTATCAATGGGGGGAAAAAGGAGAAACATCTGTAACAAAAATATAAAAAATTAAATTAAAAATAAATAAAAAAGGATGCAGGAGTTTCCTCCCCCCTACTAATACATATCCTGCATTGAGTTTCCTTATTGGATATTTGAAAATGAAAAAAAAAATAAAAAACAAAATAAGGTTAGTTAACCCAGCCATCACCTCACATAGTTACACATGTTTGTATGTGTTGTGTATTTACTTTTTATTTGTCAGTTATACCTCAATGAAGCTGGAAGACAAAAAGCAGTGGAAGGGGGGGGCATACAACATAGAGAAGCAAAGATAAGAGTGACAATGGACTTTTCATCAGAAAATATGCAAGAGAAAAGACAATGCAATGACATACTTAAATTGATGAAAACAAAACAACAAACAAAATCCCTTCAACCTAGCATTTTATATCCATTGAGAATATCATTCAAAAATGAAGGAGAGATAGACACTTTAATTTCATGTTAACAAAAGCTGAAAAAATTCACTGTCAGCATCTGCACTACAAGAATTCAGGTGGAAGGAAAATAATACATATGGAAACATACAAAGAGTAGTAAAAGGTGTTGGAAATGGTAAATATGTGGGTAAAAATAAAATTACTTTTCTCCTTTTTATTAAGCTATAATTGACTTACAACACTGTGCAAGATTAAGATGTACAAGATGTTGATCCGATATATTTATATATCATATTGCAATATGTTTTTCTCATTTTTAATTTTTTAAGATTATTGATTTTAGTAGCAACAATAAAAAATTATTGTGAGTTTATATGTAGAAGAGAAATGTAACAAAACAATTATACAAAGGATGGGCGAAGGGAAGTTGAATTATATCTTTGTAAGATTCTTACATCACATGTAACATGGTATGATACTGTTTGTAAAGTGTGATGAGTTAAGGGTACATACTATAAATATTAGTAACCACTAAAAAAATAGAACAAAGAGGTATAACTAATAAGCTAATGGTGTAAATAAAATGGAACGCTAAAAAAATACTCACAATCCAAAAGAAGTTAGGAAAAGAGGATACAAGGAACAAGGAGCACAAGAAGCAACTATAAACCAGTAACAAGATTATAGATGTAAACCTAACCATATTGAAAAATATAAAAATGTAAATGGTTAAACACTTCATTAAAAGGCAGAGGTTGTCCAGCAGGATTTTTTAAGCAATATGCAATTTTATATTATATATAATAAACTCATTAAATATAAAGACACAGGTTAAAAGTAAAAGGATTATAAATGATAAACTAGTTTACTCTAATCATGAGAAAATTAGAGTGACCCCATTAGCATCAGCAAATTAGGCTTTAGGACACAAAATATTGCCAGAAGTAAAGAAGGTTGTTATATAATAATTAAAGTGTTAATGTATTAGAAGACATAAGAATTCTCAATGTGTCTGCACATAATTACAGAATTTCAAAATACAGGGAGCAAAACTGACAGAAATAAAATGAAGTATAGAAAAATCCATAATTATAGTTGAACATATTGATATTTCTGTCTTATAGTTGATAAAACAAGTAGAAAAAAATCAGCAAGAACACAAAAGAGTAGAACAAGACCATCAATCAATTTGTTTTAATTGACAGTTATAGAACACTACCTGCAACAGCTGCAGAATAGACATTCTTTTAAAGTGCACATGAAGATTCACCAAAATGACTGTAGATAGGTCGTAAAACAAATCTCAATAAACTTAAAGGTAATACAAATGTTTCTGATTATAGCAGAAATTTTAAAACAATTATACATAAAAACACCCTACAAACCAGGAATAGAAGGGAACTTCCTCAATGTGATAAGGGCATTTATGAAAAAACACAGCTGATGTTATACTTAATGATGGAAGACTAAAAGCTTTCCCCTCTAAGATCAGGAACAAGACAAGGATTCTTACTTTTGTCAGTTCTATTCAACACTGCACTGGACATTTAAACCAGAGTAATCCCGCCCACCAAGAAATAAAAAGCATTCAATTTGGAAATTAATAAGTAAAATCTTGATCCACAGATGACATAATTTCACATATAGAAAATCTTAAAGAATCTGCAAAAAAATTTATTAAAATTAATAAACAAATTCATGAAATTTGTAGGATACAAATCAATATGTAAAAGTCAGCTACATTTCTATAGCAATAAACAATCCAAAAAAGAAATTAAGAAAGCAATTCCATTTATAATAACATCAAAAGATTAAAATACTTTGGAATGAATTTAACCAAGTAGCTACAAGACTTGTACATTGGAAACTACAAAACATTACTGAAAAGGATAGACATATAGGTCGAAGGAATAGAATTGAGAGTTCAGAAATAAACCCATGCACCTATGCTCAATTGATTCTTAACATGAGTGCCAAGAACATACAATAGGGAAATAGCCTCTTCAACAAGAAGAACATATGACAAATTTTTATAACTACAGATTGGGCAATGGATTCTTAGATATTACACTAAAAGCACAAGCAACAAAAAACAGATAAATTGAACTTCAACAAAATTAAAAACTTTTGTGCATCGAAGGACCCTACCAAGAAAATGAGAAATCAATCCACTGAATGGAATAAAATATTTACAAATCATATATCTCGTAAGAGCTTAGTATCCAGAATATATAAAAGTACTCTTAGAACTCAGCAACAGAAGACAAATAACCAATTTAAAAAATGAGCAAAAGACTTGAGTAGACATCTTTCCCAAGAAGATATCTAAGTGGCCAAACATCCCATGAAAAGATGCTCAACATCATTAGTCATTAGAGAAATGCAAATTAAAACCATAAGTAGATGGGGTGGAGGGGGTCAGTGGGGAAAAAAAAGGAGGGGCATCTGTAATACTTTCAACAATAAAGATAAAAAACATAATTAGATGCCACTTTTCCACGGGGATGGCTATAATAAAAAACACAGGCCCTGGCCGGTTTGGCTCAGCGGTTAGAGCATCAGCCCGTGGACCAGAGAGTCCCAGGTTTGGTTCCCACTAAGGGCACATACCTCGGTTGCAGTTTGTCCCTGGCCCCAGTTGGGATCGTGTGGGTGGCACTCGATGTGTCTCTCTCACGTCGATGTTTCTCTCTCTCTCTTCCTCCCTCTCTCCCTTCCGCTCCATCTGAAGATAAATGCAAAAAAAAAAAAGTCCTCGGGTGAGTATAAAAAAACAACAACAAAAAAAACACAGAAAATAAGTATTGGCAAGGATGTGAAGAAAGTAAAACCCCTGTACATTGCTGGTAAAAAATGTAAAATGATGCAACCACTGTGGAAAAGTTTTGTGAGTCCTTTAAAAAGTTAAACAGAAATTACCATATGACCCAGACATTGCACTCCTAGGTACATATCCAGAAGAATTAAAAATAGTTATTTTAACAAAAGTTTCACCCAAATAGCCAAAAGTTGGAAACAACCCAAGTGTCCTTCAACTGATGAATGAATAAACAAAACCATATTCATGCAGTGGAATATTACTTAGCCATAAAAAGAAATGAAATAATGATACATGCTGCAATGTGGGTGAACCGTGAAAACATTATGCAAAATGAAAGAAGTCAGACATAACAGATTGTTTATTGTATGGTTCATTTTTCATACGAAATATCCAGAATAGGCAAATCTATAGAGACAGAAAAGATTAGGGTTGCCAGGGCGAGGGAAGAATAGGAAGTTACTGCTCTAAGGTTTTTTCCTTTTGCGGTGATGAAAATGTTTTGGAACCAGACAGCTGTGATGGCTGCACAGCATTCTAAATGTGCCAAATGTCAGTGAATTGTACTCTTAAAAATGATTTATTTTATCTTATTTGAATTTTACCTCAATAATAAAACAAATCGATAGCAAAGAGAAAAGTGGAAAAATCCCTAATTATTTGGAAATTAAATAAAACAAAACACCTCTAAATAAACTTTGAGCCAAAGGAGAAAAAGAGAAAAAGAAAGATTAGAAAATATTTTAACCAAGTGATGTAAAAACACAGCATATCAGAATTTTGAAGATGTATCTATAGAAGTGCTTACTAAGCTAGAATAACAGGAACATATTAAACTCAGAGTAAGGAAAGTGAAAGAAATTATAAAGATAAGACTTAAAATCAATAAAATAAAAAATTTAGATAGAAAAAAACAGTGAGATCATAAGTTGTTTTTTTAATCAATAAATTTTATGAATCTCTAGCTAGTCTAATCAATAAAGAAAAGAGAGGACACAAATTAACAATATGAACGAAAGAAGGGACATTATTATGGATCCTACTTATATTAAAAGGATACTTCTCCAAAGAGGACATACAGATGGCCAATAAACATATGAAAAGATGCTCAGCATCACTAATCATCAGATAAATGCAAATTAAAACCACGATGAGATATCACCTCACACCTGTGTGAATGGCTCCCACCGATAAATCAACAAACACCAGTGTTGGTGAGGATGTGAAGAAAAGGGAACCATTACTGTTGGTGAGAATGCAGATTTGTGCACGCACTATGGAAAACAGTGGAGGTTCCTCGAAATATTAAAAATAGAACTACCTTATGGCCCAGTGACTTCACTTCTGGGTATATATCCCAAGACATCCAAAACACTAAATTCAAAAGAATATATGCCCCCCTATGTTCATTGCAGCATTATTTACAATAGCCAAGATATGGAAGTAACCCAAGTACCCAACAGTGGACAAGTACACAAAGAAGGTGGTACATATATACAATGGAATATTACTTGGCCATAAAAAAGAATGAAATCTTACCATTTGCAACAGCATGGATGAACCTAGCGGGTACCATGCTCAGTGAAATAAGTTAGAGAAAGAAAAATATCGTGATTTCACTTATATGTGGAATCTAAAAAACAAAATAAAACAAAATTGAAACAGGCTAATAGATACAGAGAACAAACTGATGTCTGCAGGAGGAGAGGGGGCTTGGAGGGCTGGGTGAAAAAGGTGAAGGGATTAACAAATACAAGTTGGTAGTTACAATAGTCACAGGGAGATAAAGTACAGCATAGGGAATACAGTTAATAACTATGATATAAAAATTAAAACATATATTCTGATAATTTTCAAAAGTATCACAAGTGCATAGATTAAAAAGACTAAATAGACTTCAGGTTTATTACAACATAAAGTCATTTTTATAGAAAACATATGTATAAAGACATTAGAAAGTCATATGCCCATTTTAGAAGAATAATGTCTAGTTATGTGAAAGATAATTTTTTTCATTAGATAGGCTTTTCATTGTAATTTTATGCCTAACAAATATTTGATCAGTTGTTTTCCTCAACACGGATAAGTGGAAGCTAAAATAATAAACATAAGTGATTGGTCCTTAGAAGACCTTAGCACGACTGTATTCTAAGTTACAATTAGATGCTAAACTACAAATTGTGTAAAGAACAAATTGGTTATGAATAATTTTACTCTACTTTAGGCTCTAGTTTTCTTTTTTATCCTCACGCAAGGACATTTTTTGCATTTATCTTCAGATAGAGCGGGAGGGAAAGAAGGGGAAAGAGAGAGAGAGAAACATCGACATGAGAGACACATTGACTGGTTACCACCCGCACGACCCCAACCGGGGCGGGGACAAACTGCAACCGAGGTACATGCCCTTAGCGGAAACCGAACCCAGGACTCTCTGGTCCGTGGGCCGATGCTCTAATCACTGAGCCAAACTGGCCAGGGAAACTCTAGTTATCTTAAGTGAACTAAACTCCAGTTTACAGAGCTTTTCAACCATCTCCCAGCCACCGTTTCTACAGGCTTCATGTAGTCTAGCATACAAATGCAACACCAGAGATGATGTTTAGTACCTCCCACCCTGTATTGCACCATCACTGCCCAGCCATGCTCTGGTAAATGAAATCAGTTTCAAGGCATTCTCCAGATACTCACCTTCTGTGATAGGGTGACCATTTAACTTCAGCTCCAAGGTGAAATCCTGTCCAGCCCAGATAAATTCTGGAAAGAAACTCACAAACTCTAAGGAATCTTCTACTCCATCTGGTGTAGGGGAGGACTTTGCCCCGATGAGCACTTTCTATATCTCAAATGCAAATAACTATACAATTAAAAATGATGTTCTATTGTTCTATTATGAAGCTTGGCCTGTGACCTAAATAAGGAGCTGGGGAGAAAGAATAATTTCTACACCAAACCTGAAACATGTTTGGTGTCTTCTCCTGACACTGCAGGACTTCAGTTCTCAGAATACATGAAGGAAGGGCAGGTAGTGTGGTTTTTCTTTAAGTTCATGCATCACAAACAATACTACTTACCATTTATTCTTTTCCTTCTTCTTCCACTTTCTCAGAATTTTCCTAGTTGCGCCGACCACGAAACAAACTAGCCTTACGGCAAACCCAGCAGCGAGAGGGAACCATGCAGTGATTTAAGAACAGCAGCTTCTGAAGAGATGATTAAATTATTAAGTGGAGAGATACCAAGAATGAATATCATTAAACATGCTTTCATTTGAATATTGAAAAGATCAGTGTAGTACATTATTGTAATAATAATCACAATAGCTAATTCTAACATGGTAATTATTAGGAAGAAGATATTCTAAGTAATTTATGTACATTGACTCATGTTAATTCTCACAATAACCATAGAAGGCATGTCCACTCTTCTTATCTCCATTTTACAAACAAGCAAATTGAGGCACAGAGAGATTAAGTAATTTGCCCAAGTTTATACAGCCAATAAATAGCATATCTGGGGTTTAATCCAGATAGTGTGGCCCAAAGTCTGGGCCCTTACCCACTACTTTATATCACCTCTTGATGTGTATTGTACCTACATTTGACATCTACTAAAGGCAAGGATCTAGATTCCGACTTGTGAGATTCTGAGATAAGACTTCCTGATTATTGTCCTGGACCAATCTGTGTATTTAGGTATGTACTGTATAAACAAATATATCTCAATCGATACCTATACACACATACACATTTGGGGAATATATTATATATATATTTATGTCAGCCATCTGAAAACACATAAAGAAAGCAAAATAAAAGGTGATAGCCAGTGATCACACAGTTCACACAGGATTTCATGACACACATCCCAGAAGGTTTCTTCTTTTTTTTCTTATCTTCTATTGTACTTTCTACCATACACATGATGCACCCAAACACTGCATTTAGTATTGTAGTTATTTGTGTATTTCTCTTAATGCCTCTACTCCACTATAGACTGGGGCCATGTCTAAGACATGTAACCTAGTTGATTATCTTTAATCTAGCAGCAACACACATTTGTTGACTTGTTTCCTCTGATATTCATAAATCTGATGCCACAGAAAGGCATCTGAAAGCAAAACTCACTGTCAATAGCGATAAGAACAGGAAGGCAAATATGTGACTGCAGGAGTCCAAGGATACTATTTTACTTCATTTATAATCATACAGTAGCATAAAGAACCAAAATAGACCTTGACTCCATCCTGCCTCTGCCAAGAGCAGTGTGACGTTGGTGGAATTACTGACCCTCTCTGAATCTCAGTAAAGGTGGTTTGACATTTTAAAATAAAATAAGCAGTATAAAAGTCCTAGCATAGTACCAAGCATAGACTAGGGATCTGATAAATCCATCCCTTCCACATCTCACTTCATTGTATCCCTTCAGAATAGGCACCACGAATTAAATGCAGGTTAAATCCCCTGTTCATAAGAGTCCATATGAGTGCCACGCAGGAATAGAGATCAGGTGTTGCCATATCTTCCCATGGTGGAAGTAAAACAGAAATCCGAAATTTTAGTTGGAATTTCTCCACATTTCAATGTTGATAGTGACGTCAAAATTATTAAAACACTGTATTTGCCAACATTGTGAGGTCAAACAAAACGTGTCTGCTGTCTTGCACCATCCAATCGGCCACAAGTTTGCTACCTTTACTCATCTAAAAAGACAGAAGTTCTAACACCTGCAACACAACTGAATTTAGGTACACAAAAACAAATATCTCTATATCTATGCACATACACATTGTGTGCCGCCTACGCAAGGTTCTTGAGACAGATTGGCAGAAACCACCCCTTCACTTTATTTTATTTTATAAAAGTTTTTTTTCAATAGTATCCATTGTTCTATCAACTTTTTATATCATCTGTTGATATGATTACATAATTTTTCTCTTTTGACTTACTAATATATTTTATAGATTTTTTAAATCATCAAGTCACTCTCCCCCCCCCCCAAAATGCTCTCTTTCTCTGATTTCTGTGATACCACACCTCTTCACTTTATATCTCTTCAAACTGATTATTTCCCAATATGATGACATGTATTTAGCTAATCTCAGCAGGGAAAGTTTCTCCTCCGTTTAGTTAGGCAACAATTCTTGAACACAAGGTCAAAGTCATTCTGCCTCAACCATTCTCCTGTGTTTTTAACAGCTGCCTTTGTGCCCAGGTGGTCGGATCATGGCCTTCTTTGACACTCACGTGCTTTGCCATTTCTTTTGGCTCCTTTCTTTCTAAGAGTTGAAGTCACAAGATAAGTGACAATTTTTTAAAGGCTAATTAAGAACCTTTCTGCTTATGTCCTACTTAATTAACTTCTGTCAACCTTGATTATACTCAAATTTTTTAATTATTCTTTACTTATATTTATTCTGCTTCAATGAATAATGTGAAATAACATAGAACAGCAATTGTTCTGAGCTTTTCCAGTGAATGACTACCATATTGTAATAAAGGAATTATCAAAATAATATAAATGCTAACCCAGAGACTCTTTAATGTGAATATATTTTATACTGATGAACACCTATAATTGCTGTGCATGTTTAGGGGGAGAAAGGTAATTTTTATCTGGTATAATAGCTCCTAGTGACTGCCGTGGAATTTCTTAATATAAAGATGACCAATGGGGAGTAAATCTTCTCTGCTCTGTACTAGTGCTGCTCAAATTCTGGTGTGTACACAGTATGACTCATTTGTGGAGCTTGTTAATAATTCAGATTCCCTGTTCTCACCTGCAGCTGTGTGACCCTTATCCTGAATGTCCCTTATCCTCTCTGACCCTCAGTATTCTCTTGTATAAAATGGGAATTATGTCTACATTAAAGGTATTTGAGAGTTTTAAATACATAATGAGCAAGAGTCTTAGCACAGTACCAAATATAGAGCACCTACATTGTTCCTAGATTCTATTCAATGAGCCACCTTCCATGGTAATCCTGTAGCAGGTGCTCTGGGAACTGAGCATATTTTGAGAAACTTTTCCCTTGTCTCTAGATCAATTCCCAGCTGTGGCTCTACATCAGAATTACCTGTGGAGCTTTTCAAACTATTAATCCTTCGGCTTCACTCCCAGAAATTCTAAAGCTACATGTCTGGCAAGAAGCCCAAGCATTCAAAAGTTTTGAAAAATAATTCTCATATGAACCAGAGTTGAGAATCATTACTTCACAATAGTAATCTCCAAATATTTTTATCCATGTCCATAGTGTTAAAAAATTCAGCATGTATCTATGTATATCTATATCTACCTTATGAAATATAAGCCAGTTTTACTGTACTCTGAATTATATACTTAGAAAGTATACAAAAATGGAAATTTTGAAAATAAGATAAAACAAAAATATCTTATACTGTTTTATTTATTTTTTCTTTATTGATTTTAGAGGGAGAGGGAGAGAGAGATAGAAACATCGATGAGAGAGAACATCGATTGGCCGCCTCCTGCCTGCCCCTCACTGGGGATTGGTCCCACAATCTGGGCATGTGCCCTAACCAGGAATCGAACTGGTGACCTCTTGGTGCACGGGTCGATGCTCAACCACTGAGCCACACCGGCTGGGCTGTTTTATTTATTAATGGCTTTTGCCGTCAGTTAAAAATTATTTTTTAATATTTTTTATAGAGAGAAACACTGATTTGTTGTTCTACTTATTGATGCATTCATTGGTTGATTCTTGTCTGTGTCCTAACTATGGATCAAACCTGCAACCTTGGCATACCGGGACAACACTCTAACCAGTTAAGCTACTTGGCCAGGGCAAAAAAATTATTTTAAATAAGATTCCAGAAGCTTAGTTCTTAAATGTTTACCCACCATGATGGCTTCATCATGCCACTAGCTACAATTTCATGGCATACTATACACTCTTCACATATCAGAATAGCTCAAGGTGCAATAGACAATATATAACCACATATCTGAAAATGCACATCATTAGTGATAGTGGATATAAATTCATGTTTCAGAGAGTCTTCTTGATAATTCTAATCTTTTTGACTAACAGCTTACTACATCTGATTAGGGTGTCACTGTTTTTACCTTGCAATGTGGCTAATGAAGAGCTTGTACTAGAAGTCAAAGAAGTATTGATGCTGATATTTTCTCCTTGCCTGCTTGTGTATGTATTTTTAGTATTACTTCTAATTAGTAAGTTTTTGGCAACAATCTTTTGAGGCCATTGCGATGCCTATTAGGGGGTCTTTTTAAGGCTCTACTAAATATTCATATTTTTGGACTATCATAGGCCACACTTGGCTTCTAATTCATTCAGAAGAATATAGGCTAAGAATCACAGCTTGCCAGAGGTCAGATTAAGCATTCTTCTTCTGCTAGAGTCCTTCGGCAGTCCTTGCCGCAGTCCAAGGAGTGGCTTCTGAGCTCCCTGTGTGACAGCTCAGGTTCAAGAATATGAAATCCTCCACATTACCTTGTTCCAGGATCCACCCTAGTAGCCAATGTCTCTTGTAGCAACTCCATAAGCATAACTTCTGGGGTTCTCAGTGGGGACCAAGATCAGCTCCAAGATCACCACTCTCAACCAAAAGCTATAGTGTCCCCATTAGGAAATTATAGCTCCCCAAGCTGAGTTGTAGATTTCACTCAGTCATTTTCACCAATAAGTAATGTTGCCTAGTAACCTATTTGACATACTATCTTATCAAGACTCTAAGGGAAGAGCTGGACAGCTAACAGAAATGCAAGTTCTTATACAGAGGAAAAACAGTTTGATAACCCTTTATTCACACCACTGTGGAGATCCAATTTTGTAGCATTTTAGTTAAAACTAGAGGATATATAATCTTTAAATTCACTTAACTGAGTACATATAGCACACATTAAACTGCAATTTTCTAAAGCCAACAAACAAGTGAGGGTGGCTATCTTATTTTTGCGTTGTGGATTCTCCAAGTATCTCATGTGCTATTCACAAAAAGAGAACATTTGATGCATAGACAAGACTACGGAAGGACGATATTATTCTCATATTAAATACTATTAGAGATCAAAGTTACAACTAAACTACAGAACAACTGTCATTCAAAACCGCCTGAAATTAAGCTGAATGGAAGTCCTACAACTACGAAATTAAAGAAGCCCCATTGAGACTGGTAGGAGGGGTAGAGGCGCAACAGGCTGGTCCCATACCCACGTGTGGCAGAAAAAAAATTAGAAGGATACCTCGGCTGGGAAGGTCCACCCTGAGGACTGAGGGGTCCCCATCCCACACCAGGTGCCCAGCTCAGGGTTCCAGTGCCAGGAGAGAAGTCCCCATCACTTCTGGCTGTAAAAACCAGCGGGAACTGAGGCTGAGGGAGGCTGAGGCTGCTGGAGCCCCAGGCAGCTCCTCTTAAAGGGCCTGCACATGGACTTACTTGGACTCCCACACTCCAGGCTCCAGCATGGGGGAGGCAGCTTAAAAGGCACCAGAGACATATGGGGAAGAACTGAGTTTTTTGTCACTTGAGCGAGGGCTGGAGAGGCAGCTTTCTCCTGGACAGACGTGCTGTCAGAGGTCTTTGTTCCTTTGGTGAGCCCTTCCCTGGGGCGGCAGACAGCCACCATATCTGGGACTCCAGCAACTTGGCTTACACTGTTTGCCCCGCCCTCGTGATTCCCTGAGGCCCCGCCCCACCCAACTTCCAGGCCCACCCAACCTGTTGCCTGTTGGTTTACCATAGGATTGGCCTGTCTTGGATCCTGCTTCAGCTTTTCCTAAATTCTTTCAATCAAGCAGCATCTGGTCTCAGCTAGCCCCATACCTCTCATTAAGTAATACATAGAAACAAACACAGGGAGGCAGCCAAAATGAGGAGACAAAGAAACAGGTCCCAAATGAAAGAACAGAACAAAACTCCAGGAAAAGAACTAAGCGAAATGGAGATAAACAACCTAACAGATGCAGAGTTCAAAACACTGCTTATAAGGATGCTCAATGAACTTAGTGAGAACCTCAATGAACTTAGTGAGGGCCTCAAGAGCGTAAAAAAGAAGCAGTCAGAAGTGAAGGATGCACAGTCAGAAATGAAGGCAGCACTAACTGAAATAAAGAATAATTTACACAGATTCAATAGTAGAGTAGGTAAAGCCAAGAAGCAAACCATCGATTTGGAATATAAGGAAGCAAAAAACACCCAATCAGAACAGCAAAAAGAAAAAAGAATCCAAAAAAATGAGGATAGTGTAAGGAGCCTCTGAGACAACTTCAAGCGTACCAACATTCGCATCTTAGGGGTGCCCGAAGGAGAAGAGAGAGAACAAGAAATTGAAAACCTATTTGAAACAATAATGGCAGAATACTTCCCTACTTGGTGAAGGAAACAGACATACAAGTCCAAGAAGCACAGAGAGTCCAAACAAGATGAACCCCAAGAGGCCCACACCAAGACACATCATCATCAAAATGCAAAAGGTTCAAGACAAAGAGAGAATCTTAAAAGCAGCAAGAGAAAAGCAGTTAGTTACCTACAAGGGAGTTCTCATAAGACTGTCAGCTGATTTCTCTAAAGAAACTTTGCAGGCCAGAAGGAGTGGCAAGAAATATTCAGAGTAATGAAAAGCAAGAACCTACAACCAAGATTACTCTATCCTGCAAAGCTGTCATTTAGAATCGATGGCCATAGAAAGAGTTTCCCAGACAAGAAAAAGCTAAAGGAATTCATCACCACCAAACCATTGTTATATGAAATGTTGAAGGGTCTTCTTGAAGAAAAAGATAAAAAATATGAACAAACAAAATGGCAATGAATACTTATCTATCAACAATTGAATCTACAAACAAAATGAACAGGCAGAACAGAAGCATTCTCATAGATACAGAGAACATTTTGTTGGTTGCCAGATGGGAGAGGGTTGGGGGAATGGATTAAGAAAGGTGAAGGGATTAAGAAGTACAATTTGGTTGTTAGACTGACAAACCTCAAAGGGAAGGGGGGGTAGGAGGTGGGAAGAGATAAACCAAAGAACTTATATGTATATATGCATAACCAATGGACACAGACAACAGTGTGGGGAAAGGCAGGAGGGGGGCAGGAGTGGGGTGGAGGGGGTCAATGGGGGAAAAATGAGGAACATCTATAATACATTCAACAATAAAGATAAATTTAAAAAAATACTATTAGACTTTAATTTGTTTTAGAGTGGTTTAGGTTCACAGCAAAATTGAGAGGAAGGAACAGAGATTTCCCATATACCTTCTGCCCCCTCACATGCATAGCCTTCCTCATTACCAACATCCTCCACCAGAGTGGTACATTTTTTATAATTTATGAACTACATTGACACATCATAGTCACCCAAAGTCCATAGTTTACATTAGACTTCACTCCTGATGTTGTACATGCTACGGGTTTGGGCAAATGTATATTGACATGCATCCACCATTAAATCCACCAGTAAAAAATAAGAGTCACCATGGCCAGTTTTTCTCAATGGTTAGAGCATCGGCCTGCGGACCAAAGAGTCGTGGGTTCGATTCCAGTCAAGGGCATATACTTCAGTTGCGGTCCGTCCCTGGCCCTGGTCATGGTTGTGTGGGAGGCAACCAGTCGATATATCTCTCTCACATCAATGTTTCTCTCTCTTTCTCTCTCTCTCTCTCTCTCTCTCTCCCTCCCTCCCTCCCTCCCTCCCACTCTATGTGAAGATAAATGGAAATATATCCTTGGGTGAGGATTTAAAAAAATAATATAAATAAATAAATAAATAAATAAATAATAAGAGTCATGGGGAACATGATACAATTCTTTGTTATGTGAGGCTTTGAGGCTCCGGTTCCAGCTCACTAAAACCAGTAGTATCCTCCCTCTGTGCAATTAAAAAAAAAAATGGATACAATTTTCTTATCTAGATAGATAGATAGACAGATAGATAGAAATACTAGTACTTTGTTTCTGAACCCCAGTGATCTTTCTTTCACATTCACTGTGTTATACCACCTCCTTTTTGGCGACACTGTTCTTAGCCCTGTATGATCTGATTGTTGTACAGATTTTAATTGAGTCTGAGGGAAGGCCCAACAGTCTCCTGGTAGTGTTCATGTTGCAGGAACAAAGACCACGTTTTGAGTAGAAAGGTTCCAACCTAGTGGTTCACATCCCTGAGTCCACCAGAATCACACGGTGCACTTTAAACCAGCTGATGCCTCGCCTAGGACCCACCTCCAGCAAGGCCATCCTCTTTCTCCTCTGAAAACCTTCTCATGTACTCTTCTGTCTCCTCTAAGGCACTTTACTCAACAGTCCCACACCACTCTTCAATTCACAGTTTAAATGTCACTTCTTTAGCGTTCTCAGCTTGTATAAGAGCACTGTCTTCTTCCATTTCAGCTGCTATACCAAAAATACCACAGACTAGGTGCCTTATAAACAACAGAAACTTATTTCCCATAGTTATGCATTGTAGGAAGCCCAAGATTAAGATGCCAGCAGATTCAGTATCTGGTGACAGCCCATTTCACTATAACTGTATATGGTCAAAGGGGTGAGAGCTTGTAAGAGGACTAATCCCATTCAAGAGGGCCTCAGCCCTCATGAGCTAATCACCTCCCAAAGGCCCACCTCTAATACCATCACATTGGGGATTGGGTTTCAACATATGAATTTTCGGGGACACAGACATTTGGTCTATAGCAGCCCCTCTGTCATTGCCTCTCTTAGCACTTAATCATTTCCTCATGATACTCATCAGCAATAGAGTTAAATATTGAAATGCATAAATAAATCTCTGCTTTCTGCTCAAATTTTCTTTATAGTAGGCATCATACCTGCCCATTTTGTTCATTGTTATATCCCCAGTGCCCAGCACTGTGCCCTGCACATGATAAGAAGTGAACTATTATGTATTAAGTAAATAAGTCAAGTTTTATATATATTTGATTTTGGCAGTATACTGCCAAGCAAACTAAGGAAATGTGATCCTTACAATTCTTAACTATATAAGGAATATATATATTATTATTATTTAATCTCAAAGATGACTCCGTGAACATTACTACTATATTAGTCAAAAATCAAGTATTAAGCACCTATTTTATCAGTGAATAGATGATGTTACAAAGATAGAAAAGGTGCCAGACCTAACAAAGCTTGTAGTCTTGTAGGGAAGACAGATATTCACGAGTTTAGGGTTCAAACAAATCTCAGGAGACTAATGTCAAGCATCCCCCCTCCTCCATAGTGGGTAGGAGGCGGAAAATGACAAACGCTGCACTCTAAGCCAATTTATATAAAGAAGTACATGCATTCAATCAAATAATTTTGAATGGATTAAATGGGGTGGTTAGGAAGCATACAATGAGGCTCTAAACCTAGTCTAGGGGAAATGGAAAGCTTC
Organism: Tadarida brasiliensis; assembly: GCA_030848825.1. Taxonomy (NCBI): domain Eukaryota; kingdom Metazoa; phylum Chordata; class Mammalia; order Chiroptera; family Molossidae; genus Tadarida; species Tadarida brasiliensis. Next base: position 38,085,560 of record CM061265.1, on the reverse strand, counting down.
CCTAAGGAAATATGGTCAGACTGAGACCTGAGCAATAGTTCATCCAGGCAAAGGGTGAGACATATGGAGGCTTCAGAGGGAACATGTTCAGAGACCTTATGGCAGGAGCCTAACTAAAAAGACCTGAAAGAACAATCTAGTGGGGCTGGAGCAGATCTGCGAAGTGAAGCTGGAGAAAGAAGCAGGAAACAGGTTATGCAGGAGCTTGTAGAGAATTTTGAACTTGACTTCGAGTTCAATGCAAAGTCCCGAAGGAGTTTGAAGCAGGGAAATAATGGGCTCTGGTGGCAGTGCTGGGAGATCTTCCTGGCTCCAGCACAATTACATCAGAATAAACCAGATAAGCCTTTCCTTGTCCTAATGATTATTATATCATTTTTATTTGTTTATTTATTTATTCTTCTGCAGTTTTCTGAACCATAAAATATCTCTGTGCTTTGTAAATTACTGGGTGATTCATCCTGAACCTGATAAAGCTTAACTGGAGGCATTCTGGTACATTTGGTCTCCAGATTTCCCCCTAAATCAAATCAAAATGCCATAATTTAATCTTTGATTGCTCTCAATGGGGCATACTACCTTAAAATAGTATTTTATCCATTTTGGTAGCAATATTTGAATCAAATATTAACGTTGCAGAATTTAAAACTATACTTCTATTTCAAAAGATATAGGAAAGGTTTCTTAGTGTCTGGGAAGTAATATACATGACTATTAGGTTTGAAGAAAGAAATTTTACTGATTAATATCAACACCTGAAATTGTTATAACATTCCAGGTGTATTAGGTCAGCAATGCTGTACACCCCTGCCTCTCACAGAACATTTACTTTGATTAAATCTGGATTTAGATGTAGCAAAATGAAGAAAATGTCTTTCTTTTTTTTTTAATCTTCACCCAAGGATATTTTTTCCATTTTTGTTCAGATAGAGTGGGAGGGAGAGAGAGGAAGAGAGGGAGAGAGAAACATCGACGTGAGAGGGACTCACCAACTGGCTGCCTCCCGCACGAGCCTGACCAGGGCCAGGGACAAACCGCAACCAAGGTACGTGCCCTTGACCAGAATTGAACCCGTAACTCACTGGTCCGTGGGCTGACGTTCTAACTGCTGAACCAAATGGCCAGGATAGAAAATCTCTTTCTTAGCAGCACAATTCTTATTAAGGAAGATGCTCTTTTTAAAAAAAATAATTTTTCTTCATTGGTTTTAGAGAGAGAGAAGAAGGGAGAGGAAGAGACAGAAACATCAATGAGAGAACATCAGTTGGCCGCCTCTTGCATGCCCCCCCACTGGGGATCAGGCTTACAATTGAACTGGAGACCTCTTGAATCGACACTCAACCACTGAGCCACACTGGCCAGGCAGGACGATACTTTTTTCTAATTGAGAGAATATTTTTTTTAATTATTGAGTGGGTAGGAATGGGAGTGGTAAGTGTGAGACCCTTGGCCCAAGGGTCCTGCTAGTAGACAACACATAGTTCCTCCTTTGCTACATCTGCTTGGCACTAAACCAGTGCTGGGAGATTCTATCTAGCTCCACTGACCCCTCCTTATGACAAATATCAGTTAATACTCCTTTAACCTCCAGAAATTAAATTATTAGATAGTATTTCCTATCCACACACATTTCAAACAATTCAATAAAATTCCCTAAATGTGCTCTAAAAAGTGTTGCTAGATAAATGGAGGGACAATATTTAGGACATACTTATACTTTAAAAAATTATTCATTGTTTATCTGAAATTTAAATTTAACTGGGATTTCTATATTTTTATTTGCTAAATCTGGCAACCCCAATTATGGAAGAGACAATAATATAAATAGGTATTTGAATATATAACTGCTCAGCCTTGACTACACTATGACACATAGAGGGCGGTCAGATGCCTGTGCCTATGATGAAATCACCATGACTACAATAGCTACAAACACAGACTGATATTGGTAGTTTCATTAGCCACTCAAATACCATAAGTGGTATATATGGCCATTAATGATGTGATTCTCTGAAATGACAAACACTTTCTTAGAATATTTTAGGCAAAAGAAGCTACCAACTTCTTTTGATCTGCATAGTATTTATATTCCTGAAAAACCTGATATATATTGTATATTAAAACCATGCCAAACACACACATGCACACACACACACACACACACACACACACACTTTAGCTAAGTTCTAGGCTCAGATCATTACAGAGTTTCTCACTTACGTGAATATCCAGCAGGACAGTCAGAAGGCATGGACGATATGGTATGATTCTCTGTTATGTGGTACTTAGCCATATATTGTAGGATATTTAGCGTCTCTGGCTCCAGCTCATCAAAACCAATAGCATCCTCCCTCTATGGAAACAATAGAAAAACATTCCCACAGATTTCCCCGACTAGTGGCAGTCTCACTGAAGCTACTAATTTAAATCATACATAAAGGAAGAGTGAAGGGAGAGTTTTTCTAAGACAAATAAGGGAAGAGTTTAAAGAAAAAAAAACAGACGAATAATTGGAATTTGATCAATTTCTTCTCCTGGTACATCATGAAACCCCTGGTTGGCCTACAAAAATCTTTGGAAAAATATCCATTTTCCTGTTTATGAGAGCTTGGAGTGGGGAGGAAGAAATAGGCTCTAAGATATATATTCCCTCTTCTTCTTCTAGTATCCATAATCCACAGTGTAGGGACAGGGAGGAGGGATGGGGAGACAGAGTCCTGGGGAGACCACTTGTCAGTATCAGAAAGGGGTTTCCCACCTTGCTGGTTTTCCAGGTTGTGCTGACAGCCTCAGCTGATGTGGTGGTCACTATGTAAACATTGGTGTTCTTGGAATGGTATGAAACTTCACTCTGGCCCCCTCTACCAAGCAGGTCTCTCTTATAAATGACAGCTGTGTCTCTCCTGGACATTTCAGTGACAGAATTCCCAACCCCGTCTCTAGCCCACAGCCCAGAGCTCCTGACCTTCCTGTAATTTCCAGGTTTCTTTACTTGGAATCCTCTTCCACACCCTCCAAGGATCTTAGATAATTGGACATATTAGTAATTGCTCGCCTTCCACTTCCTAGACACACTATAGCAGATAGGTCAGGAAACACGTTATTCCATTGGCTTCCCTATGTCGGAAATCTATAGGCCCCAATGAGCATCAGTCCCTAGGTTCAAACATACCGCCAAATTTGAGGATTAATGTCAAGTATCCCCTCTTTTCCACAGTGGGGAGGAGGCTGAAAATGACATGTGTCACACACTGATGGAAACCAGTTTGGATCTTCTTGGAAGATACCTGTAGTTTCCTGCAGTTAGAGGTAGGTAAGGACTGAATAAGTCCTTCTCCCCAACATTGCTACCAATAGTGTGTGATGATATTTTGCTGCCGTATAAGCCAAGTGTTATAGAAAACAGGAAAACAGTCTTACAACCTATGCTGTAGGCCTGAAAAAATCCTAGCTTTCTGTCCAGCCACACATGAAAGGTTTTCTTGAAGCAGATGCAGTGATAATCAGTTAGCCTTTTGGTCAGAGTTGAGTAACAAAACTTCCATTAGAAAACTGAAAACAGCCTTCAAAATTCAAGTGAAGACATTCCAACTTGGTAGACTGCACGTTCATCTCATTCCCATGTTCCTGATGACTGTACAGGGAGGGAGGCACCCTGGAGCAACTGAGACATCACACCTCTCAAAAACACTGTTCAGAAAGCAGATTTGAATCTACTCTTGATCTCACCAGTGTGACTGAGACCCCCAGCTCTCTCCCTTTGAATATCTTATCTGTGGGGGAGTGGTGACAATGGAGGTGGAGGTGGGGTAGCGGGAGACACAGATTCACTAGGCGGTGGGAGCTTGGGCTTCCATCTCAGATTTGAAGGTAACTGGGGACCTCATGGGTTTTGATTGTCCTCACACAGCCTGCAGTTTTTGCACAGTTAGCCACCTTCAATGTTGTACTTCTGCATTTGTTGTAGTTGTTGTTTTGACCATTTCAGACCTGGAGTTTCATGGTGGGCATCCAATTCCCTTAAAACTGTCCCTAAGGGTGAAACATCTGATGCAAATGTTTAAGTGACAAAGGGCTCATACAGATCAATTGCTTCATTTGAGGACCACAGCAATATAGACAAAGAACAAGGATCTAGCATCAGAGAACATGTCCACCACTGATTAAATCTGCAACGTTGGTACCACGCTGCTTCTCCTCTTAACAAAGAACAATACCACACAAAGTTGTTTAAAGATTGAGAAATGTAAAAAACACAAAATTATTTTTTAAAGGTAAAACGTGAATGTATTCTTCAGATGATTAAATATTGGCACAAAGAACTTATATAAATTGTGCAAACAACACTACTTAGGGAAAAAATCTAGGTCTTCTGACTTGAGTAATGATAACTGACATGGATTCCTGACAGTGTTTCAGGCATTGGGCTAAGCCCTCAATATGCCCATTTAACCTCATTTATTCTTAATATTGTTATCAATATACCCATTTTCTGATTTAAAAAAAAACTAATCTTAAAATGGCTAATACACTATCAATGCCACACACATAGTGAGTAGCAAAGACGTATTCATTTAAAGTTTGCCTAACTAGAGAAGCTGAGCTCTTATAGCTAAGTCAGCGAATCTCAGATTTCCATACCAAGAATCAAATTAAAAATACTAAACCACGTGATTCATATTTAAAGTTGAGAACCATGGTTAGGGGTAACTGTCTCATTTAATGTTTGCATACACCTAGCACAGTGCCTGGAACAAAGTAGCTTTTTCTTACTTCTTTCCTTCTAACACCGTTTTCCAGGAGAATTGTTCTGTGGTACCACGGGGGGAGGAGGACAGAATGAGGGGCTGCAGATGGGGGGTGGCATGTGGTGAATAGGCAGTGAGGTAAAAGTGGTAGAGGCACTGAGAGAACACAGTGGCTCTTCTGATGGTGGGAGTGGATAGTTGCATATATACAACCAAACCGAACACTTCCTATGAGAACAAAGCTAACCTTCCCAATACCCATGCTTACATAAATATAACAACAGACTGACCTAGAAATTTACTTCTTTTGCCTCTTAAGGCTGCCCTGGATGTGAAGTTTAACCTAATTTCCCCTATATCAAAATAGGGTCAGGGGTTTGAAGAAACCTGTCACTCTCCATATTCACCTCATAATGTCCCATGTTGGCCTTGAATATGCCTTAGATGATATGTTTCATAATTTGTAATCATCTTTAAAATAAAAACATTTCAAGGTTTCTGCTTTACAGTGAGGAATATGAGAAAACTAATAAATCCTTTCCCCAATATTGGTGAAGAATACAAGTAAAACGACCTCTGGTCTTCAGATTTAATTAGCTGAAGTAGCTCACCCTGGGAATGGCCTACTTTCTATCCCAATGTGATAGCACTTTCTCACCTCACACATGCAAGGACTGCTGGGATACTATCCCTGAGACAGCACTTCTATGGCTAAGTTGGTACTACTGTTTTCTCCTGAGAGTGTTTCAATCAGATACATGTGTCCCTGAAATAATGGAATAAGTGGCCTCTAGGGTGAAGAACCTTTCTTTATACCATTCTCCAAATTGACACCTAATGAGGTACATATTTCCCCTATAGAAATCATCAGTCTCAGGAAAAGCATCCTGGTTATCTAAGCTCCCTCACATGAGCAAGGGACTATATATCTCCAAGGCATTTAGCTGAGAGTCAGAGACCAAGATGTCTTCCTGACTAGATAAAATTTTGTTAAAGCAACTTTCAGCCGTTGACTCAAGAAGGAAAGAAAGCATGATCATAGAAGAACTTGAAAAGGTTATAAATGCTCTACCCCTTAAAAAGGCATTAAACACCAGGTTTTAAGTGGGATTTCTTCCAAATATTCAAAGATTAGGAAAACTTCATATTGTGTATACAGGGCATAGAAAAGATGGAATGAGTCTTAAAAAAAAAACTAATCTTAAAATGGCTAGCATAATTCTCTGGGGTCATGATACTTATAAACATAGATCCCAAAGTCCTAAATAAGATATGAACAATTATGCCACTTTATTAAAAAGAACGATACACTATGATAAAGTAAGTTTTTTCCCAATAATGGAAGGCTGATTCACCATTAGCAAATATATTAGTGCAATTCACTAGGTTAATAAAGTAAATTAATATATACATATATATTTATAAATATAATCATCTCAGTAAATGCTAAATAATTTGATTTTAAATCTGATAAATAATAATTATAAACAATATCAATCATCCAGTTTAAGATTGAAACATTAGAAATAATTTTATTAAAATCAAGAATAAGCTCAGAGACTTCCTGTCCCCAGCACTTTTCGATATTGCGCCACAGGTCCTCACCAAAGCAATAAAGTGAGAAAAATAATTTAGAAGCATACATCCTGGAAAGTGGGCCAATCTTAGGCTACCTGTGTTCAGATCCACTCCTGAAACACCTCATGGTTTGCTCTGTATCATACATGGGCCAACCTTTGCAAGCTGCGTTTCCCATGTTTTCTCTTCAGCTACTGTCCAGCGAAATTCAACAGGTGGGAGGCACTGGTGGGAGATTGGAGAGTGGGAGAATGGAGATGGTAAGGTAACTTTCTCATTTCCTTTCCATCTCCTACAGCTTCTCTGTCAGCAGCTATGTCTCCTACATGACGCCCGCTCCCACCAGACAGGTCCACCATGCTTCTAGTCTCCTCGGAGTGACCCTGGTCCCCAGCTCTAGTAACATTGCCTCCTCCCTTTATCTCTTCAGTCTTGTGGTTATGGCTTCCTGCTACCATTAATCTCTGGGTTATCTCCTTGTTACTGGTGTGGTTTTTCATAGGCCCCCCTCACTTCTGTAATCACTTTGCTGTTTTAAATTCCCTTTGTAGTAAATACTTAAAATGGTCTCTATTCTCCCAGTAAGACTGGCTATACAGAAAACTGTTGGTATTTGTAAATTCTATAATTTTCTCCCAGAATATCCAAATGAAAAGCAGTTAAAATCAATGTGAACACTGAGTAAGCCAGTGATATAAGTTCAACAACAACAACAAAAAAAATTAAAATTTATATATCAGCAATGTTAAATCAGAAAATGTAATGGAAACATTTACTCCATTCGAAATGATAGTAATTAACTCACAATACCTGGAAATAATACTGAAAAGGAATATGAAAGACCAACATAGAGCAAACTACAAAACTTTCCTGCAAGACAGAAAAGTAGACCCAAATAAATAAAAGATATATCATGTTCCTGAGTGTAGAAATTCAATAGTATTAAGCTGTCAATTCTTCCTTGATTAATATATTTGGGGTAACTCCAATTGAATAGTTTATGGGACTTAAAAATCAGATTTCGAAATTCATAGTGAAAAAGTACAAGACAGCCAAAAATATTTTTAAAGAGAAGAACAAGGAGGTGGGATTGGTCCTAACTGCTATTAAGGCATACAATAAAGCTGTGGTTATTAAAATAGTGTAGAAATGCCAATGAAAAAATAGTCTAGAAAAGTGTGTGTGTGTTTGTGTGTGTGTAAGTAAAGTGAAATTTCCAAATCAATAATTGGATTTGGAACAACTGACTACTCCTATAGGAAAAGATAAAATTAGATGCCTAACTCAGATCCTATGCAAAAATTAGTTCCACTTGGTCTAAAAAACAAACTGTAAAAAGAAAACTTAACAATTAATAGCACAAAATAATGTGGATTATTTTTATTTGGGTGGAAAAAATATTCTGAAATGACATACAAAATCCAGAGGCCATAAAAGAAAAGCCTACCAATTTGAATACATACAATTTTAAATTATTTATTAGTAAAAGATATGTAATATCAAAGACAAGAAAGAGGCTTAGAGAAAATGATTAGAGAAAATACCACAAATGATTGCTATTACATTTAAAGAGCTCCTACAAACCAGTAAGAAAAATATCAAGAATCCAACAGGAAAATAGGCAAAATATATGAACAATCACTTCACAAAAATAATGTACAAATGGTCAAAAAACATAAGAAATAATTATCTTCTTCATGAGTAATCAGGGAAGAACATACTAAAGCACCCATAAAAATCTTATTTATTCCCCTAGATTAACAAATAGTTAAGATTGATAGCAGGAAGTTATGGAGAGGATACAAGAAAATATGCATTATTATACACTGTTCACGGGAGTAAAAATTGGTGAAGCCCTTTTAAAAGGCAAGTATTAGTGTCTACATAAATGAATATACCCTTAGACCCAGCAGTTCCACTGCCAAGATTCTAATCTAAATAAATATTCTAATATGTACTAAAAAAAATGTTCATTGAAGCACTGTTTATAATAAAAAAAATGTTTAAAAAATAAAGTAAATGTTCATAGGGAGTGGTGAAAAAATTGTATTATACTCATAAAATGAACTACATCTACAACTACCCACATGGGTAAATCTCTAATACATATACTTAAGTGAAAACACAAAAACACAACATATTGTATGCAGAATGATTTATTTCCCTTAAGATACATGTGTGTGTGTATCTGCATACATATATGTATATGCATACAGATACATGTACATGTTTGGAAATGTGGAGAAAGAAGACAGGAAGTATAAACTATAAACTGTTAACAGTGAGCCCTCTGGAATAGAATCTGGACAGCATTGAGAACAAAGGGAATAGAGAGGGGCTTTGATATTACATTCTAAATGCTTCTTTATTATTAACACTTGCACAATGAGGAAAATTGATAAAATGTAAAAATGTTAGCTAAAATCACATCTGTGACTTTGTTATCACATTCCTTTCTCCTGCTTCATACCACTGAGCTCTAGTGAATGACAGGACTTGGAGTCAGTTCCTAGGATGGGAGTTGGGAGCAAAGAGACAATGCTGGCCTTGTTCACACCACAGATGCTCAGTAAATATCTGGCAGGCACATGGTAGACACTCAATAATAGTAATTATTATTATTCTAGTTACAATATAAATATATATTTCCCCCCTCATGAAATCCTTCTTTATTCCCTGTTGAAGGCTATTTGTGACAGTCTTTGTGTTGTTCACCAGGTCTTTCCAGCTCTCCATGGTAGTATTGCCATTTCTGGCCCCTTGTGATTGGGTGGGGTCACTGATTAGTTCTGGCCAATGAGATGTGAGCAGAAATGTTTCCATGCCCCAGCATTGAATAGATGAAAAATGCCGTCCAGAGCTCTTCCCCCCCGCTCCTCCCCCCATAACAATGGGAAATGTTCCAAATACTGGCTGCTCTGTCATCTGGAAGGCAACCCATGTGGTTTGGAGAACTCAGCCAACAAGAATAGTATGTAACATGAGCAGGAAACTAACTTTTGTTGTTCCAGGCTACTGAGATCTGGGGGTTTTTATCCCCAAATGTAATCCTTCCTGACAATATTATTATTCCAAATATACGCAAATAAGGAAACTGAGGTTCCAAACATCAAATGTAACTATAAGAGACTTTCTAAGGTCAATAATCAGTTAATAATAGAATCCAGATTGGAACTCATAAATATCTAAATCCGAAGCCCTTGGCATTAATCCTTACTTTACAGCAGTTCTCAATGACTGCTGAATGGAGGAACGAATTGATAAAAGTGGAGTTTGTTTCATGTACTTGACTATACATATTACTTTAGTATTACACTCTGGATATAGTTCTGCATGTATCATCACTGTCTCATTACAACTTGGAAAATTCAAATGGACTATTTGTGGCACGGGCAGAGTGCCATCTCTACCAAGATCTGATTCTAAACACAGCTACTATCAAGAAGGAAGACTATTGTTCTCTATTCCACTGACCTAGGAAAGGAGGGAGATGGAGGGAGAAAGAAGAAAACGAAGAAGCTCTACCTGACATCTGACCTCAGCCCCATGCACCTGACATAGTGTGGTTGGTGCTGGTCCGGTGATACTGACACAGTGCTCTCCGTGGACATATGCTACATGGCACAGTAAGTGCTTAGCTGTGGGGCAATCCACTGCTCTCCACAACTGTCACAAGTAGTTTGGAGAAACTCGCTCTCATTTTAGTTGCCAAAGAAAAATGTTCTGTGATTTCACTTGTATGTGGAATCTAAAGGACAAAATTAACAAACAGAACTGAAACAGACTCATATACACAGAGACTAGACTGGTGATTGCCAGAGGGGCCGGGGTTTGGGGGGACTGGGTGGAAGAGGTGAAGGGATTGAGAAGTACAGATTGGTAGTTACAAAATGGTCATGGGGATGTAAAGTACAGCATAGAAAATATAGTCAATAATATTGTAATAATTATGTATGGTGCCAGGTGGTACTGGAAATACCAAGGGGAACACTTTGTAAAGTATGTGATTGTCTAATCACTGTGCTGTACACCTGAAACTAATACAAAATAATATTGAATGTAAATTGTAATTGAAAAATAAAATTTTTAAAAGATTTTTTAAAAAGAAAAATGCTGTTATATCAGGGTGTAATAGTCTTAGAATATGTGCAGATAATTTGCAATACCAGTAATACACATAGAAATCATCAGAACTCACTTGTGTCTGATAAACAATCAGAACATATGGCACTTTCTGTCACTAAGTAATGATCTCAATAAATTGTCAGATTTTATAATCATGCTACTGGTTCAATACTGTAAAAAAATTTTTTAATCATCTCTAGTCATTATAGCTTATGCTTTGACCAATATCAAAAGTGTCCAACAAACAATATTGTTATGGGCTGAATTATGTCTTCCTCAAAGTTCATGGCTTAAAGTCCTAACCCCTAGTACCTCAAAATGTGACCTTATTTGGAAATTAGGTCATCGTAGATGAAGTTAATTTAGCTAAGGTGAGGTCATATTGCAGTAGGGTGGGCCCATTCTTCGGTAAGGCTGTCATCCTTATATAAGGGGCAAATTTGGACACAAACATACATACAAGGAGAATGCCATGTGAAGATGAAGGCAGAGATTGGGGTGCTGAGTCCACAAGCTAAGTAATGCCAAAGATGGCCAGCAAAACCTTTGGCTGAGAGGTATGAAAGGGATTCACCTTCATAGACATCAGGAAGAACCAACTCTGCCAGCATCTTATCTCATACTTCTACCTCTAGAACTTGGGACAATAAATTTCTGCTATTTTAAGCCATCCAGGTTGTGGCACTTTGTAATGGCAGCCCTAGGAAACTAATGCAGATATTATTATATAGAATTTCATACCATGTTAGTCTTCTTATCATAACTGAGAAAGAAATAGGACAGCATGTTATCAGGTCTAACACTGAAAAGATAAAACATTTGTTACAGTCTATCATCTTGAAAATACTATGTACACTTCCAAGGACAGCTCTGTACACATCAGTTGCAAACATTCTTTAATTTACTCAAATTGCCTGCCTTCGCCACAAGGAAAACACAGCTGGCACCCACAGAAGCTCTGAGAGAGAGAGAGTAATTGGGTAAAGAGTTCTAAGTAATAGATTCTATTTTTTAACATCCTTTTTTAAATAGAAATTTGCATCTAAGTTAAGATTTCTATATTTATTGAACATGTCTTTAAATTAGACACAAAATTCTAAGGAAAAGGGACAGGAGATGTGGGAAATAAAGAAAAACAGTATGTTATAGATTACCCAGGATTGCTTACCTTTGTGTTTAGTGGGAGAGAGAGAGAGAGAATGCACACAAGTAAAGTATAAGCATGGTCAAGTTGGAGAAGAAACAATCTAACACGTTTTAATTTATCAGGTTTATTTTTCTAGAAACTTACACTTTTCCAATGTACGAGAGGAAACTATATATAAACCACATTCAGTTTAAGTTAGAAAATCCAAATGAAAAAGTACATGTCTAGAAGGCTAATTAAAATAGGGAAAGTTGTAATAGGAAAGTGGCTTCTCCGCTGCTGCTGTTGCTGCTGCTGCTGCAGGACTGGTTTGGCCTCTTCTCCCACCTCCCAACGCTTAATCACACCCTGTATCTCGTTAGTGTAAGTGTTGAGATGTCATTAACTGTAATATTTTGCCACTTTCTGGAACAAGACCAATATTGAAGGTCTCCTGTTCCTGAATATCTGGTTTTAAGTGCTAGTTCTTTTTTTTTTTTTTTTTTCTTAAAATAGAAAAGTTTAATGAAAAATTAAGTAAGTCTACTATATTAATGACCTGAATATAAACAACAGCAACAACTAGAAATTATCAAAACAATAGGAAACAGATACTTTTGTAGGGGAAAAAGAATCTGAATGTATGTGGGATATTAAGAAGAATAAAGAATATAATCAAACATGGTTAATTTCAAACCCTTCATTTTAAGACATGTGGGCTCACTTTATAATTGTCTAGTTTCACAAAAGAAATAGATTGCCCGGTTTGTGGCCTGTATAACTTTGGCTTTGAGCATCTGAGGAAACAAAGGAAGAAACTGTCTATCTATCATTTCATATCTGTCTATCATTATTTCATCTTCTGCTAGCCTTCTCCTTTGTATATGAATACATCTAACAATGTCTATCATTAAAATCTACGTCATAGAGCCCTGGCCAGTTTGGCTCAGCAGTTAGAGCGTCAGCCCGTGGACCAATAAGTTGCGGGTTGGATTCCAGTCAAGGGCATATACCTCAGTTGCGGTTTGTCCCAGGCCCTGGTTGGGTCATGCGGGAGGCAACCAGTAGATGTGTCTCTCTCCATCAATGTTTCTCTCTCTCTCTTTCCCTCCCTCCCACTCTGTGTGTTGATAAATAGAAAAATATCCTCGAATGAGGATTTAAAAAAAGAAAAAAAAAATCTATGTCATAGAGTCTAGCCAGTGTGGCTCAATGGTTGAGCGTTGACCCATGCACCAAGAGGTCACCAGTTGGATTCCCGGTTAGGGCACATGCCCAGGTTGTGGGCCCAATCCCCAGTGGGGGGCGTGCAGGAGGCAGCCAATCGATGTTCTCTCTCATCAATGTTTCTATCTCTCCCTCTCCCTTCCTCTCTTTCTAAAATCAATAAAGAAAAAAACAAGTAAAAAAAAAAGCTATACATATACACAGATGGACAGACAAAAAAAGAGGGAGACTGTATAATTAGTTAAGAGTTTGTGCAGAACTAGAAACAAGGCAGAAATCCACCTGGGTCAGACGTATGGGGTTAATTTCTCATGTGAGGCTCAGGTTTCACTTAATGGGTCTTTAATGGTTCACCTAAGTTCAAGTGGAGAAGCATCATTCTTCTCTGTTAACCAAACATGCCCAGGTAGAGCTGCTTCTCTTTCCGATGGTAGCTATTGAGTTCTGACTGTGTTAGCTGGAGGTACCGCCGGACGTTGGCATCTTTTGGCTGCCTATTGACAGCAGCCAGGAGGTAGTGCCGAGCTTGGTCATAGTCCTGCAGGTGGAAAAACGCCACTCCGGCCCGATACAGGGCCTTGGCATTATCAGGCTGTCGTTCCAGGACTTTCTGACTGTATTCTTTTACTCGTTCATAGTTTACTGGTTCCATCTGAAGGAGACAGGCAGCTAGATTGTTGTAGCAGTCTGTCTGGGTGGTGTGTAGTATGTTTTCTTGTTCAGGTGTGAGAGCCGGGCCCTGAGGTCCTAGATCAGGTATCGGGGAGGGCAGACTTGGATCCAGACCCCGCAGCTGAAGCAGAGCTCGATGGTACCTACTCACAGCATCTCGGTACTTCCCTTCCCGGTAACTCTGGTTCCCTTTCTCCTTGTACAGCTAAGCCTCCTGCAGGCGCTTCTCCATAATTCTGTCGCCCAGTGGTCTTCCGGAACTGGGAAGTGAAAGAGCAACTGAAGCTCTGGGGTGGGAGCAAAATCACTGATTTTGGTAGCCAATTTCAGGCAGGAAATTACCTTTCTCCAGGAGGCCCTCCAGGGAATGAGCTTTGCTTGTTTCTACTACAGCCCCTTCCTTTCTTCTCTGCAGTTATTTTTCAATCTCTAGTAGTGTAGGAAACTAATCATTAGTGAGAGGATGTGGGAATAGTAAAGTCAGAGATTAAGCGATTTTTCTAAAGAGGGATTCTGAAGCGAGGAGACCCCGAAAACGCAAAGGACTCACTAAGGAATTGTGGCAGGTGTGCGAACGCCGGCGGAATTTGCTTCCTCCTTTTTTTAAGTGCTAGTTCTTTACTTTTGAGTGGTCACAGACCCCTCTGAGAAGCTGATAAACACATAGGCCTACTCATAAGAAAAATGCACAAGCATACATATGCCCAAAATTTGGGAGACAATTTGAGGGATTTCCTGAAACACAAGCATGGATCACAGACTTAAAAACCTTGTTTAAAATGTTAAACATATTTCTGATTTTTGTTCATCTTTCAATACCAGCTTAAGTAGCACCTCCTCCAGGAAGCCCTCCCTTAATTCCTAGTCCATACTGACTACTCCTTTCTCTGAACTTCTACTGCATTGTTAATATTTGCCAACTTAGCCCTGGCCAGTTTGGCTCAGCAGTTAGAGCGTCGGCCTGAAGACCAAAGAGTTGCAGGTTCGATTCTGGCCAAGGGCACACACCTCCATTGTGCTTCATCCCTGGCCCCGGTTAGGGCTGTGCAGGTGGCAACAAATCAATGTGTCTCTCTCTCATGTCGATGTTTCTCTCTCTCTCTCTCTCTCTCCCCCTCCCCCCCCCCCCCGCACTCTGTCTGAAGATAAATGTAAAAATATCCTCAGGTGATGATTATAAAAAAAATTATATGTATATATATTTGCCAACTTAGTCTTTTATTGATTTCTATTTTCTTGCTCCTTAAGTTCCTGTTGCCAGTTGGGTTGTAAACCTGTTGAGGAAAAGTGTCTTGTCATATATTATAACATTTTGCAGAGACCTCAGCATATACTAGATGCTCAACAAATGCTTATTACATGATGGCTTACTTGCCTGACTAATACACACCATAATTCTTCTCACCATTCAGGAAAGAAAGGGGCTGTAATACTATGATAGAATAACAAATGTAGCCTCGCTGGTGTGGCTCAGTGGATGAGCGTCGACCCATGTACCAAGAGGTTGCTGGTTCAATTCCCGGTCAGGGCACATTCCCAGGTTGTGGGCCCAATCTTCAGTGGGGGGTATGCAGGAGGCGGCCAATCGATGTTCTCTCTCATCGATGTTTCTATCTCTCTCTCCCTCTCCCTTCCTCTTGTTGTAAGGTGTCAGCGAGATAACCAGAGACGCACAGCCGAATTGTAAAGGAGTACTTTATTACACCGGCAGGCTGAGGGGGTACAGCTTCCCCAAATCCTCAGCCCTGAGCCTTCTTTGTTGCCTGCTTTTAAAGGCACAAACTACAGAAAAAAAACTACATTCTCTTGGCGCCACTTTTGGCACCGTTAAAGGGGGGCTGATACAAAGAAGAGGGAGAGAAGCTTGTTAGAGGTAAAGGTAACCATTAATCTCTTTTTTCTCATAGTTCCTCTGAGTTTCCCAAGGCCTTCATTAACCCCTTATCTTTATAGTTTTCTTTGGGTTTCTCAAGGCCCTTACGTTTACAAAAAAAGAAACTGCCAAGGTGTGTACATGCTGAGGGTCAGAATGGAGTTATTACACTCTCTCAAAAATCAATAAAGAAAAAAATGTAAAGAGAAATGTATATTTAGTCATCTAGGCTCTTGGCCAGAGCACCTAAAACCCTTGTGATTTCCTAAATAAGAGCTGAAGGAGCATTTTCGGTTATAATATTTGGGTTTTGTCCCCAGTTTCTGAAATAGCCCCAGAATGATAAAGGTAAGAGGGGGTCTTTTATTATTCATAACAAACCTCTTTCAACCACACCTGAGTTTTTTTAATGCAGTGACTTTTGGAAAGCCCCTAAGACTTGGGGGCTGATTCGAGAGTTGGAACTCTCAGGCCTACCCTAACCTCTATGGGGGGGAGAGGGGTTGGAGACTGACTTAATCATCAATGGTCAATGCTTTAATCAATCACGCCTACATAATGGAATCTCCATAGAAACCTCAAACAAAGGGAGTGAGAGAGCTGCGGGGTTGTTGACACTCAAGGTATTGGAAGGATGGTGTGCTGAGAGAGAGCATGGAAGCTCCACCCCCTTTCCCCACACCTGGCCCTGTGCCTCTACCATCTCGCTGTTCCTGAGTTGAATTCTGTACAATAAACCAGTAACCGAGCACAGCGGTTTTCAACCAGCGTGCCACAGAATTTTAGTAACTAGTTTATGTGTGCCATGAGACGAAAAAGGTTGAAAATCGCTGATCTAGTGGATAGTTTTCCTGAGTTCTGTGAGCCACTCTAGCAAGTTATCAAACCTGAGGAGGGAGTCATGGGAACCTCCAATCTATAGCAGGTCAATCAGAAGCACATGTGACAGCTTGGTGTCTGAAGCGGGGGGAAGCAGTTTCGTAGGACTGGGCCTTTAACCCGTGGGATCTGCACTAACTCCAGGTGGTTAGTGTCAGAATTGAATTAAATTATAGGACACCCCGTTGGTGTCCACAGAGACCTGGAGAATTGGTTGGTATGGGTAACCCCAAACCCCATTTGGTGTCAGAAGCATTGTGGGAGGAGAGAAAACAAAGGAGGTTTCCTTTCAGGGGCATTCATAATTCTACATAAAGTGTAAGTTCACAGTTGGCAGCGGTAAGAGTACCAGGAAACTCAGTTCTGTAACTTCACAGAACAGTATCAGCGCTACAGGAAAAGCAAAACAGTCCTGGATGCAGAAAGAGTCCTTAGCATGCAGTTAGAGACTACACTGGGGTAACCCTAGTTCCCTGCATCCCCTGCCGAGAAGACAATCAGACGGAAAATGATTGATTAGTGAGAAACTAATTAGAGCAGAAATTTCTATAACATACTCACGAAGCAGAGAATATGTTTAATTAGTGTGAGAAGATATAGCATGCTGTTGAAATAGATGTTCCGGTTATTCATTTCAACTAATTGTAAAGGAAGCTTGTTTCCTAAGTAATGTTAAAGGAAACAAACCAAAAAATGTAAACTTGTTTGTAACTCTCATATGGATATAAAATGAATACATACTAAATATTTTCTTAACTCATTAATGAGGGAGTGGGTAAGACGTTACAATTAATTCAAAAGATAATTCAAAGAACAGACAGGGTTATAGATAAGGAACAATGAAATAAATGTGCAAACGGCGGCAAAACTAGCTTAATTCCTCAGTGAGAGGAAGAAAGTCAATTGAACCGCTACAAGACAGTTTGTATGTCCATAGACAAGAATTACTTTGCATTGTTATCAGTTATCTACCAATTTTGGAGCTGTAAAATAGTTCCCAAAGAATTAATATCAGAACACTTGGAAGGATGTGCTCTAGACAATGCATAGTTTCCCACTGAAAACATGAATTTTCCCCTACCATCCCAATAATTGGAGACCTGCTTTGAAGATACAGAGAATATAACAAAACATGTCAAGTCATTACTTTGAAAGTGTTCAAGCACTGTTTGAACAACAGAACTGCCAACATTTTAAATTTGCAACAATTAGGAGAGTTATCCAGTCCAAAGCATTGCAACCTCTATCATCGGTGGTGTCAACATAAGGAACATTCAAACCTGTAGAACAGTGGTTCTCAACCTTCCTAATGCTGTGACCCTTTAGTACAGTTCCTCATGTTGTGGTGACCCCCAACCATAAAATTATTTTCGTTGCTACTTCATAACTGTAATTTTGCTACTGTTATGAATCACCATTGGAAATATGTGTTTTCTGATGGTCTTAAGCGACCCCCAAAGGGGTTGCGACCCACAGGTTGAGAACCGCTGCTGTAGAGAGTTTTAATGAGTTTATTTGAGCCAAACTGTCAATGATTGTTGGGAAGCAAAATTCCAACGGATTGAGAAATTGCTCCAGAGAATGGCAGTTTTTCATATTATTTTAGATATTATAATTAAAAGAGGAGATGTCAAGTGGGTTACATGAAATCCATTGGTGATAGATTAGGGAGATGGCAGAAAGCAAAGTGAGGGGGGGACTTCTGGGATTAGCTAAAGAGTAAAATGATAGATACATACTTCTTTACATAGGTGCAAGATAGTCAACACTTACTTCAATACAATGAAGGGATTTGTGCTCTCTGCTCTGGTGCGGTACCTGTGCTTTGAGGGGTCCAGAAAAAGGAAATTACTTTGACATTCCAAAGGTATGTTACCTTAGATGCAAAAAGACAATAGATAGGCTTAATTAAGGTGAAAATTGACCTTTGTCAGGGAAGATTCTAGCTTAAGACATGACTACCCACCATAAACTGCTTTTAGTTAAAAAGTTTTCATTTCAGCCCTGGCTGGTTTGGCTCAGTGATTAGAGTGTTGGCCCTCGGACCAAAGAGTCTCGGGTTCAATTCTGGTCAAGGACACGTACCTCGGTTTCAGTTTGGTCCCCGTTCCTGGTTGGAGTCGTGTGGGAGGCAACCAATTGATGTGTCTCTCTTACATGGATGTTTCTCTCTCTCTCTCCCACTCTATCTAAAGATATATGGAAAAATATCCTCGAGGGAGGATTGAAAAAAAAAGTTTTAATTTCAGACCCTCCTTTGTGGTTACTTTAGGTATCTGAATTTGTAAAGCCACGGTACAGGTCTTCCCCGAGCTTGTCAGGTTAGTTTGTAGCCCCTTTCGTCCATAGTGGCAATTTGGCCTTCACCTCTCTGAGAGCCCTGAAGAGCTGGGCCACACTGAGTGTGTTCAACTTGGAATGATTCCTACCAAGCCAATAGTTATCTCTTCCTAGAGTGTTCAGTGATGCATCTATCTATCTATCTATCTATCTATCTATCTATCCCTTTTCATAATTATCTCCTAATAATAACTTTTAAATACTTATTTTAAAAATGTTTTATTGTGCCCACCTTGACTATTGAAAATTATATCATTTGGCAAATCATCTTTATAAACATTTTCTGAATTTAACTTAATGGTCTGCTTTGTAGTGTTCTGTATGTGAAATTAATCAAACAAGGTGGCCATTAGCCAGACGTGGTCCTACTGCTTTGGTAGCCTATGTAAGAAAACTAAAACTTAAGCCTGTAAATGCCAACATTAAGAAATCGAAAACAAAGGACAACCAATCACAGCAACTAGGCTTCAAGCTATAGCCAATCAAATAATTCCTTTCTTTAATTCCACACCTTCTTCTCTATACCAGGCTGTCCCCTGGCTCCTGCTAGGAAAGCGATTTAACCCTGTCTGGTTTGGCATAGCCCAGTTTGAATCAACTTTTGCTCAAATAAACTCACAAAATGTTAAAATATGCCTCAGTTTATCTTTCAACATTTATCTTTCTCATCACTTTATATTTTCCTTATATTTGTTTCAAACTAAGTTCATGGAAAAAACAAGTATCCGAATTATAAACTTTATCTTCTCAATTTCACTGTCTCGCTAGACGTTTTGAATTTTAAATGAAATATTCCCAAAAGTAAGTTTATCTACTTGCTTATTTTAAACATTTGAATGTCATTTTCACTTCATTTGTTTTTAGATCAGTGTTTATATTCTGTTTTGTTAGTGTGTAATCGCATTATTGAATATATTTATATTTTACTATCCACACAGTTTTTAAAAAGTAACTATTGTTCAATTGCAATTTCTTGAATTTAACTCTGTTCACAAACAATTTTAGATTAAACATATCTGTTGGAATACACTGAATGGGAAGAAATTTAGAAATGCGATTTTGTATTTCCTCATATTATTGTCTCAAGTCAGGTTGTATGTTTAATTGGGTATGAGCTATTCTAAAGATGGGAAGACAAATCCAAATGTTAGCACACAGCAAAAAGAAGAAAATGTTGTTTCTTTGAACAGCAGACTTGCCTCTTTGCTTCCTTTTCCACCCTCACTCACATACCTTTTGAGTGTTAATACTTTGCTTCCTGGAATACTGGACTAAAGCTTCGGGAACAGACCTGAATAACAATACATAGTCCCTGACACTGAACTGAGGGCAAAAAACTGACTGGCCAACATGGGTCATTTTGCAAACTGAGGCGAGAACAGAGCTGAAGGGCTCCAGAAAATAGATAAGGCTTTGGAGTCTGTGGGAGAGATTAGAGTGTGGACATAAAGGTACTGCCAGCCAGAAAGAACATTTGGGAAATAGATCAGAGGTGTAATAAAGAGATTTTACTAAGTGTTACTGTGATGTATGTAATCCGAACTCTCCTCTCCATCTCCCATTAAATCTTCAGTACAAACCTACATTATTCCGGGGAGCAGGCCTATTTTTGGTAATGTGACATCTTACTAAAAAGAAGGATTAAATGAGCGTGGGCAATAGCTGCCCATGATTCTTACCAAGGTGATATACCAGTGATAAGCTGCACTAGGAGAGGACACACAGGAGGAGTAATAGCTGCAGACTTTTCTGAAATACCGGCCACACTGGCAGTATGCACTGATGAGCATCGGATGTCTTCTTGATCAGGTCCTTTGTCATATCCATTTTGCCTACTTAAATAGATTTACAAGAGATTGATTAATCTCGCTCTCCAATAGCTCTACACTCTGTTGAATAATCACAGTGCTTTTTCCATTCAAAAAGTGCTTTATAAATATTAATCCCCATAAATTCCACTTTTTAAATAAAAGAGAAGCGACAGCTGCTTCCCATTAATTATCATATCAGGAAATTGATTGGACATTTTCTGAAGAGCTTGACTATGTAAAGGAACAAAAATTATTTTTCCTCTCCCCTTCTGAGTTCTTAGCTGAGAACCCTGTAATAAAAGATTAACCAGAGGAAAACAGTTTATTAACATACATATTCATGTATATATCAGAGATACCAGGGGAAAATGAGTTATTCCTCCTGGTGCCTTTAGAATTCAGGATTAAATGCCATCTTAATAAGGACAAGGGAGGAGAGATGACCGCTTAAAGGAGAGCAAATGATTTTTAGGAAAGATGGAAAGATGGATGGGCCCTTAGAAGAACAGATGATAGCTTGTGACAAAGTTTGTCTGGGCATGGTGTCAACTGCTAATATTCTCTCCTGTGATGAGTCAATCTTTCCCTGATTGATGAAACTCTGGGGAAAGTGATTTATGGCAAATGAGTTCCTTTTGGAGAATCTGTCTTTAGGCAGATAAGGGGAGTTTAGAGAAAACCTCTCCATCTATTTACTGTTTTTCAAGTGCCTACAGCTCAAAATAATCAATATATCCAAGTGGTATGTTTTGGGGTAGAATGTCCTAAACTCCTAGAGTCAATTTGGAGTGACATATTCTGCTACCCTTCTACTACAAATACAACTTCTTCCTCTGGGGGTTAGGAGCCCAAAAGCTGAAAAGCCCCAAAACTCCAAACCTTAAATGACAGTGGTGAGCACCATTTGGCATGTGGAATTGTGGGTGAGTCATGAGTTCTAGTCTTGTTCGGGCTTTTGCCAAGTTATGTGATCCTGGAGATGTCCCCTGACTTCTCTAGATATGAGTCCTGAACTGGGCAGGAGACTGAAAATGTATTCTCCAGAGACAGGAAGGAAGAGGGTTTCTGGACTGGGGAACACCAGGCAGAGTGAAGGAGAAAAAAGGATGAATAACTGAAGGTTTATATATATTCAATGTTGAGATTTCTGGCCTTTTTCTCTCATTGGGGTTGAGAATGTTAGTGGACACACCTATATTCTTCAGGAGGAGATGGAAGAATCATTTTCTTCAGAATGTGATGAGCCCAAGAGGAAAGACCTAAAAATATTGATTTAAGGGATCCTTAATGAAATGGCCCAGCTAGATTACTGTAGAGTGGACCTACATTTGACAAACCACAAACACACACACACACACACCTCGGCAGCTACTTTTATTAACATACAGTTCAGTGGGTTTAGTATATTCACAACATTGTGCCACCACAACCACTAGTTATAGAAAATTTTCTTCATTCCAAAAGGAAATCCTGTATCCATTATAAGTTACTCCCCATCGCCCCTCCCTCGAGCTACTGGCACCACTAACCACTCTGTGTCTTTATCGATTTGCCTGTTCTGTGCATTTCATGTGAATAGATCATACAAATTTAAAAATTGTGGTCTTCATGCACCAAGAGGTCGCCGGTTCGATTCCTGGTCAGGGCACATGCCCAGGTTGTGGGCCAAATCCCCAGTGCAGGACATGCAGTAGGCAGCCAATCGATGTTCTCTCTCATCGATATGTCTATCTCTCTCTCCCTCTCCCTTCCTCACTCTCTAAAATCAATAAAGAAAAAAATTTTTTTTTAATTGTGGTCTTCTGTATCTGGATTCTTTCACTGAGCATACTGTTTTCAAAAGTCATCCATATTACAGTATATATCAATATTTCTTTCATTTTTATGGCTGAATAATATTCTCTTGTATGGGGTATACCACATTTGTTTTTCCAATGAACATTTGGGTTATTTGGCTATTATGAATAATGTTATTCCACCTTTCGGCTACTATGAGCAATGCTATGAACATTTGTGTATTAGTTTTTGTGTGGGTATGTTTTCAATTCTGTTACATATATACTCTAGGTGGCGCTTTACTGCCTTACTCTTCAAAATGAAGAGAAAGACAAAGGCCACCCAGCATCTGAAGAAAGTCTAACACAAAAGCTGATGACACAACAAGAAAAGGAAAAAGCGACTGAGATGAAACAGAAACTGTGTAGGTAGAAAAAAGAAGGAAAGAAAAAGAGAGCCTAAGGGAGAAAAAACAACATTCACACATATTTCATAAAAACAGGATGCTATTTAAAGAAAAAAGACAATGAGATAATTTTTTTAAACTTGAAAATTAAAAATATGATGAGAAATTTTTTTAAAACTTTAGAAGATAAAATGAGATAATCTTCCAAAAAGTAGAGCCAAAAGAGTTGGTAAATAGAAAATATAAGGTAATTAGAGGACTAGACTAGGGGAACCAATATGCAAATAATAGGAATTCTACAAAGAAAGAGAGAAAACAGAGGAAGAAATCAGCAATAAAATTATTGAGGAAGATTTTCCAGAACTAAAGAATGTGAATTTTCAGATTGAAAGTCCCCACTTAGTGCTCAGCAAAATGAGAGAGAAAATAGTAGATTAGCACTAAACACGCTATCAGGAAATTTCAGAACACGGACAACAAGAAGAAAATCCTATATGCTTCTGGAATGGAGAATGGGGCTGATAAAATACAAAGGCTCAGAACTCAAAATGACTTTAAAGTTTTCCATGTTATCACTAGAATCCATAACATAATGGAACAAAACCTTCAAAGTTCTGACAAAACAATGATGTTCTGTCTTTAGTCAAGCTATCTGTTCATATACGAGTAGGATGTAGACATTTTTAGACATGCATATTCTAAAATATAAATTACCTCTCAGGCACCCTTTCTTAAGAAGTTACTGGAGCTCTGGCTGGGTGGCTCAGTTGTTTGGAGTGCTGTCCCATACACCAAAATTTTGCAGGTTCTATTCCCAGTCAGGGTACATATGGGAAGTAACCAATCAATGTTTCTCTCTCTCTCTCTCTCTCTCTCTCTCTCTCTCTCTCTCTCTCTCTTTCTCTCTCTCTCTCTCTCTCCCTTCCTCTCTCTAAAAAAAAAAAGAAAAAAAATCAATAAACACATATCCATGCGTGAGGATTAAAAAAAAAGTTACTGGAAAATGAGGTCTACCAAAGTGATGGAATAAAACCAAAAATAAGAAAGGCCCTGGCCTGTAGCTCAGTGGTTAGAGCATGCACCTGCACATCAAGGGTCTCAGGTTCAATTCTCAGTCAAGTGTATGTACCTGGGTTGCAGGTTCATCCCCAGCACTGATCAGCATGTGTGCGGGAGGCAACCAATCAATGTGTCTCTTTCTCATCGATGTTGCTCTCTCTCTCTCTCTCTCTCTCTCTCTCTCTCTCTCTTGTCCCTCCGTTCCACTCTTTCTAAAGAAAATCAATGGGAAAAAAATATCCTTGGATGAGGATTTTTTAAAAAAGGAAAAATGAGAAATGGAAATAGGATAATCAACCAAAGGGACAAGCAAAGGGAATCCCCACAATAATGATGAAGAGAGACTCCAAGGTGAGAATTGTACCCCAGGCAAAGAGAACACACAGCAGAAACTGAAGCAAGTCCGACAGCTCCAGGAGACATTTCTTCAAGAAGACAGACAGAATATCTGTTGTATCAGAAATGTTGAGAGGAGACTGTGGTGGAATGAGTGATAAATTACAGAGAAACTAAGCAAATAAAACGAGGTGATTATGAATTCTGGGTGATGAATGTCAGTTTCTCTGGTGACACTATGACTAATGCAGATTTTGGTACCTATAGTGCTTCTAGAGAAACAGAATCTTAAGGGTGAGTTTTCTGAATTGGGTCTCTAATCTGATTAGATTTAAAATACTAAAGAGTATCCAGTAGTAAAGAGGACATTTGTAGCTCATAATGTGAAGTGGCACTAGAGATATGTAAAATATCACCATTGGCTACTCCTGGTCAAACACCTATAAAAGTTGAGATTCTAGGTCATTCTGTATTTGATACCTTAGAACATATTAGTCAAACTAAAGACAATTATAAATGTGCTGGTTGCTCCTAACTGCAATGGAGAAAGTGAGCAAGGAAAAGAATGAGCTCAGGGCTTCAAATTCCCAGCTCAAGCTCTTCATAAATGACCTGAGAGTCTCTATGTTTGATCTCAAAGAAACCTTTACCTCCAATAGCTGCAAGGCTAAGATGACTGAAAACCAAATCCAGAGTTTCATCCCGCAAATGGTTGAAATACTATGCAAATTGAATTCCGAACCTCACCAGGTGTCTTCTGTTAAAGGGAAGGCACTGATTGGAGGGATTGGGATCCTGACCATTAGAATCGGGACATTTTGGAAGTTCCAATGAAGCTAGAGAAGTAGAACCCGTAAATCCTGCCAGTAGAAGCAGTCCTTCCCCTGCCTGTGGAAGTTCACCCTGCTTTTCCTGAAAACCCTATAATGTCATCTCAGAGTAAGGCACTGGTCATTCTCCTCAGGTCTTACCACTGCCTAAAGTCACTTAAAATTCTTCTGTACTTTAAAAATATAAGTAATATCCCTGGCCAGTGTGGCTCAGTTGATTGAGCGCGTCCCTCGAACCAAAAGGTTGCTGGTTCGATTCCCTGTCAGGGCACATGCCTGGGTTTCAGGCTCAATGCCTGGTAGGTGGTGTGCAGGAGGCAGCTGATAGATGTTTCTCTCTCTCTCTTTCCCCCTCTCTCTAAAAGTCAATTTTTAAAAACTTTTAAACAAATAAAAATTAAAAAATAGTCCGGCTGGAGTGGCTCAGTGGTGGAGCGTCAACCTGTGTACCAAGAGGTCGCCAGTTTGATTCCCGGTCAGGACACATGCCCAGGTTGTGGGCCTGATCCCCAGTGGGGGGCATGCAGGAGGCGGCCAATCGATGTTCTCTCTCATCAATGTTTCTGTCTCTCTCTCCTTCTCACTTCCTCTCTCTCTAAAATCAATAAAGGAAAAAAAAATTTAAAAAGAAACAATATGAGTATGAGAGCCTCCTGCTTGCTTCAACACACTCTCCACTGATAACCTGTTTTGTAAGAAATCTTAAAAATTTTTAATATGCTTATCACACACATATCATTTTTAAATAAAATATATTTAAATAGATAAACTACAAACACCTAACAACATTATCATGAATAACTTTATTTTATTTTGTTTTATTTTATTTTTTCCATCACCATTTATCCTCTCTAGGCACAAATAACTTAAGTATGTAAATGTATATCTAACTGACTCTTTGAAAGTTAGACCCATATCCATTGTAAGGATAGTCTCTAAATCAATCTTTTCCACATTGATAGATCCAACCTTTTATTCATCTTCATGTCATTGATCCAAAGCACAGTACCCACTACATAGTAGGCCCACAGTAAATACCTGTTTACTAAGTGAAGAGCAATGCATCCGTGTCTCTTTTCAGACAGCAGTGAGTGATCCTGTGCAGGACAGTAGAAAACTGAACAAACACGTCTCACCTAAAACTGTCCAGTGTGGCTGAAAACAACTCTGACTCAGCTCTTCCACCATGACCATGACCCTCGACCTCACAAAAACATTACAGAAATCAACTCTGTCTCAGAGGGATCAAAAATTGTTTTCAGCCCTGGCCGGTTTGGCTCGGCAGTTAGAGCGTCGGCCTGCGGTCCAGAGAGACCCAGGTTCGGTTCCCACTAAGGGCACGTACCTCAGTTGCAGTTTGTCCCCGGCCCCTGGTTGGGTCCTGTGGGAGGCAGCCACTCGATGTGTCCCTTTCATGTCGATGTTTCTCTCTCTCTCTCTCTTCCTCTCTCTCCCTCCCACTCTATCTGAACAAAAAATGGAAAAATGTCCTCGAGTGAGGATAAAAAAAAAAAAATTGTTTTCATTATTATTGAAACATAACTTCCCCTCAAACACAAAACAGTAGGAATAATTTAATGGGTTAAGAAAACAAGAATTGTACGGCAGACTCTGAAATGACAAATGATGGGGGACAGTTTATATAAACTTTTGTTGAATAAAATTAATATCCTTTATATCTAATTCAAAAAAATAAATAAGAGAAACAATTATGTGTCTCCTCAAAAATAAAAATAAAAAGGAAATACTGCCACTGGGAGGACAGAGGGAGCATGAAGGAGAAGAAAATTAAATCTGCATCTCATGGTGAGAAGCAGGTTGAAACAAGCAGGGACACTCACAGCACAGCTTAAACCTGGCCTGTGGCTCTCAAATGGAATGAGACTCATTGACATTGAGGAAGAGTTTCATATTCAAAAAGTTTTCTTCTTTTTTATTTTTTCTTTAAGAGTTTTTAGAGAGAAAGGAAAGGAGAGATAGAAACATTTATGAGAGAGAACATTGATTGGCTCTGACCAGGAATCAAACCAGCAACCTCTTGGTGCATGCTCAACCATTGACCAGCTCAACCACTGACCAACACTGGCCGGGCAGGGTGTTTACTTTTTAATTTTTTTTTCCTTTATTGATTTTAGAGAGAGAGGAAGTGAGAGGGAAAGAGAGATAGAAACATCGATGAGAGAGAACATCGATTGGCCACCTCCTGAATGCCCTTCACTGGGGATTGGGCCCACAGCCTGGGCACGTGTTTCTGATCAGGAATTGAACCGGCGACCTCATGGTGCATGGGTCGACGCTCAACCACTGAGCTACACCGGCCGGACGCAGGGTGTTTTCTTAATTTAGCTTTTGCTTCTTCATTCCCTTAGGCTACAGTACTGCTAACCATTGGATCACCTGAAGAGACTTCAAACCCATTTAAGTCTGGTTTCACCCCCTGAGATTCTGATTTCCTTGACCTGGGGCATGCCCTGAGCATTGAACATTTCTGAAGGTCCCCAGATGACGCCGGTGTACAGCCAGGTTGAGAAGCACTCCTTACCCAAGAGAAGGTGAATGCTGCCAGTCCTCAGAGGATGGCCTACCACCACCTCACTAATGAATATCGCTAGTGAAGAAAAGGAAGGGGTGGTGGGGGAGTTTCAGAGAGGACAGAGGGAGCATGAAGGAGAAGAAAATTAAATCTGCATCTCATGGTGAGAAGCAGGTTGAAACAAGCAGGGACACTCACAGCACAGCTTAAACCTGGCCTGTGGCTCTCAAATGGAATGAGACTCATTGACATTGGGGAAGAGTTTCATATTCTCTGTCATAAAAATGAGAAATCCGCTTTGTCTTAGTCGGTTTGAGTTACTATAGCAAAATATCATAGCCTACCTAGATGGCTTAAAAAATGGAAATGTATTTCTCCCAGTTCTGGGGACTGGGAAGTCCAAGATCAGGGTGCTGGCAGATTCAGTGTCTCGCCCTCTTCCTCACTTGCAGACTGCCATCTTCTATTTTCACACTACTAAGAGAGTTCTGGTCTCTTTCTCTTATAAAGACACACTAATCCCATTATTGGGCAGACCCTCATGACCTCATGTAAGCCCAATTACCTCCTAAAGGCCCTCCCTTCTAATACCAACCACTACGCTGGAGATTAGGGCTTCGACGTATAAATGTGTGGGGGACACAAACATGCAGTCCATATTAGTCATAATCTCAGAATTTTAGACGTTGGCATTGTGGCAGTCCTAGAGTTGCCCGATTCATCTCTCTCTTCAAGATGGAACCTGCCGCAAGAGTTCTAGTTAGTTGACTTCCACCAGTAACTGGGATCCACAGCAGTGATTATGCTGAGACTATACTCTTCCTGCACTGCTCCTGGCTACCGGCACAGTGGGGGTACCAAAGCCAGGCCAAAGCTGCCCATGCAGGACTATTCTAATGGGCAGTCTTTGTTCTGGGAGTCCCCAAGGCTTTGTCAGAGCTGTGTTGCAGTCTGAGGTTTTTACTACCTCATCCTGCTTTCCCCTTTTTCACAGGGCTCAGAGAGTGTCCCTCTTTCTGCTTACTCCTGCTCCTTCACCCCTTAACCTTTCGTAGACATTTCCCCCAATACATTTCCTGTACTCCAAATTCCTCCTTATCACCTGCTTCTCAGAGGACCCAAACTGACACAGAATAGGACCTCAAAAATTATGTAAGCTTATATATATTCTTCTTAGCTCAGACACCTGAGGTTCAAATAATTTGCTGAATGTCACATGGCTCCAATGTGGCAGACCAGGGTTAGCAATAGGTTTCACAATCTACAATTAAATGCTTTAATGCTTTTTCTACCAAAATAGGAAAGATTCAAAACAAAGGTGACTTCGTTAGAAAATAAAAAACTAAAAGTAATAAAAATAAACATACAACAATTATTCTGGGTAAGAACATTGAAAGCACTCAAGGGACTATCTAACAAGGTAAACTCAAAATATAACAGGCAGAACAAGCACAGAAGCAGGAACAAGAAAGAAAAAGAAAACATTAGGAACAACCAGAAGAACATCAGACATAGGTTTCAGGTCCTCTCTCAGTCACACAGACATACTCGCATTCAGAATGCAAACCACCAAAATGTGTGTGAGATATCTCAGTCTCAAGGAAGCTGTGTAGAGTGGGTTACATAGCATGCCCCCAAAACTCATGTCCACCCAGAACCTCAGATGTAAACTTACTTGGAGGTAGTCTTTGCAGATGTAATTAAGGTAAGGATTAGGGTAGACCCTATACCCACTGAAAATGTCCTCAGAAGAAACAGAAAAGGACACAGACAGGAAGAAGAGATTGAAGTGATTCATCTACAAGCCAAGGAATGCCAGGAACCACTGGAAGCTGGAGGGGAAAGGAAGAATTCTCCCCATGAGCCTTCAGAGGCAATGTGGCCCTGCCAGGACTTTATGGATTTCTGGCCTCCAGAACTGTGAGAGAATAGATTTCTGTTGTAAACCATCGAGTTTGGGGTAATCTGTTATAGCAGCCCTAGGAAACTAATATACTATTTACTGAAGGTCCTTGTTTTCTTCTTATTGTTTTCTTTCCTACACTGATTTTTACATTTGATCACAGAGCAAAAACCAGGCTATGTAACCAAATGTAAAAATCAGTGTAGAAAAGAAGAAAACACACACACACACACACACACACACACACACACACACACACACACACAGGAATAAAACGAAAAACAAAAATATTAGTGTATACATTTTGTTTTTTCTTTCTTCTTCCTTCCTTCCTCTTTTTTTCTTCCTTTCTATTCTTTCTCTCTCTCTCTCTATCTCTCTCTCTTTCCCTCCCTCCCTCCCTCCCTCCCTTCCTCTCTCCCTCCCTCCCTTCCTCTCTCCCTCCCTCCCTTCCTCTCTCTCCCTCCTTCCCCCCACCTCTCTTTCTTTTTCAGTGCATACATTTTCAGTGACCAATGTAGAGAAGCTAACACAAGATAGCCCCAGGGAATTTTTGAACTCCAAAGAGCACTTTGCACTATAAATCACTAGCTAGCATATTTCATTCCCATGGTCAAGAGTCACTACCATGGCTTCACGTGGCCTGAGAGATAAGCACAGAGCTACCACAGAATAGCAGCATGTTAAACGGTCCTTACCCAATGACATAACCAAAGATTTAGTCTAGGTCCTATGATGAGAATACAAAGGAAGAATTAATGTAATCTCAGCCTGAGCTGACATCCAGAGATGCATAGTGGTCAATGAATAGAATTTCTTCTCATCCTTAATTTCCTCATCTACAGAATGAGAAGTTTGGATTAAATCACTTTCCAGTCCTAGCATCCTCGAAGGACCTGAGGACAGGAGTATATAGATCAAGCAGAGCTTGTCGTTTGGGGAAGCGTGGCTTAACATCTACATAGGTCCCAGAAAGAAGAGAGTAACCATATCTTTTGACAAGTTTTCGATTAATTCTTCTACAGGGTCCCCAAGACCACCCTCAGACTTGGTGATTTGCTAGAAAGACTCAGGGGACTCAAAAGCTATTATACCCATGTTCACAGTTTATTATAATGAAAGAATACAGATAGAAATCAATAAAGGGATAAGGCACAAGGGGTGAAGTCCAGGAGAAACCAGGCATAAGCTTCCAGATGTCCCCTCCCAGTGGAATCACATGGGGACATGCTTAATTCTCTCAAGAACACATGACAATACATGTGAAGTGCTGCCAACCAAGGAAGCTTATTTGAGCCCTGGTGTCCAGAGTTTTTATTAGGGTTCAGGTATGTGTGCCTACAGTGCCTGTATGACTGACCTCGACTACTCAGATTCCAGCCCTTCCCACTCCAGAATGAAAACAGGCATTCACCACAGATCATACCATTAGAATGAATTACCTTGTCAAACTGGTACAGCATGGCCCAAGGCCTCAGACATACAAAAACACTCTTATCTGGGGGGATATTCTAAGGGCTTTTTGTATTTCAGCCTTTGTTTCTGAGAGAGTTCACAGCCATCCATGTAATAAAATAGCCCAAGTATATTTCTTTTGTCTGCACCCAAAAGTCTTAACAAATACTTTTCATTGATTTTGGCGAGAGAAACATTGATGTGAGAGAGAAACATCAATCGGTTGCCTCCCGTATGCACCCCGACCGGGAATCGAATCTGCAACCCAGGCATGTGCCCTAGCCAGGAATCAAACCCACAACATTTTGGTGTATGGGATGATGCTCTAACTAACTGAGCTACCCAGCCAGGGCACATACTATAACATTTTAAATAAATTATTGGTGTCTTGCAATACTAGAGGTAAAAAATATCTAGAATATGCTGTTTTTAAAGTTAAAATCTTAAATATAGTTGAGCACTTTAGAAAGAAGTGTTTTCTAATTTTTAGATCTAGGGATTCAGTCATATCACCTGTTTAGCCGCTTAAAAGTATTCTATTAGACCCATAAAATACGTCTATTCCTGTTTTTATTTTGTCTTTAATAAAGGAAAGATTATACAATAATTCTGTTTTGCAATTTAGCTTTCACTTAGAGCTCATAGATGTCTTCATTTTCAATGCCTATAGATCTACCTCATTCTTTTTCATCACTGCCTAATATTCCATTGTGTGGATGGAAAAAATATACTTAATCAATACTCTGTGATCATTTAGGTTGTTTCCTGCTGTTTGCTATTTTTAAAAATTCTTCAGTTAATATCCCTGAAAATGTGTGTAAGTAGAGCAACAGAATTTGATTCTATGCATCCAGGAGGGATTTTTGTTACTGTTTACTGACAATAATGCAAGCAACTCTGATTGCCAGATAGGTAAGCCACCCCTTCCCTTATTTGTGTTTCTAAGGGAATACTTAGTATGAGCTAAAGAATTTAACACTGAGTACCTTATTTAATCCTCATAAGAACTATAAGCAGCTAATTCTATTTCTGTTTTTAAAAATCTTACAGTTTTTGTAATTATGAAATAAATGTACATTTATAGGAAATTTAGAAAATGTAGAAATCCATAAAAGAGAGAACTAACACTACTTATAAATTAACTGTTCAAAGAGAACCCCTAACAATATTTTAGTGATTCTCCTTCATATTATCTTTCCATGAAGTTATTTTACATAGTTGAAATTCAGCTTTACATAACCCTGATCCTGCTTTTTAAGATTATAACGTAACATTTCCTGTTACTCCTCGTGATAGCCAGCTTTTTTTTTTTTTTTTTAAGTATGTTTCTATTGATTTTTTAGAGAGAGAAGAAGGGAGAGATAGAAACATCGATGTGAGATAGAAATATTGATTGGCTGCCTCCTGCACGCCCCCTATTGGGAACTGAGCCCCCAACCTGGGCATCTGCCCTGACAGGGAATTGAACCAGGACCTCTCAGTCTATGGGACGATGCTCAGTTCACTGAGCCACACCGGCCGGGCAATAGCCAGCTTTTAAAAATGCTGCATAATAATTCATTGTGTGTTCCATACTATATGTTGTTAGTCTCTCAGTTTGCTTTCATTATTTCTTACTATAACAAATTATGGGCTGTGAAGATGATATCTCTGGTATATATTTTTCTGTGTTTTACATTCTTTTTTATGATAAATCCCTAGAAGTAAAATTAGAAGTTAAAGGTTCTTAATGCATATTGCCAAACTGAAAGTTGCATGAGTCATTGACTTGTTCCTACCAAGCCTTCAGATATTCAAGGAGGAAAGACCATGTCCTCTACAACAGTTCTAGCACTGCTATATCCCCTCTGGCGTCCTGGTGTCAACATCAGCCATTCACCACACGTTTTTCTTTCTTTCTGTATCAGAAAATTATCCTTGATGTAGAAATTTAAGAATGAACATAACACATTAAAATAAGAGCTGTGCTATAATATATACTTAAAGAAATTGTCCTTTAGTTTCTCTATTCATATTCTATTGGATGATCATATTCTTTATACTTCCGACATCCTTGACATTTCTTTTTTAAATGCCAAGAAATTTCCAATTGTTTAAGATTTTTATCGTAGGGTTGTGGGAGTACGTATCTGCCTATTTTGGGGAGCAGTAAGTTACTCAAATTATTTAAATTTTTTTCTAAGATTATTTTTATTTAAAAAACTGCTTATTTATTTTTCCTTTTATGCATGTTTATCCTACTAAAATAAGCTTTTTTATGTATCCCATTTCTGAGACACTTCTACAAAGTAAAAAAATCTGTTCTTACTGGGAAACAGAGAAATCGGAACTAATAATGATTTTTATTTATAAAATAAACTTCCACGATTCTTTTTGTTTGTAGACCTCTACCTATCATTAAACTAGGTATAAAAATATATCAAGAAAGGCTTTTTTTTTTTCCATCCTTACCCGAGAATATTTTTGCCTTTATCTTCAGATAGAGTGGGAGGGAGAGAGAGAGAGAGAGAAACATGGACATGAGAGAGACACATTGACTGGCTGCCACCCACACAACCCCAACCGGGCTGGGGGCTAGCTGCAACCGAGGTACGTGCCCTTAGCGGGAACCGAACCCGGGTCTCCCTGGTCCGCGGGCCGACGCTCTAACCGCTGAGCCAAACCAGCCAGGGCAAGAAAGGCTTTTAAGAAAACTTTTCTGACATTCATTCTAGTAGGTCCTTTAATGTAAAACAATTTATTCTATCAATTTTATAAAATGTTTCTTATTGGATGCCTACATGATACTTAAAATTTTGATTCTCATTTTGTTTCTCCAAATCTGAATACAAATGAAAATTTGCTCAATCTGAAAGTACCATTTTATGTAAAAACTCATATAGAATAAATGTCATGCACTCTATATTTTATATCAGTCGGAACTTGTAACATCCAACAGTGCAAGCATTAGTTGTATTTAATGGAAAATTATATTCTCATTACTCTTTTAGATTCAGCATGCTGACTTTCACCTTAAGCAGATTTGTACAGCACTAAGAATTATAAATGATTATAACTTGCCTAGAAGTAGTAATTAGTTTCTCAGTACCTAGCTAAAATACAGATATGTAAAGTCCTATCTTTTTGACATATAAATTATACTGATAGAAATTAAAATGGTAGTTTAAAAAACGGTCGGGCTAAACTTTCAGCACGGCCAACATCTATAAAAGTTTTGAAGGGATAAGGATTTTGGTTTTAATTTTGAGCTGCTCTTAGGAATTCCTATTTTCCCTGATATATTACATTTAACTGAATGTCCAAGTCCATTCTGTAGGTGCTCCAAAGCCACCGAGTGGCTGGTCTTGTAATTTCTGCTAAAGAGAAGGAACATAAGAATTCAGTCCATTAATTCCACATAAGCAAGTGTAAAACAATGTTGATTTCTGGGAATAGAGGGAGGAACAGGGAGCATGGTGCTGGAGGAGGTGGCAAGGAAACAGTATTAAGTTCTGTTGGAAAGAAAAGGCTGCTAAGTTAAATGCCAGCAATTTTCATCCAGTTCAGCGCTCTCTCCTAGCGGTAACACCTAACAACACTTGGTTATTTTCCAGAACTTTCACCCTTCACAAAATTAATTATATCTCTGAAGCATTCTACCTTTAAAAATTGCAGCATTCATTATTCATGGTACCTTTATCAAAGCTATCTAGATTTTTAACCCACACTACCTACAGGTAGAAACTCTGTAAGTTTGCAATGGACTGAAGAATTTACTTCTAAAACTACCACTTGCAAGTTCTAAGGATATCATTTCAACATGGATTTGAAACATTCCTTTTTCTTGAGTAGCAGAGGCTAGATGTTTAGTTCAAAGAATGTATTTCAATTTGTTTCTAACATGTTTCCTGGTGGTCCCTTACATATACTTTTGGATTTTTTCCCCATGATGTTACCAGTTGTCCACTGTCAAATATTTGTCATTTTTCTGCCCACTTGTATGTGTTCTGGTATGTTTTTGTGGAGTTTTTCCAAATTCCAATATCTAGGAGAGCTTAGTGTCATCTGTAAATTTGAACATTTTGTTGTACACAATTTTTTAAGATTGTAAGTAAAAATATTATTATAAGCACTGGTCTTCCTGAACCATCTCATAATGCCAGACACTTTGTTACTCAGATAAGTGACCTGTAGTTTCGTATAATTTAGGTCTGTATCCCAGTGACTCAATATTTAAGATTACTTTCTTGTGGACAGTGGTTCCAAAATATTAATGAAAATCTGCATAAATTATATTCTGATTGTCCTTTAATTATACCACTTACCTGCTCAATCTGATAGCACTGCAAATGGTCTGCTCTAAAGGAAGTCCAGGGATATTTTATTTTATTTTAATCTTTATTATCGAGAGTATTATGGATGCCCCCCCCCCTTTTCCCTCATTCCCCCTTCCACCTGGTTCCTGCCCCACCCCAGGCCTTCACAGCACTATTGTCTGTGACCATGGGCTATGCATATACGTATATAAATTCTTTGGTTAATCTCTTCTCGGCACCCCCCTTCCCTTCAAGATTAGTCAATTATTTTAAAAATTATACTTATGACAAATTCCTGTTACCTTTCTTTTTATTTAATTCTAGTGTTGTATGGAAGATATTTGTGCTAGCATAGGGAAAACTTGCTTATGCATTTGAAGTGTTTCTTATTATCTATTTATGTACTTAGAAGGTACACAAGATCTAAAGTCATTTCTTCTAAAGTTATTTTTTCATTTTTTCTTATACCAATTTGTAATTCTATATGCAGATTAAGTGTTTAATAAATGTGATAAACAATTACTGAACACCTGCTGCGTGTCAGCTTCAGCCTAGGTATTGTGTACATGAAAAAAAAGAGACTAAAAGACTCTTTAGAAGACGAGTCATCATGAAATAATAAGGATAGATAGCGTATGATAATTTTTATAAATTAGTAGTAAAAGAAATAAGTCCAGGTGGCAGAAATCATGGTGCAACAAAGCTTTTAAAAGAAGTTTGTGGACAGGCAGAAGTAGACTGTTGATAAATAATAAATTCTTGGTTCTTGGTTTTAAATATCAAAATCCAACTTTAGCTAGCTAAGAAGAGAATAATTTTATTAGAAGGCTAGGGAGTAGCTCACAGAATTGAAGGAAAGGCCAGAAAACCAGGATCAAAAAATGACAGAAAGCTTGGTAGCGGAGATTATAGCTAAGGTCATGCTTCAAAACAGTCTGGTTAGGATTGTATCAGTCACCGCTGAACACAACTAGAAACCATTGCTACTGCCAGGGAACGGAATAACTATAAATGAATTCTAAGCTTTTGTTTGTGACTGCCATTTGTTCACAACTCAAAACTTGGGCTGAAATATATAACTGGTGGCACCCACCAAGGTTACATACCTGCAACTGGTTTAGGAGAAAGAAAATATCTAATCTCTTAGCCCTCTCTAATGCTATGTAGAACCTTGCCTCCCACAAACACTCACATAACAAGTTAAGTCTCCCAAAGTAAGACTTTGGGGCTTTGGGGTTGAGCAGTCAAAAATGACAACATACTCACTAGAGTCCACTCCTTTGCCTGTCCAATATACACAATCTCACTTAACACAGCATAACCATTTCTCATCCAGTTGAGCACGCACAGACCCTTCCTCACACAGGAAGACAATCCGTAGCCTGATAGGTGACTATATTCAGTCCATATCCAGGATCTCAAGGAAATGTCTCCTCCTTCCAAGTTATATAGTAGTCCCATCACAATATTCTGCAATCTGTGCACTACACTGTAGTTAGCCAATGTCAAAAACCCTATATGCAATGAGAGAAACAGAAAAAGGAAATTAGTTAAAATACACAGATGCCATAGAAAGGAAAGAAATGTGGGTAGAGGTTGTAGCTCTTTGTTTTTGAAACTAGTCATGAGACCCTAGCTAGTATTTATTACTTTTGTCCAGTATGTATTCCATGTCCCTTTGACTTTCAGCTAGAACTCTTAATAGGTACAGGTTTTTAGATCCAGTGAGGTAACCAAAGCCTCATTCCTGGGGGATTTGAGCTCCTGCTTGTGTACGGTTGTAATATTCCAGGAACTGAAAATGAGTCTAACAAGAAAGCAATGCAGGGCCTTGGGTGTTTATCCATTTGTGGCTCCCATTGTATAGCAGTAATTTGACTTCCCCAGTGGATTATCAATCACTCCAGTCAGCACCTTAACACTGGTTTTGCCTATGTGCCCAGTGTTCTAAGGGACTTGAAATGGTCAAATGTGGCCTCGGCTTCCAACTCAACAACATTGTTGTAGACAAACTTTGTGGAAGCATTTCTCCCTTGAGTACAAAACAGGCCCTTCCCAGACAGAGGCCTGCAGGGTACTGGCCCAGAGACAAGTCCTCTTAAACTAATAACTTTCCTTTTGAGAAACACTCTTTCTACTTGACCTTTTAGACAATGAACACCTGCTCTTGGAACTCCAGGTAACCCTGTGACCCTGGCTGTCTATTCTGAACAGGATGTTATCTGATTCATCTAGCCATAGATCAGGGTTTCTGAACCTTGGCACTATTGACATTTTGGCTGTTATTCTTTCTGATGGGGAGTTTCCTGGGCACTGTAGATGTTTAACATCATCCTTGGCCTCTACCAACCAGTGTCTAATAACATCACCCAAATTGTGACAATAAAAAAAATGTGTCTAAATATTGCTAAATATTTAGCTAAACTGCCACATTTTTCCCCGTGTGGCAAAATTGCCTTTAGTGGAGAACCACTGACATAGGTGTATCTGTGAATTCCATAATCCAAGAGAAGTGTCTTGAATCAGTCCAAAAGCATGAGCAAATTGTATGATCACATTCCCAGTATGTTTTCTCTTGTCACACTGCCTCTCTTCATTCAACCCACAAGTATGGCCTCACAAGAGTTCCCAATGAATAACTGATGCTGGGAAAAAAAAATCAAGCTTGACTTGTAGGTGTTCTGTGTCCTATGTTACTACTACCTAAAAATGAGGCATTAAATCCCTGTTCATGGGTGGCAGCGAAGTACAGAAAAATCCTCCTACGGAGAACTTCAAGCAGTTCATATTGTCTCCTTGGCCTGAAGAATTATGGTATAAAATAAGGGCTATGCAAATTCATGGGAGTGAACTAGCAGTTGGAGGGATTGTCAGGAGCTTGGAAAATGATTGGTGCCAATTTAAGAAAGGTTAGGAAGTGGTAAGGAAGGGGTATTCTTTCCATTTTACAGATACTGAAACTCAGCAGCATTAACTTAAGTAATAGTACTGTATTTAAAACTCATTTAACCAAAGACTCATTATACAGTAGTCGCCCCTTATCCTTGGGGAATTCATTCCAAGACCTCCAGTGCATGCCTGAAGCCATGAATAGTACCGAACCCTATATATACTATGTATATACTACATATATACTATGTATTTTTTTTATACATACATACATGCCTCTGATAAACTTTAATTTATAAATTAGGTGCAGTAAGTGACTAACAATGAATAAAGTAGAAAAATTATAACAATAAACTGTAATAAAAGTTATGTGAATGTGGTTACTTGTTTTAGGGGATCCCTTGCAGACGTCTTTGAATAGACTCAATGTATACTGGAGCAACATGTTGTTAATTAGAACACATTTTCTGTTCATGTCTTCCACCCACAAATTTAATGCCTTTCCATCTTAACTAAGCACTTATCATATATCATGGCCATAACTTGAGCAACTTCAGCATATGATCCTTTCCTTATCAGAACTTTCACCTTTTCACTTAAAGTAAGCACTTTATGGTTTCTCTCTGGCATATCCAAATTGCCATCTCATCAATAAAATTGTGCTTAGGGGCCACTATTAAGTAAAATAAGGACTACGTGAACACAAGCCCTATGACAGTTGATCTCATAACCGAGAGGGCCACTAAATGACTAAGGGGTGAATAGCTTACAAAGGGATGATTCATGGCCAGGTAAAATGGCATGAGATTTCATCATGCTACTCAGAACAGCATGTCATTTTAAACTTATGAATTTTTTATTGAATGTTTATTTCTGGAATTTAACATTTTTGGACTGAGGTTGACCAAGGGTAACGGAAACTGCAGAAAGTGCAACTGTGGAAGGAAAATACTATGGATACTGCCACATCTTGAAAACTAAAGTAATATTCCGGTAACACTTAAAGTAGAAGTGAATTTGAGGACATAACTAATGAATTCCTGATGAAACAGCAAGTAGATTAATAACTAGTTTTACTCCAAAACTGTTTTGTGGCCACAGGTACACTTATACCCAATGTATCCTTCACAAGTCAGTGAACAGAATGTTGTAAGCTACACAGAAAGATTAGATCATCTGAGTCAGTCTCATAATAGAGATGGATTCCAGCTGCCATGTAAAACTCATCTTGACTCCTTTTATTGAAAATGACAAAACCAATATTAACAGCAGAGGCCAAAGGAGGAATTTATTGGCTCATGATGCTACCAAATTTAAAGAATGGAAGGGATACCACTGGCCTTCAGGGATTACAGGAATGTCATTAGCAGTATACACGTCAGACCTATTCCTTCCCACTGAGGTTGGCTGAACCCTGGCTGCCAGCATCTTCTGGGTTTATACCTTCCCAGCTTAATCATACTGAAATTCAAGTTGAAAAATCCTGGGAAAAGACAGGCTTGATTTGAGTTACGTCTCTACTCCTGCTGCAATCACTATGGTCAGGAGAGATGAGAAACTAGGATCGATTTCCCCAGCTTTGCTTAGGTACCCATCCTTTGGTTCAGTACCTATGCTTAGTCAATCATACTGCTGTGGAAGTAGGATAGCTTATGTTTGGACCCTATGTTAAACTGGAAAGAGGAATTTCTCAAGAAAGAAGAGTGCCAGTCCAGAAAAAATATCTTACAGATGGATTATCTATATGTATCTGTTTCTTATAGGTATCTACATATAGAGAGTCACAAGACAATCTGGAGAAGCTATCCAAATTAGGGTGGGATTAGAAGGGGTGATGATTTTGTTACTTGTACATTCCTTTGCAAATGAAGAGACTTTTAGAGCCAAGGTTGGAAAGGGTAGGGAGAGGAAGACAGGGAGTGAAAACAGATTCACTGAAACATCCACTCTGGAAGGAAGCCTTAAGCCATGGGATTGGTATAGCCGGTCCTCGTTTATTGTGGTTAATCAGTTCCAGACTCTACTGTGATACATGAATTTCTGCGAAGCAGGATTCTTTATTTATATACAGTCATCCCTGGCCACTTCGCGCTTCGACTTTCGCGACTTCACTCGATTGTGGTTTTTTCAAGCCGCATAAGTCGAAGCGCGAGGTGGCAAAGGACGACTATATATGTATGTATGTATATCTATATGCACAAACACAAATATACCCTTATTAATCTAAACACTTCAGATCATCTTTGTTGTTGTTGTTAATCCTCATCTGAGGATATTTTTCCACTGATTTTTTAAAATAGAGTGGAAGGGAGGGAGGGAGAGAGAGGAGAGAGACTTGGATGTGAGACTGACACATTGGTTGCCTCCTGCACAACCCAAACCGGGCTCAGGGACTGAACCCGCAACCCAGGTTTATACCCTTAACTAGGAATCAAACCCGGGACCCTTTTGTCCTTGGGCCAATGCTCTAACCGCTGAGCCAAACTGGCCAGGGCTGGATCGTATTTAAATTAGAACATTATTTGTCACTTCCAACTTAAAAGGTTTTTGAGTAGTAAAAAGTTAAAAACTTTTAGAACATCATTAAATCATTTATTCAGTAACAACACTCAGCAGATAACAGAAACAGACTGTACATATTCATTTCCCATTTAGCCTGAATAACCAGTTTTACTTACTCTACAATGCTTTCCTAAATATAAGTTTTTCTATGGCTAGGGAAAACAGCATTTTAAATATTCCATCTTTTAAAAATTGAAATGACTTTCTAAACAGATATTTAGAAAGGAAGTGAGAACAATTAAGGCTTAATTACTATAAAAACAAAAACTAACACCACAATTATAGAAGAACATTTAAATAGGAAAATTGTAAAACTATATATAAAAAAGTATACATATACACACTGTATCAAAATACCTTTTTTCTATTTTGGTAACTAAATTTTTGAGATTCAAAACCAACTAGTTCAAGCATTTCTAAATATAAAAATGTTAGGTTAATATTTATTAAAAACGAAATAAATCAGTTCTGTTGAAGTAACCATATATACACCAGGATAAATATTTGGAATTGTGGAAACAGAAATAGTGAATAGCTCCAAATTTCTCAGTATTTTAATGGCTATATAAGTTACCTTTTTTCAGACTTTTTTGTTGTTAAAAATAAGTTCACTTAATTTTAAACTAAGGTCAATATGCATTTTTGCTTAAAGACAAAATAGTTATTAAAAATGGTAGGTACTAGATTTGCACCAGCTAAAGAATAACATTTACAATTGTCTAGATGTAACAACTTTTAAAACATGCAAATTCAATACACAGTAGGAAATATGTAAAAAAACAAAACAAAAAAACCCACAAGAAACTATTCACCATTAAAAATATAAATGCACCTTCTATTGATTATATGAATACTAAAAACTAAATATTCTGACTTAAAAGTAGTTTCTTTATAATGTCAAAGTAGTGGGCACTGTTTGCTTTCCTGATATAATAGATAATTAAGATATATTTATATCTCAAACAGTAATATCAGTACTTCTTAGGAAAAATGCAGTATATACATGGAAAGGTATATACTGTATTCAAGTTTTCCAGTTTGATTTCCATTAAAATGTTTTCTACACACAAAAGTAAAAAGATGAGGTAAACATCCTACAATTTAAAATAATTACTTGAAATTTAATACTCAGATATCCCAATGCTTAGGTTCCAGAACAATGCTTAAGAAGGTCCTCCACAAAGATGATATGACTGGCATCTGAATTACATAACGAACAGCAGGTTTCTTGGTCTTCTGAGTAGGAACAATGTTCTTCCCTGGTATTACAAAGTAATCACGAATAACTTTTGCCGAGAATATTGCTGCAGCGTAGGTTTACATGAGGCACCATGCAACAGTAAGAGCAGCTACAATGCCGTTCAAAATTGCCATGCTGTAGCCCATGTGGAAAGAATGTCCAGTAAGTTTCCTGAGGGGGGAAATAAGTAAAAAAAGAAAATGAAATTTGGTGTAATAGAAGCACCATCAGTTTTTATTGAAAATGCTTACAAACTAGAAATGTGTTAAACATTAATTTACAAGTTATAAAAGAATACTAGACATCTGTAGGATCAGTGATAGATCTTAAATTTTCTGTTAAAATCTGTCCCAGTTATCAAATTTTTTCAATTTCATTACTTAAAGCAAAGTGCTCAGTTTGATATCTATACTTCTTTACTATACTTCATAGTTCCTGTGTGTACCATTACCTAATTCTAAGGTGTAAGTTTTCTTACATTACAAGCATTTCCTTCATTAATTAGCATTGTGTTTCCCTGCTCTTCTTCTTACTTAGAATTTAAAATACATATTATTTACTTTGTCCTGTTGAAGTGGCTTTCAGCGAGTTCCTAAGTATTAGCAAAGGCACATTTCTTGTTCTATGATTACTGTAAGCATTGACTATCTTATGTACACAGATTTTCCCTGACATTTGTTCCGCTCATCTTGCAGAAATTTTACATTTTCTTTCTCAACATTCCTCCCACTAACTGCACTGCAATTATACTCTTTGCTTATCCTAATAAGGATCAGACATGCTGTAAAGAAAAGGCAGTGTCCAAACTGGTGTCAGAGGCAGAAGAGACATCTTCTCACTGGAGCAATACAAATCCATGACACACAGGGATGCACTGGCAGTACTAAGGGCCAAAGGGCACTATTAGTGAGAAGGGCCCTGGACTGAAAATGTGGTCATGTTCATGTCCTCTCCTCCTTTCTTAAGGATAGGTCAAAGCCAGGGAGGTACTCAGATCTGAATTAACATTTGAAGAGCACCTCATGATAATAATTCCAGTCCCACAAGATCTGTGGCAGAGTTAGTAAGGAAGATACACTCTTTGAAGAACAACCTCTTTGCTTTCACTTGAGACTACAGAAGACCCTGATGGTTCCCTGTTCTGGACAATGGGAGTTAGGATTTACCCTCTCCACCTAACCTTATCACCACCTAGGGATTAGTTTAATGTGTTCTTCATGTGCCATTAAGGGTTAATCTACCTAGTAGTATTACCTACTATATGACAAAAATGATGTACTAAATACTAAATGCTTTGCTCCTTAAAAAAAGAAATTGCTCAAACATATATTGATAAGTGAACAGAAACCTAATCATAAAATTGAACTATTAGAATTATCATTAATTGTTAAAAATAAAACCCACTAATAACCTGAGATCATTGAAATTTATACTAACAAAGTTAATCATGGAACAGAATTTCAAGAGTTAATTGTTCTCTTTTACTAGTTTGTGACCCGGTACTCCCTGCAAAATAGGAAAACCTCTAAAGTACAGTGTACTAAACTTTAGGAAATTATAACTACAATGTATACAGACCATTAAATCTTTATAATGATACACCCTCATGTACTTACCATCCAGCACGAAGGAAACTTTGTTCTCTCTCCCTGTCAATATCCACCTTCCTGCCTCCAAATCCTAAAATAGCCACTATAGTGTCAGCTATCATGATGACTGGTTTCACCTGCTCTTGAAACTCCATCTACATGGCATCATATAGCATGAATTCTTCTATGTCTGGATTCTTTCTCTCAGTCCTGTCTGTGAGATTCAACGATGTTTTATGTAGCATAAATATGTTCTTTTGTATTGCGGCTTAGTACTCTATTGTATAAAAATACCAAAACTTATCTATCCATCCTAATATTCGGCGTTTGGATTGCTTCCAATTTGGGGCTCCTATAAATGGAGATACTATGAACATTTTACTAAGTACATATCTTTGGTGGGTGGTAGGCATCTGCCTTCATTTCTCTTGAGTATATTCTATGAGTGGAAATGCTACATTATAAGGCAGATGTAAATTTGGCTTTAGTAGAACGCATTAAATATTTCCTAAGGTATTTACACTTCCACCAGCAATGTATGAGTTTCAGTTGCTCCACAGTTCCCAACGTTTCATATTATCAGTCTTTTTCATTTTAGTGGGTCCACAGCATATGTTGTTGTGGTTTTAATTATTTATTTTTCTGATGACTAATGTATTTATTATTGCCCATTCAAAGATCATCTTTTTTTGAAATTCCTGTTTGTCTTTTGTTCATTTTTCTATTGGTTTACAGAGTTCTTTACATATTCTATATACAAATCTTTTGTCAGAAATGTATTTCAAGAATATTTTCTGTTTATGGCTTGTCCTTTCACCTT
The DNA here is from genome assembly GCA_030848825.1 of Tadarida brasiliensis. Taxonomy (NCBI): domain Eukaryota; kingdom Metazoa; phylum Chordata; class Mammalia; order Chiroptera; family Molossidae; genus Tadarida; species Tadarida brasiliensis. The sequence continues at coordinate 38,041,488 of CM061265.1, read as the reverse complement.
CTTAATAAGATCTTTTGATAAACAAATTCTTAATTTAAATAAAGTTCTACTTACTAATTTTTTAATGGTTAGTACTTTTTTGTGGCCTTTATAATAAATCTTTGAATACTCCAAGGTTATAAAGATAGTCTATTATTTAGAGAAGCTTTATTGTTCTTTCTTTGAAATGTAGGTCTATAATTCATCTCAAATTATTTTTTATATGTGATAGAAGGTAGAGGCCAAGGCTCATTTTATTCCTTATTGATATCCAATTGCTTTGGTACAATTTATTGAAAAGACCACTTTTCCCCTTATTAAACTGCTGTGGTACCTTTGTCCTAAATCGCATAACCTATATGTGTGGGTCTGTTTTCAGACTTTCTACTCTATTCTTTTGGTCTATTTATTTATCCTGATAAAAATTAACAACTTTTCTATGTAACATTAGCTAATTAAAAAATTTATGCTAAAAGATCCCTTGAAATATCGAAGAAAAAACACAAAAATCTTAGAAATACAACTAACAATAATGTGCAAGACTCACAAGAACATAACCAAAAAATTTACTGAAGAAGATCTAAATAAATAGAAAGACATCCTGTATTTATGGGACTGAAAACAAATTGTTAAGATGGTAGTACTCCCTAAATTGATCTACAGGTTCAGTGAAATTCCTTAAAATTCCCACTGCCTTCTTTTTGCAGATATGGACAAGTTGATCATAAGGAAATGCAAGGGACTCCAAATAGCTAAAACAATCTTTAAAAAGAACAAAGTTGGAGGACTCACACTTCGCAATTTCAAAACTTAACACAAAGCTACAATAATCAAATACTGGCATGACGACAGACATATAGACCAATGGAACAGAACTGAGAGTCCAGAAATAAATCTATATCTCTACGGTCAATTATGTTTTGACAAGGGTACCAAGACCACTTAATAGGGAAAGAACAGTCTTTTCAACAAATGGTGCTGGGACAACTGGATGCAAAAAAAAAAAAGAATTTGGTCCTCTATCTCATATAACATATAAAATTTAACTCAAAATGGACCACCTAAATGTAAGAACACTATACAGTTCTTAGAAGTATGGGTGTAAATTTTCATGGACCATAAATTAAGCGATGGTTTCTCAGATCTAATACCAACAACATAAGCAACTAAAGAAAAAATAAAATGAACTTCCTCAAGTTAAAACTTCTGTGCTTCAAAGGACATTATCAACAAAGTGAAAAGACAGCCCACAGAATGGAAGAAAATATTTTCAAATCATATATCTGATAAGGGTCTACTATCCAGTATATAAATTAACTCAAAAGTAAGACAACACGATTTTAAAAGGGGCAAAAGATTTTAATAGACAGTTCTGCAAAGAAGATATACAAATGGCCAAAAAGCACATGAAAAGTATGCTCAACATTAGTAATTAGAGAAATGCAAATGAAAATCACGATGAGATAGCACTTCATCATACCCAGTTATAACAAAAAGAAAAGAAAAAGAAGAGAAAAATACAGAAAAGTTATTGGTGTGTATGTGGGGAAATTGGAATCCTCACACATTGCTGGTGGGAATGTAAAACGGTGCAGCTACTGTAAAAATGTTTAGCAGCTACTGTAAAAATGTTTAGCAGATCCTCAAAAATTTAAAGAGTTACCACATGATTCAACAATTCCACTCCAGGTATATACCTAAGAGAATTGAAAATATATGTTTACACAAAAATCTGTACCTGAATGTTCATGGCTGAATTATTCATAATAGCCAGAAAGTGGAAACAAAGCAAATGTCCACCAGCTGATGACTAGATAAACAGAATGTGGTATGGCATATCCATACAAAGAAAATATAATTCAGACACACACACACACGTATTGATAAGTGCTACAACATGAATGAACCTTGAAAACAGTATGCTAATTGAAAGTCCACATTTTGGGGATTAGTATGATTCCATTTTTTAAAAAAATGTTTTTACTGATTTTAGAGAAAGAAACATCGCTGAGATAAGCTGCCTCCTGCAAGTCCCCTACTGGGGATAGCGCCCGAACCTGGGCACGTGCCCTGACCGGGAATCAAACCTGGCAAACTCTCAGTGCATGGGACAACGCTCAACCAACTGAGCCACAATGGTCAGGGCTGATTCCATTTTTACAAAATACCCCAAACAGGCAAATCCATATAGATAAAAAGTAGACTAGGGGTTTCCCAGAATTGAATATTGTTCAATACAAATAAAATATATTGGAAAAAATATGGCTGTAAAGAAAGTCTCATTATAATAAAGTATTTCCAGGAATGCAGACTGGTGCAGCCACTATGGAAAACACTATGGTGTTACCTCAAAAAATTAAAAATTGAACCGCCATTTGACCCAGTATCCCACTTCTAGGAATATACCCTAAGAAACCTGAAACACCAATCAGAAAGAATACATGTACCCCCATGTTCATAGCAGCACTATTTACAATAGCTAAGATCTGGAAACAGCCCAAGTGTCCATCAGTGGATGAATGGATAAAAAAGCTGTGGTACATATACACAATGGAGTACTATGCAGCTGTAAGAAAGAAAGATCTCGTACCCTTTGAGACGACATGGAGGGACCTGGAGAGTATTATCCTAAGTGAAACAAGCCAAGCAGAGAAAGACAAATATCACATGATCTCATTTATTTGTGGAATATAATAAACGTAACAGTCTGAGGAACAGGGTAGACCCAGAGATGTGTAAGTAGGGTACAGACGAACAACCCTCAGAAGAGGGGGTGGGGGGGAGGGAAGAGATAAACCACAGAACGTATACGCACGTATGCATAACTGATGGACATGGACAACAAACCTGGGGACGGGGTGGGGGGATGGGGAGGAGGGAGTCAATGGGGAAAAAGGAGAAACATCTGTAACAAAAATAAATTAATTAAAAAAAATTTTTTTAAAAGTATTATGAAAATATTATAGAAAAAAATAAATAAAAAAAATAAAACCACATTATCACTATTAAAAAAAATAAGTAAATAAAAAATAAAGTATTTCCATATCCTAAAAAACTAGTTGTAAAAAAGGTACTATTTTATTCTAGTTGTAAAACATTTCTTTCCACTAATGAATCCTATAATGAAGTACTTATGTGGTTGCTATTAGTGGCTAAGCATTTAAGCTTTGTAGTTAGACAGAGACAAGTCTGAGTGCCAGCTTTGCCACTTACAAGGGACATGAAGCTAGAAAAGTTGTTTGACCTCTCTGAGCCTCAGTTTTCCAAGATGAAAATAAAAATAGAATCTACCTTTGAAAAGTTGCTACTGATACCATTTTAATAACTCAGTTATTAATGAACAGGAAAGGAGCAAAGGGGAGACTAGATAATCCAGGCATGCCATTTATACAGCTTTGCCAGGAAGCTGTAGTTTAACATTCTCCAAGTCTGATCCCCACAGATCCATGGGGGAAGAGACTGGACAGAGGCAGTTTAAACGTATGCCCAGTAACGTCTGGGTGACATGGGAAGTTGCTTACCTATCAGTCACACCTGGAAACAGGTAATTGCCACAGTAGGACTGGCCACTGCAAGCGTGGGAAGATTTGATATCTAAACTCCTAAACAAAAGGAGTTCTCTCTCTTGGCCCTGTTGCCCTTCTTGCTTACTTGCTGCTTGTACCCTCATGCTCCCACAGTTGCCCACATGGCTCACGGCCAGGTAGACCCCACACACAATGGACTAATGGACTGTGATTAGCCTGATGCTATGCTGGACTCAACTCCACCACGGAGCAGAAACTCTGGATACAGGCTCTTCTAGCCCTGCTGAATTCTCAGCTACCACTTTTCTAGGGCTGGATTAAGGGAACTGGGACTTTGCAAACTGAGGGATATAATTCTACACAAATAAAAGTCACTCATCCTCCTGTGCAAGTCTCAAAAAATTATTTTTGACTGGGCCAGTGTGGCTCAATGGTTGAGCATCGTCCCATGGACTGAGAGGTCCTGGTTCAATTCCGGGTCAGGGCACATGCCTGAGCTGTGGGCTCAATCCCCAGTAGGGGACACGCAGGAGGCAACCGATCGATGTTTCTTTCTCACATGAATGTTTCTATCTCTCTCTTCCTTTGTCTCTAAAATATCAATAAAAACATATTTAAAAAAAATATTTTTTCTCGAGATACTGTAAGAACTGACGGAGAAAGGCAATCCATGCAATTCTCCAGTAACACTAAGAGGATCAGGTGACTAGCACGTAGCAAATGATCAATGAATGTTAGCCACTATATGTATAGGAAAGAAAGAAAAGTTTAGCTATGGATTTAAAAAAATTGTTTCTACCTTCTATTTCAATTCCCCCTTCCTTCTAAGCAAAACACCTCCACACAGAGCCACTCCAAATTCAAAACAAAGAAACAAACAACATTATACAAAGAGACCCAGGGTGTGGATGAAAGAAAGGGATGAAGAATTATAGGTTTGTGTACATATGTACATGTTTCTGCTTGATATTACCCTCTTCATAATCACTTCTCCTTTTATAATTCACTTGGAAACAGATTTTCACTGTTTGTATCCAAGTTCTGTAGTCTGGAAATATAATTTCTAGCAATATATTGATATTGGTGTATTTAACAGTAATTTTTAAAGTGAATATATTATAAAAGAATTATATCTTAATTATTTTTATTTTTCAGGAATGGGAATCTTGCATTTTAAGTACCTATACTCTTATTTTTGAACCACAAATTAAAACATTTAATAAGCCACTGCCAAAAGTTTCAAATAAATTGCCTTTTCTTATTTAAGAGCACCAACAGTTTCAAGTAGGTCTCTTCATATTTCCTGTTATTTGTTTTTACTTAAGCCTTGGTTGACTCTGAACTATCTCTGTACTATATACTGGACTCTACCCTCTTGAAATCTTCATTCCTATATCATATTCATTCCTGTATTACTTTTCCCTCACATATATTCCCACATTTTAGACACACTTTTATGACAGAAGTCCTGCAATTTAAAACAGTAACTTCATTGCCAACTGATTGTGTTCTAAGCAGAAAGCTCTCCACACTTTCCAAGATAAAAAGTTATATTAAGGTCCGCCAGTTGGCTATTTGTTTGTAGCTGACTGTCTCAGTAGGAGACAGGATAAGCTAGTTGATACTAATCTATTCCACCTTCACACATCTGAGCTGGCTTTTATTTCTCATTCTATCAGTAGCCAAGAAAGCTCCAATTCCTAAAGTATTTTAAGCTATATGAGCTTTGGTTGGAGTAACTATTAGTTCTTCATCTGGAATCAAAAGTTCTTAACCCCAAACCCAAAATTTGAAAGACAATTCTAAGAACCACCATATTTCAATTGCTTTCAAAGAATTTCCTTTTATATTTCTTTCAGAAATACAAAATCAAACAGCTTCTTTTGTCCTAGAAATTACTATTAGAAACTGCGGGAGAGGATGAAGTTATGTGTATTCCAATGAGTTTTACAAGTGCCATTTAAGAAATAAGAGTTAGAATTTCAGAGAAAGCTTTCCTCCCTGAGAAAATTCTAAGTTTCTTATTAAAGAAAAAAAACCATACATTACATTCACCCCTTACTTTACACTCTAAAGTTCTTTATTTTCTCAATTCTCTTTATATCTTTTACTCCACGAAAATTTACAGAATGAATTCTATCAGGGGTTACATATGGGAGATACAGAAATGAGCAAAATCAGTAATGCCCTTAAGGATAAGTCTAGTAACAGTGTGCTAAGCATTAAAGTTCTGCAGACAGCATTACTGAAACACAAAGAAGCTGTGTGTCTTATAGAGGGGAGAGATTTTAATAAATAGTTACTATCTGAGCTATAACTGAGTATGAGGAATTTAGAATTCTAAACAAATAACAATATGTACAAAGCAAGGGACATGGAAGAGTGTGAGAAATGGTTAGGAGTTTGGTATGGTTAGAATGAAGGATCTGAAAAGCTCTTTCCACTGAGGTTTAATCATGGCTCTACTATTTATTTACAGGACTCTAACCTACCTGAAAAATCTAATTCAGGTAGATGCCAGGTTTCTCTTACTTGAGTTATTGGCTGCATGAAATATCATTGACTGTGATAGGAAAACCAAGAGAAGAAACAGATTGGTAGGAAGTGGGAAATAATGAAGTCAATTTTAGAAATGCTAAACTGGAAATACTTGTGGGAGAATGAAGTAAAAATTCCCAGCAAGCAATAGGAACTACAAATGAAAACCAAAAGGGAAGTCTGAAGGAGAGAGGCTCAAGACAGGCTAGATAGGCTTGGAAGTCGACAGAGAGTAGTAGTAGAAGAACAGGGATTCTGCAAGTGAGAAGGAGTGATCAGAAAGCTAGAAAGGAAAATAGGAGGGGGTGGTGTCATAGAAATTAAGAAAAAGGAAGCATTTAAAAAGGAATGATAAACTATTTCAAATACAGGATTGAAAAATGAACTTTGTAATTAAGAGATCTGCAGTCAATTCAAGGAGAAAAATTCCAGTGCAGGGGTGACAGCAAGACACCTGTGGCAGCACTGTAGTCACTGTAGAGACAGGGACTAACTCTTTTCCAGTCTTCTAAGACACTCGTTTCTAGGTGTGGGGAGAACTGGGCATGAGGGTTTTTCTTTAACATAGGAGAAACCTGAATATGTAAAAAATATTCTAACAAGAAGACTGAAGACTGGATTAAAAGGAAAGGTTGAAGATGTATGAAAAGGGGAATTGCAGTGGTGGGGGAGGTAGACTCCGGAGCACAGGAAGTAAAACAAAGTCTGAGAACGTGGAAGGACGCGTCATCCTGAGATAAAAGGAATGGGTGGGATGATGAGTGTAGACATAAAGTACATTTGCAATCATGACAGGGAGAAGGATGAAGCAGAAAGTTCCCTCATAATGACCCTTCAGTCAAAGTGTAAGTGAGGTCCGCTGAAAACAAGAATGTAATATGATTAAGATTTGGAATAGCCATAGGAAAAAAATGGGAAAAGACATGGAGATGGACAGATAGATAAATAGTGCTAGCCAAGATTCTAGTTCGCACTACGAAGATTGTGGACTGTAGTTATTCAGGTCTTAGTTTGCATGATTCATCTCTGCCTCTTTATATGGAACACCCCACAGGCCTTGGCCTATTTTAAAATGAATTCAAGGTCTTCTGTGATTTTAACATTTCACTAGCTTTGCTCCAGGAGGCTCTCTCTCCTACTTGACCTTTCTTTCACCTCTATAATTTTGCAAGTTATAGGGCTGGCACTTTATACTTCTTTCTTTATGCAATGCACAGTAAAAGGAAACGAGTTTTTCCTCATAGTTCATAACAACTGTGATAAAATTTGATTTATTTTGATTTTCCTATTTGTAAATTTCAATTAAAATACTTTCCTTGTCACTAACTTACTGTCTCCTACTCTAATTCTTAACTCTGAAAAAAATGTCCCAGACTTGACAAGGGAGTCACTTGTAGTCTCACAATCTAAAAAAAGTGAGTAAAATAAATACAACGGGTTTTATAAACATCTCATTTTGTTACAATTTTAAAACATCCTCAAGTTAGTTGTGAGCTTTCTTGCTTGTTCAAATATAGCTTTTAGCTGACCTTTCATTACTACTTTATCATCATCATTTATCCATTAAAATTCAAATATTCAGTACAATTTAAAAAATTTATCAATTAGGTGTAAAGTAATTATTTATTTTTCAATATCAAAATGTGATTTTTTAGAAATGTGTGTCATATCCTTAAGGCTATAAAACTTATCAATTAGAATGAAAGTATTTGAACAGATAAGCCCACCCCATATATATATATATATATATATATATATATATATATATATATATATATATATATATATATATATGTATGTGTGTGTGTGTGTTTTATTGAAAGTTAGAAATCTTTTATAAGAAATATCTCATTTCAGTGTGGTCTCCTAAAGCAGGGATTGACCAACTATGAAATGCCTGTCCTGCTAACTGCTTTTCACTGGAACACAGACAGTCTCACCGGTTCCTTTTCATACTGTCTGAGACTGCTATGGTGCTACAATGGCAGAGTCAGAGAGTCGTGACAGAGACCATATGGCCCACAAAGCTAAAAGCACTTACCACTCAGGCCCTCAGAAAGTTTGCTGACTTCTGTCCTAAGCCTTCCTAGTCAAAGTGTAGTCCACAGATCAGCAATATAGAGGCATCACCCATGAATTTCTTAGAAATTCAGAATCTCAGACCCCACCATACCCCAGACATACTGTTATCAGAATATCTTTAGCTATATCTCCTGTTCATTCTAAAAGCCTAAAATATAGTCATGTGTGGCTTTAACAACAGGAATACGTTTTGAGAAATGTATCACTGGGTGATTTCAACATTGTAAGAACATCAGAGTGCACTTACACCAACAAAGATGGTATAACCTACTACTCTAGGCTACACCTGTACAGCATATTACTGTACAGAATACTGTAGGCATCTGTGACACAATGGAAAGTTATCTGTATCTAAACACAGTAAAAATACATAAACTAGTAACACAGTCATTTATTATCAAGTATCATGTACTATACATCATTATTTGTGCTATACTTTCATACTACTGACAACACAGGTTTGTTTACGCCACCATCACCACAAACCAATGAGTAATGAATTTCACTGTATTATGACAGCTATGATGTCACTAGATGATAGGAATTTGTAGCTCCATTATAATATTATGGGATCATACAGATACATCTTGTTTTATTGACCTTCATTTTATTGAGCTTCACAGATTGAGATTTTTACAAATTGAAGGCAAGACCCTCCACCAGCAAAAAGATTGACTTGTTTTATTATAATACTTGCTTTGTTGTGAGTATGTTGGTATGGAACCAAGTTCGTGATATCTCTCAGGTATGCCTGTATATGGTCCGTTGTTGACTGAAAGATGGTTATGCAATGCATGAATGCACTGATGCTCACTATTTGGAAATATATAAATTAGCAAAAAACATTTCTAAGTAGATCATCACTTTAGAAATCTATCCCAATTACTTTCTATATGAAAGCTACAAAGTTACTGTAGTTTTAAACAAACAAAGGAAGTTGAACAAATACTTATAAAACACTTTTGTTTCATTGTATCATCATGTTCCTATATGAGATATGTTTCTTTATGAGCATCTATCAATTCTATAATCATAAACAAAAAAATCAGTAAGAAGTTTTAAATTACAGTCACTGTCCTAGCTAATAAATTTCTAAATTATTATAGAAAAATAGAAAATGCTATTAAAACAAAGTTATTAGAACTATGACTGTGTACTGACTTCAACATTTCATGATAAATATGAGATATAGATGATCTAGACAAACATTTACTTTGATGCAAAAGGCAAGGCAAAAGTATAAATGTATCTACTTAATGTTGAACTGTAATGTATCATTCTTAAAAATACATAGGAGCTGATGGTGGACATTTTGAGCATTTGTTCCACTGCCCCAGTAATACATCTAATGATTTGCAATATGAATAAATATCAGTTGAAATATCTACCATTTTAATGGAGCAAGTTGATTTATCAATCTACACAACAGTTACAATGAAATTCAAATTTTCAACTTTAAGGGTTTCATAATTTTTAAAAACCAGTCTATTTCCCTTAGCATTATATTTAGCTTCCTAGTTATACATACTGGCAACTTCTCTGGTCCTACCTCCTCTTCTGCAGCATAATGATCTCTTTATAATCCATTCTGGATCTCAATTCTGCAATTTATGCCTTCATATGTACAGTAAAGTCCTTTATCTAAAATGTTACCAATCAGAAATTTTAATTGAGTCACAATAACTAACATAATGACCTACTGGCACTAAAATATCATAAAGATGAGCAATGGTCTTTAAAATGGAATTACATATATGTATATTTTAAATATATAGGGTGTCCTAAAAAATACATATACAAGGTATCTGTAGATTCTATTACATTTTGAAAATGAAATGTATTTTAATAAACACTGCTTTTATAATTATTCAAAGTTGTGTACACACTTGTTTGGACACCCTATATATCTCTTATCACACTGTAATTCCTTGAAAATCAGTCATAGAAATAAAGGTATACCTGACTGGATGAAACTTCATTATTAACCTATTGTCTATTTTACCTATATATAATAGTCCACTTGGTTGTAAATTGGAGAATATCAGACATGTTAACTTTATTCACCAGTGTGTCGAGGTAGAAAAATGCCTGAGGACATCTACCTGTGCCAGGCACTACTTTGATTAGACAAAATCCTTGTTCACTAGAAAGTTAAAGCAAACAGTACAAAAGGTGTGGAAAGTGGGGCTCCCAAGCCTTTAAATTTCATGAGTCAGTGAAAAAAAAAAAAAGTAACTGACACTGTGTTTTGTCACTAAACTTTTATCTTGCCAACTACTATCAACATTATTTCACAAAAGAGAGGGCATCTTAATATCAAAAAAATAGAAAAGGGGGAAAAAAGAAATGGAAAGGATAAAATCTCAAGATAATTAAGTTACCCCAAAAAGGATAACTGACACACAGTGGTAGGCCATGGTCAGGTGTCTAGCTTGAAAAGGAAGGAAAGGTCTGGGACCATGTCTGCTTTATCACCTGATATATCTGTTGCTTTAACTAGTCAACTTATACTTATAGCCTATGAGGGTAGATAGCATTGCTTTTATCCCATTTTAGAGAGGAGGAAATTAGGCTCAGAAAGACACTAACTGACTTGATCGAAAGTTCTGCTAGTATATGGAGGAGGCTGGATTTGGAAGCCACCTCTTGTGACATATAAGCCCTTTATAATACACCAGGCTGACTATTATTATTTACAGAGATGGTTAAACACACAGAAAGGGTTCCAAGTACTAAACTGGCAAGTGTTCTCTCTTAGGTATCTTATCAGTAGCTGTTCTGTACATGTGGACATCTGTGCCTTTTCAGTAGTCCATATGTAACACTTATAGTAAATTAGCATAAGCAAAAGCCATAGCAAACAGGTGCAAAGCAAATACTCACTAGCTCTATTACTTTATGAAAATTATAAGGAAGCCAAGAATAATAGTTAATATGATTTTCTTACAGTATTTTGTTATATCTATTTAAGCCTCTAATCAGAACAGTAATGGAATGCATTTTATAAGACATGCAAATAATTTTAACCCTTCACTTCAAGAAGCTGCACTGCAGTCATTAATAGTGACAGCACTGCAACTGATGGCTCAGTCCCTAGATAATAAAACTGTGATACTCAAATATCAAGGCCAAGTTCTTGATCTATCTCTTTGTCAGTAGCTTTTCTCTCCTACTGCAATTAGCCATCTGACATCTGTTTCATCAGACCGTGGCAATAAAGAATTTGATTCAACAAAGAGGCAGCTTTTCAAAATCTGTATAAAAGAGTCAATTTATTGTGCTCAATGTTAAATCTAGTGTGCTTGGAAAAGAAACTTCTAATTTAAATACTAATACCCACTTGTATTGAACTACAAGACTTATATTACTGCCTAAGAACCCACAAACCCTTTTCTATTACATTGCTATTTTATTTGTATGATATCTTCTTATTCTGTAAGAATTCAAGTCCCCAATGCCCTTTAATAGCAGGAAAATAAACCTAATGTTGAATAGGAAAAAAATATCATAATACAGCATTGCCAAACCCCAAATTTTCCAGAAAATTCACATTAAATATTCTACTCATTGTCTTCTTCCTTCCTACAATAGTAACAACACATGTTCACACACAAATGTAAGGGAAATTTAAATATTTCAGCATCGGATTACATCCGGAACAGTGTACAGAGGAAATAACACATCCAAGAGAATATGAGATCACATGTTAATTTTTAGTCTGTAAAATAATTACCAAAAAGCAATTCAAATGAAAATCAACCATTCTCTTTTCTTTCTCATTTATGATTTACTCTGAAGATTTCAAATAGCATTGTAAGGCAATATAATTTTTTAAATAGGGCTGCACAGAAGTAAATTTAATTTAAATTGAGGGCATGGGTTTTTTGAAATCGAATATTTTGATATTTATCAAATACTATTTATTGTTGGAAGAAGAAGTAGAAAGGCATACAACTCAGAGGGATTCAGACTAAACAGACCAAAAGCATCAGGAAGGCAGCAGATAGCCCCTGGTTTGTATATTAACTATGAAAAACTGTGTACTGCCAATCAAATTCTATATATTATATTTTAAGCAGGCTTTACTGAAAAGAATATGCTACTTTTTACCTAACCATCTTCCTAGAAATCATGACACATCAATAATTGTAAAGTTTCCTTGCATTCTGACCATGAACCCCACATCAAATAAGTCATAAATACAACCAATAATACATTTAAAAGCAGATACCAAACTTCAAACTTCTCTAACAATACAAACTAGTGAATTTATGCTCTTAGCTCTGTAAAATTAGACATTCAACGATGCCTTCCAATCTGCCTCATTCTAGGAAATACACAGATGTGACTATTCGAGACACCTGAAGTACAAATACTGACTTAAAACTAAGAACCGAGTTACAATAAAAATATAATTATTTTATTGGTTTCTGGGAATTTAAAATGGCTACTTGATAGATGATTTTGAGGGCTTAGCTCTCTCTTAAAAGCTACTGAGGGAAACTTAAAATAATGTCCATTTTTTTCTTTTAACAAATATTCCTATAGCAAACACATATTCGAAGTCCTTAAAATGAACACAGAATTGTGCTCAAAGCTGAGATAATTCTTTTTAAAATAATTCATTCTATCCTCAAAAGACTCATCTTCAGTTATAAGATTCAGATAATAAGTCTTTTAGGACAAAAGTCAACAGGAGATTTATGAAGAAATGAGACATTCTCCAAAATCTACAACACTGACTGCAAGACATGCTATTTCTACAATATTTCTCAACAGGGGAAAAAATATTTAAAGTCAGTTTTTCCACAAGTAATTCAATAACCCAGGCTTTGGATTCAGATATCCAATACACCAGAAATATTACTTTTATATAACCTTTGACCAGCTTTAAGGTTAAAATTTGAAGTTTTGAATAGCACTAGATTTTCATAATACAGTTAATACTCATCCTTAATACTTTAAATACAAGCATAAATTTGTTTCCTCCTTGGAAAGAAGTCTCTGTGGCTGTTTCCAGCACAAAATATTAGTCCTATTCCTACAAAGTTAACTTCTTGGCTTGCAAGTTATAGGCATTTATGCTGTTAAATCTGAACTTTGATCTAAATAATGAGATTGTTTTTCATGCCAGCAATTAAAACTCTCATACCTATCACTATCGATTGCAATGAAGTAACAACACCCTTAATCTTTAAAAATGTTGGCCGTTGGCCTGGCCAGTGTGGCTCAGTGGATTGAGCATCGTCCCATAGACTGAGAGGTTCTCGTTCAATCCCCGGTCAGGGCACATGCCCCGGTTGCAGGCTCGATCCCCAGCAGGAGGTGTGCAGGAGGTAGTCAGTTGACATTTGTCTCGCACATCAACGTTTCTCTTTCTCTCTCTCTCCCTTCCTCGCTCTCTAAAAAAAATCAATAAAAACATATATTTTTGAAAAATAATAAAAATGTTGGCCATTGACCTCTGACTACACAAAAGTACTATAAAGTAGACAAACTTAATGACTTATTTCACTATTTTTCATATCAGTTACACTTTCACTCTTAATTACAAAACTAATGACCCATCACTTTACATTATCATTTTCCTACTAATTTTATTTCTAGATTATAAATCAACATTTCTACCCTAGGTGGGACCTATTATAATTATTGTTTTTTGTTATATTATTTTAGCATGCTGAATAAATTATAAACCTGCAGCTAAATCACCATACCACTAGATGGGGCTTGTGCACAAGCAATGTGAAATGTGGAGAGCAGTCTAAAGTGGAGAAGGTTTGTCAATGGAAGACAACAACGACGTAAAGAACAAAGACAGTGAGATGTTAAGACCAGATTTTGATTGGATTTGGCAAGATTGCAAAGGGAGAACTGCCACGTAGCATAATCTCACAGTGAATGCCTTTGTCAATAAAACGATGCTGTTTCAGTTAGTGAAATTCCTCCTGCTGACTCATTTCACAATGAAGAGGAAGTGGGTTAGCTAGTATGTACTTGTTAGGAAAAATGAAGCTTCAAGGGCACATCTATCCATACCTAACTTTCTCCCCAATCAGGACTTAAATAAAAGTTCTGGTACTGCTATCAGCCTGGCCTAGAAAAAACTCCAAGATTCTTGCAAGCTCTGGGCTCTGTATGAATGCAGTACCTTTGCATGGGTAGGGCACAAAAATAGATACATTAACTCCTAAAAACTGAAATTGAAACAGATCATCACAATGTGAAATATTGATTACATATACACTGTTATATTTGACTCTGGAAATCACTGACAAAACCCAATGAATGAATGACGGGAAAACTGAGAAGTGAACTGGAGATGCTGATTATAGAAGAGCAGGATAATGCATTATAAAGTAGTGAGAAGTGAGGAATACCAATATAGATACTCCAAGGAATCTAAAATTACTGCCCCTGCCTGTTCTTTAACACTGCAACAGAATTTCAGAAACTAAGAAAACAATTAAAAAGTATAAATGATCCAAATACACAAAGAAAATTATTGCTTCCTAATAAAGAATGTTGTTGTGACACTGCTGTATACCTTTTAGCTCAGTTTAAGTCAACATAACAACCATCTTTCTTAAAAAATATGCCTTTTAAAGTCAGTTAAGTACCTGTCTGAAAATACACCTTGCAAAGTTCTTTAACTATCCTGTATTTACTTGTGCTTATGTAAAAGTATGAGTTTCAAGCTCCATCTGTTATGAATTGACTATGTTTGTTTCCCCCCACTCCAACTCATATGTCAGCATTACCTCCCAATGTGATGATAGTAGGGAGAAGGGGTATTTGGGAGGTAATTAGGATTAGATGAGGTCATAAGAGTAGAGCCCTTGTGAATGGAAGTAGTGCCCTTGCAAGAGTCATAATATAGCTTAGCTTGCTTCCTTTTTCCTCTCTGCCTGAGAGTATACAAGGAAGCCATCCGCAACCTTGAAGACAGTCCTCACCAGAACCTGACCGCGCTGGCACCCTGATCCTGGACTTCTGGTCTCCAGAATTATGAGAAATAAATTTCTGTTGTTTATAAGCTGCTCAGTTTATGGTACTTTGTTATAGCAGACTGAACTAAGATAATATCTAACAAATATAAAAAGACATAATATAAAAACATTTTTAATAAAAACAAAATAGGGTTTTATTTTTAATCTCAACTCCTCTAATATATTATTGATCCAAATTGCTAATTTCATCAAATGTGCCATCTAATATTATTTAAATATCAACAAAGATTTTTTTCCTTCCCTTAAGGAGTTTATGTTTCCAAGGAAACCCAACAAATTGACAACCAATTTTTTTCCATTTCTAATTAGTTTTTTAAAAAAGAAAAGCTCATGTGTTTAAATCTGTAAAGGAGAGCAAAAGATTGCTTGTTAAGTAAACCAATTACCAATTAGACAGGATTATTTTACTCTCTTCATGTTTAATATTCATGAAGCTAGAAAGAAGGAATATTTTTAATAACTCTAATTTTCATTTTATGATGTGCTAATTATCTTGCCTTTCTTTAGTTTCTAATTAGTTAAGCAGATCCCTATTCAATAAATTATCTTAGAATCCAGCTACCATTTATATTAGATTTCCTTTAAAAAATAAGTTGATATATATGATAATTGGTCTTTAAAGTGTATTCAAAACATTAAAAACTCAAAGGAAATACTAAATGGAAATATGTCCAAACCTAATGTTAAATAAAAAATAAATTACGAGCCCTGGCCGGTTTGGCTCAGCGGTTGGAGCGTCAGCCTGCGGTCCAGAGAGACCTGGGTTCGGTTCCCGCTAGGGGCACGTACCTCGGTTGCAATTTGTCCCCGGCCCTGGTTGGTCAAGCGGGAGGCAGCCACTCGATGTGTCCCTTTCACATGGATGTTTCTCTCTCTCTCTCTCTCTCTCTTCCTCTCTCTCCCTCCCACTCTACTGAACAAAAAATGGAAAAATGTCCTCGGGTGAGGATAAAAAAAAAAAAAAAAAAGAATTACGAAACAATATGTATATTGTGATCCCAATTTCAATTTTAATTAGCCATCATATATGGCACTTCAATATGTTTATTAAAATTTGTCAGCCGATTCAACAGAAACATTTCTTGCCTGCAAAACAAAACAAAATTATGTCGAAGGTGTCACTGTCATCATTTTGGGAATTAAAAACTAGGAGGATGGTTTTCTTCCAGAGACTTGAGGTTGCGTGGCTTGCTGGTCCCCTCTCAAATTAGGTTCTTTATGTGGTTTGTTAAGTAGTATGCCACCTAATCAACAGGTCTGAGTCTTAATGTTTAAACATTTTCTCTCAATTTCTTATTTCAAATAAGGGCAGAAGGTCAAACTCTGGTCATTTACCTAAGTACTGGTTTGTGTTGAGAACATTGTTCAGAGCACAGATTTCAAAAAGGAGCAGTTAATTTGAGTGTAGCAGAAAAATATATGAAAATGGAACACTGTGTAGATGTAGAGGGTAGGCACTTGAATAGCAGTTGGGGACCTGGATTCTAGTTGGTTCTGTCACTAACAAGCCATACTATCCTGGGCAAGTCCCTTTCCTCATATGTAAAAGGAGGGAGCTGTATTCCTAAAGTTCTGTGCATTGTGTTATCTCCTCCACAAAAAATGTTAAGATCTACCAAAGCAGCATTGTCTGCCTTGTCTGCCTAGGACTGAGTCTGAGAACAGTTCCTGGTACCTTACACATGCTCAGGAGATACTCATTGATGTTGAAAAACCCATGCTGCACATTGTTCATTAAAAAGGCTTTTTTTCACCCAGCCGGTGTGGTTCAGTGGATTGAGCCTTGCCCCATGGACTGAGAGGTCCCGGTTCGATATCTGGTCAGGGCACATGCTCAGGCTGTGGGCTCCATCCCCAGTAAGGGGCGCATAGGAGGCAACGGATAGATGTTTCTCACATCAATGTTTCTCTCTCTCCCCCTGCCTCTCTAAAAAAATCAAAAGCCAAAAGGCTTTTTTTCTTGTATACAGTCGGCCCTCGTTTATCGCAGTTAATCAGTTCCAGACTCTACAGCGATAAATGAATTTCTGCAAAGTAGGATTCTTTCTTTATGTACAGTTGTCCCTCGCCACTTCGCGCTTCGATTTTCACGGCGGGACGACTGTAGTCTCAGCTATTTTTCAAAGATCTTAACACACAACAGGCACTCAACTTGCACTAGTCTGAAATACCACTTTTGGTTCTCAGGGGAGGGGCACACCTTACTTGTTAATATAGAAATACAGGCATGGAGAAGCCTCCTGGAGTAGGAAAAAGAGTTGTCTATGCATTGGAAAACCTGGTCCACCACTACTACTGTGTGATTTTGGGCAAGCCATTCCATTTGTCCTTATCTGCAAGGTCAGAGAGCTAAATCGGATGCTTGGAACCTTTCTGGCAGCACACCTCTGACTCTGGTCCTGTTCTACCTGTTACATATAACAAATGGCTATTAAGGTCAGATGAATCCATGGGGAAGGATGTGAGGCTGCATGAAGAATGAAGGCAAGGTAATTAGTGCAGAGGCACTGGTTCATTAGAAACATCAAGACAGGTAGACTGATTTTTACATGCATTACCTAAAATTCTTCATGAGCATCAAATGGGGTGGCCCTTCCTTTGCTGTTATTGGTTCATCAAAGCAGGTCACTGACCTCAGCCACATCTGCTGTCATACTCACTGTCCCTAGATACAAACACTATGGAAGAAAGCCTGCCAGCTTGCAAATCCATGAAATGTTCACATTATTTAAAATGCCCAATTGTGGGGATCATAAGGATTCTGCTATGCCTTTTATCACAAATGCTGGGTCACTCATGTATAGGGGCCTTTTATAAAAAAAGACCAGAAGAGTATTCCAATGACCCTAATTTCTTCAGATCAAAGTATTTTAGTCCCATTAGTAAGAGGAGCCAATCCGTTCTAGCACTGCTTAGAAGGGAATCTTTCAGTTACACGAATGAAGAAAGAGATACAAAGTCAGGTATGGTGGCCAGCAAGCAAGATTGTAATTATGCTTGAAAAGGCAGTTTTCTGATGAAGAGTCTAGATGGATGGAAAGAACCAGGAAGCAGAGAAGGAAGGATGAGCTAATATTTTATTGGTAGTGTGACTCTGTGGGCTCCCCTAGTGGCCCATCAGGGCTACATTAGGATGGTCTTCTGGGTTTTCACTACTAGTGTTTCCTATGGATTTTATATTTTCTGCATCTTTCTGGGGGCCTACTTTAGCTTGTGGGATGGAATACCCTTGTGTGGGATCAACAGTCTGCATAAGAATATACTGTTGATGGTATAGTAGCAATGGGCCCAATTTCAATTTTTAAAATATGCAAAGAATGGCCCTAGCCGGTTTGGCTCAGTGGTTAGAATGTCGGCCCGCAGACCAAAGAGCTGCAGGTTCAATTCTGGTCAAGGGCATGTACCTTGTTTGGGGTTCAGTCCTTGGCACTGGTCTGGGTCATACAGGAGGCAGCCGGCTGATGTCTCTCTCTTACATCGATGTTTCTCTCTCTCTCTCCTTCCCACTCTATCTGAAGATAAATGGAGAAATATCCTCGGGTGAGGATTTAAAAAAATAAAAATAAAATATGCAAAGAATGGAAAGTTATACATCAAAATGTTGACTGCTACTTTCTCTGATTCTGGGTTGTTTTATTTCTTTTTGTTTTATGAATTTTCAACAAAGAACTTGTATAGTTTTATATAATAAGGGAAAATACTTGTATTAATATCAACGTTTATTTTAGCTAATAAAAGAATATATAACCTGTTACAAAAATATTTATAAAAGTGTGATGTTGCAAATTAATAAAATATATCAATCCAAATTCTTAGAAAATAAAGCTTGAAGCCCTGGCCGGTTTGGCTCAGCGGTTAGAACGTTGGCCTGAGGACCAATGAGTCACAAGTTTGATTCCGGTCAAGGGCATGTACATCGGTTGCAGTTGGTTTGTCCCCGGCCCTGGCCGGGGTAGTGTGGGAGGCAGCCAGTCGATGTGTCTCTTTCACATTGACGTTTCTGTGTCTCTCTCTCCCCCACTCCATCTGAAGATAAACAGAAAAATATCCTTGGGTGAGGATTAAAAAAAAAGAAAATAAAGCTTGAAGATTTCAACTTTCTCAAAAGATAAAGTTGTTTCCCTGTACAAGCACTCACTCTACTGGTGACTTAGAGAATACACTTACTCTGACATTTCTGAAGCAATTGCATGATTTTCCACAAGCACTAGATGGCAGGGTTTTCACTATGAACTCAATTTCATCAATTATCACTGTATTATATGCCTTTTTTGTCTGTCTTATTCTGTTAATATAAGATCAACTATCACTATGCTTATTAATGCCTTTGGGACTGTGCTTCTATTAACATGCTAACTTTAAATTATATGTTGACTTTCATGAGCTATTTAGCTTACCAACATATAAAATTAACTTACCCCTACTTATATACTGAAAGAAATTCAAATATATTATACACAATGCACATATTTCAAAACTTTTTTTAGGGCTGTATTAAGAAATATCTAATCTAAGTTTATGATATGACACTATCTCATATTAAAATTGAATGATTAATAGACACAATGAAAATTGAGGTCCATCACTACTGGTTCTAGTTTATAAAACATGCAAAGATAATTTTTAAGGAATTAGTTAAATGCCCTCAGAATTCCAGATATTTATGAGAACAATGAAATGCTTTCTATAACTCCAAAAGCTTCTAACATCTATGAGGCTTATGAATTCTGGTGGTGATGGAAGAGAAGCTGAGGGGAAAATGACATTCCAGGAAGTGAGAGCAGTAAAAGTAAAGTCATGGCATCTCAAAAGTAAGTAATTTATTTGGGGTTGCCAAGGTAATCTGATATGTGACTTATAGTATAGGGTGTGTTGGAGAAATAGCTGAAGTTGGAAAAGTAGAAAAGGGTCAATTGGGGAAGCACTGTTGTGCTATACTTGGGAGATAGACTTCATTAACCTTGGTAAGTGGGTGGATACTGCTATGTTGAAGATAGACTTAGAGTTTTAATAACTCCAAGTGCAAGGTGCTTTCTAAAATGTAGGCTGCAAGATCTATTAAATAGCTGGAAATGCATGGCTGGAATTCAGGGGAGAAGTGAGATGTAAGTTGTTAAAAGAAAAAAAGGAGATTTAAGTTTTTTTTTGTGACCATGAAATCTCATGATATTATCTATATTAGACTCAAACCCTTTGTCAATAGACAGTAACAGACTATGCATTCGAACTGAACACTGTATCGCTTAGCAAAATAAAATTTCCAACTGAATGGTACCCATGTAAACTATGGGATATTGCACTGTTAGGTACAACTTAGTCAGTTTAGATCATTAATTAATTATCTATCTCAAACACATAAAATTTATTGGCAAGTACATGACTTATGTTCCTGATACTACAGATAAGGATTTATTAAGATGTTTTAAATGCACACACACACATACAAACACACTCATTTAAACCGAAGCTAAAATTGTTATAGATATATTTATAAGACATTTTACTAATGAAGGCCAGTAGTAACAGTGATTATTAACAACTACCATTAGTATTAAACTTCATATTTAGAGTCCCTCAAATAGATTTTCTTATTTGATCTCTACAAGCTGTCCGTAAGGCTAGAACTGGCAGTAACAACAATAGTAACAACTATAATACTCTGATAACATATGTATCTTTAACAGAATTTATTTTCTACTCTTCATCTTTCACTCTCCCCCCACCCCAACAACCACAGTTTGTAGAATAAATAGATGTCTTAGAAGCACTTAGTTGGAAATTTATATTTAAAACCTGAGCTTTCCTGGAATAAATAAACTCGATTAGGGAACACTGCCTACTGAATTTTCTGAAACTCTTTGAAACAGAAAAGAGAGACCACTATGAAATGGATCTAATCTAATCTAGACATATAAATTGGGTGCCATAAACGCTGGCTAATTGTTGGACAAAGTTTAAATATGAGGAAAAGCCCAATCCAATTATTAAGTTGTTATAAGTCTGACCATTTATATATGAATCTAGTAAGTTTCACATTGCTGATATTAAGTTAGCCTTCATAAAGTGTTTTAAATAAAATGCCATCCCCAAAGGGCAAATAGCCATCTAAGTTTCTTTAGTTCATTTCTTGAATTTATTTTTTAAAAATCCATTGCATTATCTATGTATGGAGTTTAAAATATTCTTTTTCCATTTATCTAAAGGCGGAGCTCAGCTAAAATCCTGTGTCATTGTATTTTATAGATTAAACACTGGGGCCTGAATATATTATCTCCCAAATAAGCAGCCTCTTGCTTTCATTTGCTTTAGTATTTTCATGAGAGTTGGAATGGGTTAAAAAGAAAGAAGAAACAGGTATGCTTACTTGAACCTCGCAGGTGAAAGAGGAGTAGGAGGAAACATTCCTGGTTCAAAAGAATCAAAATAAGTCACTGTCCAAGAAAAGCTGCAGCAGGAGAACCCGGCAGTTAGGGACATTATAAGTAGAGTCCAGAATCCTTAATGGAAAGAAAGAGGGGGGAAAAACTTGAATTAACATCAAAACAATTTAAACCAAAATCTTTACATACAGATCATGTGTATTTCTGATCCTCTGAATCATGTGATATAAGAGATTTGAGCTTAGTATAAGTTAACCCATGTAGAAGTTTAAAATAATACTAAAGCATAACTGGAAGTCCATTGAGTATTTTAATTCAATTATAATTTATTTGGAAATGAGTAAAAATTCATCTTAAGAATATAACTCAGCTTCAGTTTTATAAAATTCAACTATTAAAAAATGGTGAAAACACTTCACTGTTAACATTTTTTCCATATAACTTTGTGAATCACAGCTTGCTGTCTTTTATTACTTTAGCACTAAGTGATTTCTTTCCATACCATGCACTTTTGACATATGAATCAATTTTAGAGTGTTTACTCTTTATAGCTTTCCTATGAACATCATAATCTTAATCTGGTTCTTTAACCTTGCTCTGTATATGAACAAAAATTAACTCCCATTTTATAAATGGGATGGGGTCCTAAATTTTATTTTCAGTCAGACTGGACCTGCATTTTCTCAAATCAAGTCAAAACCATGGTGACTACATTAGTGGAATAAAAGGAGAAAGGGTTGAAGATTAGAAGAATGGGGGGAATAAACATAGGAAAAATAGAGGGAATAAATTAATTTGAAGGTTTTTAGATACACATTCAAACTGCCTCTTAATAGTTGACTAAGTTACCTCTACTGACTGTGTGTTCCAGGCCTCAGTAGCACAGGGAGGAAGGAAAGGTTGAGAAAACAATAGAGTATGACTTACTAATTACCAAATTTCCTGCCTGCACAACCAAAGATGCCTTTATTTTAGCAAGAAGCAGGTAAGAAATATGGACATTGGACTGCTTATAAACCATCTGAAGTCCAATAACAGACTGGTAAAACTGCTAAAAGACAAACTCAGGGCAGTAAAGCATTAAGAAAAACTGTAGCGACGTATTTTTGAAAGATTAAACTAATTTTTTTTCTCCTTATGGTTCCCTGTCCCTTACTCCCTTTTAAAGAAATAATGGACTTTGTGTTCACTGCCCCAGAAGGAGGATGTGGCAAAAAAAGAACTAGCCTCAGTGCCTCTTCTGTTTTTATGTTGCAATTAAGGGAACTAGGGGGATAGATAAAAGCAGGGGAGTAAACACAAAATGTCTTGAAGAGTAAGTTGATTGTGGTATAGATAAAATATTTGTGTAGAACAGGGAGAGAGTAAGGGCTTTATCCATAGGAGATAAAAATTCTCCCCATTTGAAGAAAGTGGGTTACGTGTGGTGCCTGCACTTGTGGGTGTATACAGGGAGGGGGAGTGCTCCTGGGGCTTCCTGGCAGCCATCAAGGAAAGAGCACACAACACCAGAGACGGATTATAGCTATGTACAGTGCCTTGGCAGACAGGCCCAGAGCTAAACTTGCAGATGCCTCTGCCCTGAGTGGGTCATAGAAACAGTAGATTGTCCTGTGGCTAGAAGATGCTACATCTGAAAGGCCATCCTGACTAGAATGCAAAATGTTTCAGTAGTAACTCATTTGGGCAGCTCTCTGAGCTCCATAGGCCCCCCTGGCCCACCTAGCCAGATGAAGTGCATGGGTTGGGATACAAGGCCAAGCAAGGTTACGTCATATATTAGATTCGTGTGCACCATGGTGGCTGTTAAGTGCCCTGTTCCTAAGAGTGAGACCTACGGCAAGCCTGCTCATCATGGAGTTAACCAGCTAAAGGTTGCTTGAAGCCTTCAGTCTGTTGCTGAGGAGTGAGCTGGACGCCACTGGGGGGCTCTGAGAGTCCTGAATTCTTACTGGGTTGGTGAAGATTCCACGTGCAAATTCTTTGAGGTTATCCTGATTGATCCATTCCATAAGGCTATCAGAAGGAATCCTGACACCCAGTGGATCACCAAACCAGTCCACAAACACAGGGAGATGTGACAGCTCACATCTGCAGGCCACAAGACCTGCGGCCTTGGAAAGGGCCACAGTTCCACACTATTGGTGGTTCTCGCCATGTGGCTTGGAGAAGGCTCAATACTCTCCAGTTCTACTGTTACCACTAATATAAACAATGTTTGTAAAATTCTTACCTAATAAACAATTTAGGATAATCCAAAATAAAAAACTATAAACAGTGATTCCCATAAAGATTTATTTCAATAAACAAAGATGACAAGAGAATGGCAGATGACAAGAGAATAGCAGTTTCTTAGCTCCTTTGAAAGTCAGGATTTTTAACAGGCATTTGGGTTTACACATTGTTTCTTGTTAGTCGGTCATCTGTCAACTTTCTAAGACTTTACTCCTAACAAATTAAAAACAAGAGAGATTCTGGCCCTGCAAAGTATTTCTCACTTGAAAAAAAAAAAAAAGAAGGCTGAAACAAAATCTAGAGGTGCTTTGCAAAAGAAAGTCTAGGTGATTCTCACACATACCATAATGAAAATCATTGTTATAATCTGCTCTTACTGAGCTACGTGAATTTCAGACTAGGATTAATTTGCAATAAAAGATTTACAGTATGCAGTTTTTATCAATCTGTATAGAAAGAGAACTTTTTCATGGTAGTTACTGGACCCACATTATTAGTTCTAAAAGCCAACCTACTTTCAAAAATAAATAAATAAATAAAAGCCAACCTAATTTTAAAGAATTATGGCAGTTTGCAATAAAATTTAAACATGAGTCACTGAAATATATCGATAACATCACGTATGGGCAATAGTAATTATGACAAAAAGAGGGTACTACATAAAACAATAAAACATCACATTTAGCTATGAGGTTCTTAGCAAATAAGGCAAAATAAACACAACTGAAACACAACAAACTAGTACCAGCTAATAAAAGGCTACATTCGGCTGCCTTTTCTATACATGACTTCAACAACAGTTTTTATTAAAGATTCTGGATTGTTTATGTGAAAACTTTTAATTATAAAGAGGCAGGATGTAATTTCAGAAGCATTTCCTCAGGGGTAAGCTAATGCAACAACCTTAATCAACTCTGTGTTGATTTGGGTGGAAGCCTAAGGTTGAGAGAGAACTGGCCTATCTTTTCAACTACCAGCTGTCTGAAGTGGATTTTTAACTAGAGGCTAGTAGTCAATTCAAAACATTATTCTGTAAAGACATTAACTTGTATTTGTCTCCCAACAAGTGAAAGTTCCAGCTTAGATGTAAGGGCAAGTGTTACCTCAGTCACCTCCACCTTGGAAGAGCTTAATCATCTTGACACTGCTTCTCTGAAATAGGTTTTTTAAGAATCCTAATTCTCTTGCTAGAGAAGAGCATTCTCTATCACACATCTTATGTATATTTGCTCTAAGTATAATTATGCTAGTTTTAAAATTAATCCGCAGGAAATTAATTCAAGTGATTGAATTAGTCCATTTCAACACTGGAGCAATAGTTCAAAATAAGGATCTTTATTTTATCATAACTATTGTTCAGTGTTTTTTTTTTTGCTACAAAGACACAGCAGTTTCTTCTCACTCCTGAGATTGTTCCTGAATCTTGAAAGTGAATTCATGTCATTAGCTAAGATTTAGATAATGATCTTCCTATTTGCTGTCAAGTATCTACCAAGCATACCTAGAAGCAATACCAGACTATTTAACTAGAAGTGGAAAACCAAGCATAGCAATGACAAAGCCCTATTATTTTCTTTTTGATACTGAACAAGCCATTCCTTCAGATGACAAGTGCCATTCATTCTTTTCATAAATATGAAATCTTGCCAACTTTTTAAATAGCAAGTTAGAATTCATGTCTAGTTCATAACTGCATCAAGAGCTGACATATCAATAAATGTAATTTTGGCTGTTTTTTTAAAGAGATGAAACAGTATAACAACATACACTGATATAAAAAAAAAGAGTAACTAGCTCTGGCCGGTTTGACTCAGCATTAGAGCATCAGCCCTCAGACCAAAGGGTCACAGGTTTGACTGGTGAAGGGCATGTGCCTGGGTTGCAGGTTTTCCCAGCCCGACCAGGGCTGTGCGGGAGGCAACCAATCCATGTGTCTCTCTCAATATCGATGTTTCTCTCTCTCACTCTCTACCTCCCTGCCTTCCACTCTCTCTAAAAAAAAACCAAAATAAAACAAAAAACAGTAACCAAATAAATACATGTTTTCTCATGCAAGAAGTTGAGAAGAGCATAGACAAGTTTTTATGGGATATGTAGCAAAGTAAATTGTTTGGAATTTGAAGACAAATGTTTCCCCTTCTGCAAAATCAGGTAGACTATATTTTGTATCAACTTGAGGACACTGGCCTTGAAGAGGTAAACAGTTTGCTAAGATTAGAGGAGGGGGTGACAGGCAGGATAGGATCTCAATTATTTTTTCTCTCCAAGAGGGATTAATCAAATAAATTATAGCAAATAGAATAAATATGCCAGACAGGTAAAGTTCTGAACTTTTTAAAATCATTTGGGCAGAGAGAAATAAATACAAGATAAATAACCCTTGAATTTTTCACTGGAAAAAATTCATTATAGCATTCAACAAACATTCTATAGAAACTCAGGTCTGACACTTTACTAGTTATCATTAAACTGTGCAAGTATGCCCGATGCTTTTTACATTTGTTAAAAAAACAAGTTACTTGTAAGAAAATTTGAACAAATTTCTCCTGAGGTCTGCTTAAGATGTTATCTTTGCTAAGTTTGTGAGGAAGTTATTTTTACTTGTTTGTAATTCCTGGTTAGAGGTACAGGGAGACTCTTCGAGCACATAATTAGAAAATGTTAAGTATTCTCTGGGCCTCCGTCACATACAGTTGTGTTTAAAATGTATTTCCAGTGTGTATGATATACATGTATATTTTCTTTTTATGTATGTATAGGATGTATATGTGTGTATATCCTATACATATACAAAAAGAAAATCGAATAAAATTTACCACACACATATGCAAATGAAAAGATTAAGACTGGGAAAATTGCACAAGGAAATATATTAAGTATTTTATCCAAACTGTTATAGTTTAAACATGATCTGGAAAAACTGAGCTCAAAATCAAATCAAATGACAATTAAGTACATACCTAATAATCCAGTGTCTACATCATCTTCATTCTTCGAATTCTCAGCATGTAACTCTGTAAATACAAAAAAGGGCTTGGGTAAAAAAAGATAATTAGAACATTAGCTCAAAGGCTGGGAAGACACTGTGTTGTGGAAAGTGCTGTAGAGCCAGAAACAACTAGGTTCAAATTGATTCCATTTAGTAGCTATGTGACCTTCCATAAGCAAATAAGAATGCTATGGGCCAACTGCCATATATATGAATATATGAATGTTTATCCCCTGAGGTTGTTGTGAAGGGATTTCATGTAATGGAAATTGACAAGGCACACTAGGTCTTAAATTCAGTTCCTTTCTCCATTCTCTAAAATAAGCACAGCTCACACACAGTCTTCTGCAATGGACTTTCAGGTTTTGTAACTTATGATAAAAAAAGGCAATCTCTAAGAGCAAAAGAGAAATAAACTACTTATAAGATAAACCTCTGAGTTGCAGTGAAAAAAGGGAGGAGACTGACAGAGGGAATGATAAGGCACACAAATATTTAACATTGACAGTTTACAACCAATACCATTGTATGACTAGTTAAAACTTGCCAACTTGTTTCCTTTGAAAATCAAGCGCTAAAAGTATGCTGTTACATGCCACCTGCAGCCCACTAGTCCTGTTGGAAGCAACAAGGAAAACCAAAAACTATAATTAAATAGATTGAATTATATCTATTGAACTAAAACTCATACTTCAGTGACAAGGTGTTGGGTGTTTTTCATACAACAAAGGTAGTTTTGCTTTAATTGTTCTTTTTCAATAACTTTGCCAAAGTCACACAGGAGTGAGAACTGAGATTTAAACTCAGGTCTGATTCTTTCCACTGTAACCACATGAAACATCCCTATAAACTTTGAAAAACCTTTCAAGGCATATCTCTTTCTTTTCAAATCTGGCCCATATGTCAAGGTCAGACACAGGAAAATAAAACTATTAATCAGAGAGCTATAAAGTTCTGTAGTAGACTAGCTCCTACAACAGAACTGTATCGCTACACTCGGTTGCAAACCTAATACAATACCGAGAAGGGCTAAATATTTTACCTATAAAAGTAGAAATTAGAACTGTGGGATGGAAATCCCTGTCCTTCAGGAATTCTGTGAGTGTACAGAGGAATTGGTGAATAGCACATCTTTAACCACTTGTAAATTAAAGTCTTTGAATACGTATAGTCTATTTTAATTACACACACTTTTCACCGTCTTTTAATGGTTGTTCTGCGTTTTAATTTTGCCAATATTTCGCCTCAAGTGTTCACTGACTCTAAAATATTAACTCAAGGTCCTTTTAAAAAAAGTGGGTCTCCTGATCATGGACCAGGGACATCCATCCACCTTCAAGAAAAGTAAGGAAAAACGGAGGAGAACTAAGAAAGGTGCAGTGGCGGACGCTGGGTGAAAGCGGCTATCAGCTCGCCTGCCTTTGATGGGGAGAAGGGTGACGGCTAGAGCCATGTCCAGGCTCAACTTATTCTGGGCAGATTTTTCAAGGCCTGACCTTCAGTACCTTTTACGATCAGGTAGGCGATGGCGAGAAGGAAAGCGAGGAGGACCGCGAAGAGCAGCGAACAGAGAATTGAGAGGACCTGGACCGGCCACCGCCGAGCCTGGGCTTGGCGTACATCCGCCGAGAAGATGCCGTTGCGTTTGTCAAGCAGGACTGGAGACCCGTCCCTCTCCGGCGGGAGTAGCGAGCTCTTTCTAGGTTCCGACGACGCCCCAGCAGAAAACTCTGCCCGCAGGTCGCGGGCTATTTGGTCGTATCCCTCCTCCTCGCCGACTTCACCTTCACCCCAACTGTCCCCTTGAGTAAAGGCTGATATCACCGGCCGAGCGAAAGGGACAGGGGTGCCGCGGCGTCGGCGCTGCAAAGAGGAGCGCTTCGCGCTCTCCACGAACGACATGGCGGGAAAGACACTGAGACGCGCGGAGGTCCAGTGTCTCCCACCCGCCCCGCCCCGAGCTCGCAGCAGCCAACCAGCGGCCGGCTTCCCCACCGGCCTGCACCATCTGGCCCCGGCGCCCAGGGGTGCGCAAGGGTGCGCGGTGGGGCGGGAAAGGTGCCATGGGACTAGAGGAGAGGTTGGACACCCCTGGACCAGAGCAAGACGCCCAAGCACTAGGAGGGAAGGGAAGCAGGGGAGCACGCGGCCGGAGGCCAGTCGAGGCCGAAGGCAGTAGCAGCCAAGTCTCCTCTCTCTGCAGTGCTTCGTCTCGGCCAGAGACCTCCGCCACTGCCGCGTCACCGCCAGGCAAGCGCGGGCACCGGCAGCCCCAAAGCTGCATCTTTCTGATGCCCGGTCCTAGCGCCCGCCTGTGCACCCCTGATTAACATTCCCGAGCCTATCCGCTTTCTCCCTTCTCGCCCTCTACTCTCGCACTCTTCTCCGGCTTCCCTCACTAACAGCAGTTCACCAACCGGCGCTCTCGCCTCGCCTTAAGTTCCCATCCCGTTTCCTCTCGCATGGTTCTCCCCGCCCCTACCGCAACTTCCCTCCACGCTGCTCGACACGCCTCCTCTACCCCCGCCCCTGCGCCCAGGCGCGCGCTCTCCAGCTGGTGCGTACGGAGCTCGAGCCCTCTCCTCTGGACCCCTCCTTTGGCTTTCCCCGCCCCCTCCCCTCCGCCTCGAGCACCGCGCGCGCGCGTCGGGCCCGGGCCACCGCTAACGCTAGAAGCCTCTTACCCCACCCACCCCACCCCACCCCTGGTGGCCTCAGGTTTGTGGGGCGTACGTAACTCGGGCGGGGGGGTGAAGGTGGCAGGTCCCCACTGCCCCACCCCCTACGGGGTGAGGCGGGCTAAGCTCGGAAAGCTGGGACACGGTTGTCTTCCCTTCCCGGGGGGAAGTTGGTGGAGTTTTTCCGGCAGAGGACTCGGCGCAGAAACTTCCTCCGTCCCCCTATCCCCCCTCCATGCAGGCGACGCCGAGTGAGGCTGAGGCTGGGGGCGAATCGCCGCAGAGCTGCGTGTCAGCAGCGCACTCTGATTGGACAGCGGGAAAGCCTGTCAGCCTATTGGCCCCGCTGATCCCGCCCCGTAGTGCCGGGCAGCCTTTAACCTTTGGCCCCAGCGGGCGCCAGCCACTCAGATCGCTTCTTGTTGGTATATGCAGCGGCAGTGGCCGCCGGCGGAGCAGTCTGAGCCAGACGATGAGGCCAGGGACGGGAGCCGAGCGTGGAGGCCTCATGGTGAGTGAAATGGAGAGCCATCCTCCCGCGCGGGGTCCTGGGGACGGGGAGCGGAGATTGTCCGGCTCAAGCCTCTGCTCCAGCTCTTGGGTCTCTGCTGACGGCTTCCTGAGGAGACGGCCCTCGGTAAGGGATCGGAGTGGCACAATGAAAAACAGAGACAGGAAGCTTTCTCCGAAAGGAGAGGAGTGGACGAAGGAAGAACTTGAGGTGGTGGGATGTGTTCCGAAGGAGAGAAATGGAGGGCGGAGATGCACAAAGAGAAATATGTGGGACCCTGGATGTTCCCAGTGGGCCCTGTTTAGACAGATGCGCGGTGGAGGTGCTGGGCCCCGAGCGTGGTGAGCGTCTCGGAGAGGTAGGCCCGACCTAGGAGGGAGGGGAAGGCGGAGACGTGATTCTGTGGGCTTTGAAAGAGTCTGCCAAGATGTGTTTCCATCACTAGTCGTGGTGTCTGTAGGGTGCACAGCTGGGAGAGTTGGCAGGTAATAATTACCTGGTTTTAAGACCTGGAACAATGGACACACAGATAAAGGAAGTAGTTGTCTTTTAAAAGAGCATTAAAATGCATGAATTAGTTGTTTGCATTCAGTGTGTGAATGGCAGACCTCAGTCTTGGAATTAAAAAAAAAAAAAAAATTGGCCGAAGTAATTTTACTCATATAAAGATTGTATTTGGGAGTAATATGTATATTTGCTAGGAGTGAGGTATCCCTGGATATCCATACTATTTGTGTTTTATAAGACCAGCCCTCATTTGAGTTAATTTGGTAATTTCACTGTTTGAAAGCTTAGAATCAGTTTAGAACTAAATATGAAGAATAAGTAGCTTTATAAAATAACAGTGGCTGATTGTCTTATTTGTGTGATATAGGACAAAGTTGTGGTTTTCATAACAGTTTTAAGTTGGTTTTCACATACACATCTGAATTTAACAAGCTAATTAGCAACTGATTAAATCAGCATGCTTTAAAAGAAAAATAAAACTATGATGTAACTGCCCAGTAATTTTAATTTTTTATTTTTTGTTCTGGAATTTGGTTAGTTGAAAGCTCATTATAAATATTGGTGTAGTGCATTTTGTTTAAGGTAAGAACGTATAAACTAACCTAATTAAATCACATATGTTATGTCACTTAATGTTATACCACTGCACTTGACTGATTTGTTGAAGTCAGATTTTTGAAAAGCATTTATTGTTACTTGCTAATTTCTAAATTGTCCTTATTTTTCAGATGGGGCATCCTGGCATGCATTATGCCCCAATGGGAATGCACCCAATGGGTCAGAGAGCGAATATGCCTCCTGTACCACATGGAATGATGCCGCAAATGATGCCCCCAATGGGAGGTCCACCAATGGGTCAAGTAAGAATGTTTTTGTTTTTATTTATTTTTGCCTGCTGTATTATTGTGTCAAGATTTCAAAATTTGGGTCAATACTTGTAGCTATTTAAGGATTAGTTTATGCCAAAATAATGTTTTCAAATAAGTAAAATGTTGAATCACGACACTAACCATATTGAATATAATGAAGTCTTCTGTATAAAAGAACTACTTTAACCACAACAAAACTAAGAGTTTTTTTGTTTGTATGTTTTAATAATTTTTAAAGTAACACTGGAAATGTAGGCTTTTTAGTTTAATGACTTTTTCCCACAAGTATGTCAATTGAAGATAATGTTCTAAGAGTAAATATCTGACAGATCAACATAATTTATGTTGGGGAACTATGTAAATGAATAGAATCTGAAAATTGCAATTGTTTAGGTCTTTGATTTAGAATGAATTTCATTTCTGAAACAGCTTCCTTGTGTGTGGGGTGTGTGTGTATGTGTGTGTGTGTGTGTGGGTGGGTGGGTGGGTGTGGTGGGCATGGAGGTGGGTAGGTTCTACTCTAATTTAATTCCTAATAGGACAGTGCCAAATAGATATTTCATTTTCCACTTACACTATTTTGTTGTTATTTTCTTTTAATGCTTATTGCTTCTGCACTCCTGCTTTTGAGCTGTCCCTTCCATCTCCAGCATAAATTGTAAACGGACATTTTGTGGGAGTGATTTGGATCAAAAGATTTTAATGCTTACTCAGTGAATTCAATAGAACTGAGTTCCTAGAGAAGCATTCAAGAAAGGTAACAGGTTCAGTTACCATGAATAATTTTTTGCCCCCATTAGGTTCTATGATATTTCTTAGTAGAGCTTCTCTTAACTAGATAATGAGCTTTTAAAAACATACTTATTCTTTAAATGCTTTCAGTCTTCCTTAAAATTAGTTTGGTGGCTGGTTTCTTTCCATTTGAGTATCTCAATAAATCATCAAAAATTTAGGCTAACAAAATATTTTGGAAAGCCAGTCAATTAGGTATGAACCTTCTGCCAATTTTTAGTTTACTTTGATAAGCATTTAAGCCTTGATGGTTTAAGTTATTGGTGAAATTGTAGTGAAGAAAGGAGCTTGCTCTGTGTCTCTCTTTTTACTTAACTTTAAGTAGAAGGGCTTAATGTCAAGTGCTTTTCTTTTTTTATTTGGAATATAGCCCTTAGTTTTGTATAAAAATCTTTATTCAAAGGCACCAGGCCCAAATATTCTGCCTGTAGGTGTTCTTTAAATAAAAGAACCATTTATTTTGTTACAAGTATTAAAAACTCCCTAGGTGATGGAGAAACAACTTTGATTCCTCTTCTGTTTCTTTCCATCTCTAAGCAGCAAGGAGCTCTTCTTGTTTTCTTAGTAGAGCTGCTCTAACTAGATAATGAGCTTTAAAAAATATTTATTCTTTAAATGCTCTGGTTCTTATTTAAAATTAGTTTCTTTCCACAGAAAGATAAAATAAAACAATTTGCTACTGCCAGATGCTTCTCTCTTTTCTGGGGCCTTCTGTTTCCATGGGGCCAATCAAGGTAAGTTTTGCAAGGGATTGACCTGCTTACCCTTGCTGTAATGGTGCTATTGCACTACCAAAACCAAGACACCAGCTAGTCATTTCTAGTAAAATGCAGACTTTATTTTATTTCATTTTATTTTTTTTAAGTACTTTTGTGTAGCTCATTGACATAAGCTGGTCACAATTTGCTCTATGGCCCTTTCTCTCTAGTTATATCAGTGACCATTTTTCTAGTAAGGTTACTGGCTCTTGGTACACATCCATTCAAATACTCTGGATTTCACCTTGTGGTTTTCTTCTCCTTTTTTCCTAGGCCAGTATATGCCATGTGTCTTTAAGTGTACCTGAGTATTTAAATGTTTAGAAATCAGTCTCTTCCTATGGCTACTGTTAAGATAATGGATGTCTTAGGAGTCCAGCTCTGAGGATCCCAGGAGAATCCCCATTGTTTTTCCTTAAAATTAGATTATTCCCTTTTTTTCCCCCCTTTTAATATCTGTATATATATTGGGTCCAAATCTTGGTAAAACTAATTCTTATTTTAGCTTTGATAATAGATTGGGAGGGCATGGATAATTTCAATACTCATGGAATTTAAAGCCCTGTAAACTACCTTAAAAATAAAAATTTATAATTAGCAAAATTGATTCTTTTTTCTGCATCATTTCTTCTGTTGACCCATTCTCAGAAGTATTAATGAGTAGTAAGTGGTCACAAGATAAGAAGTAGGGTGCCTGTATAGTTCACTGTAGTGACACAAAGTTGGTGGAGTCTTGCCATCCAGTTTTTAAAAAATGAATTCACAAATGCTTTAGACTTGAATACTGAAGGTTATGGAATCTTCATGTATATTGCGTAGGTCACATTAAGATCTCATTCTGGGACCAGCTGAAGACTAAAATTGGTGACAGTCTTCTAAACGATTGTGGTCTTTGGAATATTATGGAACATAACATGAAATGTTAGACCTGGTTTGTAAACTAATATAAAGACTGGACAGAAGAGCAGTCTACAGAAGCCAGAGTTAATAATTTTTCAAATGCAGCAAGTTATTTAGATTAAAGAAGTATTGTGTTTATTTTATTTTATTCGAGAGATAATCCAGAATACCCTTTTTAGGATTCAGGCTGAATCTTTTAGTAATAAATATTTGAAAGTGATCAAATGGAGCTCAATAATATTTCTTTCTAGTTTATCTCAGTTATCTATCCTATAGGTTAAATTTGCCTCTTACAGTACATTAATTTTATATGGGAAAGTTATGCTTATACTTTTACAGAATTATAGGATCTTACAGTTGGAAGGGATCTTATAAATTGTATAAACTTTAGATAATATGTGAATTAAGTAATGGTTTGTCACTGGTTTTAAAAAACCATATTAAAGTAAATTTTCTGCTTGATGGCAGTACTCAAATTTTGGGGAAAAATTTGCATTTAGACATAAAATTATGTGTGAGGCCCTTTTCTTCCTCCGTATCTATAGTCAGTAATATTTTGCCTTTAAAATGTTTTTACCTCTTATTCCTTTGTTGTCACTTCTACAAAAAGGACACACAAGTCCCCCATCCTTTATTACAGATATTGCGCTTTCACTTAAGCCCAAGAGAGTCCTCCTAGCTGGCTCTGTTTTTGTTTTTGTATTTTTTGGTTTTATTTTTGTTTGTTTCTTTTCTTTCCTTTTTTTTTTTTTTAACTTTTAATTTAAAAAAAAAAAGAGTAGAGTAAAAGATTTAAGGTCCCTTTCAGCTCTAACAGCCTATGATTCAATTCAGATCACTTGATAAGAGTGATAGGGAAATAAAAACAAAGTTCTTTTAGTAATGCCAACCTAATTCTAATTATTTCATACTTTTTTTTTTGCTTTTGTTCAATAGACAATTAAATAATTACTTTTTACAAATGAATTTGATTTTTCTTCTTTTATTGAGTTAAGGCAGGCTTTCACAGATCTTACTGCTATTCCTGTTGTCATCTGAGCCCAAGTTGTTACACTCCCATGGTTTGGATACTCTTAGCAACTTTTGAGCTGGTTTTCTTCCTTTAAGCCTGCCCCCACAAAAAATTCTCTCAGATTTCAGAGTGTTATCTCCTTGCCCAAGACCCTCCATGTTTTTCTGTGCCTATAGCATAGTGTCTAAATTCCACAGCTTAACTTTCAAGGATAGTATAATTCAAAGTGCAGTTCTGAGCTGCATATCTTCACATTCCTTAATTTGAACCCAGGCTGGTCTTTTCGTGGTGTATTGAGTGTTTGTATTAGTTCAGACTGAGCTCATGCTGTCACCTTCTTGTCCTCCTGCCCCCGGCTCATTACCATCATGAACTTAACTTTACTTGTCTAAGTTCTGCCATTTCAAGTCCTGCCTTCCTCAGGAGATCCTCAGTAGTCATTGTCCAGAATACACTTCCCCTTCAAATTAAAATCCTATGTAATCAGCCTAAGAACTCTTACTGTTTCACTTATTTTGGCACTTAGTTATTGACTTGTTTTGTTTTATGATTTATTTGCTTTGTCTTCCCAACAAGTAATAGATTGTAAGCTCTTAAGAGGGCAGGGGCTATGTTTTGCACTTTTAAAGAATTCTATAGGTGCTGAGCACAGTTCTTGGCATATCATGGATGCTCAGTAAAATACTTGTTGAATGAATGAAACAAACACACACATACTCTTTCTAAGCCAGTCAGTTAATGTTACATGAGACTGTTTTCAGTGGTTACCTATATAACTTGTACATTGTTACACTTACTTTTGTTTTTGGTGTCTGCCTTTTTACTGTTGCTTTTTCATTTGACAAAAATGAAAGATAAATAAGGTGAAAATAAGAAATAATTTTTGGTGAATAAAGCCAGTACTCATCTTCACTTACTTTAAATTACAGACAGATCTTTTTTTATCTGTATGATTTTGTTGATGATCATCTCTTTAAGAAGTTTTACCACAGATTTTTCCATACTCTAGGGGAAAATGATTTGGAATATAGGCATTCTAGAGAAATTTAAAGTATTGGTATCTTAGATTTATCCGACTGATTTAACGAATTGATTTGTTGCTGTTACTTTGGAATTACCCTTCCTTTTCGGTATTTACAGAATCCATACCATTAAATTGAATATTAACCAGTGACAAAAGTAATTTTTTACTTTTGTAGTTATTGTATTTTACGGAAGTTATTATTTGTAATTCTTGAATCTAGGTAACTTTCTGTGTGCATTTACATTACCCAGGCAAGTGCTTGTAAAAAAAAAAAAGATTGACCGGGACCTAATGTGTTTGTATAACTTTTGGGCTGTGTATACAAATAATTTTGATAGTGTTTTACTAATAATACTAGAAGATAAGTTTGTCTTCATTATGTTAAGATAATAGTTCCTTTAAATGTGAACTCATCTCATCAAAACCTGTCGCTAGAGTAGTATTTCTAAATATGGGGAGTTTGGGGGGAGATCTAAGAGGACCCTGTAAGTTTAGAATAATGAACTGTACCCCTCCCCCCTCGTTGAGAGTCACAGGGCCCAATATTTTCTAAAAATGCTGAAAAGTCTTACAGAAGCCTTTTAAGACTGTTTTTTACTTAGTATTTCTGGGTTTTATTTAACTATCTCCTCCTCCCTCACTTCCCTGGTCTCTGTTACCCTCCTGTTTACCTGTTTATTTTGCTTTGTCTAGCACATTGCATGAAATTAGCATTTTGTGAGAAATGCTGAAATGGGGCCACTTACTCATTTAGTCTTTATGAGAAAAAAGAACATCAAAATAAACTAGTATTAACACACATAAGTGAAGCAGCTTATAGAGTGCAGTATAAGTATCCATTAAGTAGTGGGGTCAAAATGAAAAGAAAAGAGAACTAACTAAATGCCAATGGGTTAACCTGTTAGTTTTTTTTTTGGTTTTTTTTTAATTTTTTTCTTTGTTGATGTTAGAGACAGAGAGGGAGGGAGAGAGAGAGAGAAACATTGTTGAGAGATAACATCAATTGGCTGCCTCCTGCATGCACCTCACTGGGGATAGGCCCACAACCTGGGCATGTGCCCTCACCGGGAATCGAACTGGTGACCTCTTGGTATATGGGTCGACACTCAACCACTGAGCCACACCAGCCAGGCAGTTTTGTGTGTTTTTTAAATCTATTTGAAGGTTTGTAAGTAGGGATGAGTAGATTTTTGTTTCATAGAAGGTGTCATTAGTCTTTTATTCTCACTTCCTTTTTCCATACCTTCATATGTCTTTTAGTCAGTAGGCATTTAAGTGTGGTGTTAGTGTGGTATCTTGAATAATACAGATACCATGCACTCAAGGAACTTACAGGTATTATTACTCAGATAGATTCCTGCCTGAACTGTTTTCTCATCTTCTAACTGCTGATTTGGCTGTCAGCATACTTCTACACATTTGGGTATTTAGTGTAGATGAATCTTTTATCTTTTTCTTTCTCTTCTCAAGTAATATGTTTCTTTTGCTTATTAAAAGAAAGTTGTAGTTAGTGGTTACTAAAGATGTAGTGTTTTACATG
The DNA here is from genome assembly GCA_030848825.1 of Tadarida brasiliensis. Taxonomy (NCBI): domain Eukaryota; kingdom Metazoa; phylum Chordata; class Mammalia; order Chiroptera; family Molossidae; genus Tadarida; species Tadarida brasiliensis. The sequence continues at coordinate 38,004,157 of CM061265.1, read as the reverse complement.
ATGGGCTTGAAAATCTGCTTCTAACTTTTTCTTTCTTGGTGTACTGCACTTAAAGTGGAAATTTGTATGTTCTCCAAGTCTGAGTGATGCTGTTAGTCGTATCTCTTAAAGGATTAAACATAAAAGCAAGTAAAGGACTGTTTTGAGTTGAAATATAGTTTGCTTTGTGTTATGATTTTTTGAACAAAATTCTCATTATAATACAAATGTAATCTTATTCATTAGGTCTTGATGTTTTGTTTGGGGTAAGACTTTTTAAATTACCTTTTGATTAATGAATGAGCATTAAGCTTCTGTTTGAAAACATGGGCTTGGTATAGTTTCTTTCTCCATGTGGTATCAAGAAAGTTTAATTCTCTGAAAGGTGGTTTTTCAGTAATTTCAAGGCCATTATGTATTTATGATCATATATTTGTTACATATAATAGAAAATTACCTTCTCTTTCCTTATATAGAATTAAGGACCGGTTATAAGGTTATCTACTACAAGTGTTTGAGTTTCTCCTATGTCTGTGTACCTGTCCTCTGCACCAGTAATACATTTGTAAATCAGACATGCTGTTTGTCCTAAAGGTGTCCACAGTTGAGAAGAAACTAAAAATAAAGTTTCATATTGACAAATACATAACGATTAGCTAGATATACTGAGTCAAGTTTAAAGAACTTGGGGAAGAACATAGTAATAATAGTCTTGTGTCCTTCCATACTTATGTCCTAGAGGACCTATGTCCAAAAGAAGGCTTGGACAACTTTTTAGAGTGTTTTGAAGTCTTTGATTCTGTATGACTTAATTGAGACACTATAATTTGTGTGTGTGTCCCCAGTAAGTTTAGAGCTTTTAAAAATAAAATGGTAGCATTCATTTTTATTCAGCTCTGTTTTTAAGTTTTGGTGTCACATATTCATACCCAGTGGTTTTCTCTTTATAGTTTCTATACTCTCATTGAAGAAGTTAGTTTAGGGTTTAGTAAGAGACAATGCGCTAAGTATTACCAAATAATTTAAACTATTTACTTGCCCTTTTCCACAATTTTTTACTTCTTTTAAAATAGTTTTAAAATTGATTTTTAGAGAGTGGGGGAAGGAGAAAGAGAGAGAGAGAGAGAGAAACATTGATTTGTTGTTGTTCCTCTTATTTTATGCATTCATTGGTTGCCTGCCTGGCCAGGGCTTTTTTTTTTTTTTTTTCCTTTTAACGGTTTTAGGGAATGGGATTGTGATACCAAATCTGTGTTAGAATTATATCACCATGTTTGTAAATAACTTTGAGAGATTCATATACCCTATTGAATTAGATTTTCCTGACTCTGAAAAGTAGGTTGGCTAGATGGATGTCCAATTTATAGATGATAATAGTAAGACCCAGAGAATTAAGTGAATTCTGCAGTGACATTTCAGAGCCAGCTCTAAACTGATACTTTATCTAAGATTGACTTATTATGTTATTACATATGTTGATTCCTACTGAAGATGATGTTTTACAATATTTACTAAATGTCTTTAAAGAACCAAAGTGCCTATCAAACAGATAGGGAATAGATGAGACAAGGGGCAACATGAGAGGTACTGTCATTATATGAGTTGAAGGAGAGCAGTTGTAATAAAAATATCATTTATTGAGTATTGTTCTAAGTGCTTCCGTGTATTTTCCCATTCCATCCCTGCAACAGTCCTATCAGGTGAGTACTGTTTTTCTCCATGTTACAGGTGAGGATATTGAGATCCAAATGGGGTAAGTAAATCAGCCCACAATTACACAGCTGGTAAGTGGCCAAGCTGGGATAGGAATTCTGGCGGTCTAACTCCAGAGTGTACTTAGCCTATTTCGCTGCTTCCCTGTATAGCAGTGTGAGATTGACATTAAGCTGACCTCCTTGGAACTTGAAGGGAAAGTAGATACAGTTGACCCTTGAGCAATACAGGTTTGAACTGCGCGAGTCCACTTAGGTGCGGATTTTTTTCAACAAATAGTGTAACTGTATTTCCTTCTGATTTTTTAAAATAACATTTTCTTTTCTCTAGCATACTTTATTGTAAGAGTACCATATAAAATACATATAACACAAAATATTTGTTACTAGATCATGCTATCGGTAAGGCTTCTGGTCAACAGTAGGCTGTTAGTAGTTACTTTTGGGAGGAGTCAAAAGTTATATATGGAACCCTGGCTGGTTTAGCGCAGTGGTTGGAGCATCAGCCTATGGATGGAATGGTTGTGGGTTTGATTCCCAGTCATGGGAACGTACCTGGCTTTTGCAGCTTCAATATCCAGCCCCGATCACGGTCGCGCGGGAGGCAACAAATCTATGTGTCTCTCTCACATTGATGTTTTGTCTCTCCCCACTCTCCCTCCCTTCCACTCTATCTAAAATTCAATGGAAAAATATCATTGAGGATTAACACAAACAAATACGGATTTTCAACCCACCTGTTCAAGTGTCAACTGGACTTGACTAATTCTAAACCCTGCAAGTTGAAAAAATGTAACTAAGTAATTTTGAATACTGGCCAATTGACTTATTAAATGGTAATATTCTATTTCATGTGGTAACAGTTTGTACAAATAGTCTGTTTTTTTGTTTATCTAAATGTTTCTTACGTCAGAAAATGACAAATGTCTTATATTTATATATAACTCCAGGTGAAGAGAGAGTAAGGTTAAATGATTGTTTCAGAATGCAGCCATTTACTTTGGGTTGTTAAGGATATGCTTTAGACCCTGGCCAGGTAGCTCAGTTGATTAGATTGTCATCCTGATGACATGGTTGCAGGTTTGATCCCCAGTCCGGGCACACGCAAGAATCAACCAAGGGCCCAGCCAGTGTAGCTCGGTGGTTGAGCATCGTCCCATGGACCAAGAGGTCACTGGTTCGATTCCCAGTCAGGGCACATGCCAGGATTGCAGGCCCGATCCCCAATGGGGGTGTGCAGGAGGCAGCCGATCAGTGTTTCTCCCTCACATCGATGTTTCTCTCTCTCCCTCTCCTTTCCTCTCTAAAAATAAAATATATATATATATATATATATATATATATATATATTTTTTTTTTTAAAGAATCAACAAAGAAATGCATAAATAAGTGGAACAACAAATCAATGTCTCTCTCTCTCTCTCTCTCTCTCTCTCTCCCCCCCCACCTCCCCTCCTCTTCCTTTCTCAAAAAAAAAAAAATGCAGCTAAAAGGGATATGCTTTAAATAGAGGTATTTCTGTTTACTTCTAGTTAAATGATATTAAATTCAAAAATGTTTTGCAGTTATTCAAAGATTTTTTTTTATTCATTCATATATTTGTTCATGAAAGTAAGTTAGGGATGTAAAAGAAAGTTGTTTTTAAATAATACACTTAAACAACTCAATTAAGAAATGGGCAAAGGACATGAATAGACACTTCTCCAAAGAGGTCATACAGATGGCCAGTAGATGTATGAAGATGCTTAATGTCACTAATCAGAGAAATGCAAATTAGATGCATCATCTCACACCTCTCAGAATGACTATCATCAATAAATCAACGAACAAGTGTTGGTGAGGATGTGGAGAAAAGGGAACCCTCGTGCACTGTTGTGGGAATGCAGATTGGTGCAGCCTCTGGAAAGCAGTATGGAGTAACTTCAAAAGTTAAAAATGTATCTGCCTTATCAGCAATTCTACTTTTGGGAATTTATCTGAAGAAACCTGAAATACTAATGTGAAAGAATGTATGCACCCCTATGTTCATTGCAGCATTATTTACAATAGCCAAAGTTGAAAGCAGCCCAAGTATCCATCAGTAGCTTCCAAACAATTACATGTTAAAATAGAGGTAGAAAGCAAGTACGTATAAATCCCAAGATGGTGGAGGTTAAGGCATGTTCACATCTAGGATGCTAGAGTGATGGCAAAGCAAATGGAGCACAATGACCACCCAAGATGACACAGGATGGAGTCTGAGGGAAAAAAGGCTATTTATATGTCCACACATAGACTACTGTGCTTCTCTTCTTCTGATCTATCATATATGTGTGTGTATGAGTGAATAAAAAAGATCTCTTACCCTTTGAGACAGCATGGATGGACCTGGAGAGCATTATTAATGCTAAGTGAAATAAGCCAGTTAGAGAAAGATAAGTACTATATGATTTCATTCATATGTGGAATCTAATGAACAATATAAACTAACAAGCAAAATAGAGACAGACTCAGAGAGAGCAGGCTGACAGCTGTCAGAGAGTGGTGGTTGGGGGCTGGCGGAAAATGGAGGGATTGAGCAAAAAGAAAAAACTCATGGACATGGACAGCAGTGTGGTGATTGCCAGGGGGAGGGGGAGAGGATGTGGAGGAGGGGAGGGGATGGGGGGGACAAAAGAGGACTTGACTTGGAGTAGTGAACACACAATAAGTGTATAGATGATATGTTATAGAATTGTACACCTGAAACCTGTATAATTTTATTAATCAGTGTCACCCCAATACATTCAGTAAAAAGGAAAAATATATGAATAGTACACTTAATAGCCTCTGTAGAGTGTACTTAACTTGTGGAATTTGACTTTGGCACGTTTAAAAGGAACCAAGGAAAAATGCAAGAATCAAACTTTTTAGATAATTAGTTTGCAACTGCAGGTTTGCAACAAGAATGGTTTTTAAAAATCAAATTTGAGCCCTGGCCAGTTTGGCTCAGCGGTTAGAGCGTTGGCCTGCGGACCAGAGAGTCCTGGGTTCGGTTCCCGCTAAGGGCACGTACCTTGGTTGCATTTTGTCCCCGCCCCGGCTGGGGTCCTGTGGGTGGCAACCAGTTGATGTGTCTCTCTCACATCGAAGTTTCTCTCTCTTCCTCTCTTTCTACCTCCTGCTCTATCTGAAGATAAATGCAAAAATGTCCTCAGGTGAGGCTATAAATAAATAAAAATAAATAAATAAATAAAAATCAAATTTGAGTTAATATTTAGACAAAAATGGATTAGGCTTTATGATTTCTTTCCAGCAGGAAAACTTCGAGAAATAATTATGGAAAGGAAAAAAAGAGCTTTTGAAGTGTCTATGTGAAGATGTTTATTTTTGTTCTCATCATACAAAAATTGGGCTAATTTAGTTTACGTTTTATACAACTAATTTCCTATAGTAGTGATAGGATTGCTTTTATTATTGTGCCATTTTAAAACATCTAGACTGATGAATGAAGCATGCTTTTTTCTTTTTTTTAATCTAACATTAGAAACTTTCCAAACTGGAATGCTGAGAATGACTGAGCTGATTGTGTGGGGCTCCCTAGTTTTCATTGGTTTGTTATTTTCTTCACACTTGTGATTCTTCTGACAGCATCTTTTTTTTATAGCTTGAGAGCATCTTGATAAGTTATTTAACTTTTATCATTAGAAGTATAGAAATATACATAAAATTGTTTCAGATGGTTGACCACTTATGAATCAAGTATATCAAATTGTATTATCTGAATTATTTTTTGTTTTTAAAAGGTGTCACAATGTCCATAAAATTCAGATGTGTAATATATTAGGTAGTTTAGCTTACATTTCACATGTATGTGTTTCAACCTTCCGATCTCTCTCTGTCTCCTAATAACTAGTAATCTTAATTACAGCACCTACTATATTTGCCAGAGTACCTTAAATGGGAATTTGTGATGTGCTATGTGGTCGTGATTTTATGGTGTGCTTCACATGAAGCTTATATGAACTATGACTCTGTAACTTGAAGAATGATCTGGCTTTTGGAATTTGTTGTGGTATTATTATAGCAACTACATTAAGAATTTTTCACTTGAACCATTTTGAGCCAATATCCTATTTCATTGCACTGAGGGTGTCATCAGTTGTAAGACACTCCATTGTATTATGGTACCCTGAGAGAGAGAGAGAGAGAAAATAAGCCTAAAATGAGAAGTTTAAAATACCCTACAAATAAAGCTGGGACACCAAAGAGCTATTCTCCATGTGAAACAAGAAAGAAATAAAACCTAGTATCAAAAAGGGACAGCAAAGCCCACCAGGTGTCACTCAGTGGTTGAGTGTTGATCCATACACCAAGAGGTCGGTCACTGGTTCTATTCCCGGTCATGGCACATGCCCAGGATGTGGGCCCGATCCCCAGTGGGGGCATGCAGGAGGTGGCCAGTCGATGTTCTCTCTCATTGATGTTTCTGTCTCTCCTCCCTTCCTCTCTCTAAAAGTCAATAAAGGGGAAAAAAATTAAAAAAAAAAAGGACAGCAAAGTAACGTGATGGCTCAACTGGTTATTGGGCAGAGGAAAGAAAAATCATTTTTGAGGGTTGGAACCACACTGATAATGCAGCCTAGATTCCCATTTTCAGTGTGCTATTAAAACAAAAATATCTAGAAAAATTTAATGGTCTCAAATTTATGGTGCTGCCAAGTGATTGGCCTAAGTCAGCACAAATTCTCTGAAAGAATTCAACTTCAGTCAGACATGCATCTCAGTATTGTGTGTATTGTAGGATTAATGAAGAACTTATAATATTTCCTCAAAGTAGATTTTTCAGGCTTTGGGAAACAGGCTTATCTATGATGCTCAAGCCCCTGAAAGAGCTGTTAATTTGTCAAACTCTTAAAATAGCTTTTCATAAAGAACATAGTATTTTGCATGTTTATGTTTTTCTTTAGTTTCATGTGAGTAACATCATGGTTTTGGTTTAAAAATATATTAATGACCTATTTAATTTTGGACTATTCAGTTGATTTAAGAATCTTGCCAATGTTTGTCAAGTTGAACAAGCTTAACTAGTTGCACTCCTAAGAATTTGCAGAGGTTCTGAGTGAGAATTTAGCCTTTTATTTTAAATTAATTAAAATTCTGTAACCAATACCATGAGTTCTAGTCTAAAGGCAAATTTTTGGATGTTTTAAAATTGGAAGTGTGGGACGAACAATTGAGAAAATTCTGTAAAACTGTCATATGTATCTTGAGAGAGAGAGAGAGAGAGAGACATCAGTGTGAGAGAAAAACAATGATTGGTTGCCTCCCCTGCGCACCCCAACCTGGGATCAAGCCCCTCAACCTAGGTATATGCCCTGACCGGGAATTGAACCAGCAACCCTTTGGTGTACAGGATGACACTCCAACCAACTAAACTCTGTCCTTTAATATGATTCTTACATGTTGTCTGTTCTGTTATATCTAAACTTTCTTGTGCTTTGTTTTTTAAATGGGATTTGATTGGTTGTGTGTCTTATGAAGTCACAGTATTTCAATTTGAAATTACACTCATTTGTACTGCTACTGTGTGGAAATGGTCTGTTGCATGATGGAGATTTTACCCTACTTTTCTTACTATCTTTAATTCTTATGAGAATATACTTTGACTTACTTTTCTATTAAGTTTTCAAACTTCGGTTTCTCAATTTAACTTTGAATTCTAGTTTTTGGGTGTGTTGTTAGCTTTTGATTTTATAAACAGGCTATTTTAAATAGCAGGCTGTTTCTCTCTGTTGCCCACCATGCTTCCCCCCCCTAGCCAGTTACTTAGTACTTAAAGAATTCAGACCTACTTTGCTATTAGCCTTAAGCAAAATTAATGTGTAAGTATGTCTGTAGGGGTTGGGGAGGAGAGGGAACAAGTCGAGTTCTCATTTGATCACTTTAATTTTTTCTCTTAATGTGTAAATTATTTCTGTTCTGTTAGTGTGGGTGGTGGAGGCTTGTCAGTACTTTAGTTTTCAAATTCTTTACTTATTTTTAAAAATAATTATTTTACCATGTATTCCAAGTTAGTCACTTGTTTTCTGTCAAGTTTTTGTTTAGTGACGTTTAAACAGTTTATTTAATGTTTTAAAGAGCAAAAAACCTTTTTCTTTAACCCATTAATACCCTGATACTTCATTTTAATTGTACTTTAGCCTGGTTTTGCTTCATGACTTGATTTTTACAAGTAATAAAATTCAGTGTGTTGGGTGGTCTCGTATACTTTAGTGGCTTTTTTATGTTCCTAATGACCAATATGCTTATTTCATTTTGGTTGTTCCTGTTTCATAGATTGTTCATTTAATTTGAAATTGTTGAATAATTGGTTATCTATTTAAGTGCCTATAATTGTTATATATAATTTTTATCACCTTCCATGTTTTCTTTAGATTTGTTCATAGTAACATAAAAATTAAAATGTGAGATTATCTAATATAAATGAGCATCAGGTTAAAATCCTTTGGAAATGTTAACCTTCATGATCTTAAATCATGCTTAGTACGGAAGATTAATTCATAAATTTGGATTGCAATATTTTTTTTCTTCAGATATTTATGTTTCTACTTTATTAAATTTTTCTTTACCAGTGAGGGCATAGATGATTTGTGTTTGAGAAGTTTGTTTTTTATGTATTTTTTTTAATCCCTGAATTTTAAACACCTTTGATCCAAAATAAAGGACCAATTGCTATAATTATTTAATTTAGATATTAAAAATCAAAGGTGAGAAATACTGAAAAAAAAATTGTCTTCCTCCAGAAAAGGGAGAAAAGCATGAGTGATGAGCTAAAATGTAAAGGAAATTAATATGATTAAAGTTAGATTACAAATAACATACTTGTCTGAACTTTTAAGTTCGTTAAAATAATTTTGACTGTACATAGTAATTATCACATAAGTATTAAACTAGATAATTGATAAAGTACTTCATTCATTCAACAAGCACTTACTAAGCATACTCTGTATTTAGTGCTCACTGGGTTTTAATCTTAAGTTGTACATACTAGCTTTAATAACCAGATAGATTCTTCAAGTCATATTAAGTGCTTTGGTCTTGTGTAGTAACCTTTTTTTTAACTTTTGTTCTAGATGCCTGGAATGATGTCTTCAGTAATGCCTGGAATGATGATGTCTCATATGTCTCAGGCTTCCATGCAGCCTGCCTTACCGGTAATCTTGTGAAAATAACTATTTCCTGTGATTTTTTTTTTATTACTTTTATATATGAAGTAATATATATGTATTTGATAGGCAGTCATGCTGCCTTTTTAAGTGCCTCTGGAGTACTTTAATAGAAGATTGGAATTATAGTGGACTTTTATTTTTAGTTTCTGGAATAAGTACATTTTCCCCTGTATTTATGTTGTAGTGTATAAACATCCTTATTTATTAAATTAATTCTACATTAGACAAGACTATATTTTAGAGTACTACAAAATGTAATTTGTCAGCTAGAAATATTTTATTGTTCTGCTAGCATTATAATCTATTAAAGAGTAGACATTTGCTTTACTGAGTGCCAAGGGAAAATTGATATAAAGTGGTTTAATACTAGATTCTAGATTTAGAAATCAGAAGATTGCATCTGAAATCTATTGTATCTTAAGACTTCAGCTGTGGACATTACTTAGAAAACCTTTGAACATTGGGTAGTATAGCAATATGATATTCACATTTGCACAGCTTCTTTATTATGTGATAGCCTAGTGGTTGTAATAAACAGATGTGACATATTCCCCTGGAGTGCTAAGTTTGCAGTGTCTTATCCAAAACCCCTAGGACCAGGTATATTTCAAATCTTTTTTTAATATTATAAAGTAATATATTATGTGAAAATTTCCTGTGGGATCTTGGGCAGTGCTCTATAATTTCTAGCATAATATTTCTATAACAAATTTTGTTCTATAACAAAACTTACAGATATTCCCTCTGACGTGGGGTAAATAAAGACTAAATAGAGTTCATCTCATTCAGGGCAGGTTTTGCCACTTTAATGAGTTTTGGTGTCAAACTTGAAAAAACTTTTTTGGACCTCAGAATTGTGGGTAAAGGGTTATGGATCTGTGTAATTTATGATCATATAAATATAACACTTAACATTAAAGTGCTTCAGTAGCCCCAGGTTCCTGATGTATTTTACAATTTATAGCAAGCTCAGGGAACTGACACCATTAAAACTTACCACAAAATCTTTGAGGCAGTGGCTTGAGAATTATACATCGAGGGGATTAATTGTTTTTTACGAGGAAATTATATAAAATATAGTTTAAACAGGGTGAATATTACTAATTTTATTTTTCTTCCTACAGCCAGGAGTAAATAATATGGATATAGCAGCAGGTATGTATACTATTTGTGGTCGTATGTGTTAAACTTCCTTTGAGCAGTAGCAACCAGGTCTAGTGAGGAATGACCACTGTGTCTCTCGGGCTTTATAATCAGCTCCTGATTTTTGTCTTTTTTTTTTTTTTTTTTTTTTTTTAAGCAGCAGAAAATAGGGATAACATTCATAATTGAATCTGTAAGACACTATACTTTTAGATCAAGAGTTCTGGAACCATATTTGGTCTACAGATATACTTGGGCCTACACATGTTTTTACATTTTGCAATTAGTTGCTCACATTTAAACTCTGTTGGCATTCCAAAAAGTTTGGATTTATATTTTTACCCAAAGATTGGATTTCTCTTGAAAAATTGATGATCTGAATATTTATTGTTTACAATGGTCCTTGTCAACACAGTAGGTACTTAGAGAATGTTTGAATGAAAACTCTGCTGAGACATTATTCCATACTTTAGATGTGGAGCATGTTTTCTTATTGGCCTTCTGGACTACTCAGTTATTTTTCTGTTACTTGCTTGGTTCTTGTAGTCATTGCAGTTTGTAAGTCCTGTGATAATTTTTTTCTTCAGCCAATTGTCAATAAGTGTTTGTTTTGACTAATAAGATTATAATATATAATAGTAATTCTTCATTTATCCATGAGTAAATAATGTTCCATATAAATTAGTATTTCATATGTTAAACTTTATCCTGTGATTGTGCCAAAACATTTTTTGTTTCAAACATTATGGGTCAGGACATGTTTAAATGCACTATGTGCTTCCTTTAGGTTTATAGGCGACATAATTGATGTTTTTAAGATATTTCACAGATACCATTATTTAAGCTGAAACGATGTTCTAAAACACCTAGTGTAATATTTTAGCCTATTTAGATATCTAGAGCTGATTACTATTACACTAAATAATCCTGGAAAATTACATTAACATTTCTTTGTAATTACTTTTTAAATACGTTGGCTCTACCATTGATGTCCATAGTGGCTTCTTGTAATTGCTCTCAGTGGAACCTAGATAGTTGAATTTGCCAGAAAGAGCATATGATCAGAGAGGTTTGTGGTATTTTTCTAGTGCTTCAGTAATACACCAGAGAAAGAGGACACCTATAATAGCAAGAAGAGAAACAAAAGGGAAATGTATGAATACTTCTCAAATGAGCTCTGAGTTTGCAGATTGGAAGTTCACTGTGCCACTTAATTCTGAAAATGTGTTGCACTGTAGAGGTTTATTTTGTGGGAAAGAGCAAGCACATTAGGATATTGGACAGTTTTAGTATATTTAGTGTGATAGGATGAAGTGGAAGAAATAACACTATTAAATGTTTTTAGACTGTTAACTCAAGGAGAGCATGATTTATTAAATTATAAATATTGTTCTTTTTTTTTTTTTTAAGGTACAACATCAGGCGCAGTAAGTACCTCTGTAATATATTTATTAAACTTCTTTAACCTACTATATTAATTCTTATTTCTATGTTAAATATCTACTAAGTTGAATCCTTTTTCTTTCTGTGCCAAATGTTGAAAAATCATTAGAATGATTTATCAAAATCTGATTTTGATGGGAATTGATGAGAGGAATAGGTTGTCAAGTTGATTTTAAGATAGTATCTTTTAGTTCTTTTTGTTAATGCTTCTTTGTAGGTATTCTGTTACACTTTTTGTGGTGGTAAGCCTGAGACCTCTTTTTATACTTATTATTTCTTTAGTGGCATTTATTTTTATTTTTGTATCTGTCTTGTTGAAAGTATTACAGATGTTCCCTTTTTTTTCCCCCATTAACCCACCCCCCTGCTCCTGCTTCCCCCTCCCCCACCCCAATGCCTTCACTGCCCTATTTTCTGTGTCCAGTGGTTATGCATATAAGTTCCATGATTAAGCTGTTCTTGAGACAGCATGGAGGGACCTGGAAAGTGTTACGCTAAGCGTAATAAGGCAGTTAGAGAAAGACAGGTATCACATGATCACACTTATATGTGGAATCTAGTGAAAAAAATAAACTGACGAACAAAATATGCTTATTTTTAATGGCCCCATTCTTTAGCCTTAATGGCTTTTTTGTTTTCTTAAACATCAATGAAAACGAGTTTATATGTATAATTTCATTTAGTCAAAACAACAGTCCTGGGAGGTAGCTGTTATCCTCAGGTTGAGGAAATGCAGAAAGCTGTGAATTGATTGTATATATGTTAATATTTTAAATTTGAGGGGGAAGACTTTTAATTCTGAACTGTATATACATATTTTTAACTTAATTGTATCTTTTGCTTTGAGTGGTTATAACATATCTATTTGGTGTTCTTCCATTATAATTGCCTGTTTTTATTTTTGACTAATGATAGTAACTCATTTCAATTTTAGGAGGATTGACGTTTTCAGACTTTGCTTTTTTTTCCCCCTTCAAGATCAATTTTATTTATTTACTTATTTTATTGACACATTAGTTTCAGGCATACAGCATAAATGATTCAATACTTGCATGCATTGTGAAATGATCACAATAAGTTATTTAACATCCTTCACCATACAAATTACAAAACTTTTTTTCTTGTGAGTACTTTTAAGATTTACTCTCTGAACAACTTTTAGATATGCAGTACAGTATTATTAACTATAGTGATTATACTGTACATCACATCCCCTTGACTTATTTATTTTATAGCTCAAAGATTGTATCTGTTGACTCCCTCCACCCATTTCACCTATCTCCCACCACTCCCCTCTGGCAACCACCACCAATCTGTTCTCTGTATCTATGAGCTTGGGGTTTTTTTGTTTGTTTATTTTAGATTTTACATATAAGTGAGATCATAGGGTGTTTGTCTTTGCCTGTCTGACTTACTTCACTTAATATAATGCCCTCAAGGTCCATACGTGGTGTCGTAAATGGCAAGGTTTCATTCTCTGATATGACTAAATAGTATCCATTACACACACACACACACACACCCCATCTTGATCCATTCACCATTGATGAACACATGTTAATTCCATATCTTGGCTATTGTAAATAATTCTGCAGTTAACTTGGGGGTGCATATGTCTTTTCAAGTTAGTGTTTTTGTTTTCTCAAATAAATACCCAGAAGTAAAACTGCTGGTTCATATGGTAGTTCTATTTTTAATTTTTTGAGGAACCTTCATACTGATTTCCATAATGGCTATACCAATTTACTTTTCTACTAACAGTGCACAAGGATTTTCTTTTCTTCACCACTTATTATTTCTTGTCTTTTTGATAATAATAAATTCTAACAGATGTGAGGTGATATCTTGTTTTGATTTGTATTTCCCTGATGATTAGTGGCAATGAGCATCTTTTCATGTTCCTGTTGGCCATCTGTATTTCTTGTTTGGAAAAATGTCTATTCAGATCCATTGCCTATTTTTTAATTGGATTGTTTGTTACTTTGCTCTTGAGCTGTATGAGTTCTTTATATATTTTGGATATTTACCCCTTACCAGATAAATGATTTGCAAATATTTCTTCCCATGCAGTACTGTTGCCTTTTAGTCTGTTGATGGTTTCCTTTGCCGTGCATATGCTTTTTAGTTTGCTGTACGTAGTCCTGCTTATCTATTTTTGCTTTTCTTGTCTTTGCTTTTGAAGTCAGATCCAAAATGTATTGCCAAGACCACTGTCAAAGATCTTACTGCCTATGTTTTCTTCTAGGAGCCTTTATAGTTTTGGGTCTTAACATTCAAAACTTTAATTCATATTGAGTTCATTTTTGTGTGTGGTATAAGGTAGTAGTCTGGTTTCATTATTTTGAATTTGGCTGTTCAGTTTTCTCAGTATCGTTTATTGAAGATACTGTCATTTCCTTATTGTATATTCTTGGCTCTTTTGTCCTAATTAAATGACCATATATGCATGGATTTATTTCTGGGCTTTTGATTTCTGTTCCATTGACTTATGTGTCTGTTCTTATGCCTATACCAAACTGTTTTGATTACTGTACTTTGTAATAAAGTTTGAAATCCAGGAGAATAGTGCCTCAGCTTTGTTCTTTCTCAAGATAGCTTTGATTATTCGTGGTCTTTTGTGGTTCCATACACATTTTAGGATTGTCTGTTCTATTTCCTATGAAAAATGCCTTTGGAACTTTGCTAGGGATTGCATTGAATCTGTAGATTGCTTTGTGTAGTATGGGCATTTTTATAATACCTATTCTTTCAATCCATGAGCACAGAATCCTTTCTATTTATTTGTATCTTCAATCTCTTTCATCAGTGTTTTATAGGTTTTAGTGTACATGTCTTTCACCTCCTGGGTGGTTTTTTTGGTACAATTGTAAGTGACATTGTTTTGATTTCTCTTACAGTTCATTGTTTGTATATACAAATGCAACTGATTTTTGTATAATCATTTGGTATCCTGCAACTTTACTGAATTTGTTTAATTTTTTGTTGTTGTTGTAGTCCTTAGGGTTTTTGATATGTAATGCTTTTTTTTTTTCCTATAAACGGCATTATACTACGTATCTTACTCTGTAGCTTACATGTTTTTCCCTTTTTTAAAAAAAATGACCTGAATGTTTTTATTGATCCCTATTTTCCTGTACCATACCTTTTGTATAATTTTTTAATCTGTTTGTCAGATCATTCAAAAATATTTTTGGTATTTTGATTAGAGATACAGTAAATTTATAGGTCATTGGGACCTGTTTATATTGAGTTATCATGTTCAGACCTGAACATGGTAGCCAGGTCTTCTTTTGTGTCTGTTCTATAATAGAGTTTTAAATTTTCTTCATTGAAGGCTTGTGCATCCTTCATTCTGTTAGTTTATAGGTATTACATAAAGATTTGGTGTTATTTTGAATCTATTAAGCTTCATATTGATTATTTTTATATGTTTATCCAGCTGGTTTGCTGAACTCCTGTTGCTTATTGGATTTTCTGTGTATATTATACTATCATCCTCAAATAATGGCAGTTTTGGCTCCTTCTCATCAAATCCTATCTGTTTCTACTTTTATTGTGTTAGCCAGAACCTCTAGTATTATGGTGAGCGGTAGCAATGATAAGCCGGCGTCTTTGTCATGTTTTCGTCTTTTACTGGGAATATGGATAAAATTTCTCCATTAAATAATGGTGTTTGCTATATAGCTTTTTAGTATATAACCTTTAAGTTCAGACTTTCTCCTATTTCTGGTTTGCTGGTATAGGGTGCAATACCTACTTGTTTCTAGTGTTCTCCAGTGCTTTTTTTTCACTGTTAACTAAGATGATCGTATGATATTTCTTCTCTAGTCTGTGAATGTGGAAGTACAGAGATAAATTTTCTGACATTAACTCATCTTTGCGTTACTAAGATGAACCCTAATTATTCACTATGTGTTTAGGGCACACTCATGTTTAATTTCTTCTGAATTTAGCTTGCTAATATTTATGTTACTTGCCTCTGTGCAGTTATCGCTCTTGTCCCTACAACTGCTTGTATAAATGGCAATTAACTTCTTTTTCTTTCTTTCTTTTTTATTGTTGAAAGTATTACAGTGGCAAGTAACTTCTTAACAGCTTAAACTAACAACTAATACTTTTTGATAATAGAGGTTTTAGATTACTGTTTTAATTTCTTTAGTGGTTATTGAGCTATTCCAGTTAAATTTCTTCTAACTTGTTTTTCCCAGATGTTTATTTTGTTAAGTTTAAATAATTATTTGGCATATTGTTAGAAATCATAATAGCTATCATCTTCCTTATTTTGTTTTGGGGGAGTAACTTCATAAATTTATTTCTGCTGTCATTTTTATTTCCTTCTTGGTTATTCTCTTGCTCTTTATGTAGCTGCTTCAGTGCTTAGCTCACTGGTTTTCAGACATTCATATTTTTTTGTGCTGATATCACTGCGTTGTTTAAGTTTTGTTATACAGGGTTTTCATTTTCATTCAGTTCTCAATATCTTGTTGTCTTTTCCCTCACTTAATTTTTTTATTAAAAGGTTATCAAGTGGTGTGTTTTTCTTAGTTTCCAGATGTGGGATTTTTTTCACAGACTGGTTTTTTGTTTGTTTTTAGAGCCATTTTAGGTCCATAGCAAAATTGAGAGCAAAGTAGAGTTCTTTCCAGATACCCCATTTCCCCACATATATACAGTCTCCCCTACTACCAGCATCTCCCACGACAGTGGTACATTTGTTACAATCAATGAACACACATTGACATCATCACCCAAAGTCCATTTTACATTATGGTTTTAATCATGGTGGTATGCATTCTATGTTTTGACAAATGTGTGCTGACATGTATCCATCATAATACTATCACACAGAATGGTTTCAGTCTTCTAAAAATCCGCTATTCATCTATAATAATGTATGACTTTAAGCATCTTTCATATGCTTAGTTGCCTTTTGTATGCCTTTTTGGTAAAGTGTCTAGATCTTTTGCCCATTTTTAATTGAGTTTTTCTTTTCTTAATGTCAAGTGTAAAAAGTTCTTTGTATATTTTTAATAACAGTTCTTTGTCATTTGTGTCTTTTGCTCCCAGTTTGTGGCTTGTCTTCTCATTCTCTTGACTGTCTTTAGCACAGAAGTTTTTAATTTTAATGAAATTTAGCCTATCAGTTATTTTATGGATTGTGCATTTAGCTAACTTATATTTTTTAATGTTTTTATTGATTTTTTAGAGAGAGAGAGAGAGAGAGAGAGAGAGAGAGAGAGAGAGGAAGGGAGAGAGAGATAGAAACATCGAAGTGAGAGAGAAACATCGGTCAAATGCCTCCTGCACGTTCCCTACTGGGACTCGGGTCCACAACCCGCGCATGTGCCCTGACCAGGTATCGAACTGGGACCTCTCAGTCCATGGGAAGGCTCTCAATCCACTGAGCCACAATGGCCGGGCGTGACTTATTTTTTTAATAAGGTATACTTTTTTGCATTGTGATCAGAAAACACAGTCTATAAGATGTTGATTCTTTGCAGTTTAATAAAGCTTCATTTATGTTCTGTTTCAGGATCAGTTTATCAGTATACAACCCCTTCTTTTCCTATTATGGTTTTTGCTTTAAATCCTGTTTAGATAGAACAAACAGCTATCATAGCTATTTTCATTCCTTTTTGCCTTGTAAAATTGTGTTATGTTATGAGGAGAATATTTTTTCCATTTTTATTTCAAGCTAGTTATTCTTAATTTAGAAATTTTTGTATATTTATTTTATAGTGAGCTATATTACCATATTCCCTGGATAATTAGAATAGTTTTAAAATTTTTGGTTTATAGATTTCACTTGAGTCTTTAGCAGTAAAGTCAAGAGAATTTATCTCTTTCTCAGTATTTATACCAATCATTTTATTTTATTGCTATGTTGTATTTGTTGAATTACAGTGATTGCAAACTCATGCTTTGGTCATGATTTTAATAGTTGTGGCTTTAGAATTGTTTTTATTGTTTTTTTCTAAATTGTCCTTTGTCATTTAGATATTTTATTTGAGGATTTTGGTTTTTCTTTTTTTTTTTTTAATACTTGGGAATTACCACAATTTTCATGATGTGATTTAATCATAGCAAGTCTATTAGTGTGATCACCTGGTAGTGTTTTGTTTTTTCAGTTTGTTAATAGAAATAATTTCTTTTATAGATTTCCCAATATTGAACCTCCCTATACTTCTATAACAAATTCTACTTGGTCAAGGTGTACACATTGCTGGATTCTCTTAGCTAATGTTTCATTTAAATTCTTATATGTATATTCATAAGTAACATTGCCTATATGTATATTCATAAGTAACATTTCCAGTTGAGTTTTGTTACTAATAAAGCACTATTTATCTTTTTCTATGATCAGAAATAATGATATTGTAATTCTCCGTTCTTTAAAGATTGTATAGTATTTCATTGTGAATCTGGCTGGGTATCTTTCAGTTGCTTTTGTGGTAATTAGAATATTCAAGTGTGATGTGTTTTTTCTGGGTTGAATTTTGGTATTTTGTGAGGAAATAAATTTTTTTAGATTTTCTTATTTTCCGTATTTAGAGTAGTCAGGGGATCTTTCTTCCTACTTAATGTTTAGATTTCATCACTTTTATATATTATATAAATACCTATGAGTATATAAATGTTTATCTCTATTATGTATACATAATTGAATTTCATTGTACTGAATTTATTCACAATCCACTTATGACAAGCTTTTTTGAATCTGAAAATTATATTATCTCTCTTGATAATTATGTATTTTCTTGTGTATTTCACCAGTACATCATTTGCTACAATATCTTACTTTTTATTTAACACTTCATCTTAAGACATTTTCTATTACGTTTAAAATAGAGCAACCAAAATAATAAAATACCTAGGAATAAACTTACCAAAGGATGTGAAGGACCTATATATTGAGAACTACAAAGCATTATTAAAAGAGATTGAAAAAGACACAGTGAGCCCTGGCCAGCGTGGCTTAGTTGGCTGGGCTTCATCTTGCACTGAAAGGTTGCTGGTTCGATTCCTGGTTCAGGGCATATGCCTGGGTGCAGGCTTCATCCCCTGTAAGAGGTATGCAGGAGGCAGCCAATTGATGTTTTGCTCTTATATCGATGTTTCCCTCTCTCCCTTCACCTCTCTCTCAAATAATCAATGAAAAAAAATTAAAAAAAAAACAAAAACAATGAAATGGAAAGATATTCTGTGTTCATGGATAGGAAGAATTAAAATAATTAAAATAGCCATATTACCCAAAGCAATATACAAATTTAATGCAATCCCCATTAAAGCCCAATGTCATTTTTTAAAGAAATAGAACAAAAAATTGTCAGATTTGTATGGAACCACAAAAGACCCCAAATAGCCAAAGCAATCCTGGGAAAAAAGAATGAAGCCGGAGGTATCACACTACTTGACTTCAAATTATACTATAGATCTACAGTGATCAAAACAGCATGATATTGGCAGAAGAACAGACACACAGACCAATGGAACGAATTGAGTGCCCAGAAATAAAACCACAGGTATATGGACAAATAATTTTTGAAAAAAGAGCCAAAAACACACATTGGAGAAAAGAAGGCCTCTTCAATAAATAGTGCTGGGAAATGGTGCCGTATGCAAAAGAATGAAACTAGAATACAGTTTGTCCCCTTATACAAAAATTAATTCTAAATGGCTCAGAGACCTAAGTATGAGACCTGAAACAATAAATTACACAGAAGAAAACATAGGTACTTAAACTTAGGACTTTGGTCATAGAGAATGTTTTATGAATTTGACCCCAAAGGCAAGGGAAGTAAAGGCAAACATTAATGAATGGGATCATATCAAACTAAAAGGCTTCTGCACAGCAAAAGAAACCAACAACAAAACAAAAAGGCAGCTGACCAAATGGGAGATGATATTTGCAAACAACAGCTCCAACAGGGGGTTTCTCCATTAGATTGTCTAATGGATTGCAATAGATTTTTCTGTATTAAGGATAATGATTTTTAATGCCTTATTTTGCACATGTATACTCCCAGTTTATCATTTGTAAAATGTTAATATTTGATCCATTCTCCCAGAACTGCCATTTATGTCAAGATTTTTTTATTAGTACAATAGCTATGTCAGTAATAAAATAATTTGGGGAGTGATGTCATCTGTGACAAAAGTGCAGAGTAATACTAAAGCTCCAATACAACGAATGTCTTAACTCCTGCGGGGCCCCAAAGCAACTAACCTTAAGGTTAAAAGTAATTTTCTGGCTTTGGTCCATTCAAAATATAAATGAGTCTCTGTTCGGTTCCCCCCAATTCTGCAAGGGCAGCCTAAGTCTTTGATAGATGTTTGCTTGTTGCTCTGGAGTTGGTTATTGATATATCCATTAATGTTTTTATGCTATTCTTTATCTTATTTTCACCATTTAGATATATTTGTTTTTAAGTTTTTCTTTTAAAATATTGGTTTTGGCCAAAAGCAAGATAAATTATAGTTTTACTTTAAGCTGCAGATTTAAGGAAAAGTAGTAAAAAATCTTATAAATTACTCTTCTCACTCCAAAATTACTTCTGTATGTGAATTTGGCATATTAATTAAGATATTAGTACAGAATTTATAGAGCTATCTGAAGTGATTGTTTCTATTGATGCAAAGATTTTGGAGCCTTGCTCCTTTAATAGGATCTTAGTTTGGGCTGTAACAGTGTTATAATGAACTCGCTAGCTAGAGCTATGTTACTTTACTTTCTTGTGCTCTGTTCTCTGTAAAGTCGGGATAATAATTGATATCTACCCCATAGGGTTATTAAAATAATTAACTGATAATAAGTGCAGAGCAATTAGCACAGGGCTTAATATTCGGTAGTTGATTGTGAATCTATCTGTTCTTATTGATATTTAGACTGTCCCTGAACACAGAAACCTTAAAACAGTGTTTCAAGGTGGGTAAAATGTGGTCTTTAGAGGCAGATATGACTGAATTGTTCTAGTTTTATCTTATCTTTCACTTCCTGAATTATTATGAGCAAGTTACTAACCCTCCTAAGCCTTGGTTTTATTTGTAGAATGAGGGTAGTGGTCTTACTTGCTTTGCAGTGTAGTTGTAAGGCTCAAAGTAATTGATAGTGAATACCAAATTGTTTACTGTTATTTTACTGGTTTGTATATTTCTCCTCTTTCTCCCCATTATTTGGTCTTTTACATGCCATCATCATAAGTTTATTTCTGGTGAACCTCCTCTTTCCTTGATGCCCTTTAGCAGATGTGACTTGGGGAGTTTAAATATAATTTTGGAACTTAAGGATTTCTCTTTAGATAGTACAATCTTGAGATGCTACTGAGTTCATTTCTTTTTACTGTTTTTAAAAGATATGTTTGATTTTTTTTTTTTTTTTTTAAGAGAGAGAAACACTGATGTGAGACCCATACATCAATTGGCTGCCTTCTGCATGCCCCCTACTGGGAATTAAGCTTGCATCTTGAGCATGTGCCTTGACCAGGAATGAACCAGCAACCTTTTGGTGCATGGGACAACACTTAACCACTGAGCCAGCCGTATAGGGCAGGGCAACTGCTGAGTTCATTTCTTAAAAAATAAGAAACAAATACAAACCTCTTTATGTTAACACCACTTGATTTATGAAATAAAGCACTACCCATTCAGTTGAAGCTTTTGTATGTCTCCAATTGCATCATGTTTTGATGAGAAGACGTTAAAGTAGGTGAGAAACAGCAAGCTCTATATGTTTTTAGCAGTTATTTAATGTTTGCTGTGGAGAGATTGTAGTTATCATATCTTGTACATGGCATTAGAAACAAGTTAAAGAATTTAATACATCTTTGGAATTATCAAACTGTCTTGCTACATCATTCAGAAATCCTTTCTGTAAATGGTTGTCAGGCGACTTAACAAATCTCTAGGAAAGGCCAATCATTTTGTTATCAAACAGATCAAATTTTATCAAATTCTTTTAGTTCTGATGGCTAGCTATAATTCTTTCATTCTAATTCTCAAAAGTTATAGAAAATCATTTTTCTTCATCCATTTTTGTTAAAATTACATTAACTTATGTTCTTAAGTTACCTTGTTCTTCATTCTCACTTTTTACAAATGTTTCTGACATGATCTAGGTTTCTACTACCATATTTATTTTTACTATTTAACACATCTGAAATTGGGATGCATTCTATAATTCATAATGTCTTATGATTTCTGTTCTCCAGGCAGTAGTTATGACTAGTTAGGAATGATTGGACAGCAAATGTGCCAACATCAGAAGAAGAAATGTCAGTGGTTTGGAAGAAAACCCTGGAAATAATTGTACAGCATTCTTTTATCAGCTAGGAATAAAATGATTATAATGAGAGAGGGGAAAAAACAATGAATCACATGCATTTAGCCACATTCCCAGAGCAGAAATAAAAAATAGGTCTGCTCGATTACTCAAAGTTAATAAGCAAGAAAGGTAGTACAGCAAACAATTTAGAATCAGTACCAGTGGTTTTTAGTTATTTTGTTTCTTAAGAAATGCTGCATTATGAGCATTCTTAATGCCACAGAGGATGATATTGTGTGAAATATAATGGAAATCAGCAACTCTGATACAAAACGTGGTCTCTGTGAAGTTTCAGGAATAGCTTAACTACTTTATTTGCCTGTTTTCCTTTTTATGTATTCACAGTAGTGGTATATGATAAAGCCAATGTCTAAGTAAGATTAAATTCTTTCAAAAAAAATTTTTAGGAAAAGCTGAGTGGTACAAAGCATGTGACAGTTTGATGATTTTACTTTTTCTTTCTTAGAGGAATATATATACAGTAATGTTTTGCTTTGAATTTGAAGGAGTGTGGAAAGATCATCTCTATAACCCTCTTTCTTTTTTTCTTTTTTAATACTTTTTTTGTTTATTGATTTTACATGGAGAGGAAGGGAGAGGGAGAGAGAGATAGAAACATCAATGAGAGAGAACATCAGTTGGCTGCCTCCTGCATGCCCCCACTGGGGATTTGGCCCACAACCTGGGTATGTGCCTTGACCGGGAATTGAACTGGCAACCTCTTGGTGCATTGGTCGACGCTCAGCCACGGAGCCACACCAGCTGGGCACTCATGATTCCTTTTAAAAATAATTTTTAAGCCACTTTATTAAGGTATGATTGACATATAAAAAGCTGTACATATTTGATGTGTACAACTTGATGGGTTTAGGAACAGGTGAAACTACCACCATGAAATATCTATCACCTCTCAAAGTTTCCTCCCATCCCCTTTATTATTATTTTGTATGTGCATGTACACATGCTTGTGTGTATATATACCATTGTAAAACTCTTAACAAACCTTTATCTGAGGCATTGTGTCTACTGATACCTGTGGTTTTACTAAGAACTTTTAGAAGGTTCTTAGTAGTTTTTTTGAACACCAAGAGTGAATTTATAGTCTGTATCAAACTAGTTTAACATGAAATTTTATTTCACCTATCTTGTGTTGAGGCATTTGGATTCACATTTTATGCCTGTTAAATTTCACCTTGTTGATGGTTAAATTCTTATTGTCATCCAAAAGTCATGCTTTCTAATTTTGACAGCTGCATCTTTATATCATGTCAGTTTTGAACTTTGTCCGACTTGATGTAAATATTCTTCGGATTTGGGTTGTTGAGTTCATCATAGCCAATCCACCTGTACTATGTTAGCATGGACTCTTACCCATAAAGGCATTGATTTTGGTTGCTGAAAGAGTGTTTTACGTGCTTAAGTTACAAAGTTACTGTTCTTATGAGAACTGTCATAGCCTTAAAATTCTGAGATTTTGTAGAGTAGAGAGTGATCCTAATACCTGAGTTGACTTATGCTGCTTTTGAAGTACTTTTAAAATCTGATTTTCAGTTCCTATTTACATTGATGAATTATTCTAAATGCCTTAAACTGTCAAAAGTGTGCCCATTTAATACTTTCAATTTCCTCATATATTACTTTGAAACCAGTGATACAGATACACATTGTCAGTGGCACTGTTAAATAGTGTAAATGTTTTTGTAATTTTTTTTCTTTAGAAATCAATGTGGACTGAACATAAATCACCTGATGGAAGGACTTACTACTACAATACTGAAACAAAACAGTCTACTTGGGAGAAACCAGATGATCTTAAAACGCCTGCTGAGGTAAAAGTTTTGGGGCTGGAAATCAGGGATTATTAAGTAAATTTGGGTCTTTTTTCTTTTGTTTGTTTTAGGATTTCATGGGTATTTTACTATCCAAGTAGCACTGCTTATATCTCAGAAAGGCATTCAGAGGAAAAAAGGGTTAATATACATACCAATCAGCAAAAAGACACTCTCTTCTTTGAATAAACCAATCTTATATCTTATTTTGCCCTTGCTCAGGAATTCTTGTTGGGTGACATCAATTTAAGAAAGGTGATTTAAAGAATAAATTGGAAGAAAAGAATATCTCTCTGACTGCCGTTTATTTTTTAAATTCACAGTTCAAATTGTCTTCCTGTCTATAGCAAACCTGGATGATTTCATATATCTTCTACGAAGTTCTTAAAATTTTCAAATGGGGTTGAGTTAATAGAGATGAAATTAAATTACAAATACTTCCTTCTCTTAGAGTGGGAAATTGTCTTTTTGGAAAATGCCTCCCCCTGCCCCCCAAAAAAGTATGTATTTTTTATTTTATATTGCAGGTTTTACCATTCAAAATATACAGATAAGGCACTAAGATTGAACGAATAAACTGAGTTAGTATTGCATCATTGCATGTGGGGACCTCCAAAGTCCCAAGTAAAAGTAGATCTGGCATTTCAAGCTATACTCAAGGTTTTTTTTTTCCTGGTTAGCACCATATCTTCACCTCCTGTCGCCCCCCCCCCCCTTCATTAAGGATTTTGAGGAGGTAAAAGTATTTTCTAGCCACCACACTAGTTTGAAAGGGAGGTTGGTAGATATTATTTTTTATTTACCCTCATACTGACATATTCAATGATATTTACCAATTATATATTTACCCAAGACACTGTCTGGATTTGAGTTTTCAAAAGCATTCTCGTACCACCCTAACTGGTTTATATATTAGGTTTTAAGTATATCATACTTATATATTGTCTGTTACATAAGGTAATTCACATAGATTTGTAATAAATTATTTATTATGAAGCTGAAATCTAAGCATGACTAAATCAGATTTTGCTTTTTCCCAAATTTTATGTTTTTCCTACTGTATTAGTATTTGAAAAGTCTAGTTGTGAAATGTGGGTGGTAATTTTTACCTTTGATGGGGTGTAAATGGCAAGAGCACATAGGATTTGAAATTCATACAGACTTGGTTTTGAATCTTGCTTTTGCCCCTTATAGGTATATTACCTTAGACAAGTTAATTCTCTTAGTAAATTTGGAATAATTGTATAAATGTTACAGTGTTATTATAATGATTAAATAATATATTTAGATCTTAACATCACTAGTAAATGTCTTGTTATTGGTAGCTTATATACCATTACCTCACAAACTTTCAAATTGTATGGCTTGATGATAGTATCTAGTGAAAACATTGATGTGAATGGTGAGTAATGCTAAATACATTACTATTAACTGACGGTTTTTATATTCCCTCCAGCAACTTTTATCTAAATGCCCTTGGAAGGAGTACAAATCTGACTCTGGAAAGCCATACTATTATAATTCTCAAACAAAAGAATCCCGTTGGGCCAAACCTAAAGAACTTGAGGATCTTGAAGGTAAAACAGAAAAAAATAATCCTTAATGTTAAAAAAAATATATATATATATATATATATATATATATATATATATATATAAAATCATCACACTGAAACAATCGTTCATAAATGGGATTGTTCAAACAAAGGCTTTCTTTTTTTTAATTAAATGATTAGAATGTTTTAAATGGTATAACAGTATTATGGGTTCTTATTTTCTTATTGCTGTAGATCTCAGTCCTATAGATTTTAAATAGATTTTTATTTGATTTGATTCCACTGAAACTAGGATACCAGAATACCATTGTTGCTGGAAGTCTTATTACAAAATCAAACCTGCATGGTGAGCTGCTTTGATAATTCATTTTCTGTCATTATTTAACATTTTTAGACTATGTCACTAATATTCACTAACCATGATTGGATAAATCTGCAGTGAGAAGTCTCTAATTCAAAGAATTTCTTTCATTTAAGGGTTATATTATAAATGAGCTTGTAGCTTTTAAAGTTGTACTTTAGTGTTGTTGGTTTTTTTAAGTTATATACCATTGGAAAAAAGAGCAAGGATTATTATGTACAATATTTCTAAATACAGCTCTGAGTGTTGGTGCATACATGGAATATGGGACTTAACCCATTTAGCAGATAGCAGAGAATCTTGAATCATTATCAGTTTAAATTTTGTTAATATAGTGTTGCAAGACTATATATTTAATGCAGATTTTATATAATTGCAAAATAGCTCTTATGCTTGTTATGGGAGAATTAAGGTAAGCAAAATATTATGCCCCACTTACAAAGGGAGGATTTTTTTTTAATGTTCTCAACTATTCAGAATGCTGCTTAAAATCTAGAAATACTTACTCCCTAATATAAAACTCAGGACTTAAAATACCAGAGATTATGAGTAAGAATTGAGATTTTAGTTCTTTTACTTTCTTTTCTTATAGAATCTGGTGTCAAACTAGTAGGTTAAAAGCAACGGAGTGTGGAAGAATGGGGCTAATAAAGTTGTCTGCAATGTGAAATGACATCTGACAGGAATGAGAGAATAAAAAATTCTTTATTTTTTATTTTCTATAATCCTTACCTGAGGATATTTTTCTGTTTATCTTTAGATAGAGTGGGTGGAGGGGAAAGGGAGGGAGAGAGAGAGAGAGAAAAAAAAACATCAACGTGAGAGGGACACATCGACTGGTTGCCTCCTGCAGGTCCCGGACCAGGGCCAGGGACAAACCGCAACCGAGGTACCTGCCCTTGACAGGAATCGAACCTGTGACTCTTTGGTCTGTGGGCCAACGCTCTAACTACTGAGCAAAATCAGCCAGGGCAGAATAAAAAATTCTTAAAGGCACTGTAGTCTTAAGTCTGTTTACCTTTTTCCTCTGTCACCTCATTAGCTTAGATCATCATTGTATATGAAAAATATGTTAGGTAACGGTAACCCCTTTAGTATGTTTTGTCAGCCATCCTAAACAGAGTTTCAGAAATGATTTGGTTTTTTAAATATTTTCATAGAGTTTATTTTATATACATGGAGCACCTCATTCCCTAAGTGATAAGATATTTTTGTTAACCCTACAAAAAAACTTAACCAGAATGAAAGCTAATATTTATAGCTCAATTAAAATTTTTGTACTAGCATTGGCTAATAACAATATTGTAGATAGGTAGATTCCAAGTTTATTGGTGTAAGAAATATCAAGCTCATTTCTGATATAACCCTACTACATATAGTTGGTGTGCGTAACTATCTACCTGTCAATGCTAGTATGTATGTGCTGGTATTTCGTAACATGAATTTGATCCTGATTTGAATTAAATATCTGTAAAAAAAAAAAAAAAAAGTTTATCCCTGGGGAAAATACTGTTTTATTCCAGAATTATGTAGATACTTTCGAGGGAGTTTTTGCAGTAGCCAGCAGTCTTTGGGAAAGCAGCAGTGTGGGCAGAAGCTATTTAAATGTGTCTTCATTCTTTAATTGCTGCCCTGGATCTTGGGAGCAAGCACTTGCTCAATAAAAGTGGTGTTTTGTTTTTTTTTTTTTGATGGTAAATTAAATCTTACTGTATGAAACTTTTCTTTATCTCCTTTAAAGTTTGTTTTCAGTGATTATATTTAAAAACTAGTATGTAACTTTTCTTTTTTCTCTTTAATAGCAATGATCAAAGCTGAAGAAAGCAGGTATGCAATTTTAGATATCAGTACATACGTGAAAATGTGATATCTCCTATAATCTTGTTTTAACTGTGTGTACATGGTATTATCATGTTAGGCCTTATGGTTTGGTGTCTGGAAGATTTGAGGGTGGGGAGGGTTATATTTACTCAAGGTACATAAGTGATGCTTTACTAGATACTGATTATTTGTATTTGGACTGCATCATTTAAGATTGTTATAGAAAAGTCCTAAGTTTCAAGTTAATTTAGGAGTGGATGAAGTATTATATCTGTAAATTTCTTCCTTTTATTAGGTTTTTCTTTTAATGGATGAAATGAATAAAATGTAAAGATCTTTTAGAAATTTATGATATAGATCAGATTTTATGATAAAGCACGATATAATCTAATAGGGCATTTTGTAAATGAAAACAATTATTAGACTTTTGGAAATGCAGAGTGTTGCCTGGGTGCCTATCATACATTTTCATGAATGTTTGCTGAATTAAATCAAAGTAATACAGTTTCATTCTGTGATTTTAATTTTTTTGAATTGCTTAATAGCTTAGCAGCACTGCCTTTTTTCCCTTTTAAGAGTTTATTTTGTGCATTTGATTGTATGATAATTAAAAACTAGCTTTATTTGACTTTGTTATTATTAGTATTGAAATTACCAGTTTTCTCTTTTTTAAATATATAGTAAGCAAGAAGAGTGCACCACAGCATCAACAGCCCCAGTTCCTACAACAGAAATTCCGACCACAATGAGCACCATGGCTGCTGCAGAAGCAGCAGCTGCTGTTGTTGCAGCAGCCGCAGCTGCCGCAGCAGCTGCCGCAGCAGCCAATGCCAGTGCCTCCACCTCTGCTTCTAATACTGTCAGTGGAACTGTTCCAGTTGTTCCTGAGCCTGAAGTTACTTCAATTGTTGCTACTGTTGTAGATAATGAAAACACAGTAACAATTTCAACTGAAGAACAAGCACAACTTACTAGTACCCCTGCTGTTCCGGATCAAAGTGTTGAAGTGTCCAGTAATGCTGAAGAAACATCTAAGGAAACTGTAGCTGAGTAAGTTTAGTAATTTGTCTTCTGCAAGTCAGTACCATGGAAGATATTCTCAGTTTAGTCCGTGTCCATTAAGTGTTAATTTTTTGAGAATTAAGACATAAGCCTTTAGGTAATAGATCGCTTTTGAGGCTTATTTTGTTGGGTCATGCTATCAAACTTGGCAAAACTAATCCACAGAAATTTTAGGAAGCAGAACTTCCTATTGTGGGACAGAAATTTAAAGGGGTGCCCAAAACTTTAGTAATCAAGCTGTATTGTGATGCAGCATTTAAAAATAATCAGGGCAAAAAGTCCATGATTAATAAAATATCAAAAGTTTAAAGATCAGCATTACTGATTTTCTTTTGCCTCAGTCTCAAATATAGCCTAGCATAGCACGTCAAGGAAGTTTGCTATAGTTTAATATTGAACAAACAAACAAAAATCAAGTAGGCAAAATAAAGATAAGACTTAGTAGGATGTAAGGAAAGTATTAGTGAGATTAACTTGGTACAACTTTTATAATGAGACAAAAGTTTGCAAGTACTTTCATACCCTATGATCTAGTAGTATTTCTTATAACAATGCTTTATACAGCTATAAAAAGTAACCTTGAGCTGTGCTTCTTCTCTTTATGATGTCTACATGAAAAAAAGTTAACCATGATGTCAAGATTGAAACAATGATCACCGAACTTAATATTTAAGCATATTGCTTTCATTTCCCTATCCCTTTTTGTGAAGGTTTTGTTTCTTAGGTACATTTCTCAAAGTGAAAATAGCTTTGTAACTCTTCTGATGTTTAGAAATTTTAAAAGATTATATGGTATATTTAAAGGCATAAAAGTAATTTTTTGTTTTATTTATATCCTGCCCTTATTCTGTGTGTTTAAAATATGTGCATATATATTAGACACCTTGCACATCATGTTGAATGATGACATATTATTTTATTAACATATACATAACTTTTTTTTTTAATCTTCACCCGAGAATATTTTTTCATTTATATTCAGATAGAGTGGGGTGTGGGGGGAGAGAGACATCATTGTGAAAGAGACAAATCAATTGGTTGCCTCCCACACGACCCCAATCAGGGCTGGGGACCCAGCTGCAACTGAGGTACATGCCCTTGGCCAGAATTGAACCTGTGACTCTTTGGTCTGTGGGCCGATGCTCTAACCCAGTGGTTCTCAACCTTCCTAATGCCGCGACCCTTTAATACAGTTCCTCATGTTGTGGTGACCCCCAACCATAAAATTATTTTCGTTGCTACTTCATAACTGTAATTTTGCTACTGTTATGTCTTAGGCGACCCCTGTGAAAGGGTCGTTTGACCCCAAAGGGGTCGCGACCCACAGGTTGAGAGCCACTGTAACCGCTGAGCCGCACTGGCCAGGGCAACTAAGTGTTCTACTCATAGACATTTAGGCTTGTTGGAATAACATTCTTTTATACATGTTTTTATAACTAGATTTTTTCCACGATAATTTGTTTTTCATAGTTTTAACAACTGTTTCCTGCTTTTTTTCTTTCAAGTGTTTAGAGAGTGTGAATATATTTTTGTTGTTGTTTTTGTTAGTATGTACTCCTTTATCTTTCCCTAAGCATTCTATTTAAAGCTTTTTTAAATTTTTTCTAAACTCTCTACTTTTGTATAAGGAGAAATGTTAGCATTATATATATAATAACCTTTCATTTCATAAAGATCCCCAAATAAGTAAACTGTCCAACAGTAAATACTTTGGGTTTTGTAGATCCTAAAGTCTGTCAGAGTGACTCAGTTCTGCTGTAGTAGCACATAATCAACCATAAACAATATGTAAACTCATGAACATGGTTGTGTTCTAGTAAAGCTATATACACTGAAACAGGCAGCAGGCTGGATTTGGCCTATGGGTCATGATTTAGATTGAGCTCATATATATATATATATATATATATATATGCATGCTTGCCCAAATTCTCAGTTGTTACAACACTAAAATGAAGGCACTGAATAAGTTATATAAGACATTTAAAAGTATTAAGTTGTTGCCCAGTTGTTGTGGCTCACTGGATTAGGCATTGTCCCATGGACTGAGAGGTTCCGGTTCGATTCCCAGTCAGGGTACATGCGTGGGTTGTGGGCTCAATCCCCAGTAGGGAGGGGGTTTGCAGGAGGCGGTCGATCAATGTTCCTCTCTCACATCAATGTTTCTATCGCTCCCGATCTTTCTAAAAAATCAATAAAAACATATTTAAAACAAAGCAAAACAAAAAAAGTATTAAGTTGTTAACTAGTGGAACCAGTGTTAGTGCAGTTAAATTTTTATTTTGGCCTTTGTACAGGATCCTAACTGGATGGTTCACACAAAAAATTATTTCTTTACGTTCAGGTTATGTGTGGGGTTCCTATAGGAGATAGTAATCGAAAAGTGTTGTATTTTAGCTCAATGTCAAATAGTTAAATTTTTCTAAATGAGGCAAATCTTTATTTAAATTATAAATAACATGTTAAATTTCTCTCTAGTTTTACTCCCAAAAAAGAAGAGGATGAAAGCCAACCAGCAAAAAAAACATACACGTGGAATACAAAGGAGGAGGCAAAGCAAGCCTTTAAAGAATTGCTGAAAGAAAAGGTATTTATATTACAGATTTTATATGAATGAAGTTACTCTTTAGTATAATCAGCAATGTGATGCCTTTATTGAAAATACTCATTTTCAGTTACAACAGTTTATGAAATTAACTAAACTCGTCCCTTTTTTGAAGAACATTTTTTTGTAAAACTGACTTTAATAGCAACAACAAAAAAACCTATTGTGTGCAAAGGTACACAGTACATTTCACCTCAGTATTTAATGTAAGGTTTTTAAATTCATGAAACATGTTTATCTTTTAATTAGCAGCCTTAAGATAAAGTATTCATGTTCTGTTTAAATGTCAGTTGAAGTTTTCTTTTTACTCTGTAGGTATATTATTACCCAGATTTGCCTTGCTTCAGTAAGAAATTCTTCTTTTAGACCTTTTTTTTTAAAAAAAAAAAAACAAAACTGCAAAGGGAAGTGTTTGTTTGCAATCTATGCTTTATGACTTTTACTATATCTGTGTAATTTTAATTTTTTATTAAATGGTTTTTAGCGGGTACCGTCTAATGCTTCATGGGAGCAAGCTATGAAAATGATTATTAATGATCCACGATACAGGTAATATTTCATTTTTTTTTAAATTTAATTTTCACTTTAAGCATAGAAAGCCTAGAAAATTGAAAATTGTGTTAAACAATATAACTGTCATTTTGGATATAAAGAATAGAGTTGTTCTAATGTGTGATATGAACCAAAACGCTGGTCATACAATTTGAGTATCCTGCTACAGACGAATTTAGACTTATTTTGAAAGTAGAAATTATTTTCTGTTATCATTTATCTTTAATATATTATTGAAATTTTTTAAATTTGTGAATGAAATCAGTTGTATTTTTTTTTCAAAGCACTAACATTTGATCATCCTGCCTTTATTTACTCTCATGTGGCATTTTTCTATTTAGTGCGTTAGCAAAGTTGAGTGAAAAAAAGCAGGCCTTTAATGCCTATAAAGTTCAGACAGAGAAAGAAGAAAAAGAAGAAGCAAGATCAAAATACAAAGAGGCTAAGGAATCCTTTCAACGTTTTCTTGAAAATCATGAGAAAATGACCTCCACAACCAGATACAAGTAAGATTTTTTAGTGACATGGTATATGTTTACTGCACTATGTCTGTGTCAGACTTTTTGCCAAGATCAGTAACTATTCTAAAGTAGATGCTCATTAAATAAAACTGATTGTAAACATGGCAGTTTTATTAGGTACATACCAAATCCGTAGTTAAATGTGAAATTTAACTTATAGACACACTGAGTTATTAATTGGGGAGTAAAACAAAAAAGGGGAAAAGCTTGACTCCTTTATACTTAATATAAGAATTGAAATATTTGGTATTTGTGAAAGGAAACAGGCTATTTTCATTAAGCATAGCATTTTAAAAACTTGGATTTATACAGCATTCTTGATTTTTTTTTTTAATTATTTTTTTTAATCCTCACCTGAGGTTATTTTTCCATTTATCTTCAGATAGAGTGGGGGGGGGGGGAGACATCAATTGATTGCCTCCTACATGACCCCAACCAGGGCCGCGACCGAGGTGCGTTGCCTTTGGCCAGAATAGAATCCGAGACTCTTTGGTCTGTGGGCTGACGCTCTAACTGCTGAGCCAAATAGGCTAGGTCAGCATTCTTGATTTTAGAGTGCTTTATCATTTAAAACTATGGGTAATTCAATATTAACATTGCAGTAAGCTATTAAATTAATTTTCCCTATGTGCTTTTTTTTTTTAACATTTTTTTTTCCTTTATTGATTTTACAGAGAGAGGAAGTGAGAGGGAGAGAGAGATAGAAACATCGATGAGAGAGAACATCGATTGGCCGCCTCCTGCATGCCCCCCACTGGGAATCAGGCCCACAACCTGGGCATGTGTCCTGACGGGGAATCAAACTGGCGACCTCTTGGTGCATGGGTCAGTGCTCAACCACTGAGCCACACCGGCCGGACCCCTATGTGCTTTCTTATTTTCCAAACTCTTCTGGAAGAACCTTAGTGAAAGACTCATCATTTTTTTAAATCCTCACCCAAAGATATGTTTTTATTCATTTATTTATTTATTTTTAGAGAGAGAGAAACATTGATCCACGTGAGAAACATCGATTGGTTGCCTCCTGTATATGCCCTGACTAGGGTTTGAACCCACAACCTCTTGGTGTACGGGATGACTGTCCAACCAACTGAACTACCTGGCTAGGACATCTGACAACTTTTTGAAGTCTGTAATTTAGTTCCATGGGCAGTTTGATTGTCTCTCTAGCTACCCTAAGTAAAAGGGAGAGTCTTGACTACAAAACATTGCTTATTTTGAATTAACCCTTCTATCCTTAAGGAGAAATGGAGGCCTAAGCTATTTTGTTCTTCTTTTTAATTATTCAGAAGTGTTCATTTAGTGGTTTTGAATTTAGCATAAAATTAAAATAGCTGAAGATTAATTTGTATTGTTTAATATAGAGTAACATTTAATTTTTTTAACAGAAAAGCAGAGCAAATGTTTGGTGAGATGGAAGTCTGGAATGCAATATCGGAACGTGATCGTCTTGAAATCTATGAAGATGTTTTATTCTTTCTTTCAAAAAAAGAAAAGGTATTCACTCTTACTGGTATTTATAGATAAAACAAGGTGCTTCTTCATTCTGATCAGTAGTTACTTTGTATGTTGTTCATTTTAGTTGGTTTTTATCCAGTGTATGTGGTGCAGATCTGTTTATTAAAAGCTGGGTTTAAAAATGGATAGCTCTTCGTCGGCCTGCGGTCCAGAGAGACCCGGGTTCGGTTTCCACTAAGGGCATATACCTCAGTTGCAGTTTGTCCCCGGCCCTGGTTGGTCATGCGGGTGGCAGCCACTCGATGTGTCCCTTTCACGTCGATGTTTCTCTCTCTCTCTCTTCCTCTCTCTCCCTCCCACTCTATCTGAACAAAAAATGAAAAAATGTCCTCGGGTGAGGATAAAAAAAAAAAAAAAAATTGATAGCTCTTGCCAGGGCAGTGTGGTTCAGTGGGTTGAATGTCAGTCCCATGGACTGAGAGGTCCCGGTTCGATTCCTGTTCAGGACACATGCCCAGGTTGTGGGCTAGATCCCCAGTAAGAGGCATGCAGGAGGCAGCTGATCAATGTTTCTTTCTCACGTGGATATTTCTATCAATAAAAACATATTTTAAAAAAAGAAAAAGTAAAAAAGAATGTATAGTTCTTATAAGTACTGATATGAACATAAGTACAGATTTATATATTGCTTGAATTGTCATTGATTGGCTGTTTCATACCTACTTTGAAAGAGAAGATACCTTTTCAGCTCACTGAGTTTAAAACATAATGTTATGGCTTATATTGCTTTTATTTATGATTTTTTTTTTTTTATCCTCACCCGAGGACATTTTTGCATTTATCTTCAGATAGAGTGGGATGGAGAATGGGAGAGAGAGAGAGAAAAAAACATCAATGTGAGAGAGACACATCAAGTGGTTGCCACCACACGACCCCAACGGGGGCCGGGGACAAACTGCAACCGAGGTATGTGCCCTCAGTGGGAACTGAACCCGGGACTCTCTGGTCCGCGGGCCAGCGCTCTAACCACTGAGCCAAACCGGCCAGGGCTATTTATGATTCTTTTGTAAGAAGGGCAGTAATACGTAATGGTTTCCACTAAAATGCACTTATAGGATAGTGTTTTAAAATATCTGTTTTTTGCTCATGAGTGTTTTATGCACTAAATTGTATATTATTCAGTCTTCAAGAAACTTGGAGAAATGTATTATTAACAAAAATTTGGTCTTAGCTGGAAGTAGTTGAAGACCTTAGCATTTTATTCATCGTATGATTTGTCTGCAGTAACTGGTGTTTTTAGAATATGCCTATAATGCATAGTTGTAGGATGAGACAATTACTGGGGAGAGGAGAGAGACATATTTTCCAGATTCTGGTTTTAGAAGAAAGGTGAAAAAATTGAAGGTAGATACCAAGCCAAGCAGTTAGGCAAGAGCCCTGGAAAGGTAAATAATGTTGATATTCAAAGTAAATGGGTATTGAAATTTGATCATCAGTTTGGAATGTAAAGAAACCTTTACTAATTGCAGTTCAGATATCATACTTTCTTTGAACTTCAAAAAACCGTATTCATACTTTTGATTTAGGAGCAAGCAAAACAGTTGCGAAAGAGAAATTGGGAAGCCTTAAAAAACATACTTGACAACATGGCTAATGTAACATACTCTACTACTTGGTCTGAAGCCCAGCAGTATCTGATGGATAATCCAACTTTTGCAGAAGATGAGGAATTACAGAGTAAGCACAATGACTAAATGAGAGAACCCATTTTTAAAAGATTGTCAAGCAGCAAAGAATTCTTTTTTTATGAGACCATTGACTGAATTTTACACTAATGTTAATTCATTTCTGAAAAAGTGTTTTGTTTCCAAATAGGTTATTTCTTTCTAATTGAGTTTTGTGATTTAGGACAAAAATATTTTTCCAAAAAGCTGAAGTTAGCTTAATGAGATAATCCTTGAAAATATGTATATCATACGTCAAACTTGAAATTGTCTTAGTGTGACTTGGTAAGAACTAAATTAATTACATTTTACTCAATGCTGTCTTCTTAAAGTAGGGGCTTTAGAGTTTTTCAAAACACAAAATGTGTATTAGCATTGTCTACATTAAGCTTTCCCAAGTTCTGTCTTTTTATACCTAAGTTGTCTTTTAAATTAAAAAGTTTTTCTAATTACCCTTCTGAATACCATGCTATAGGAGGTTTGGGATAGGACCCTAGAACTCTATACTTTGAAAAGCTCCTTGGGTAATTTTGATATTGCTGACAGATTTTACCGTCATAATTTTATTTTCATTAGTTGAGTCATGTTGCATAGTCTTTGTTTCATCCTCGGATGCAGGGTATCTTTTGTGAGGTCTTTTGGAATTTTTCCCATTAATATGATTACAAGTCATATTTGGCTTTAAATACAAGTATTTTGGAAAGATGAATTTGAAGTTTATAGGGAGTTAATCAAAAAATTAAACTGCTTTCCTTACTGCTTTTTGACATTTTAATTTTTTAACTGACAAAAACTCTAGACATGGATAAAGAAGATGCATTAATTTGCTTTGAAGAACACATTCGGGCTTTAGAAAAGGAAGAAGAAGAAGAAAAACAGAAGAGTTTGCTGAGAGAAAGGAGACGACAGCGTAAAAATAGAGAATCTTTTCAGGTATTTAAAAAAATCTCTTTTCTAGCTTAATTTTATAGTACAGTTAATGAGTTTCAACAATGCTGTAAATAATTTTGAGACACCTGATCCCAGATTACGTCACATGTGAAGTATTCATACACATTTAACTCATAAGTTTTACAATTAGTTATGAACCCACTTGAGACCAGCCATTTAGTCCAGAGGAAAACAGAAGGATGTAACAGATTTCGTATTTAAGGAGCACATTGATAGATAGGGTTTTATTTGGGAAAAAGAAATAGCATGAAGGAAGACTGAAAACAAAATATGTGTGATGAGTCATTAGTACTAGTTGTTTTTTTAGGCTCTAGAGAATTGTAGGGAATGCTGTGGTATAGTTTAGGGGATGGGCCATAATTCTAAAATGCTGTATGTAGGAGCTGAAATCCCATATCCTTTATGTAGGCTAGTGTTTCATTTTCACCTCCAAGTACCATTTTTTATTCTCTCAGTAATGGAGAGTATCATGGACCATTGAATCAGAATGATAGCAGTTAGCATTAATGTGCTTATTGCTTATACATTTTAAATTTAAATCTCTTAATTTTGATGACAGCCTTGTGTTATACGAGTAGATACTAGTTATCTATGCAGTCTTACTTGCAACGTCTCTTCCATTAAACACTGTATTCCGGTAAATGCTAAGTTACAATAGCCTAAACAAGTCTATTTCTTTTTTTTAATCTTCACCGATGACATTTTTCCATTGATTTTTTAGAGACAGTGGAAGGGAGGGTGATAGAGACAAAAACATCGATGCGAAGGAGGCGCATTGATTGGTCGCCTCTTGCAAGACCCCAACCTGGATGGGGGATTGAACCTGCAACCCAGGTACACACCCTTGACCAGGAATTGAACTTGAACCTAGGGACCGACACTCCAACCCCGCTGAGCCAAACTGGCCAGGGCGAACAAGTCTATTTCTTAAAATAGCAGTTGTTTGGTCTAGAGTAGGGCACATTGTCAGTGCCCTAAGGCAGTGGTTCTCAAAACTTAATCTGTGTCAGAATCATCTAGCAGGCTTTTTAAAAACCCAGATCACCATGCCAGAGGTCACTAACCATCTTAAGTGTCACAGTAAGTACCTTCATTTCAGTTCACATTCCATAAAAACTTATATTTACTACTCTTGATGAGTTTATCTTATTAGTAGTTTCCCAAGTGATCATTTAGATTTTTAAAAATAGATTGTTGAGCTTTACCACCAGAGTTTGATTTGGTTTAAATTGTTCTAGGTGGGTTCTGAGAATTTGCATTTCTAATAAGTTTTTAGGTGGTAGTAACACATGGCTTGTATTTGAGAATTGCCCTAGGCCATTAATCTTGTCTGTATGATTTAGGGCTGCTCTGCTCATGATCACATCTAAGTTGAAAGAGCAATCCTGTTGTTTTTTTGGGGGGGTAGGAGGGTTCCTCTTGTTTAACATAGAATCTATTTCTATAACCAGAAATAAAAGTATAAAAAAAGAAACAACTTCCTCATCCACATACAACAATTTGATAAAAAGAACAGTTAAAATAAATGAAAAAAAGTATAGAAATTTTTAACTTTGTTATAGATTTAAAACATTGTCCAATTGGAATTCACATTCATATCTCAAACTTTATTTAAAGAGTATGGCTCCTCATTAAAAAAAATACACTGTGTCCTATTAGAAATGGAAATACAGGCTGTCCCAGCCACTGTGGGTCTCTGTCCCAGCCACTGGCCACTGTGGCGAGGTGTTTACAAGCCTTCCCATGTTTCCCGTATTAGATTTTACTTATACGTAGTAAAACAATAATATGACCTCAACTTCACACCCAAGGCTCTAGAACTTAGATTTTCACTTTATAGGATACCACTGCTTTTTAAAGCACTTATGATTAAACATATTGTAAAAAATACTTTAGACAGCTACTATAAAACAAAATCACACGTGCACACACCCTAACAGCACCCACCCCAGAGAATTACTGGTCATATAAGAAAACATAATCTCAGTATTTAGATTCAGTCCTCCCTCAGGTGAACGGATCTGCTGAATCTGAACTCTGATGATCTGAGTGAGAATCTGGGACATACTTTATCTCTTTCTTTCCTAGACGTTGACCCCCCCCCCACCCCCTCGATAGAACTTGCTGAGTCAATTAAGAGGGTAGCCCTGGCCGGTTTGGCTCAGCGGTTAGAGCGTTGACCTGCGGACCAGAGAGTCCTGGGTTCGGTTTCCGCTAAGGGCATGTACTTCGGTTGCGGTTTGTCCCCAGCCCCGGTTGGGGTCGTGTGGGTGGCAACCAGTCGATGTGTCTCTCTCACATCGATGTTTCTCTCTCTCTCTCTCTTCCTTCCTCTCTCCCTCCCACTCTATCTGAAGATAAATGCAAAAAATGTCCTCAGGGGAGGATAAAAAAAATTTTTTTTTTTAAATTAAGAGGGCAGTTCTTTTTAAATCCAGTGAGGTAGAAGTTCTACTCTTTAATATTCAGTTGCTTGGAATTTAGTCACATGGTCATAACCAGCTACAAAGGAGGCTAGAAAACCTAGATTTTTAAATTATCAACTATGTGGCCAGGAAGAAGGGCTAAACAGATTTTTAGAAGGTCAGTTTATATTCTTCTACAACCATTGATTGAACTTTCATGTGTCTTATGGAGATTTTGCAGGAGTTTGAAATAAGGAGACCTATATAATAAAATAATAACATAATAAAAATAAGGAAATCTGGGTCACAGAAAACAGAATATACAGTGTCAGTACTGGGACTGGAGAATGTACAGGAGAAATCCTAACGTAAAGGCCACATGGCTCTTCTAGCTAAGCCTAAAATATGGCTTTAAATCAGATTGGTATGTATCTGGCATGGATTCTGATTACTGTTGATATAACTGGTGTGAGCATGTTATTGATGTTGCTTCAGGTATTCAGCTTAGTAATTTTCCTGTGTCATTACATTACCTATCAAAAAGTATATTTAGAACATCAGTAAAATAAATTAGAAAATTGACATTTAAAAAGAAATCATAAATGGAAAGAACATTCTCAGTAATAATGATTATGATGATGGCTGTTATTTTTTTAGTACTTATTTGCCAGTCAGGTAATAAGTATTTGTGACATTTATAACAAGGAATCTATGGCTTTTTTAAGTCTTAAAACTGGTATTTGAATTTATATCCAGAGTGGAAATATATGATATGGGGCTTTAAAGGAGAACCAGGGGAATGTGTAGTGTCTCAGAAGCTAAGGTGGAGTTTTAAGCTAGAGTGGTGGTCCTCAAAGCTTGGCACTCAGATGAACAGCATCAGAGTCACCTGGGAAGTTATAGAAATGCAGATTTTCAAACTCCACATCAGATCTACTGAATCAAATTCTGGAGGTGGGACCCAACAATCTGTGGTTTTTACCAGTCTTTCAAATGATTCTTTGAGAAACCACTGAGTAGAGGAACCCACCAAAAGTAGCAAATGTTAAGAATATGAACTAAAACAAAGAATATTTTTAGATGTAGCATTTAAGGTGTTTGTTGACTGTCAGCATGGTAGGGAGAGTAAAAGAGTTGCCAAATAGTTTAGAGGTAAATAGTGGCAAAATTAGACCGTTCTTACAGATATTTTGGTGATAAGATAAAGTTTGAGTAAGCTTAAGGTTAAGAGAATGGCTTTCTTGAGTAAGAGAAATTAGTTGAGAGAGAGAATGAAGAAAGAATTGAATGATGGAGGTATCTCATTAAACAAAATCTTAGAAGGTTTGGAATCCAAGCGTGTATATGAACAGTATAAAAGAAGACAGAAGGAAGTAGATGAGGGAGAAAAATATTAAATTGGCTCTGAGGCAGTAAGTGCCTAGGTTGGGAAACCTCCCTTGTAAGGGAAGGAGAAATACCAGGCTCAGCTGTCTTTGAAGCAACTTGCTTTCTGTAATGTAAAGACTAAGCTCCTGCCCAGCTGGTGTGGCTCAGTGGCTAAACGTCGACCGATGCACCAAGGGTCACTGGTTTGATTCCCAGTCAGGGCACATGCCCAGGTTGTAGGCCTGATCTTCAATAGCAGGCATGTAGGAGGTGGCCAATCGATGTTCTCTATCTCTCTCTTCCCCCTCTCCCTTCCTCTCTGAAAAATCAGTAAAGAAAAAAAAATTTTTTTAAACTAGGCTCCTGCCCTACCGCACCAGCCATATAATTTTAGCATAATGGTTTTCAAACTGAATTCACATCAACTCACCAAGTGATCTTTAAAAAATAAAATTACAAATATCTGGCTTTTAATCTATGTATTTTTTTTTAAATTCTCAGGAGATTGTAATTTTCACTCAGGTTTGGGATTCACTACTGAACTGGATTCAGTATCAAAATTCTATGACTATCAGATCTTAGCAACCTGAAAGTGAAACAGAAATATTAGCAAAGCAGGTATGATGGAGTGAAGTAGATTCTACAATCCTAGAGAGCATTGTTGAAGATGGTTTCTGAGCTATTTTAGGAACTCAAAAGAGGGACCAAGTGAGGAACTTAGTGAAAACACAACAGGGTTGGGTTAAGGATTCCATTTATGTTGTAGGAAGGGTAGGAAAAAAAGGATAGATAATAAGTTTGAGAAAAGAATGCTGGAAATAATAAGACTGTATGGATACTCTTATTCTCGTTTGAGGAGAAAGTGGAATTATAGCTGTCTGATGTTATTCAGGACACTGCTATCCAATAAAAATTTGTAAATCACGTGATTTTAATCTTAACTAATTTTAGTAATCTTTTATTTCACCCAGCATATTCACAATATCATTTTAA
Organism: Tadarida brasiliensis; assembly: GCA_030848825.1. Lineage (NCBI taxonomy): Eukaryota > Metazoa > Chordata > Mammalia > Chiroptera > Molossidae > Tadarida > Tadarida brasiliensis. The sequence goes on along the minus strand of CM061265.1, from coordinate 37,963,164 downwards.
CATGCAATCAATGTGTTTTAAAATTGGTGATTTTTGGTAGTAGGTCTTCAGAATCATTGTGTTGTATACACTGATTGCACATCTCAATTCAGACTAGTCACATTTCATGTACTTGGAAGCTACATTTGACCAGTGGCTACCAAATTGAGCACTACAGGTTTAGGAATTTTAGGAACAGAATTTGAGGTCATTGTTCTTTAGGAACATTTGTTTATAGGATTAACCCCCCCTCCACCCACCTCCCCCTAAGGATTAGGGGAAGCAGGAAATGTGGAAATTGCTGAGTACCAAAGTCCTAATATGTTGTGCTGAAAGTCAGCAACTAGCATAAAAGGATAAAGAATAAGCATATAAAGATTTAGAATTAAGGTAGTAATATAGAAAGAAATAGGTTTTGAAATCAGATACAGGGTTGAGTCGTGCTTCCCCAAAGTACTCTATATATTACTTTGGTAAAATTAAATGTCCTCCTCTTAAGAGATCCACATTTGTTAAGAAAATTAAATAAAAAATAAAAACACCCAGAATATATCAGGCACTATGTTTAAAAACAGTTAAAGTATTATTTTATAGGAAACATGCATACACATTCTTTAGCATCATCATTTGAAATAGATAATATCCAATATATTGAGTTAACTTTTATACTTTCATATATATTTTTTAAATTGGAAACGATGTTCCATCTTACAGGATGGTAAACTGAAGCCTGGAAAGATAATGTAACTTTTCAAAGGTCCTTTTCTCTGAAGCACAAAATACCTTTTTGCCTAAAATCAGCTTTTACTTTAGTCAAGGAGCCAAGTATTCTTTGCATCTAAACATATTTGGGGTAACAGTGGTTGAAGAGTTTTAAGTATTGCTGTTTTTAATGGGTGTGTTCATGTTACACTAATATTTTTCTAATGTCCTTAGAGATGTCTTCAATATAATGGATTTTGTTGTTAATGGTTTAAATTTTTTTTTCCCCCAGATATTTTTAGATGAATTGCACGAACATGGACAACTGCATTCTATGTCATCTTGGATGGAATTGTATCCAACAATTAGTTCTGACATTAGATTCACTAATATGCTTGGTCAGCCTGGTGAGATTCTTTTCTTTCCTAACTTAGTTATGATAGTAGTTGGAATGGGCCAAAGGGGAAGGTGGGGTTGTGTTGGGAATTGGGGGAGGGGGCACTTTATTTTGTTTTATAAACAAAAAAATAATTGCAGCTCTTTGGTTAGAGCTAGCTTTTGACTTCTTTAGTTTTTTCATTAGGATCAACTGCACTTGACCTTTTCAAGTTTTATGTTGAGGATCTTAAAGCACGTTATCACGATGAGAAGAAGATAATAAAAGACATTCTAAAGGTAAACAGTATACTTACTATAAACTGTTAATCTGTGGTATATTTTTAAAATTGATTCTGTGTTCCTTTGATATATGTGTTATTAACAAAATATCTGGGTGTTTTTTTTTAGGATAAAGGATTTGTAGTTGAAGTAAATACTACTTTTGAAGACTTTGTGGCAATAATCAGTTCAACTAAAAGATCAACCACATTAGATGCCGGAAATATTAAGTTGGCTTTTAATAGTGTAAGTCATGGTCTTTGCTTTATAAACGACTTTTATATAGTGTAGTTTTTAATGTATTTAGCCAAAAGTACTTCAATTGTAGGATACTGAAATAATGGAATATGAGTAGGATTTCATAAGGGTAAGGTAAAAGAAAAGAATGTTATTCAGATTATGGGGTGATGTTAAACTTTGCTCAAGTTAACTGATTATAAATTGGAATTTATAAATGATGGGAGAGAATACTGAAATTAAGAATACTGAGTTATTTCAGTTAACAAAAGTTACTGTACTATTGTAACTGATTAAATATGATTTTCTAAAAGTTACTAGAAAAGGCAGAAGCCCGTGAACGTGAAAGAGAAAAAGAGGAGGCTCGAAAGATGAAACGAAAAGAGTCTGCATTTAAGAGTATGTTGAAACAAGCTACTCCTCCAATAGAATTGGATGCTGTCTGGGAAGATGTATGTATATTTGTAAATTTTTCCTAATGAACTGTTTCCTTTACAAATTGAAGATAAAAATACTTTTAGTTCCTTTCATTTTCTAGCCACAAAAATAAGCTATTTGTAGAATATATTAAAATATATTGAGATTAGATTAAAAGTCATCTGTGACTCTGCATTTAGGAATATTTGTTTAAAGTGGTCTGGAGCCCGGCCGGTGTGGCTCAGTGGTTCAGCATCGACCCAAGCGCCAAGAGGTCGCCAGTTCGATTCCCGGTCAGGGCACATACCCAGGTTGTGGACCTGATCTTCAGTGTGGGACATGCAGGAGGCGGCCAGTCAATGTTCTCATCAATGTTTCTGCCTCTTCCTTCCTCTCTCTCTCTGAAAATCAATAAAGAAAAAATATTTAAAAAATAAAGTGGTCTGGATTTTAGAGTCAAGAAAATAATATAATAGACTTTGAGGAGACTGGGCTATCACAACTTTCACTTGCTGTTGTTTCCTGTTAGTCATATTGGTATCTTTTTCTTGGTATTAATATATTTATTGCATATCCATATTTTTCAGATCCGGGAGAGATTTGTAAAAGAGCCAGCATTTGAGGACATAACTCTAGAGTCTGAAAGAAAACGAATATTTAAAGATTTTATGCATGTGCTTGAGGTAATTTTAGTATTCTCATAACTGGCTGAAATACAAACTATATAAAAATAAAGGAATTCAGAATGACAAATATGTTTCTTAAATTACACTCCTTTTATACAAATGTAGTTAGGATTTTTTTTTTTTTTTTTTTTAATAGAGACTACTTTTAAATGAAACAAAGTTTGCCTGAGAATATAAAGATTTGTTTGTGGAGACTATTCATATTTGTTTTGTGTTTTTACAATATTTTGGAAATTCAGCCATTTAGCAGCCATATCAACTGACTAGTAAACCTAAAGAAAACGTAAAAGCTACGTTCTATCTGCTTTATAATATTCTAAGCATACATTTCAAATATTATACTACATTAGATGTATTAAAAGCTCGGGGGGGTTCTGAAAAATAGTGAAATAAGTTTTGTTAAAATAGGTTAATGATAAAATTGCAAGTTACTCCGTTAGCTAAATAACGGTATTTCGGTATGTAGTAAATATACTAAATTGACCAATAATGATTAAATAATATTTGATGCCTTTGTGGGCCAGGCACTGTTCCAATTATTAGACAAATATTACATATATGAATGTAATCCTCACAGTAACCCTATGAAGTTACACATAAGTAAACTGCTGCAAAGAGAAATAAAGTAATTTGCAGGGATTCCAACACAGGCTGACTTCAGAGTCAGTACTTCTAACAGACATGCTATGCTGCCAGACAAACTGTTAATTTGCAACAAGCTGAAAGCTGGCATGTATTTATTACACTGTTGCATAGCATTGAGCATAGCAGGTCACTTAAGATGACGACTGTTTCTTTGTATTTATTGTTCTTGATAACTATCAATGTTGACAAGAGTTTGCTTCTAGATCTTTGCTACTCAAAGTGAGTTTCAGACTAACATTGTCTCTCTTAACAAGGAGCTTTTTATAAGTGCAGAACCTCAGACCCTATCAGCAGAAATCATGCATCAGAATCATTTTAGCAAGATTTTCAAGTGCTAGAATGTACATTTAATTGTCTTAACATTCTCCCCCTATTCAAGAATGTCCATCAAGATTCTTTCATGATCTGTGCTGGGGATAAAATGGTATGGCCATAAGTAGAGATAAAGATGGTAGCATAGGGAAAGGCTGAACCCATTAGAATAGGTTTTTGTACCCCAGTAATCTGGGCCTTTAGGTAGAAAAGGAAGAGTTAACATTCAGTGACATAAAAAGAATGAGAGTCCCTCCTGAACCAGATTTTCCATTTCCACTTACTTGTAAACTGAAGCAAAATTTATTTTCAAAGCCATAGATATTTTGGGGACAAGGACTTTTTACTGTAGCAGTTCCTCTTTCCTACTTGCCTGATAATTGTTTTCGTAAGAGTTAAAATCCACAGAGGCAATACTTTCCTCATTTCGTGTGGGGTTAGAGTTTTACTGCCTGTGGATGGATGTCGTCCTAAGTTTGACTAAGAAGGGAAGGCTCCTTGTGTTAAAAGAGTAGATTTTGTATTTATTCTGAGACTAACCTCATTTATTAGTTCAAGGACAGCTCTGAGGTAATTCTTTATCTTGGTGCAGAGCCATCAGGAAAACCTTGTCTGAATGTAAGTGTATTTCATTGTTTTTGAAAGCAGTGTAACTATTCTGGAATATATACATTTCTGGAGTGTGTCAGTTATCCCTATAACCCACACCATTCTCATTCCTACAAAAAGTACTTTCTTGATTAATATTTTTTTAACATTGTTGTGTTTAAGTATCTAAATGATGGTTAAGAAGTATCAGAAGAGAACAGTTTCAAAGGAGTACCTCCTGAATATGCAAATTGGAGTTTTACTCTCAGAACTTATTCTTTATGCTCTACTGTCCAAAGAAAATGTAAACTTTGGAATGCTTTTTTCTTTTGCCCCTGTAGCATGAATGTCAACATCATCATTCAAAGAACAAAAAACATTCTAAAAAATCAAAAAAGCACCACAGGAAACGTTCCCGCTCTCGATCGGTAAGGAAATTTATTAGATGGCACCATAAGTGTATTGGAACATTTGTTAGCATCATTATGAACAAAATTATTTGTATTATTTAGGGGTCAGATTCAGATGATGATGACAGCCATACAAAGAAAAAAAGACAGCGATCAGAGTCTCGTTCTGCTTCAGAACATTCTTCTAGTGCTGAGTCTGGTAAGCATATCTTTTAACTTGATTAAAATCATTGACACTTGAAGTTACTCAGTTTCTGACACTTTTTCCTTTTCATGCTGCTTAGAGAGAAGTTACAAGAAGTCAAAAAAACATAAGAAGAAAAGCAAGAAGAGGAGACATAAATCTGTAAGCAAGCTTTTAATTTTTATGCTGGGGTTCTGCCCTTAATGTCCTCAGTGGTAGTAGAGCCTTTTTCTGTCTAGTCGTATGCAGTCCAACACAGTTTAGGTGGGCACCTAAATTCAGGAGTTTTATAGTTGATCTTCATCTTAACCTTCCATTAAGGTATTTTGGTGAGCTTTGAAGAAAAATAAACAGACACACCAATGTTAGGGTTCCCACTCTGGGTTTTTTGTTTGTTTTAAAGTAATCTAGAGAAAGACACGTCTTTGTGTTTTGTGTATGTATGACAACTATTGTTGAAAAACACTTCATCTTAGGTACACACCGAGGGGGCTTTTGCAAAATGTAAGGGCCCGGATGTTACCACAAACCTGTTGAATGAGATTTCTTTTCATATTGCTCACTTGAATTTGTGCATATCTAATGAAGGGACTGCTTGTTTAGGCACTGACATTACATTTTAAATCTTGCTGCTCAGTAGCAAATTTGAGGAATGAATTTCATTATACAATTATCAAGCTACTATGTGATTGAGCTAATCACAGCATCTTACATACATAACTAAATAAGTAATGTTTAATTGGGTTTGTAGAAAACATAGTGTCTGTCTAAATTTTCGTAATAGCTATAATCCAATCTTAAGTGCACCTTTATTCTTAGTGTACCTTCATCCTTATTTAGTAAGGCTCTTGTAGTGGTAATATATTACTCTATCAGAATGTCAACCTTCCCAAATAGGCCACTCCCTCCATGAATCTTGGAAATGTTATAGAATCCTTGAGCTTAGCAATTTATATTTCACCACTCTGGAACACATTCTCTGCTATACATGCATTTTCCTAAATATTACTTATATAGGAATTGTTTAAAATATCTTTTCTTTTTTATCCTCACCCGAGGACATTTTTCCATTTTTTGTTCAGATAGAGTGGGAGGGAGAGAGAGAGAGAAAAAAAAAACATCGACGTGAAAGGGACACATCGAGTGGCTGCCTCCCGCAGGACCAACCAGGGCCGGGGACAAATTGCAACCGAGGTACGTGCCCCTAGCGGGAACTGAACCCGGGTCCCTCTGGACCGCAGGCCGATGCTCTAACCGCTAAGCCAAACCGGCCAGGGTGGAATTGTTTAAAATATCTTTATCAAATGCTAACATTTTTTAATTTACACAGGACTCTCCAGAGTCAGATGCTGAGCGAGAGAAGGATAAAAAAGAAAAAGACCGGGAAAGCGAAAAAGACAGAACTAGACAACGGTCAGAATCAAAACACAAATCACCTAAGAAAAAGACTGGAAAGGATTCTTCTGTAAGTACTTAGAATTCTTTCATACTTGTATTTTCAAAATGAAGAAATGGAGACTATAGTTAAAACTATGAGGGTGTTTAAAGAGGAGAGGTTTTTCAGGTCTGCCATCATTACAGGAAACAGTGAAAGTTCCGTTTACTGCCTTTCACACAGAATAATTTTCTAGTATATGTGGTCATAAATGACCTGATTGGAGTGCCCTAAATTTTATATTCCTTAAAATAACAGCTATGGGTGCTATGTTATTATTTAAACTCACTATGAAAGGAAGATAAAGCCCGGCCAGAGTGGCTCAGTGGTTGAGTGTCCTGTGCACTGAAAGGTTACTGGTTCGATTCCGGGTCAGGGCCCGTGCCTGGGTTGCAGATTTCATCTCCGGTTGGGACACGTTCACAAGGCAACCAACCGATGTTTCTCTCAGCATGTCCTTGGGTGAGGATTAAAATAAATAAATAAATACATACATTTTTTAAAAGAAAGGAGAATACGGTCTTCTGCTTTGTGCATTCTCATTAAGAGACTCAAATCAGGGTTCTCCCTCTAGAATCTAGAGTCTAGATGTTCAGTTGTCATTGTTACTAAATCCAGTTTCAAAAGGTAGCATTCCAGTACTCTTTGGAAATAATCACTGGGGAGAAGAGGTAATTAGTCCTTATTTTCCCATATATGTGTATGTGTACATATATATGAATGACAGCACAGTAACACAAGCCTTCTCAGTCTTGCCATTCCTCCCACATTAGCAAGGCCATTGCCTCGGAATTGCCAGTGGAGAGTTCCAACTATGTAGACAAGCCCTGGCTCTCCCTCTGGATATTTTGATTCAGTTTCTCTAAGGTGGAGGTTTTTTTTGTTTTTCTTAAGTTCTGCGCTGGTGAATCTGATGCACACGCTTGGTGAAAAGTGAATGTTTCCTCGATACCTATTAGCAGCTTAACAATTTCTTCTTCCTTACGGTAGATTAAATGAAGTCCCTGAAGGGAACGAGGATAGGTGAACTATCACTTTTCAAAGGTTGTTTCTCACAAATGTATTATTATTTTTTCTTCAGCATAAGTCTTGTGCTGCTCATGAATCTTGAATGTTTGTCCTAAGCATAGTTTTCTGTAATATAAAACACTCATAGGACAGCTTAGAATCTGCAAAATTAGCAAGGAATATAGTGCCTAGGAAATGAACCCCCGGCTTCCATTAAATGGAAACAGGATGTTTCATAATCAGTTGTGTAAGAGGAAGGAAAAGAAATTGGTATGTACCATTGTCCCCGATTCATATATTAATATTAACTAAACATACAAAAATCTCATTCTCATTAAGGAGCTCCCTTAATATAACCAAAGCATATATACTTAGCAACCCATTTAATAGGCTTTTGGGAAAGAGGTAGTCTTTAAACTATGTGATGTTCATATTTATGTTTCTATGAAAGAATTCATTTTGAATTTTTTTTTTTTCAAAAGTTCATTACTACTTAACCTTACCTTTTGAGTACAGCCATTGAAATGTAATTGTATTCAATATCTTTTCAGGGTAACTGGGATACTTCTGGCAGTGAGTTGAGTGAAGGGGAATTGGAAAAGCGCAGAAGGACCCTTTTGGAGCAACTGGATGATGATCAATAAATTATACCAAATATATGTTTACAGTATGATTTATAGTCTAATTCAGACCAGGGACTCTATTTTAAGTTCAGTTGAAATAACACTGGGTTTTAATTATATCACAGGAAAAAAAAAGTGCATTTAAGTATTGTTATTGTGGACTTTATAAAAGCAAAGGAAATTGAAAATAACTTTTGATTCTGTATCAAGAATCATATTTTCATACAGTCATAACTGTTTTTCTGTGACCCTTTCATAGGGCACTGCAGGATGGATTAAAGGTGGCAATTTACTGATAACTGCAGATGTCTGTACTTTGTTCTAAAGTCTAAGTCATTAAGGTGATTTACTTTATGGAAGCTGGATTTTGAAGATATAATGAAACTTTTTTTGATACTTAGCTGTACAAAAAAAGCACCAGCAACTGATAAAACTGCTTTTCTGTGCACTACCCAACTGGTTGAAGCTAATCTGATCTTTTATGGTGAACCCAGAAATAGGTGTTCTTAATGGGAACCTGGTAGACCCTTAACTATAGTGGCGCTAATGAGCACTACTATAATAAAGCCACCATTATTTTTTATGAAACATCTGAATACATTTTAAAAAGGCTATTGTGAGGGCATTATTTTGAGGTGATGTTTTAAAAGTTAACATTAAATCAAATTGTAAATTAGTTTAAATATATTGCCTTAAGGACCTACTAAAGAATGTGCCACCAACTTTAAGTGATAGTTGCAATATCCTTGTCTAAAACAAAAATCAATGTTCACTTAAACATTTTCTTTAACAGTTGTCTTTTTTTTTTTTAATCCGATCTTTCTTTTGCTTTTTTTTCATTGAGGAAGTCTTTTACCTTCCCTACTCACTGAGAAGTATTGACTTCGTGGTACACATTCTAAAGCATTTCTGATTTGAATATTTTTGTACATTTTTATCAATTATTAAACCTTCTCTTCTAGCGTGTACTAGTATTTATTTCTACATAAACTGCTCAGCTCTAAAAATACTTGTATGATCATTTAAAGATAAACTAAATCCCTGAAATTTTGCTTCCTCTTACCCACATAGCTAAGTTACTTTCTTTTTTAATATTATCAGTACATTTGAAGCCCCTATATTTGTTTTTGATCTATGAATTTCTACAGAATACTGTAGAGAGGCAGTGGTTTGAAGCTAGAATACTTTTTACTTGCTAACTTTTGAAAGTTAGTATTGTAATTTATACTATATTCCTTCAGTGCAAGATTTTTTTTTTTTTTTTAGTAGTAAAATTTAGCAGATAGTCTTTGGTATTATCTTAGGTTTTTTTTGTGTGTTTTTTTTTAACACTTTGAGAGATCCTATTTCAAGTTGGTATTTAAAAGAGTAAAAGTTCATTTTACTTTTTCTTCATAATCCTAATAAATTTGAAAATTGGGACTGACCAGGGTGACTCTTTCCCATCCCTGTTCCCTGTTTCATTTAAATCTGTCCACTGTTGAAAGCGTCCAAAAAAGGGGGTGGGAGTTTTGTCTAAACTTCTTCTGCCCAAGTCATTTTTCTGTTGTGAAATATGACTTTGTAGAAAGTGAGGACCATTATTTTTAGAAAATGTGAAGTAATCAAGTTGCTTGCTTGAGTCTCCTATTGTATATCAGAACCAAAACGTATAACTTACTCAGACGGGTTCACCTAGACTTATTTTTCAGAGGTCCCACTGTAATGATAGTTAATATTGCCAATCATGTCTAACACTTGACAAGAAGTCAGTGGTAAAATATTTAAAATAAGCATATGATATTGGCAGAAATACTAGTGATGTTTCACCAGAGAATTTAGAATCTGTAAAATGTTTTAATTCTATGAATGATTTTTTTAGTACAACTTTAAAGTTTTGATTTTTCTATTTAAATAAAAAGCTATTAATGTGTTTTAGCATGTCCTCAATATAAATTTCTGTACTTTTTATACTATCTTATCACAACCTCAGATCTCCCTACAGGACAATACAAATTCAAGTTTCCCTATAGTTCACCCATGAAAATTATTTAACCTAGAAACAAAACTAGTGAACAAATTACAACTCTAAATACAACATCCTTGTTGTAAAAGATGTTATTCAAATGACTATAATCCTTGTCTGCTACCCTTTGATGATCCCATGAAATGAGACTTAGTTGCCAGAAAGATATTGTCCAGTCTGAAGGCATAGGTAATGGGAAGACTTTGTTAAAGCAAGAGTTCTGTGAATGTTTTTAACCAATTAGATCAAAGATTTAGGTTTCAAAATCTTCAGTCTGGTGAAAGCTGAAATGTCTTGAAAGTAGAATTGAACAGATATGTTGAAACAGTTTGAACAAATGTGTTCAAACAGGAAAGCGTGTTTATTTTCAGATAAAGGGGAATGTATACGTTTCAATTACATCTCAGACTTAGGTAAATGTTGAGGTCGACATTAACAAGTTATTGGATTAACCTCACTAATTCATTTAATATCATACTTAATAGTCAAAATAGGAACTTCAAATACTTGATATTTTTATTTTCGCCCAGTCTAATTCCTATGTGGGAAAATTGAATTTGTATGAAAAATTAGTCAATCAGGTATGAAGAATTCATTGTACTTTTCCTGAGCATATTTAAATAACTTACTGCTTTCAAATAAAAGAAGTCCTACATTTTTTTAAACATAGTGATAGCATTTTGTTACCCAAAAGTAGATCCAGCATATAGATTATTCATATGTTTTTCAACAATAAAAATACTTTTTATGCCTCTTAGTAAATCTGAAAATGATCAAAGTCTCATAGCTCTCTTCACTTTTGCTAACTGGGCCTCATAATACTACAAAATGAAAAGGACTGGCCTAGAGTGAGGCAATCTTAATTCATATTGGTAGAGTGAAGAGACTAAAAACTCCTGAAACATCTGTGTATGTTTTTCTGGAAAGGACATCCACAGTTTTCGTTCAGTTACCAAAGGACTTTGTGACCTGTAAGAAGCATTAGCCTTACTTGCTTCTGGTTATCTTCTATTGTCTATGGCCACTTCTTTTTTTTATTTTTGGTATATGCCCCTAACGGAAATGGAACCTGGGACTCTCAGGCTCCAACCTCCAACTGCTGAGCCAAACCGGCCAGGGCTGGGCAGCCACTTCTATTTTTGCATCCAGAAAGGGTTAACCCCTTTTATGTAAAGGTTTTTTGTTTTTTTTAAAGCCTACATGCTCTTTGGGAGGGAAAGGTTTCTCTAATCAAATAGTACCCAGGGTAGAATGATGAATGCTGTTTCTAAAGTTTATAGGATAGGATAGTTATGTATATTATGTAATTTAAATGTAAATTACAAAGTAAAGAACTAAATAAACATTTCCAAAAGCAAAATGAGGCAAAGCACATGAATTCCTTATATCTTAAATCTGAGACTTTTCCCTTGGGGATGTATCTCTCTCATTACAAGGTAGAATTTTAATTCTTTTCCATCCTCTAGATCAGCGGTTCTCAACCTGTGGTTCGTGACCCCTTTGGGGGTCGAATGACTCTTTCACAGGGGTCGCCTAAGACAACAGTAGCAAAATTACAATTATGAAGTAGCAATGAAAATAATGTTATGGTTGGGAGTCACCACAACATGAGGAACTGTATTAAAGGGTCACGGCATTAGGAAGGTTGAGAACCACTGCTCTAGGTAAAGCTGCACTGATTTCACATAAAGGAAATGTAAAATAACTTCATGAATAATTTTCATGGAACTGTGTTCGACTAGGTTTATAACATTAGGCTTATACTCTCATTCTATGGTTCTGGTAATACCAATCTAATAATTCTTACCTTCCTTATTAATTCTTACCTTGCTCTAAGTTTTCGATTGTTTTGACTTCAGTGGTGGTCTAGTTCCTACTTATGTTTTATTCACTGCTGTATTCTGTGGATTAGAACAGTGCCTGGCACATAGTAGGCATCTATTGAATGAATGTAACATTAGTTGACAGATGTACTCAGCCAACATACATGGTACCCATCATCTGTATTCAAGGGCTTCAAAAGCATCATTGCAATAAACCACACTAACCCACGACTAAAGCCCACATACATAACTGAAGTGCACTAAAGATACGTTTTAGTGACTTGTACCTTAGCCGTTACTTCAGAAAAGTTCAAAAGCCTGTTAGAACATATAAATAACTTCCATGTGGTTTTTGAGTAGGAAAGGAAATCCCCTGTGATGATTTGAAACATACCTTCTTTGTAACTATTCATAAATTAATATTATATAATAGTAGTTCAAAAGTAGTAATTTATTTAAGGAATTAATATTAGCTAGATCAGAGTTGGTTTTTAAAGGCCCTAAGGGATACAATAGCAAACCTCTTATTTAAATGATAAGCTGAGAACTAATCATTTCGGGCTATTTTTGACCAAAGGGTGAATAATGGTGACATGACAGGCAGTCAGATATTAGAGCTGACTTAATGGTGAGGGGAGAAGTAAGAAGATTCTGTTCCTGTTACCCACACACTCCCCCAGCCCTCCATTTTATTTAACTTGTCTACCTGACCTAAATTCCTTAATTGCAGTAGATTATGCTTTTTAAACTTGCTATATAAAAACTGCTTTTGTGACTCAGTAGGATCTAGTTCAAAGACATCTCATTGTTAGTGATTGATAATTGACTTAATTTAATGGTAATCGCCCTAGGTGTAAGGTTGATGTTTACATTTCAGGGCTACTGGATAATCCCCCAAACCCAGTTTTCAGCCATAGACTATGAAACAGGATGGCTGTCTAATCAGATCAGATTCAAACTAAGCCATTTTTTTTTTTTTTCTTTTTCAAACTAAGCCATTTCTCGATGCCCTTTTATGCTGTTCCTTGAGGGTATCCAAATGTGCTAACATACAGACATTGGGTTGTTGTTTTTTTATTTTGTTTTTTGTCCTGCCTGCAAATATTTTCGCTAGGTGTTGGTCTCTTGCTTACCTCTACAACTAAACTGAAGACTTGTTCTGAAAGGTGAGTAATAAGGAAACGAGGTTTTTATGTTCTGTGTTTGTAATTACCAGGTTTTCTCTTCTGTTTATATATTGTTCTGATGTAAAGAACTTCAGTTATATAAAATTAGACCTTTTGTAAATAAATATAATTTATTAGAAAAGATGGCATCTTTTACTAAATAAGTTGTTTTTTGTCAACTTTTACCTTCAAGCACCCCTCATGCAGCAGTTCTGTGCTGTGAGATGCTAGATGCTCACATTGTTTTCTCACTGTAATACCTGCTTTTCTCTGTAAAAAGATCAAAAAATGTATGTTAATACTTTATAATGCATTTGTTTTTTGCTTCACATTTTCCCTTGGAAATAGGTGGGGTATTAGGTTTAAAAGACATGGAAAACTCATATAGTAATCCTTTTGTATGAGCTGGGATGATAGCACATTCATCTTTGCAGATGTTTCTGATACAATTTAGGAAACAAGTATATTAAGGTTAAGAAGTTTTATCAAACATTAAAATCTATAGGTTATGTGAATTAAGAAAGCTAATATTATAAAAGTGTATCTTCCAGTACAGAAGTAGGTAGTTCTACAGAATTCCATGTGTTGGTGATGTCAGGCCCCACTCTGCAGAGCAGGGTTGAGTCAGCAGGGTCACTGGGCATTCGCTGCAGTGGATTTTTATGGATTAGGACTTAGGTTTTAGTTAGAGATTTGGGAGTGGGGAACTAAGGGACTTAATTTTGGGTCACTGGTAAACACCTTAGGAAATGGATGTTACTGGTGCATTAGGCGCCCTTAAACCACACCGTATCTGCCTCATTGGAACTTGCTGCTAAAGATGTTTCTTTTACCATGAAGAACTTTGCCCTGGTACAAAAGAAATGAGATTCTGACTAACTGCAGAATTGAACTCCCCCTTCCTCTTTATAAAATAAAGCTTCAGCTACATTGTATTGGTACAGTAGAAAGAGCACTAAATTGGGGACCTAATGTAATAATAATTTCTTAGATTTCCTTGCTTCCCTAAAAAGAACATACTAAAAATATACTAAATCTTGATGACTTGGGAGTTATTACAGTGATAACTGGAAGGAATAAATAAGTATGATTTTTGGGAGCTGTATCCACTGACAGAATCTATTTGGTTACTTTGTTCCATACAACAAGTACTCAAGAGTTTGTACAGGAAGGGATTTTACTTAAAATTTACCAAATACATTTAGATTCTGAGTTTAAGCACCAAGACATACCCGTTGCTAAAAGATACAGGTATACATAAAACTGGCAAAACCCCTCAAGTATGCCACTGAAAGACTACAACATATTACATAGTAGTGTAAATAGTTTATTTGCTCATATGCCATGAAAAGACCAGAAAAGTAACATGAACTGCTTTATAAAACATTTCTAATATTGCTAAGAAGCAGGCCTATTAATAGACAAACAGAAAAGAACATGCCAACATTATTGTCTACTTGTAGATTAATAAATAGCAATTATTTTAACATGCTCATCAGCATTGAGCTTTGGGAAACAGCTGCTTGTGGTGGTGAACCAACAGTGTGTATTGTGTATCTCATGGTTGAATTGATTTATCGTCAAAGTGAATGTTGAGTCAACAGAAAGACAACATCTTGGCATGTTCTTTTTTAAGTACACATTTATGAAAATTTGCTGGCAGGTGGCAGTTTAAAAGCAATCTTTCTGTAAATAGGTATGCTAAAGTGAAATGTGGTAACTGATCCCTAAACTGTCCTTGTAGTTAAATATATATATTAAAAAAAACTATAAGTTAAAATAACATTCAGATTGTATAGCATAGGCTGATGCATTTTTAAACAATATTTACAATATTACCCAGAGGCTTAGGTGGGAATTAAAGAGAAGTGTAAAAACCATAAAAAACTGCACCAATTTTATAGCAAAATATCTGTACATTTAAAAAGAGATCATATATAACTACACATTATCCAAGGAAAATTGGACCTTCACCAAGGAGTTCACATAAGCACAACATAAAATAAGAAATTCAGTGGTTAAATACTATACAATAAACTTTACAATTAATATATTGATGCAATGTACCCAGAAGGTAAGCCAGAAGCAGGATGTGTATTATGAAAAGTACAAATTAGCTTCAGTCCAGTTTTTGACTTTGGAATGGATCGAGTGCCCTGCCAGAGAGGAAGGAAAGTAACGGTGGCTTAATTGGCCATTTAGTCCATTACATATCATTTATGCTTAATCCCAATGTGACTATTTCAGCAATTCTCCATAAAGTCGTCTGGGAAATACAAGTTCTTAACTTTGATCTAGGATGCCAAATATATCTTCTCCAATTTACAAAAAGAAGAAGGGAGGGCGGGGGTAAAAACCGATTGTCAGAGGAGAGCAAGGCCAGGTTACTAACACTACTCTGCTAGCAGAAGTAATCTTGAATACTTGATACAACTAGTGAACTTCTCCCTGGCTAGCAAGGCACCAATTTCTATTCTCAGGTTTGACCCATAATGGTCCTCAGAAATCCTAATACTGATTACTGAGATGTTAATTTTAGTACTAATTAATAAATACATTTGCATTATTTTTTTCTAAAGCTGCCCCTAGCTGAAGAACACAGTACAGCAAATAAGTTTTATACAATATTTGTATGCCGTGATATCCTTGCATTCATACCGGTGGATCTGGCACAGGGAGGGCGTGGTCCTCTAGCACAGAAGTAGTAGAATGTGGAAGGAGATGCTATGTAACTTCTTCCCCTGTGCTACTGTCATTGCATCCTGTCTGTACTTGGCTGGGGCTTGCTTATGGACAGGAGTTTATCATGTGACTTTTTCCTTTTCCATGTTGCAAGCCCTTAAAAATACAAACTTGATGGGTATGGCTGAAACACAAAATTAATTCCTTAAAAGACATCTCAGCAAAGGAAGCCCACAGCAGAGGCATCCATGTTATTTACAACTTATTAGGAAACCAGGGTGGGCCATCATGGGACAATCACAATGGCAGGTAATGCATGTAAAATGAAATTTACAATTTGATTAAAAAATTGAATAACATACTGGTGTAAAAAGATACCTAGTCAAATCAAATCCTATTGCTTAGATTAATCTGAGCAGGTACTTCCACTTTTAGGCACTTGTTAACAAAGGTTGAAAGGAGAGCCCGTCATTTAAAAATTCCTGTTTGCTAAATCTGAGCCCTTAGAATATTTTATCTATGTTCAAGGCTGCAGTTAAATGGTAGCACATAAAGTTCATGTGGACAGTTTCTTTCACGCACACCCTCTTTTCATTCAGTCAGGTCTCAGGTTCACAGGGTTATTTCGGCACCATTGACAGAACGCAAGTTCTGATCATCAAAGCGCCGCCTGACACTTCTCCTCACCGCATCGGCTCGTCTGTATGGTTGGTTTCTAAGATCTGTAAAGAGGAGAGCACCAATGAGAGAATTGCAACCTTTAATATCGTGTGTCTAAGCAAGACAAAGGCCAGCTGGCAGCCAATCAAAGCAGCTTGTGTAGAAGAGTCAGCTAATGGGCCCTTCAAACCCACTGAGTATTTGAGCCAAACACATGTACTTTGCCCTCCGGTATCTACTGTCAAAACATGATGTAATACTGGCGGGATTCTGGAACTTTTAAGAAAACATATAGGAGAGAAGATTGCTTCTGTTACTGGCCAGAGAGTCTAGCTGAAGTCTTATTTTGAAATGTTTCCTCAGTCGTAAATTGCTATGGCTTAGGTGTTTGGGTTTTGTTTTTGCTTCTTCTCTTTCTGGAAACCTAAACATAAACAGTAATACAATGAATTTTAAACTGCAAAACTAATAAAATCGACTTCCCCGTCCTATCTTACCCGAAGTTTTAATCAAGGAAAGAACCTGTGCTTAGTTCGCAGACAAAGATTCCATGATTTTTATTCTATTAATATTAGCTGAAGTCAGTTTTTCATTTTGTGAATTATAAACATATTGTCCAGTTAACTACTAAATAAAAGTAATCACTAAATCAAAATAATACTCTATCCCCGAACATTCTTTCCTTGCCACCCAATTACCTTTTGTGTTTCATTAAAGGGGAGAAGTTACAGGAGCCCCCCTGCTTTCTCCCATTTGTACTGCAAATGCACAGCAGGATGCCCGACTTCAAAACAATGCCTTGTTGAATGTCAACCACTGCACATCAGTTCAAGCAGGCACTGTTCTGGGGGGATCAAGGGGGTGCACACGAGGAATTTTATTTAAGTAATAAGCACTCTTCGTGTGAAGCATGCTTTCTTGGTGAATAAGGCAGGTCGTCTCCTTTCGATGGAGTCAGGGCATGGTGAAAAACTAGAGCAGGCTTCCTACGTCTTCCCTGGTTTTGTTTAGTATATATTTCCCTTTCGTTAACTTAGCATTTTTTTATTTGTCAGGGAACATTCTGCCTTTAGAAAGGGAAACACAACAGAAATAACCAGACTCCATCTTGTTTTATCCCTTCACCTATTCAAGAGATTGAAAATGGAGATGATGGGCCATACCTGGCCCGAAGAATGTTTTGCCTTGAGTTACATTTTTAAATACAATTTCCTGATGTTTAAAGTCGTAATTAACATTTAAAAATCAGAGTGTCTGACTTCTGTTTGAAAACTGGAGAATCTGGCAATACTGGGCCCAAAGTCTTACGAGGCAAAATAAGCTGGAGCTGAGTAAGTGTGAGAATGGTGCTCTCAGGTTCCGCACAGTCCCCACCAGCTCCGGACCCTTTGGAATCAGTGACCCCGCCCTACTCCTAAATTCAAGCAAAGAATCGTTTTTTGCAGGCCCTAACCCTCTGGAGATTGCCTCCTGGCCCAGAGTGGTAGGAAGGTCAGAATTCCACTTCTGGCTAAGGACACGCTGTGTCTCTGATTCCTGAGTCCTCTGAGCAATTATTTTTAAACATCCTAATCCTTCTTCAAAGGTTAAAGATCATGTTCCCTGGCCAGGACTGGCTCTTCATCTCTTCAGATAAAAAATGGGGTTAACTGAATAACTTGAAGGCTAAGAAAGGGGGTAAGGGAAGGACAGCCTAGCACCCAAAGCAATTACAGTAATCGGCAAAACCCTTGCCCAAGCCATCACACTTGAGAACGTGGAAGCAGGCCAGAAAGAGTCCAACAGAGAGGCTCAGCCTCACACCATTGAAAGTGAGGTACAAAGATTTCTCCCTGGTCAGACTCTCACCAGTATTACCCTCAGCCATAGATTGAAACCATTGATCTGAATACAGAGAGAGGAGGAAACTAAGTAAAAAGTGATGCTTGCCAGCTCTGTGTATCCTCCACCACCGGTGTGCTAGAAGAAATCCTTACCCTCGAGTGAACATTTGGAAATTTAGTGATATTATTCTTCTTTAAAGCTAAACAGAAAAAAACAAAAACACAAAATGATGGTTAAATAAAAATGGGATGAAAATGAAAAGCAATTCAACTTAGTGCTTAACATTCCCGGGCATGTTAGCCAACAGAGGAAGAGGGTGGGAGGCCATCACTACTAGAGGGTTAGATCAAACAAGGGCGAAGATGAGAGCGTCTTCCCATCCAGTTCGCTGACCACCCAGATCCAAGCTGCTTTGAAGTCTGGCTCCAGAACGACAGCCCAGCAGCGACACTGACAGTAAACATTAGCCAAATAGGTCACAGCTTCGAGCCTTGTTAATGAGCACTGGTGGGTAAGCACACTGTAGAGCAGGCAGCAACGCACCACATCCTTCCGCATCCTCAGGGACACAGACGTACAAAACACGTGCACTCACAGAAGCGGTAACGCCACAAAACGCACACACAGCGGCTCCGTGTCAATCTCAGCAGGGGAGTCAAACCACAGCGATTTCCCATTAGACTGTGCTGCCCTCGTCTCTTTTCTAGTCAACTGGGCGCTGCAGAGAAGTGCGTTCTTTATCTAGGCATCGGGCCCTAGGCCCAGGCAGTCACTTCTTGGGAATATTTGATCTTTTTTTTTTTAATTCTAAGCACAGTGGCATTTTCTGACGATAGGTATTTGCTATTGGTATTTCAGGTGCCACCATCCTGACCAAAGCAGCGGGCCCAGGTATGATCTCACAGAAATGCCCTCGGGTTGACGTGGAACATAACCACCACGGCGAGGGCCCCGGAGCCTTGGCCTCACTCCCTGCCTCAGCCCCACTGCAACATGCAGCTGCTGGTTACTGCGCAGGTGCGTACAAAGCTGTGGACTGCCTCACATCAGCTTCTACAGGCTTCTAGGTCAGAAGGGCTCCCTGTGCTAAGCTTGCAGCACGACCTCCGGGACACTGGGTGACGGCTATAGACTGCGTAAGGCCCGATTTACAGCTGGGCCCGGTTCACAGCTCCTTCTGAAAATCCCTGGAGCGCCTGCGTTCTTGAGCGCTGGTACAGCGGCTCATCTCACTACCAAAGCATGTGAAGAGTGCAGAATGAAGGCTGGCTCAGTATCTGTGAACCTGTTAGAACACAGTAAGTGCTCAGTAAATGTTAGGCATAGCAGCTACTGTTATCAATGACTATTATTTTTTGTTCAAAGACATTAGTCCAAAAATCTTACAAGCCATCTGGTGGGTCCCAATCCTGATTCTCCAAGAAGTGCTCTATTTACAATTTTTCTGAAAATTTCTGCAAGCGATTCTATCAACTCGCACACACCCCGACCACCACAGCTACGTGGATTCCGAGACGTACTGAGAGTGGCAGTGAGCAGGAGTGGTGACTGACGCAAAGCCATGCAGCGTGAAGAGCACACAAACACAACACGTGGAGAAGGTGGGGGCCCTAGCACGGTGGGTGGCCCTGACACACACACAGAGGGTCAAAGGAGGTCAAAAAACCTGTAGCAACCTTTTCAGAGCATCAGGTGAGAAAGAGTAATAGTTTAGTAATGGTATTCCTCAGTGAGAACAGGTTCGCAGAAAAATCGAGAGCCACGCTTGGCGGTGCGAGCAGTGAAGGGCACAGTCTTCAGCACTGCATCGAGAGTGACAGCCAAACAGGACCAAGAGGAGAGAGTAAAAAGCCAAGATCTGTCATGTTAGTACACAGTTAGTGCTTTGTTAATCGCATCTGGCGGAGGGGGAGGGGGAGGGGAGCAGGCAAGGGGGAGGCCATATACACCCAAGTGAGCTCATAAAATCTAAGAGTTACTCCATCTGGGGCTCGGTCGTGGGTTACAAAATAAACTCTTCCAGGGAAAGTAACGAATACTCCATAGACAGACACTGTCACCTCCCATGGTGAATCAATGATTAGGTCAGGCGGAGAAAAACAGGACATTTTGCTCAGTGTACAAGCCCGGGTGTCACTGGGGTGGAGAACAGACTGATGGAAAGGAACGCAGAGTTCTCCATGTGCAAGGCTGGATGCTTCTCTGCCTACAGGTGGATTTTGTGGCACTGAGGGTGAGGCGCTTCCCTGGGGAGACCTGTGCCTGGTCCTGCTCAGAGCGAGATTCTCCCTCAGTGTGGGAGGCAAGGAGAGGCGCTGAGCAGCGGGGGCGTCACCTGGGGGCCCTCAGACCGCTGCAGGGCGGACACGGAGGTGCCAGTGGGCACGTGTGCACAGAACACACCTGGGCCCTGGACAGAGGCCAGCACTTGCACCAGCCCCTCAGAACTCACACCGCTGTACTCTGGGCGGGGAACTCTTCTCTGGCTTCCTTTATAGTATTTTATTTCCTTGGGTCTGAGCTGGTGAAGAAAACTGTGGTTTTGGCAGTCTGGGATCCTTATTTACAAGGCTGACTAAGCTATTAACAAGAAATGAGAAGTCAAAAGTGGCATTCAAGGAGTCTAAGGGTTTTTAAAACCTGGGACAACAGGGAAATGTGGACAGTGACTAGATATTTTATATCAAGGAATAGTTTAGGAGGTTTGGAATAATGGTACCGTGGGTATGTTTGCTTTATTAAAGCGTCCTTATCTCTTGAAGACACATACTGAGATATTTCCGCACGGAACGGTATGTCTTGGAATTGCTTCAGAATAATCTCAGAGGCGGGGCATGGGGAATAGGTAGAAGCAGGCAGGTAACAAGATTGGCCCTGAGTTGAAAATTGTTAGTGGGCGGTGGGTACACAAGATCTCATCATACATTCTCCATACTTTTTCATATTTAAAATACTTCTCACAATAAAAAGTTTAAGCATCTGGGCAGCCGATAAATCGTGTTCATATGCGACAGACGTGAAAGGAGCGTCACGTGCAGCCAGGGCCACGAGCCCCTGGCCCGAGTTCTCGTCCCGCTGGGAAGAGGGACAGCAGAAGCTACAGACTGGCTCCAGCCGAGAGCAATAGGCTGCAACTCGATCAGAGGAGAACCGGCTGGGACAGGCCCCGCCCCGCCCTGGGCCAGAAGCCCTCGGGCCTCGGGAGTGGAGTGCCAGCTCCTGGTTCCCACTGTCTTCAGTTACTCCGAGTCAAGAGGCTAGTTAAAGAGCGTGCTGGGGGAATCTGTGGCCTGTGGTTAGTGCCGACCCCGGACGGGTCTTGCCATAGTGGCTGTTAATCAGGCAGGTGGGCAGCAGTGGCCGCGAGGAATAACATGGAACGTGGTGACAAATGGAAGGCGATGGAGAACCGTTAGCAGAAGGGTCCCTGGTGAAATCTGAAGGGTCCCAGTGATACTGAGAAATAAGATTTTTCACAGACATGTTGGGCTTCTTTGACAGACAGTGTACAGGCGACTATAAATACACTTCAAACCCACTAGCCTGGGGTCTCTGCACAGTTCTGGATCTGATTAAAGTCAACGGAAGAACCGTAAACCCTGGACAAGCAGCAGCAAAATCTGCAAGTGGCCAGCCTGGGTGAGGCCAGCGGGGTCTCCATGGGCCACGAGGAGGAAACAGCTTTTACCTGTGATAATGTCTTCAATGGCACCATCTTTTCCTTCGTATACGTGTCTGTTATCTTTAACTTGACGCCTTCTTAATTCCGCAATTAATTCTTGCTGCTGCCTCTTGGATTTGTGAGAAGGAGACTGAGAAGAGAGAAGCGTGGCAGGGATTAGTGGGGCCAGCACCCACTGGAGGTTTGACAAAATCCAAAATGCGAGCATTATGTTACTAATAAGCAGCCTCCGCCCACATTGTGCCCGAACCGAAACACGCGGAAAGCTTCTGGGAAGAAAAACTCTCACTGAAGAACACACACGAGTCCAGCGGGAGCAGTGGGAAGGGCGGAGCCTATGCTGATACCCACTGACTCCTTAAACTTTGGTGCAGAGGATCCAGGTGAAGAACACTTCGACCTGCCAGACTTTATGATCGTGGCCTACGATGTTCCCCTCCAGGGAATGCCCCCCCTCCCCCAGCCATGGGCCAGCACCCACAGCGCCCTCACACAAGCAGGCCGACCACCCGCTGGGGCCTCCCGACCGTCAACCCCGCTGAGCTCCAGCTCCCAGATCTCTGTCAGCTTAGAGACGCCACGCAAACATGCCCTCAGCCTCGTTGCAGGTTTTGCTAAACGAAGTAATGAATGAGTAAATATCCATTTGTCAAGTTTCCGAGCCCTAAAAGGAAGTGGTGAGGATCCCGGGCAGGGCCTGGCACCCCTCACCTTCGGGTCCTGCTGCTCCAGCAGTGCTTCCTGCTCCAGGAGCTTCTCCATGAGGGCTTGCTCCTGCTTCTTCCTCAGCTCGTTCTCCTCTTCCGCTTGCTGGGGAAGGCGAAAGAAGCAAAAGGCATGTCAGTGGGAAGGAGATCCTAAGAAGTCATTCTGAGAGAATGCCCGGTGACAGGAATCAGGGTAAATGGAAGGAGCTTCAGGTCTGCACTTTGTCTAGGAGGCTGATTTGGGGTTTCACGCCCTTTCTCTATGACATCTCTGCAAAATGGAGTAGCTGAGATTTACCCCACCCAGAGTCCTTCCCTGCTGGGAGCTCCGTTCAGTGACTTTCGAGGGATTTTGTTTTACTTCCAGAATCTGTCACCTACAGCTTCTCTGACTCCTCAGAGTTTTGCCCATTGTTTGTCTCCTGTCTCCTTCAGGGGCCTCACCCAGTGACACTCAGAGGCTCTCTGCCCGCAGCTCACTCCTTCCCAAGAGAGGCAGAGTGAGAAGTCTGATCAATTTGCGACAAGAAATCAAACAGGCTCACCTCAACTGCCCTCCTCCTGAAGTCAGCCTCCCTAAAGAGACTTCTAACAGCTGGGGACTGCTGAAGTTGTCTGATTCAGGGCTGCAGAGTAAGCTCACAGATGCACACCGGCTACTCCAATCCAGCTTCATCAATAATAAAGATTACAGTTTGATCTCTCTCGCCTGTGTCTTAAGTTTCACTATGGATCGAAGCTGAGAAGTGAAGGAGGAATGCCATCCTAAAACCCCAGTATCCATGCACGGTGTCCCTGGGTCAGAGTCAGGCTGGCAGGTTATCTGTCACGTGACATCCAGGAAAGTAATGCATCCTGTAGCATCACTGCCTGACAGGTGCCCCCGGAGCCAGCGGACAGGACCACAGGAGAAGTGACGTGGCAGAGGCAGCCTGACCTGTGACACCCACAGATCCTCAAGGGCCGTGTCTCCTTTTCCTCTGCTCTACACATGTCCCTGCTGAAGCATCAGGCCTTGAGACCAGCCAGAGCCACTTCCCAGCTTGTATCATGCAATTTAAAAATAGCATATACTGCCCTGGCCGGTTTGGCTCAGCGGTTAGAGCATCGGCCTGCGGACGAGAGAGCCCCGGGTTCAGTTCCGCTAAGGGCATGTAACTCGGTTACAGTTTGTCCCCGGCCCCGGTTGGGGTCGTGTGGGTGGCAACCAGTCGATGTGTTTCTCTCACATCGATGTTTCTCTCTCTCTCTCTTCCTCCCTCTCTCCTTCCTGCTCTATCTGAAGATAAAATGCAAAAATGTCCTTGGGTGAGGATTAAATAATAATAATAATAATAATAATAATAATAATAAAAATAGCATATACTGCCTGGCAGGTGTGGCTCAGTGGTTGAGCGTCGACCCATGCACCAAGAGGTCGATTCCCGGTCAGGGCACATGCCCAGGTTGTGGGCCCAATCTCCAGTAGGGGGCATGCAGGAGATGGCCAGTCGATGTTCTCTCTCATCGATGTTTCTATCTCTCTCCCTTCCTCTCTCTCTAAAATCAATGAAGAAAAAATATTTAAAAAAGAATTAAAAATAAATAAATAAATAAAAATAGCATATATTTTCTCTTTAGACCTTAGACTTATAACTTTTCATGTGAAAAAGGTGTGGTCCCAGCACATAAGAGGAGCCGCCTAGAACCCTGGGCCATGCACCAGCACTGGCTGCTGGAGGGTCCAAAGCACTGGTCAGCAACTGGTGACCGGTGACCATCTCCTTGCTCCGGGCCCCGTGTCTTGCACAAGGACTTTGAGCTGTGTTTTCGTGCGTCCTCACTTCCAAGGACATTCTCCTTTTGCAAGCAGCTGGTGATATCACTGCTACCCAAAGCCTCGCCAAGAGACGGCTAAATACTGTGATATTTGCGTTTCAGTAAAAGGCCCACGGGTGGTTCTCCAACACCATCTGACTCCAGCTGTGCTGCAGAAGTGAGTGACCCACTATTTCCAACAGGACAGCCTCAGAAACGCAGCGACTGCGATGCGTCCCTCCTCCCCTTACAATCACCCTCCCGCCCCCCCCCCCCCCAACACTCCTGAGGCTGCAGGGAGCCGAGCCTGGCGAACATGGACTGCAGTGCCTCCTAACTGCACTGAAACCCCCTAACGCACTCCCTGTCACTCTTTCTCAAAGCACACATTCTTCTAACACATGCGTCTTTGGGTCACATGCTTTTTCAAGACCGTGTCAAAGAGGGCTTCCCATTTAAAGGGCAGGCCATTGTTGGTCCACATGAAGAAACAGAGAGCAGCCAAGCTTCCTAGTGCCATCCTTCAGCGCACTAGAGAAATGTTGGTCGGGACAGCCCGAACCTGGGCAGGACTAACACGGGCAGGCCACTCCTGACCTGGGCTACATCGCCATGCCACGGGCCAGGGCTCAGTCCTGTACGGTTCAGCGGGAGAGGCCTGGATTTTCTAAGCCCTTTAACATGCCTGGGATGGTGAACAGTCAGTGAGGAGCATCTCACTCGCCCCAGAAAGCAGCCAAGAGCTTGTGTTTCCAGGTGGAGCCCCGGACTGGTCACTCATACTGACTATCAGATCTGCTGACCCAAGAAACAGGAGAGGCCTCTGCAGAGCCGCTGAGACGAGCTGGCTGCGGAGGGCAGCCGCTGGAAAAGCAACGGCAAGGCAGGCTTGGAAGGACGCCACGCTCCCGTTTACCTTGTAGGCTTTCACAAACCGGACAAAGACAGGAAAGAAGACAGAGGGGGGTGTCGTCTTGGGGTTTTCTCCAAAATACTTCACCACATCATCAAAGGCGTCCTGTGAAAAAGCAAATACCCCTTGAATTCATCAGTTCCAGCATTTGGACGTGACGCCCTGGACGGAGCTGCAGCAGCAGCCGCGGCGACACGGCTCACACCCTCTGTGACACAGGACGGCCAGCCACCAACCCACCCCGCCATGTCCGCTTTCTGGGCTCCACGACATTCCTCTGCCCTTCCTTCTACGACGGCATGCAGTCCCTTCTGGCTGTTTTTAAAGTGTGTAGACTTGACCCCCAGTGCAGTGTAAGATTTCAGGGTCAAAGGCCTACAGAAACCCAACACACTGAGAACACTGCTCTGCTGAGCACAGGCCTGAGATGTGCTGGCTGAACTGAATAAGGACTCACATACAGGAAGCCTAGCAGTGGAAGGACTGGGGGGAGGGGGATCCTCTAGAGAAGGTAAAAACCCCAGATTAGAGAGGGCAATGAGCAGGACAGGGGCCCTTCCAGATACAATAGTCGAAAAGATCCCCCCCTCCCCATACTCATTAACTACATAGGAATTCTTCCCTCAGGAGACAGAGGGCAATTTTACCCCAGAGCCAGGGCCAGCACCCCAGGTGGCTTTAAGCACCAACCACTGCTTCGTGGTGCAGAGGGGCACAGATCCCAGACACCGACCTGTGCGATCTTGGCGTCGTCCTGCAGCTTCTTCAGCCTCCCCTCGTTGTTGAGGATGAACTCCTTCAGCAGCGTGTTGTGGTCGTGCATGGTGTACTCCCTCTTGGTCAAGTCCATGCCCCTCTGCAGCTCCTTGACATCCAGCAAGACATTCTCAAGGGAGACTGGAGTGGAGAAAGCAATGTTCCCATGAACCTCAACCGGGAACGTCCAAACCACTGGGTCTGGCTGGTAAGCCGTTCTCAGTGGACTCCTAGGGTTACTCAAGGGCCCCGATCTCATTTCCAGCTTTCGGTGCACACACCCTTTACCATAAATAACTTCCCAGCTGTCACTATCAGGCACTGCATTACATTCTCTACCTGCAATAATCCATTTGTACCCTTAGCCCATTTTACCAACGAGGAAAAGCAGCACAGAGAGGTTATGTGGCCTGCTCCAGGAGGTGGCAGGGATGGAGTTCTGGTAACAACTGTGGACTCCAAATCCTGGGCTTCTACACAAGTATTCCATGTCTCTTACAGGAGATGAGGGCCTATTGGTTGGCCTACAGAGGTTCCAAGATCTTAACACTTTGGACTCTTTGCATTTCCGTGGCTCTCCAGCAGGGGGCAGCATATTACCTGTTGAACTTTAGTTGTATTGACCACTTGGACCCAAGGCAGCCTTGGACAGCTTCTTTTTGTTAAACAACCGTTCCCTGCTTCAGCAGGGTTTATTAGCACGGACCTGTCCAAGCACAGTGTGGCCACTCCCCGGGGCAGGTAGGCTCCTGCAGGAGGTCCCGCCGGCTCTGGCCCCCACTGCCTGGCTCACTGCACATGCATGGGTCACAGAACAGGCAGTGCGCTTGCTTTCCCCTCTCTACACTCATACTGTCTCAGTCATCTTTGACGCCTCAATGCTTAGGACAGTGCCACGTGCACAGCTGGCCATCGAAAGGTTCCCCGGATACACGAAGGAGTGCGTGAATGAGTGAGAGAAGGTATACGGGATCCGGGTCAGCTCACAGGGGCACCCGAAAGCAAACACAGAGAACAATTCGGACGGAGTTCCTCAACCTCCCCATTTTCCACCACTGATTATTTTTTTCAAATG
This sequence comes from Tadarida brasiliensis, assembly GCA_030848825.1. Classification (NCBI taxonomy): domain Eukaryota; kingdom Metazoa; phylum Chordata; class Mammalia; order Chiroptera; family Molossidae; genus Tadarida; species Tadarida brasiliensis. The sequence goes on along the minus strand of CM061265.1, from coordinate 37,936,191 downwards.
ACACTTTCGGGGACTCTCATTTGGGCCAAAAATATGTGCTAATTAGTAAGATAGAAAAATTTTAACTTTAAAAAAAATTACAATTGTGATGCTAAAGACCTTTAATTTAAGCAAAGGGAAATTTGAAAGGAGGAAAATCACTCCGCCAAAACAGAAACGCTGGTAACAGCCTGTGTGACCCCTCAGCATACCCGTCGCAGCCTGTACTAGTCCTTCACTGGCACAGTGTCATTCCCCCTGCCTCTCCGTCTCCACTACGGTCCTGTACTAGTCCTTCACTGGCACGGTGTCATTTCCCCCTGCCTCTCCGTCTCCACTACGGTCCTGTACTAGTCCTTCACTGGCACAGTGTCATTCCCCTGCCTCTCCTTCTCCACTACGGTCCTGTACTAGTCCTTCACTGCCACAGTGTCATTCCCCCTGCCTCTCCGTCTCCACTACGGTCCTGTACTAGTCCTTCACTGGCACAGTGTCATTCCCCCTGCCTCTCTGTCTCCACTACGGTCCTGTACTAGTCCTTCACTGGCACAGTGTCATTCCCCTGCCTCTCCGTCTCCACTACGGTCCTGTACTAGTCCTTCACTGTCACAGATCATTCCCCCTGCCTCTCCATCTCCACTACGGTCCTGTACTAGTCCTTCACTGCCACAGTGTCATTCCCCCTGCCTCTCCGTCTCCACTACGGTCCTGTACTAGTCCTTCACTGTCACAGTATCATTCCCCCTGCCTCTCCGTCTCCACTACGGTCCTGTACTAGTCCTTCACTGGCACAGTGTCATTCCCCTGCCTCTCCGTCTCCACTACGGTCCTGTACTAGTCCTTCACTGCCACAGATCATTCCCCCTGCCTCTCCATCTCCACTATGGTCCCAGCAGCTCCATCCCGGTAACAGTGCATCACCCCACTCATTCATTCCCTTTTCATCTGCTCATTCATTCATTCTCATGATCAATTTGCCAGGGACAAAGGGAATTACAAAGATAAACAACACTTAAACCCATACATAGGAAGAACATTTTGATGGCTGCCAGATTGGGTGGGTGGGTGGTGGTGGGGAGATAGGTAATAAAAGTGAAAGGGATTAAAAAGTACAAATTAGCAGTTATAAAAATAGTCGTGGGGATGTAAACTAGAGCATGGGAAATATAGTCAATAATACTGTAATATCTGTGTAAGGCATTAGATGGGTACCAGACTTATCAGGGTGATCTTTCTAAGGAATATAAAGGTCTAATCACTCTGATGTACACCTGAAACTAATATAATATTGTCAACTATAATTGAAAAATAGATTTTAAAAACAAATAAAACTTGATTATGCTGTAAGCACACAGGTTGCAATGAACATGCAACTGCTATAATAACCTCAAAGATTCAATTCCAGAGGGCTGGGGTAGGCCTCAAGACTACGAATTTGTAATAAACACCTTGTTCCAAGATGATAATTTGGGAATCACAACCTGTAACTAACTCTGAGGTCAATTTCTAACCTAAAATTATTTTTCGAGGACATGGTACCTTGGACGATACGCTATCTGAGATGACAACCGAGGTTCTAGTTCTGTTTCTATTGCTTGTGGCCCATGTGATGTTGAGCAAGACCTTTAACCCCTAAAAAAGTCAGGTTTCTCATTTGCAACATGGGGCGGGTACAGCCACCTATCTCAGAATCACTGATGATTTAAATGAGAAAATGCACAACTGTCATAACAAAGCAACAGCTAAGAAGTCCTGATTATTTAGTTTTCAGGCTAAAGGCGAAATGTTTAGAACAGCCACACCTGAGCACGTGATGTCGCAAAAGCAAAGTGTGTGCTGGGGGGTGATTCTCAGATTCTCATTCTCTTATTTCAAATGACAGCAGTAGAATAAAGAGGAGGGGGATGGAAGAGGGAAGGTACACGAGGCCAGAGACCTCGATCTTTACAGAGAGGACATTGAGAGAGGTCACCTTCATGTCCAAGTTCATTACTGCTCCCGGGAATGGGCCACACCACAGCCCATGTGGTCCAGCTGAGAGCTGGATGTTTTAGCCAGGCCTCTTGAAAGAGGTTCTGAAGAGTGTTTGCGTAAGCAGGGAATGGTTCCCCCACGTCGAGGTATTCAATACCCACGAGGAACATTAACGGCTAAAGTCAAGTACCTGCAGCGGCCTTCTCCACATAATGAAGCTCATTGTAAAATAGGGACACTTGGTGATATTTTTCTTTTACAACATTCGATATATAGTGCAACAGTGTTTGCTTTCGGTCTGTTGACTTTGTATCTAAAAGCTGAAAACAAAAGGGAATAAGGGTTAGAGCAAAAGGTGGCGGGAGAGTGACCCATGAGATGAAGTTCTCCCAGAGTCAATGACCGAGTACAGGTGCCCCAAATGGACAAAAAACACTCCCCTGGGAGATTCAAGACTGAATTTGTTCCTTGATGAACCAGCCCATTGATTTTCAAATGACTAGAGGACTTCCTGTCCAGGGGATATGCTCAACGTTAGGGATGACTCTGGCACCTAGAACTGTTCCCACACCTGCACTTACAGGAACTCCCCCCACCCCACATCTGCTACACCACCTCTCCTGACTCCAGTCTTAGTGCTCTCCAGAAGGCAGGCCCAGGATTGGAGTGCGTGTGGGGCTGGCAGGTGTGCACAGGTACTCCCACACGGCAGGGCTCCCACGCTGCACTCTTCTCACTTAGCTCAGCCCTTCTCTTAGTCCCCAGCCTCTCCTGACCCGAATCAGGCATGCCTAACAGATGATAACCTTCTGGACACTCCCTACCAGTGACTAAATGGACACTCCCTACCAGGCTGGGGACTCAACCTACTGCCCTACCTTCTCACCTGGAAGTCACATTAGCCTGCACAGCCTGGGGGAGAGGGTGCCGTGCACGATTCTCTAGTCCTATTTATATAAGTCAGGTGACTGAAAACCAGAGCACCCTTTACATCCAGGAAAAAAAACAAAATTTTTTAGAAAAGTATAAAGAAGCAGTTCGAAAACTATTCCCTAATTGTATCCATCCTCTGTAAATATCTCAACATACTTCTATTCAGTGTTTTCCTACCTACTTCACTTAGCTGATATGTATCCATGCATTCCATTTATACCCTTTCTTTTCTCAACACAAAATTATCCATTTCCTTGAAAATTCTTCATGAGTACTCTAACAGCTGAAGAATAGTTCACTGTATTAACTACTGTTATAGCATATTTAATCATTTCCCCAAATCTTGGCTCTTTACATTGTTGCTAATTATTTGCAATGATAAATAAAATACAGTATCCAGCATTCAGACTCCTGAGGACAGATTCCTAGAAATGGAAATACTAGGGCAAAGGGTATGAGTATTTTTCAGGATCCAAGTGCTTGCTGCCAAATGGCGTTCCAGGAAATGTGTACCGACTGGTCCTCCCACTGGCAGAGAATCTTCACCGAAAATCCCAGCCCACTTCTAAGCGCAGACGCTCCCCGCCCCGGGACCTAATCTCTGCCAGCTGTTGTGTGCCTCACAGAGCACTAGCACTTCTTTCGTCTGCTCACCAGATCTAAACTCTGAAGTTTAAATCCATAAACCGCTCCTCGTTTACTGCTGTTCATATAGTTCCCAAGGGCCAAGATGATCTGCAAAAAAAAGAAAAAAAGAGAGAAGCCCATCAGCACAGCTTCCAGGCAGAGGATGCGGCTGGCTGGCCCGCCCTCCCACCCGCGCACACAAGGAAACGTCACTTGCCTCCAGAATTTTCTTGAGTTTTTGAGACGACTTTATAGAGACAGATGCTGCTATAATGGAGTGCAGTTGCTAGATTCCAGTCAAAGGGAGAAAAAGGAAGGGGAGAAAAAAAAGATGTTAAACATGGGAAACTCTCATTGGAAACTAAAAATGAGCAGAAGAAAACAGGTGTGCATTTAGACCCTAAAGCCTGGATGCTGAGATCCTGTTGTTCCTAAACATAAATTGAAGTGGCCTGCTAGGTCTTGGAATGCACATCACCACACGCAAGCTCTTTTCTCGGAGTATTTGAAACAAGAAGTAACGTCAGAGTTTGCTTATCACAAAACCTATAACCATGAGACTCAGTATCACCGTCTTCTAGCGGATCCTGCTCCCTGCCCTCCGCCTCCAGCCACGTAACACAGTTTATACTTTTAAATCAGTGGCGCTGCCCAAGAATAAAAACAAAACAGCAAAGGAATAGAATCACCCTCCAGAAGCTCTCAGGACATGTTCTGAACAGACGTGCTACTATAACAAGTTATTAACAAAAGTTTATTTAGAACTAGAACTGGGAAAGAACTTTTCATGATATTTATGTTTATGAGATTCATAAATCTCTAGCAGATTAACACAAAGGAACAAGAGGTTGGCTGTTCTTTCTACAGCACCACAGTGCACTGTATCAAACGTCCAAGGAGGAAGATGCCTGTGATAAATTTGGTGTTTCCAATGAAAGCTGATCAACCTTTTCACAAAAGATCCGGGACTGTTCTTAGAAATGAAAGTCACATTTCCAGCCTTGCCTACCCAGCCAGAGAACTGGTATCTTCAGGAGGGGACTACGTTTGACAAAATGGTTTGTCCTTGTCCTCGGATTGGCGTGGACTTTAGAATCCAGAGGACACGTGTAGACACAGGAGATGGCATTCCCTAGGGAGAACGGCAACATGGAAAATGGAAAGTCGCCATTTTCGAATTTACTTGGCATACACAATGTGAAAAAGATGGCTGGAATAAAAATGGAATCTAGAAAGTTCTGGGAAGGAGTCTTGAGGGCCCAGGACACTAAGGACAATTCTGAGAGAGACTTAAACAAACACAAAAGATCCTGCATCTCTTTGGACCCCCTCCCCTGCCAGAGCTGGTCCACTCACAGGGGTGAGCATCTGAATGCTTTCGGCGAAGTTCCCAATGAAGGCCATGATGGTCATCTTCTGCACCAGCCTCTCGATCTTGCTGAACTGCATCATGAACCGGTCTTCATCCGACAGGAGCTCCAGCGGCTTCCTCTCCCGCTCATAGAGCCGAAGCACTTTCACCTCGTTCTCAGTTGGCAGGAACCTCATCAAACATTCCACAAAGTCCACAGGCAGTGTCTTCAAGTCAAATCTGAAGGCAGATGTGGACATGTCCGTGTTAGAGAGAACACCTCCTACCCTTTTGAGCACACCTCCACCTGGTGCAGCTCACGGGCCACCAAGTCTGTGCTTCCTAGCTGGACTGTGGAGACGCCCCTTGGTGCTGGCTCCTAGCGGAGCACCACGCACCTTCCCTGGTCCGTCCTGCAAACCTGGACCTTATCACAATCACCACACTCAGTGTGTAAGCTATTAGTATAGCTCTAAGCCTCTAGAAATCGACAGTAAATGACAGCAGGAAGAGGCAGAGGAAGGCAGAAGCATCGATGGAAGTCATGGATTTTAGGCATGTTAAGTACTCTAATTGGGAGATTAACATTATACACACGATTACAGAATATCTGGTGAACTCCGTAAAATATTTCAATGACACCAACAGTCCGGTATGTATTTTCTTCTTTAGAAAACAAATGCACCCAAATGCCTGTGCCATATGGATATTTTGGCTTAAATGTACACATTCCTGGAAGGAATACCAGGTCTTTGTGGATGTATGCTCAGTTTGAACAAAGTATCTGCTACAACCTCTATTTTATTCTCTGGACAATCCTTGTTCAGCAAAATAATATATTTAATCATCATGACAAACAAGGCATATAAAAATTAAAAACCGAAATGCCTATTAGGCTTCAGCCTCAGAAACCAGAACAGACTGTAGGATGTACTGGACTATTAGATTATGATCCGGCTGAGGACATCAAATTGGAACAAATGATTTCTCAGGGCCATTTGCAGCTGTAGGAATCCCAGATCAAAATGTATGAAATGCCAATTTACAATGACTTAGTTCCTAAAACATCTAATAAACAGCCTTATCATATTTGAAAGTCATCATGACCATAAGAAAAGTAGAAAGATTCTTCTAATACAAAAATAAATAAAACCAAGGCCTTCTCTGCTGTTCAAGGATTTAAAAACAACAACAACAAAAAACCACTGAACTTTGTTTAAAATGTCCTGAAAGCTCTAAAAGCAACAGCAATCACTTTCCTATTGTTATAAATTAAAATAAGCATCTGGTGCTGAATTGTATCATTCCACAGATGCCATCCAATTCATATTCGACAAATCTGAATAAAATGCAGATACTCCAGAGAAAACTGCCATTTTCTCCCTTTCTTAGCATCTGCAATACTCCAATCCACTTTCCTTTTATGTAAACTTTGCAGTAGACCCGCATAAGAGAGCAGACCAAGATAACAAATGTCACGATCCCACTGCTATTCTTCCACAACGATTACAATTACTCATTGTAACAGAGCACTCCCGAGGGTAATTTCTGGTCCACCTCTTTCGAGTTAACATTTTATTAAACGCTACAGTTGCATGTATGTAACAAAGGGACTCTCTGGTGTGTGGATAGCAAGAATTGCTCCACCTATTATCTTAGATCTTGCCTCACTCTTGAAATATGTCTATCATCTACCAATTCATAACTTTCTTGTTTTCATCCTAGATTTACTGAAATCTAGTTTTCCAGAATGCCCTGAACTTACACATGAATAGCTTTACAGATCTCATCGGCGGTCTTTCCAGCTTTCCTTAAAGTTATGGCAAGGTTTTTGGCCCTGTTTGCTTCTAATAACGTCACTTTGTTGGATCCCTTCTGGGTTATCTTCTGTTTGCTTGAAGAAAGATCGATGGCAGGACCTTGGGCTTTCGTCTTAAATATTTCCTCAAATTCATCCACATTTAAATCCTGGGGCAGAGAGGACAAATGGATTATACTTAAAAATTAAGTTAGGAAGCCACCACTTAGACAGTTTCTTCTGTGTCGAAAAACTTCCTTTTTCTACTTAATGACTGCTTTGGCCACCACCTGCCCTACTTTCCAGCCAATTCGAATGCCTCTCAATAACTAGATTGCAGGGATGGCAACCACAGACTAACACTATCCATCAACCCAGCTAGTGAGTGTGATTATGAATGAAGTCCTCATTCCCTTATAATTTAATAAAGCTTTATGCCCTTTTGTAAGTTAAGGGCAGATACTGTGTCAAATACGTGTGTGTGTGTGTGTGTGTGTGTGTGTGTGTGTGTATTTGGCGTACACTGAAGATGCTCAAAACTATTTCATTTAACATAACTTTTTAAACATAGTTTTAGAAGCACCTTACAAAATAGTTTCCAATTTTACTCTGATTATTATGTATCTTTTTTTTTTCTTTCCAGAAAAGCACTTAAGACACCAGCACTTTATTCCCTGAAATGCCGAGGTTACCAGCACACCCGTCTTGGCTTTGCTGCCCAGAGGGCCCCACGTGTCTAACCAGTAAGAAAGATACCTCCAGAATTCGCTCGTCATCAATCTCATTGAAGACTGTGCCATTGATCTGATTTGGCTTCAGGGCAACCCAGTTAAAAACTGGCATTCTGAATTTCGTCTTGATTGGCTTCTTAATTTTCACAGCTACAGAGGTCAGAGAGAATGAAATTAAGATTCCGCCAAGACCCCATGACTCTCAAGAATAATCCGACAGCCCTTGCAGATGGCCCGTTAACACTGGAGGAAGGCTGGTGAGAGGCGCCCGCGTGTTTTAAAACATCACACAGGGCTCTGGCCAGAGTAGTTTGAGGTCATCACTTGGTTGATTGACAAAGCATTGTGTTCAGGTTATCTCAGAGCCAGGGGCCAATTATTTCTTTAATGTGGGCAACTGGTTTGCTGTATTACGGTCACAATGTTTGGACAGTGGTTAGGGCAAATAAACTGTTGGGGAGCAAAAATTAATCTTAATGTTATTAGACAGCAGAGAGGGTAGATACTCTGTGTGACTCAGTTTGATACTGGTGAGCACGCCTCTAATTTTGACATCCTAAATTCTTGGTTCTAGAATATAATACATCTCCAAACGGATCTTCAAAGATGGTCAGAGACCGCAGGTAGTGGCTCTCAGCCCCCAGGAATGTAACATCAAGAATGCTGACTTTCAGCCAGAGCAATACATCCCTGTGGATGATTTCAAAAATGGGGGTTATATTGGCTGCTGAGTTAGTTCAAACAGACTAAGGGCCATGAATGCCCCAAAATAGAAAATGTTTAAGAAAATCAGAATTTTTGAGAATGGCCATAGTCCCTTCCAACTCTTGAAGAACAAGGTCTCCCCAGGGGTCAGCTAGGCATGACCTGAAGGCATGGATGAATTCACTAAAAATACTGAAAACCTCTTAATGGGGGGGGGGGGGCTCTGTCTTTGAGGGGTCAAGGGGGCAGTGCCAAATCCTCTTACTTTGGGGAAATGAACTAAAAAGGGCAATCCATTAAAAATTCCGTTAATTATACATCATAAAGAAGTCTTCCCAAACCGTTTAAAGTTATAATAGTCACCTTCTTCAGTCTGTCCTGGGACACCCACCACGCTATTTGGGAGCTTTGCTATTTGCCATCGTTAGCCAGGGAAGGGGGGGGGGATGCAAAACACACCGGGGCTGGTACCTGGCTGCCTGCCTCAGTGGGAGGCCACTGCAAAGGGGAGGCAGGCAGCGCCTCTCGTTCCTCCAGAGTTACAGATGCCACTACAGATGCCACACAGTAAGCAGCGGGAATGTCATCTGACAGATGGACACAAAGGCATGCAAGGAACACGGAAACACAGCTTTGCCAACCAGGCCTTTCCATTCCCAAATGCAATACCTCGGTCCCTACCACCCAAGGGTGTCAGATCCCTCGCCACACTTCATTTTTGCCTACGCTGCCCAGGAAAACCCATGTCCTCTGTGGGACCCAGGAACAGACCTTCCTCTGGGCTGGGGCTTCAGCGATGTCGAGGGGGAAGGACGGGAGCAGGGGAAGGGGCTGTGCAGGGATCTCTTCCCGTCTTGGCTGAGAGGCCAGGACTGCAGGCCTCAGGACACTCACTCCAAGCCAGTCCATCTGCAGCTACCGTATTTTTTAACTCTGGAGCAGTTAGGAAGGGGCCTGAGATCAGAACACTGGCAAAAAGTTCTCTTCGGGCAGTCTGTCCTGACTTTGGGGGTGGGGGCGGGGAGGTCAGAGGAGGAGCGTGACGGTGACCATGACATACGGCGTCAGGCTAAGGGAAGTGGCTCTGCGTGGGTGGGTGGGTGTTCCACGGAGAGAGCCGGACCCGGGGGAGGGAAACGGAGAGGCAGCACTTCCTCCTCAGTGGGGCTTCCTTCCCCCTCAGAATACATCCCCAATCCTTCTGAGCTGAGGCCTCAGACCCAACTGTGAAAAGTAAACTGAAGGGAAAACACCCCTTTCCTCGGGGAGAAAGGAATGTGGCACGGGACCCAGGGTGTCTGCTCAAAGGGCCATGGGCTCTTCTACAGGCTCAGCGGAAAAGTGTGGGCAAAGCTGGGACGACCGTCCGCCAACACGGACACTCCCGCAGACAAGTCAATGCGATGGTCAGCGTGAGGGGTGATGTCAGGGCACAGAGTGACCAACGAGCACATGGCAAACACTCAGCACACCCCGGGAGGAGCCACCTACAGAAAAGCTTGATGGGCCCATCTTTGGAGGAAGCAGGAAGAACAGAGAAAACACAAAGCACATTAGAGTCGGTTAGAGTGGAGCAGCTCTGCAGGTGACACTCTTCGCACGGAATCTCGCGCTTCCAGGACACATTCCACGAGGCAGCACAGGGCCAAAAATCCATTTCCCTTCGGGCCTTGAAGACTCATTTATTTTGTTTCAAAAAAATAATCCTTTTCACCCTGGCCGGTTTTGCTCAGTGGTTAGAACATTGGCCCATGGACCAAAGGGTCACAGGTTCGATTCCCGGTCAAGGGCATGTACCTGATGCAGGTTCCATCCCCGGCCTGGTAGGGGTTGTGTGGGAGACAACCAATCAATGTGTCTCTCTCACATCTATGTTTCCTCTCTCTCTCTTCCTCCCTCCCTTCCACTCTATTGAAAAATCAGTGGAAAAATATCCTCGGGTGAGGATTAACAAATAAATAAATAAATCATCCTTTTTAGAAGAGGGAAAACATGATTGCATCACAGTGGTTGCAAACAGCCATATTCAGCTGTACTGCGTCCCTGAAGAAATGGACAGTTTTTAAATGAAAAAGTATCAGCCCGAGTCCACATTCTCATTGAGAAGGCCCCTTAAAGCACACTGTGCCGTGGAGACAGCAATGGGGCAGCCTGCCCAGGTCTGCCACAGACGACCTCACTGGGAAACGGTGCCAGGCCGGTCAATCACAGATTTGAGGAAGTAAGCCTTACGCTTCAAATGCACATTTCACACCACTAATATTTCCTCTATAAAATGCAAGGAAAACTTGACTAAATAGACTTAGGGGACCTCCTCCTGGTCCCCGTCTCGGCCACCAGGAACACACTTGCTCATTGCCTGCTGAAGGGACAAACAACCCTCTGCCTGCAGATCCAGGGACCTAGTGATGTCACAGGTTCCTGGCCTCCCAGAAGCCCTTGGCATATCATCTCAGCTCTGTCTCTGGCTCTGCTGGGACATCCTGATTCTGTCTGGCATCTCGGTTCGAGAGAGAGACAGCTACTGAACACACTGGCAAAACATCTCCAACATGGGCTGAGCCACTGAGCGTTAACAGCCAAATGAAGGAGTAATGAAAAGAGATTAAAGGCCTTGCGGAAACTGCCTGGTCTCAAGCTACCAAATACTCATAAGGTCCCTCTAATCCAGTGGTTCTCAGCCTTCCTAATGCCGCGAGCCTTTAATACAGTTCCTCATGTTGTGGTGACCCCCAACCATAACATTATTTTCGTTGCTACTTCATAACTGCAATTTTGCTACTGTTATGTCTTAGGCGACCCCTGTGAAAGGGTCGTTCGACCCCCAAAGGGGTCGCGACCCACAGGTTGAGAACCGCTGTACCTTACATCTAGTAAAACAGAACATCCTGTGATCGTTCAAAGGACACCAACAGCACCACAGAGGAGTTTTCTTCAGTCCCACACACAGTCCTCTAACTTGCATAGGGCACAAAGGGACAACTCCCAATGGTACCAGCTCCAAAGGGGGCAGAGGGGTCTGCTGACCAGGTCCACACCATAAAACTGAGAGAGGCAACGGGGCCAACACACATTTTAAATTAAGTAGGCAAAAAAGTTAACCAGAGAGGACGAGACCCATCCAGAAGGGACCTGTCCCCACACATCTCAACCGGTGGCTCTTTCCAGGTGCTGAGCCCGGTCAGAGCTCAGGTGAGGGCAAGTGGAGGTGGCGTCACACCTCGGGCTTTGCCAGGGAGCAAGGAAGCGGGGCCGAAGGACGGACGCCACCTCAGACACTTCAGGTGCGCGCTTGGGGGCAGCCCGAATCCGTGCGCCCAGGTGCACATGACAACCACAGGTTTTCCCACTGAAAACAGCCTGTTGGTGGCACAGATTCCTGGGGCTGGTTAAGAGGTTTTTTTGTTTGTTTACATTCCAAAAGCCAACAGTTCCACGGTGACACACTTTAAATGTTGGTCCTTCGGAAGCAATAAAAGTTCTAGAAGAAAGCGGTAGACGGGGAAGACCTTGGAGGGTTAAAGTCAGTCTCCGGTCCACTGTGAACATTGCTTTGAACAGGCACCGTGCTTGTTACCTGCACAGTTTCAAAGAAGGTGGGGTGGACGTGAGCACCACAGGTCTGCTGGGGTGGCTCTGTCCCTACAGACCGGCCGGCAGAGCTGTGACGGGGCACGCGGAGGGGTGGGGACTGGGGATCTCTTACAGCCAAGACAGTCTGTTAGGCTTTGGGCAAAAGGCTCTGAGAACGACTGCAGCCTTGGAAATGGAGACTATTAGATCGGTGGCTCTTCGGCAGAAACAGAGGCCTCGCCGAGGGACTGACGTGGATGAGGAAGGAGAATCACCTGATGGCACAGGGGCGGCAGGGCAAAGCTCAGAGCTATTCCCAATGCCAGGAAAACGCGCCATGGCTGGGAAAGTGGCTTGTAGTGTTTCAGGGAAGTGTAAACATTCATTCCCGTGAGTCAAAAATAAGAACTTATATTTCAAGGCGTTGGAGCAATTGCATTCCTCTCGACCCCCCCCCCCCCCCCCCCCCGTGTTACTCCTGGTGGGGCAGGTGGGGCAGGGGCGCTGCACTGTGTCCCTGGTGAGCAGGAAGACCACACACCCTTGGAAGCCTTTCAAGGCATGGAGATACTGCTGTTGGCAACATTTCGTCTTGAAGCGTAATGGTACTGCAGTGAATTCAGATGCCCTCTGATGCTCAGAAGAAATGCCTGGAAGCTGACATCTGGCAATTTCCTGAAAAGGCACTATCCCCTTTTTTAGGTGACATTGCAAATACCTTCGAGATAAAGAGCCGTGAGCACCAGAAGCATTCTGTGTCAGAGCTTCGACCACGACAGATGCCCAGACCAGTTTGCTGAACCTGTGGAGATGCACAGATCCCCGAGAAGGTGGCCTGTGTCACTCCCTGGTCTGGAAGGTACTAAGACAGTGTGGGGTCAGAACTTCCCGCTAGGGAGAGGGTGACACACGTACTCACAGAAAAATGCCTCCTGTGCATGACAATTTCCCCTGCACTGTAGCAGGAATGTTCTTATATCAAGGGGGTATGTAATGTCAAGAGACTTGGACTTTGAAAGAATGGTTTTAACCCTCCGGAGGTAAAACAAATGAGTATTTCTTACACAAGTGCCTGGGTCTTGATTCTATGCTCTTACCTGCTAATCCTGAGTTGAAAACCACTGTGGGTGAAGATGTCCCAGGCAGCGGGGGTGCAGAAGGAGGAAGGGGTGGCGGTAAAGGAGGAGCTGGCACAGTCTCGGCTGCAGGACCAGGTAGAGGTGGGGGAGGGGGAGGCGGGGGAGGGGGAGGCGGGGGAGGAGGGGGCGGCATAGGTGGTGTTACTGGACCATTTTGCACTAGCAAAAGAAAAGAAACAAATTGACTTTGAAAATACGAGAATGGTTTTTCCTGCAACAGGTCACGTGCACACCAAGTATCAGAAAACAAACACTGGAAAGGACAAAGGATTTTTTCAGACTATAAAATTTCCTCATTGACTAGTGGGGACTATCCTGGAACATACATAAAGCGAAGATTTATAGCCTTAATCTCAAAATGTAAAAAGTTCTTAAAATCAATAAGTAAAAGAACGTGCCCACAAAAGCAGACCAAGGGCATAAATGAGCAGTGGGTAAAAAAAAAAAAGAAAAATACAAATATCCCAATGCCCCCTCATTCTCCAGCCAAGGCTTCTTACCTGCTTCAAGTGCATCGGACAAGGGAGGTAGTGGTGGGGGAGGAGGGGGCAGGGGTCCTGAGGAGGTGGCCCCCGTTCCTGGTCCCACAAAGCTTCCCGCTGCCGCCTCGGAGCCCCCAGACAATGAGCCAGACGCCACGACGGGCAGTATGGCGATGTCCCCATCCCCTTTCTTCTGAATTTTAATGGTCCCTTGTTTCTCCAGTTCATGAATCTTTTTTTCCAGGGTAGACTGTCTTTGAATGGCTTCTTCTTTTTCTTTGACCATTTTCCTTAACGTGTGAACTTGGGTATTTGCATCTTTGTAGATTTCCTGCAAAAGAGTCCATGGTCAAGAGTTTGTCTTCGCGGGACATGCATGCCTCTAACCATCAGATTCGCAAACTGAGGACAAAGAAAATAACCAAGAGAGGAAAGAAAAAATAGAAAAAGGATACTCATATAGAGGAATTCTGTGGAACTCAGACTTAGCCTATAAAGCCCCACTCATTATCATCTGCTCACTGGTAACGCATGCAATATATGTTCGCAATTTGTATTGTTAATGTGGTTCTTTCCATTAATAAAGGCAGCTAACTTGGTTTTCCCTGCAGGTGGAGAGAAACAGAGCAGAGAGGACCCAGAAATAATTTTACAGCTGACTCTGGGATGGCCAGAGGGTATTTCGACCATGCAGCGTGTTTTCCTTTCACTTATTTTCAAATTCTTTTTAACTCCTGGATACGTATCCGCTAACAGCAGACAAAGGGGCCCCACATCAGACTTGGAGAGAAGTCAGAGTAGGATTAAAAATCTGCAAAGCATGGAATAATCTCCCGATGAGTAACCAGGGGCGGACTGTTCCTGACTGGCTCTCTCTGGCCTTCACAATGCCCCCTTGACCACGCTCGGGACAGCGACCGCTGCAACATTCTCCCTTCCATAATGCAGCGAACAGAACAGGTCAATGCTTCTCTCCACTAATTACTTATTTCGTCTAGGTTTTTAGCAGGAAACAAAAGAAGTTACAATTTCAATGCCAAGGCCGTCCGGTTCCTTTTCTAAGGGGCCCACAGAGGACCCAGTGAGAGGGCTTGAGGGAGCTTACTTGCTGGGCCTTATACATGGGTTCTCTCACCACAAACCTCCAGCAGGCAGGGAAACCTTCTTCACACCCTGTCTATTATTAATAATCTGAGAGTCTGAACTTGAATTGAGTCCACATGCTACAACTCTCTCGATGGCGTGCCAGAGAATAAATTTCCTAGAGTTAACTAGAGGACGTGTCAGAATATCAAGCCACACACACAGACATGATAACCATCGCATAAAATGTGCCATTTCGTTAATGGGGGTGTAAAGGCAAGCCATTTGCCTGAAAGCCCTCCAGGCCTTTCAGTGGTTTTATGTTCTCTCCAATTCCAGACACACGGATGGGGCCGCATAAATACCTGACACAAGGTAAAACAACGCGAACGCCAAATAAAATAGCTGCGATGATCTGATCACAACATGGACTGGTTTTGCTTTGCCTTTTTTCTTTTTTGGTGAATGCCATTAGGTCTCGCCTGTGTGGTGATTTCACCATTCCCATGGCAACCACCAAATCTGGTTTCGAGTAGAAGCAAAGCAAAGTAACAAAGAAATCCAAGTCCTGTTAAAAATAAGTAAGTGGCATGAATTAAATCCATGCTGTGTTTTTATTTCCAACCAAATGAGTGATCCACATAATCCTCTCCGACTTGTCCAGATGGGGAAACACTGCTGCTCCCCAAACCTGGGATAAGAACACACTGAACCTCGAGCGTCTGATTGCACACACATGTGCATGGAGACCATACTGTCTACTTTTCTCTGGAGGATCACTTCTGAAAAAGTTCCAATAAAGACGCCGCATCAAGGCACCCCTCTGACAGGCAAGCTCAGCTGGACCACAGCGGGGTGCGCTCCCCACGCTGCCCTTGCCACACTCACTCGAACCACGTCCAGCTCCTTGTTCCTCTGCATGAGCTGCTTCTCCAGTTCCACGATCTTGGACATGGCTTCATTCTCCGTGTCTTGCAGTTTTTCAGACAGCTGTAAAGGTTTCAAAGGGAAGCTGTGTCACAACACAGGACCACCCCGATCAGCTCCTCGGTTCTCGGCAAGTGTAGCTCAAAGACCAAAAGGGGCCTATCAGAGTCCTGCGGGTGTTCCACCAGTTGTTCTCTGGAAATGTTAGTATTTATGATATGGTTCTGAAAACATATTTGGTTTTAAAGGGAATTAATTTAATGTCACCCTTAATAAAACCCATATGGCAGTTCCTTAGTGTTTCTGCAAGTACGGTGTCTCTGTCTGTTTCTACAGGGGCTGGAGGACAACAGGTGAGGGAGGAGGGAAGCCCACCTTTCCTTCCCTCAGAAGCGCCATTAGGCAAACGTTTTGGAAAACTGTGCATTCAGAAAACGTGGATCTGTTATTCTAGGTGACCAGCTGAAAAAATACTACTGCTCGTTTTGACCCAAACTACCCCAATAATAAAAGTCATTTTGGAGGGCCAGTTCAAACAAACAGGTGGCCTGCTACAAAAGCGGGTTACAGAAGTTTGGCCACGCAACGCTGGCTGCGGTTTCAAGAGCAGGACAGGCTGAGCCACGTGCTACATGGTTACTGTCCGCGTAAGGCTGCAGGGCCGAGCAGCTCCTAGAACTGGGAAGGAAATCAGGGAGGCAGGGTGCGGGGAAGAGTAGAGACGTGTATCAGATTCGGACGATGACACAAATCTTTCTACAGGAAGAAACGTTAAGCCCGTAAGCGCTCTTCCTAAGCAGGTGTCAGGCAGGTGCAGCCCTGGCTAGAGCACTTCGAAGGGCGGAGTTCTGGCAACTTGGCTTAACCACAGCCATGAAGATGCCCATGTGCAGTGATGGGAAAAGGTGAAGGACATCAAACACATGTAATACTAGTAACTAAGAAAATGTGGAGAAAAATAAGTGTTGAAAAGGGGAAATGATATCCTTCCAAAAAGTCAATTGGTTTTGCAATCAAGGACATCGTCAGTCAAGATCCATCAGAAGAGTCTGGTCCTCACAATGCTTGGGTTTTTAAGCAGCCCCATTTTCCTGTTCATTCTTGCAATATTACAGCATCAGCTGAATGGATGAACAAATGAATCACCTCTAAAGGCCTTTGGATTCCCATCCAACTGGGTCTGCGGTAAGAACCCCTTGAAGGAAAACAAATTCCCACCCGAATACGGAGCTAACATTATACTGAGAGGACACTCTGCTTGAAAGAGGAGGAAATGTGGGAAAGCTCACTGACTTCCTAGAAAATGCTCTAGAATTCGTTGAAATGAATCTACCTAGAACCTGAGTAGCCATAAGACATGCATCAGGAAGCCACGAGATCCCGAGCCCCTGGCTTGTGTGGGCACATTCCATAGAAGATGACTCGTATTCAGCAGAAGATACTTATTCCCCTTGGGCCAAATTCACATATTTGGGCTACACTTCCCTCCAGGCAATGCCAATCATCTAACTTTCCTGTGCCGGGAACAAAGACGGCCAGGGAATCTGGACTCGGCAGAAACTGAGCAGGTGCACTAAGACAAGGCAATGGATTCCACTCAGTTTGAAGTAACGCACCTGCCTTCTTTAAAAGAACCCCGAGTGCCCAGCTGGTTTGGCTCAGCGGTTGAGCATAGACCCATGCACCAAGAGGTCACCGGTTTGATTCCCAGTCAGGGCACATGCCCAGGTTGTGGGCCTGATCCCCAGTGAGGGGCATGCAGGAGGCGGCCAATCAATGTTCTCTCTCATTGATGTTTCCATCTCTCTCCCCCTCTCCCTTCCTCTCTCTCTAAAATCAATAAAGAACAAAAAATGAAAAGAACCCCGAGAGTAGCCTCTGACAGCTCTCCATCCCAAGCTGCAGCTTATCCCGAGGCTCCACTGCCTGCCATTTACTGTCACGGAGCGGACGCCTCTGCTCTGCACCCCGCTGACCCCTCTGCTCTGCACCCCGCTGACCCACGGGCATGTTTTCCTTTTCTGAGAAGTAGTTACATGAGAGAGGTTTTCTTCCAACTCTTCCACCCTCTCCAAGGCTGCATTCTTGGTCTCAGCATCTTCCAGCAGCGCTCCCACATCAAACACGTTGTCCAGGTACGCCTGGATCTGTACCTGCAGCTTGTCGCTCTCGGTGTGTTTCAGTTTCTAAAAAGCAAAATGCAATACGAGGTGGTGTGAGCGTGTCTGTGAAAACAGAACATGCGCAGCTGACAGCCTACCTATTTTTGTTTGCTGCAAACAACCTAGTCTTTTCCAAGAGAGAGTCTGATATATCATCCTCCTTAAGAGAATGATGGAGTAACCATCTAAGAAGGGACTGTCAGATTACTTTCTGGTGAATACCCTCTCCCCAATATACACACATTTCTTCCCTAATCCTTCCTGTGCGTATAATCCCCATGTGGGTATATTTTAACCTAAAACCTACTGATACAGGTGAAATCGGGAAAAGAGAAAAACTAAAAGCACCTTTGAAAGGGAACAACGGTCACGGGTAACGTAAAACCTGAGGGGTGCCTGCGTAGGAGAAGAGACTGGAGTGGGTGGTCACTTGCCTGGGTGGTGATGGTAGTCCCAATGGGGGGAGAGTTAGGTGGGAGATGGGGGCGGCTCTGATAGAATATATTAGTCTTGGGGCTTATTGTTAGAACCCACCTCCCATGATTACTTCCCCAAGACTCTGCCCCAACGCGAGGAGCTCAGGGTTCCCCAAAGGACACTATCCCCCATTCTCTGCATTCCAGGGCCAGCACTCCAAAGGAATTCGACTAAGTCTTAAGTGAAATCAGAGGTCAAGTAAACCTTCCCTGGAAGTAACGTCAGCCACGGCCTTCTCTGGGGAGCAGGTGAGCAGCTAGAATAGTATCTGGCACATGGATGATGCCCATAGCATTCACTGAACAGATCAGCGGCCTCTCAACAAGGCTGGGCTTTGTAAACGAATGAAGCATTTATATATTATAGGCCTGAAATATCGTTCTTCTAATCACTTCTATGTGTCAGGGTACAGAACCAACAGACCTGGAAGTTGAAGAAACAGAGCATTCTGAAAAGGTGTTAAATTTTTCAGAGGACTCCTGCTCTACCTAAGTCCACAGGAAAACGGACTCTCTCCGGCTCTGATCTGCCGCCCTGTCCAAGCTGGTTCTGAACAGAGTACAATCCATTTTAGTTTGGGAGGCAGAACTGAACAAGGTTTCTGAACAAGGGCGTCGTCTAGGAAAAGAAAACGGAGACGTTGAGCGGGATTTTCACAGGACTCACCGTGACTAACAGGTGCTAACAGGTTACTACCTGCCCTTGTGAGCTGGAGCCTGAGGCGGGCTCTGCCGGCCGTCACAGGGCTGAGCCCAGAGCACCGTCAGGGAGCCAAACCCGCACATTCTGTTCAGGTGCTGCTATTCTCAGAGCATGTGGGGAAGGAGGACAGACAAACCTTGATCGCAAAGCAGTAAAGTACCTTTCAATACAATATCCCGTCAAAGATGTAAGTGGGTTTTTGAATGGGGAAACAATTCCAACAACTCTTCGATGGAAAGCGATCATGCCTCTCCCTGAGTCGTCTTTCGACAACATTAGGCCAGTCAATGCAAGAGCAGCCTAGCTGGTCTGCTAAGCAAGGCCATAAGTCGCAGAGTAACCAATTCTGGGATTCCACCTTGCAATAAACTGAGGGTACAGAGTGCAATTCCCTGGCTTCACCCCTAAGGACGATGGGCTGCTGAACTTGAGATGTCCAAGAAAAGGACTTCTATCTTCTTCATAAGTAGAAACAGCCTTGAACTTGAGGTCGACAATTCCTGCCCTATCACTAGTGATCTCCCACGTTCAAATGAACCATACTTATACAGACTGGCGAATGAAACTGCCAAAGGGTCCAAGGAAAAGGGTACACACATCCTGTGCACACAGAGCTACTCAAGTCCACTGACAATTTTCACATCCACTTTCTGTTTCTAAGCTGAAGAACTTCGGGAAACTGGCTGAGCACTTCTGCAAGGGAGCCGGAGAAACAGAAATTCTCTTTAGACTCTCTTGTCCCAAGAACGAAAAGCAGAACTTCTAAAGCCACAAACATTTTAAGCAGAATTGAACAACTACACGAGGAAGTCTCTACTGTTGGTTTCCTCATGATAGTTTTATGCTCTAAGCAATTATTCATCACTCTACACAGCAGTCTGGGTTTGACTTCCCCTGCCCATCAGGTTCCCCAGAGTAACCAAGAACGTGAACTGCCCAGCAGCCAGAATGAAGGGTGCAATGAGACTTGACCCAGACAGAGCTCAAAAGCGGAGGATGGCGGCAGCAGGGCTATGAGAGGGTGTCTGACTCTGGCACTAAGAGACTGCCTGAGGTCCCAGGAGGTCTGCAAGAACCCAGTTTCTCTGGCAGCCTGCATCACTCGGGTTGGTTCCTTTTAACCAGCAGCAAGTGGTTGGCACAGAGCTTCGAGTGTGTTTTAGTCACTAGGGAAGTGTATCTTCGAGGGTAGCAATAAGCCAAAGCTTTCAACGATACTTACATCCAAGTATTCATCCAGGCCTAACTTGGTAAATTCATACTGGAGGTGAACTCTGAAATTCATATCTTCTACTGAATGGACTACAATATTAATAAACTGCATGGAGGCCACCTGAAATGAAATTGCCAACAGGTTAGACGGACTCCAAACTTGCTTTCTCAGTTTAATCATAACATACACTTTCAACTGCACAAATCTAAGCTCGCTCACCAATTTCCTTTCCCTTCATGTCACTCGGTCTCTAAAAATACTTTATATTTTTTTAAATTCAAAAGTCATATAGATACCATAATTAGATATCACGTCACATCTACTAGGATGGCTATAATCAAAAAGAAAGATAATAACAAGTGTTGACAAGGATGCAGAAAAGTTAAAACCCTCATCCATTGCTGGTGGGGTGTAAACTAGGGCCACTGTGAAAAGTTTCACAGTTCCTCAAAATGTTAAATACAGAGCTACCTTGTGACCCAGCAACCCCATTCTTAGGTATACATACCCAAGAGAAATGGAAATACGTATCCATATAAAAACCTGTACACAAATGTTCACAGTAACCATAGTTTGGTTATTCATAGCAACCAAAATGTGTGTCTGTGGAGGGATGTCCATCAACTGATGGATTAAAAAAATGTGAAAAAGGTGATACAGGCACACGATGGAATATGACGCAACAATAAAAAGGGATGAAGTGCTGATGTGTGCTACAACGTGGATGCACCTGAAAATGTTGTAAGTGAAAAAAGTCACAAAAGATGACATATATTATAATTCCATTCATACGAAGTGTCTAGAATAGGAGACGAAAAGTAGGTTGCCTAGGGCTGGGCGTGGGAAAAGTGGGGAGCGACTGCTAATGGGGGAGGGCTTCGGGGGGGGCAACACTTTCTAAATTAGACTGTAATGATTGCACAGCCCTACAAATACACTAAAAATATGTTGACTTGTACAGTTTAGATGGGTAAATTGGAGAGTATGTTAATTATATCTCAGTAAAGCCATTTTTAAAAAGTCTTACAGGTATACAGAATAAATAATGTAAGTTATTACAGAGATATTATAGAAAATGTAGAAATTGTTGCAAAGAAAAACATTCACATCTCCTGCAGTCACAGATGACTTGATTATCATCACCCCTGAAATCTCACCGTGGACCCCACCGCACCAACAGGATCACTGCAGGGTCTCTGACCCATCTTTCCATTTTAAACAATCAACCGGTTTCCATCCCATAGGAGCTTGGATGTATTGCTTTCTACCCATAACTGCATCAGGGGTCCTGAGATGGGCCACAGAGAAAAACCAGTCCCCAATTTGGTCAAGACAGCACAGAATCCAACAGATCTACTTTGCTCTTCATAGTGACAGTCAGTGTATTTGTGGTGGAAATATCTCACTAACGCCTCCCCTCTCTAGGTAAACAGAACCTCCTGCAAGGAGGTAAAATGACTGCGGGACCCAGATTCATGTGTACTCTGAAAACCCCTCACTCTTCCCCTCTCCCCAAACCCCATGTCCTTTCCCTTTTCAAAATTGTTTTTATCGTGTTAGACTCTTCTTTGGGTATGTTGTACATTGGATATCCTCAGAAGATGTGTGAACTCTCCGGGTGACAAGGAGAGGCTATGGCAGTTATGCTACGCTGTGGTTAAATGAGCTAAAAAAGATTTGGTCAGTTTTTGTTTTCTTTTATCCACCAAAAAGAGTACATAAAAAGGTTTTGTGCTATGTTAGAAGAATTTATATTATATTTTATAAGGAATAAGTCATTTGGGACATGCACTTTAACTGCAGTTTATGAAAAGCCTCATTTTCTGGAGGAAAAATATGGTTGCATTCTGGCATCTCTCCATTTCTCCTCTGAAGGCAGGTCTAATTGATCTGTTGGGCTGTATGATGTGCCTGAGAGGCAGCCATTTGCCAGGTGACACACAATCGAGCACATAGTACCTGTAACGCCAGCAGCCTCTACATAAAGCTCCTCAATGCGTGTACATATGAAGAAATGTGCTCATAGGAAATATGCTCGTTTGTAAACAGTGCACGTGTTTTAAAGGGCTTATAATTATAATTTTTGCAGAAACTCAAATGGCAGACAGATCCTGTACATATGATAAAGAGGTGGACCATGCGTACAGCGAATGGTGTGGACTGCGATGAACTGGGAAGTGCACCTTCAGACACAAGGAATAGGGGCTCCTTGGCTCCAGCAGCTGATATCGTGCAAGAACGGGGGCCTGGCTTACGAAAATCAGAAATCTGTCTTTTTGTGCACAATTTCCAAATTCTTTTATGGAAGGACGTCACTGGCAGACTAACGCGCAAGCCTGAAGGTTGGCTGCAGCCTGGAGCCTCCCGTTTGCAACCCCAGCTTAAAGAAACAAGTAAGTTCCCTCTATGAGGCCGAGAAAAACTAGTAAGGTGGTGAGCCAGGGCTTAACTTCTTCACGTGCTCATCACCAGTGCAGACAGCTATAAATACTCCAAAAACAAAAATAAAAAATCCTAATAACAAGAATGAAAAAGTCTATGTAAAGTATTCCTGGTTTCACATTCATTTTCTTTTTTACCTTTTTAAAAAGCATACATACATACGCTTTATGGAACAGACAATCTTCTCTACAAACGATTACATCTTTCTCATTGATATGGAAGTGGCTGAGGGCCCAGAAAAAAATTTCTACATCCAAGGGTTAGAAATCTGCAAAGCTAAGTTTCATATTTTACAGTCACTGAAGCAATTCAGATGAAAACCCTGCCTGGAGCCCTAAGCACGGGTTTTAGAAGACTCAACAGTGTAAAACCTGATTAGGAGGTCTGCTCCAGGCTAGAGGTGATCTGGGAGACGAAGCCCAGCTAAGGATCTCCTGGATTAGGTCAAAGAAAGCCCGTCAACCTGGTGCACTCGAGGGTAACCTGTCTCAAGGGATTCTCTATAGTGGATTCCATCTTCAGTCCAGGATTATGCTCTAGGCATATGAATTCAGAAGTGCTCAAACTCCTTTTGCTGTTAGTGCTGGAAGATGACAGTCCTGCTTTACCCCATGTCGCTGCCTGTGATTTACCCTCTAAAGGGATCCACAGTACAACTAAATTACTAAAGCAGGAAAGTGATGAAGAAGGGGAAAAAAAAAATCACTGCTGTATA
This sequence comes from Tadarida brasiliensis, assembly GCA_030848825.1. Taxonomy (NCBI): domain Eukaryota; kingdom Metazoa; phylum Chordata; class Mammalia; order Chiroptera; family Molossidae; genus Tadarida; species Tadarida brasiliensis. The sequence goes on along the minus strand of CM061265.1, from coordinate 37,913,178 downwards.
TTAATTTGGGGGCTACATACAGTCAAGTCCAGAAATGGAAGCACATTAGTCTTGGTGAATATTGTCTAGAGAAGGCCCCTGGGTGGGGTGTGCAAAAGGCAAAATGGCCCAGGTTTCTGCTTCCTTCCCTAAGGATCCGTGCACAGTGCCACTGGCCGTCAGGTTGGCGACTGCGGGCGTGTGCACCACGCGTTACCTTCCTCTCCCCAAGCGCATGGCTTCACGCTTCATCTGCTGTAAATAATCAGTACTTTTGGCCAGTACTATAGCATGTATAGAAGGAATAAAACTGGGAATAAATGCCATAAAGGAAAAATACAGATTAAGAGGGACAACCCAGACTAGATCTGTAGCATATTATGCTCAATTTCCTGTCCTTTGTAACATATTCATACATATGTATGTATACTATATATAAATATCAATGGATTTAGGGAAAAGTGCTGAAATTAAGTTTGTTTTCTTGAATGTCGTACTAAAATAGCTCACCATAAAATCGATGTTATTGTCTTCATTCCTGAAATGTTCCATCAACTTCTCAAAGCGCTGCTTTTCTCCACAAACCTGAAACACACATTTTCATCGTGCATGTGAAATTCCAAACATAAGCATTCCAAAATTAGATGCAGAAATTTCAGCATTAACAATCATTTCCAGAATATCTATTTTTTCCTCTCTCACACACTATTTACTTTTCTTCCAAGCTAGTTAACTCACAAATAGCAACATGAGCCAGGACCCAAGCTGATCCTTGGTTTCCCTTGCACGTTCTCTTGATATTTTGAAATCCGTATCAAATGTCCCACCAACTTTTTTAACCTGTATTCAGAATCCCAGAATGTTGCTTATGGCAATAAAAAAAAAAAAAATCTCCAGAGTTCTCCTTTTTACAGAAGTACTTTTTAACCAGACATACTAAGAGAGCTTAACAATTTTGTATTTAAATTCCTTGAAAAGCAGAGTCAAAATTTTGATATCCTTTCTAAGCTAATTAAGGAATTTTAGTGCATAAACTACAACATAAACTTTGGGAAGCTATATTAACTCATTCAAGGTGTGTAGAGAAATCTGTGGTCAGAGTCCAGAAACATGGGCATTCAGCTCAAATTAATGTTTTCGCTGAACAGATGAAATAAAACATAAAATCCTACAGACTCCAGGGCCCCAAGGTATCTGCATATACATGGAATTAAATACACTGAGTTAAAAACACAGAGTCAAAGAAAGATTTGTACCAAATAATGACTCTGGAGACTCAGTCCACAAATCAAAGGATAAACTTTAATTCTGTCTGTGTCCTTGGCTACCTGTAACGGAGCGAAGTCCTACACCCACTGGTTTATTCTCCTTCCACTGTCAGAAAATATTCACTTGACCATCTATGGGCTACATGTTGTATTAGTAAGACATAATCTCTGGCCTTAACATTTTACAAATTGAATCCAGGTTTCACACGCCTAACTAAATTTTCTGATTCATCTGTGTTCTTAGTGATATTCAGGCCAATTCTAACGAATTCTCCCAAAATGGAATTTCATAATGCTATAATGCAGCCGTTCAATTCCATTATATTAAATTCCTTGTGAATATATACACGAAGAGAAAGTCCCTTGAGGGCAGGGATTTTGTCTGTTTTGTTCACTACTCTATCCTCAGCATCTAGAACAATGTTTAGCATATTGTGAGGTCTCAATAATATTTGTTGAATTACACTGAATAGAAAATAAACACATAATTATGTTAAAATACAATCAGCGGAAGACTTACTACTCTCCATCATGTTTCAGAGTGAGACAACACCTCTGTGGACAGGCACCAGCAGGACTGAACTGAGAATGCTCACGGGGACAGCCTGCGACCTCGAGGGCCGTCTGGTGTTAAAGCAACTCAATTTTGTCAACAGACTCAGACCACAGTTCACTGTATTCTGATGGCAATTGTCCGTTTATGTACACCTGCCTTTTCAAAGAACAATTACGGAAGACAGAACAGCGCCCGGGCCCAGTCCGCAGGAAGGGGAGGAAGCTCCAAAGGGAGTTTACAGTAAAGCATGTAAGAACACACGTGTCCGGTCCCACCCCAGACAGCCTGATTGGGCAGCCCCGGGGGGGGGGGGGGGGGGGGGGCGGGGTGACATGAGCACGAACAATTATTTTTCTTTTTTTAAATTTATCTTTATTGTTGAAAGTATTACAGATGTCCCCCCTTTTTCCCTCATTGACCCCCTCCACCCTGCTCCCCACCCCCTGCCTTCACCACACTATTGTCTGTGTCCATTGGTTAAGGCATGAACAATTTTAAAGGCACTACAGACCATCTGATGCTCTGCAAAGGCCGAGAACCAGAGATCGAAAAGGCTCCCGCGTTCTGTCTCTAGACCCACTAGAGAAGAGGCAGAAAGTTCCTGGAAACAAAAGGTTTGTTGAAGCGGGTGAGATAGGGCAAGGGCAGCTCCCTGGACTATGACTTCAGTCACATCTCATGCATAGAGTCACAGGGTCCCTCCCTGCAACAAGGGCCCAGTGGGTGAAAACTGCCAAGGACTGGTATAGAAAAGGTCAGGCTTACAACCTGAATTTTAAAAAAAAACATTTTTATTTATTTTTAGGGAGAAAGGAAGGGAGGAGGCGGGGGGGCAGAGAGAGAGAGAAACATCAATCGGCAGCCTCCCACATGCACCGGGACCAGGGATCGAACCTGCAAACTGGGTATGTGCCCTGACCAGGAATGGAACCAGCAACCATTCAGTGCACAGGACGACACTCAACCAACTGAGCCACACTGGCCAGGGCAACCTGACTTTTCTTAAGAGAAACCTCAACGTAAGAACTTGCTCCCCAGGAGAATGTTTTATCCCAATGTGTTTGGGAGGGTGGCAGTGGCAGGAGAAAGGAACGGGGTGGCCTCGGTCTGGGGACAGCTGCCTGCTCCCCTGAGAAACAGGATGTGTTAACGTTTATTTGAGTGGCCAGGTGCTCACTGAACCAGACAGGCAATGGCCATCAATGAACAATAACAATGACTACAATTCCACAATTAAAAGGCAAAGCCCTTCAAGAATGTCAGAAACCTGGAAAGTACCTTGGATTAGTAACCTGGTATCCTCAATTTATGAATGAGACTGACACCCAGACACATCAAATATCTCCAACTCGAAAGTTCACAGAGGCTAGAACCAGGTCCCCACCTGCAAGCCTGATGCTGCTTCTCCCATACAGCCCAGAATGCTCAGATAAAGATATTCCAATTAAGACAAGAGTTAAAGCATTCCAGAATTATTTGAGGTGCCAGAGATGAAAAGTGTTATTATTAAAAACTGTGGACATTACATCATGCATGCAGTTGATGTCCACGCACCAGAACCTTCCATGGAACTTTTAAAATCAGCAGATTCCTGGAGTCTAAATCAAAACATGAATGAGAATCTCCACAGACAGAAGTAGGAATCTGTGCTTTTAAAAAGTACTCATGGTCCCTGGCTGGTGCAGCTCAGTTGGTTGAGCATCCCCCTGTGCACCGAGAGGTCACCGTCCCGGTCAGGGCACATGTCTGGGTTGTGGGCTCCAGCCCCAGCAGGGGGCGTGCAGGAGGCAGCTGATCAGTGTCTCTCGTTGATGTTTTTCTCTCTCTCCCCCTCTCCCTTCCTCTCTCTCTAAAATCAATAAAAACATATTTTTTAAGAAAGTTTATTTTTTAAAAAAAAGTACTCACGGTTTTTACACCAGCATTTGGGAAACAGTGCATATACAATGTTAGACTAGTTCAGCAATTTTCAACCAGTGCGCTGCAAGAACTTCTCAAACATGCAAGACCTGACTGTCTGGTCAGGGGCGCTGACCTCTTTTCCCTTAGACTTTCAAATTTAAAAATGACAACTAACACAACAATAGCCATCCAGTGTGAATTAATCAAAATTATACTTTTTTTTTGGCCAGGTCGGCAAAAAATATAATGTTTTTTGGTGTGCCGCCAAATTTTAGTAATTAATTTATGTGTGCAATGAGATGAAAAAGGTTGAAAATCACTGGACTAGCCGATTAAACCCTCGGCCTTTTGGACTACCAATCGTAAACTGGAGAGCTGGATCATTAACTCTCCAATTCACTGAACCTAGAATTTAACAACACGAATAAAGAAACACAGTTACTACAACTGGCTATCATAGAAAAGTAGCAGGGGTTGGCCCACTGATGCTGCACAGTGACAGTGATTAAGGTAATTCTCAAACCATCAGGAATTGTGCCCAGAATTTTATATGGCTGAGGAAAGCACATGTGGGTGAAAAGAGACAGCGTCAAATCCAGAACAAGCAATATTAGATTAATTCTGTGCTGGGTAAAGATCCCCCAAATCATAGCACTAGTCTGGTAGACAGGACTGAAATAGACATTATGAAGAGCTTTGAAAAAAAAAAAAAATATATATATATATATTTGTATATATACATACACACATTTCTTTAGAAATCATTCTGTCAGACAAATTCATGCTGAGAACATGTGTTATGAAACTGAAATACCTTTAATCTTCACATAAAAAAATAGACATAAATATCCTCCCATTTGAAGCTGCTGTGAATTCGGTGAAAAGAACCCAAATGCATGAAACAACATTGTGCCAACGTAGATGCCAGCTTCGGGAAACCTTGAAAGAAGGATCCCACTGGCCACTCTCCTCACTGGCGGTCAGAACCAGAAGGGCGCCTCCTTCAGCTCCATCAAGCCCTTCCCGTCAAGGTTCAGACAGACTGCCCACTGCGCTGAGCCAGTCTCCACTCGCGGACTCGAGTGTTTCTGACTGTTCCAGAGAAACCACATGGGCTCCAGAGGCCCCCTGCACCCCTGCGGAAGGGAGGGAAGCGTGCACACCAGACTCACATTTGTTTCTCTACGACTCGAGCGATCCTTCAACAAGTGTACACTACAACCCCACAGGAAACGGGAAGGCACGTTTGGGGAGGGCTGGGAGAAGTCCTGTCCACATCAAAGGGAAGTCGCCGTGGCTCACAGGGCTCACACCTGGACCACCCCACACTCTCGGTTCAAACAGGACCAGCCCGACCGAACGTGCTGCTTCTCTCCTTTGAAACTGGCCTCGCTCTAGAAAGCTGGTGAGGATGAAAGGAACGAGACCACCGATTCTCGGCTATTTTCAGCATCTGCACATTGGGGAGGCTCTCGAGGCTTTCATCAAAACGGACGTCAGGGCCGGAGCATCTCCGCACAGACAGTTTATCGCATGTCCTATTGTGCTGCATTTAACTTCCATTCGCCAACAAAGCCAGACAACAAATGGTCTGAAAACTTTCAAGTGAAAAAAAAGTTGTACGATGGCAACTGAAATCTGTCGTCTCTCGACTTTTATATTCACTGGTACGTCCCAAACCCCAGTAGCTTTGACACTGATGTCCCGTATCAATACCAAGGAGCCACTGGAGGGGCAGGCAGTGAATGTAAGCAGCACGGCCGCGGGAAGGCTGAGCGCAGCTGGCGGAAGAGCACCTGTCGTGTACTGGGCCACTCCAGCAGCCAGGGCCACCAGAAATGAAGTCAGCCAGCAGAAAGGTAAAAGTATATGCCCTGGAAAAGCAGGTGCTCTACTGTAAGAACATGTTTATGGTTACTACTATGAACGTAAGAGGCATCTTCATTTAAAGCATCATGTATAGATCACTCCGTGTGAGTTCACCAACCCCGATGAACACTGTCAAGTGAACAGGCTCAGGCTGGCGTCCTGGAGCAGACCTCCGTCGGCTGACAGCCACCCATCCCCCCAGCCCTGTGGGGTCCTAGCACAGCGGGACCACTTTGCCCTTGAAGCTCCCACATTGATGGAGGTGAGGGGAGATGAGGGCAGAAATGGGACCATGTGGAGTATGAAACAGAGACCATAAAATGTGGGTTATAAGCCACGGCTCTGCCACAGCCCCACAGTGATCTTGGGTAACTCAGGGGACCTCCCTGGACTTGGGGTTTCACATCCATTAACCTAAGAGCCTGAGATTGCACCCTTGGTTGTCACGGTCTGTTCTAGGAAGCCATAAGGGTGACGGCGGAACGCTTCGGGATGCCCAAGAATGGGGGCTCGGCCGGGAGAGGGAAGGCACGAAGGAGAAAGGCTCTCGGGACTTCTCTCCTCCTCTGCTGGCTCTGGTAAGACTTCCTTTGGAAAAAGAAAGTTTCATTGAAGGGTTCCATTGCTAATAACAATTTGAAAAAAAAATCCTCTCACTCTTTACCTTGAAGCTCTAAAATTCCAATCTAGGCCTGGCAATATAACATGATATTCCCAAGCTGGCCGGCCAGAAGCTCTACCCAAACCAAATTCAGAGAGACGCGCTAGGCTGCGCAGGCCGAGTGCCGCACGAGGCCGCAGCACTGACTCCCAGCACCTGGCTCACTGCAGCCAGCGGACAGATAAATCCTGCCGTCCAGACAGACGGGCCGCGCCCGGGAGGAGCAGGACATTCTCACTTCAAGCTGGACTGAAGCAAAAGCACAGCGTCTGCAAAAAGACAAGTCAACTCTGCTCTCCAACATCTGTGAAAGACATCTCTGAACACGGTCCCAAGCCATGGAAATGAATCCGGGGCCTCGGGTGCCAAAGGCATGGTCGTTTAGAGTATCTCTAAAGGTGGGCAGAGGTTAGGGGATGATTTCCCTAATGGCTAACGGCAGAGAAAACGTGGTTTTACAAAAGCCTTGTATTCAAGAGTGTTATCTTGCTAGTCAGATGTTGAAACAAACAACAGATTGCCGGCCTTCAGCCCGATTCTCTGTCCCCACTTCAAGGTCAGTGACTGTCTTTGGCTTCCCCCAGCAAGAGCTCCCAGGACACTGCACACAGTCTGCAGCCAGCTTGGGCCTGACTCTCATGAGGTGGCTATAAAATGTGCTCCTGGGTTAGTTATATAAAAATTAAAGGCCCCTTGCTTAAGTGCTTCCTTCTTGCCCTGTTGCCTGGCGCTTGCCTCAATACGTCCTTTTTCTCTTCTCACAATAGGCCCCTATGATCCGCAGGGCTCCCCGCAGGAAGGCACCGGGTCAGAGACACAGTCCATTATGACTGACTAGACTACCCTTCTGGGGGGCTGCCCGGGAATAAAATTTCTGTTTTCTTTTCAGGGCCGCGTGAAGTAAACAGCTATTTCATAGTGAGTCCTGGGTGAAAAGCATCTTTTACCATCCACCGAGAGCACCGGCGGTCTGAGGGCTCCTGCTGCCATGATGGCCGGCCCACAACCACTCTTCTGAGGGGTTCTGTGGTGGCCGGGGGCCTGTTCGGTCTCCCCCGAGGTGGCCGGTCACTCCATGCACTGACACCAAAGGGCCGCTGTGGCAGAGGCGGAGCAGTCCAACCTGCCACTGCTCTCCTGGGTCCTCGGGATTCGGGGACAACGTTCATCAGACGAAAGCATTCTGCAACTGAACACCCTCCACGCACTCCACTGGACAACGACCACTGAAAGCTAACCCACGGAATGCACTCTGCAATCTACAAGTCAACCCTCCTTCCTCATAAATTAATAAAATGTTTATATCGATCTTGGACTGGTTATCTGATTATGAGCCAGAGGTTTCATCCACATAATACTCAACACATCTTTTAAAAACACCAGTCACTTTTCCAGATGTTTCCAAACATCCAGATGTTTGGCACCAGGCCCACGAAGCATCCAGATGACTGCTTTCCTTTCCGCGCAAATATTTTGCTGTACTGAATAAGGAATCCTGATGTAGAAGCAAAGGGCTAGTGAAATCCCCGAAGGATGACTTGTTGACACACCACACCTTGAATGAGAAACGCATTTTTATCACTCCCCTAAGAAAAAGATGCCCCACGTTACATTCTAGAGCATACGGCCCCACAATACAATTCTTCACAAATGACATCTTTCAGAAATATTCCTAATATATGGCTTTAATCTCTCTGGCTTCAAATGCAAGACTCGCTTCTCTTGGTCATCAGTAAGGGCACCTACTGATTCTTTCAGGCTTCTGCTCCTACAGGAAAACCAAAGTACCTTCTAGTTCTTCAAGAGGGACTGGCATTTAAAGAGCTACCAGAGAACTAAATAACGAAGGCCTTCAGGCATCTCTGGCACAACTTACCCGTCAGACCCCTCAAAAGTAGAAGGCCTAACATTATCCTTTATTTCATTCATTTCTCCTCACGGCTTCATCCTTTGAACACACCCAATCTGGTCAAGCAAGGCAAGAGACGGGACATGAGGACACATTTGTGGTCGTTACCTGTTCACCAAACCATAGCAACAGCGCATGGCAGGAGCTGTTTCATCCTGTGCCATTTTCACCAACAGAGCTTGGGACGCGCTCAGGGCACAGAGGTCAACCCGTGCTCGCCTCATGACTGAATGACAACACATTAAATTGAACAGAGATGTGCGATGGGTTCAGAGCCCTTGAAGACAAAGGCTCTTTGTGCGTGAGATCAAAGACCTCAGTCCACAGACGGGCAAACGCCTGACGTTTGTCCACGGCTCTCTGCTTCCTCCTGTGCCCCGCTCCCCCTCCGGATCTGATCAGGAGGGCCTTGTTCTCAGCTACCTCGAACCACGTCCACCGGTCCCAGACGACAGAGACAATGAATTCGGGCAGCAGTTCTTCAAGGGTGCTCCTTGGACACCGGGCCCCTCAGGTCAAAACTGTTTTTACAATAACACTGAGATGTTGCGACATTTGCAAGATGGTGCGAAAGCAACGGCGGGTGGATGAAACTGCTGGTGCCTGAGCACAAGTCAAGGCAGAGACCCCACCACACCCGCAGTCACTGCTCAGCACAGCCATGCATTCTCAGTTAAAAAAAAAAAAAGAGCCAGTTGCACTCAAGAATGCCTTTGATGAAGCAATAAAAACTTTAATTGTATTTAATCTGCACCCTTGAATATATTCTATATGATTAATATTCTATAGGATGAAATGGGAAGCCTGCCTAAAGCACTTCTGCTGCATGTTAATGTATGCTGTCATGAGGACACGCTCTTCTACGATCATCCTAGTTGCCAAATGAACTAGCCACTTTTCATACTTACTTAAACGAATGACCGCCAAACTACAGTTATCCAGACTTACATAGATTTGGCGGTTATTTTCTTGAAAATGAATGAAGCGAGCTTTTACTTGAAGGGAAACTATTGACAATATTTGCTTTTGATGATAAAAAACTGAGCTTTCAAGCAAAAATGAGAATTTTGGAAAACTTGTATCTACCATGAGCTTGATAGCTTGCCTATGTTTAAAGATTATTCTGATGAGATTGGTGGTAATAATGAATGTGATTTTTTACAAAATATTGCATTATAAAATGTCAATATTTAGAATATCTAGATAATCTGCAAATCAATATTTTCCAAGTGATCATTACATGTTGTTATATAATTGTATATTCGTTCAAGATGCAAGAGAGGCAAATAAGTTTTAATGTAACAGAATATAAGAAGTTCACTAATATGGTTTCAGACTCCACTTTGCAACTAATCTTTAAGAAATGACTACCTGTCCTGTGTTTGTATTGTATAGTATCAAAATAGAATATCCACTATTATCTGAAAATGCCATTAAAATACTTCCATTCCATCTGCGTACTTGTGTGGAGCTGGGTTTTCCTCAGCTACGTCAACCAAAGCAACACAAGGGACTGAATGCAAATGCAGATATGAACATGTAGATATCTGCTATTAAGCTAGACTTTAAAAGATGTATAAAAATATAACATGATGCCACTGTTATGGACTGAATTGTGTCTCCACAAATCCATATGTTAAAGCCCTAAGGTGGTAAGTAAGGCTAAATGAGGCCATAAGGGTGGGGTTCTTATCCAATGGGGTTGGTGGCCTTTTAAGAAGAGAAAGAGGGTTCTCTCTCTCTCTCTCTCTCTCTCTCTCTCTCTCTCTCTCTCTCTCCACACACACGAAAGGTCATCTGAGCACACAGGAAGAAGGTGGCCATCTGAAAGCCAGGAAGAGAACCCAACCATAAACCTCCATAACTGTGAGAAAATAAATTCCTGTTGTTTAAGCCATCTCGTGTATGGTAATTTGTGATGACAGCTGAAGATGATGAAGCCACTCTTCTCACTAATCTTTTTTAGTTTTAGAAAATAGGTGATTTTAAAAATGTTTTTATTGATTTTTAGAAAGAGAGGAAGGGAGAGAGAGAGAAACATCAATGTGAGAGCAGAACATCAATCGGCTGCCTCCTGCACATCCCACACTGGGGATAGAGCCCACAACCTGGGCATGTGCCCTGGCTGGGAATCACACCAGCAACCTCTCTCTCGGTGCACGGGATGACACCCAACCAACTGAGCCACACTGGACAGGACTAAAAAATAGTGATTTTTACAGCAACACTTACCATTAACTTGCAATGAGTTTATTATGTTATATTTAATGAAAGAAGTTTATCAAAATTTTGCTTTAATTTCTAATATGTTCAATATCAATACATAACTTACATAAACAAAAACGGAGGGGGGGGGGAGCGTTTGGTAATTTTTAAGCGTGTCAAAAGGAGTCCTGAGGCCAAAGGTTTGAGAACTACTAGATTAGAGAATCATCTCTTTATTCTACAAAGATGACAAATTCTTAAAACCCCAAACTTGAAGAAGCAAATAAACGGATTTCTAGTAATAAAATTTCTTACAAGATTGTTGGGAAGTCGACCACATCATATAAAGAAAAACCACATCTGCCATCTCACCATGAAGATGAAGTCACACCACTCAGAGACAGATCAGGTCTCCTTACATAGAAAGGAGGAAAAAAAAAGACCAAGACCTCCCTTCCATACTCATGTTTAACAAGGCCAGGGACAACCCCTGGCACCCACTGGGGGAACAGCAGTCCCTACCTGTCCTCTGCCTGTCTCTGGGACGTGCCCACCTCTGTCACAGGGAAGCTCATTACAAGGCCAGACATTCTTTTCCTAAAGCCAAGTGAATGTTGGATTCCAAGCAAAAATATGAGAGAAATGCAGAAACAGTTCTCTCCCACGTGGTCTCTAGGCTATGTGCCCCCCCCCCCCCCAAAGTTCAGGGAGAATCTGACTCAGTGAATTCTCCAAGTAAACAGACATATCCTGGAATGACTGACACGCTATCCCATCAAACCACCGAGAACAGGCACACAAACAACAAAAAGATGATCATCTTTTACCAACGGACTAACCCCGTCCTTGTCTACCACAGAGCACTCTCTCCTCGTTTTACACCTATTCCTGGAAAATGCTTCCGCGTGGAAAATCCAGCGTGGCTCTTAGCGGTGGACCAGTAAATCTGCGATACCACACGTGTGGCTGGCACATTTACGGGTGGGAAAGGAGCCCTCCTTTTCCACGGCCAAAACCGAGCCACGTTACCATGACTGCCCACTTCCACTCTCCAGTGACGCAGAGCTGGGGGGAGAGTCCCGTCGAGCTCAACTGTGTGATGAGGAGGGACCGACAGCGATTGTGGGACCATAATTGGGAACTGCTGAGCCATTTTCTCCTACTGTGTGTTTCAGTCTATTGTGACTGAAGTCTAAGTATGACCATATATCCCTGGCAGATTGATGTATAGACTGATAGAGCTGGGGGGCGGGGGGGGGGGGGGAGGAATAAAGAATGGCGTTGAACTACAGTGGGCAGAACAGGGTCTAGGGTGGGCATGATGGAGGAGCCGGGAAATGAACAACCTCAGTAATGACTCGGTAGCTCAGTCTTTCAAACACTGTGCAAGCCAGGGACACTGTCACACGCAGGTGCTTCCTGGTGGCAGGTACCAACAGTGTGGCGAGCACACCCAGCTCTCTTTCTGGTGGTGGAGGCAGCAGGCCCCTGTGACACATTGCAGATTTTTAAAACGAGACTTGGGTTCAGAGACTGATGCAGCTGTTTCCGGGTGGTTACAAAGGGAACTGGAAACTGAAGTCACCAGGTAGACTGAAATCACAGCTATCTATTTTTATTTTAAATAGTTCCTCTCCTACCAACTGGCCTTGGACAGATTACTTTCTGTCCTTGTTTGAAATTTTTATACCTGTCACTTTATTCTCTAGGTACCTTGTTTTTATATCTGCAGTCAAAGATGCACTTAACCCTTTTCAGCTGGAACTGTCTGAATATATATGCATGACACACAGGCACGCATGGACAACATTTTATGCAGAAACATAAACTACAGACTTGGCAGGGACAGAGACCAGCTGACTCACTTGTCGCCTAACGCAGGACCTTGCACCAAAAGACACCAGACCCCCGGCATCTCTCATCCTCTTTACTACCTTTTGTGGCGTGTGCTGGTCTCTTCTGAGCATCCTTCTAGCCCATTCCAGCCTGGCCTCCTTACTCTTCTAGACGGGTGGCCCTGTGAGTTCCCCTTACAATCCACTGTTCTATTTGGATCTCTCTCTCTCTCTCCCTAATCACTTCTGTTTATGCCTCTTTTCTCATTCATGGTCTTCCCGACTAAGAATCTGATGCCGGGCACTTTACCATCACTAACAAATATGACTTTAATAAACACAAAGCTTTATTTTCTTCAACTGAAAAAGATTCCCAGAGCATACGTGTTCATCGTGGTTGTGCTTTCTTTCTAATTAAATGTGCACGATTTAAATAGATTCTAGTTCTCCTCTTATGTCCGCCCCCATGTTCAGTGGCTCCCCCCCCTCTCGCTGACGTTCCTTCAGTCTTGTGCATTCGTCTCCACTGTCAGGCCACAATCTTGGTCCAGGGCCCAGTCGTGTAACCCCTGACATAGCCATCTTCTAAATCCCAGCATCTCCTTCCTCCAATGTATTTTATGCAGAGCATAAACTTATTATAATTACATAAACTGTCCTCCTTAGATTTCCACAGAATCAAATGGAATAGATATAAAAGCACTTTATAAACTGCAAAGGACTTCTGAACTATTAGTTGCTTTCCTTTCCCTTTCTCTTTTCCCTCCTACTCTTGTGTCTTCCAGTTGAGATTTTTTTTATCACAGGTTTTAAATCTCTCCACCAGCACTTTCTCGGCAGCTAAACCATGCTCGCCTCCTGTCCAGCTCTGCTCTGTCACACAGGTCTCAGTCAGACGTTTTTCCTTGCTGACCAGCGCATTTATTCTGATCACGCTGCTGCGAGAAGATTTCATGCCAATCTAATCTTCTGCTTCAAGAATTCCCTCCACCAACCAAATCAGCTCTCTCCTTTCCTTCCTTTATATTTATAATCCTGCTCAAGACCTATCCTCTCTCTTTGGGCCCTAAAAAACAGCGCATTTCGTCCTACATTTACTAATAACTTCAAACACTCCAATAATCCGCCCAATCTATAACTGTTCCAATTGGTCTGCTTTTTAGTAGAAAAGTGAGGGTGTGTATAAACATGTGTATACTGTTTGGTATATGATAACGTGTTATATATAAGGTTGACTATGAGCCTTGTAGTTAAATGGATCTGTGTAAAAATCCCAACATTGCCATTTATTAACATATGTCAGTTGGTCTATTTACTCTGAATCTCTCTTTCCTTATTTCTACTACATAGGGTAGATCTCACAATTAAAGTAATACACACTACCCTGTTGACACGCAGCAAACAGTAACGGTGGCCTTACTATTTCTCTCTATGTATAAGCCTTTTTTGTACACATGACATAAAGTTACTGGCTAATGTTTACAGCCTAAAATAAAATAAAATAGATTCATGAACTCTGCTCATGTTTTCTTTCTGAACATGACTGTTCTCTAGTTTAAAATAAACCAACCAAACAAAACCCTTATGTATTGGCTATGAAGCCTGAGTAAATAAAAATGTGCTTATGTTTTACAAGTATTTAAAATTCAAATGAAATCTGAACCTGACTCACACAGGAAATCAAGCTCAACAAGCATATTCATTGGCAATAACACCTAAAACTTTAGTTTAAATTTTAATAGGGAATATAAATATAAATATAAGCACAGTTCTTAAATTTTTCAATGACTGTCTTCTTCTTGTTAACCTCACCAGACATTGGGTCCTTAACTAAATATCTATTCAAGTCAGTCCTGTCTTTCTCTAGGTGATAGAAACTTTTATGGGACAAAAATCATACCTTTTATTTTCTGTCAAACTCTCCTGATCTTAGAACAGTACTTTTTCCATGGTAAGAAACATATCTGCCCAACCACTCCTTAGAAGTTCCAAAGAATTCTGATTTTGTTTCTTAGCTCTGAAGAAAAGGCAGTACTGATCAGTGCCTTTATTTTTGGAGACATGTTACACAAACACAACTGAGCACCTTTAGAAAAGACAAGAGAAAGCTAGTCATATGAAATGCGACTAGAAGGAAGAATCTCACCCCACACACTAGGGACATTCAGCCATGTGAGGCTCCACGTTACTCCCCAAACATCACACAAAACAGAAGTAAACACACAAAACAGAAGCAATGCTGCCCCTCCGAGCCTTTCATGTGTTTCCCTTCAGGACTCGTTACTATGCAGAAGTAAATCTTTATGCTGTTATTCATAATACACACACACATATTTTATATACACACACACACACGTATACATATGTCATACATACGATTTATCTTATTTGTTCCTAGTTAACATATCTAGCATAAGCATTTTCCTATTTCAACAGCTCTATTTGAACCTAGAAGCTTATGTAATAAAATAGTTAATATAGCCCTGGGTCTGGGACTTAGCCACTGCTTAGCACTGGACTTAATGACCACTAAAGTAACCTATAATCCAGAATTATTTAACATTTTAAAACAATGATTTCTATTTTTACTTTAAAAATGAACAAATAAAGAAGCCCTGGCTGGTGTGGCTCCGCTGATTGTCCATGCACCTCCATGCACCAAGAGTCACGAGTTTAATTCCTAATCAGGGCACATACCCAGGTTATGGGTTCAATCCCCAGTTGGGGCGCTTACGGGAGTCAAAACAATTGATGTTTCTCTCTCTCTCCCCCACCCCCTTCCTCTCTCCTTACAATCAATAAAAACGTATCCTCGGGTGAAAATAAAAAACAAAACAAAAAACTAAAGTTTCCTTAAGTCCACAAATACTGACTTTTTATAGATCCTTACTATTCAAATCAGGGTGGAGTAAGGGAAAAAAAGAATAGGGAGACAATTCTTTCGTATAGGAAAAAGAAACCAAGGTGATCCCAAAATAGACCTTTAATGTTACTCTGCAGAAATGAACTTCAGAATGGCCACTGAATCACGCCTGGTAACTGAAACCTCCCATTATTCTAACGGATTTTGGAGTTGGTGCAGACACTGCCGACTCCAGTTCCCTCATCAGCTCACAGCGAGTGCTTCCTACCACCCTTCTGTGCCTCAGAGTCAGGGCAGCGCCTCCCACGGGAAAGTCCAGGCTCAGGGACCTGCTCCGGCCTGTGTCTGATTCCATGAGGTCTTCAAGTAACACACGCACTCACTGCTTTTTCTTGAGGCCTTTCATTATCTCCCAAAATACAAAATAAGGGCACACATGCCAACTGTAAGACAGTTGGCATTTTTACATGAGTAAAAATAACAAGCAAGCAACACCCTGTTTTGTTTTGTGTTTTTTTAAGTGGCTGCTATGAATAAATAGAAAATGAGGCTCCCTGTTGTAAAAAATTGCACTCAGGCTTGTGGAGAGAAGGGAGGAGGAATAATTAAAGTCAGGTTGAAAAGCAAAGCATCTCTTCAAACAGTCACCAGTTCCCACAATAATCTCATCTGTCCAGGCTACCACTATCCTCTTTTTATTTTTTAATTTATGTTTATTGTAGACAGTATTGCGGATGTCCTCCCGTTTTCCTCCCTTTGCCCCCTTCCACCTGGCCCCAGCCTCACCCCAGGCCTTCACTGCGCTACTGTCTGTGTCCATGGGCTATGCGTATATGCATATAAGTTCTCTGGTTAATCCTCCCTCACACTCCTTCCCTCTGAGATCCGTCAGGCTGTTCCATGCTTCCGTGCCTCTGGACCTATTTTGTTTGTCAGTTTATTTTGTTCATTAGATTCCACCTATAATTGAGATCATGTGATATTTGTCTTTCTCTGACTGGCTTATATCGCTTCGCATAATCTTTCTTTTCTTATGTTTAAGCTCCCCTTGGCCCACATCAAAGGAAAGTCCTGAAGATGCTGGAAGTGAATGAACACAGCAGCTGAGGGAGCAGATGGCTGTCAGTGAAAGCAGAGGCCCAAGGAATGAGAAATATGAATGGCAACATTTCTGCAACAAATCTCAGCCAACCACACCCTGCTCTGTCACAGTGACCTCATGCTGAGCTCGCTGCCAACTGACTTTTAGAGCAAAATATAACCATTAATATAGCCATTTCTTTATCAACCAAGAGAGTCAATCTAAACAGCCAATGACTGGAGAAGACTGGGGAACACTTTCTACCGCTGCTCCTTGCTACCTTTAGGCTGACTGGAATAAGCAATGAGGCTTTTTTCCTGACTTGCCCTTAAATTCCTATCCCAACTTTTCTCTTCCCACATCTTGCTCCTTTTTTTAAAAAAAAATGTTTTCCCTTATTGATTTTATTCTTTTTTTTTTATCCTCACCCAAGGACATTTTTGCATTTATCTTCAGACAGCGAGAGGGAGAGAGAGAGGAAGACAGAGAGAGAAACATCGATGTGAGAGAGACACATCGAGTGGCTGCCACCCACATGACCCCAACTGGGGCCGGAGACAAACTGCAACCAAGGTACATGCCCTTAGCGGGAACTGAACCCAGGTCTCTCTGGTCCACAGGCTGATGCTCTAACTGCTGAGCCAAACCGGCCAGGGCTCCTTATTGATTTTAGAGAGAAAGGAAGGGAGAGGGAGAAAAAGACAGAAACATCGATGAGGGAGAACACTGATTAGTCACCTCCTGCATGCCCCCCACTGGGGATCTGGCCCACAACCTGGGCATGTGCCCTGACTGGGAATCGAACCAGCGACCTCTTGGTGTATGGGTCAACGCTCAACCACTGAGCCACACCGGCCGGGCTCATCCTGCTCCCTTTAAGATTCAAGGTAAACTAAAGTCCTTGAAGCTTTATTAAGTTGCCACCTTCTTTGTATAAAATGAATCTTTACCTGATGTGGTAGGCTAAATAAGGGCCCCCACAAAGATGTCCATGTATCGGCCTGGCCAGTGTTTCTCAGTGGTTACATTGTTGGCCCTCAGATCAGAGGGTCAAGGGTTCAATTCCTGGTCAAGAGCACGTACCTGGGTTGCAGGGTTGATCCCCGGCCCCAGCCAGGGGTGTGTGTGAGAGGCAACCAATCGATATGTCTCTCTCTCTCCTTCCCTCCCCCTCATTTCCTTCCACTCTCTTTTTAAAAAAAATAAAAATCAATGGAAAAAAATATCCTTGAGTGAGGATTAATAAAAAATAAAAATAAAAATAAAAAGATGTCCATGTACCAATCCCTGATACTTGTGAATATTTACCTTACATATAAAAAGAACTTCACAGCCCAACTGGTGTGGCTCACTGATTGAGCACCGACCCATGCACCAAGAGGTTGCCGGTTCGATTCCTAGTCAGGGCATATGCCCAGGTTGTGGGCCAAATCCCCAGTGGGGAGCATGCAGGAGGTGGCCAATCGATGTTCTCTCTCACTGGTGTTTCTATCTCTCTCTCCCTCTCCCTTCCTCTCTCTCTAAAATCAATAAAGAAAAAATATTTTAAATAAATAAATAAATAAAAGGGACTTCACAGATATGATTAAGTTAAGGATCTTTAGATGGAGAAGTTATGTTGGATTTTCCGGGTGGACCCAATGCAGTCTCAATGGTCATGAAAGGAAGGCAGCCAGAGGATCGGAGTCCGAGAAGAGGCCACAGCCAGGGAGTGCTAGCACCTGCACGAAACTGAAAGGCAGGGACACGGGTTCCCCAGAGGAATGCCACCCTGTTGACTCACCTTATATGTCTGACCAACAGATCTGCAAGATAACAAATGTATGTTGTGTTAAGCCACCAAGTTTGTGGCCATGTATCACAGTGATAAGAAACTAATATATGTGATCAACTCTTCTGCATCCTAAACTCAGCTGAAGCACGTTCCTACAGAAAGCCTCCCCGAGAGCTCCTGCCCATCTTCCTCCTTTCTCTAGTTCCTCTTAGTTAGCTAGTCCCCCTCCTTACAAAGCACTAGCATGTACCTTTATAGAGCCTAGTAGTATAACAGGCGAAATATTTACATTTCCTTAAGTAGCCTGGAATGCTCTTTCTTAAAGGTAGGGCCTAAGTCTTCCTCATTTTCTTATTTCCAATGTTTATCAATGTTTCTGACACTCATAAAAGTCTTTTCCAGCAAGTGAGCACGATTCATCCCTTCATGATCAGCAGTCTCCACTTCCTCACCAGACGATAAAAACACAGATTCTAAATAACTAACTCATTACCAGGGGCTCGGAAATCCTATGTAAACAGCTCCTTTCTCCTCTAGAAAAGATCTCAAAACAGATTGCCCATAGTACACTGGCCTGGAGGAAGGAGTAAACCTCCTTTCTACCTTTAATGAAAAGGTTTATAAAGCCAAATATTGGGTTGAGTGAAGAGAGAGAGGAAACAGAAGAACTAGAGATATATTGGTATTTTTCAAAATGTTGAGGTGCCCTGGCCACGTAGCTCCATTGGGTAAAGCGTCTTCTTAGTCTGCCAAGGTTGCACGTTCAATCCCCAGTGAGGGCGTATACAAGAATCAACCAACGAATGCATAAATGAGTGGAACAACAAATGTATGTCTCTCTCTCTGAAATCAATCAATAAATTATTTTTAATGTTATTGAGGTGAACTGTATTTTCCAAAGATAACCACAGCAGTCTTTCCCACCCCATGTTCTTCTGCACTGTGACCCTCACACTCCACCAGCCCTGGCCGGTTTGGCTCAGCAGTTAGAGCGTCGGCCCATGGACCAATGAGTCACGGGTTTGATTCCGGTCAAGAGCATGTACCTCAGTAGCAGTTCGTCCCTGGCCCTGGTCAGGTCGTGTAGGAGGCAACCAATCGATGTGTCTCTCTTACATCAATATTTCTCTTTCTCTCCCACTCTCTTTCCCTCCCACTCTATCTGATGATAAATGTAAAAAAAAAAAAAGAAGAAGAAATGAGGTCATGATCATCCCTTTTGCATCTGGGTTGACCTTAGTGATTCACTTGTAACCAATAGAATATGGCCGAAGTGACACTGATATCTTCTGAGACTAGCTCAAAAGACATGTTGCAGCTTCTGTCCCTTTAAATGTCTGGTCTCTTGACACTCTTCCCTGCTCACTCCTTCTGGGAAGCCAGCTGTGATGCCACGAGACGCTCCAGCCACGTGGAGTTCGACGTGGAGGCGCTGTGGTTGACAGGCTCCACTGAGCTCAGCCTTTGAGTCATCACAGCCCAGAGACTAGACCAATGAGTAAAGATGTCTTCAAATGAATTCCTGCCTCTAGTCAATCAGATCTTCCTGATGAGGCCCTGGAGGTGACGGAGCAGGGACAGTCATGCCTGCCATGCCTGACTTTCTGACCCACAGAATCTGTGAGCCTAGTAAAACTAAGTTTGGGTAATTTATTATGTACACGCAATAACAGCAAAAGTTAATGAACATTCCAAAAAATCATTACTGCAACTTTGCTTCCTGATCCTAGGAAGATGGACTAGCTAGAGAAGAATCTCGGTCGCTTAATCTAATTCTGGCCTGATATGGTGAAATACCCACATGCTCTAGAACTGCAGCTCCATAGTTTGAGATTTCAGAGAATACCCTGCTCATAGTTCAATGAGAGATTGGAAAAAAAAAAAAAAAGTACCCTCCCCTCTATGTTGACAATTTTACCAGTGAAGGAATTACCCAGATGGTCTGGTACAGGATTTATGACGCTACACCCGTAAATGCTCAAGAGGTTCAAGTTGATGGGATTAAACTCAGGGATGCTGGAAGGACACCAAGACGTCTGCTCCCCTTCCTGCCCAATGTGGCGTTGTAAATAAAACTGGACAGGCTTTCTTAAGTCAACTTAATAACGTGCAGCACAAGTGCTTTCAGATGCCCAGTAGCTAAACCACATCAGCTTTCTGAGGACGCCTTCTAGCAAGAGGCGAAAATAATAACGGATACTGCCAAGAATGGCGTGCACCAGGGAGCTGGTGGCCTTGAGTGACTCATTTCACAAGGCTCCATCTCTCCGTACTGGAAGGTCAAAGTGGGAAGGAGCTGGGCCTTTAATAAGCAAACTGCGGCCTCAGACTGATTTGTGAGCCAGATGCTGGCATGTTGGAAGCAGATGACAACAGTTACAATCGATCTGGAATCCTGATGAAGTCCAGGTGCACGTCCCGGCAGCCTGGGGGAGCTGGTAGCTCAAGGCCCTCAGCAACTTTGATTATGGTCAGAGGAGGCTCTTCTGTTGCAGAGTCTCTGGGGCCTCAGGACTTTTCCCCTCGGATTTCAAATGGGAGTATTTATTTATTTATTTTTGCCTGGGTTTTGGAGACTCTTAAAGGCAATTTCACAGCTATATCATAGAATATAATGGAAAAAAGTAGGAAGATCAAGGCAAGTTGAGGAGATCGAGGTCTAGATAGAAAGTCCCTAAGGAAATTGGATTAAATGCAGTGTTTATAACTCTCCAGCGGGGCTAGTTGATGTCCTTAACCAGAAAGTGCAGTCTATGACCCAGCGGATGGCTAGCCACGGTCCATGCCCTTTGAGAGAGAAGGAAAAGCATGACCAGAAGCCCAGATGGTGTTCACGGTGGCGAGGCGTCGAGGGCGCAGCGTGTGAGTCCAGCACGTTTCAGAAGCGCCTGCCCATGTTCCAAGCCCGTCTCCCCACACCCTTCCAGCCAGCCCTGCCCTCTGCGTGGCCGTCAGTTTCTGCTTCTTGAGAACGAGCCCCTGAACTAATGCAAAAACCAAAAGAATGACCTTTCCTTCCAAATGTCTTTCCTTTCTGACTGGTAGGCCAAACGCTCAAAAATATGTGTTGCCATGCAACTAAGAAAGTCTGAATTTAAGGACGATGGTAATACTGTCTTCCACGTGGCTCAACTAGCAAGTAAGACCAAACAGGACTCCTTGTTCTCACCCTGGTCCTCAATTCAGGACCATAAATTTTCATAAGGAGAGTCTCAACACCAAAACCAGATGCGTTAATTCTCTTCATTTAAAAACATTTTTTTCTAAGAGAACAGAATTCAAGGAGAATAATGGCTGACTTCACGGTTTGGTTTTCATCTACTTACTGCTACACTCATATTATCAGATACATCACAAACCATGACTGGTACAAGTTTGCCATCTTTTATGTAATTAAAACTCATTTACCATCATCTAGATTAAGGTGCTGACTCAGTAACATCAGGCTTAGGCTCCAACCTCCACACCCACCAAAACTCCAGCCTTGGGTTAATATTCTTAACACCATCAGGTATCATTAAATTGGAAGTGCTTCCTATTTTCCTAAAACATGTACTTCAGACATTATAAGACATGCAGCAAGATTCTTGGGGGGGGGGGGGGGGGGGGCAGGGGGGGGAGAAGAAAAAAAAAACAAACTTGTTGGGATTCTGAATATTAATTGAAATGTGAGAAAATGATCTAATCAGACATAAAAATCTATCAAGAGACAAAAGATTCCTTCCTTCAATTGAATTAAGGAGTGGTGGTCAAATCAGACAGAATAGATTATTTGCTCAAGAACTAGAGTGAAAAACCCCGCTATATATATACAGCATGTTGGTCTTTAAATTTCCCTGTAGCATCTGTTGCCGCGTTGCAGCAGTGTGCTCGGCTGTGCTCTATCAATGACCCAAGCACAAAGGGTCTGGCTACTCTAATGCATATTACTTTATGCAAAAGTAAATACAGATGCCTGATACTGAGCCCTACCACCACCATACCCAATTCCCCACTGTAAAAACGGGCTACCCCTCCATCCTTCCTAAGGAAATGAATGGGATCCCAATTTACTAGATGAAATAGAAAGCTTTAAAAACAACCTTCTTGAGGGCAAAGACTCCTCTGGCCCTACTCCCTGGTCTCCTGGTACCTGGTATGGTCCTCTCTGCCAGGGGCAGCTCAGTAGGTATTACTCACCGACCACAACCCTGCACAGGCATCTGAGATCACAGGACAACTTTTCCTAATCAGGAACAGCTGGCTCCCAAACCACCCTCAGCCCAGAAGATTCCAATGACATTCTGGCTAAAAAGATTACAGGATACACCCTTCACTGTGATGTTTAAGGAAAAAAAAAAAAGATCCATTCACATAAAGATGGGAGTAAAAGAAGAAAAGGAGTAGGGATTAAAAGATTCTGGGCTGTAAGTGGCATTACTTTAAAAAAAAACACAGTATCAATACAAAAACATTTTTTCACCCTAAGGCTGCACAGGTAAATAGGTTGATGCTCTTGTGACCAATCCACAAGAAGCACGTTTCTCGGGGACGTGCTCCTGCCCTGTCATCGTTCGCATGGCTAGGAGAATAAGCCCTGCGCTTGGTCTGTCCACATGCACACCACGGCCTGAGGTTAATGCAGGCCAGCAGCACGCACAGCACCAGCTCTGTCCTTGTCCCTTCTCCCACATGGCGCAGGTCCTCACAGGTGCACCTGCCTGCCCAAGGAGAATCACAACTTACATACCCACCATTACTCACTTATAAGTAATTACAGAAATGAGGCAGCTTTTAGTCAAGGCTCTAAAAATTCAAAGTCAAAATTAATTAGTTCTCATCATGACTAGCCAGTTATTAGATTTAGAGTGGGATTACTTTTTTTTTCAACTAAATACACGCTACACCTAAATGCCTACCATATAGGATTCTGACACCAGATAGCTACAACAATTCTGCCAGTGCTTGTGTGCCTACTCTGAGTAAGAAAGGCACTAGCTTACCTAAGAAGAAACAAAATTAACATTCGTCTCATGAATCACTGACTTTAATGAATATCGATTCTATACAATTATAATTTTAGGACATCATTTGACCTGCAGTATAATCAGATGCTCATTACATAGCTCATGTTAGAACAAGGGTCACTGATAACTGTGGAGTAAGTGCTTCCAGCATGAAAATGATTTGCTATGTGATGTGTTCAAAGGAGGCAGGGTAGGGGGAAAGGGTCCAAGGTCCTGTCTAACTCAGTATTTCCCTCAGGAGATTCACACAGAACTGGGCCCAAACATTTCCTGAAATGAAGTTCAGAACAAGGAGCACCAAACCCTGGTCCTGGCTCTGCCCCTTACCTGGCTATGCGACCACGGGCAAACAATGTATTTGGAATCTTAGTCCATTCTTCGGTAACGGAGATATTCATATTTATCTCATAGATGTTCTTACAGAATCCAATGATCTCCTGTGTGTACCAGGCACAGCCCCTGGTCCTCAATCAATACTAGCTGGGTTCTACTCCAGAGGCTCCCAGGAAAGATGGGAGAGTCTGGAAGTCCCTCTGAGATCTGGATTTTAATCTAGCTTGGGTATTAATCCAGAAGCATCTGGAATCAAATGGGATTGCCAGAATAAGGCCCAGTTTGGCCGAGGGTCCTATGGTAACCTGGGCTCCAAGTGCCTTCCATTACTTTTGTAATGTCTCACCTCACAGCAGCCTGAGATGTTAGGCACATACAAGGGAGCTAACAGGCTTGGTCACTAAAGGAAACTGGCTATTACTTCAGTTATGATGTCTTGATACTTTGGGCCAGAACCCCTGGTGTCATGTTATTCATATGTAATTGTTTCTTCTTTTGTCGTCATTTAATTTCCATTTTCAACCGTGCATGTCCATCGTTTTATTGTTTTCCTGTGAATAATCACCTGGTTAAGATTACAAACTGCTCAAATCAGTTTGATAAGTTCCTCAGAGCATCCAGCAAAGTAATGATAATACATAGGATTTGAGGAAAACGACCATAAAATTTACATGGTGGGGGCTCAGATATCAACCATAATGAAAACCAAACACGTTTAACAAAACCTGTTTTCAAATGGGCTATTTCATGTTCTCCGAAGGAAAAGGATTACTGCAAACAGTTTTTAACTTTTCTTGGAAACGAGACACCATTCCATTTAAGCTATTTAGACTAAGTTCATTACTACTCCCTCAGTGACGTCTTAGAAAAGTAACTATTACACCCCCTAGGCACTAGAGTAAATAAAAAGATTAAATCATTCTGTTCAAAGGTGTCCAAATATAAGATGTTTGTGTGAGGATTCTTTTTAAAACTAAAGAGTCCTACCTCCTTGAAGTTGTCAAATGCTGATAAAATGATCTCGTGCCCTCCTCTGACAAGACACACGGCTGCCAACAGTTCCAACACAAGGGCTTTTGTTCTGTCAAAACAAGAAGAAAAACGAAAGCCACAAATCAGCAAAACTGACAAGATGAATCAGTTGTTCCTTGCTTCCAAGATCAATATAATAAAATATTTGTCTGTGTATGTTTTTTAAACTTTTACTAAGGTACAGTTATACTAAAGTATATATTTAAACCTTTACTACCTCTATAATATGTGATTTATCCAGGGTGGAAGGCATGTATGTTTCCCGCTCCCTAAGTTACAAATTACTCACTAATGAAAATTAATTCTGGAAAGATTAGTCTTTTAGTCCCATCCTCAGATGACTCAGGACAATGTGGTTGAAAAAGTTTTATTAGTGAGCTAAAGAACAACAGGATACTTAGGAATATTCATAAAAACAACCCACTGGTGAAATACTGTCTCTGGTTTTAGAGTCAGAGATATAACATTTGCCAAGAAAGTTCAAAATCATTGAAATTAATGTCCCACAGTCACATCTGCTAATTTGCACACGGCGCCACAAAAATCCCCTCTGACAATGCAAGTTTCCATCATGTCTTCTTCCTCTGCAAGAGATCTGAAAGGAGCTGGACTTCAGCTCTACTAATACAAG
This sequence comes from Tadarida brasiliensis, assembly GCA_030848825.1. NCBI lineage: Eukaryota > Metazoa > Chordata > Mammalia > Chiroptera > Molossidae > Tadarida > Tadarida brasiliensis. Next base: position 37,888,274 of record CM061265.1, on the reverse strand, counting down.
AATATTTTCTGTGACTCAAGGAAAGAAAATAAAACTCCGTCTGAAATATTTTTATAAGGAGAACCTAGAGATACATTCCAAGTTTTTTAATACAATGTCAAGGAGAGCATTGTTTCTTCATCATAAGACAACTTCAGTATTTCATCATTTTCTGGAATAAAAGCTATTACTGACCTCTAAACAAAGACTGTTCTGATAACCCACAATGTCAATTATCTTAAGAAAAATGAATAGTGGCTTGTCTGTGGGGGAAGGCAGGGACACAGTAGCATGACTGCTTGGGATTCTAGTAAACTAAGGAAGCAATCACAAAGATGCAAAAGCTTCTAATCCGGGAATGTTTGAAATAATAGTATCAACATCAAAACAGGATTTCAGGGTTTGCATTGCATTCCAGATCAGAAGGGATCTAATTTATAACCAGGTATCTTTACTTGAATCAACAGTTTTCAGATACATATTCTATACAGAGGTATCTGATAAAAGACAATAACACATTTCAAATGCAGAATGCCTCACCAGAATGTAAAACACATTAAAATAACTAACACAAACTGATGAAGACAAGCTCCTAGAAGTAATCTACGATGTGAATAATATATGGCACCGGCCTTTGTAGGAAAGTGAATATAAAGTGAAATCTGCATGCACAACTATTTTGTTTATTTGTTTGTGTTTCTTTTTTTTGTTTGGTAATAAAAACTACATATCTGAATACTGCAAGTGAAGTGTGGACAAGGAATTGTGGTTCTAGTTAGCTTTCGGCAATACCTGGTGCAGCTAAGCCCAGATCAGTACTGGCAACCTGGTAACCTGATGCTCTCCAGCAACTTTTGCTACATTTGCAAGGATGCTGCAAACCGGGCCTCAAAAGGAATGAAAGCTTAGAGAGAAGAGAGAAGAGAGAAGGGCTGGAGTTGTCATTGGTTGCTTACCTCTGCCACATGTAAGAATGTAACTTAACTGGTCTACATAGCCAAAGAGTCTATTGGCAATCTTATTTCAAAGAGTTGCACTTGGAGGTTTCCAAACTCTAACTCAGGTAAGAGTTAACTAGCTCTCTGCTTTCCCTAGTTAGACTCAGACTTGTACTTACGATCAAGCTTACCTTGGGTTCTTGTTGTTCAAGCTCAGTGCAATCTCGTTGACAGCGTGTGGGTGAGACATGACCATGTTGAAACCATACTGAAATTAAGGTGGAAAAACAAAGCATTAGGAGTCAACCTAGGGGACTGTCAATGTTGACTAAAAACAAAAACCTGAAGTTTCTACCTAATGTAATTTCTACCATCTTTAAATGCATCTATGTCTCTAGTACCTCCATGTCTGAACATATTTCCCAGAAGAATTTCAGGAATGATGATACTAACAAGGGAACCTATTTCCATTCTGTATGAATGAACTACATGTTTCTCTTTATTTAAATGGTGAAAAGGTTCCAGCCCAGTGATTCTCAATTCTGGCTGCTCATTAAAATCACCTGAAAGAGGAAACAAAACAAAACAATGAAGCTCAAGGACCGGACCCTGGCATCTGCATCTGTTGAAGCTTTCAGGGTGACCCCACCACTCTGCCAGGCTTAATAACCACTGCGTCTAGTCCCTTCCCTGTGCCATGGCAAACAGGACCAAAAGCCTAGGAACACCTCTGTTGCTCTGAGGCATGTTACCTCCTCATCCTTCTATAAAATGAAGCAAGTTCAATAACAGGCTCAAGAATCATTCTTGATTCTGCTGAGTTGAGAAATTATTCCTTTTCCTCCAAACTCAGCTCTCAACTCATGACTTTATTTCCAATGACACTGAGAAAATAGAAGCAGAAACAACTTCTACCATCACACGAATCCTCCCACATAGATCTGTGGGTTACCTCCTCACCTCTTCCTAAAGGTGAACTCTCCCAGGCTCCAATCTAAGGCCAGTGCCTCCACCTGATCCCACTCCTTCACACCTGCTCAAGGGTAAATACTCCAGCAATTCTCCCATCCCCTGTCGTTATTCTCCCCTCTCTGATTCATTGCCCTTAACATAAAACATGATGCAAATGATCTTACCAAACGACCAAATCTCTCTTGACCCTACAGCCACTGTTCAGCTACTGCCTCATGTCTCTGTCCCCTACGGCAAAACCCTAGCACTCAGTCTCATTCCTCTCCTCGTGTTCCCTCCTGAAACCATTCCAATGGGGCATTTCGTCACCACCACTCCAGTGAAACTGTTTGTGCCGAGATCACCAATGTCCCACACATTGATAGAGCCAATGGCCAAGTCTCAGTCCTCATCTTACACGACTTAGCAGCACTGGACACAGCCGTGCACTCTGTCTTGAAACACTTCCTGTACGTGGCATCTACCTCCCTGACTACTTCTCAGTCTCTCCAGCTAGTGCTTCCTCATCCCTCTGACATTGAAACAGAATGCTCTGTGGTTATCTGGGACCTCCTTGCTTCTCTGCGTATCCCTGTTGTCTCCTTCACTTCCCTGGCTTTATATACCATCTATTAACTCCCAAATTTGTACCTCCAGCCAGACCTCTGCCTTGAACTCCAGATGGCATATCCAACCACTCACTTAAGGTCTCTGTTTGGATGTCCATGGACATCTCAAAGTTAACATCCTCCAGAAAGAACTCCTGATCATGTGTCCCAAATCCGCTCTTCCTGCAGCCTGCCCCCTCTTAGTACAAAGCACCTCCATGCAGGGGTGGGGAAAGTTTTCTCTGCCAAGGGCCATTTGGATATTTATAACATCATCCACAGACCATACAAAATTATCAACTTAAAAATCAGCCTGCTATATTTAGTCCGGCTAATTTGGTGAGGCATGTGATGTTAGCTGGTATTGAGTTCTTGGGCCTTCTATAGCCCGTGGGCCTGACGTTCCCCACCCGACAGGTGCGCAGGACAAACACCTGGGGGTCACCATCCAGTCCTCACCACATATCCATGCTACTGCCTTTATCATCAAAATCAAACCAGAATCTAGTCACCTCTCATCATCTCTACTCCTGTAATCCTGGTCCATACCACCATCAACACTTACCTAAATTAATGCAACAGCCTCCCCTTTACTGCACCTCCCCCCTCCCCCCCCAGGGTTAATACTAAATGCAAAACCCAGAGCGATCGTGTTAAATTCAAGTGTCAGATCAACTCACACTTTCCCTCAGAACCCTTTAACAGCCTTTCACTCATAGCGAAGCCAATGTCCTTTCACTGGCTCATAAAGCCCTACTCCCTCAGGGAGCCCTGTCAGCCTCAGATTTCATCTTCTACTTTCCTGCCTACTCATTCTGATCCAGCTAACCTGTCCTCCTTTCTGTACCTCGACCACATCAGACATTCCTGTCTCAGGGCCTTTGCCCTTCCTCTTCTCTCTGCCTGGAATCTTCTTTCTATAATGTCCCTTACCCTGTTCCCTCATTTAAATGTCTTCTTGGTGACACGTTTCTGGCCGGTCTATTTAAAACTGAACACACATTTTCATCACTTCCTACTCCTATTTGATTATTTTTTTCTACAGCACTCAGTAATAGATCTCTGGAGCCAGTCTTCACGGGTTCAAATCTGCCTCCATCCCTTATTAGCCATATAATCCTGGGAAAATTACTTCTCTGTCTTGTCCGTCAGTTTCCTTATCAATAATATGGGGAAAGTAAGAGTATCAATCTCACAGATCTGTTATGAGACTTACATTAATTAATAGGTTTAAAAGCACTAAATCTATAGGAAATAAATATTTATACATGTTAGCTTTCATTTCATCATCAACCTTACCTGGAACACCAATTTATTATCATCCGTCTCCCTCACCAAGTTCCCTAGGGCAATTATTTATTTAATGCGGTATCCCCTGTGCCTAGAACAGGATCTAACAATGCTCAGAAAATATTCACTGACTGAAAAAGAATAAATGCATGTTTCCCTTCTTGAATTCAATTCAGCTCCATCATATTGGGTTTGAACTCAACAACCAACCCTCCACGTGGTATTTATCTTCCTTTTCTTCTTGGACCAACCTGTACATCCTTATAAAAGGAACTGAAATCCTATTTTTATACATGAACTATATAATTATATAGACTATATAATTTCTAATTGTCACCTGGTTTGTTTATCTAATTATACTTTTGACCATGTCAGTTCACCCTAGATCTTCCAGGCTCTCACTTCCCCTTCGTCGTTAGGGTTAATCCAACCCACACATGCCTCTCTCTCCCCGTGTTTTTCAGAGTGGATAACCTACATCACAATCACTTGAAGAAGGAATCTGCACCTTTAAGCAGGAATCCCCCAGGTGCTTCTTATCAGTGTTAGGACCCACTGGGTCCAGCAGACAGTAATTTTAACTTCTTGCCTGTTCACCTCAGAACCCCTGGAGACCAATGACCTACCCAGTGTGGGAGTCTATGCATTCCTAATGTTCTACAACCAATTACTGCCCACAACCAATGGCTTGCCAATGATAAACATGTTTATCATTGTAGGAGGCAAACATCTTCCCTTTAAATTAGATGAGTGAATTAAAATATGCAGGCAATGAATTAAATCTTAAACCTTTCTTTTTCAACAGAATCTCATTCAATCCTGATATTTACTTCAAATAGCAATAATACAAGGAAACCCAAAAGAACAAGATTGGAGTCTGACAAATTCAGATTTTTTCAAGGATCAGTAACACAAACATACCTGATAATTCATGATGGCACGCAAACACATGATACAGACATGTACGTCATCTTTCTTACTCACTAATCTTGAATTTTTCAAGGTTCTTCTGCTTGGCAAAGTATTATATCTACAAACAAAAAGGGAAACTTCTATAAAACTATAGGTTTAAAAAATGGACAGGCATTTAAAAAATGGACATTGTTCTCTACCTTTACCTGCATCTAATTGCAGGTCAAACCCACCAACAATTCACTCATCACCACAAAGCTATTTCAGTAGACTGTGAGGCCTGCATACTTGTGTGTAGTTGGCACCATGTGTCAGTCTAGATATCCATGGAGAATGAAACTCCACTCCACTCAACCATATAACAAATCAGGCTGTACGTGGCATTCAGCAACAATCCCCAGCTCCTGGTAGTAGGCCAAGCAAGTTTGCAGAGGTGACCTGAAGCAACATGCATGCGGATTGCATTTGCCAACAAGTGAAGGGGTGAAACTCAGCTCACATATAGACCTCCAATCACTGACACTGTATTAACTGCACCTTCCCATGAGTGCTCTCAGGGGTCCGGGATTCAGAGTTTAAGCCTAGGCAAGGTCATACATTTGCAACTCTGGTATCAGCCTGTGACGTTAAACCTTAATGGTACACAAATGCTGCACAGCCTGATCCCTCAGCTACAGCCTGGTCTGGCAGCTGAAAGCTGGAGGGAATATGCTGCTATTTCCCAAGGTTAAGATGTGTCAGTGTTAGGATCGATTCTAGAGACCCAGCACTGCTAAGCCTTAGTAGCTCTGTCTGGAGACTTAGCAGTCTGCAAGTAGTCAGGAAGTGACCATGTAAAGTAACAGGTGCAAGTAGGAAACAGGACGACGCTGAAGGCTTCAGCGTGCGCTGCAAATGACGGCCTCCGAGGGCAGTTTTCTCTGCAACTCCAAGCTTGAAATCAAGCCAAATGCAAAAGTTGTCAGCTACTTTCCCACAGACAGTCAATGACAGACGTGTTCCGCAAAATAAGCTACAGCCCTTCCTTCTCGAATGGAACTAATTTAAAACTTTAAGGAAGTTATGATTAATACTGTTTTCAAAATCCCACAGGTGCAGGCTGGGAGATGAAAACTGAACTGACGGTTTTGCCTGAAACTGTTCAGCTGAGCAGCCCGTTTAATTTTATTTTCTATTCAAAAACTAGCAAATAGAAGAAAGATGATTCTTTCACATGAGCCTACTAATGAGCCAAATACATTTTTTTTTCCCTAGAGAGAGGAAGGAAGAGAAATAGAAATGTCGATGAAACATCAATCGGCTGCTCCCACACTCGCTGACTGGGGATTGAACCCACAACCTGGGTATGTGCCCTGACCGGGAATCGAACCTGCCATCTTTTGGTGTACAGGACAATGCTCCAACCAACTGACCCACCCGGCCAGGGCTGAGCCAAATACATTTTCGGTAACACTTCAATAAGTCCCTTGCCTCAATGTACCTGAATGTGTAAAAAAACTTAGTGTGCCTGTCACGCCAGTTACAGGAATGCTTTACATCATTCACACTGGGAATAAACTTTCAGCAACGGAAGTTGGCCTAATTCATTTTTGAATGCCAAGTTAAGGAAACAAATTCAGATTTTGATGTAAGCCCAACCTCATCATCTAAAACATGACTTTAAAATGTGTCACTCTGCCATAAGCCCCCCAAAGCAGGACTGCCCACACGCTTGGTGGGGGTCTCACGGAGATCGGTGGGCCTTCGAGCAATAACCGCACACCAGTCTGACGCGAGGCTAGGTGATCTCTTTAGTCCACATCTGAAATTCTTTCCCTCCCTCCACCATTCTCATTTTAACCTCAGTTTTCTGTTTTAGTGAAATCACTGTTAGGTATATAATAGATGATTACAGGGATAGTTATTATTAATTAAAAGCAATTGCTACTAGTGTTAAAGTATCTAAGAGTGAAGTTTAAAAAGAAGGAAAGGCGATGTTGAGGGAATCAACTGTCCTTTGCTAAATTGTGTTCTTGTGTAGCAATACGGCAGAGATACACTGCCCGGAGCAAACTGCTCCTTAAGGAAGGTGGGAGGGGTCATTCTACACAGTCACATGTTTCTGCATTGCTTCAAAATCAAGTTTAGTGATTCCAGCAAGTGGATCAAATGTATACAACATTCATGGTGTTTCCTAAGAGATGTAAAGTAACATAACAGGATCCTTACTTTTATTTATTAATCTAGTTCTTCAGCTATATTATAATAAGACTCTAAAAGCCAAAATGTCTTTGCCATTACTTGCAGAAACCAGCAAAAATCGATTAATTAGAATAGTTTTCTATTTACTAAATATTAACACAAAAGGCTTCTCTTTGCTGTAGTAGGCAATCGCAAATATATATGCTCTGGATTGACAGTTAAAATATGTTTAATATGAAATAGCACATGCCTATTTATCAATATTTAAGGAGTTTAGAAAATATTCAATATATAAGATGTCAATAAATGAAACCATGTATCTTCTTTATTAATGATAGTCTATGGTTAAAAACAATAGAGCTAAGCGTTTTACTAAAGTGCATGGTATTTAATCTAAAATTATTTTTCTCCAACTTTTGGTTTATACAAAGAGAGTGGGTATTAAAAGCAACATCTGCCCTGGCTGGTTTGACTAGCGGTAGAGCATCGACGTGCGGACCAATGAGTCGTGGGTTCAATTTCAGCCAAGGGCATGTGCCTCAGTTGCGGTTCATCCCCAGCCCTGGTCTGGATCGTGCAGAAGGCAACCAACCAGTCGATGCATCCCTCTCACATTGATGTTTCTCTCTCTCTCCCTACCTCTCCCTCCCTCCCTCCCTCTCTCCTTCCCACTCTATCTGAAGATAAATAGAAAAATATCCTCCGGTGAGGATTAAAAAAAAAACAAGAAAAAAAAAAAGCGACATCTGAACTTGCGTTTAAAATCAGAGCATTACGATAAGTACAAAAACATCGTCACAACCAGTAAGAACAAAAATCACAGCAATGACAGCCAAAGGAAATCTGTGATGTCACTTACACCACCCTTTTCTGATAAAGACGAGAAAACTGAAGCCCGAAGAACTTAGCTCCTCACAGCAAACTGAAGGCAGAACAGAGCTGGGCTGAGCCCAGACCAGACCCCACATCCCCTCACTGGGACTCAGGGCAGCCACTTTCTACAGGTTGCTCCCAACCTGCCTCCCTGACCATCTGTCCGGCTGTCACGTGCAAGAGCTACCGCCCACAGCCATATGTGCTGACAACTTCCTTGTCAAATGTTCGCACCCTGTCATCCCGATGGCGCTTTCTGCTCCGGTCCTCCATAGGTGTCCTTCTCCCCACCCCGTAATCACTCCCCACGCGGGGTCAAGGCTGAGAGGAGCAGCATCTAAATATCTTCTTCAAAACACAGTGGCCGGTCCACTTGGTAAGCAACGTTTTCTTTTCAAATCTTGACGCTATATCATTTCCCAGGAAAGTGAGAATGTGTTTTAACTTAATAGGAAACTTTGCTCTGCACTGAATTTTGAAATACTCATTCTAAAAGAATTTTCTCCATTAAGGAAATGTACCTGATTAAAGTCACAACTCTTTCTTTAGTCTAGGGTCGCCTTAAACCTCCAAGACCAGATTTTAGGGACTATGCCACAGGTTAGCATGTACATTAATCTATTCTTCAGCATTTACATTTTATTGAATTTGACAATCTAGATACCAAGATATTTGGTTTATTTGCTTTACCATCTGAGTAACTTATTATATTTTTTTTTTCCCTTTTGGACAGGTTTTAAATTTAACTGCAAAGCACAATAGTGATAATACCCAAAAAGCCTGTCCCTGTGGAGCTGGTTTTAATAGATTCCCCCAAGTTGACTCCAAAATATCAACTGCATTAGGACTAACATGGACAACTGGACAAGGTGAGCCCTCTGAAGAAGTGGCCTCTGGAACCCTCTACCAGCACAGAAAATCAAACCAAATCTCTGTTGAAGCCCCAAAGTTGGTTTTATTAAGCATCTACTCTTTATGCTAGATTCTACTAAGTGTTAAGGGGAAATGAAGAATAAAGATGTTGTTTGGGCCCTGGCCGGTTTGGCTCAGCGGTTAGAGCGTCGGCCCGCGGACCAGAGAGTCTCGGGTTCAGTTCCCGCTAAAGGCACGTACCTCGGTGGCAGTTTGTCCCCGGCCCCAGTTGGGGTTGTGTGGGTGGCAACCATTCAATGTGTCTCTCTCACATGTCTCTCTCTCTCTCTCCCTCCATCTCTCCTGTTCTATCTGGAGATAAATGCAAGAAAATGTCCTTGGGTGAGGATAAAAAAAAAAAAAAAAAAAAATGTTGTTTTGGCCCTCAAGGCCTTACCATCCAGTTTAGAAGCAACAGACGATTATCATCGATAGCCCCATATTACGATGCACTCTGTCCACACTCCAGCCCCGGCCTGCCCCGTCTGTTGCATACACGTTATAAATGTGTAAAATAAACTCAATAACAACACAACACCTGCACAGCACAACATGGTGGAGTGAAGACAGTCACACCTTCTCAAAGGAGAACTTTTTTTTGCAAAGTATCATACCTAAAATCCCCGTATAGGCAACCTTTTCCGAATCAAACCAGACTTAACTGAGTTAATATAGACTTACTCTTGGTAACTGTCTTTAGGCATATGAAAGTTGTTTTTAAATGGGGTGCTAATTCAAGAAATAAATATAAAAGGAATGGACTCTGGTTGGGGTCACGCAGGAGGCAACCAATGTGTCTCTCTCACATCAATGTTTCCCTCTGTCTCTCTCTCTCTCTCTCTCTCTCTCTCTCTCTCTCTCCCTCCCTCTCTCCCACTCTATCTGAAAACCAATGGAACAATATCCTCGGGTGAAGATTGAAAAAAAACAAAAAAAAAACAAAAAAGGAATGGACAAGTTGTGGGATGAGTATTATGAAGATGACATGACAATGAACATACTGAACCTGAAATATTACCAGTGCAGATTTAAAGCATACCTGTCTTACGGCTCTTTGAATGGTGAAAATTACAAGTTACTTCCATTCATTATTTTTTGTCTATATTTAAAATGTTCTACAATAGATGAATATTACTTTGCAAATAAAGAAAAAGAACACTGCATAAAAAAACAAACTCTTGTAGATGGTCTGGGTTTAGATCCCCCTACAGACGGAGCTAACTGGAGAATGTGATCATAAAGCTTTTTCCACTCCAGTCACCCTACGGGATGTTTCCCAGAAGGCCTCTGCGGTGGAGAGCTGGTCCTGGTCTACCCTCATAAAGCACAGTTCAGGGTTTCTATGATGAGGCCCAATTCCACCACAACACATGTAACAAAACAAAAAAAAGTAGCACCATCAGAAAAACCAAGTATTGAAAATCTGATTCCCTGGATGTTACAGTGAGTAACAGTTTCTACAGAAAAACGACAGGAGTAACTGATGGGTGCCACAGACCCTACCAGGCGTATAAGTCACACTGATCCCCTTAGTAGGGCTGGGAAATCACAGCAACAATCATCACCAAATAAAAATTTAAACAGCTCAAATGAAACTAGTCATAACTACCAAAGATTGTATATACATGGTGCTATTGCATAATCATGTTAACACAAGTCTATATAATTCAGTATATTATCTCCGAAAGGGCATATAAGGCCCCTGCATCTGGGTCAGTGACACAACCCTTAGGCTAAGCTATCTTCACTTTCACAATCACAGATCATCCTGCTTGAACTCTCTGAACACACTTTCCACAAAGACCTGAGCCTTACAGGAATTAAGCTGGTAACTCAGTAGGAGGTATGGGTGCCTCTGTGGTAACTGATACCTTTGGCATGTGTTCTGTTACGCAATTACATAAAGCAAACCATTTAGGATAATATTTCCTTCCTGATGTTACTATGAAACTACAGATAGAGACTATTTGAACAGAGCCAGACTAGAGACTGCCCCTCCAGTTCACAGGGCTGTATTAAAAATGCCCTAGCACTGATGTCTGCGTGGTCTCCTATGGATAACTGAGCTTTAGGCCTGTGCCCTGCAGTAGGTCTTGAGTGTTTCGAGACTCGGTCAACAGTTAATGGTGCATGTTCTTTTAACTGAGACTTGAAATTGGCTTCTTCAAACCTCAAGTAGTTCTCAAACCTCATGTTACATCAGAGCTTAACCTAGGACAAGGAGGAAGAAGAGGCTTGGAAAGAGCTTCAGTTCCACCTGGCCGGTGTGGCTCAGTGGTTGAGCGCCGACCCATGCACCAAGAGGTCACTGGTTCGATTCCCAGTCAGGGCACATGCCCAGGTTGTGAGCCCGATCCCCAGTAGGGGGCATGCAGGAGGCAGCCAATCGATATTCTCTCTCATCAATGTTTCTATCTCTCTGTCCCTCACCCTTCCTCTCTCTCTAACATTAATAAAGAAAAAAAAATGTTTTTTAAAAAAGAGCTTCAGCTCCATTCATTGCCCTGCACTGGCTGCCAGGCCAACAGTCTGCACTGTGACTATGGAGATACTGGTTTTCAAGGCTACTGCAGACCTGGAGAGGGCAGGAGGGGAGCCCTGCAAGTTAAAGCACCACAGAGCCAGCTGTTCTTAGAGTCGCTGGTTTTCCCTGAACGGACGCTCCCTAGATTGCAGAAAAACTAATTTCCAGAGTACTAAAAAAGTTAGTTCTGGCATATTTTGACAGTTTTCTCATTGCTTTTATGGGTGAGAGCGTTTAGGGAGGTTCTTACTCCACCGCTTTACTGACATCCCATAACAGACACTTAGAGATAATGTTCTGCCCACGGTATTCATCTGAAGGGTAACAATTCCTTCAAGTTGATGGGAACGGGTCTAACGAGGTCCTGAAACAAATAGGTCTCTCTGGTGTGTCCGGGCAAGTTCCCTGAGACATGGGATCGAAGAGAACTCCCTTGGATCCCAAAGGGAAAAATGAGAATAAAGTTTTATTGAGTGGTTGTGACCCAGCGCCTGCCATGGGGACAGACTATGTGAATGCCTTCCTGAGACCCCTCTTCCCCCTGACGGCAAGCAGAGCCTTGGGGCTCTGGATGCCTGGACATAAAAGAGAGATTCTGCAGAGGCAGAGAGCAGCCCAGGGTCTAATATTAGGAGCTCCTGCCATACATAGGAAAAATAATGAGGAAGAGATATTCAGGCTGTTTTTGCAGTCTCAAGTGTTTTAGGGCACAATCCTGGTTTTCTAAGAGGCCATTTTTACAGAAAACTCGTAGGGACACTGACACCACCACATGTCTCAGGCCCTCTTCCCCCACAACTTTGAGAATTGCCTATTATCTTGTCAAGCACAGAACTAAAACTAAATGCTACCCCAGCATTCAAAGATGAGACACTGTCTGGGAAGGGCTGCCAATTGGACTTCAGAAAGTTCCGTGAATATGGAAAGAAACAGATCACAACATTGACCTAAGATCAAAACCAAAGAGACATGACTCCTACCACTTGTATTCATTTTATGCACCAGTAGTTATATATTCATGAAATAAATGCATAAATTATAAGTCCATGTTAGTGTGAGTACAAGGCATAAAAAAAAACAAAGCAATTTTTACAAATATCTTTTAAATAACATATACAAAACATTTCTTATTTAGGACTACAGTTGACAGCTGCCAACTGAGCCACTTAGTTCGTGTGGCGATGAACCTGCTGAGAAGCAGGCAGCGAGCAGCTCAGCCCGCAGAGCACCGGCAGCAGGTGCTGCAGGAAGGGAGTTCTGTTCTGAAAGCCCTCAGATGGATTGATTCGTGAGCGCCAACCAGTTGACTTATCCTAATAAATGACAAGGCGGATAAAACCGGAATTTCTGACTCCTAAAGGCAAAAAATAATGGCAAGGCCAGCAAAGGAAATCCAGGGATCTGCTTGACTACAGATTAGATACACAGGAATTTCTCTTGCCAGGTATATCTCAGTAGCCTGACTTATGTCTAATACTCTTTGCAGTCCTGGTTAGAAGCCTGTTTTGCTGTCCTTAAACCTCCTCACTGTAAGGGAGCTCCAGCAACTCTGCAGTAGTTCCTCACGCTTAGCGATGTAACAGACAAGTGGGACCATGTAAAACGGAAAAGCTTCTGCAGGGTAAAGGAAGGAATTAGACTGAAAAGGTATGCTATAGAATGAGAGAAAATATCGGCTAAATATCTGATAAAGGGTTAATATCCAAAATACACACGGAACTCCTACAACTCAATAGCAAGAAATCACAAAAACCCATTAAAACATAAGCAAATTACTTGAATAGAATTCTTCCAAAGGCCCACACACGGCCAGAAGGTAGCAAATAAAAAGATGCTCATCACTAATGATCAGGAAAACTCAAATCAAAATCACAAGATAACACTTCATACCTGGTCAGGATGGACACTTTCAGAAAAAAAAAATTGTTGGCAAGGTTGTGAAAAAATGGGAACCCTCGTGCACTGTTGGTAGGAATGTAAAATGGTACAACCACTGTGGAAAACAATATATGAAAGTTCCTCAAAAAAATTACAAATAGAATTGCTATGATCGGATCCACTTCTGAGTATTTATCCAAAAGAATTAAAACCATGATCCTGAAGACATATCTGCACTCGCATGTTTATTGCAGCATTATTCACAATAGCCAAGAGGTAGAAATCACCTACCTAAATGTCCATCAATGGATGAATGAATAAAGAAATTTGGTAAATACATACAATGGAATATTATTCAGCCTTAAGAAAGAAGGAAATCCTGCAATATGCAGGAACATGAATGAGCCTTGAGGGCGTTAGGCTAAGTGAAATAACCAAGGGAGAGAAGGACAAATGCTGTATGATTGTTTTCATAAATCTAAAATAGTCAAACTCACAGAAGCAGAGAGTAGAATGGTGGTTGCCGGGGGAGGGGAAATGAGGAGTTGCTAATCTACAAGTATACAGTTTCAATTATGCCAGATGAAACAGTTCTAGAGATCTGCTGTAAAACGTGTGCCTGTACTTAACAATACTGTATTGTACACTTAAAAACTGGTTAAAAGGGTACATGGCTTGTTAAGTGTTCTTACCACATTAAAAATAAAAGCAGTATGTTAAGAAACCAATGGTGATAAATTTAAGAATAAATGATAATCAGAGATCTACATCTGCAAAGCACCAAAGAGTTAACCCCAATAAGGAAGACGCTGTTCACCCAGTGATGCCTTGAAATAAATCTGATCACCCATCTATTGTCTTAATATATGCTTATATCTAGACATTTAGACATTTTTTCTTTTCTTTCTTTCTTCCTTCTTTCTTTCTTTTTTTTTTTTTAACAAGCAAGTTTCAGAGGTAGAAGAAGTGAGCCAGCTGGGCTGTGTGGGTTCAGGAAACAAGTTAGGGAAGCAAAAGGAGAACCCGTGGAGCTTTAGAGAACAAACAGCAAAGAAAACATGCCTGGGGGAAGAAGTGGGAGAGGCATGGGCATGCTTGCCGCTAACAAAGAGATAGGGAAAGGCACGGGTGTGCTGCAGATCGAGAGAGCACGCTGGACATCTTCTTGGATGTGGGCTATGTACGTGTCTGCCCCTCTCACTCTCTCTCTGAGCCTGTATTAGCCACAGACAACATATTACTGCAGAACCTCGAATGAACATTTCCTGAACCGACCTAACCAGGCTTTTGCAGTCTGGAAAAAAAAAAAAAAAGAGGTTTTCAAAAATCTCCTGTACAGCTTCATGCCAACATTTGTGAAATTTGTAATTTCCAGGGCCTTCGGGCAACAGGAAAAAGAAAAGGTATATATATTTTCTCTTATAAAAAGTCTTTTCAAACAATCTAATTATTCAGATATCAAACTGTCTACCTATAAATAAAGAACAGTAATTAGAACTACCTTGAAAGCTATGTAAGGCTTCAATCCAACTGGAATGCAGCGCCGACTGGCTGTCACGTCATCTGGCACAACTGTACTAGTCCTTTATGGTTCCAAAGTCTGGGCTAATAGAACTTTACCAAGATTTGGCATTTTAGGTTCCCTCTTTCTTACCCTTCAGACATGACGTCACTTGGGCATATTTTTTCTATCATTTAAACTAATAAAATATATGATGCTAAAAAAAAAAAAAAAATGAGCCAAGCACTTTTCTGGCTCTATCGTCAAAAGAAACAGAGCTTAAGGAGTTGAATCAAGATAGTTCGGGGGGGGGGGGGGGGTAAAGGCAGAGAGGGAAACAGACAGAGACAAAGTACACAAAACTCCTAATGTACCTTTTTTATACTTACTGAAATTTTATGTTCATCTACATTTCCCATTATAGGACCAAATGACAACTAGAACAGAACCTGAAAATCAAAAGTTCTCAGTACCTGCTTTCTGAATAGAGTAGGTGAATGAACAGTCTTTCATTAAATGAATGGAGAGCCGTTATTAGTCTTAATTTGCTGATTTTCCATTATATTCCCTTTGTCAAAGGCATTTTCTAACTAACCAGGATGCATCCCTATGTGAAGTGTGCAATGAAGCCATCTATCTCCTGTGACCTTTAGATAGAAATATTTCTGTGTATCCCAAATTATGTCTTCTCATAAACCTTCAGAAAATCATTGCCAGTGAGCTAAAAGGACCATTCAATAGCCTGGCTTTCAAAATATTACATAAACGGGCTCTAAAC
Source organism: Tadarida brasiliensis (assembly GCA_030848825.1). Lineage (NCBI taxonomy): Eukaryota > Metazoa > Chordata > Mammalia > Chiroptera > Molossidae > Tadarida > Tadarida brasiliensis. Next base: position 37,872,949 of record CM061265.1, on the reverse strand, counting down.
TACTTCCAGACTCATCTGTTCATTGTTTCCTAAACAAACCACGCAGTCTTACCACTGAACCACTGCTCATACCACCCTCCCTCCTCCTCCCCTTTCCTAGTCATGCCTCCAAGCCTTACCCACTGTTATTCCACATCCAGACCACATTATGAATCTTCCGTGGTTTTTGTTGTTCACTCTGGACTCTAAAGTTCCATAGCATTAGTTCTGGTTATACTCATATGATGCGTAACATGTGTTAGGGTGCACGAGCACACACAAACATGTACACACTTTTTCTCAATCAAATCGTAAAGACACTGGGACACAGTGGAAAGAAGTCCAAAGACTTTGATTATAAATCCTGGCTCTGTCGCTTACTAGCTATGGATAATTTCTCTGATGTCTGCTTCCTCATCTGTAAAATGGGGCTAATAATCCTTGACTACCTCCCAAAGATTTTTATGCAGACATAATAATGTACATATGAACAAGTCCTTTATCAGTCTTGAGTCATATACAAATATATTATTTAATGCAACTTTCTGTATCCTCAGCACTTGGCAAAGTACATTTCACATATTAAGTATATAATAAATCTCGCTGATGTGCCCAGCTGGTGTGGCTCAGTGGTTGAGCGTCAACCCACGCACCAAGAGGTCGCCGGTTCGACTCCTGGTCAGGGCACATGCCCAGGTTGTGGGCCTGATCCCCAGTGGGGGGCATGCAGGAGGCGGCCAATCGATGTTCTCTCTCATCGATATTTCTATCTCTCTCTCCCTCTCCCTTCTTCTCTCTCTAAAAATCAATAAAGAAAAAAAATTTTTTTAAATAAAAAAAAATAAAATAATAAATCTCACTGATGAAAGTACCAGACCACAGCTGTAGAAATCTGCTGAGTCATCTTCAGTGTTTCCCTCAATTTATATAGTTAACATTTATTGACTACTCACTGTTGTGTCAGGTTCTTTACAGGAATTGTTCATGTAATCTCACAACATGTGAGACAGATGCTGAACCCTGTCATCTCCACTGATCTGAGAATCTGTGAGACAGATCCCCAACAACGTACTGGCTAAGTGACTTGTTTCTTGATTTCCACATAGCCTCTCTCCGTTGGTTTTCCATTGGATCAAAGACACAGTAAAGTGAAGTTAAACTCATGGTGGGAAATGCTGGACAAACTTGTTGGTATGGGGCACCCATAGGCTATATTTAATTAAAGTTATCACCATTTTTACTAGCAGGGCCGTTAAAATAAACTCGAAGCTGAAAACTTGGAAGGTACATTCTTAACCCAAGTATGCTCTTCTTTTTTTGCAACTTCAAATAAATAAAGAAATATAAAAATCAGAACTATAATAATCCAATACTTTCAGTTGTTTCTGCTTACAATGTGTCGAGAAGTAAAATGGAAAGTCTGTAATTACAGATTTTTGTAAACTCTGCAAATTTAGAAAGTCTTTAGTTTATAGATGGTTATTTCATTTTCTGCAACCTCAGATTTTCATCAGGTTAAGGAGTATCTTCAACATTTCTCCTCCCTAAGAAATAAAACTTGAGTGTTTCCTATAATGACTTTCTCATCATTATTCCTTTTCCTTCCACTCCTTAACAGTATTTTCTGCCTTTCTAAATTAAGTGTTAATAAAAATCTTATCAACATCTACCATCTCATCTAATGAGAATAATTTTTTAAATATAAGAGATAAACCACAGAACTTATACGCATGTATGCATAACTGATGGACATGGACAACAAAGCTGGGGACGGGGTGGGGGGATGGGGAGGAGGGTGTCAATGGGGAAAAAAGGAGAAACATCTGTAACAAAAATAAATTAATAAAAAAAATAAAATTAAATTAAAAAAAAATTTTTTTTTAAATATATTTTTCTTTGTAGTTTTTCCCCCATTAAGTTGGCATCTATAGAAATTGATGAGATTCTTCAATATCTTCCTATAGAGAATATTTTAAATAAATGGAGTTAAGGAGAAGAAATACTTGTAGAATAAAATACAGATGACAACTCTCAATAACGAAGACTATAAAAGATCCGAGTCGATTCTGTACAATTTGGGAAAAGTAGAAAGAGAAGAGAATGATGATCACTTCAGATATTATATTCCTAATTCATATAAGCTGGAAAACACACAAAACCTCTGTGATATGAATCAAGATAAAAAGTGCTTCAGCTTCTAACTATAGAATTCAGAGTTTTCTCATGTGATACTATAATGTTAAGTTTAAGTTAAGAGGTTAGATGATTTCCCCCACCCCCAACAATTAAAATTGAAGGTAAATGCTACTTATTGAAATAAAAGAACTTGGAAGCGCCTGAAAGAGTTCAACTCCTCTAGACTATCCCTCACTTTATAAGCAAACTGGTACAGAGCTGCTACTCCCATATCTTTAGACAGGATCCCTGTTACACAGAGATCAGGAAAACGGCTATGAACAGAAGTACTGATTGCAATAAAGGCCAAAACACTATAGGAGCCATTGGCCCATACATGGAAAGAGGTTCACAGGAACTAGGCAACTCCTTGAAGAACAAAGTCTTAGAGCTGGGTCCCAGGTGCCTCATCAACAAAAAGAAAGTCCAACTAAACGACATTCAAGATCCCTTCCAGATCACAACGTTTCTGTTTCCACTAATGGTTCTATTTCTCTTCTGATCAATCATAGACAAAACTTTTTTTTTTTTACCTCTTTGACCACCAAGTCCATTGTGAAATGTTTTCATACTTGGCCCCTGCTCTACATTCTTTCAGATACTTTGTGTGTAGGTCCAAGCGCCAGCTGCCTCGGCATTTGTTTCCTCCAATCAACTTCCAGTGCATTCTCCAGATCCTACACGCCTGAGACCATCCACCCGGTGTGATTTCCCATCCCACTGCCTGGCAGATGAAAGCCAAACTCCACAATTCAAGGTTCTTTATTATGTGGTCTCTCCCTACCTGATTCATGGGTATATAGTAACTGTATTTTATGTCAGTTCTAAAACATCATGAAGACAAAAATTTGAAGAAAAAAAAAAGTTCATTCATATACTCCCCGTCAATAAAAATAGTCACTCTTTTCATTTAATAAACTTTCCTTTCAATGGCTTCCCATTTGCAATTAGGTGAAAATAATATAGAACTTTTTGTCTTACTCTTGTTATTTGTTTAGCAAACACTTTTTTCACATTTCTATATGACATTATTTGCTAATAGCTATAAAACAGTACAGCATATTGACCAGGGTCTCCACTAGCTCAGTTGACACTGTGTGTGAAGTAGAGAAAGGCACATTTTCTCGGAAGGAGCAAAAGCCCCTCCTGCAGGGGACAAGAGACACCTTGATATAAAAACAGTATTTTTACTGGGGGGGGGGGGGGGAGAATCATCCTATAAATAAGCAGGCAGAATAATGTACGAAGATCCCACCTTGTGAACAGTAAATCACAGAAGGCTCTGAGAACAGTGCCTGGCACACAGTGGACACTCAGTAAAAGCCCCCCCCCCCAATAAAAACTGTAACAATGCTATCTTTATCCTCCTGTACAGTTTTAAATACTTTAAAAAAATTACTCCCCTAAAAGACATTGCCAGGAATGAGATTACTGTATTAAAATGTATAACCAAGGATCTAAATCTGAACTCTGAAATATTAACAGGAGTTAGTATCTCAAAGGCAATGTGGATCTTGGTCTCCTCACCACAGTGGGAAAGGTCAGTTGGGGTGCCCTCCAAGGTCTTCCCAGCTTTGCATGTCTATGGCCCAACCTCTCCATTAGACAGCCCTCCACCCCCATCACAAAGCCTCTGTCCCAGAAAGGACAGGTTCTTCCCTCTTTTCCAACATGCCTGATCTTTGACCTAAGATTTTGCTCATTTCATCCTCTTTCACTTTATCTCCACCTGGAACAGCCTCTCCTCACCCTGAGAATCCAGTCTGGCCATCACCCAAAGTCCCAGTTTAAACCTGAGCCCTTCCTCCAGGCTCTTCGTGTTCCACCTCTCTCTTTAAAAACTCAGAACATTTATTGATTGTCTTCGTCACTGCTTATTTGAGTAGAGTGGCATTAACCATGACATTCTTCAAAATTAGAAATTGCTCTTGCACCTGAAGTAATGTAACCTTTGTCTTCAAAAATCCAGCGTGCACATATACGACACCATTACTTTAGCTAGATCCCAGGTCACATTAACAGAAATCGGTCCTAACTGAAGGGACGCGGGGCTCTAAGTTTACGTAACAACACAACCCAGGCTTCTACTGCATCAATATCTGCATCTGTACCACTGGCCAAGCTGACAGATTTATGATAATACAGAATCTAATAGTTGATAGAATTCAAAGCGAGTATCGTCACAAAGTACACCATAATCCGTTTTAAAGAGTTAAAAAAAAATAAAGTCTGAATACAAAGGGGAGAGCACGCATCCACATTAGAATTTTGTTTAAAAACAGGACGTTTTTCCTTTTTTCTTGAATCAAGCCCCATTTATAAAGTGGTTTAAATTTCTTACAATTTCATGTCTTCTACCAAGTGACAGAGGATAAGATTACTCAGTCTACATTATGATCTGGAGACTGGGATAAGGCAACTAAATTCTGCTTTGGATATAGAAGACATATTCTAATCAAACATAGCTACCAGAATAAACCATCTCTATAGAACATGAATTAATATCCTTTCCAAAAATAAAACCCTGTAATATTAATAAAAATATTGAATTCTTAAAATGAGAAATCATAATATGATAACAGAGTGTATCCAAGTTTAAGAGGCAGCGGGCATATCCAGTACAGGTGAGGGCGCTAAGCCCTGAGTTATCATATTATAACATGGAGAGCAGTGGCAATTCCTTGCCACCATGCACTGCCAGCTCTCTTGGGTGTCATTTTCACCCTTGACTTACGAGATTTTCTGGTTGGAAGCCTCATCATCAGTGTGTAAACTGAAGCTGCTCCAGAGGAAACAGGAAGAGAAGCAGCTCTGGTGGTATTTGAACTGAAGATACTCAGGCAGAGAAACCAGTCTGGCGGTGGTGTAAGAGATGAATGGAACCGGAAGAAGAGGAGACCGTAGGAACCGAAAGGGCAAAGTAGAGGGGGAGGAGACAATCAGAAATGAGATGGCAGAATGAAAAAGAAGGAAACTAAAAGAAAGTCAAAAGGTGCAGGAAGTGTGGAGGGCAGAGAAAGAAAGGGGAGAGAGGAAGGAGGAGGAAGAGAAAAAAAAAATGTAAACAATCTTTGGGTATATGAAAAGCAACATGTACCACATGCCTGTACTTCTGATTGCTGTTTTTATAAGTCACAGATGCTATCTAACGACCAAGCACAGAATTAGAATCCAGGCACAAATCCAGGAACCACAAGAGCTGGAATATCATTTATACATTGTTTAAAAACAAAAACCGAAGCCTCAGGTCAACAAGTGGCATGAAAGTTACTGCCATATTGATTTTCTGGAGTGACTAGAAAGTAAAAAGGAAATTCCAATGTCCTGCCCCTGAGCTTGAAACTGTTCAAACACAAAACAGAAGAATGTAATGTTGGTTTCTTAGATGGTCATCTTCCAGCACAGCTGCCAACTGGAAACACCATAGAGTTGCTGAGTTTCTCGGAAAAGCATTTCCATCATGTCCATCTTTCTATACTGTTGGTCTAGTTCTCCAGTGTAAAATGAATTCCAGCAGGATCTATGTACCTGGAGTCAATGTGAAGTAAACCAGAATTGATGTCTCTGTACCATGCCTTCCAGGGTCCAGGATTACAGCTCTCCTTGGACCTGGGATGCTTTCCACATTTGCTTGACTCTCCCACTCTACCAAAAACGATGTGCTCTCAATGAACAGTCTTTAATAATTCAAAAACAGGCATAATGAATTATTAATAAAATTTAAAAAAAAGAATCCTTGTTAAGGTGACAGTTAGCCAATAAATGATCCCTTCTAAGTAAGAAATGATGGAAAAGCAAATTAAAATCCACTTTGTCAATTAGATCCCTTACATATAATTATAACTATACTAATGGTAAGAATTTCCATTCCAATACCAAGGTGATTAGGGAATTCTTCAGGCACAACTGGCCTGCCTTCAACTTCCACATCGGCCCACATACATCCCTGTCCACATGGAAAGTTGATGCAGACTAGTAGGTTATATAGCTCTTGGCCTACTGCACATAGCATGAGATGAATTAAAACACTGCTCTTCATTATTATTGAATCATTCTAAACCCATTTATATTTTTTGGCATTTCAAAACAAAACAAAACCAAAAAGCCTGAAAGGCTGATTGGAAGCATCATATTCAAACGTCAAATCCTTCGGCAGAACTGAATTTCATTACAGAGTCTTGAACTTCCCATGTCCAAAACCCAAGTCAAAGGGACAAGAGGTAATTAAAAGGCTACCAGACACACACACTCACTGACTGCAACCTGACCAGTGGACTCGACTGCAATGACCCAGCACCCAGGTGGCCTTAAACACCGACAGGAACGAAGTCCACTTGCCAGGCCAAGCCTGAAATAAGTGAGATAAACTTTTCAAGCTACAAAGTGTAAGCAACATTTAGGAATGAGGGGCTTATTAATAAAAATTTTTATTAAACTCCTTTCTGAACTGGCTCTAGATGATATCTCTGTTGACAGTTTTGATTTACACACCCTGTATATGAACTCTAAGTATAGTGCCTGGCAAATTATAGAAACTGAGAAATATTTTTCAGTGAATGAATAACTGCAGGGACGAGTGAATGAACAACTCCGTGATATTATACCCATTAGTGATACAGGGGGTCAGCACCCACCTTCCCTTAACATGGTGGCATTCCAGCCAGGAGAGACCAGAGAAGGAAGCCTCGGAAGGAAATAGAAGATTGACTGTTGAGCACACCTAACTAAAGAAACATGCTTAAAGGCATCTCATTACTAAAAATGATCACGGTAACATTTTGCACCTATGACTAAGAACACATCCCACAGAATGTACACTGGAGGAAGGGACAGGGGCAGCAGGGTACAGATAGCAACAAGGCGTTCTTGAGATTCTCAAATCTCAGTGTGCTGCCTCTACCCAGAAAACAAAGCCTAAATCACAAAGTCAGCATCTCCCTGGTTCCGGAAACATATTTGCCCATGGAGACTCCTCGCTGTTGTATCACTTGGCAGCAGAATTTTCTCTTTGTGCTGAGTGAAGGAATAGCGTTTCCTGGAAGCTCCTTAATGCTACAGAGTGCGGCCCAAGTGACGATCCCATGAACTCCTGAAGAAACTTGCATTTGACAACACTGGAAATGGAAGTGCTATGTGGCCAGGGTCATCACAGAAGCGGGGACCCTGCTGTCCCCGTGTAGCCTGCCAGCCTTGCCTCCCTCCTGGTTAAAGAAACTCACCGCAGTGCAGAATGTCTTCCAGAGCGGGACACGCTGTTGCCCACGGGGGAGGGCAGGTTGCTCCCTCTGTGCAGGTCCTCGATGGACCTGCTCCAGGGCTTTGATTTGTCCACCGAGCTCTCCACAGTGTTTTCCACATTTTCAAAGTCAAAACTAAAACAAAAGAGAAATGCCGGAAGACTTAGAGACTCACCTTCACACAAACACGTGGGTGTGCACACGTGCTCCTCCCTTTTATATGTCTGCACCTTAATTTGGGTAGTCTTTGCGAACAACAACAAAAAAAAAACTAAAAAAGGGAAATACCAAAGAATGTCCATCGACTCAGTGGTAGCTTCGAATACACAGAATGACAAATACCAGGCCAGGCAAAGTAGCTGAACAACAGCAAAAATTAAATAGTGATGTATTCTTTTATTTTACTATAAAATTCGCCACCTTACTGATTGCCAACATTGCTAAGATGGAAGGTGGGGGAGGGAGGACTCTTACAGATGTCTTCATTTTGCTTTAACACGTCAATATGTTAGGCGCATACTAATTTATTCCTACCCATCAATTTTCACTGAGCATTTTCTCCTCGTGTGTTGGCAAGTGTGTTTTCCAACCATATGTGATGCATTACTCGCAAACTTATGAATGTGCTTTGATTTTGGAATAGCTTCCCAATGTGGTGCTCTTTAAAGTAGGACTGTTGTTTCTCTGACATTTTTTGAGGTTATTACTCATGTTAACCATGTTAGAATAAATGGCAAGTTAAGTCACTCATTCTTGTAAAATTTTAGGGACAGCATTTTAAAACAGACAGGCCTTTGTGTGCTATGCATTTTCCCCTCCCAAAGTCAGGAGCTCTGCTTCCCCCCCCCCAAAAAAAATATTTTATCAGTTGTTTCTACCCATAGTTCCACCAAGCAACACCTGATCAGATAGAGAATAAACAGAAGGCAGGTATAATTAATATCATCTGGAAGATCTTGGAAGCAATCACAGAAGAAACAGACACAATGCATATTGAAAATAAAGACTATGACTTTTTCAGGAAAAAGTATGACATTTTATAAAAAGCATGATTGCCAAAACAAAATATTTGGTTAGAACAGTCATCTGTAAACTGGGTGATGCTCTCCATCTATTAAATACTAGCCCAGATGTCACAGACTGGTGTATAGGACGTCCTTGGTCTGACAATGTTGTCATGCTTTAGGATTTAGGAAACAGTGCTGAACAGAAAAGAGGTGGAAACTGAGTAATCAAATAGATCCTTGAGGACTAAAAATAGAAGCCTATCATTGCTATTGGAGCAGGTAAGCCAAGGGGACATTTACGATCACTCAGGTCTCCAACACTCTCGCCAAGTCTCTCTGCAGCTGTTTAGCGCTCCCCTGTTCCTCGAGGCTGGTCCCCAGCTCACGCAGCAGGAAAAGGAACCACTTCAGTGAAAGCCTGTGCGTTGGGGATGGAGCATGAGCCCGTCGTTTCACATTACACGGGCTAGGAAATTGTCACATGCCAAGGAACATCAAGAAATTTTCCAGCCCATTAGTTTCAAGGAAGAACATAAATTATGTGTCTATATATAATTTTTCAGCTGATTAATGCAAAATACAACCAAAACGAATCAGTACAAAATGTGAAGCAAATGCAATAAAAGGAGAAGATGGGGAAGCAAAAGCTCCGAGTTCTGATTTTTTGTTGGGGTTGATCTTACGCCACAGATGAGAAGAATTCTCTCGCCGTGACATTGCCTTTTCTGGTTGGAAAGGCTGGTCTGCGAGCTCTGTTGTGATGTAGGAAAAGGGTTAATTACAGCAAATATATGACACATAGCATGCCATTCTTTTCATTACTCCTGAAGTTTCTTAGCCCTTCCTTAATTCCATAAATAATCCTCCAGATTTTAAAATATGCAACAGGGTAATATTATTGGTGTGTCATATAATATGAAGTGTAAAGGGAGATTAGTAGTTTTGACAAGGTGGAGATAACAACCAACCTTTGGCAGAGTATGTTATAAAGAGCAAGATTATATTTCCGAGGACAATTTCTCAGGAAGATAAGAACCTGTCTTTTGGTTTTCCTTACTTTATTCCATATAATGTATGAAAGCTATCAAAACTGAAACTCATCAAGCCAGTTTCAGTTAATTCTTTGGTTGCTGCATCTACAAGGCAGGAATAATTATAGCTTTCTCCACGCAAATTCTCAAGGAAGTGATGAGGATTATAGGATAGCATCTGGTTAGGTCTCAGGGCTTGATTGGAGTAAGGCAATATCAAAAACCAGTTACGGCTTTTAAAAGAAGAATTGAAGGGGGAAAAAATACCACCTGAGCCAAAATGTCCTCCAGTCAAATAAAACATACAACGATTATTGCCTCAAGCTGTGTGAGAGTCTATGGACACAGAAACGTTTTTTGATTAAAGGAAGACATGTGGAGAAGAGAAGATCTCATTCAACTGTACAATTTTCATTCCTGTTGCAAATCTTCCCAGAAGTGAAGCAAATGGGAAAACGTTATGAATGAACAGAAACTGGGTTAAATAAGTTCATTTTTTTCCAGCTCTGCTCCAGTGTTTGCCCCTTCCCCTTTCTGAAGGACAAGTCAAAACACTACAAATACACATCAAAAAAGGGAAAGCCTGCCGTTTCTCACTTCCTCCATTGTGCTCGCTCTCTCTGTGTTTACCAGCACATACAAGTATACGTACATATGCAATTTTTTAAATAAAAAGGGAGTCACTCTTCTGCATCCTGCTTTATTCACTCAACAACAGATCATCTACCTCTTTCAATAAGCACTAGAGTGTTCGACCATATGGATACATGTAACTTGAGCACTAAAGAAAGTGGTTCTTTTTAAAGTAAGGACTCCTCCAAGGGTAATTTTTACTCCGCTGTTTTTTTCCTGCCTTCGAAGCATCTCTAACAACGATCGGGTGACTTGCTTTTCGTTGCTTGAATGGAAACAAGCCCCCTGAAGCCCCACCACATCTGCTCCTGGTCCCCCGTCAGGGCCGTGTGTCATCGGACCGCCGACCACGCGAAGCCCCCAAGGAACAAGCCAGGTTTTACTTACGTTACCGCGTACTGTGCAAACGACAGGTACTCCACTAGAACATCCAGGCCTTTGTTTTCTTCATTCAGAAACTCTCTGACCCATCTGTTGGGGGGAAAAAAAGTCATTGGGGAGATTCATCACGTGCTCTGCCAGGAAAGGCTACAGTGAAAACTTCTGTTTTTCCACCATACACATTCATGGCCTGAAAGGACATCTGTAGTAAGGAGGCCTAGACTCTATCACACAAGATAGGAGCTTTTAGACACAGCAACAAGGAACACCACAACATTTCAATGTGCAAGCAGAGGGGGCAGAAGGCACTGTGGACCTTCTTTGCATTTTACTGCTTAAGAGACTTGAGATAACCCCTGAAAAACTTTCTTTACAAAGGGACTTGCTAAAGGTACTGTTTCCACCATAACTGACCCACAGCCTGCTTGCTGCAGGAGCCAAGACTGCACGGGGAATGAGGCAGACGGGGGATATGACGACATAACCACTGAAATCCAGGCGTGAGTCCAAATCCGCGCTCAGCTCTTTCTTGGCACACTAAGCTGCAGAAACCGCTAAACTGGCCAATGAGAGACCCGTGTTTATGGGCTTCTGGAAATTCGATAGGGATGATTTGCTTAATTTTTTCCATGAATGTTAAAACCTTTAAGAAGTTGCAGACACGCATACCATCATCAGAGTTGAGACGTGACAAATATCATGTTTTTCCAAAATCCATTTTAAAATAGTACCACCTTGCATTTGAATGGTAAGTTCGAATGCAGCTCACTGGTTTTTTTTAACACATTTTTATTCATTTTACATAACAACTCCGAGAGATGAAGTAGACTGGTCAAACAGAACCCTCAGGTACTGAGGATGAATACCTGTTACCCCACCTTACAGGTTTCCTCCACGGTGTCCACCTTCAGAAAACATGTGATACCCCATGAAGCCTTCACTAGATTTGCAACTACAACAAATAATATTTGCTACTAGCACAGACATGAAACGCGGTACATCTGCCAAGGGCATCCCCAAAGGGCTGCCTTCTTCCACGCACACCAAGCCCACGAGGTCCAGCAGCTGTGGGCGCAACAGCTACCATGGAAGCTGCTGGAACAACAGGAGGGCAATCCTGCCCTGTGTCCTTAAGGATGAGCCGCCCCTTGAGGTTTCTGTCTTAAAGGAAGAAAAAAATCGGGTGGACTCGGGATGCCTGTTTTTTGTTTTTGTTTTTTGGAGGATGCTTTCTTTGTTTTTGTTTTATCCTCCAAGTTCACTTTTCTTGCAGTCCTGTCATCTCCAGGATGTCAACTCATGTCTGCAGGTGGTTCCAAGAGGCCGCGAGGTCAGGGAAAAAACACAGCTTGCTTCGGATTTTCCCCTAGGAGCCTCAGGCAGACTATCACAAAATGTGTGCACTTTGCACAGCCACGCGTAAGCAAATAACATTTAATTTTAAAGAGACCTAGCGTGGCAACCCTGGCAAGGAAACACACACCACTGGGCCTCACAAAGCGGCTCTGTTACAAGCGCTTACCAAAACTCCCAGGGTCAGCCGCTGGTCAGGGCCGAAGTTTCATTTCAAACCCACCACATACACACACAATCTCGTGGCATCTGCTTCTAGAGACTTATTTGATTTGTTTTAATTGTTCCCTATACAGCTAGGTCCCAGGAGATAGTGAACATTTTTAAGCACTGATAAATAGAAGCTTGGAAATAGTAAAACAATTTTCTTCTTTTTACAACTGGTAGGAGACTAAAGAAAGGCTAAACGTCACCATGAGGACTGGATGACTAGCTGCTCCTGAAGTTCAAACCCTCGGCTTCTCGCAGGCCCCTCTGTTGGCCTGGCTATGGGCTCTGACTGCACCATTTGAACTGGCCCTCAGGGGTGGGTGCATAGCAGGAATCCCCAGAGCTGGGCATAGGGGTCATCTTTTTAATAGGAAAAGTCACCACAGGGTCCAGATTTTTTTTTTTCCCTCACCCAAGGACATTTTTGTATTTATCTTCAGATAGAGCAGGAGGAAGAGAGGGGGGAAGAGAAAGAGAGAAACATTGATGTGAGAGAGACACATCGAGTGGTTGCCACCCATACGACCCCAACCGGGGCGGGGACAAACTGCAACTGAGGTACGTGCCCTTAGCAGGAACCGAACCTGGGACTCTCCGGTCCCACAGGCCGATGCTCTAACCGCTGAGCCAAACCGGCCAGGGCTAGGGTCCAGATTTTTCCGGGCAGTCTCGGCTCTCCATATTCTCAGTGGCCCAGGAGAATACTCTACTATAGGAGTTGAGAAAAACAGCCACGTAGGTCCTGCTGGTTGATTTTCCAGACACTGCCTCTAAAAAGTAGAGATGGTCTAGGACACTCTGAGGACCTGTCATTGTCTCAACCACTATCATCTCCACCTCACTCGGAAGTTCAGCCACACAGTTGGACAGACATGAGCAGAGCAAGGACAGCGTGCCACGTACAGAAGGTCACCAGGGTGCCTAGAAATGGGCAGAACTGGGAAAACAAGGACTTCACCCCCAGGGTAACCTTTCCTCCCCTAGCATATCACACTGGTCACATGGTTTAGATATCCCACCCTTTCATATCACTGATCACACAACTCGGACCCTTCCCTGACCTTTCCTCCCCTGGCATGTCCTAGCTAGGAGGATTATACCCCTTAGATGGGGAAATAACCAGGGGGCTGGAGAATAGCCCTTTAGCATTAAGCCCCCAGGACAATGAGGTTCTGACCCACCTCAAATACATCTAGGCCTCAGTGGTGTTTCAGCTCCAGGCCCAGAAAAGCTGCAAAACCAGACAAGCGAGGCCAAGGCTGACCCCAGGACCTGTTGCATTGAGGAATGACCCCCTGCCCTGCTGCCGACCAATCAGTGAAGACCAGGACCCTGAAAGGACACACCCGGAAAGCTGATGACTATTCTACTAGGATCCTCCCCTGAGACCTCCAGATAAACACCCTCAAGACAAGGACCCAGTGAGGCTCTCTCTATGGAGCGTGTCCACACCTTTCCCACCTCCTTCCCCAGGCGGTTTCCTTGCCTCTTTCTCCTAAGCTCCAAGGGCCCTTCTTCTGCCTCTGTGGCCTGTTTCCTGAGCCCATTTCTTCTACGGCTCACTTCCACCTCTGATCCTTTCTAAATACACTTCCTTTATAGTTTAAAAAAAATGAAAGAAAGTTGAGCCACCAACTGGATAGGAGGCAAATGACTCAGAGATAATAAAATAAAAGGAAGAAAAAGAGGGAGAGAGAGAGAGAGAGGAAGAAAGGAAAGGACAGGAAATAGCCAAGAACAGCCAGACCTACAATTCTCTTGACTCCAGTGCTAATGTGCATATATTCTGATGTAGGGACAGACTAGTGATTAGCTTCTTTTACTTCAGTTCAATGCCCTTATCAGTACCCCCACCCCCACTTGATGACTTTGAGCAAAAGTGCCTTAAAAGCAACTTTCAAACTGAAAGGCAGGAGCCAGCTGCTCAGTTCCTAAAAAGCCAGCCACCAGGTACCATGTCTGAGAGGCCTCATTTCATGCAGCTAACCTCTTCCTACGCTACAAGACGATCTGGCCCAGGAACCCTTGGGTGATTTAGGAAGTAAATTTAAAATCCATCATGGGTGACATACTACCTTTTACCCCCTTTGTCAAACGGTATCAGGTCAGTAAACTCATTTCAGCAACTATAACAAAAAGCTATAGATTGGAGAGAAAAAAACCAGCTTTCACTTTTCCGCTGTTCTCCCTATCCCTTCCACACTTGGGATATTCTGTATATAGAGAGAACAGAGGGAAGAGGGAACTTCTGTAGAAATGAAAGAAGACGGAAAGAAAATAAGTAAAGATGAAGAAAAAAAGGCAACTTTCAAAGCAGTGTCTTGAACCTAAAGACATAAAAAAAAATATGGAGGCCCCATTCTGCAGATGTATGTATATAACCATGCAATGAAATGGCATAAATTCAGGGTTCCTGTAGTCAATTTCCTCTGTGCATGCTACACACACTGTTTTATATATGACCAATGTGCAGACAGTTTCAAACTGGGTAATTACAGGTTTCGGAAAGTAGAATTATTTCTGACTCTGACAGTATGCATCACTTACTGAGTACCTCACAGATTCACTGTAATTACCATGTGTTGTGAAAGTGGATTAGGCAAATTCCCAATCAGCTGCCCAGGAGACATGGTCATGAAAAACAGCTCTGGAAAAACCTCCAAGGAAGAGATCTAAGCACAGATGCCAGTAGTTACTGTTTTACTGTAGACAGGTCAAAGCTTCATGCCCAAGTTGCCGTTTTCTCTCTGTCCCCCACAAATCTTAGAACTTCATTATTCTCATCTAGACACACAACATAAGGGACAAATGGTGAATTCTCTCTGCCAGTCTCCTAGAGAGCTGCTACAGGCACGGTGGGAACCCCAGTGGCCGAAAAACCATGGGGGGGGGGGGGGCATCGCCCAGATTCATCATGAGTGACCCAATCTAGGAGACAGTGTCACAAACTGGTTCTTCAAGGACAGCCCACACACCACTAGGGGTCCCCGAGGCCCTCCCAGGGGTTTGTGGAGTTACAGATGTTTTCACACAAATAGTGGGAAAATAGTTGTTTTGGTCACTGTGCTGATGGTACAGAAGAAATGTGGTAACACTGCTGCCACCAAAGAATACACCTATTCATTGTCTTCTTCACCCCACACCCTCAAGAGGATACAGGCAGCTTCACTTAACACCGTCCTTAGTGAAGCAGTAACAATTGATTTTACTGAAGCGTCTCACTTGAGTCTACATCTCTAACTTCGCTGGCACGGTGGGAGGCGCACAGAGCACTTGGGGTGCCCCCACCCCGGTGCCACCGCTGTCTTGAGGAAAAGCACCTGTGCAGCCGTTCGCGTTACAAACCCAATGGCCACCGTTCTACATGGAGTGGAAAATGACCCACAGACTATGGCTCTTCTGTCTTGGGTCCTGGGCAGGTACTTTCTCAAAAGTGAATGAAGTCAGCCTGTCGTTTTGAGAAAAATAACTGATGGCATTTGTCGTCGATGATACAATTTAAGGGTTCAAACAAACAAACAAAAAAGAATTTTGGAACACTTGCACACACTGCCATGAGCTTGACAGCTTCTCAATACTTAAAGTATCCTCCGGTGAGAACAGTGATCACCAACAAATGTGACTGTTTGTATAGTGCAGAATACAATGTGTCAGTGTTCATGAGATCAGATTGAGTCAGTGACAACATATTTTCCAAATGGCCAATTCATGACATTAAAAGTTTACTAATGAGTAAAGAGACTCATTCAAGTATAAGACAGGAAAATGGACTGGAGCATAACAGAGCACAAAAACTCACTGGTTCAGTTTCAGACTTCACACTGCAGCTAACTTGAAGCAGTTGCCACTTCTTGCCCTGGCTGGTGTGGCTCAGCTGGCTGGGCATCATCCCAACACCAAACAGTTGCCAGTTCCATTCCAGGTCAGGGCATTTGCCCAGGCTGTGGACTCAAGCCCCAGTGGGGGGCCTGCAGGAGGCAGCCGATCCATGTTTCTCTCTCACATCAATGTTTCTCTCTCTCCTTCTCCTCTCTCTAAAAATAAATTTAAAAATCTTTTTAAAAAAAGGAAATTGCCACCTCTTGAATTTTGGTGTAATATCAAAGAAGAATATCCACAATTATCAGGAAAAGTTATTTTAAAACTCCTAAAAAGGAACCCTTGTGCACTGCTGGTGGGAACGCAGACTGATGCAGCCACTATGGAAAACAGTATAGAGGTTCCTCAATAATATTAAAAATGGAACTGCCTTATGACCCAGCAATTTTACTTCTGAGTATAAATCCGAAGAAATCCAAAACAATAGTTCTAAAGAATATATGTACCCCTATGTTCAGTGCAGTGTTATTTACAAGAGCCAAGATATGGAAGCAACCCAAGCATCTATCAATAGATGAGTAGATTAAAAAGCTGTGGTACATAAATACAATGGAATATTACTTGGCCATAAAAGGAATGAAATCTTTCCATTTGCAACAGCATGGATGAACCTAGAGGGTATTATGCTAAGTGAAATAGGTCCGTCAGAGAAAGATTTCATTTCTATGTGGAATCCCAGAGCAATATAACAAACAAAACAGAAACAGAGAACAGACTCAGGTTGCCAGAGGAGAAGGTGGTTGGGAGACTGGGTGAAAGAGGTGAAGGGATTGAGAAGTACAGATTGGTAGTTACAAAATAATCATGGGAATGTAAAGCAGAGCATAGGAAATATAGTCAATAATAGTGTAATAACTATGTATGGTGCCAGCTGGGTACTGAAAATATCAGGGGTGTGGGGGGAACATTTTATAAAGTATATGATTGTCTAACTACTATGCGGTACACCTGAAACTAATACAATATAATACTGAATGTAAACTGTAATTGAAAAAAAAAATTTTTTTATTAAAAGGAAATTAAATTGTATGTCAAAAAATGTTAAAACAAACAAAAAACAAAAAGCTCCTCCTTTTTCCAAGTATGTATCTGTGTAAGGCCAGGTTTTCTTCATATACATCAACCAAAGCAACACAGCACAGCAAACTGATGCAGAGACGGGAGAATGCAGCTGCCTTCTCCAATGAGGCAGAGATCGGTAAACATGGAAATGAATGGCACTCCTGTCGCTAGCAACTTTTTTGCTTTGGAAAATAGTTGTTTTTATGTAATATGTTATTTGTGCTATACTATGTTTCTTACTTTGTATTATATATTTATAGTTATTAAATACTTCATAAATATTAAATTTTACTAAGAAGCATATTTAAAATGCATCCATTTAAATTTCCAATATGGTAAACATTAACAGATAAAACCCACAAAAATAAAAGCTTATTGGGGTCCAAAATAATTTAAGAGAGTAAAGGAGTCCTAAAAATAAAAAGCTTGAGGACTGTTGGTTTTATGACAGGCTCTGGACATATTTAGGTATGAATCTCAGTGCTTCTAAATTGTGCGGACTTGAGCAAGATACTTAATAGCTGACTCGGTTTCTCATCTGTGAAATGGAGGTTCTGAGGTAAAAGACAGTAACAACAAGATTTTGTGTAAAAAAAAAAAAAAAAGATAGTAATACATTTAATGTGCCTAATAAAATGCTTAATACATGACAAAATGATTATGATCTTGAGAATTTCCAAAAAGCACCACCTAAGAATGAGTTAATTGTAGGCGAGCTAGATGCACACACACCCCATACATATTTTATACCTCTTAAAACCATCCTGAGTTATTCTTTGCTCTTTCCTCTTTGGGCCTGGCCCAGGCCACAGTTTCACAAAACAGCGGGAAGTCCAAGAGGGAAGATGTCACCGGCTTCCTTCCCCTGTCTACAAGCCTGGCAGCTTGCATTCTCCCACAGCCTCATTCTTTCAGCTCTCCCAGTGAGATGAAGTGAAACGAGCATCCTTCAGAATTTCTATGACTTTGTACTCAGGAGGAAAATTAATTTTCTATCATAATAGGGAGTTTTACGAAAATGAATTACGTGCAAGGAGAGATGGCCTACACCTCAGTTCCCTGGAACAAAGCCTGTCAATCTCTTCAGCTCACCACTATCGCTGCCACTTGAATCTTATCACCCCGATATCCAAGACATTGTGACATACCCTACTCACACTGCCCGGCTAAGGTGTCTCAGCACTACTTGTCTCCCTTCAAGGGCATTTCAAGTCACTTCAAGAGCTTGGATAAGTCATAATCCAATTCTTCTCTATCATTATAATTCCTAAAAGTAAGTGAATTTGATTATTTCTAGTTCAATTCTTACTTCAATTTGGCTCAAAGAAAATTAATTTTCTTTCTCAGAAGACTGCTCCATTTATGGAGTTTTAGGTTAATATCAAAACTCAGAACAAACCCTTTGCTTGACAAGCTATAGCTTGGAATGTTATCTCAACAAAGCACTAGACTTTAACCTTGAAATGCAAGTATGTGCCAGGAATAATTTTTTAGGACGAGTAGATTTTAAATGTAATTCTTCCTTTTAATTTCTGGTAAGCAACAGTCTCCTAGGTGTCAGGTTCATTTCAGACACAGAAGACAACATTCTCTGCACGGAATGCCTTAGGGATATATTACATAATATTGTTGAATTATTATTAGATATAATATTATTTTCAACAAGCATAACAACAAATAACAGCTATCACATAGTAATTACTATGTATTAAACCCTATATTTCATCTTTTATAAGTTATTTAATTTACTCCTTACAACATTCCTTTGGAGTATGATTATCCTCATTTTCTAAGTTAACTTAGGTCATATGGTAAGTACAGAGAGTTTACACAACTTATCTAAAGTCAAATAACAAATAAGGGGCATAGCAAAAATCTGAACCAAGATCTCTCTTTCCATAAGGCAAATGGGCACCCAATTACCTTCTACTATGGTACCTTAAAGAGTACAATGAAAATCTTTGGATCCCTTATTGAGCACCTTGCATTCCAAGAATTCTTCATTGTATTGATTGATTATTTTCACATTATTGAGTAACTTTTCAGAAAATTTCCCAGCCAGATGAGTTCAAGCCAGTTAGTTTCCATAATGAAGAGTTCAGTTGAGGTTGAGGTTTTCAGGACAGGCAAGACAGGTCAAAACCCTGGTGTGTGGTTTCATTCTGTATAAGGTTAGGCCAGTAATCGGTTGCATACAGACAGACAATGCACTGCCATGCATTTTTCTGCTGCTCAAGCCCAAGCTTTCAGAGTGCCCCACATAGGTGGTAGACACAGAAAACCTAAGCTGGAGAAGACGAAAGCAATGTAAGAATCTGTCAACATGTCTACAGTATCCTAAACAACAAACCACTCCAATTGCTTGCAGATTTGCACTGGCTTCAACCCAACCAGCCAACTTAGTATTGGAAATGATCATCTTGCTTTGGTATTTGATGGTCAATTTCACATTATCCCAGCAATGCTTGAAGAAATACTTTTTGACAATTTGTAGAAATCCTGGCTGCAGCTCATTCCAACACTTTCAGTCCAGAAGTGGTGCCAACAGTATAAGGCTGGACCTTACCAACTGGAATCTAGCTCCCAGTCCACAAATACTGGAAAGTATGTAAATTTCCTAAGCTTGGATGCCCAACTATATTAAATTACCACCACTTTCACCCCCAACAGACAAGCCTCATTGCTTTGATCCCAGAGCCTTGATTATCTTACTTCCTTTCAGCGAAAGAGCTGCCAGATTAGGCAACATAAGAAAACAAACACAGCATTTTGAACCCAAGCACCTGGCTCTACAGCTGTAGGCTTTGTGGGATCTCTCACCTTCTCTGTAAAATGAGGAACTAGGTAACCCTTAAGTTCTCTGCAACTTCTAAATCATGATTCTATGATCCACTGTTCTATAGCCCATTTTCTGGGATAAAGGTGACTCTCGACCTCAGGGTAAAATCAGTTCATTTTTAGAGTACTTCATTCTTAAGGTGACAAATGTGCAGTTATCCTTCAGGAAATAAACAGTCTCACCCAGGCGCCACCTGGGTTGATTTCAACATTGCATTTCTGCAATTTAAAAAAACTTATTCTAAAATAACTGTGAAAATTACCATTTGAATGGCTTATAGCAAACACAGTCTAAAGTAGAAGTAAACTGTTATTTATGTACTATGTTTGTTTTACAGACTACTCTGTAAAACTATAACATAGCACATATGTAAAACTTCATTTCCAATAGACCTGCAAAGAATGCCAAAGGGGAAAATTCTAAAAAACCTAAAGTCTATAATCTTCTCATTATAAAACTCAAATATTCAAAACCCAGAGGGTTAAATAACTTGCTGGGTATTAAACAGAAACTTTAGGAGGAACTCAGGTTACAAATAGGATACCTGATATCATTCTGCCTTGGAGATAAACCATCTTGTTTTAAGGTACTGTACGATTATGCCATCCCAGGAATAAGTGAGACTGTCATAAAGTTGTACTTGCTTGAGGCAAAGCAAACATGTTGCCGCGTGAAAACCCTTAGAAATGCTTAGCGCAGAGATTCCTCAAACTTTATTTTCTAGAGTGGATTTACATATTTCATGGTCCTGAAAGTCTGAGATGTAGGAAGAAGAGACTCAGAACAAAGTATCTAAGTGCAATGAGGTGGACCAGGTGACATCACTCCAGCTTTTGTCGCCTTCTAGTCAGAAAGGCCAGGGAATTGAGGAAAGGAGGATGGAGCAATTTCAAATAACCAGCTCCCAGATCTTCCAGGACTTCTGTCTATATTACTTGTTGGGGGTTCCTAATTTGCCAAAGAATTATTATACACACAAGGGACCAAGCACTTACCACTAAATCCAAGCAAAGAATTTTAGAATGGTTACAGATATCCCAAATCAAGGACTGTCTGTCCTGCTTCTACTGATTCTTGTACAGTGAGCAATTCACATACCAATACAGGTTCCACTCATCTAAACCTCATTCTCCCCACTTAAAAAGAACAGTAAGGAAGCTTAATTCTTTGGCTGTGATAGAGTCACTTTATAAAGTGTCCAAAAACCTCGGAGCTACAATGTTAAATGGGCACACTTACCCAATATGGTTGGTCCTTAAAGAAATTTCCAGTTCTCGTAGCACTTGTGTGGATTCTTGAACACGCCGTCTGAATTTCTGTAATTCAAGAACACATATTCTCACAAAACATATTTTAGCAACTGCTAAAACTGCAGTTTACTCGTCATAAGTTTCACACAATGTGAACAGCTCTGCTTCTGAAGTGGGCTTCTCCCACATTTCTTTCTGCAAAGCACACAAATTTTTCTCATCATGAAAATGAGCTTCTGCAAAAGGATGGGGAAAAATTACTTATTTCAGGTGCTAAGTGTCTTTGAGTAAGTAGGTTATTTTTTTCCCTACCCCACAATACAAAAATAGTCACCACTGTATTTATGTGTTGGGGTCCCTAAGACCGCCCTACTTTCTCTGATTCGCTAGTACTCAGCATAGAGTTGTCCTTATGGCTAGGATTTATCACAGCAGAAAGACACAAGGTGCAATCAGCAAAGGGAAATGGTACTTGGGGTGAAGTCTGGAGGAAACCAGATACAAGCTTCCAAGAGTCTTCCCCCAGAAGAGTCACAAATGACAGTATTCGTGAAATGTTGTCTACCAGGAAGCTCATTAGAGACTCAGTGCCCCGGGTGTTCACTGGGGGCGGGGTCGCTTGGGCACTCTCTGCCTAGCACATAACCCGAAGTCCAGACTTACTGGAGGAAAACAGGCATTCAGCATAAACCATACTGTTGGCATAAACAGTTAGGGCGCCGTGAGTCATTCTTATCAGAGATGGTGGGAACTCGCCTGAAATTCAAGTTCCCGGTTGACAACAAGGAGCCAACCTTGCAAGCAGGTCTTTCTAAGGTAACAGTCTCAGGGTTGCTACATTAACTCTTTTCTGCATGACCTAACATCTTCCCAAAATAAACATTCCCAGTTACCTCTGCCTCTGAGCCCCACTTGGAAGGTCCCTATTCTGGAGCACCTCCCTTCTACCTTTGGATTGTACTTCCTCATTCTCGAGCCTATAAAATCCCACCGATCCTTCCAGAACTCTGTCACAGCTTTCTTGTTCAGTGAATCGTTCTCTGATAGTCAGTGTAGTCATCTCTCTATCCTCTCAACTCTAAATACCCTCCAAAGATTCCCAGCATTGCATTCATTGCACATCAGTTGTCTGGAACACAATTTCCCATAGAAACACTTATTTACGGTAACTAAAGTCGTGGGCCACTCTGGAGGGACATTTGATGTGCAATGCCTTCTCAGAAGAGTTCTATGCTTCCTGTCCTATAGGTCCAAACCACTGTCATGTTACTCTGTTCTCAGGGAAAGGCTTTGAGAATTCTAGCTCAGGATTTTAAAAGCCTTTTTCTACTGTCATAGTTGCAGGGTAAACAGGGTCATCCAGCCCCAAAGACAAAGGTGTGCAAGGACAGGAAGGAAAGGAGAAAGTCTGGAAAGGAGGATTCCAAGACGGGAGGTGGGCAGAGCCGTGCCATGCCCCTGGTGGAAGCTGGTGCCCCAGTGAACATCTGGATCCCCGCTCAGGATGGCGGCTCCTGTCGCTCTCTCCTCTTCTGAAGGCCCTTCGCTTCTCCTCCAACTGCTTCTTGCCAGGGTCTAAGGAAGCAAAGAGTCTCCTAGATTCCCCCAGGTGCCATTCCTAAAGCACCCCAAAGACTTCCTCAAGTTTTTAGAATTTAGGTACAGTGGGATATAGGAAATAGAAGCATCCTCAATGCACTGAAAAAAGAAGGGCACTCCCCTCTTTATCAAGGAAGGCCTAAGAAACGGCAACGTCATGTATAGTCTGGAGGGACATCCACGCCCACTGCTTTCAAGAGAACTCTCTAGCAATGAGGACTGCTGATGAGGTCACACAGCTGAGAAACCATTTCCAAAACCCGCCAGCTGGGCTGGCTGCTCCAGACGGGCCATTCCATGTCAGAGTCACAAGTCTTGGGCTGTCTACAACTGTGGCCTCTACAAAACAACTCAGTGTTCCTGGCTGTGCATTCGGCACAGTTCTGACTGGTTCCCTGGGGCCTCTTCCGGTTCCCAACTCTGCCTTGTGCTTCCTTGAGATAAGGTCATACCTTCCAGACACTGTCAGCCACGAGGGCACCCAGTGAAGCACCGAGGTTATAACAGTGTAAAAGAGGATCTGCTGAAGGACTAAGGGGCACAAATCAAAACAAAAGTCAACCAGAACTCTATGAGATAATGGGAACAACAATCTTTGTTATTAATAAATAACATGTATTAGCCATTTACTATGGTAGGTACTACACTTTGGCAACTACATGATACCTCCAGTAAAACTCAATTGACTTTGCCCTTGTACTGTATTCTCTTGGGAACTGTTTGATTTTTCAGCTGGGCTCTGCACTACAGAGAAGCCTGGGCACCCACTTCTCTAAACACATCAACAGTGAGTGCTAACACTCTGCATTTCTACCACGGATGCGGAATGCTTTAAAAGACAAACCCTGTGCCTGTGGGGATCAGCAAAAAGGAGCAGGGTACCATCCATTAGCAGTCTCCACCCTGTCCTGGCGCTCTCCCTAAGAGGAAGGCCCGGGGATGGGCCCACGGAGGCAGCTGAGCCCTAGAGATGTAGGCAATAGATTTCACCACCACAGATGACCCGACTCCCTTCTTCATGGTCTGTGGCCCTGTCCATGCCACACATGAGCAATCCCTCCCACCCCCAAAGCACAGACTAAGAACTTTCTGGTGTTAAATGAGGAGGCTGCTTTGGAGAGCTCTGGTCCCAGAGATATCTAATTTGGGCTCTTCCTTCCCTTTCCTGGAGGGTTTTAAATGATTTAGAAGAAAATCTAAGTAGAATATACTTAAGAAAAAAATTTTAGGACACAGCAAATGAAGTATCTTGTATTCCAGATGAACACAACTTCACGAATGACGTACCCGAGGACTCCAGACGCAGTTGAGGGAAGACGGCTCAGCCTAGACTGTCTGGCTAAAATGGAAAGCCCTGATTCGAAACCTTCTCTTCCTCCTCCCATATTACAGCTGAGACTCTGAAACCCATTTTAACTGCAAGTCATGCCTTATTCCAAACAAAATCTCCTTTTTCCCCCGGCTTTAAGCATGACAATTACTTTGGGTGGAACAGATCATTTCCTCCTGCCAGCTCCCGACAGAAATCAGACAAGCAGAGATGGTGGATCCAACATCCATTTCATTCTTTCCTGCGCTGAACGACGGATGGTGAGAGCTGAGGCACAAACCAGACAAGGCCGCTGAGGTGAGCACACGGGGTCTGGGGCAGAGGCTGCAGGGCAGCCGGACAACACCTTTGGTCTTGGGCCTCTTTATTGTTAGTTGCAAGGGAGCAAAAACACTTGCTGAGCAGCTTATTGGTTGTCTTTGTCTTATCTTCTTTGCATCAACCCAGAAATAATTGTTCCAAAGGAGAGCTGGGGCTGTGCCAGGAGGAACCCATCTCTCCCCTCCAAGCATCTTCCTCCCTGTGGGGCTTGGGGCTGGAGTCTAAGCAGCATACTAGAAGTTCTCATATTTTCGGCTTCTTTTTCAGAATCTGACAAATGTTGCAATAATTGTTTGGGGATGGAACACACTCCGTGCGAGGGGAGCTCTTCAGTCTTGTGGACGGACATCGGCGTTTCTGCAATGCTCAGCTCGGGATGAGTGTGTCTAACGCTGGGGCCTGAGACATCCAGCCTGAAGGCGTGTAAGTCTGGGGACTCCTGAAAATATTTCTAAAACAGAAACTTGTTGCCTCTGTGCAAACAAATAGGCCAGAAAAACACCTGGGGTCTTTGGCTTGTGTTCTGTGTGTATGGCTGTGCCTTCCCTTAACCCTCTTTAATCCGATGAAACTGAGGCTGCTCCATCCTTCGGGGAGGAGATGAACAAGAATGAAACAAAGAATGAAACAGCTGCCTCATTTAGGGGGCCCGACAGAAGCTCTTTAAAAACAGACATGTGTGTGCCATATTTGTGAGCGGGTGGATACGACAAGACTTTGACAGGTACATTCTCAGAAGACGGGGCTGTGTCATTCAAGTCGCATATGGTGTCTAGCCGACAGCAGAGGTCTACAGGCCATTTTCATCATCATGTCTAGATTTGATTTCCGCTTGCCTGCATGCGAACCAAGGGACAAAGGGGAAGGAAACTTCCCAAAGGAAATAATAGCTGTTTTCCTTTGCTTGACTTTTTTTTTTTTTCTGGTTGTTGTTGGAAAGGATATGGTGAGTAAAAGCAGAAAATAAAGAAAAAGGCGATATATATGTATTTTTTTAATACCAGAGCCAAGAGCTCTGGCAACAAGGGCCAACCAGGAAAAGTATGCCTTTCTTCTCTCATGAGTCCCATGCGGAAACAACAGAGGGAATTCAGCTCAAGGTATTTTCGCTGCAGCTTTGAAAGCACTTGTGGTAGGTCAACCGAAAAACAAGTGCTGTCTGGTGAAGAGCACTCTGCCCATCTTGAGCAGGGACGGCTCTGCCCTGAGACGTCCCAGGACGGCCCCAGGCTGCGGGGCTGTGCCAGGCTGCATGCTTCCCCACGAGGCCTCAGTGTCAACCGATTGTGTGGCAGCACAAAGCAGGGCTTGTTGGTAAGAGGAGAGAGTCAGTGGAGAAGGGAATGAGCTATTCTCTCCTTACCTTCTGGGGGCCGGGGCAGGGTTGGGGCGGGGAAGCTGCTAAAAGCATCAGCACAGGATGTGAGAGCACAGCTGGGATGACAAAGCCCCAGTGAATGTTCAAGGTCTCTGGAAATGCACCAAGACGTGAAAGACAAGTCCCGTGGCCGGGCCTGCTTTCCTCGGGGCCCGCACACCTCTGCGCTGGACTCAGGGCCCTGTGCAGTTGGACATGGCAGTGACTCCATAACCATCAGAGGGACAGGACCCTCGTCTCAGGAAAGTACTTTGAAACACATCCTCTCATGAGAAGGATGGCTGTTTTCTTTGTCTTTTCATGTCTGTCTCCAAGGGTTGTTTTCCTGGAGACCCTGGCACAGGCTACAGTGTAGGAAGGAAGGTCTCCTACAATGCAGAGGATTCTGCTCAATAACAGAAGCGGTGACAAAAAGTGGAAACATATCCCTCTTACCTTCCTGGTTACGGCTGGGTCCAGATAGCCTTTGAGCTTTTGAATGTATGTGTGGGGAGGATTCTTCACCTGGAATCGTTCCTGCAGGAAGCACACAAAAAAGGAAAAAGCATGACATGTATGAAGGCATGACAATCAACCCCGTTCAGAGAGATTGCTACTGCTGACCCAAGGCTGAAAGGCACCCACAGAATGAATGTGGCCCTGCAAACAATCACGATGTCCTAATGATGTTATCATCCTCCCTGCATAGGAGGAAACGGAAGCTCAGAGAAATTCAGCCCTTCCCTAAGATAACACAGCTGTCGATGGTACAAATGGATTGGAGCCCACATCTGCCCTGCTCTAGACTCTGCACTGCTTTCTCTGTAGGGCTCCGCAGCTCTCATTCTAGGAATCATGTTCTGCCCAACCTGTAAGCGGGTCTTCCTCTAGCAGGTCTTCAGTCTATTGCACATTCATTTTTTTTTAATCCTCACCTGAGGATATTTTTCCATTGATTTTTTAGATAGAGTGGAAGGGAGGGAGAGGGGAAGTGGGGGTGGAGAGAGAGAGAAGCATTGATTGGTTGCCTTCCGCATGACCCCTACTGGGGCCAGGGATCGAACCTGCAACCCAGGTACATGCCCTTGACCAGAATTGAACCCACGACCCTTCAGTCCATGGGCCGACGCTCCAACCACTGAGCCACACCAGCCAGGTCTATTGCATATTCTTTTGAATATCTTCAATGTTAGCAAATCTTTCTCTTTTGAATATTAATTCTTTTTGAAAAATACAAAAATTTGAATCAAACTCGATAAAACTTACCTGTTTCAAAAATGAGTAATGAGTTTATTGCTAGAAGACAAGAGTGAGTGTGTGACTGTATGTGTGCATTTGTGTGTAAGTATATCCATGCGTGTGATCACTAATGGGCTCCCAAGGCAGTTCCAAACTAGGAGACCCAAAAATAGTTCAAGCAGAAGTACAATCACTGAAATAAGCGCTATACACACACACACACGAATGCTATTTGAATATAGATCTGACATAGGGCCCAAGAATCTGCATTCTAACAAGCTTTATGCTGATGCTGGGAGTGGAGGGTCTACACTTTGAGAAACTCATGCCCGTGTGTATCAGATTTTATAGACTCTAAAGTCCAAAGCAGCACAATAAGCAGTAGTAAAAACTGGGTAAATGGGTAAGACCTGTACTATGTTCGAGTACAATGCAAATGAATCCACTACACTGCATGTTCTGCGTGCTCCTACACAGAGGATATCAGAAACCTGATGCTGGACTAAATGGACATGTGATTTCACTTGTACAGACTTATGCAGAATAGGCAACATTAAATAATCTTTAATGGTTAGGGACACATACATACGTGGTTTTATTTACATGCATATGTGTGCGTGTGTGTGGGGGAGGGGGGGAGGGAGGGAGAGAGGGGGGGAGGGAGGGAGGGAGAGGGAGAGAGAGATGACTAGCATAAAGACGGTAATTGGAGGAGGACTGTGGTGGGGGAAGGGAAATATGACGTATTCCTTGAGAGGCCAGCAATGCTCTGTTTCCTGACCAAGTAGTAGACACACAGGTGCTGGCTTTATCCTACTTGTTTGGCTATTCTAGGTTTCACATCCTTTTCTGTACATGTGCCGTACTTCACACACAGAGAAAAGTCTAAATAGTATATCAGCTCTAAAAAAGGAAAACAGAGATTCTTCATGAAATCAGGACAATGCTCTCAGTTTCTCCTCTACCTACAACCCAAAGATGTTTTTTCTAGTAATTCTTTTAAACCTGATTATTGCTTATGCCACAATGGAATGTTTTAGTATTTCCCAACACTGACTCTGGTCAGCATGCTTAAGCATTTGTTTATCCCATGTGAATTATATTTCTCCAACAAAGGGAACCACAACAGTCTTCCTGGTCCACCCAAGTCTTGCTCACTTAAAATTCAGAAATGCTAAAGATCATCTCACTATTATCAGAAAGATAATCAGTGAAAGCATATATATTTTATTATGCTTTAAAATAGAACAAAGTGGTTTGCAGCGAGACACCTATCAATATTTCCCCTTTATTTAAAAAAATGATGAGGGTGAATTTTATAGTATATAAACTATATCTCAACAAAGCTGTTAACATAAAAAGATCAGCATACTGTTCCTAATTATTCCCCCAAATTTTCTATCACAAGAAACATCTCTAGTGTCATCACTGTGTCTGTATAAAGTCCTTTTTATTAATTTAAAATCACCATCACTTCGCTAAGGGATCAGAGAGAATCCAACTGCCAGGGGTTTCAGCGACAGCTCAGCTAAAGGCCAAATAATTACGAAAAGCTCTGATCTGAACTGATACGCTAACTAGTTACTATTTCCAACCTTGTGTGTAACAATAGCTGATGCCAGAGCTATATTAGGATACAATAAAATGTTTGCCTTTTAACAATCCAATCCAATTATCCAAATTGTTAAAAATTCCTGCGATTAGTTGACAATGCAAAACTGGGCTCCCTTCTGCTATAGCAACCAATTACTTCCAAATATAAGGCCCCTAACACATGAATCTCAAGGAATTCTAACTCTGGCTAATGCAGTATTTGCTTGAGGACCTGAAATTTGAACCTGTAGACACTTGCTGAGAGATTTCTAGTGTTTGTTCTTTTAGGCAAAGTCTTCACACTAGAAGAGCCATATTTATTCCTTTAAAATAAAATCTGGTCGCCCTGCACGGATGGCTCAGCTGGAATGTCATCCCATACACCAAAAAGTTGCACGTTCGATACCCAGTTAGGACACATACCTAGGTTGTGCATTTGATCCCCAGTCAGGGCAGGTATGGGAGGCAACCGATTGATGTTTCGCTCTCACATCTCTCTCTCTCTAAACATATCCTCTGGTGAGGATTAAACATAAATAAATAAATGAATAAATAAATGAATAAATAAATGAATAAATAAATAAATAAATAAATAAATAAATAAATAAATTGGGTTCAGTAGCACATGAAACACTGGCATTTGCTTAGTGAATCCCACTTTTAATAGTCAATAAATGCAGCTTTCTCCATTTCCTATTTAAGATTGGGGTGAGCCAGGAAGGCTTTCTCAAACACAGGGGTGGGCAAAAGTAGGCTTACAGTTGTAATACAAATAAATACAATAAATAAATAGTAATACACGAATAAACTGTTTCACGTACTCACTACAGTAAACCTACTTTTCCCAACCCATGAATATACCTTTACTGGTCCGAAAAATATTTCCTTATAATTATTCCCCTGAAATTATGGACAAGGTCTAAATTTAATACACTCAGACTTTTCAAATGGGCTTATTAGTCTTTGCTGCTATATTTTAGGCACATTATTCACTTGTTTGAATAACTTACTAGTGTATTTCCAAGAAACAGAGAATAAAGAAGCCCGATGCTTTAAAATACAGTAGGTCTGTATTATAGCTACTTCTCAAAAACCCAGCTTACTTGCAGGGATTCAAATATAACTGTTATGGCAGAAGAAAACAAAGCCCCAATCATTTCCCTAAAACTTAAGGTTGTTTCTCTAATTTCAAAAGGAACTACTGTTTGAGCTACAAATCCAGCATCTGTCCCACCAAGGCTTTTCTGTCGTTTCTTTTTTTTATTATTTTTCGTTAATCCTCACTTGAGGATATTTTTCCATTGATCTTTCAGATAGAGTGGAAGGGAGGAAGGGGAGGAGGGAGGGGGGGAGAGAGAAACACTGATGTGAGAGACGCATAGATTGGTTGCCTCTCGCACCACCCCAAGCAGGGCCAGGGATCAAACTTGCAACCCAGGTACAAGCCCTTGACTGGGAATCAAACCCACAACCCTTCGGTCTGAGGGCCAATGCTTTAAGCCCTGAGCCAAACCGGCCAGAACTCTTTCTGTCTCTTCAATATAGCCATTTGGACGAAAGAAATATTTGGGGGAATACATTGGAGAAAGTCAGCACCTGCCAAAACACATTTTTATTTTGAAGGACTTTGGATGAACTGACATCATATTTATTTAAATTAATATTTTTTTCTCTAAGTGTTAGAATTTTATATATTGAAGTGAAACCCCAAACTACCTTGGCTGGCAGTTTTCCATCACCCTCACTTCTAGGTCTGTTTCAGCTTCCACATGTTATTTCAGTAACTAGTACACACTTGTTCAACATTATTGATATGGGTAGTTTAATTAAATTAACTCCTCAACCTGAGTTATATTATATAGAAATATTATTCTTAAGGATAAAAATGTCTTTTAATTATGGTGATTTGTCAATATGGATTTATTAGCATCTGAAAGAGCTTGAAAAACACAGATTTCTAATTTTCCAGGAAGATGCCCAGAAGAGGGATTGCTGGGTCATATGGTAACTCTATTCTTAATTTGTTGAGGAGCACCATGCTACTTTCCATAGTGGCTGTGCCAGTCTACATTCCCACCAGCAGTGCACAAGGGTTTCTTTTTCTCCACAACCTCTCCAATGCTTGTTATTACTTGTCTTGTTGATAACAGCCATTCTAACAGGTGTGAGGTGGTATCTCATTGTAGTTTTGATTTGCATTTCCATAATAGCTAGTGAAGTTGAGCATCTTTACATGTATCTGTTGGCCATCTGTGTGTCTCATTTGCAAAGATATATGCACCCCTATGTCGGTTACAGCACTATTCTTGGTGGCCAAGACATGGAAACAATCAAAGTGTCCTTCACTAGATGACTGGAGCAAGAAGATGTGTTATATATATACAATGGAATACTACTCAGCCATAAGAGAAGATTGAACATTGCCATTTGCGACAACATGGATGGATCTCGAGAATATCTTGCTAAGTGAAATGTCAGACAGAAAAAGTTAAGAACCATATGATTTAATTTATATGTGGGATGTAAAACTGAAAGCAACAAATGAACAAACAAGAAAAACAAAAACTCATAGACACAGACAACAGAATGGTGGTTACCAGATGGAAGGGGGTGGGGGTAGTAAAGGCTAAAGGAGTCAAGTATATGGTGACAGAAGAAGCTATGACTTTGGGTGCTGGGCACACAATGCAATATACAGATGATGTATCATAGAACTGTACACTCAAAACCTGCATAATCTTATTAACCAATGCCACCCCAATAAACTTAACTTAAAAATATATAAAAATAAAAAATAAAATACAGATTTCTTTCAAAATGTCTAATCAATACAGCATTATCACCACCCTGACCTCCTGTCATTAATCTCTGTGTGTAATCAAACTTTCTTCATGAAGAAAGAAATAAAATTTGCTCTGGAGTTTTAATCATTCCCCATAAGCATTCACACAAAAAAAGGGCTCAAAGGCCCTGGCTGGTTTGGCTTAGCGGTAGAGCGTCGGCCTGTGGACCAATGAGTCCTGGGTTCGATTCCAGCCAAGGGCATGTACCTCGGTTGTGGTTCGGTCCTGGCCTTGGTCGGGGTCGTGCAGGAGGCAACTGGTCGATGTGTCCTGCTTGGGTTGATGTTTCTTTCTCTCTCCCTTTCTCTTCCTCGCTCTCCCTCCCTCCCACTCTGTCTGAAGATAAATAGAAAAATATCCTCAGGTGAGAATTTTTTAAAAAGGGGGGGGGCTCAAAGCCATTTCTTAACACTGGGGCACTCCAGACCACAGACTGCACTGGGAGGAGCATAGAAGGAAAGAGAGGGGACAACAGGCCTTAAAATCAGGATCTTCATTAAGCTTCTATGACGTTTGCAAGTATTTTACTTTGAGTGTTAGGAATTCCATTTCTCTGGTCATAACCAGAAAATGTCTTCTCACTGCTATAAGTGACTTCATTTATGCAATCCCAGGAACACAGCTCCATTTTCATCTGGGGCAGCACTCTGTTTCTCAAAGTTAACTTATCTTTTAATAAGACAGCCAACCATAGTCTTTAGCCCTCTTAGCTCACTGAGCCTCTCCAGCTATCAGGTCAATGTTGACTCCACTGTACAGATGGAGGAACTGAGGCTCAGAAATTAAATGACTTGCCTTAAGTCAGACAGACAGACAGACAGACAGACAGACACACACACACACACACACACACACGGCGCAGATCAAACATTCAAACTCAGGTTTTCTGAGTCTCTGATCCTCACTTTTTTCCACCACAATGAAATAAGTGTGCTCATCTTGCTTTTGATAGAAGTTTTTAACAGGGTGGAAACATTCTTTTCTTCTTTGAGTCCCAATACATAGCAGGACATTTGGCACACAGTTAGTGTTTAATAATGTTCAAAGAATTAAACTTCTTTTAAATGCCATATACAAGTCACTTCTCTCATAAATTAAGGGTAAGTTTTTCGAGTTTAAAAGTATGCACAGAGACTGTAAACACTGCACAGTGCACAGAGCCAGTGGGGCCTGTACGAGAAGCCAGCCAGTCAGACTAATATCATAGCTAAAGAACATCTGCTGATAAGCCTGGGTTGTATTTCTAATGGCTCTGAAACTGCCCAGTGCCTCTCGTTATTAAACATTTCTCATTAACTCAATCTGCTCAGGCTTGTGTGGGCCTCCCCTCCCCCCGGCCATCAGGAAGGTTAGGCAGCCGAAACACAGGCCTGGCCTGCGGAGAAGGAAGAGACAAAGCACGTCCTGGACTCTACTCAGAACTAGGGTTCAAGTGCACTACGACCCAAAATGGAAAAACAGACCATTCTTTTTTTTTTTTTTTTTTTAAAGAAGATTTTTATAAGTTTATTTGAGCCAAACAAACAAAACCACAGGCCACTCTTAAAGAAACTAACTGAAGGGGCTGTGACAGGAGTGTACTAAGTGAATTACGCAAAGTCACAATACATGAAAGTCATCATCGGCAATGCTACAACATGGCCTTTTCTATTAAACACAGACAGGCAGCCTTAGGTTCTTTCCAACCAGCTGAACTGTGTCTTTGGAGCCTCCCTCCCTCCATGCCCCCCTTTCTCCACCCAAATCTAATAAAGTTTGTCACTGAAAGCCTTGCTGCATAAAGGATTGGAATTGGACACTCCATTCATCTAGCAAAACATTCCTAATCCTTTGCATTTTCTCTATTCATGTGTATAATTACATGAGAAATTACTTAATTGAGGTTAATTTGATGTTAGCTGGACTTACACCAAGCATTTCCACTCTATAAATTATATTTGGATAAGCAGCTCCAAAATCAAACCGAGTTATACTTAAATTTATCTTATACCTTAATATTCTTAGGCTTAAGGAAGAAATTATAGCGAGACATCTGAAAAGAAGGAAGCCTCTGGGAAATGAATGGCTCATGGGGGGGACACTCACTGGTGAGTCTCTCTCCCAGCTTGGGTTGGCCACAGGGTCACTGGCTCTATTTCAGAAGCATATTAGCAGAGCTACATATATTGCTTAAACATCCTTAGGGATAAATTAGCTGTCACCATCGTTATGCCATTATTAATGTTTTATTTTTTTGATCCTGTAATAATTCACTTTAGATGGTGGAAATTCAAAGGGTTTTGCTGTTGTGCACATAAGCTCACTACACTTGAATTCTTTTCCTCCTAGACGTTGAAAGTCGCTGGGCTTCCTTTTCCAAGGCTGAGGAAGCAAACCGCAGTCTCCAAATGAGCCATAATTGCAACCAGCATCCCTGCCATTAGTGAGGGCTATTTTGCAGGATATAACTTGGTCCTAAATGCTCTTCGGAGCTATGATGACAGGAATAATCTACGTCCTCAAGGAGTTTACCCTCTAAAATGAATGATGACGACATGAGTACCCAGGCAGAAGAAAAGACAAAAGGGCATTAATATTACACACAGACAGAAATGATCTGTACAGAATAGCCGAGGCCAAGAATGGTGTGTGAGGGGCAGGGCAGTGCCAAGACCAGAATCAGGGTTCCTAAGCAGGAGGGCCTAAGGGAAGCCACAGCATCTCAGCCCTCCCAGGATTAACAATTTATACAAATAGAAAAGAAAAATTACACAAACCGATCTAGATTCTCCCCCAAGAAATGAAGAGTACCAAAGTCCCAAGGGAATGCATATTCCATGCCCCTCCTCCCTCAAAAAATTCTAAAACTTCAGAGAGGTTACCAAAATGTTCCACCCACGGGAAGTATGTATACGAAAGAAGAGGATCATTTAGAGAAAATGGGGGGAAATTAAGACCCTACTTACCACGACAGACAGCAAGGAAAGCAAATTCAGATGGGATTCTAATTTTGTCTAACAACTACCAGAGGCCACTAGTGCCAGCTGTGATCCCATTTAGAAGGGTCCCTGTGGTTATTATTGGATGAAACATTTTGCTAAACAAGTCCCTGCCTCTGAGCATCCTAAATCATGCTATCACATTGAAGTCTCCTGTTTCTAGGCACCAACATGAAAAACACCAAGGTAAAAAAATGTTTGTCATTTTATTCTTTCACTCATCCAGAACACATTATGCAAGACGCTCTATAAAAAGCACAAAATGAAACAAATTCAATTCCAAAACATTAAATCTCATCTCTGAGATTCAACAGACATCGCTGTAATACAAAGTAGAATATGATAAGAACCATATGTGATCCTCTTGAAGTTCAAAGGAAGGTAAGGCTCTTTCCAACTGAGATGATCAAAGGAACTTCCCTGGAGAAAGTAGCTTTTGAATTGAAATTTGAAGGGCAGGCAGCATATAGATATCCTGGGACGGTGTGAGAGGCAGGAGACAGAGGAGTTTTCCAGATGGGGGCACATGGTAACTAAAGTAGAAAAGCATGGAGCATGTGCTAGGATCTTCAAGGGGTTTAGCTGGATCCCGGGAACAACGTTTATGAAAGAAATTGCACAAAGAATCTAAATGGTAACTTGGAAAGGACAATGGCAGATGTCAAATAATAGGCTAATGTGTAGGACAGAAATAGGGAGGCAATACAGAGTTTTGAATAGTGAAAGAACATAGGAGTAATACTGTGTAACTCTCCTTTCTTCATTCCCAACTTTAAAAGTTGGCCATTTCTGCACTAGACTAGACTTGAAAAATCAGCATGTCAGATTCATTCCACAGCCACAGTTTCTTGGAGAGCCTTGAAGTGTTCTTCAGCTCTGAATATGAAATCATTTTCCTAGTCCAGGAGGAGAGGACAGCTTTCCAAGTATTCCATTACAGCTCTCAGACTGAAATAACTTTTGATGAGACTTTTCCAAATAATTTCCTTTATTTAGACTAGCAAAAGTTTCTTCTAGTTCAACAGGTCTTTCCTAATCATAACATCCTATAATTCATTCTCTAATATAAAATATTAATTGGATGTCTTTACTACTATTGATAGTTCATTATTCTCCCACTTTAAAATGGAATCTGCTGAATTCACAATGAAGGAGGTCATATTAATAAAGTTTGTTAGCCTATGTTGTCCTAAGAAAAGACTGAACCATGACTCTGCTTGATACCCAGCGGTGCTCAGTAAGCATAGTTCTTACTGTTATTGGGATCTAAGAGGTGGGTAGAGCAATGAAAAGTTGGATTTCTACTGGAGAGCCTTAAGATAATTTTCAAATTCTTTGTTTTCTCCCTTCAAAAGCCAAAGCTTTCCCTTCTTTTAGATAGCCATTTCTTAAAATACACACTTACCAAAGACCTGCATCTAAAGTGATCGAGGATGCTTGTTAAATTGCAAAAATTCTCCTGACTCAAGGCATCAAGTACTCAACTGTCTGTATTTTCTTAAATTCCCCAAGTAGGTCCTCTGTACATTAAAGCTTCTGATTGTACTTCCTACTTTGGACACCTGAATCCCTCCCTTTACTCCATCTACAAAGAAAACATGCATATCCGTGGTAAGCAGAGCTTGAAAACATTTCAGTTATGTTTCAAGATACAGACTTACATTATATAGCCATAGTTACAGTCTGTGCTTTCAGAAAAAGTATGCAAAATCTCTGGGGAGTACTGTTCCTGTAAAAATCCAAGGGGTATAAACACACCTCAGTGTTTCTTCACGTGAAAAATGGGACTACAAAACCCTTTCTCCCCCTTTTATTACAATTCCAGAAACCTCACTTAAGGATGCCTTCCAAACAAGAATAGCATACGGAAGATCTTTAAAGTCTCCTGAGCTAACCATGTATCATACAAATTGAACATGGAGGAGGAAAAGAGAAAGAACCAAGTTCGGATCCTGATCAAAATTAAGAATAAGCCTTAGATTTCTTGTAGAAACCATTAGATAGTTCAGGATTTAGATAAAAGCAAGAATAATTTTCAATTACTGTAGAATGGGAACAAATGGCAAGCCCTTATTTTAAGGATTGCTTTTCTGACTATAATTATCCTAACTAGAGTCTCTGAAACTTTATTTGCCCAATTCAAATGGCATGCAAATACATGGGTAGAATTTTCATAGGTGCTTGCTGAACTGAATGAACTATAATATTTGTGAAGTGCATAATGCACGTCAGGGAACCTTCCAAGTAGATAACATGGGAAGAGGTAGAAAAAGATGCCTTACACTGATGTCAACACGTGTCTAATGCATGCCAAGAAAGCATCCTTATGAAGAGAACATAAGGATTGAAAATAGGGGGGAAGTTATCATATCTTAATCATGCCCTTACCACATGCTTTCATTTGCTTTCGGCAGAGGCTTAAACATGAGAACCAAGCTCAGAATACTCAACTTGGACATTTATGACTGCTGTTCATAGTACAGAAACCATTAAGATAGTGTTGAATGGTAGAACTTGGTTTTGAAAATGCAGTGATACAGCATAAACCACCTTTCTCCATAAGGGGGTCAATGAAGTGCTAGGAGTTGTTCAAAAATACTATTTCTCTAGGAACAAACCATTGGAAACTTCTATTGTAAAACATAGCACTAAAAATCATGAAATACTGAGGGATAAATTTAACAAAATATGTGCAAGACCCGTATACTGGGAATCTTCAAAACACACCTGTGACATGTGAAAGCGCTAAGTAAATAAAGATGCTGTGTTCACAGACCCGAGGAGTCAGTATTGCTAAGATGTCAGTTCTCCTGAAATTGATCTAGAGTCAATGCAGCATCAATCAAAATCCTAGAGGCTTTTTCCTAGGAACTGACAAGCTGATTCTAAAATTTATATGAAAATGAAAAAAAAATTAGAATAGCAAAAAATAGCTTTACAGAAGAAAGAGTATTCACACTACCTCTTTTGGACAGTAATCAAAACAGCGCTGTGCTGACGAAAGGAGGGAATAAAGATCACTGGAGCAGAAGAGACGGTACAAAAATAGGCCCACACAATTTGTTTTTCCCAAGATAATAAGGTAGTTCATGAAAAAAAAGGAACAGTCTATTCAACAAATGCCTGAAACAGCTGGATATACATATGGGGGGTGGGGACAGTGAATCTCCAGCCTTACTTCACCCCGTGCCAAAATTAACTCAAAATAGACCATACATTTTAACATAAGAACCAAAACCATAAAGTTTCTAGAAGAAAACATAGGAGATAATCTCTGTGACCTGACACTGGGCAAAGATTTCTTAGGCCGCCAAATGCACTGAACCACTTAAAAAAAAAAAAAAAAGATAAACTAAGACTTCATCAGAAAAACTTCTGTTCTTTGAAAGATGCTGTTATATGAAAGGCAAGACACAAAATAGAAGAAAATATCTGCAAAATATATGTCTGATAAAGACTTGCATCCAGAACATATTTTTTAAAAACTCCTCCAGTTCAGTAAGACAAACAAGCCAAGCTTTTAAAATAGGCAAAAGATTTGAACAGATCCTTCCACAAAGATACAGAGATGACAAACAAGCACATACAAAGATGCCCAATGTCATTGGGGAAACGCGAACTACCACCACTACTATACCTTCACTGTGATTTCATGAGATTTGCTTGATCCCCATCTGCACCCAATTCTCCCTACTTCCCCAAACCAACACACATCCCAGTTTCCTAGATACATAAATATTCACCTTCTGAAACATAAAAACAAAAGCAATGTGTGCCAACGACCTGAAAACCTGAACCTTCAGCCCAGCCCCAGCTGGATATTCCGTGGCTTCCCCTCAGCTCTTCCATAATTCCTAGGTTACCATAATCAACACACACGCACACCCCTCTCCTCAGCAGCCTCCTCTTTTTCTTCATCTTCAGATCACAAGATTAAGCCAGTAACAGTTTCAATCTGTCACCCACAATGTTGAAATTAGTCCTTAAATCAAGTTGTCACATAATACCTGACAAGGATGGGCTGAGAAGGGAGGTTGCAGCCGCTCTTTTGAAAACGGTCATTGCTGAGGACAGAGCTATATAAGCACAACAGTCAATCTATTATGAGTGCTTATTTTATAGGGCTTCATATGGACTTGGGAAGCTCTATCTGAAAGCATGAGCACGTACATCAGCAGCTGAGGGGTTGCGTCTAGTTCTTGGGAAGAGCACTAGCAGCAGCAATAAGGGCATCAAACATCAAGCTGCACAGTGAGGGCACGTCCAGTACTGGAAGATGTGACCGCAAGCCACACTCTTGTCCAAACAGGTAGTCTCCACCATGTTAATGGAGATTATTCACAGTCTCTGCCCCTGTATATATAATATATACATATATATTTTTTTTATTCCTCACTTGAGGATTTTTTTCCCATTTATCATCAGACAGAGTGGGAGGGAGGGAGGGAGGGAGGGAGAGAGAGGGAGAGAGAGAGAGAGAGAAACATCGATGTGATAGAGCCACATCGACTGGTTGCCTCCCGCACGACCTGACCAGGGCCGGGGATGAACCTCAACCGAGGTACATGCCCTTGACGGGAATCGAACCCGCGACTCATTGGTCCACAGGTCATCACTCTAACCACTGAGTCAGACTGGCCAGGGCAGTCCCTGTATATTTTTTACAAAATCATTTCTTACAAAACCCAAACTTATTTCTAATTCACTTTCCTCTTCTCTCCCTTCACCCCCAACATCTACACTTTAATTAGAAATCACAACCAATTTATGTCTGCTCTTTAAGTAAAATCAAAATACTGTTTTTATTACCACAGCAGAGATAAAGACCAGAGGCACCTTCATTTTCCCCAGTGATTTCAGAAAATAACTTCCTTTAAAACATTTTACTTGGAAGTCCATCAAGACCTGCAATAAAAGCTACATGTGAGAAGCCGCATGTGGGCTGAGAGCTCCCTGTGCTCTACGGTCTTTGCAGAATTTTCTTTTGAGATGATGTCTTACTCTTTTTTCAATCTCTTCTTTTGAAAGATTCAGCATTGTTTTCTAAAGCACTACAGTCATAGCATCTAGCACGTCACTCTTTTTTTTTAAAAGAACTTTTATTTTATTGATTTTTTGAGAGGAAGGGAGAAGAAACATCGATGTGAGAGAGAACACTGATAGGCTGCCTCCTGCGCGCCCCCTGCCGGGGGTTGAGCCCGAAACCCGGGCTTTTGTCCCAACCGGGAATCGAACCAGCAACTTTTGGGTGCACAGGACGACGTCCAACCGAGCCACACCGGCCAGGGCTAGCACATCACTTTCCACAGTGTGTACTCAAGAAATAATTTCACTGATGAATAGACTGATAAAAAGAACCACAATCACATGGTGATTCACGTCATACACTGTCAATTTTAAAACTTTTCCAAACCATTATGGTACATTTTCAAACACAGAAAATTTCAGAAATTTTTAGCACCAGCTCAACCACTTGCTGGATAACTTCCAAAAAGCTGCTTGACTTTGCAATTTTGTGAAAGTTGACCAAAAACAGCTTTCCACAGCAAAGACTGTAAGTTAAATGTCCAAGGGTTAAAACAATGTAACATAGTATTTGTATTACCTAGCAGAAATTCTTGGCTAAAACACCTTAATAAATCACTTAAATTATTTTCTAAAAGATAGTGTCAAAGGTCAGCTTCAGGGGAGGGGAGGGGAGGGGAGGGGAGGGGAGGGGAGGGGAGGGGAGGGGAGGGGAGGGGAGGGGAGGGGAGGGGAGGGGAGGGGGAAAGAAAGAGAGAAAGAAAGAAAGAATCTCCCCCTTTTTTTAGGTTACCTTCTCCCCCTTTCCTGGCCCCCTCTCAACCCATGTGGGATAGGCCGGAATCTTTTCTTCCCGCTATAAAAACTGGATGGCAACAGGAACCCCTGGAAGAGGAAAAGAGTAGGCCTGCTTCTAGGTTCAGACTCAATTTCCTGTGACTCCACAGATATTACACACAAGAAAGCGCAACATACAGGGCTGGCATCTGCTTCTCCGGGGATTTAAAATCAAGGAATCAGAAACCCTGAGTGAGTCTTCACAGAAGGGAGACTTTGCTTTCAGGAGAGAAACTGAAGAAACGTGTGTCCTTTTCAATAACAGCAACTAACTCAATACCTTTCCTCGTATTTGGAGACTTTAAGAAAAGGAAGACAGTCTCTTTAAAATCTCAAGCCGGAAGATAACACAGAGACAAAATTTTGTGGTTTTGTTTCATTTGTTTTCTTTTTGTTTATCCCCACCTGAGGATATTTTTCCATTGATTTTTAGAGAGAGTGAAAGGGAGGGTGAGAGAAACATCACTGTGAGAGAGACACATCGATTGGTTGCTTCCTGCACAACCCCAACCAGAGTGGGGGATTGAACCTGCAACCCAGGTACATGCCCTTAACCAGAATTGAACCCGCAACGCTTTGGTCCATGGGCTGACACTCTAACCATGGAGCCAATCCGGCCAGGGTTTGTGTTTGTTTTTAAGTTTGGCAAAAATACATGTCCCATCGCTAGTTCATGCCTGGCACACTGCTGGAACTCAGGACAAATTGGGACTAGCAACCATTTAGAGTCCTTTCCCACCTTCAAATGAGTTTTGGAGAAACTCAGATCCATGCCATCTCACTGCACTCTTTGCTTTCCCTTGCCTATACAACTAAATGCTTATTCAATAAATAAATTAATGAATACATAAGTAAAAGCAAGTGGTAATACTGAATACAGCCTAAAACAAATGAAACTATCAGAACGGTTAACTATGGCAGAGACTAGCTTTCACTAAATGTTTTCTTCTCTTTGTGCATATTCAGCTGGTCTCTCTCATCCTCCTTGGCAGGTCTAGCCAATGGAATGAGACTGCTGGTGATGCATGCTACTTCCAAGCCTGGCCCAGGAAACTCCACAGATGTGCACCTGTGTGTTCTTTCTTCCTTTGATTGGAGACAACCCCCCGAGTAAGCAGAAGATGTAGGCTGAAAACTGCCTCACCTGGGTCCCTGATTAAGTCTGTAGGACTTAGCTCCCAATGGTCACCACCACCAATGATGGTCACCACCACCAACGTGGACAGTTATGTGAACAAGCTTGTTATGCAAGTCATTATACATCTTGGGATCTGTAGAAGATTGAATGGTGGCCTCCAGACACATATGTGCATGCCCTAACCTCCAAACGAGTGAGTGAAAGTGACTGTGTTTGGTAAAGGGTCTTTGCAGATATAATGAAGTTAAGGATCCTGAGATGAGATCAGCCTAGACTATGCAGATGGGACCTAAATCCAATAAATGACCTTCTAAGAGACAAAGGAAACAGACATGGGAATAAAGGGGAAAGGCCATATGCAGATGGAGGTGAAGACTGGAGTTAGCTATGTAGCCACATGCCAAAGAATGCCTAGAGCCACCAGAAGCCAGACAGGCAAGGAAAGATTCTCCCCTAGAGGACTTTGCAGGAAACATGGCCCAGCCGACAACTGTTTCTGGCCTCCTGGCCTCCAGACTATTACAGAATACTTTGTTGCTTTAAGCCACAAATCTGTGGTAATGGCATCGCAGCCCTAGGAAACTAATTTGTTATTTGTTATTACATCTATTTGTTATTCTATTGTTACTCTAACTCACACTAGAAGTAAATAGAAAACGCGTCTACATGTATCAAGTGACTAGATCACAGTACTTAGTACATTTTCAATTGGATGTATTCTGGGGACACAAAACTAAATTTAGTTATTAATGTTTTAGTTAATAAAGACATTGGTATCTTATTTTGAAACTTTTTATTATAGGAGAAAAACAAATAATTACATTTATGTTAGGACTGGAACATTTCAATATAAAAGAAAAGTAATATATAATAAAAAATCAAGTAAATCAATATTAAAAATTGATTGGAAAATATCAATATGAACTCAATTTTCAGACATATATTTTCAAGGTCTAGATACTTACACTGAGAAGCAAATTCTCCCAGCAGCTGTGATGACTTCTAACTCTCATCACTAATACTATCCCCCAGGAAAAGGAATAGGACTCCTCTATAGAAATACCTTGTTCTAGGTCTGGGGCAAAAAGAGTACAAGTTAAGCCTAAGAAATGAGTTTTGCATCATAAAACAAGCTCTCAAAGATGAATAGAGTCATGCCAAAAGGACAGAGGCGCTAGCATGAAGGGGTTCCCATATGTCAAAGTACTGATAATGTGAACCTCAAAATTAGTATCATATTGATTGAAATACACTGATTCTATGAAAATCCCATGAGTTCACAATGATTCTCACAAAAGGAAGCTAGAGAAAACTCACTTAACACTGTTTGAGGTATCTATTAAAATAATCCTTACTTTGAAAAACGTAAGAATTCCAGGAATAATTATTTCCACAGTAAACCAAGACCCAGCTGAAAACTCTGGTGGCTGGCTTAACGTAGAAGGAAAATGAAATTATAAAACCACCTTGTGCAATACCTTATGAAACTGATTCAGCAAAAGGTTATCGATTGGTTTGAAACCCACAAGGTACAAGGCTAATAGGTAACTAGATGTATATATGGTGCCAAAGGAACGTTCCACAGATTTCTTTTGGCTCAAGGGGCAAAACATAATTATACAATGGAGGGACCAGGTTGTGACCTGATCTACTGACCAATATAATCTAATGACGAGACATCAGACATTATTGGTCTCCTACAATATCCTAGACAAAGATGTTCAACATCAACCTATTGCGTTTTCGCATCTAAATTCTGGTTAACAGGAAACTCGGGAGCTTAGATACCTCTAGGAAACAATCAGGTAAATGCAGAGAAATAAAACTTTCTACAAAGCAGCTTCTTCTCCTCACTACATGAAGTCACGAATAAAAAAGTCTGTTCTAGATTCAAACTGACTACAAGAACATAACAGCCAGGTGCAATGTGTGATTGGTGGGAGACTAGATTCTCATTTGAACAAACCAGGTGGAAGAATGTTATAGAATATTGGGAAATATGAACGGGGCAATAAATAATATTAAGGACTTATTATTCATTTTAATTGCAACTACTTCATTTGGATACA
Source organism: Tadarida brasiliensis (assembly GCA_030848825.1). Classification (NCBI taxonomy): domain Eukaryota; kingdom Metazoa; phylum Chordata; class Mammalia; order Chiroptera; family Molossidae; genus Tadarida; species Tadarida brasiliensis. The sequence continues at coordinate 37,829,584 of CM061265.1, read as the reverse complement.
AGAGAAAATTCTCATTTTTGTAAGATGTATACTAAATCTTTTTTGAAAAAGATAAACTAGAAGACAAAATATCAAACAAAAAAAATCTGAAATCCAAGAGGGATTACATAGCGGGGAAACATCCAATATGAAAATCATAAAAGAAAAACACTGAGGGTTTGAAAGAATTTCCAAAGAATTAAACAGATCTCAACAACCTCATAATGATTTAAAAATAGACAGCATTTCAACATACCCCACAATTATGGAAATACAGTAAAAATGTAAACAATTTAACATCAAACAATATTAAATATAGTCAAAATATCAGCTAGCAGAGGACTGCCTGAATAAGAGAAAGGAAGAGGGGAGAGGCTGTCTGGCGATCCAACAGCTGGTCAAGCCAGAGCGAAGTGACCGCGGCTAAATGTAGTATCAAAGCCTGGAATCTGAGGACAGGGGCTGAAGGCAGATTAAGTCTGGAGTCTGGGAGCCAGGGGAGAGGGGGTAGGGCAGGCGGAAGCGGGTTGCTGAATCACAATCTTTTCCTCAACTTCTTCCCCACTGTCTGTACTATCCATAGCTTGCTCAAATAATTAACACAGCAACCACCAACACTGAAGTAGGTGATAGCGTCCCCCCTACACCGCCGCCCCTCCATGTCACTAAGTATCCATGACCCCTGGTGCTCTAAGGACAAGCCCTCATTACCGAGAATCTGATGGTCCGCAGGAAATACTATATTAGTATCCAGTAACATTTGCTTACCTGGCAGGAAAGAGTTCCAGCCAGCTCACCAAAACGTGAACTTTTTTTTTAATTAGCAATAAGTCAGCTATTTATTTATTTTTTTTAAGAATGTACATAGCAGCTTTCTTCATGACAGCCAAACATAAAAAACAATCTTTATGTCAGCAGTAGAATGGATAAATACATTCTGGAATATCATGTAACAGAAGACTGTATCAACATGAGAATAAACACATTAAACTACACGAGGAGACCTTCCAGCCTCAGTCAAGCCTTCAGATGACTGCAGCCTTGGCCAATATCTTGAGAACCTTACGAGAGACCCAGAGCCCAAGCCACTCCTCAATTCCTGACTCACAGAAATTGTGAGGAATGTTTATTGTTTTAAGCCACTATTTTCATGTGATCTGTTACATAGATAATCAATACAGTGTGTGATACAGGGTTTCAGCTAGACAGACTTGACCCTCTGAGCAGGTATATGAATGAATGATGCCCCTGTAATGGTTGAGGGCTTTGGCCCCAGGCTCCAAGTCTTCCTTTCTACTGTAATATTTGCCACGACAATAACCTATAGATCTTCATGGGCACAAAATTCCTTGACCCTTGTCATGTAAAGACAAACATATAAATATAAAGTAGGGTTTTGTTGTTTGGGGGGAAACTTACAAGCAGAGCAATAACAGAGTTTACTCGATCCCCAAGCTTTCAGAGAGGGGATGAGGCCAGCCTTAGTTGGACCGTGTGTCCGTGGCTGGAGCGCCTGTAGAGAGGGAGGCTGCCTGGAACGCATCACGCTCACAGAGATGGTGAGGCAGGGACCATCTACACCACCAAATGGAGCTGCTTGATGAGAAAATCTCATTAGAAAAGGGGACTCTATTTTTCCCATTGCTCACTAGTACCTGCTGAGCTAGCAATCTGCTGAGCTACTGCAAGGGGACAGGAAATGAGTCTCCAGGACCATCCCATTTGTTCTCCTCACCTCCCAGATTCCCAACACATCACTGATCCTCACCCCCAGGCTATGCTTTAAACACAGTATATACTTTCTAGCTCACTGGCCAACACAGAGAAAAACACTTGTTTTTCACTCTCAGTAAGAAACTTTGGGAGGTAACTTGGGCAGGCACTGAGAACAACATCAGCAAACTAACAAACCAGATAGGAACTGGAGGCCCGTCCACTCACCTAACCATTTTAGATAAGAATTCTGATTGTCCACAATCAGTCACCCTTTATCCTTATTGAAACTCTCATCCTCATCAGATAAACCCTTGCCATGTAGCTTCTGTGCCATGTTTTGCTTGCATGTAGCACTGAGAGGTCCGTACACATCCCTCCACCAAAGCGGCCGCCTTCTCCAGAAAAAGCCCTCCTAGAAAACAGACAGGGGAATAGGAACTCTGCGTTTCCCCGGCTTTCTCCTGCCACAAAGCATGCGGGGCTGTTTCCCAGTCCCACTGCTCCACCAGGGGACTTGTGCTACTGTCCCATGCGTGGTTGGCACCATTCTTCATCTCATATTGCTAAGCCACCAGCATTTACTTGTGGTCCTTTAGGTCGGTTATTAAATCTTGTTCATTCACTTTTTTTTTTTTTTTTTTTTACTTACTCGGGCATTTAAGCCTCACCAACTTACTCAATGTGACTCAGTAATGACTCTCCGCAGAAGTAGAGGAACCAGTGCATTATCGCTCGGAATCACGCAGCCCTGGATCTGTGCTGGACACGGAAGGAAGTGGGTAGGTTTGGTGCTGAGCTGAGCTGGAGGGAGCCCAGCAGCACACACTTGACCCTCAGTGGGGTCCGGGGAGGCTGAGGCAGGACAACTACATGGAGAAGTGGCCCCACCAACATGTTTTCTGAAATAAAGGCCTGAGGAGGCAAGTCTTGGGCAATTACTACCCTCACACATTCTTTACCCTATCTCTCTCTCCAGCAACTCCCTGCTAGCTATGGAAGAGTTGGAAAAATTTTAGATTAAAATAAAAAACCAAAAAAACCTACTGTGAATTCTCCACTATCTTGTAAAGGTGGAGAACCCACTACACCAAGATGGCACACATTTGTGCATGAACTTAAGGGCTGGGGGGAAAAGGCAGGCCCCACCATGAAGGCAGGCTCAGAAATCCAAATATTCTGACGATCTCAAAGACGTGATGAGAGGGGCCGGAAATGGATGATCCTCTACAGACAGAATGTCAAGTACATTGTAAATAACTGGTCCTTGGTGAGCAGGGGGACAGAGCACCATAAAAATTGTTATCTAACTTAATAACCTACACCCCCTGAGGAGGATGTGTTTTCCAGTTCTCAGGGCCTGACTGTCCTGGGGAAAGAGGGAGCGAAGGCCCTCTGCTCCCTTGTTTGACCAAATGCTGCTGGAGGAAGTACTGGCTTCCCCAGGGATTCCAGCTTCAGCCCTGATCTTCTGGCCCTTGGCCCTTGTTATTTGCATATAAATACTTAACTATGTACACTTTCATTCCATAACTCATGGCTACAGTTGGTTATGAATTGATACACTTCAAATATGTATTTTACTAGCAAAGCTAAGACTGAGGATGGGGCCCACTTTCCTCTCCTGTCTCTTCCGCAGCAGTCTAATGCACCAATCCTGCCTTCACCCTGCTCCATATTTTGATGAAAAGCTCAGCCTCATAGCATCCTGTGGCTTCTGCTCCATGTTTTTCTTTATGATGATGGCACTGAGAAGTCCAAACATATTCCTGAGCCAAAACAGCATCCTTGTCCAGAAACCGCCCTCCTCCAACTTGGGTTCTGCTGAGTATCTCTTATGCCTGAGAACTGAAAAATATCCCCTTTATCCTCCATTGATGGTGTTCTTTGACAAATCACAATGAGACCATTATAATGAAGATCATTGCTACTCGTTACAGGTACGGCCATGATGACTTTGTTATACTCGTATCCTGGCACGTCTTCTGGGAGCTCATTTGATGCCGCCTCCTCCTCTTCCCCCTGGGCGTCTGTCCTCTCTTTTTTCCCTTGCTCTGTATCCTACTCTGTCTTGGAAAATTGTACTTCTTGCTTCGGAATGAGAAGCTTCAACAGGACACCTGTTCCAGAAAATAGTTTCCTCAGTTTATTTCTGTAACTTAAATTGTAAAATTCAGGTTTAAGAGGAGGGTTCCTTATGTTGTTTTTCCAATGACTCAGGGGTATATCTGCATTTTTTTTTTTTTTTTTACTTTTTTTTCCCTTTATTAATTTTAGAGAGAAAGGAAGGGAGAGGGAGAGAGACATAGAAACATTGATGAGAGAGAACATCGATTGGCTGCCTCCTGCACGCCCCTCACTGGGGATCAGGCCCACAACCTGGGCATGTGCCCTGACCGGGAATCGAACTGGTGACCTCTTGGTGCATGGGTCGACGCTCAACCACTGAGCCACACTGGCTGGGCTCTATTTGCATCCTGTACATTGAAAAGGGCAGTTTAATGAATGGTAATAACATCGATTCTATTTTCTAGGGTTCCAAGAAATAAGGCAGTATGTAATTTAATGCACTAAACAACATCCCTTTGATCCCTGAAGTCTAGCCACTCAGCCATGGAGGCTGGCACACTGCAGCCACTTTCACCGGAGGATGCCCTCTCCGGCTCAACGGGCAGCTCACTGCCGGTGTTCTTCTCCTGGCCTTCTAATATTTTCATGAACGAGCCTTCTGCATTCCCCAAATGTAGTTTTTCATCTGTCATAAGAGAAGAGACTACTTTTTCCCCCAACGTCAGCCAGTCTGTGCTTCACTGACGCCACGACGCTCAGGCCCTGACCGCAGTCCCACAGTGTGGTAGCCGCTCCCTCCACTGCTGCTGGGTCTTCGGGCTCTCTTCACGCTTGCTGAGCCGGCGGCGCACACCCCATGTTTTCTCGGGCTGCAGACCCCGGGGGCTTGTACTTCTTGCCCTCGTAGAATGTCCTGAGGTTCTCTTTCTGAGTCTGGTTAAGAACACGGGGGATACATTTGGAACTACTCAGATCTTAGGAGGCCAGGAAGCCACGCTGCCTTGTGCCTTGGTTACCCACAGCTGGGACAGCTCCACCTCCAGGTCGTCCAGCTCTTTGAGCAGCTCCTCCCTCTTCTTGCCACGAAGGTCTGCATCCTTAATTTTGGCCATCACTGAACAACCCACCACCGTCACTGCCACATGTGTTTGTCAGACATTCAGTGTCAAGGCAGTCTGACTGTCTTGCCCACAGCCTCAATATTATTTTATTTTTCTTTACTGATTTTAGAGACAGAGGAAGGAAGAGGGAGAGAGAGATAGAAACATCGATGAGAGAGAACACTGAATGGATACCTCCTGCATGCTCCCCATTAGGGATCAGGCCCACAACCTGGGCATGTGCCCTGACCGGGAATCGAAATGGTGACCTCTTGGTGCATGGGTCGATGCTCAACCACTGAGCCACACCAGCTGGGCTCAATATTATTTTTAAATTGGCAGGTTTTTCTAATTCAAGGGTCATCATGAGAATGTTATCAACTGTTGTGACATTTCTGTTCTTCCCATGTCTAAATATTTTAATGCTGGCAAATTAAAAAGGTAAGGTTCATCAACAGTTGTCAGAGGATTACGACTGAGAATTAAATACTGTAGAGACAGCAGGCCTTCAAATGAATCTTTACATACTTCTCTCACATTATTTCCACTGACAATTAGTTTCTCAACCAAATGGTACGACATCCATGTATATCAACATAAGAAAGTTTCCTTGCAAGTTTCAGACAGTGAAGGTGCCACTGTAGGTGCTGGGCTCTGGCACAGGCGCTCTGTGGGGGCTCTGCTTTGGACCGAGACCAGTACACAACAGTGTCCCATTCTCACAGATACACAGCTCACATATGTTCATGGTGGCACTCTATTCAGTCACTGGAGCCACTGTCTCAGATGAATCTGGTTGGTGAGTTTTGACAACTTCCAGGTCCAAAGACAGCACGGGGACTTCAGACAAGGTTGGCTGCTGAGCCTGGACAGGATCTGGAAATGGACGTGTCACCTCAGGGTGCTTTGAAGGAGCTGTAGTCTGCTGCAGGGGTGTAGCATCAGCCTCTGAAGTAGGCTGAGCTGGGGTTTCCTGCTGGGATGGAGGTTTGACCTCTTCAGTGGACTCTGGAGGATGAGCTGGGACCTCCTTGTCAGTTGCAGATGGTTCAATCTTCTTAAGGGACTATGAAGTTATCAAAACCCCCAGATCCACATCTTTAACACTGATAGGCAACCCTAATGCTGAGCTTCACCCGAACCTACAGGGGAGACTATCGACTCATGCTGTACTGAAGGTTGACCTACATCTCAGGACTTTGGAGGCTGAGCTGGACCCTTCTGCTGGACTGGAGAACGCTGTACACTAGCAAGAGGCACGTGAGGCAGAGCTGAGCTTTTCTGCTGGACTGAACGTTGTACGCGTTCAATGTAGGGTGGCTGCTTATCTGAACTCCTTGGTGGACGAACCAAAAATTTCAACGGCCCAGAGGTCACTGTAGACTGAGCTGAGGCCTCCTGAGGGTTTGGATGAGTTTCCATTTCCTCAGGGGCCTCTGTAAGCAGAGCTGAGGCTTCCTGTTGGAATGACGGAGGTTCAACCTCTTCAGAGATCTATAAAAGGTTTTGCTGATCCCAAGGCCAGGGCTTGGTGGTCCCTGGGGGGATGGAGGTCAGCAGGACAGGGTCTAGGACCAACTCCATAGGCTGAGCTGCCTGGACCTGCAGTCACAACAGCTGCCACGTAAACAGGAGCCGTGGGGCCCACAGGTGCAGCCCGAACATGACAGGCACATACGCGGGCACAATGAGTGACCCAGGTGAGTGGGGCGCTGGCATTGCTGAGCTGGAGCCAAACACCTGGCAGCCTCATCACGACGACAGCCATGTCATGCACGCAACCCTTAGCAACCAAGCACCCTTCCCTGCCTCAGGTTCCACCCTTTATTTCGGCAACATTTATTAGTCTTGGGCTGAGAGTGACTGCGAAGAGCGGGCCTTCTTCCAAGAATCATCAGGGACCAAGAGGTCCTTTTCCCTTGCAGAGGGGACAACTACCTTCTGCTGGGCCTCCCCTCTCACAGTGAGCCAGGACTTGGGCTGTACACCTGGGTGGCTCAGGACTCCAGCAGCCCAGGGATGGTGGGAAGGGGGTGTTAAAAGAGGTGGGGAGTTGAAGGTGCTGCAGAGCTTCCCAAGGTAGCCACAGGGCCTGGCACCCCAGGAAATTCAGAAGTGCCAGTCCAGTTGTGGCCATGAGCTCCTCCTCAAAGCTGAATCCAAGAGACATTCTGCCTCCTCTTGGCCACACTGCCTCCAAGAAAAGTAGCTGACCTGGGCGCTGCTGTAGGTGCTATGGCCCCTGAAGCTGCTTCTATGCAAAAACTAGCTCATCATCTTGTCTTCCATCCCATCTTCCTTGTCATCATCCTCGAACCCTGGGTCTCCTCCACCTCCCCCCTCAAATGGTCATCATTCACCACTTTGTTGATTGGCCTGAAGGCTGGGGGTGATGGCAGCGGTAGCTGCCACGTCTTGGGTACAACCTGAGCCTGGGCTGCGGCCCCCCTGCCCCAGCTGCTGCCACGGTGCCCAGATGATGCCAGGGGAGCCTGCGCTGGGTCCAGACATGGGCAGTGGGGCCAGGAGTGTACGGGTGGCCTGCCCTGCTGGCCCTAATGTCAGAGCCCAGGCGGTGGGGAGAAGGGAAAGCAGAGGGGTGGGGTGGGCAGTGCGGGGTGCTGGGTCTGGGTGGGGAGGCCCTGGGACGATAGTGGCCAGGCCAGTTCGGGTGGAGGAAGAATGCCCATCCAAATTGATGGAGTCCCACTCCGGATGGCCCCCAATCACCAACTCCTGTCTTCCCTCGCTCTAGGTGACTGGGGAAGCAACAGCTGCCACGCAACGGCTGCCTCAGGCCCCAAGTGCAGTCACCGGAGCTGTATCACCAAGGGGCCTAGGACAGAGCCCGCCTCGTGGCCCAGAAAAGTGCATGCTGCCCAGACTGACGCCTCCCAGATGCTTCCTCCTGCCTCGGGGGGTGTTAGGTTGTACTTACCAATGCATTTTAACCCAGGGCCAAAAATACTAGATGCCCCAATAAAATGGGACAAACCATATACGTGGGAGAAGCCTAGAGAAGACATTTATGGTAAAAGATAAATCCTATGTCTCTCCGTGATTTTCTACTATGCAGCATTCTATACTTCACTTGATGATCTGCTATTGTGTGGTATTTGCTCACTTTGTCTGTCCTTACCATTCTTCCATCCTTCATCTGTCTAGCACTTTCATTCTTTCAGGTCTCAAAATGCAGTCAAATGACTCATATAAGTCTAGTGTCTCGCTCTCCTCCTTGGCACTGCCTATAGAAGTGGCAGCCATCTCCTACTCTGCACCATGGCTGCCCTCTGACCCCTCGTGAAACCCAAGACTGTCAAAAAGAGGACCAAGGAGTTCATCCGGCACGTCAGACCCATATGTCAAAATTAAGCGGAACTGGCAGAAACCCAGAAGCAATGACAATAGGGTGTGCAGAAGATTCAAGGACCAGATTTTGATGCCCAACACTTGGTTATGGGAGCAACAAGAAAACAAAGCTGCCCAGTGGCTTTCATAAGTATCTGGTCCACAGCGTCAAGGAGCTTGAAGTGCTGCTGATGTACAACAAACCTCACTGTGCTGAGATTGCTCATAATGTCTCCTCAAAGAACCACAAAGCCAGTGCAGAAAGAGCAGCCCAGCTGGCCATCAGAGCCACCAAGCCCAATGCCAGGCTGTGCAGTAAAGAAAATGACTAGACAGCCCGGCCAGCATGGCTCACTGGTTAAGCGTCAACCCATGCACCAAGAGGTCACCAGTTCGATTCCCAGTCAGGGCACATGCCCAGGCTGTGGGCCTGATCCCCAGTGGGGACCATGCAGGAGGCAGCCAATCGATGTTCTCTCTCATGGATGTTTCTATCTCTCTCTCCCTCTCCCTTCCTCTCTCTAATATCAATAAAGAAAAAAAATGTTTTTAAATGACTAGACCGATTATGTACACATTGTATGTGTGTTCATAAAACTGTAAAATTCTGCCCTCTGGAAAAAAAAAATCTAATGTCTTCTTCTCATGCCCCAGATTATGATGAACTTTCCCACATTTCCAATGGTGTTCATTTCACACTAGTCATTTAGTAACAATCCTTTTGGCAACTGTTGGCAGTTGAGGTCTGCCTACATTGGTGGCTCTGAATTTCTCTCAATTGTAGGTCCTGGAGCCTAAACCCAAAGACCTCACAGCATGTGATGGAGCTACTTTTCCAGGCCTTGTAATTCTACTAGATAAACTCTGCTGAGTGCTTCCATGCTGAGTGCTTCCACTGCGCCACACCTCTTCCACTGTGCCACACCCTCTTCCAACGTGCCACGCCCTTTTCCACTGTGCCACACCTCTTCCTCTGTGCCACACCTCTTCCTCTGTGCCACACCCTCTTCCACTGCACCACACCCTCTTCCAACGTGCCACGCCCTCTTCCACTGCACCACACCCTTCCAACATGCCACACCCTCTTCCACTGCACCACGCCCCCTTTCTCTGTGCCACACCCTTTTTCCACTTTACAGAGAGTGCAGACCTCCATGTAATCTTCACAACCACTCCATCAAGCTGTGATTATCACTAGATTAGAGATGATGAAACACAGATTTGATGAGGTTAATAAAATTGACAAAAGTCACAAAGTTGTCAAAGAGAGACCCTATGTTCTGTGAAGTGTTGGGAGACAATATTCCCTGGCTCTCATTTTCTGCACGCCCTTGAGCAAAGGTGCTAATGATTTTTTTTAAATTGATCTTTATTGTTGAAAGTATTACAGATGTCCCTCCTCCCCCCCCCCACTGACCCTCTCCTCCCTGCTCCTGACCCCAACTTTACAACTCTATTGTCTGTGTCCATTGGTTATGCATATATGCATATAAATTCTTTGGTTAATCTCTTCCTGGTCCACCCTTCCCTCTGAGGTTCAAGTCTGTTCCCTACTTCCATGTCTCTGGTTCTATTTGTTCCTCAGTATATTTTGTTCATTAGATTCCCCATATAAGTGAGATCATGTGATACTTGTCTTTCTCTGACTGGCTTATTTTGCTTAGCATATACTCTCCAGGTCCCTCCATGCTGTCTCAAAGAGTAAGAGATCTTTCTTTCTTATGACTGCATAGAATTCCATTGTGTAAATGTACCACAGCTTTTTTATCCATTCATCTACTAACGGACACTTAGGCTGTTTCCAGATCTTAGCTATTGTAAATAGTGCTGCTATGAATACAGGGGTGCATATATTCTTTCTGACTAGTGTTTTGGGTTTCTTAGGATATGTTCCTAGAAGTGGGATCACTGGGCCAAATGGCAGTTCCACTTTTAATTTTTTGAGGAAACTCCATATTGTTTTCCAGAGTGGCTGCACCAGTCTGCATTCCCACCAACAGTGTACTAGAGTCCCCTTTTCTCCACACCCTCACCAGCACTTGTTTGAAGATTTGTTGACGGCAGCCATTCTGGCAGGTGTGAGGTGATACCTCACAGTAATTTTAATTTGCATCTCTCTGATGATTAGTGATACTGAGCATTTTTTCATACCTCTTGGCCATTTGTATGTCCTGTTTGGAGAAGTGTCTATTCAGGTCCTCTGCCCACTTTCATAATTGGATTGTTGTTTTCCTTTTGTTGAGTTGTATGAGTACTATATATATTTTGGATATCAACCCTTATTAGATGTATCATTGGCAAATATGTTCTCCCAGAGAGTGGGTTCCCTTTTCATTTTGATGCTGGCTTCTTATGCTGTGCAGGAGATTTTTAGTTTGATGTAGTCACATTTGTTTATTTTTCCCTTTGTTTCTCTTGCCTTAGGTGATGTACCAGTGAAAAGTCTGCTAGGTGAGATGTCAGAGATTTTGCTGCCAATGGTTTCTTCTAGGATTTTTATGGTTTCACAACTTAACATTTTTGTCTTTTATCCATTTTGAGTTTATTCTTGTGTTTATAAGTGGGTGGTCTAGTTTCATTTTTTGGCATATGCCTGTCCAATTTTCCCAACATCATTTATTGAAGAGACTGTCTTTACTCCATTGTATGCTTTTGCCTCCTTTGTCAAATATTAATTGAGCATAATGGCTTGAGTCACTTTCTGGGTTCTCTGTTCTATTCCATTGATCTATATACCTGTTCTTGAGCCAGTACCAGGCTATTTTTTTATTGTTGTTAATCCTCACCTGAGGATATTTTTCCATTAATTTTCAGTTAAAGAGGAAGGGGGAGGGGAGAGACACACCAATTGCCTACCTCCCACACGACCCCGACTGGGGCCAGGAATCAAACCTGAAACCCTTACGTCTGCAGGCCAATGTTCTAACTGGAGCCAAACCAGCCAGGGCACTAACAGGTTGTTTCGATTATAATATCTTTGCAGCATAATTTTATATCTGGTATTGTGATGTCTCCTACTTTAGTCTTCTTTCTCAAGATTGCTGTGGCTATTCAGGGTCTTTTCTGGTTCCATACAAATTTTTGGAGTATTTGTTCTAGATCTGTGAACTATGTTGCTGGTATTTTTTGTTATTGTTAATCCTTATCTGAGGATATTTTTTCCATTGATTTTTAGAGAAAGTGGAAGGGGACGGGGGGACGGGGAAGAGAAGAAAGAGAGAAACATCGATGTGAGAGAGACAAATTGATTAGTTACCTCCTGCACATGCCCTGTGGCTGGGGATCAAACCTACAACCCAGGTACATGCCCTTGACTAGGAATTGAACCCGCAACTCTTCAGTACACGTGCCAATGCTCTTACCACTAAGCCAAGCCAGACAGGGCTCTGGTATTTCATTACACATTTGTTGACTGCTCATGAGTTAAATAGTGTTTTCATGCCCAAACGTTGACCGCTCATGAGTTAGTTAACTTATAAAGAAGTTTCTTGGTTTGTTGATATTGATGGGACAAACGAAAAAATTATATTGGAGGGATTACTGGTCAACAGACCCTTTGGTTGAAGCTCCAATATTTCCTAAAACTATGAGCAGAATGAGGTTCGAGCAAATTCTTACATTTTTCCATCTTAGTGATAATTCACGAAATACATCTAATGAAGACAGACTGTATAAAATTAGGCCTCTTTTGGATTATTTTCTTCCAAAATCTCAGTCTTTGTGTGTACCTAAGCAGGAGTTATCCCTAGATGAAAGCACAGCAAAATCAGATATATTTGCAAAACATGTTGCGTACCATTACACGTAGGTGATTGCTATACAGTATACCACACCAAAAAAAAATTACTAAAATATATAATATGTACAAAGTTTCAGTTAAATTCATTATGTATAAATAAAGTATACTGAAGTTTATTTAGGTTGCTTCACTTTCATACTCAATTATAAAAAAACAGCCAGTGACATGAGATAACTTCTGCATAAAATTGCCGGTCAACAATTTAATAGGCATTAGGTTGAATCTATAGATTGCTTTGGGTAGTACAGACATGTTAATGATGTCAATTCTTCGAATCCATGAACATGGTATATACTTCCACTTGTTTATATCTTCCTCTACTTCTTTTTTTCAATGTCCTGTAGTTTTCTGAGAACAGGTCTTTTACCTTCTTAATTAAGTTTATTCCTAGGTATTTTAACGTTTTTGTTGCAATGGTAAATGGGATTTTTTTTCAGTGTCTCTTTCTGAGAGTTCATTATTGGTGTATAAAAATGCCATTGATTTCTGGATGTTAATTTTGTATCTTACTACTTTGCCAAATTCATTTATTAAATCTAGTAGTTTTTTGGTGGAGTCTTTAGGGTTTTCTATGTACAATATCATGTCATCTGCAAATAATGACAGTTTTAGTTCCTCCTTTCCAATATGGATCCCTTTTATTGTGTCTTCTTGTCTGACTGCTGTGGCTAAGACTTCCAGCACTATGTTAAATAAGAGTGGTGAAAGCAGACATCCCTGTCTGGTTCCTATTCTTAAGGGAAATACTTTTGGTTTTTGCCCATTGAGTATGATGTTGGTTGTAGGTTTGTAATATATGGCCTTTATTATGTTGACATATGATCCCTCTATTCCCACTTTGCTGAGATTTTATCAAAAACGGGTGCTGAATTTTGTCAAATGCTTTTTCTGCATCTATTAAATTTTTATCTTTCATTTTATGTGGTATATCATATTTATTGATTTGAGAATATCATACCAGCCTTCCACCCCTGGGATAAATTCCACTTGGTCATGGTGAATAATTTTTTAATATATTGCTGGATCCAATTTGTTAATAATTTGCTGAGGATTTTGGCATCTATGCTCATCCAGGATATTGGCCTGTAATTTTCTTTCTTCTAGTGTTTTTATCTGGTTTTGGAATTAGGATAATGCTGGCCTCATAAAAAGATCTTGGAAGTCTTCCTTCCTCTTGAATTTTTTGGAATAGTTTAAGTAGGATAGGTGTTAGTTCTTCTTTGAATGTTTGGTAAAACTCCCCTGTGAAGCAGAGCTTTTGTTTGCTGGGAGATTATTTATTACTGCTTCAATTTCATTGTTTCTTACCTGATCACAAATCAGTTCCCACTTTTTCTCATTGTCATACTGCCGCAGTAACCTGGCTTTGTCAGGGGGTAGGTTCATAGCATTCTGGAAAAAAAAAGGGGGGAAGAGACATGTCACATTCCACAACAGACTGCTCATGGGTAACTCACAGGCAGACCAAGAAATACTACTTCTTTTCAATTTCTAGCATCTCATTAAACAGAAATACCCTGAAGAAATCATTTAAGCATCAAATCAGTTCAATGAAGGGGAGAGATTCTGAAGTCCTATGCTGGGACATCAAGGTTATCTGCTTTGAACTACAGCCTTGCATTTAAGCAAAGGAAATGATTATTTCTTCATTTAATAGCAGGCTACCATTCTTCTCAACAAAAAGTCAGAAATTATTGAGAAGGCATTGCCCCAATTTCTTTTTAAAACACTGCAGCCCCACCAGACACAGAACAAAAAACACCAAAAGAAATTCAATGACCAGAACCACTGATAGATAATATCAACTTTTACTTGCTTTGACAGACACCTATGTGTAAAAGAACAGGTTGGGTTTTTTTAATTAACTTATTTATTTTATATAAGAGAAAGTTTATTTATAAAATAGAAGAAATGGGCTCAGAAAACAATTTATAGAGGCAAAATAAGGGCCCTTGGAGCTTAGGAGAAAGAAAGGTAAAGGTAACATACCTGGGGTGGGGGGGGGGAGGGAGAAGGTGCCCAGGGTTTTTAGTGTTTTCTTCTTCAATGAAAATAACTAGTTTTTGTCATCTCTATGAGATGACAGCATATGCTAACATTATGTTGGACATATGTTAACATTAGCAACCACAATTCTCAGTTTAGCTATATTAGTTTATGAAGTCGATCTTTCTGTGAGAAATTGTTAGCCCCCCACCCCATATCAATACAGCACACCTTCTGAAGTGTTAGTACAGTCATACGTTATTAGTCTAATGTCCCAAATAGTTAATAATACACATTTCAAGATGCCTGGCTTGGGCTTGAGGTGAGGTCATAGCTACAGAACATGGCAGAGTAAGAGAGTCCCAGAAGGAATTCCTATCTGTTCAGTTGGCCTCCCTAAAGTTCCCACGCTCTAAACAACTGGGCTAAGTAGTCAATTAATGTCTCAATCTATTTATTGTCTTGTCTGTCCCCTTGGGTCAACACCCTAGGTCATACCTATGCCATAATAAACAATAAAGCTCCTTGCCTGGGTCAATATTCGAGTAGACAAATAGGTCTTGTACTTTTTTTTTAAAGAGATCTTTTCTTTTAAATTTTTTATTGATTGATTTTAGAGAAAGGAAGAGAGAGAGAGAGAGAAACATTGATTTGTTGTTTCACTTATTTATGCATTCATTGGTTGCTTCTTGTATGTGCCCTGACTGGGGATTAAACTGCAACCTTGGTGTTTCGGGATGACACTCTAACCAACTGAGCTACCTGGCTAGGGCGAGGCCTTGAACTTTTAATGCTTAAGCCCCTAGCTCTCTGGAGGACTTGGTTTATTGAAAGACAATTCCCCTTGCCACGGTACTGTCTCATGTCATCCAGTGAAACACATTTAATAGAGGCAAGGGTCAGTGAGTTATTCTGACTTAACAGAGGCAGAGAATTATTCTTGGATGACTTTGATAGCTATAACACAGCATTTCCCCTTAAACTCAATCTAGCATCTAGATTGGAATGCCTAAGTAGGTGGTAAATATACACCACTTACTAATTCAAATCTAACCCATTTGAATTAATAAACTGTCTTCAGAATACTAAACTTTTAAAATTACTCCCAAAGCTGACAACATAATTAGAAGAGCTTCAGACTCCAGAGTTTTCAATGGTACTGCCAAGTCTTCTCTAAAATGGGAAAAATATTTTCTTATGGGCCATCTCTACAGAATATCAACTTGAACTAGAATGAAAAATATCTACTTGTAATTGTTTGTTATTTTAATTTTACAATATTAAAAAAAAAACACAAAAAAACCCCAAAAAACTCCTGGAATAAGGCAAAGAAGAATTCCATGAACATCTTTCTGAGGGAGCTCAATGTTATTGGTCATTAAATAACCAGTCCATCATTGTTTATTTGCACCCTAGAGATAGTTTACTTCCTCTTAAACTGATTTTGACCTCTTATGAGTGCCCCTGGGTATGATTTAGCATTAAATAAGAACAATAAGTTTACGAGGTAAGTTAAATGAGTTTTTCTCGAAGTCCTTATTAATCTCTTGTGATATAAAGGGGATAAGAAAAAAATGGCTGAACTACAAGGCGCCAAGCACTGTATGAGATACTCTGCATACGTAATCTCATATAATCTTCATGACAAGCCCATGGGACAGATATAATTTTCCACATTTTATACACAGGGAAACAGACCTGGGAGAACTTAACTTGCTCAAGATTTGACAGGAGCAAAAACAGGACCTAAACTTAGTCTGTTGGATTCTCAAAGACAAACTCTAGAAATGCTACCAAGCTTTTCTTTTGCTTTTTTTTTTTTGCAGCAAGGCAATAACAAATAACTGACTTTCTGTTAGTACTCGACTCAACACTCACACAGAAACAGTGCACAAACCCTGTAACAGGAATTAGACACAGGCCCCACTGTCGCTGTACAGAGAGCCAAGAGTCCCCTTTCTAGAGCTACTTTTATTTTAATTTTAATAAACCAGGCTTGCATTCAACAACTGTTTATGGAGCACCGCCCTGGTACAAGCAGTGTGCCCCTCAGCGCAGTGGGGAACCACACAGACGAGGTCCCCATGGAGCACCATGTTACCAGGAAGGGATGCGGAGGAAACAAACAAATCTTAAACTCCGATAAGTCTTGATAAGGAGCACCAGAGGGCAACTTTAGATTGATGTGGAAGACTTCTCAGGAAAAAGTAACAGTGAAGGTGAGCCCTAAAAATGAGCAGTGAGCCAGGTGAAGCATGGACGACAGTATTCTGGGCAAAGGAAACAGGGAAAAGAGGCTAAGGTAGGAAACAGCTTGGCACATTCAAGAGCTGAAAGAGAGTGAAGGAGAAGAAATGGGGGAAAAGATAAAGTTGGGGAGGTCAGTCAAGGCTATGTCATGCCCAGCCATGGAGGCCAAGACAAAGCCTTTTTATTTTATCTCATGTCAAGGGAAGCCATTGAAGTCTTGTAAGCATGAGATGACATAATCAAGTTATGTTTTACAAAGATTACTGTAGATGCCCCGTGGAGAACTGATTAGGAACAGCACAAGTGGAAGCCGGCAGGCCAGTGAGGAGGCTAGGGCAGTAGTTCGAATGAAGGGTGATAGTTGATGGCACATCAAACGAAGTAAGGCAGATGGATGTCAGAATACTAAGGGAAACTGACTGGTTAGACTTAAGGGCCAAGGAAGGATGTCAAGCACTCACACCTGGCTCCGACCTTGAGTCACTCGGTAAATGGTGGCCCACTTAGTGAGAGCGGCACACAGCAAAAGGAGGCACAGATCTGGAGCAGGTGGTGAAGAACAAGATTTACAAATGGTTCTGTTTAGGTCTGAGATAGCTGAGACATCCAAGAGAACAGTCAAGCAGGTAGGTAGATACACAATTCTGGAGGTTGAAAGAAAAGGGTGTATCCTTCTGGATGAGAAGAGTCTTAAGAAGTTTGTGGGCCTGATGGCTAGTAACTGTTGGGAGAAGTTGCTCAACATCAGCACACCAAAACTAAGACTGCACTGGTAAGCCTTCATCTAAAATAACCCCTTCCACGGGTCAAGCCTCTGAACTGTTCAGGCATACACTGCACAGCTTAATAATTCTACAGGGACCGCGAGGAAGCAGCTCCATTTAAAATCAGACACTGCACGGAGGCCTGGCTCAAGTTCAGGGACATTGTGATTAGCTGACAATACCGCCCTGAATCTTCTTCAGAGTGAACTCATCCCTTTTATGCTGCATAGGACTCTGGAGTCCAAGCTAAATGTGTGTGCAGGTAATTCATGAGTTCAAGCTATTTTCTGAGGAAAACATGGGGTCTACTCTAGGTCCCTTTGCTGTACAGAAATAAATTGCTCTTCTATTTGGCTGAAAATGTAAATCAACTTCCAAGCTTTCTAACAGTGATAACTCTATCTCATCCACACTTTGTGATGTTGTGACATAGGGCTTTCCTTTCCTTACTTTCATCCATTGATCCATCCCCTATTTACATGTCAGAATTTCTGAAGGCACAGGAGAGAATTTAATCACAAAGTCGCTGCGCTTAAGTACATGCCAAAGGTCCATTGAAGACATGCTTTTTGAGTTGAGAAGTTTAGCGGCTGTTAATTACCTATGTCTAGATTGTACAAGTTCTTAGCTAAAATAAATTAGACCACCCAAGAGCATTCTCTCACTTGGCCAGAGTGGCTCAGTTGGTTGAGCACTGTCCCATGCACCAAAAGGTTGCCGGTTTGATTCCTGGTCAGGGCACATGTCTGGGTTGCAGGTTTGATCCCTGGTGGGGGCACGTACAGAAGGCAATCAATCAATGATTCTTTCTCATATCTCCCCCACCCTGTCCCCTTCCTCTCTCTAAGCAAGTCCTCAGGTAAGGATATAAAAAAAGAGCATTCTCTCTGTAAGGAATGTCCTTTACTTCCTTTCAACCTGGCAAACTTCTAAGCATCAACTCAAACGTCATTTATCATTAGAACTTCCCCCAACTGTTCCAATGGCACTGCACAATTCTCCGTTATAGCACTTTGTACACTGTACCCTAATAATCTGTTTACTCATCCAAATTGCCTACTCGGCTAAGTACTTCAAGGATGACTTATCTGTTCATCCCCAGTGCCTGGCAAAGTATGTGGCAAACAGTAGGCCCTATACAGGTTGCTGAATAAATGAAAGCAAACTAAGTGTCATGCTCTGCAGTCTAAAAATATCTTCACTGACTTAGCATTTATGTGTCAGCTATTAACAAAGTCTATACACTAAAGAGTGTTTGTTTCTTAGAAAATCTCAGTCAGTGAAAATGCCCATTCCTTGTTAGTAATTATCTCCCAAACACAAATTAATGGAGAGAAAGCTTCAAGTTCAATTCTAGTAACATTCCCCTCAAGAAAAATGATGTGTTAGGCATTCTTCTGCCACAAGTTATAAACCATGGAACCTGAATTTTGTTTTGTTTTTGTTGCCAGTAAATTCAAATTCAAATTTATGTTATAATTGGTATCGATTATAACAATGGCTCTACCAGAAGTGGTAGTTACATTTATGATCTATATTCTGGTTTTATCCTTAACTGTACTATTTAACATTGTTTTGAAATGTAATTTCCATCTCAGGACCTTTTGAAAATAGAAGGCAAATAACAATGAAGTTTCTGGGTACCTGATGGAGAAATTAAATATGGTTAAAAAGAATCTATGATAATCTATACATCTGAAGTTATACTTACAGATTAATTATCATATACAACACAGAGCAGAATGAAGGTACGCAAATCATTCAGAACCAAATAAACCCATGTCCTATGATTAGTTTACTGATATCAGCTCTTGGCCTGGGTCCATGGGAAGAATAAAAACTTGTAAAACCTCCTTATTTTGCCATGATATCCTCAAGGCTCTGGTTGAGAAACCCAGTGATATGCAGACACACAGCAGTGAAAGTGAGTCATACCGAAACACGCTTTATGTAACATAGCACCTCGGTTCTCGTAATCTCTAAATTAAAACTTCCAAGTATTAAGTCACCAGATTCAACCACAGAAACTTCTATTACATGATCACCTGCACAGAAAGAAGAAAGGACACAGACTTTACAAGCAGTGTTGCTTGTGGGACTAGGGGAAAAGCTTGTCCTAAGAGAACTAGCTTAGACAATCTTTTAGCTCTTAAATGATAAAAGAACCAACACTTTTCTAAATTTTGTGGAAAGAAAACACACATCTAATATAAAATGTGCCCTGTTAACCATGTTTAAGTGTACATTTTGGCAGTGTTAACTGTACTCACAGTGTTGTATAACATATCTCTAGAACTCTTTCATCTCGCAAAACTGAAACTCTACCCAAACAACAACTCATTTCTCCCTCCCAGGAGCCATGACTTTTGCTACAAAAAACAAGGAAATGTGATGGTTGCAACTGGATGCGTGGGCAACGCAGCAAGGAAGGTGACCTAATGAGACTGCAGGGGGCAGGGATTCGGTTGGGCTCTGCAGTCCAACTGGCTGGATTCCAGCCCTGATCTACCAGTTATTATTGGTGCTCTTGGGCCACACAACTTGAATCAAAAAGCAAACTAAAATGAACAAACAGTCCAGAGTAGAAAAAGCCAGTACATATATTTCAAAACAGAAAGTTAAGGGTCAAAAATAACAAGATGAGCATTTATTGATGGTCTGCTGTGTCTCAGGCATGACTCCCTGAACACATTATCCAACTTGTTCTCCTTCATAATCCTTACAAGTGGGTATTATCTTTTCCATTTAACAGAGAAGACGACCGAATGACACGGAGGTTAAGTAACTCTTCCAGGCATGAGACAGGTGGCAAAGCCAGGACTCAAGAGAGGTCTAGATGATCCCGCTCTTTCCATGACACTTAAGCTATAGTTTCTAAAATATGACCTGTCCACGAGCGAAGCATTCCAACCATTCCACTTGAACAACCAGAGACATAATCGTCAGCATGCACAGAATTATGCAAGCTATTGATATTTTCAGACAAAATAATGGCATTTTAACAGTACGCTTCAATAGCTTTAAAAATATGAACTAGAACCCACAAATAAGTTACTGAGTCAAGTCTGTAGATAGCCAGATTCTCCTCAATTCAGCAAATACTAAATGAACCCCAACTGGAAAAAAAAAACACAAATGAAGGTGGAGATACAAAAAAGAGGTAAACTCAGGCTTCAGTGCAGCAAAGGAGATGAGCACCAATGCAAAGCAGTACCTGTTACATAACATAATTGAACCTCTGAGAAGTGGCCATTCTTTTCCTTATGAAAAGCAGGACATGTTATGGACTGGGCTTGGAGGTGTGGGGAGGGCAGTAAAGAATAGCATTTAGCCCTGGCCAGTGTGGCTCAGTGGGTTGGGCATCATCCCAAGCACTGAAAGGTTCCCAGTTCAATTCCTGGTCAGGGCACATGCCCAGGTTGAGGCTCAATCCCCAGTAGAGGGCATGTAGGAGGCAGCCAATTGATGTTTCTGTCTCTGTCCCTTCCTCTCTCTCTCTAAACATCAATAGAAAAATCTTAAAAAGAAGTAATACCATTTAATGGCACAATATGTTTTTTAATATTTGGGCTCTGGAGATGGGCCACCTGGGTGCAATCCTAACTCTACCCACTCATGAATAGTGTAATCTTGGGTAAATTATTTAAACTAAATCTCAGCTTCCTCACGTGTAAAATAGAGATGATAGTGGTGATCCTGGTGAGAAGGATGATGACGGTAATGATTCTACCTGCCTCACAGAGTCTCAGAAAACTTAACTTGGATAGTCCATGTAGTTGGCACAAAGTACATTGAAAATACTCAACATATTAGATCTTAATATTCTCATTATTTCAGATGAAGGAAAAGTGTGAACATATAGGAGAAGGCAGAAGACTGTGAGCTACACAGAATAAACCAGAGGGCAAGGAGTGGGTAGGGTGAGACCAAGTCAGAAAGGCAGGACCTTGGTCACCAGACCACAGAATTGTAAAATTACTTGACAGGCAGTGGGAAGTCAGCAGCCAAGGAAATGTCTAGAAAAACCAAGCCTTTGGGACCCTCAAATCACAATAGGTAAAGGTTTTCTCTTCTGTCAGTTCTTCCCACATTGCCACTTTTTCCTTATATCATCACTGGGACATCAGGCTGAGTCACTTAATACTGAATAACCTACCAAGTCCCCTATGAGTTCACTTTAAAATTGCAACATCTGGGCACAGCAGGAGGGTGTCTTCAAATCAACATGAGACCCACCCCTCTGTTCAACTAACCTCAAAGCCATTTCCTTCCATGATGTATATTCTTGTTCCAAGCAACTACCTGACATCCTAAATTTTAATATCCTCCCAGCCTAGAGGATGCTGCTAAAATATATTCATCTTCTTTCCTGGCACAGGATTCAGGCAGCCAGCCAAAGAGGTTCCCCAAACCGAATCATCAGTCAGCCACCTTTCATTGTCATTGTTATTTTTATTTAATCATTGAGGGCATTAATATCATTCACGGTAGCCAGCGAAGCCCACAACAGGAGAAATCCGCCTTCTCCCTTGTCGAGTTACATCCTCCAAATGAAATCTGACTGGAACGCTGTCCTTTCTGGGGCACCTGTGAGAATGAGACGTATCTCTCGTCTTCCATTCACAACTTCAGTTACAGCCTGCTTTCTTGGAAGGCTTGCTTTAAGGACTGAACTCAATACAAAAGACACTTCCATTCCTTTTTTTTTTTTAATTTTTTTTCTTTATTTATATATTAGACAGAGGAAGGGAGAGGGAGAGAGAGAGACGGAAACATTGATGAGAGAGAACATCGACTGGCCGTCTCCCACACACCCCCCACTAGGGATCGGGCCCACAACCTGGGCATGTGCCCTGACTGGGAATCAAACCGGCGACCCCTTAGTACATGGGTCGACGTTCAACAACTGAGCCACACTAGCTGGGCCCATTCCTTTTTAATAACCAAAAAGTTCAGAGCTGGAAGAGAAGCTTGTGACATGCTAGCCCTATTCTGTCATTTATAGGTGAACACATGGACTCAAAAAGCTGAAGGCGATGTCCATGTTCATATAACTGGTTGTTATCAGTGGTAGAACAAAGAATCCAGGCCAATGCGTCTACGACTCTTTTTCCATTATCATGAAAGAAGGTCCACTTACCTGGGTTGTGTGTATGTGCACGAGTGAACACACATACATGTATACTTGGAAAAATCAAACCAGGTAACATATGTATCGCAGTCAACACGTAGTCCTGCACCCAGTAAGCACTCAATACATGTTAGATATTGTTACTCTTACTATCCTCATTTTAAGGAAAATGTGAATTACTACTATGCTCTTCTACTTTAGGAAGCCTCCATCACATACGAGTTTTCTTACATGGTAAAAGAAACACCAGCACTTGCCCATGTCGCCATCATTCCTCCTCAATTTGGGCCTTTATATTCATAAAGCAACTCATTTTATGTGTGAGGTTATGCACCTCTAGAAAATTATACATTGGTCTTTACCAGTAGACACACACTAAACAAAAAGCTTCCCAAAGTCTCATGTAAATTATCTACTCTTTTAAGTTAGTCACATTTTTGCTATTCTTTGCAAATGGGAATAAACGAGTGTTGATTTTATATCTATATATTTATGTTGACATTATATATATTTATGCTTATATTACTTCTATTTCATTGCAAGACCAGATTATCATCAATATGCAAGGCCCGGTGGGAGAGCCCATGGAACCCACAGAACAGAAGGTCACAGCTGTAGTAGTCTAAGTCAAGTTTCCCCACAGCCCGTCTTTCTACTACTCCCCACGTCACTATCTTAAGTGATTCACTATCCATAGATGCCAAAACCACACATCCTTCCTCCAGCCATCATGCCAACTCCTGAAATACAGATTCTTATCATATCCAAACACAAAGGGAGTAATGGAGGAAACATTCATTCAAACCCCATATCTGATTGTCACTAGAGGTGTGATGCCTGATTCCCTGACATGTTCTGGAATTCAGACAGTTCTTCACCGACTGTCTGCCAACTGCTATGCCACAAGCTGTGCCTCCCTGCACACATTTGTATACTTCAATGGGGAAGTCACACATAAGGCCACATAAGATGCTAGAAAACTGCTTCACAGGCAACTATTTGACAGTATAATAGAAAATCTACAGCTCCTCATTTGTAATAGCTGCAACTTCAAGGGCAGCCTTGCTGTCACAGGCAGATAATAGCCCCCAAAGGTGTCCTCATCCTAATCCCAAGAACCTGTGAATATGTTTCCTTGCATATTAAGAAGTGATCTGTAGCCCAGCCGGTGTGGCGCGGTGGTTGAGCATCAATCCATGCACCACGAAGTCACTGGTTCCACCCAGGGCACATGCCCAGGTTGTGGGCCTGATCTCCAGTGGGGAGCATGCAGGAGGCGGCCAGTCAATGTTCTCTCTCATCAAAGTTTCTATCTCTCTCTCCCTGTCTAATATCAATAAAGAAAAAAAAAAAAAGAAGTGATTTGTAGATATGATTAAGAATATTGAGACTGAGAGACTATCCTAGACAACCTGGGTGGGACCAATGTGATCACAACTGCCCTTAAAAGTGCAAGAAGAATTTTTAACACGGAAAACACATGTGGGTGAGGATGGTACATTGCTGCTAGAATGTAAAATGGTGCAGCCACTGTGGAAAACAGTGTAGCAGTTCTTCAAATAGGTAAATATAGAGTTAACAGATGACCGCCCCAATTCTACTCCCAGCTATAGATTCCCCAAAAGAATAAAAAACAGAGACTCACACAGATACCTGTACTCCACTATTTATAGCAGTCATTCACAGTGGTCAAAAGGTTGAAACAACCCAAATGTCTATCAACAGATGAATTAACAAAATGTAGTATATACGTGCAACAGAATATTATTCAGCCATAAAAAGAAATGCAGTTCCGATACATGCTACAACATGGACAAACCTTGAAAACATGCTAAGTAGCCCTAGTGGGGTAGCTCAGTTGGTTAGAGCATCACCCTGATAGGCCAAGGTTGTGGGTTTGATCCCCAGTCAGGGCACGTACAAGAATCGACCAGCGCCCTGGCCAGTTTGGCTCAGCGGTTAGAGAGTCAGCCTGCGGATCAGAGAGTCCCGGGTTCGGTTCCCGCTAAGGGCACGTACCTCGGTTGCAGTTTGTCCCCAGTCCCTGTTGGGGCTGTGTGGATGGCAGCATGTTTCTCTCTCTCTCTCTTCCTCCCTCTCTCCCTTCCCTCCTGCTCTATCTGAAGATAAATGCAAAAAAGTGTCCTCAGGTGAGGATAAAAAAAAAAAAAAAAGAATCGACCAGTGAATGCATAAATAAGTAGAACAACAAATTGATTATCTCTCTCTCTCTCAATTTTAAAAAAAATTTTTTAAAGACATGCTAAGTAAAATAAGCCAGTCACAAAAGGACAAACATTTTTATAAGTCTATGCATATGGAATATCTAGAATAGGCAAAATCATAAAGACAAAAGAAAAACCAGATTAGAGGTTGCCGGTGGCTGGGCAGAGTGGGGAACAGGGATTATCACCTAATGGATATAGAGTTTCTGTTTGGGGTGATGAAGAATTTTGGAAGTAGGTAATGATGACAGTTGCATGACTTTAAAACTGTGAATTTACTTAACACCTATGAATTGTACACTTAAAAAATAATTAAAATAGTAAACTTCATATTATGAATATTTTACTACAATTAAAAAATAGTTTTAAAAAGCTGACAGAAGGCAGAAGAGAGTCAGAGGGAAGAAGAGTGATGCACTGGGAGGATGGCACCAGCCAGCGCTGGCTTTGACCATGGAGGAAAGGGCCACGAGCCAAGGAGAACAGCAGCCTCGAAGCTAAGAGGCGAAGAAATGGAGCCTCCCCTAGAGCTTTCAGAAACGCAGCCCTGCTGAGCCCTCGATTTTCGCCTAGTTAAGCCCAGTACCAGACGTCTACCCTACCAAACTGCAAGATAATTCAATAGAGTTGTTTTAAGCCACTAAGTTCATGGTAATTCGTTACAGAAGCGACAGAAAACTAATACTCTGACCATGTTTGGCTCCCCCACACGGCTTCCCTCTTTCCACCACACCAAAGCCCAAAATCCCCGCATCCACTGCTCACTGCCAATGAGCAGAGGCGTGGTTTCCATTTTAGATGCTGCACATTCAAATGGATCCAAGCCAGCACCTAATTTAATTACAGTAGGAAATGGAAAACCTTGGGAGAAGAGATGATGTCCTAAGATTAAATTACTAAAAAAGAAAAAAAAAAAATTCCAAAAATAAAACCACCTGCTCATGAAGAAGACATGTTATGAAATAAAACTCTACACCATCCACAGGCACAATTTAGGTCTCATTGCAGGTGTTTTAGTCTTGATGGACTCTGCTTCCAGAGATCCAGAGTGCC
Organism: Tadarida brasiliensis; assembly: GCA_030848825.1. NCBI lineage: Eukaryota > Metazoa > Chordata > Mammalia > Chiroptera > Molossidae > Tadarida > Tadarida brasiliensis. Next base: position 37,804,166 of record CM061265.1, on the reverse strand, counting down.
TCTCCAGACAAGCCTGGCCAAGACAGGCAGGAAAATCGGGACGTCTTGCACGGCAGGCCTTCTTCTGATGGTAACAAGTCTTCACTGTTCTATTCCTGGTTTTCTCCTCCATTGGCCTGCTACTTGCCTTTATGGTCCTTACACCTCCACAGTTGTGGAAAAGACCACCAAGTAAACTTTCATATCTACGTATACAACATCCCTGTACTAAAAGCACTACTTTAACTACACTTAATTATATATGTTAATTTTTTAAAACTATTAAAAAGCAAAATGAGCCCAGCTAGTGTGGCTCAGTGATTGAGCATCGACCCATGCACCAAGAGGTCGCCAGTACAATCGCCAGTCAGGGCACATGCCCAGGCTGTGGGCCTGATCCCCAGTGAGGGGCATGCAGGAGGCGGCCAATCGATGTTCTCTCTCATGGATGTTTCTATCTCTCTCTCCCTCTCCCTTCCTCTCTCTCTAAACTTCAATTTTAGAACATATTAAAAAAACAAAATGAAAGATACCATAAAAACCTGGTTACCAACTTGAAGACTTTAAAAACTAATTCAAATAATTCGTGTGCAAAAATATATACCCTTTATTCTGTTTTTCATTATTGTTTGAATCCCCTTATTTACTATTAAAATATCTTTCTGATTTTAAAGTTTAAAAATAAAAGCACCACTTTAATGCAACTGGTATTTTCGTAGCCAATACCAACCATCAACAAGTTAATTCAAACACGATGTCAAAAAAACATTTTTGTTTGTTGTTTTTTTTTTTTGATAGAGCAGGAAGGAGAGAGGGGGGAAGAGAGAGAGAGAGAAACATCGATGTGAGAGAAACACATCGACTGGTTGCCACCCGCACGACCCCAACCGGGGCCGGGCACAAACTGCAACAGAGGTACGTGCCCTTAGCGGGAACTGAACCCGGGACTCTCTGGTCCACGGACCAATGGTTTCACCGCTGAGCCAAACCAGCCAGGGCAAAGGGAACATTTTTATATTGAATTTTTTAAAAGCACTTAACTCTTAAAAGGTCATAGAAACTGAAGCATTCCCCAAATTAAGAACAAAATGATTCAACAACTTCAACATCCTTTTGAGGGGACTATCAGTTGCATTCTATTTTACCAATTTATCTTTCTGTTCTTACAACACTGCAAGTCCCTGGAGGAAGGTCCCCTTTATAGCCCCAGCCTCTGGCAAAGAGCCTAACCCTCAGGTGGTGCTTAATAATTGTGTGCTGAATTCTGCTCAGCCACACAAGTTATATTTTAATAAAGACCTCCCCCCCAAGATCTTTTATCTTCTTTTAAACAAATAAATAATTAGGGACACAAGAGAACTATCATATTTAGCCATCATCTATTTGCATATTAAATATTATATGAATACTACTAAGAGTATCTATTTCAATCCTGTAAGTTAAATATAAGTATAAATATACTTATATCAGTATATATAAACATAAATACATATATTTGAAAGGTCCCGAATGTAATTTCTCCTCTCATCCTCTAGCTTGTACCTGACCGGCCCCTCCCTACAGCCCCAACTCCATCCTTCTCCTTCACCAAAATCTACACCTCACCACCTACGTCCTGTGGCTCCCATACACCATGCTTACAGTTGCCTTTTCTATGTCTTATCTCCACTGGCACTTGTTTTGGGGACCAAACATCTCATCGTGTGTTGCTCTACCATTTCCCACGTGTAGGCTTTTTCCTCCAATGGGAGGGAAATTTCTCTGGCCTACTTTGATATCTTCCACAGTACCCTGAACACAGATAAACACAAAACATATGTACTAAGCTTGCATGAGTTAAGTAAAAACTCCCTCAATACCAGCAAAACCAAAACCTTCTGACATTTGGTACACGGGAATACAGATTTTATACATGCAACGCAAAACACTTATGACATTAAATAATAAACTGTGTATTAAACAGCGGGACTATATCATATATTAGAAACCTGAATCCTCAGACACCTCGGTAAGAGATATTTCTTGTTTGAGGTGTAGGTTTTCAATCTTCGTTTTTTCTATCTGGGAGAGTATTATGGTTCCTGTGAAATGAAATCCATGTCATCTGAGTTATTCCTGGTTTTACATTCTCACACTACAGTGATGTGTTCTGGGCATGAAGTGCTACCTAGGTGCGTGATCTGGGCTCCGTCTGAAACGAGGAAGAATGTCCCCTTGCATGCACCCGACAAAGCAACAAGAATAAAACACCTTCCACGGAAAGCAAACACCTACATTAGAGACAACAACTTTCTGGGAAGCAGGCCCCAAGGGTGTGCACTACTCAGTTTTAAGTGCTACACTTGTCTGTGTGCAAGAAAAAGGAACGAGAAAGCACGCAAGCAGGAGAGAGATGAAAGGGGAGGAGGGATGGAATCTGACTGCACTGATTCCCTCCCGAGCTTCTCAGCTGGGTAAACCACAACAGTAGGCCTGGGGGACATGACCCTGCTGCTGAACTCAGTACACCCACTCAATACGTTCTGGATGTAAACACTTTTCTGTTCCCTACAAAGCGGTATTATGCTTCTCCACTATAAGGATTTGGGAAAATGCCGAGATATTACAGTAACCATGTAATCATTGCATTCTTACATTCTGTAACAACTCTCCTCTCCTCACTTGAGAGATAAACCATACCCAATTCAAACTAAACCTCAAGTTCAAGTCCTCAAGACCCCAGGGATAATGCAATACAATGTATCCAGTACCCTCCACCCAAAGAGTTTGCCAACTTGAAGTGTGCCTCTGATTTGGATCTATCGTCTTCCAGAGAGAAATTCAACTCCAAGCATACATAAAACAGAATGTGACCAGTGGTCCCCTCAAATAGATTTTGAGGCTGTTGAATCATTTTGTTTTAATGTTAGTTATTTGGGGGAATTCCTCAGTTTTTATGACAGCTTAAGGAGTTAAGCTTGAAAGAAAAGTGGCTAGTCCAGAGAATTTCCAATTTGTGACTTGAAAAACTACCAGTACTTACTCTACTTCCTAAATGAATCTTTAAAATCCGATCCTGAAATAGTCCTCCACACACTTTCCTATCGCAGGGTTCCATCCCAGTCAGCTGGCCCACTGACAAATAGGTCCATTCATTCCCCCTTTCTCTCTTCTATACATATATTTATAAATGGTAAGCACAATATATTCTCTGTATTCCACATGTTCGGGCAATAGAGACACTGTTTAAGAGAGAGGTAGCACATACCACGCATGCATTTTAAATGAATAGGATTTATCAAAACATATTAACACAAAAGCCATATTATCGTAACTTAATATTTCTTTAATGACTCTGAGTGAACTCTTGGATTTTATAGTGTCTTCTGGCCATCCCACAAATGACAATAATAAGCCTCTTGGTTGGAATCACCGAGGCCTGGGTTCAAACTCCAGTTACTAGCGGATCATTTTGGCGAGTAACTAAGTGTCTGAGACTCGGAGTCTTCATCTGAAAATGAGGACAAAAGAACTTCCCTGTTAGGGTCACCATGAAACATGTATCTGTCATGGCAGGAGACACATGGACAGCAGTGTGGTTGGTATCTACAGAAGAGACTGTGGCTGGGGACAAAGATCGGTGTTCAGAGTTGTTGTTTTTTTAATTGAGTTTATCTCCTAGAACTAAAACTATTTGTCGTTTCAATTACAAGTCACTTAACTTTTCCTAAGCTTGGTTTCCTCACCTGTACAATGAGGACCGTGTCTACTCCAGGGGATTTCTGGAGGAACCTGATAGAAGAGGTTTTATACAGCAGGGTTGCTATGGAAATTAGATGAGTGAATACATGTAAAGTGTGTCATTGAGCTCAGTGCCTGACAAAAGAAGGGTTCAATAAGCGTCCGCTGCTGAGTCCCAGAATCCAATACAATCAAACTCAAGGAGGAGGAGGGGTGAAAGGTGGGAGCATCTCTACTTCTCAAATACACACACATATGGAAGAATATCTGGGGCTATAAACACAGTGCATGTTTAGCAAATAGTCCAAAAGATAAACTTAAGAGAAATGTCTAGATCTGTGGTTCCCAAACTGAGTGCCAAGGCACCCCAACACACTACAGTGAACTCACAAGGAAACTATGGATTATTTTAAATTTTTAGAAGAAGCAACAAAACTAAAAAATCTACTGATACCACACAAACTACTACCCTGAAGTAGTTCACAGTTTTTACATTACATCACTCTACATTCCTGTCCATAGCGGCTTACCTTTGGAAAGTTGATTTTTTAGCAGTTGCTATGATAAAAAGCAAGTAACAGAAAATAAACACTGAACAGGAAATGAGGGTGATAATATTAAATCTGAATACAAGGTTTGGTAGGTACACATTATATTATACATAACTGATATTTTTCAAAAATATTTTTTTCTTTATTGGTTTTTTAGAGAGAAGAAGAGAGAAGGAGAGAGAGATAGAAACATCAATGAGAGAGAACACTGATTGGCCGCCTCCTGCATGCCCCCCACTGGGGATTTGGCCCACAACTTGGTCATGTGTCCTGACCGGGAATCGAACCGGCGACCTCTTGGTGCATGGGTTGACGCTCAACCACTGAGCCACACTGGCCAGGAAACTGTGATTTAGTTAGTTAGTTAGTTAGTTAGTTAGTTAGTTAGTTAGTACATGTCGGGCAACTGTGATTTATTTATTTATTTATTTATTTATTTATTTATTTATTTATTTATTTATTTATTTATTTGGTACATGCCCTTAGCGGGAACCAAACCTGGGACTCTCTGGTCCGCAGGCCGACGCTCCAACCGCTGAGCCAAACTGGCCAGGGCCAACTGTGATTTTTTTTAAAGAGTATAGTGAAAGTATTTTTTCTTTCGATTTATGTGTAATATTTTTTCAAACAATCACTAAGTTAAGCTGTTTGGTCATACATACTTAACAATGAAGCACTTAGGTATTCCTATTCCCCTATGGACACCATGAAAAACTACAGACCTGAAGGGACACTGCGAACTAAGAAAAGTGGGGAAACATCTACCCTCTCCCCTGTTCACACCCAATAGCACTACTGTCTGGAAGTCTTCTAAAATAAAAGAACCTCTACAAAGAATTTTAATCTTTCATTCTAAGTCACATATAAGAACTGGATGAGGGTGCTTTGAGAAAAAGATATACATATTTGTCAACTAGACAAAACTTTTTATCATAAAAAAGATATTTCTCTAGAGGTTCCATGGAAACAAAACGTTAATAGTATGCACTCTAATCACCTAATAAACTTCAGTTTAGATAAACTTATTTCCACATGTCATTTCTAAAGAGATCTTTCAGGCTAAACTGAACACTGTGTTTCAAAAGTTACTTCTGTGATAGAGTATTATTTTGAAATACCCGTTGTCCTTTCATAATTATTCACAGTATTCTCAAAAGTACTCCAATTTGGATGTTAACTACATGGCCATCCTAACTTAAAGTGCAGTTACATGCTGAAGAAATTAAGTTATGAATGTCTACTTGGAGCTAAGCAAGAATTAAAATTATGATAGTGGGTTTCAGTTTTTTTAAAAAAACTCAAGAACAAGCCCTGGCCAGGTAGCCCAGTTCGTTAGAGCATCATCCTGATATGCCAAGGCTGTGGGTTCCGTTCTAGGACAGGACAGATACAAGAATCAACCAATAAACGCATAAATTAATGGAACAACAAATCAATCTCTCTCTCTCTCTCTCTCTCTCTCCCCCCCTCCCTGCCCCCCTTGCCTTTCCCCAGGCACATTTTCCTTGCTTCTCTCTCTCTCTCCTAAGCTCCAAGGGTCCAAGGGCCGTGCTTCTGCCTCTGCAACTTGTTTCCTGAATCCATTTCTTCTACAGCTCACTCTACCTCTGTGACTTTCTAAATAAACGTTCTCTTACAGTTTGAGTCTTGGTTCTCAATTCTTTCTTAGCCAGAACTAAAGTACGTACCAAGGTTACTGAACCAAGATCCAGCTGATTCCACTGGTAGAACATTCTGGTGCCATTTTGTCACCAACACAGGTATGTTTTTAATAAATTGCTGGCGATTTGTAATAAAAAGTCAAGTAAAAACCTGGCTTTACTTATTTATAGAAGAAAATACCATAAGAAAAGCAATTCATGACTTCTAAATTCTCATTTGTTCAAAGGTTTTTGCATATTTCATTTAAAAATAGCTACAATTGGATCTTTTCACTTATTCAACCAATTTTGTTTTGTAATCCTCCAACTTTCCCTAAAGCAAATTCTAATTGCCATTTTCATACAAAAACATACTTCTTGTACATCAATACTTTATTTTCTTTCTGAGAAGCCCAGTGACTATACAGTTTTCATGTTGTTTCCTATTCATTAAAAATGAAAGATGTAGGATTTTTTTCGTTCTCAAAACCTCTCCTGCTTCAGGGAAAAAAACAAGGGGGAAAAATCTGACTTCATCAAATACAGAATTCCTAAAAGAAAAACACATTAATGTCTCACTTTCCATAACATCCAGGACAGAAGTACTACAAATAATTTAAACTAAATAGAGGGAAATATCCTACAATATCCTCACTCAATTTCTGAACAACTGTACTTCAAATGTGATGGTATTTCAAGACATTCCAAGTGTATACCATCCCTTGCCGCCAATATCCAAATTCACAGGGTGCACAGGACTCCATTAGAGAAACAGTACAGAATGTACATTCGCAAAACCCATACAGTAATCTTCCTTCCATATGAAAGAGTATTAGCAATTAATTCCAGGAACATAATCAGGCTCTTTGCTCATTTCTGTATCAATATTCCTAAAACCTTCTCACTCAAAACCATGGGCAGCCCAGGGGATTTCACTTCTCAGGCATCACAAAAGCTGGCTGATTCGGGCTAGATCCTCCATACTGGCTGCTCATTCAAAATACTTTTTACAATCAAGTGGAGCCTTGGTTACTGTTTCCATCAACCCATCTGAAGCTCTTGACATCAGCTGCTACAAAATTATGCTTTTAAGTTACAAGGTGTGTCTTTCAGAAAAGTCGCAGATATATTTTCTAAGCTACCAATTAGGCAGGTCATCCTCCACATTTCATGGAGTGCAGGTAAAAACTGCCTTCTTCTTCCACCCCCTGCTGTCCCCAGGTCATCTTATAAAAGCAATTACATTCTTATACCAACAATAGAGGACAAAAATCTCAAAATAAAAAGATAATCCCCACAGTAAACAAGCTTAGCTTTGAGAAAGCATATCACATCGTGGGCTTCTATTTAGGAGCTTCTGGCCTACATGGTTTGATTACAGGGGTACCAAGGGCCTAAAGAATTATCTTTATTCCCCACAAAACTCAGAACTGTGAAATGTCATGAGCTGATGAAGATTTCATATAAGAATTCAAATTTCCAAGCCCTGGACAGTGTGGCTCAGTCGGTTGGAGTGTCATCCCGTGCACTGAAGGGTCATGGGTTCAATTCCCAGTCAGGGCACATATCCAGGCTGCAGGTTCGATCCCTGGTCCAGGCACATATGGGAGGCAACTGATTGATGTTTCTCTCTCTCCCCCTCCCTTCCTCTCTCTCTAAAATCAATTTTAAAAAACAAAACAAACCATACCCTCGGGTAAAGATTTAAAAAGAAGGAATACAAACTTCCATCTTGGCAACGAAGGCCCGTCTAGCCAGTATAGGCTAAAGCTGAGTGGAGCCTGCCTGCCCCTGGGTCAGGGCATTTACTCTCTGGCTTGCCAAGGCCCCACAACCTCCTTCTGTCTTAAATCCAAGCAGATTTCACTAATTTAATACACAGACCTTACCCCTGGTAGACATGTGAGTTCTGACCTGTTTCAAGGCATTGTTAGGGCCCTGGGGTATGGCAGAGAGTAGGGGATCTGTTTGAAGCAGGGAGCAGCTGTTGATTCTTCAGCAAAACAATCTTAGGTGGTTTCAAAATAAAGGTTTTGAGGGGATAGATGGGAGGGTTTAATTAACCATGTGCTGGGAACCTAAACAGAAACAAGGAGGTAACAGAAGAAAATATTTTATACACACACACACACACACACACACACACACACACACCCACGCGCCAATCACTTCTGCCTGGGGCCAGTCTTGTTTTTGTTTTTGATAAAAGTCATGTGGTGGAATGAGAATCAGACTCATTTCTTAATCTACGTTTATTTGAAAAGACAATTTAGTTCTCACTCTCCTGCTCTCTTGGTGGGCCAGAAATATCCAATGATCCTTTTGGTGGTTTGTCAATTTTCCTCTGGGCGTTGCCTATCACAACATGGTATCTTCAGAGACTCCGCAGCCAAGTCACCCTGCTCTGAAGTCAGCGGTGTCTGATTCACTGTTCCGCTTTCACTAACATCGGGTGAGTTCCCCTAAAGTAAACTCCACATTGCTTCAGAGGGCAACGTTCGACCTCCCGACGGTGCAGAAGAGAAAGCAGACAGACGTCCTCCAGGCTGCAGGAACATGAGAGTGAAACTAGATGAATTCCTGAGTAAATCCAGAGTTGGGTTTGGGACAACATACAGGAAAACCAAAAGCACCATATAGCCAAAATGACAAAAATAAAAATGTATAACTCAGTGTGCTGCTAGCTAACATGTGAACACACTAATGTGTTTTTGTGGATCATACATGTTCTAAGCGTGTGCCACAGAAGAGAATCGTGTTACAACCAGAAGCCTGGAAGTCTGATGGCCAAGTTGGCCAACCATCAACCAGTGAAACTGATTCACACCCTAGCTTTCTCATCTAGACTAGAACCCACTCAGATCTAAACACCTTGAAAACACCTGTACTAGGTCCTCAGTGACCTGTAACAACGTCACGTAAACCTTTCACAAATTAGGTACTTTCTCACTGCTATCCCAATGATTTCTTTGATTTAGATATTAGGTGGCCTTGGTGATTAAGTCATGGTTACGAAAAAATTCTAGAGCTGCGTTATATAAAGTCCTAAACATCAGGAACCCAACAACCCAAACACTCAGCCATCTCCCCAAACAACAAATCAAAGGACAATCATGTCAATGAAAATTCTAACCATGCATTTGTTCATTTCATTTTGCTGGAGCTTCTATAGCTTTTGGACCGTGAATTCCAATGAGCTTGAAAGCACATCCCAAATACTGAATCGTTAGGATCTGCACTCTCATCACTTATACTTTTCCAGTGGGCAGACTTTCTCTCTCCAAACAGGCTTAACAGGAAACAGCTTACCAAGCTTCCAGAGAAGAGAAGCTGTTTAACCCTCAGTTTGTCCATCTGAAGAATGCCATCGGCTCTTCCCATCCCGCTCGGGTTCTAAATAACTAAAGGCCCCTTTCTCTCATGTTTATTTCCTTACAGGAAGCCATGTATTCATAGATAGGTTCTTTATGTTTACAAAGGTGCCAAATTCCTTCACTAATTAAGTTGATTAAAGACCCAGTCCTCCTCCTTCTGAAGTAGGGACCACTAGCCATGTTTTTAAGAATACATATAAATGCTAGGGTCTTTCAACATTCAGGTAAGTTTATCTGTTGGTCTTCAATTTTATTTTCTGTGAGGATCTCCAAAACTCACTATTCTCAAAAATTTAAAGAAAAATAGAGGGGAAAACACTCCTGCTATAAGAACAGCAAAATATTTTCCAAAAATTATGCAGAACAATAAGAAGAAACAATAACTCACACAAAAATAATGAAATGTAGATCTGAAGACTAATGTAATAATGTTATTTGTTGTGACAACATAGAAATAATACGTGGATGGAAAAAGGGGGTTCTATGGAAAGTAACCTCACAGGGTGATCTGATCATAAATTTTTAACTGGGCGGGTCATGGTGGGTAGTCACCCATATAACTTTCTAGTAAAAAGTTTACCTTTGCAAGCCCTGTCCATTGTTTCTCTGCATCTAGGTTAACACACCTTTGAAATGACTGTTTTCAGACCCCTCCTTCGAAAGCCTGACCACCCTCAGGGGAGCACATAACCTTAGCTATCCTGTAATCCAATCCCTGCCTTGCTCTCTCCCACCTTCCTGTCATCTTCCTTACGCTCCCTCTTTAATTTCAAATATGTAAAAGAAACAAACTGCAAACTGTTATACTCAGGAGCATTTAATATCTTGCTTTCTGGCGTATGTCAGCAGTTTGGCTCAAATAAACTCTTGCAAAAATTCTCTACATGTCTGGACACTTCTTACCTCAACAAATGCAAGTTAAAAAACTGAAGAAGCAGAGTAAAAGAGGAAAATAGATTTAAGCTCATTGACTGTTGTACAGGAAACAGTCAAGAGTGAAAGAATATCATTAAAAATGGACAAACCAGATAACATAAGGTTAAACAAGAAACCAGTGACTGACGGCTTTTTATTCAAGTACAGAGGTAACTACTAGAACAGAAATCCAAACCTTCCTAAGTATCAAAAATAATTTTTTAATAAATTAAAGAACAAAGACAATGCCTCTCATAGAGAAGCACAGCGAATAAAACAATTCTTTGTTCACAATATTTCATTATATTATGTAAAGTGCAAAAGAGTACCTATTGTATGCTACCTGGTAAAGCGAAATTCTAAGTTAGTCCCCAAGATTTCTGCTCTCTGCACACATGTCCTGTATCATCTCCTCCTCTGCAGTGTGGGCAGGAATGAGGAATATGACAGCATTTCACTCCCGTGATTAGGTTACATTATATGGCAATGGTGAAGAGAGATTATCCTGGGTGGATTTTATCTAATGAGATAAGCCCAGCAGAGACACTCTCCTATTGGTCTTGAAGAGGTCAACTATGTCATAGAGACATGTGGCAAGGAATGGTGGGCAGAGTCTAAGAGATGAGCTTCAGCTCTACAGTGGCAAGGAACTGAATTCTGGTACCCTGAGCAGAGGAACCACCTATGCCATAAACCCCAGAGCCAAGGAAACTAAGATAACACATTTGTGGTCATTTCAGTGCAGCAATAGAAACCTAATATCACATCTTTCATATAAGAAAGGAAGAGATAAAAAAAAATATATATATATGTATGTGTCTACTAATTTGTGCAAAGGAATGACCTGAAATAACAGTGAAACTCAAAGGATTCTTTAAGTCTGAATGACTCTCCTGTGGCCTCTCACTACTGGTTTGTTTTTTTTAAAATATGTTTTCATTGATTTTTTTTTTGAGAGAGAGAAGAAGGAAGAGAGAGATAGAAACATCGATGTGAGAGAGAAACATCAATCGGCTGCCTCCTACACACCCCCTACTGGGGATCGAGGCTGCAACCCGGGCATGTGCCCCGACCAGGAACCTCTCAATCCATGGGACGATGCTCAATTCACTGAGCCACACTGGCTGGGGGCCTCTCACTATTATAGTTTTTAATAAAAGTGTTTCCTAAAAGAACACTGAAACCCTGCCCCTTACATTCACAAGCTTTGTATAGAATAACAGAAGTGTGTGCCTATGCAGGACGGCCAGGTGTTGTGTGTATTCCTGAGAGCAAACGTTTCCCTTCTGCTCATTATATGGAGCTAAAACAAAAGAGCTGACTTTGTAGGGGTGACTCCCATGTTCCGACTGTTCTGTTTACTCCCACGTGGACTCTACTTGAGTCTGCACACACTATCTACAACATAATGTGCACAGCAAGTTTTGCCAAATGAATACAATCAAGTGCTTTTACAGCCGACGGTCCCCAAGTGTACCAGATCACTTTTCTAACAGGCTGATAACCTACGACTTATTTTGACAATAGCCAAGAGACATGAGAACTTTTTCATTTTGAATCAAAGTTAAAGAACAACCTAAAATCATCATGCAACTGTTTGGGCAAAATCAGTTTACCACAATGATGCTAACATCTTTCAAATGATTGCTCATGAGACCCAAATGATAATTCTCAGGTCAAATTAATATTGTTTCTCTCTGACAGTTAAAGGAACTAATAGCAATTTAAGAAATTTTTATTTAATGCCATGTGTTCTGTTTGAAGGTTGTGTTCTGTTTTTGTTTTTTTTTTTCAAATTATGAGAAAGTTTGTTTAGAAAGTTACAGAGGTGGTAGAAGGGAGCCCGCTGGGCTGTGCAGGCAGAAGAAGGGCCCTTGGAGCTCAGAACAGAGAAAGGCAAAGGTACCGTGCCTGGTTGGGGGGGGGGGGGTGTGTGTGTGTGTGTGTGTCTTAAATACCATACCATGTGCTCCTTAAGCCAAATGTACACACTGCTGAAACATGAAAACACAACTACCAGCAGCTCTTGAAAACACTGCAGCATCGTCATTGTGGTGGTCAATTCCCTATAAATTCGGGTCCCATCTCACTTGGTGCAGTTTATAATCCCATTTTACAGTCAGGCTCCTCAATTTAACTGGTTTTTTGTCAGCTTTGTCCCCAGTTACTAAAAAGGTACTTGTTATTTTGGAGCAGATCCTGAGGGCAAAATAAGAAGCACAATAACATAGAGGTCAAAAGCCCTTTATAATTTTGGTCTAACAACACAGTGGCCCTACCAGAAGAAAAGCCCACAGTTTCCCGAAGAGGGCCCCCTCCTCTGGGCTGGCCCCCGTTTACCCTTCAGCCTGACGTGCCCAGGGCTGGGTGCATTCCTGGGGTAGATGGGTAAAGGGTCCACCAGGAATGCTGCTGGCTTTCTTTTCTCACAGATCAACACTGTGGATTTTGTTTTTAATCAAGCCTCTGTGCTCACAGAGCAAATAACATATGTAAGCCAAATGGTGTGGTAACATCTAAAATGAGTTTCCGTGGTTTTCTAAGAAGAGCTGCAGGATCCTAAACGCTGGCTATCGGACAAGCCCAATTAGAAGTGACCGAGATCATTCATTGTATCAGCACCTTAGTGTCCTTCTTTCCACAGTACCACATTCTTCTAGAAAGTTAGGACAGCTGAGTTTCAAAAGATTCTATCATCTTTCTCTAGAAAGATCATTTTCAGAATTCTGAGGCATTTTGTGAAGGGGAGGGGGTAATTAAACTAGAAGCCTATCAAATGCTGGATTTAAAATGAGAACAAGTTTGGTGAGAAAACAGTTTCTCTCAACCCAAGTTCCTCCTCTGGAACATTTTCCATCTTGCACAACAATATCTTGCTTCTTTACATTCCTACAGCTCCTACATGCTGCACCATACCATCTAGAAGTGATTCTTGCAATGCCCATCCCAATCACTAATTGCTTCATGAGTACCTCTTGTTGATCAAACTAGATTATACATTCTTCCAAGCCAGGAAATTGACATCTATTTCTCCCCACAATTATGGCTGGTTTCATATTGGGCAGTAGCAGGTACACAATACTTATCAACTGTTTTTGTTTTTTAATCCTCACCTGAGGATATGTTTCCATTTATCTTCAGAGTGTGAGGGAGAGGGAGAGAGAGAGAAACAGTGATGTGAAAGAGACACATTTACTGGTTGCCTCCCGCACAACCCCAACCAGGGAAGGGACCGAACCGCAACCAAAGTACATGCCCTTGACTGGAATCGAACCAGAAACCCTTTGGTCCGCGGGCTGACACTCTAACGGCTGAGCCAAACTGGCCAGGGCTCAACTCTGTTTTCAATAAAACGGTTAGAGAGGCAATGAAATAATATTGCACAACAAAGTGATAAGAAAGAAAAAATATAGAGCAATTACTAATATATCAGCTATTTTCTTTTTATCAGCAACCTATGAAAGTTGTTTCTTGGTTAAAACAAATTTCAACTAGAAAGTTCAATAAGTAAAGGAAGAATATTTGATCTGTTTAGGTCCTGAGAAATATTTAGTGTCAGAAGGAACAAGAGATGATTAACCTCCCCCCAAAATGCAAAGTCACCAGATCCTTTAAAACACTAGTTTCTTGTCTGAATCGAAGCTAATTAATTCAACACAAATATGGAAAATGATGAAAGATAAGCAAAGGAGGATTTTCCTAATTCCACACCATATCTGAACGTCCCACTTATAAAGCATTAGATAAAAATGGAAGAAAAAAAATTAGTAATTTCAAAGCAGTTAAACAAAATTATTCTCCAGTTGATAAAAGTCAAAACTGTCATGACGACAGAGCGTATCTATTACTGAGTACTGAGACAATGAAGCCAAAAATATTGAACTAATTTCCTTGCTAAAAAACATTACTGAAATATTTCTGATACTTTAGAAAGTGATCTTACAAAAATCTTCCCTGAAATGAAGTTCTTGTTTTTATAGGCTGATCATGAGCTTTGATTTAATCTATCCCAGTTGCTTTTGGAGGTAGAGATTATTCTAGTAAAAAATTACGTAAAGTAAGGAAAGTGGTTTTTTGTTTTGTTTTGTTTTAATCCTCACCCGAGGATATTTTTCCATTTATCTTCAGATAGAGTGGGAGAGAGGGAGGGGGGCGGAGAGAAAGAGAGAGAGAGAGAGAGAGAGAGAGAGAAAGAGAAACATCGGTGTTGAGAGAGACATATGGATTGGCTGCCTCCCGCCAGACCCTGACCAGGGCTGGGGACGAACCGCAACTGAGGTACGTGCCCTTGATCTGAATCAAACCCAAGACTCTCTGGTGGTCCGCAGGCCAATGCTCTAACCACTGAGCAAAACCGGCCAGGGCAAGCAAGGAAAGTGTTTTGGAGGCAGGGGCTGAGGGACTGAATGAAGATATGTCATTGTACATACCATGAGTTTACTAACATTCTATGTTAGTAAAAAAATTTTTTAAATCAATTTATTGCTTTTCACAGTATAAATGGAATTAAGTAGAAATATATACTTTGAATCAGTATCATTCTGTTGTATTATATAATTCATTTTTAAAATCACCTTAAATAGTCATTGCCAGATCAATTAAAATCTACCTACAAGTTAAAGTAACTTCAAGGAAAGGGGGTAAATAAGGCAAATTAGGCGGTTAGCAAGTGAGATTTAAGAGACTGAATTTTCGTGTGGCCAATTTAGCTTAACTCTGGTTAGCGACCAAGAGGACAAGCTTCCAGCCAAAAATTCACACCCACTGTCCTTTCACAAAACTCAATCAGAAGAGAAAACAACACCATCCAGACAGGCCAGCAACCACTCGGCTGATGCACAATGTTTTTCCGGCCCAGGCAGCCACCCCAGCGCCTCCTCACCCCACCCCACCCCTCACCCCCAAATAACTATGCAGCAAATTCTGTTCCCCAGCCAGTCTCCAGTTTATACTTGAGCAGAAAAGGGAGATCATAAATCCAGGGAACTTCCTCCTTAAATCAGGATGGGTTCTCTGCCAGATGTTCATTTCCACAGGACAGTGGGGGTGGGGAGGAGATGGGAACACATTCCCAAAACCAATAATTTTCAAATCGCAACAGCCAGAGTGGGCAGGAGGCAAGCACACAGGTCCCGACCCTCCCTGGGCTCCCCCACAAGTGGCAGAAGAGAGTCACACAATGGGCTCAAGGAACAGCAGCGTCATTTGAGGCAAATGGCAAGCAAGACAGAAGGAAAAAGAATAATGCAGCACACTTTAGATTACTATTTTCCAGTTTTTGACACAGCCAGATATGACTTGGCTAGCTACATAACACATTCGCTTTTCCATCCCCACCCATGTTAATTTTTTTTTTTTTTTAATCAGATGTTCTGTTCACACACTGGTCCATAAACAACTTGCTTGGAGGCTAATGATTTTCCTTTTGGTAATTTATTTTCAACTCCATAAACTGTTTCCTGAAAATACAGTGTTATCCAGTGTTGAACATGAATGTGATTCTCAAGTTTCAGCTGTGGCTCATCAGCATGGCATAGAAACGACAGGTTTGTTAAGTTTTTCATGCGCGCGCACACACACACACACGACCACAAAACTGAAGTGAAACATCTGTATCCGTGCATGCAGCAGGACTGTTAAATTCTTGGCTCACACACAACAGACAACAAGTCAGCTCAGAGGCCAAAGACTTCCAGGAAAGTTTACGTTCGGGTACATCATAAACCGTGGCAGCAAACTCAAGTCCTCCCAGAATCAGCCTGAGCACGGTGCTGCAAAGGTTTGGTTTTTCAAGAAGAAAATTGAACATAAATACCATATACCTACATTTTCTTTTCCCTATCCACCCCAACCCTAATTTCCTCCCTTATCTCACCCCTCATTTTAAACTCATTCCTGCCTGAGGCTTCGTGCTTACTTCTCCTGCACCCATTCCTCGCCCTTCTTCTGGCAAGTCTACTCATCACCTCTGCCATGGGAACATTAACACCTTAAGACATTTTTAGTACAATCTTTAAATCTTCCCCCAGTAACAGGCAACACTTGGAATCTAGCATCTGTTTTTCTAAACTAGGGAGAATTAAAAGGGGCTGTCACACATTCTCCTTGCTAAATCCTAAGTAGCTGCAAGAGGCTAATTAAAAACCTATTCTTTGTGGTTAATCACTAAAAGACAGGTACTATTGTTTTTTTAATATATGCCCTAGTGGTTTAACACTTTCAGTCCAGTTAATATGACTAAAACCCTCAATGTATTTTGACTGACAAATGTTTTTATCAAAACTATCAGTCATGCAAACCTTTCTGACAATGGAGTCTTTGGCAGGTCATCTTCAGGGCACCATCTCCTAAGCTCAAGATGCAAACCGTGCATGTTTTTAAAAAAGCTTGTTCACGTTTGCCCTGGCCAATGTGGCTCAATGGTGGGAGTATTGGCCCATGCATCAAAGGGTCGCGGGTTCGATTCCTGGTCAAGGGCCAGGTTCGACCTCTGGCCCTGGTTGGAAGGCATGCGGGAGGCAACAAAATCGATGTGTCTCTTTCACATCGATGTCTCTCTCTCCCCCTCCTCTTCCTCCCTCCCTTGCCCTCTCTCTAAAAATCAATGGAAAAAATATCCTCAGGTGAGGATTAACAGAAAAAAGAAGAAAAAAAACTTGTTAACGTTTAAAATGTTTGCTATAATCAATGAAATACCATCAACGTTTAGGGGCAAGAAGTTTAGTGTCCACCTCTCGCACCCCTCACCCCAAAGGAAAAGACTGTAGGCATCCTTCTCCTTTGCTCTGCCCTCACAAGCGTTATATTTTGTATGGAGTGAGCACAGAGGATCTGCAGCTATGCCGTCTGCTCGGGGGTCAGCTGTTCTGTTCCTCTGGGTCCTGCTTTCATGCTATTCATTTTCCTCGAAGGTCACGTCCTTTATTGGTACAGGTGGCTGCTGAAGGTTTCCCCCACTGTGTGTGAGGCATTTCCATAAAGCAGACTCTTCTAAAGTAACACTGAGAGGCACGAAGAGGAGACCCCACAAGCTGGGGCCCCAGAATTGCTAAATAAGGAAGGCTTTACTCCAGGGGTAATCTCTCTTCCTTTGAGGGGTACTGCCTCTCCCTTGCTGTCTCCTTCCACAGCCAGGAATTCTTTTGTTGCTGCTGCTGCTGCTGCTGTTTTGCCTTTTCCTTCAACTTTTCACCATGGGGGAAAACCCTGCTATTCCCTCCCAGCCCCTCAAAACTCCTTCTGGTTAGAGAGTTCTTCTCATGGTTTTGGCCTATGCGCAAGTATCAACCAACAACACCTTGTACTGGAGAGAATGGTGCTCACAAGATTCCACAGGCATCCTTCCACTCTCTACCCCAGTGCGTGACCACCCTTCTCCCTCCTGGGGGCTCTGAACTCAGACACTGCTGGGGTTCCTACAAGAAGATGCTTCCTACTTCTCCACTGGCCTCACCATCCTACGGGGAAAAATATAATGACAGCATTCCTCTGTCCCCAGCTGCCAACTATTTTCCAAAAAGCCCTCAGTATTTCTTGCCCACTAAGGATTTCTTTCCTATTTCCTAAAGATTTATGCCTTTTCTGTCATTTCAATGGGAAGGAAAAAAGATAAACCTACCTTTTGTATGCATTATAAATACATCTGTCCTATACATAGTTCCACAGTAACCACAGTCCCTCATCCCATTCTCCAACTGACATCATGAAGCCAATGCAACTTAACTTACAGGCATTAATGTGGCTATTAGCTTTGGAGAGAAGTTAAACAAAATAAAAGGAAGATAAATACTGTGATTAAAAATGTGTGTGTGGTCCGGCCGCTGTGGCTCAGTGGTTGAGCATCCACCCATGCACCAAGAGGTCACTGGTTCGATTTCCGGTCAGGACACATGCCCAGGTTGTGGGCCTGATCCCCAGTGGGGGACATGCTGGAGGCAGCCAACTGATGTTCTCTCTCATTGATGTTTCTATCTCTCTCTCTCTCTCACTTCCTTTCTCTCTAAAATCAATACAGGGGAAAAATTTTTTTTAAATAAATTAAAAATATGTGTATGTGGCCCTGGCCGGGTAGCTCAGTTGGTTAGAACATCATCCCCATACGCCAAGGTTGCCAGTTCAAACTCCCGTCAGGGCACATACAAGAAGCAACCAATGAATGCATCAACAAGTGGAACAATATATCAATATTTCTCTCTCTCTCTCTTCCTCCCTCTCTCTCCCCCTCCCCTTCCTCTCTCTTTCTAAAATCAATTTAAAATACGGTGTACCCTGGCCAGCTTGGCTCAGCGGTTAGAGCGTCAGCCCGTGGACCAAAGAATTGTGGGTTCGATTCCGGTCAAGGGCAGGTGCCTTGGTTGCAGTTCTTCCTTGGCCCTGGTCAGGGTCGTGTGGGAGGCAACCAATCAATGTGTCTCTTTCACACTGATGTTTCTCTCTCCACCCCCCCCTTCTCCCTCCCTCCCTCCCACTCAATCTGAAGATAAATAGAAAAATATCCTAGGAGTGGGATCACTGGGTCAAATGGTAATTCAATTTTTAAGCCTGAAACACCAATCAGAAAGAATATATGTACCCCTATGTTCATAGCGGCACTATTTACAATAGCGAAAATCTGGAAACAGCCCAAGTGTCCATCAGTAGACGAATGGATAAAAAAGCTGTGGTACATATACACAATGGAGTATTATGTAGCTGTAAGAAAGAAAGATCTCTTATCCTTTGAGACAACATGGGAGGACCTGGAAACTATTATCCTAAGTGAAAGCCAAGCAGAGAAAGACAAATATCACATGATCTCACTTATTTGTGGAATATAATGAATATAACAGTCTGAGGAACAGGGTAGACCCAGAGACGTGGAAGTAGGGTACAGACTGACAATTGCCAGAAGAGGGGGTGAGGGGGAGTGATAAACCACAGAACTTATATGCATGTATGCATAACCAATGGACATGGACAACAAAACTGGGGACGGGGCAGGGAGGGAGGGGGAGGAGAGTGTCAATGGGGGGAAAAGGAGAAACATCTGCAACAAAAATAAATAAAATAAAATGTTAATTAATTAATTAATTAATTTAATTTTCCCAGAAAAAAGAAAAATATCCTCGGGGGAGGATTAAAAAAAAATGTGCATGTGGGCGGGGTCTATCTGGGGAGCATGCCCACGCCTTTCCCTCTTCTTCCCTCAGGGGTATTACCTTTGCCTTTCTCTGTCTTAAACTCCAAGGGCCCTTCGTCTGCCTCTGTAACTTGTTCCCAGAGCCTACGCAGCCCCGCTGACTCAATTCTACTATCTCTGTAACTTTCTAAATAAACTTTCTTATAATTTGGGGGAAAAAAAGTGTGTGTGTGTGTGTGCGTGTGTGTGTGTGTGTGTGTGTGAGAGAGAGAGATCATATCATGCCTTCTGTATTCCAAGTGGATACATAATAAGTAAATTCTTATCTTGTATCACTATTATCTCAGTATCTAAGATTATCTTAGTAGCATTCATTTTTTCTTTTTTTCATTTCTCACCAGAGGATATTTTTTCATTTATCATCAGACAGGGTGGGAAGGAGGGGTGGGCAGAGAGAGAGAGAGAAAGAAACATCAATGTGAGAGACACACATTCACGGGTTGCCCTCCACATGACCTGACCAGGACCGGGGACAAACCGCAACCAAGAGGTGCCCTTGATTAGAATCGAACCCGCGACTCACTGGTCCACGGCCCGAAGCTCTAACTGCTGAGCCAAACCGGCCAGGGCGCCTTCATTCTTCTTATATGACCAGTTTATATCTTGGAAAAATAACATTTTTGATTGCATGAGCATGGCTGGTGTGACCAAGATTCAATTGCCAATAAAACAACTAGGCTTAAGGAGCTAAAAAGCTTATTTGCTGACTTGCTAGCTCTAAGGGTTCCGCCAATAGCCTGACCTCTCTCTTGCCCTCAATTGTCAAATAATAGGATGACACTTGATATTACCACCTAGAGACAGGCTCTTTATGAAAACCCTATAGAGGCAGACTGCTTCATCTTGAAAGTGTGAAATTTACTTTAACTTCTATAAATCACAAACCCCAACCAGACCCAGCATAGGGTCCATTTCTTTCACAGCACTAAAATGAAACACTTTTGTGGACATGTAGAAAATAAATTTATTTAAAAATGATTCATCTAAAAGTGTTATTATATTTCAAAGACACAGAAGTACAGAGAATATAATGCATTCCCCATGAACCAGACCCACTTCTTATCAAACCTTAACCTTTGCCACATTTCCTTCAGAATTGTTTCAGGTATGTTTTAAAGATCATTTTTTTGATAGTCGCAGTATGGCTAGATCAAGATCTGAGAAGATAAACCACTGGAAATAGGTTTCATTTTTATTGAAGTCAAAACCTGGACTATAAACTATTATTCTTAGCTCACTTCCTAATATTCCTAGCTCTTACTATTATCATTGATGGGTGATAATTTACACTGTCTTTATTTGGAGACACCGAACTCTTAATGATGTATTCAAAAGTCAGTATTAGATTTCAGGTGAAATTAAAGCAATAAATTCTCTCCCTATGTTCAGGAAAATTTCTGTGTTCTCAAATATCTATAATTTATGATTAATGAAAATTATAGTATATTAACTTTTGGGATTAGATTTCTTTATTTCTAAGTATTGAGCACAAAAGAAAAAAGCTGTCAAGCTTCACAGTATTTCAAACACTAACTTCAAACAAGGCAATCAGAACTGTTATGACCACAAAGTCCCTCAGAGACAAGTTTCCCTTGCTTTTAGAAAGTAAGACTTCTGCAAAGGTTATCAGAGACTGATACATTTATGCTGCCCTATCATTACTGACATTAAAACTGCCTACCACAGTATACAAAGAGCAGAGGGCAGGTGATCAATATTTGTTGGCTGCATCTACAGTCCGGATTATGCAGAAGGGACAGTCAACAGCCCATTAAAGTAAATGCAAGTTGACTTCAACTCGAACTGAAGAAAAATCAGTATCTTAAGCAGTCTACCGATAACTCCATTCTGTTATTGTGTTTTTTTAGAATATCTATAAACTCTTAAGCAACAGGGTTATACAAATAACTAGGCCTACTGATGTTGGGAATGGTGAAACAGCCTTTTCACTCTGAATCTGAGAAAGATACAAAACAAAATAATACAAAAAGGGATTTATTCTCCCCAAAACCAATTTACAGAGCTCAGCAGCCACACCCTGTGCCTCTTAAACCCCCACAGACAGTGAGCCTGGAGAACAAGATCATACTCATAACGATGTCCCAAAGCACTGTTATTAGCTAACGCAAAGAAACCTTATTTTCAAAATCTTCACCTGATTTCCAAAAGCCAACGTTAATAATAAGGGGTGAGAAAAGGTAACGTGTTTAAAACTATCAACTTGAAAGAAAATTCAATTAACCAGAAACTGCCCTTTCTCCAAGTAACCCTGGTTAATTGAGGTTTCCTTGTATAGGGCCGTTCATAATAACCCTCAACATTTATTTCTGAGTTAAAAAGCTTATAGCCCAGTCCTCATCTCTCTGCTAACCAGCCCCAGCTATGTAAAATGCTCCCAAAAGGAATGGAATATTATTAAGAGCATAAAAAGCTTTCCTTTAGAAAAGGGCAGCAGGAAGCTGGAGTCTTGGGACACACAGAAGCACGCAGTGTGGCTGAGGAATATCCTGCAAATCAAATTAATTTTACAGCAATTTCTTTGGCTGAGTCAAGGGGAGCAAATACTAAACAGCTGAAAGGTGAGGCAGGCAGATCCTGACACAGGGATGCTCAGGGTAGCAATCCACTTGAGCTAGGTTCCCGGTAACCATGGGGACCATCATGATAGGTTTGCTCTCTGTGTGTCTCAGGCCTCAAGATCAGGCAATTATTCCCAAAGATGAAGTATTTGCCAATTATACAATAAAAATTTTACCTCTACATATTCTTTTTTCAAAAATGGCATGCTCCACTCATGTCCCCACACATCCTGGGGTATAGTGTAATGAACAAATAAATATATATATATATATATATATATATATATATATATATATATATATATATATATTTTTTTTTTTTTTTTTTAATCCTCACCCGAGGACATTTTTTCATTTTTTGTTCAGATAGAGTGGGAGGGAGAGAGAGGAAGAGAGAGAGAGAGAAACATCGACGTGAAAGGGACACATCGAGTGGCTGCCTCCCGCACGACCAACCAGGGCCGGGGACAAACTGCAACCGAAGTACATGCCCTTAGCGGGAACCGAACCCAGGTCTCTCTGGACCGCAGGTCGACGCTCTAACCGCTGAGCCAAACCGTCCAGGGCTAAATAGATATTTTTAAAGCTTTCTTTTGGACTAAGCTTCCTCTCAAACTATCCTTTCCCTGTAGGAGGGGAGGGAGGGGAGTCTCTCTTCTGCTACAATTACCAGGCAAAATAAAGCCCCCAAGCAGAGAACAACATCTTTACTCAGAGAGTCACTGGAATTCCCTTTCATGAAATACTCTTAGCACACTATGTTAAATATGCTTTAAAAAATTTTTTAAACATTATTCGTATGGAGTAAACATTTTCAGTTTTCAACCAACAGAAAAATTTTCAAAACACACGGGTGCACATTTTTAAGTTGAAAACTGCTCATATCAGAAAACTTTACATCTAGAATAAGTTTAATTTTTTAAAAAATTAAAATAACAAATAAAAATACAATCTATTGTTCTACCACTGGTGAGCAATCTTGAAAATAGCCATTAACTCCTATCCAGGAGCTACTAGGAAAAACCTAAGACACTGCCACACGCAGTTATTTTTCAAGCATGAAGCATCAATGCACCAGAGACTGGAATCCCCAGGAGTGGCTTGTTTTCCTTCAGTCAAGTAAATCTCTTCCGCATCACTGCTTAGAGCAAGTCCTAAAGCCATTGACTCTTTCTTTTTCATTGGGCTAGTTCATTGAGAAAACGGCAACATGGACTTTCACAACTATGTAAGCAAGAAAAGAGTTGCTGCTGGGTGCCAAGCCCGAGGACTACGGCAAATATTTCAAGTCGTTCTGTAAATGTAAGGTATCTGGTGGAAAAACTGACAAACTCAGGAACTGCACACCAGTGGCACTGTTATAATTCAGCATGTGAGGGGGGAAAGGGGCCAAAATAAACCAAATGCAAAGCACTCGGAGCCATTACCATTAAAAATTGCTTATGTGGGAGCTTCTGGCGATAGTCGGATTCAATACAACTGGCCAGTCTGGAGCAGCGATTTTCAATCTTTTGCATCTCGTGGCACACATAAACTAATTACTAAAATTCTACGGCACATCAAAAAATATGTTCTGTGTTTTGCTGACCTGACAAAAAAAATAGGTATAATTTTGATTCATTCACGGTGAATGGCTACTGTTGTGTTGGCTGTTGTCATCTTTTTATTTCACAATCTAAGGGAAAAGAGGTCAATGCCCCTGACTACATAGGTATTGCATGGTGTTTTTGTTGTTGTTGTTTGCAATTTTTATTAATTTATTTTTGTTACAGATGTTTTTCCTTTTTCCCCCATTGACACCCTCCCTCATCCCACCCCCCCAGCATTGTTGTCTATGTCCACTGGGTACGCATACATGCATATAAGTTCTGTGGTTTATCTCTTCCCTCCCTCCAGCCCCCCTCCTCTGAGGTTTGTCAGTCTGCACCCCACTTCCATGTCTCTGGGTCTATTTTGTTCATCAGCTTGTATTGTTCATTATATTCCACACATAAGTGAGGTCATGTGATGTTTGTCTTTCTCTGCTTGGCTTGTTTCCCTTAAGATGATACTCTCCAGGTCCCACCATGTCGTCTCAAAGGATAAGAGATCTTTCTTTCTTACAGCTGCATAGTACTCTATTGTGTATATGTACCACAGCTTTTTTATCCACTCGTCTACTGATGGACACTTGGGCTGTTTCCAGATCTTAGCTATTGTAAATAGTGCTGCTATGAACATAGGGGTACATATATTCTTTCTGATTGGTGTTTCAGGTTTCTTAGGATATATTCCTAGAAGTGGGATCACTAGGTCAAATGGCAGTTCAATTTTTTATTTTTTAAGGAAACACCATATTTTTTTCCATAGTGGCTGCACCAGTCTGCATTCCCACCAACAGTGTACTAGATTCCCCTTTTCTCCATACCCTTGCCAGCATTTGTTGTTTGAGGATTTGTTGATGGCAGCCATTCTGGCAGGTGTGAGGTGATATCTCATAGTCTTTTTATTTTCATCTCTCTGATGATTAGTGACGTTGAGCATTTTTTCGTATGTCTCTTGGACATTTGTATGTCCTATTTGGAGAAGTGTCTATTTAGGTCCTCTGCCCATTTTTTAATTGGATTATTTGTCTTCCCTTTGTTGAGCTGTATGAGTACTCTTTGTATTTTGAAATTAACCCCTTATCTGATGTATGGTTGGCAATTATGCTCTCCCATATAGTGGGTTCCCTTTCCATTTTGATACTTGTGCCTTTTGCTGTGCTTTTAAACATTCTTGCAGCACACCACTGAAAATCGCTACTCTAGAAGATCCGTTGTCTGGCCCCATCTCTGCAGACACATTAAGCACCAGTGACTAACACCTGCACCTTGTACAACTACATCTAAAGAGTCTTGCTCACACAAGCTGCATCTTCCCTACACAAAAACAGGAGCCTGGATCATGGGTTGTTTTTCTTCCCTGCTCTCCATGGAAACTGTCTGTGTATGCATATCTCAAGAGACGTCAAATGCTAGCTATTAGCTGCAAACAAGTAGCTTCAAGAGATGAACAATTCCTACTGTAGTCTAGAAACACATCTGTACAATAACAGTGCTGGAGACTTGGCAAACTCTCTGCTAGTCAAGGAGAGTTGGAGAGAGTGGACACAGTAAGGAGCTATTGAGTGCAAACAATGTCAACGTGAAGCCCTTCCCTGGGGCTCAGCATGGGGTGGGGGCACAGCGGAACAACATGGGAGGACACTGGTATGCCCTGCTATTCACCATTCAGCTCCCGATGGCAACTCTTCAGGACACATCGCTGGGAAGAGTTCTGAGCTGCCATCACTAGGTTTAGGAAGTCTGCCTTGCACGCCATGTGCCAAGTTCAAGGGACAGAATCCAACTGTAGTTAGCTGAACCAGACCGAAAACCTCTTGACCCCACATGCAAAAACGAGTCGAGCTCTGTCACTTTTACTTTTTTTAACATGTCTGGAGTTCTGGTTATGGAAATAGTTGATTCTAATTTTAACCAACACCTACTACTGTTTCAGCACATTCCTCTGGTTAAAGGAAATGATGCCTTTCCAGTCCGTGACTACAGTGACACAGACATGAACTTGAAAAATCCAGCCTCCAGTTTTCAGCCACTCCAAGATGTTTGTAAGTATTTTTTAAGTCAATGCATCATAGAGAAACACTGTCCAATCTTTATGAAATTCCTGTGACTATAGGATATACCATAAGATTCATATTAATCGCCTCATATATTCAATAGAGCTCATACACAAAAAGTTTGCAACCCATGAGAGAAAGGGATAGGATTTTTTTTTTTTTGAAGTAGAATAAAAGAGATTCCTGCCCTCAATGAGCCTATAACCATGGAGAGATGAGCCCGATTCATGAAATATAAGACCACATGAGAGGACTCATAAAAGGCCTAGGGAAAGACTGTAGATTCTTTTCCATAGTAAGTCACCAATGACCTCAGTTTACCTGATATTTTATAATACTGTAAAAGAGGAATAACTGGGCCCTGGCCGGTTTGGCTCAGCAGTTAGAGCATCGTCCCGTGGACCAGAGAGACCCGGGTTCGGTTCCCACTAAGGGCACGTACCTCAGTTGCAGTTTGTCCCTGGCCCTGGTTGGGGTCGTGTGGGTGGCAACCACTCGATGAGTCTCTCTCACATAGATGTTTCTCTCTCTCCCTTCCTCCCTCACTCCCTCCCGCTCTATCTGAAGATAAATGCAAAAATGTCCTCAGGTGAGGATAAAAATAAATTTAAAAATTAATTAATTAATTAATTAAAAAGAGGAATAACTGGGACAATACCAGGATAAGCAGTAATAGTTACACTAGTAATAGTTGTGCAACAACAGCCAACATTTATAGAATGCCAGAAACTGGGCTTAAAATATCTCATTTAATCGTCACTATTACCCTACAAGATAGGTAACAATGAAAATAAGGTTTAAGATTTAGGAGAAGTTAAAAACAAAACAAAACAAAACAAAAAACACCTAAGTCACTAAGTTATGAAGTGGTAAAGCCATAATTCAAATCCAAAAAGTCATCATTTAAATCCCACCAAAGCCAGTCTTAAGAAAATGATCATAAACTTCCCCAAAGGCTGGTGAGGGCCCTTGGAGAAGAGCAAGAATGAATTAAAAAGACTTAATGCATCATGTTATCCCTATTTACAGTAACATGAGTCCCGGTGACTTGCGGAACTAATATGCTGCTTCAAATATGAATAGAAAGAAATTCTTGTACGTGCAGTTAGGCGAGGGCCTCAAGATAAGTACTTAGTACGTGGGAGAGAAAGAAAATCCTATACTCTTCTTAAAAAGTTTACACGGTAGAAGAAAATAAAGTTCCAGTTCTGTGGACTTCAGTATTTTTTTTTTAAGGCACATATGCTAAGGCTTTGTATTTGAAACGTTTATAGGGGCTGTCATTTAGTATTTACACAGGCATCTGGCAGAGAAAGGTAAGATGCTGTCTCCTGGGCCCTTAACAAGGCTCTACCGTACTCAGTGTAACTGAGGTCCCCTGAGCAAATCCACTGGGCTCCTCTCCACAAGGAAGAAAAGTTCACCACAATTGAAATTGGTTTTTATGAAGTTGACTAAGGCAGTGTGATTTAGGAGGCAACTTTGAGAATTACCCAAATGGCTGAACTAAGTCATGAAGGAAGGCAGAAACCCCCAGGCTAGCACTAAGGCTTTATTTAGGCAATAATTTTCCATGATCAGTCTATCAAGAAGGGTCCAAAAGCAGTCAGTTGAAAATAGGAAACAAAGCTGCTTCGACATGATGCTAATTTCCTAGAAGATCTGACACTATCAGGAGGATTTGAACAAGGGAGATGACCTAACGGCACAATCCGACAGGTAAGACAGATTTCTAACTTGAATTGCTTCGATCATACAGTGAGCAGAAAGGCTGTATCTATGCCATCGGTTGTCAATTCTGACTGCCAGTTAGAATCACTTGGAAAGCTTTAATAAATACCAGTGCCTGGGCCCCATCCTAGACCAGTTAAACCAGAATCTCCGGGGAAGGAGCCTGGACACCACTATCTTTTAAAGTTCCCCATGTTAGACTTATGTGAAACCTAGGCAGAGAGTATTAAAAAGGCCAAAACCTTGCTTTGGGGCTGTTGAAAGTACTACATCAGTCAGATGCAAGTTAATGATTTGAAAGAAAGTGAATTAAGAAAAGAAGAGGGGTGCCAACATTCGGTCAATTAAATGTATTTTAGGAAGACACAGCACAAACTGGATATTTTCAAGGGCATTACTTTGGTGATCTAAATCTCCTGGATTAACTGTGTAAGCAGTGGGTAAATGCAGACATAACAAAATATTTTATCTCAAACTCTTCTGCTGAGAAGAAATTT
This sequence comes from Tadarida brasiliensis, assembly GCA_030848825.1. Classification (NCBI taxonomy): domain Eukaryota; kingdom Metazoa; phylum Chordata; class Mammalia; order Chiroptera; family Molossidae; genus Tadarida; species Tadarida brasiliensis. The sequence goes on along the minus strand of CM061265.1, from coordinate 37,776,362 downwards.
TTTAAAATATAAATCAACTTGCTGTACAGTGTTTACTTTTCTTTAGAGAACAATAAAAGCACATGCAAGAACTGTACTTAAACATGCACACAGAGGCAGATGACTACGCATAACACATACATGTGCTCAAAACCTACAGACAAATATGAAAGGTGTCTGTGTGTATGTATGCATGTATCTTACACAATCCAATGAATGTATACACGGAGACTCTGAAACTCTGCCTAACACAAAGGACAGAATTTTGTTCCTACAGTACTCAAAAATGAGTCATCTATAAGGGAAACACCAGGCTTCTATTCACAGGCCCTTTGGAGGTCTCACTGGAAAAGTGAACAGTACACTCAAGTCTGGCAATACATTTTTTACTGCATACATCTGGTTTTGGTGTATGGTGTAATCTTGAAAATGCCTACTGTCAAGAAGCCCGGGTTACTGCATAGACCATTCAGCCCTCGGCAGACTGTCATCGCCCCCAAAGTTATTTTTGATACAGAAATGATCTAAGTAAAACTATCCTGAGTGCAATTTCTGGTTCTGCTAATTCAGACCAAAAAAAGTTAAAAAACAAGATTATTATTAGATTTGTCATTGCAGTGGTCAAATTAGATCTGCTGGGCCAACAGGTAGTTGGAGTCTGAGGCATCCTAAAGATTTCAGCCTGCCAGCTGAGGGGAAAGACCGGGTCAGCTGTGCCACCTGCCTCATTGTGGGGGCCAGCCTGGAAAGACTACAGCTAGCAGGGGCATATTTTTCTCACAACAATCACAGAGCACAATAGCCCAGGGGCATTTAAAGCAGCCCGTGTAAGGCTTGTGCTTGCATCGCATTCGTTTATATTCCATTGGTCAAATAGGTTCTAGGCCAAGCCCAGCATCAATGGAGCAGGAAGTGTACTCTCATGCACTGTAAGTCACATGGCTCAGGAGGGAATTGAGATATGAAAATAATAACCGAATCTACAACATTCATGATCCATCAACCTGCCAGTTATACAAACTGTGTATGAATGTTTGTGCATGCAAATACATATATATACAAAAGCCAATACAACTGTTTTTTCTTCTTTCCAAATGATTGTTTTTTTGACATCACATACATAATTTATATTTGAACAACATCAAAGTTGGAGGATTATTACAAAATTGATATAGACAAAGTATCATAGTTTAAAAGGTTAGATGGAAAGAAAGACACTGTGCTCTCAAATTACAGGAAAAGCCAAAAATTTATTCCGGTGATGAAGTTATTGAAGCACATGTAGAGTTTAAACACAACTTGTTCATGAAAACAGGGTAGATAATTGCAGATTTTCTAAATTAATATGTTTTATATCATATTTTGTATGTATAACTAAATATTAATATACTTTCCATCATTTTATCTATATTTCAAGAAGTTTATGTATTCAAATTCTTCTTCTCTTCCTCTTGAGAAAACAGAACATTGCCAAATTTGGGGGTTACCTTATATTCAGGATTATTGAGTTGTTTTTATTTAACATATTGTTTTGAAATTCACCAGGCCACAAATTTTACTCTCTCCTTTCTGCTTAACTTGGTCTTTATACACTTTTTAGTAAAACTCATCTTTGTCTTCATGATACTTAGTTCAGTAAATATCAGGCAGTAAACCTTCCTGAAACGCAGCTCTCATGCTATGTTAGTCTTTCCATAACAAATGTTTGTTCAGACCATTTAACATTAAACACAAATGATCTTCAATGCAGAGAACTAGTTCCTACTAAAAACACTTCACCACCTTAATACTTGAGCGGAGTTTTGTAATTTCATTTGGTATATTTTACCTCCTTATAATGACAACTGAAAGATAATTCAATCAGGGTTTTTCCAAACAACGTAACTTAACTCCCCAAGGTCCCCTGGAGGCCCCGAAAGAGCCCAGGAAAATAGAACTGTTTTGCTTTTGTTCTGTATACTGTGGTTCTGTGTTAAGTTTTAATTTGGGAAACAAAGTTTCTGCTATTTAAAAAACAATAAATTAGCCACCAATTGTGAATTATCAGTAGTGTTTGGACACACTTAAGCAAGGGCTCGAGTCTCCCGAGGTTTGGTTTCGCAGACTGTGCCCCACCATAAAAATGCCACGTGGTATAAAGCAACACAGGCCATTAAATTTAGAACCTGCTACGTTTATATGTATATAGTTTGTGTGTATATATACAGCATGCATTACTTAATCTAACCAAAGACACCTTTACTGGAACCATGTCAGACCATAATTATAAAGAATCCAAGCCATTTTTATATTGTTATTGTCCAACCTATACTCAATGTCCACATTCTGCTTCCTTTATTTATTTTTATTTTATTTGTCAGTATAAAATTATGTAAGAACCTCACCTGTTTGCATTGGCCAGGACCTGAGAGGCTCCAAATAGACCCAAAACCTAAACAATAAAGCTTCTACCTACAATCTGCTAAAGACTGCAGTCTTATTGACTGCTTGTCCTGAGACCCCTGAGACCTATCATCTACAGCGAGGAGAGCTGAAAGGAATCGCAGGATGAAAACACAGTCAGGACAGGGATATACATCACCAAAATGTGGATCTTCATTTTCAAATTCTGTCAAAGGTCTTCTAATCCCAAACACCCCCCACCCTACCTCTCATTTTACAAACGAGGAAACTGAGAACCCAAGAAGTTAAGAGACTTTCCCAGTTCGTATGGGTATTCCTTTAGCTCTCACTCATCCCAGAACTTACTAAGGAAAATTTCAGTTCCAAAAGCGAAAGCTAATGATGAGTGGGTTATTATTCCCTAATAAATCATTATAGATTAAAGGAGCTAGCTTAATGAACTATAATTCCTGTTAACTAAGGAAACTAAGTATTTTCTTTTTTTAAAATTTATTTATTGATTTGAGAGAGAGAAAGAAAAAGAGAAAGAGAAATATCAGTTTGCTGTTCCACTTATTTATGCACTCATTGGTTGATTCTTGTATGTGCCCTGACCAGGGATCGAACCCACAATCTTGGACTGTGGGCAGGACACTCAAACCAACAGAGCTACCTAGCCAGGGCACTAACTATTTTCTTGATTGTGCTAAATTTACATGATAACTTGGTAAATAAGGAGACTTCAAACTGCTTGCCATCTTTCCAGATAAATTAAGCATTCCCATGTTGTATTCTTTTGTTGTTGTTGTTTCTCACCAGGGTTCATGCTTTTGGAACTTACCAATGTTTATAATCCTGTTTTGAAGCTTGGTAAGGCACAAAGGATGTTACACAAACGATCAGTCTAACTGCCCAGATAGGAAATGCCTACGCAATTTTGTCCCACAATGGACTCACCTCTCAGCTCAAAACTCTTCTGTGAGCTCCTACTTCTCAGGTGAGGACTGCACAGTCAGTATTATTGTAAAACCCATAAACACCTGTCAGACACTAAATTTACACAGGGTGCTCAGCCTACAGTGGAAGGTTCTTGTCAAAACTACTGTTCACTAACTACATGACCATGTGTAAGTCAATTAAACTCCATCTCTCAACTACCAAATGTTGGTGATACAGTAACCCTTGATTCTGCGGACCTCAATTTAACAGACTTTGGATTTAGAGATAAAATTTCTGGTCCATTATGTCATATGTGAAAATGAACACCCTGCTCATTTTAAAATGCTTTTGACCGAGATTTGCTTATAATGAAATGAACAGGTTATTTTTTGTTATTAATTCACTGCTGTTTTTAACAAATTTTAGTGAATAGGCCATATGTTTGAAAAAGCACTAGTAATTTCGCTGACATATGTAAATATTACATACCTACAACTATAGTCTACACATTTAAACCCAAGAGTCACTGCTCATAAACAATGTTTGGGGAATGATTCACACCGTTGTTCCACTTATTTATGCACTCATTAGTTGATCCTTTCATGTGCCGGGATTGGGGATTGAACCCGCAACCTCAGTGCATCAGGACACTGCCCTAACCAGCTGAGCTACTAGGCCAGGGCATGTCATTTTCATATGAATAGCAGTTACCAGTTTTAAAAGTAGCTTCCAGTTCACTCATTTTTCCATAATTCTTCAATGTGAGTTGTGCATGGGCAGTTTTCCACATTTTATAAATAACCAAAAAGATTTCACAACATTAAATGACTTGCCCATAGCCACTCTGAGCTTAGAGAATAAGTGATAGGGTGAAGCTCCAAGTTTTTATTCCACCCACTATGTTATACAGCCTCAAAAAAAGACAATCTCTGCGATCAACTTAGTGATATAAATAAGACAACAATGACACCCTTCGAATGGCTCTGTGACTCTCTTTTCCTGTTTCCCAGCCATCAGATCAAGAACAGTGAAGTAAAAAGCCCCATAGGTCCATTCAGACCCAACTAATGGACATTAGTCATTGTCAACAAAGGTCAGTCTAAACATGTGTATGAAATAAGTACTGATCACATCTTAGTTACATAAAGTTACGTAAGCTCATTTTCCAATGAACTAAAATGCTTTACATTTAGAGTTAGAATGTCTCCTCAGTAAACATTCAAACAAAAACAATCGTGAATCCCAGAGCTAAATGGCCTCTTCTGATGGCACAAGGACAAGATCACAGGGTAACACTCAGGCTGGGAAGACCAGATGGGACAGGAGCAAAGATACTTCCTTGGTTTGGTTTTAAATAAATCTGGCCTATGATTGGACAAACTCTTGAGGGACAGAAAATCCCAAATGTGATAAAATACACAAATATTCCATGGTCCAAGAAATTCGGTATGTGCCTTTCTTACAGTAAGAGTTTCCTAACAAGAGTATTGTCAATATTTTCTGTGGAGACCTTTCAACACTGGGTCAGCATATGCAATACAAAATGAACAGCACAGGCAATTGTTCAGATAGTTGGACACAAAATAAAATCTTTGGCCTTGATTTGTTGGATATTATAAGCAAAAGGAACTTTGACTCATATCATCCCCATAATTTTCTCAATTCTCTGAATCACCACGTGTGTGTTATAAGTGTATTAGGCCATCTCAGTACATTAAAAATAAGCAGACCATTAACAACAGTTTGGGGACTCCCTCCTCAATCCTCCTTTTGTTTGCCCACAGTGCAAGGATCATGACTCTGAACATTCACATACAAAGGTACAGATGTTTTAAAAAAAAACAATTCACACAAAAATTGTCTTCATGAAATACAAAAATTCTTTTAATTCTGTTACTATAGTTCTTTCCTATATAAACTGGTCCCAAGGTCACAACCTATTAAATAGATTCCAAGACCCAATTTTAACCTACAGCTAGGAAAAAAAACACTCCATTGTGTATCAATATATTACGTATTGGACCCCACCTAGCAGGAACCTATATTTGAAGCTTTACCACGTGCCCAAAGAAAGAACTTTTTGCAACTTCCTTAAACTTCTATTTTATAAACTCCAGGGGTGGGGAATGTCCGGCCCAGGCCATATAAGCTAAGAAATCAATACCAGCTGACATCACACCCCTCACCAAATTAGTCTGACCAAACATAGCAGGCTAATTTTTAAGTTGATAATTTTGTATGGCCCCCGAATGATGTTATAAACATCCAAATGTCCCTTGGCAGAAAAAAAGGTCCCCCACCCGACTGTACACTATTCCTGTCAATCCTCACACGGGCCCTTACAGCAGATCCTATCATTTGCACCACTTTACAGATGGGAAACTGAGGCTCAAAGAGGTCAAGTAACTTGCCCAAGGTTACAAGCTAATCAGGAGCAGAGCTGCAATGCACAGGAAAACTGTGTGACTGCAAAGGGACCCTAGAACTGGCATAATGAGGACACAGCACAAACCTACAGTTCCTTATCGGAAATGGCTTGGAGTCAGAGGCAGTTCAGAATTGACAATTCTCGCAGAACTTAGAAAGGTAATAAACATAGTGCCACGCCCTCTCTAACCTTTTTTTGACTATGGGGCAGCATCCCATAGTCAAAATAGAATTTCTGTAGCAAAACGCAAATGTCACACCAAGTAAGATAAATCAAGACGTTCAGTAAGTTCCCTTTAGCTGAGGTCATGACATTGACTGCCAGGTGAGCTCAGGTCTGGCCAGGCTCTGCCAACCAAATGAGTAAATGAGTTATTTTAAAAGAAAAATCTTTTCTGAAGCTTTTTAATCAGAAACTCGAATACAGGGTGGTGGACCTGTCCAAAAAATGCACGAATTGAGATACAAGTGACCAAAGTAGTTTCATAACATAACTGGACACCTGGAATGTTGAGCTTTGGTCAGCGGTAATTAGAAGGTTTCACTGAAGACACTTCAGGCACCACTGGGAGGCTGCTTCTTCAATCAAGGAAGATCACGATATGCCTGCTTCATAAAGCCTCAGCTACTGTAACCTTGAAAAGCCAGGTTAATCAGAGCAATGAAATCACTCTGACCATAATGGCATAAGAAAGTCCCTATTACACTGTCTCTTTGCATTTGAAAGGAAGCTTCTTATCTTTCCTTCTTGTGGCAAGTGTACAATCCACTCTTTAAGAGCAGATCTGATCACCAGTTCTCAGTGCTGGTGTGCCCTGGAATCCCCTGGGTCCCACTCCTGAGGCTGTAACTCAGTCAGTATGGGCTCAGTACAGGGTACAACCTGGTATTTGGAATCCCCAAAAGCTCCCCAGAACACTTCTATTATACAGCCAAGTTTGAGGACCGCTGGGTTAAAATACACACGAAGGTGGGCTCCCTGTTTCAAAGAGAAGTTCTGGCAATGCTGCAAGCAAAGAACACTGTTTCCCAAATATCATCACCATTCAGAATGCCAGACGAACTAACAACAGGCCTCCAAGTGATCCCGCTTAAGAAAAGGTTCCTATTTATACATTTCATAGAGTACAAGAGGCAGGGTTAAAAGTTTCTAAATCTAACCACAAGGAAACAAATGCTAGCTCCAGCTCTGGGGGGGCCGTTATGGAACCAGGTCCGGGCGCCGACCCCCCACACCCATGTGGACTGTACTGAGAGCTCACTCTTTTGCTTATTTTTGGTCCCTTGGTTTTTTAAGGCACCCTACAGTCAAGTGCTAGGTACAGGAAACTAAAGAGCTTTCTGGTAAATAATTTGGCTTTCTTTGTCAAGAAGAATAAATATATCTTACTTACTCAATGTAAGCAACTTCTCACCCCTCAGAGGATCAAAATGAGGGGCTGAACAGCCCCACTTCGTTACACAGACACACACACACACACACACACACACACACACACACACACACACACAAAAACAAGTCATTTGTAACTGCATTTTCCAAAAGACAAAATGTGGTCCAAACTGCCCAGGGAGTTACAGTAATACCCTGTGGCTGTTCAAATGGTGCAAAGGGCAAACGTGTAAGGCCAGCCCAGAAAAAACTAAGAAAATGATGGCCTACAGGACTTTTCTGCTTTTTTCTTTATGGCACAGCTTTAAAAGTTAAATCTTCCAAACAACTTAAAATTACATTCCTTGCCTCTTTAGACATGAAAAGGAGGCCTCTAATGTGAAGCCAAACGTTCTCTAACACTTCCCCAGAAAAGGGTTTGGTCATACCAAGAGCAAAGCCAGTTAACTGTTAGAAGCCAATCCTTCATTTAAAAAACACACACACACACACACTCACATACAATTAAATTAACAGCCTTTATTAAAAGAGCATCCAGTTTTAAAGGCCCTGCTCTGCTACCAGTTTCAAATGGGAATTGTATTTACTCTCTTACAGTTTCTCTGACTAGATGTCAAATTAACTGACTGAACTCTTGGGTCTCCCATTCATGTAAGAACGAGAACATATGATTCACTCCTTCCTGGAACTGTATATGACCATTATACTTGCTTGGATCCCATAACAGTTCAAATCCTGCATACAATTTAGAATTAAACCAGCAAAGGGAATCCAGAAGTGGAACTGTGAGAAAACTATTTATAAACCTTTATTGGCAGGAAGACGTATTAATTATGGGGGAAAACAGGTTGATGAGGCATATTTTTCCCTATAGACTATTATCAACAGTCAGTTTCTCATCTGGAAGAAATAAATTTTCTATCTCTTTTATAAATAATACGTTCATCTTTATCAGCTTTTTTCCTACTTTCTTAAGACATACAAACAATATCTTGATGGTTGACAATTCATAGCAATCTTTCAAATACTTTCATCTAAATCTTCAAGTGATGTTCTAAGAACACAGCCAATAATAGTGGCTAATATTTATTGTACAATTACTACACAACAGACCCTGCTCTGAAGGAGATATATATCATCTGAAAGTAAGGAACATGCTTAATACATACCATGTTTGAATAGGCAGAAACAGAACTCAAAGCCAGGTCTCCTCACTCTCTAAGCATATGCCCTAAATCCTGCATTATTCTGCCTCGAGTATCAGCTACCTGTAACTTTCATGAAAAGGATGTCTTTAAAACTAAGAGGTATTCAAATCTGTTTGAAACTTTTAAAACAATAATGCAGACACAAAGCAAGGGGTAAGGATGGGAAAGGAGAAACAGACACTTAAATTAGACATTCATTTTCAAAATGCTTTAACAGGAATAAATTCCCCTCATCGATACATCTAGTGTCTCAGTTTAATACACTATTTCAAATCCAATGGCAGGTAACTAATCTGAAATTCAGCAGAGCCAAATGTAACACGCCGTAGGTTGACTGTTTCTCTGTGGTGGCAGAATGCTTTCTTAGGGTATCCTTTGTAGGCAAATACTGCTCCCATTTGACAGAGGGCGAAACTAAAGGACTGAGACATTAAAATAAAAAAAGCTTATGATGGGGGGGGGAGCAGAAAAAAAGATCCAAACATGTACTTTCTGACTCTTAATTGCATGATCAATGAAGCACAGAACGGCTGACCCCTCCAAGAGGAGAGGAGTGCAAGGACATGTATGGGGTTCGTTCGGCACCTCCACCAATTTGAGCAGTCACTGGAACCCAGGCAAGGAGGAGCTGAAGTCATGAGAGGGCATGGGAAAGCTCCAGAAGTATGGAGAACAAACGAGAAGTAAAATGAGGAAGGGGTGGCCCCCAGGCACACACACGCTTAGGGGCACAAGGAGAAAAGACTAACCAAGGAGGCTGGAGAAGAGCAGGCAGAGGCAGATGGACCTGAGGAGGGGTGGCGTCACTACTCAGGGCATGTGGCTTCCCAAGGAAACACAGACCCCTAATTCTGACTCGATAGACACTGACTGCCTCCGAGGTATCACAATAGCAAGGAGGCCTGAAAGAGCACGTATGAGTAGGGACTCTCAGAGCATGAGAGAACTGGCGGGAGGTGCGGGTCATGAGGGCGTCACACACTTTACTGCCAGATCCCGCCAAAGGGAAGGAAAAACAAACAAGTGCTAAGTGCAGTGCAGCTCACAGAAGAAACGGGAAACACCTCTTGACCAAGAGAGTACAGCTGACCCTTGAACAACACAGGTTGTAACTGTGTGGGTTCACTTAATCACGGATTTTTTTTTCCGATAAATATACAGTTGGCCCTCCATATCCCTGGGTTTTCCATCTGCAAATTCAACGAACTGCGAATAGAAAACAGTTATGTTTGATCCACAGTTGGGAATCTGCATATGTGAAGGACCAACTATATGCATTGTTCTATAATTTTCTATAGAAAAGCCTTGAGCATCCACGGATGTTGGTACCTGTGGGGGTTCTGGAACCAATCCCCTGACAGTAGTTCAGTTTTGGAGGAGAAACCCCCAAACCCCCATAGTTCAAGGGTCAACTGTAACATGTTAATAATCTCCACCTTCATCTTATCCCATGATATCCAAAATGGTAATTTATTCAAAAGTCCATGAAGTACTGTGTCTGTTGGGCCTAGCATTTATACATCATCATTGCTTCATTTATATCCTAAAACAAGATACCAATTTCAAAATTTCAACAAGAATCCAGTTCCATTAGCTCTCCCCACTAACTCAGTCCTCCCAGGCCACTTCCACAGACGAATCACCCATTCAGTAATTATCTTATGAGCACTTGCTTTAGCCAAGTATTAGTCTACAGGGAAACATTCTATGCTCCAGAAGAGCACTGTCAAACAATTATAATGTGAGCCACATGTGGAATCAAGTTTTCCAGTGGTCACATTGAAAAGTAAAAGGAAGTGAAATTGATTTCAATAATAGTTTAGATACGTTGCTTTAAGTAAAATGTATCATTTCAACATGTAACCAGTAAAAAAGTTATTAATGAGACAATAATTTAAAAGGTAAAATTAATGTTCAAAATTCTGAGTGTATTTCCTACTTAAAACATATTCCAATTTAGATGCCAAACTTTCATCAGATTTATTTGATTTATGTTTAGATTTCATAAAATACACAGTTGAAAAGTAAACTCACATACCCAAGTTGTTCCAAATGTACATAAAAAGTTTTCATTAATTGAACCGAGTTATCTCAGTTAATTAAAATGCAACTGTTCGCTCCTCGGTTCCACCGCCCACGTCTCCGAGCTCCACACCGCACGAGGCTGGTGTCGCCTTTTCTGTGAGGACACACACTCCCGAGTGAGGAAACCAGGCAGGAATCTCATTATGGATCAGGGAAACGTTGTTTCTTAATCAAAGGCCCCAAGGGAAGTAATGAAGTCAGAATTCTTCAGAATCCCTGCAATCGAGTTATCACTGTTCGATTGAAGCCTTGACTCACATGCTTTCTCATTCCGGGGCTACATCAATCCTTGGGTGATAACTTGGTTTAGCAATTTAGGAGCAGCAGTTTGGAGCTGGGTGAGAGCATGGGCTCTGGAACCCAGCAGCCTGGGGTGAAAATCCAGATCACCGATCACGGGGCTTTGGGCAAGTAGGTTAACCCGTCGGTACCTTGGGCTGCTCACTGGGAAAGTGGGATGATGATGATGATCACAGCACCTACCAAGTGAGGTTATTTTGAGGATTAAGTGAACTAAATAAAACATGCACAGTTAGTGCCTGGCGCACATGAAGAGCTCAAGGAAAGAATGTAATTGGCTCACACAACCTCTCACCACGCCTGCTCCTAGAAGGAAAATGCTGCATGGCAAACCCACAGTGTGTACACACCATGCACACACTGGGAAGAGACGACAGCTAGCTCCCTCTGAAGATGCCCAGCAGAATCAACCCTAGACTGCTAACACCCTCCACAAGCAACACAATGTACAGACAGTTCTTTAAACATTGTCTTCTATCAAAGCAGGTGCATGGGATGAAGACAGACGCCGCACAACACAGGCATGTCTGCTGGGAAAGCTCTGTGGGTCTTCCCGCTACAGAAAACAGGGAACTAGGGAAGAGGCAAGAGAGCGGGAGAAGTACCACCTACCGAACAGGACACACTGAATTCCAAGCATAAGCACATATGGTATTTATTAACTTTGAGGATTCCGGTTACATCTATTTTGAGCTTTTTCTGCTTGATTTCAGTTTGCCAAAGGAATGACGATCCATCGAGAATTACTGATGAACAGGTTCGGCACGTAGAGAAATGTGTTGGCACTTCCAGGAAAAAGTGGGGGTGGAGGGTGGGTAACAAGCAAGGTCCGTGATTCTACCTCCTGTTGAGAGCCGCGGGCCATATTATCAGGCAAAAGGGGAGAACTGAGATTCTGCCCAGGCCAGGGAAGAAATCAATCCAGGGGCAAGGCCAAGGACACGAGGGCGTCCCTCACTGTAGGCACAGCCCTGCCTCACTCGGCCCCTGTGCTGTCATGTCAGTAAGGCTGCCCAGGCTGCAGGAGGCAGGAAGTAGGATGAGGGAATAATCCACAGCGTCAAGAACTTCAGGGGCACAACTAATACTCAGGGAGAGAAGCAACAGGCTCAGTGGCACCAACCAAACCCCACGGAAAGGTGTGAAGACTGTCACTGGCCCTCGGCTTACAGCACTCTGGGGGAACCGCAGGTGTGACTGTTTCTTTGGATCAAATTGAGAAAGGAATACTTGCTTTATAAAGTGCAAAGGAGGACGTCAGTAAGAGTGTATAATGCTTTGGAGGTAATTAGTTCAAAACTACCACAGTGAGCCTGGCTGGGTGGCTCAGTTGGTTGAAGCACCATCTCATACACCAACAAGGCTGCAGGTTTCGTCCACCAGCTGGGGCGCATTCAAGAGGCAACCAGTCGATGTTTCTCTCTCAAAATCAATAAAATCATATCCTCAGGTGAGGACTTAAATTGGAAAAAAAAAAAAAAAAAAAAAAGAATACCACAGTTAGAGGGCTGTCTACACCACCTTCCCTCCCCCTGCTCCTCAAAACTAAGGAACACCCCAGGGGTTTTCGGAGGGAAGAGGACAGAGGGGGACCAAGTGTGAACAGAACGGCCTGTGCTCCAGCTCCACACTTCTTAAAACCCAATAACTGACCAGCGTTACTATGATTTTTTTTCTTTTTTTGTTAATTCTCCACTGAGGGTATTTTTCCATTGATTTTTAGAGAGAGTGGAAGGGAGGGAGAGAGAGAGAGAGAGAAACATCAATGTGAGAGAGACACATCGATTGGTTGCTTCCTGCACGACCCCTACCATGGCCAGGGACTGGACCTGCAACCCAGGTACATGCCCTTGACCTGGAATTGAACCTGCGACACTTCGGTCCAAGGGCCAATGCTCTAACTGCTGAGCCAAATCAGCCAGGGCTATACTCTGATTTTCAAATGTGATGTGACCCAAACTATATCTACCATTAATCAGACATACTGAGGTGATCACTGGGGTTAAGAAGGCTATAGAGGTAAGGGGGGAAAGAAGAGAATTCCAGATACTTCTTTGGAATCATCTCAGTCTAAGAAAACCTTAGAGAGAAAATAAACAAAAGAAAGTTTTCCTTGGACTGAAAAACGGTTTCTGCAAAGCTAAGATAGTTTGCAAGACCACAATGAGTCACTTAAAGTCTGGTCCCTGGCATATCAGACAGGAGGGGACACAGGGCAGCCAGGTGGGGTGCCAAATGGCAGGATTCAGATGGAGCTCGAAAACTTTCAGGTGCCATCGAGTCTACCAGGCTTGGGAATTGCTCTTTTGATTCTCCCAACACTCTTCTCATCTGCCTATTCGGAAACTAAGGCTCAGAAAGACCAAGGTCATAGGATGAGTTAGGCCAGAACCAGGATTAGACTTCAGGGTTCACAAATCCTTGTCCGATGCTTTTTTTCCACAACATCGAGTTGCTTCTTGAAAAGAACCAACCATAATTCTCTGTTTACACTTGTCCGGCCATCATTCTGGTGCCTGCCACAAACTCGCTTCCCACCACCAACGGATGCCTTAATCAAGGATCTCTCTCTGTTACACCTGTCTGTTCCCAAAGCAGAAAAGAAACTCTAGAGAACCCCTTTCCTTCGCTCTGGGTACAGGCCTCTGCTGTCCTGGGGCCAGAGCACTAAGATAAGTGTGTTGAATCATTCTCCCATGGAAGGAACTTGACCTCGCTCAAGAAAAGTGAGTACTTCCAGTCAACAGCGTCGAGCATTCTGTTCCCTACGCACGCAAACTGTTTGGTTTGAGCAAGGGAAGGAGAGATTCATAGTCACAACCTGGAATGGTTACTGGGGTTTAAGTGAAATCTGTCCTTAAAGAAAAAGGAGCAAAAAACAGTCAAAATATAGCACTGCACTTGGACTCATCTCCAGGGTACTAACAGGGTCATGTCTTCCCCTGACCTCCCTGGATTCCTTCACATACCATGCCTTTATCCCGTTCTGTCCACGTAGCCCACCCACCTGGACCATCCCAGTGGTGTACTTCTAAATCTGGCTGGTTCAGCCTTCCTGCTCTTGGGCTGATTGTGCTGCCTGCCTCTACTCTTGTGGTGCATTCTCCAAAACACCAAGTATTTCACACCTCGGTGGCTCTGCACATGATGTTCGTGCCTCCAAACATGCCCAATTCCATTAGTCTAAGAAACCTTTTCAAAACTCTGCTCGACTCCACCTCTGTGAAGTCGCCCCAACCTCCTCAGCAGTGTTTATCCCTCACTCTGGGCTCTGAGCCCTCACTGTCTCTTGTTCATGCTTCTATGGGAATACTGATCTAACTGTATCATCACAAGTCAAGGATGAGTTCTCTACTAAGCTGTAAACCAAAAGAGGGTTAGCACCCATGGCTAATTTCAAATCGTTGTACCTCTTGTGCCTAGCAGAGAGGAGCTAGATACATGTCTAGCAAATACTGTAAGGTCATCTTCCCAATTCTACAGTCTCCCCGAGGCCAGTAACAAGTAATTGTTTGTAACCCCTACAGAACTGAGCACAGATGTCAAAGGCATAAACAGCAACTGCATGCGAACAGTAGCTTTACTCCTCTAAGAACCAAGACAGGCATTCCCAGAGAGGCTCCAGGGGAAATGCTCTCAACCTCGTCGAACTGGAGGATTTAGTATCAGAACCTCCTCCTCGTGGACTGATGTTTCCACTTCACTTGCGCTAACTCATTTTACACTCAATCAAGTCCACACTAAGCTCCAAGGTTGTCCTCCAGGGGCTAGGACAGCGAAATGGAAATTATAAAAGCTCATCAACAGACAAGTGCCAGGAGGAACCTTCAAGAAAGTGGATTCTGCTCCCTTTTCCCCCAAACAATTTCACTGGAGTGGACAAAGTTCAGTTCATCAAGATGTATTCCCAAAGAAGCTTCAGAAACCTTGAGAATTATCACACCCGGCAAAGGGGAGTCAAACAAGAAGTGTCTGCATCGGGCTTTTAGAAAAATGATAAAACTAAAAAGCGAACGTATTTGAAGCTCACCAAATGAGGTAAAAATAACAAAAGGATCCACCATTGTATTTGCTGCCACTCACACAGAAACACAAAATAGAGAGGAGGAAAATATATATAGTTGAACTTCAACCATCAAATAAGGCAAATATCTGTTCTGGGTTTAAAATACTTTTCTCCAAGGGGGAGGAACCAGGGAAAATTGAAAACAACATTCAATTAGTTATTAACTAATTCAATTCAAATTAAATTCTGACTGTACTGGGATCTCCAGTATCCTTATTAGAAAAGGGGGAGGGGGCTGTCAGAAACCTGTCTTTGCATAGCAAGCTCACTACTCTTAAAGATTGAGCCATATGAATAGCAATATTTTCTAAAGATGCTTTTATTCACATTTTACCGGAGACTGAGTAACTATCCACTATCTATTATAAGTCCAAGTAGGGGAACTTCAGAGTCACTAGTGACTCTTGCCATCTCTTGGGACCATTAATACAGAACATCATAAGCAACCCATTGAAGATGAACTGAGCTAGGCCACCAGGGTATAATTTTGTTTTCTGGGCAGATATTACTATGGGCATTGGAGCCAAACAAGGTAACCTTGGTTCTAATCGCAGCTCTGCCTCTCATAAGATGTGTGACCTTGGCCAAGTCATTAAACCTCAATTTCTTCATCTGTAAGATGGGCTCTATCTCCCAAGGCTTATATGAGGATTGAGTTAATTCATGTCTGGCATACAAAAAGGTGCTCTTCATTTTATTATTTAAAGAGAGTCGGAGGGAAAAATATTTTACTTTCATACATATGTCAAGTACAATCTGCAGAAGTATAAATGGCCTTTAATCCAGGGCGACCACTCATTTTTCCCAGCAATCCTTTAAGTAATAGACCAGGCAGGTTTGGTAACCCCCACTCCAGCAACGAGACATCTGATGCACCAGCTGGCTAACTGGCTGGCTCAAGGTCACCAAGCTCACATGTTGTACCAGGAAAAGAGCAGAGATCTCCCAACACCCAGCACAGTGCTCTTTAGAGGATCATGAATCTGCTGCACTACAAACATCCGATTGTTAATGAGATTTTTTCCCCTCTAAATATCAAAAGAAACATTCTTTATAAATCTAAGCACAAGGGCTCTATTATGAAGAGAGAAAACAAGCCACGAGTTTGGAGGCGGCTGGATACTCTATATTGCTCTGCTTATGTGGCAGCAGAAACACAAGACTCAGGTTCAAGATATGACTCCATCACCCTCCAGCTAAGTGAGCTTCAGCAAGTGAGCTAACCTTTGAGTGTCTAGATATTTTTCTTAGCCAAATGGGAATCATTTCTGCTCCATCTAATGCACAGGGCTTTGTATGACCAAGTAAGAATATATATTCACTAGTCTTTGGAACCTAGGAAACACCAGGTACTGATTTGTTTCCTTATGTGTGCTTGTTCCTAGCAAACTTAGGTAGGCTCTGAATGATGAAAAAATAGATTTGTGGAGAATTCATAACACAAACACAGACCTGTTCCCAAATTTGCTGTGTGTCAGAATCATGTGGAGAGCTTAGAAAACTCCTAACGACAAAGTCACCCACACCAATTAAAGCAGCACATCTGGGTCTGACAGCTGAGTACAGGTCTTTTTTAAAGATCCCCTGGAATTACAAGGTTCAGTAATGTTTGGAAACCACTGATCTATTCTCTTCCCCACTCAATAATGTCTTATTTTCTCACTGCATATACTAATTCACATTGGGGCTCCCTCAGGAGACTCATTCAGGGCTAACCATAGTAGCCCCTTGCCCCATGTGGCTATTTAAATTTGAATTAAAATTAAAATGTATCCCCTAGTTGCATCTGCCACATATAAAGTGTTCTGAATCTGCATGGGGCTAGTGGCTCCCTCACTGGTCTGTGCCAACACAAACCAGTTTCATTGCAAAAAATTCTATCGGTCAACATTACTCTAGCCCACACTTCTCTAACCCTAATTATCCTGTGTGAATGCACAGGCATTCATTTTGTAATTAACTAATTCAAGATGGTATGTAACTATTACAGGTGCAAAACCCCTTGTCTCAGCATCTAAATCTGTGCTGTCCAATACAGTAGCCATCAGCCACATGGGACAATCAGCACTTGAAATGCTGTTAGAGTGACAGAAGAACTTAATTTGTAATATTACTAATTTTTAATTCAAACTTAAAAACAGATGTTCACTTTAGTTATTAGACAACTTATAAATATGTGTAGGACAAATTTAGTTTGTGAATCTACTTTTTCAACTTTACATTTTATAAACTAAATAAAAATCAATTATTTCCAAAGAAAATGTAGCACCCAAACTGAGATGTGCTTGAAGCATAAATCACACATCAGATTCTGAAGACTTGTATTCCTAAAAGAATGTAAAATGTCTCATTAGTGATTTTTATAGTGATTACATGTTGAAATAATATTTTTATCTTGGTTAAATAAATGTATTATTATTATTATTATTAATCCTCACCCAAGGATATTTTTCTATTTCTCTTCCAACAGAGTGGGAGGGAGAGAGGGAAAGAGAGAGACAGGGAGAGAGAGAGAAACATCGATGTGAGAGAGATACATCAACTGGCTGCCTCCCACATGACCCTGACCAGGGCCGGAGACGAACCGCAACCGAGGTACATGCCCTTGGCTAGAATCAAACCCGAGACTCATTGGTCTGTGGGCCAACGTTCTACCGTTGAGCCAAATCAGCCAGGGCTAAAATGTATTATTAAAAATAATCTCACCTGCCTTTTTTTTTATCTTTTAATGTGGCTACTGGGAAATTCAGTTAGTTATGTGGTTCACATAATTATTTCTATTACACAGCTCTGTTCTAAATCATCAATTCTTTGAAGGCCAGGATTATATTACTCTTCTTCTTTACAAAGAGCACCTTTGTGAGCAGTAAGGATATTAAACAAATATTGACTTTATTTAATTCAATACAAGGCCAAAATTCTTTGATCACTCCTAAGTTGGGTTACACTGGAGTGAATTTTCGCTATGAGTGTTGCGACAAATTGCAAAGTTCCATCCAGAGGAAATAATGTATATGGAACAACTTGAGTAGTAACTTCCTTCAGCCTTTCATTTTGTTTTACCTGGCAAGATACTGTAGACATAACGGCTGCTCTAAAAAAAAAAAAAAAAAAAAATCAAAGTGTTTGAAACCAAATGATGACATTAATTATCAATACTTTAACTTAGCTCTGCATGTACAGACATACTATTCTTCACCCAGATTGGTCCTACTTGGCTTAGTTCAATCAGAATCAGATATCATCATAGAACCTTATTACCAACTGAAGATACCATGACCATCAGGTATGCAAATGACTCGCTAAAAAAAAGAATGTGACTGCCTGGCCAGTGTGGCTCAGTGGTTGAGCATCAGCCCATGCACCAAGAGGTCGCAGTTCAATTCCCAATCAGGGCACATGCCCAGGTTGTGGGCCAAATTCCTAGTGTAGGCCATGCAGAAGCCGGCCGATTAATGTTCTCTCTCATCAATGTTTCTATCTCTCTTTCCCTATCCCTTCTTTTCTCTCTAAAATCAATAAAGAAAAAAAATGTTTAAAATAAAAAAATTTTAAAAAAGAGTGTGACTATTCACAACTTACTCAATTTACAAAATATTTTTATTTAACAGGCACATAAAGAACTGGCTTAAATTGTTCGGCCAATGTGGCTCAGTGGTTGAGCATCGATCCATGCACCAAGAGGTCGCTGGTTCGATTCCCGGTCAGGGCACATGCCCAGGTTGTGGGTCAAATCCGCAGTAAGGGGCATGCAGGAAGCGGCCAATTGATGTTCTCTCTCTTCGATGTTTCTATCTCTCTCTCCCTCTCCCTTCCTCTCTGTCTAAAATCAATAAAGGGGAAAAAAAAATTTTAAAAAGAACTGGCTTACATTGATTCAAAGACTGTAATTACAGTGCCTGGCACAATTTATCCTATAATAGCTCTTCTTTTCAAAAAAGACAGTAATACCAACAAATAAAAAAAAAATGTCTATGTTTTGTTTGGTGACTAGGGAATCAGAAGGAAATTTTGGTGATTTCCAATTCAAGTATATCACCACTCTGACAGCTTCCAGCTCACAGAAACATCTGCTATTTTTAATACCTTCTCTCTGGTTCAGGTTAAGCTCCTTAAATTATTTATAACAGGTAGAACTCTATTATAATAGAACTCTAAAATAGCTAGTTAAAGCTCTTCTCTAGATCCTGATGTCTTCCCTTTCTGTCATAACACTGACAGAAAAATTAATGAAAAGCAGAAAACTAAAAGAAACAAAATATATTTTGCTTAATTAGCCTATTAATAGTTTCATTTTATGCTATAAGATCCCCCCAAATCATAAAATACATCCAATCATTTGGACTCAAACTCTCCACGGGGTCTAGAAAATACTGTGACATAACAAAGACTCCATTCCAATTCTAACAGAAGCAGAAATTTAAATCACGGCATATTCATGAACGGCCTCATTCCAAAAATGCTTGGTTCTGTGGGAATTCGGATTTGGGGGTATTCTTTTCATTTTGGTCAAGATGACCTAATTATCAAAATGAGCACTGAATGTATAGAGTTCCCCTGATGTTCTCAAGAACTAGCCATCTTCTCTTTTTCAAATCTTTTCCAGAACAGAGTTTATGCTTCTGATATTTCCTATGAGGTCCCTGAAATACAGAAAAACTTAAATAAAAGGTAAATCTATAGGCGTGGTAATTTTGCCAGCCAACAGGTTATTTCCAAATCTCAACTGTACTATTTGTCTTACCCACTTCCACTGGGTGCAGAGACCAGCTCTTTGTCCATCTTTGGATTTCTACAATTCAACAGTTGGGTCCAAAAAGATGGGGCACAGTTTGGTGCCCTTAACTCAATTACACACTTTCCATAAGACACTTTGTCTCTAGATTAAAACTCATCTGAGAAAACTGATACTCACTAATCAACAACTTAAGTCTTCACTTATGAGGACGGCACGATGTCTCTCACTATGAGAGGACAGATCATTCATCCCCACTCATGGAGTTTCCAGCATATGGTGTGTGTCTGGCACCTGCATCAGCATCACTCAGAGTCTGTTAAAAAGCCAGACTCCTGGCCCCATCCAAGACCATTCAATTAATCTCTCTGAGAGTGACTTCTCAGGACTCTGCCTTTTAACAGGCACCTTAGGGTGACTAGGCTAGCAGAAATATCAAACACTCCACATGAAAGTTAAGTAACAGAACTAGACAATTATGATAAACTCTAAATGTGGAGTAAAGATCATCAATTTCACGGGGTTTCTCAGGGAGGAGGGGCAGAATCGGGGAAGAGGGTGTTCTGATTGGGCAGGAACAACCCAGGCAAAGGCGTGCAGTCAGGAACGTGCAGAACGGAACAGGGGACAGAGGGCAACCAGAACACAAAGTGCTTGTTCAACACTAGGACCCTTCTGTGGACTGAGTCGAGGGCCTGGCCAGGGAATAGCTCTGAGTCAAGGAAGGACATGTCAAATACAGCTGCCTAGCAATTACGGCAGTGGTATAAACTGTGAAAGAAAACTAATCTGGAGGCCCACTTACCTGGGTTAGAGAACCACAGACAGAGCAGAAAGAACAGGGCCCTCCTTTTTTGGTAGGCAAAGATGCCCTCATCCTAATCCCCAGAACCTGTGAATATGTTACCTTACATGGCAGAGTGGATTTCACAGGTATGATTAAAGTTAAGGACCCTCAGATGGGGAAATTATCCTGGCTTATCTGGATGGGCCCAAACTAATTATATGAGTCCTCAAAGGTGGAGAACCTTTCAAGGTCAAAGCCAGAGAACTAGACAAATGACATTACTTGCTTTGAATAAGGAGGAACAGGGCCATGAGACAAGAACTGTGGGCAATTTGAAATAACAAGAAAGCAAATTCCCCCCTAGAGCCTCCAGAAGGAAAGGCACCTTGATTTTAGCTCAGTGAGATTCATGTCAGACGTCTGACCTCCATGTCATAAGAACATCTGACCCAGTAGACAATCTTCATAAGAGTTCATTTGAACCAAATTGATGACATATGTCAGGGAGAAAGATCTCAAATGCTCCCTGAGAATAACAGTTTTGCAGCTTCTTTTATGCATTTGAAATTAAGGAGATACTGTAAGGAAGAAGACACGGAGGTGGGAGAGAGCAAGGCGGGGACTGGACCACAGGATAGTTAACAAGAGTGTGTGCTCTCTTGACGATTAATACTCCCTGCCAGAGGTATTACTTCTAGTATTTCAAAGGTGTGTTAACCTAGAGGCACAAGAACGATGGACAGAGCTGATCTAAAACCTTTCACTAAAGAAGTTATAGGCCTAGAATAAACTCAAAATGGACTTAAATGAAACCCACGAAACCATAAAAATCCTAGAAGAAAATGTAGACAGAAAAATCGCAGACACCACACTCAGCGGGATTTTCACTGATACATTGCCTAGGGCAAGAGAAACAAAGGAAAAAATTAAGAAATGGGACAACATTAAACTAAGAAGGTCTGCACGGCAAAAGAAACCAGCATCCAAATGAAAAGGGAACCCACTCTCTGGGAGAATATTATTTGCCAATGACACTTCGGATAAGGGGGTTAATATCCAAAATATAGAGTACTCATACAACTCAGCAAAAAGAAGACACACAATCCAATTATAAAATGAGCAGAGGATCTGAATAGACACTTCTCCAAACAGGACATACAAATGGCCAAGAGACATATGAAAAAAAAAAAAAAACAAATGTTCAACATCTCTAAACATCAGAGAGATGCAAATTAAAATGACTATGAGGTATCACCTCACACCTGCCAGAATGGCTGCCATCAACAAATCCTCAAACAGCAAGTGCTGGTGAGGATGTGGAGAAAAGGGGGCTCTAGCACACTGCTGGTGGGAATGCAGACTGGTGCAGCCACTATGGAAAACAATATGGTGTTTCCTCAAAAAATTAAAAATGGAACTGCCATTTGACCCAGTGATCCCACTTCTTGGAATATATCCTAAGAAGCCTGAAACACCAGTCAGAAACAATATATGTACCCCCATGTTCATAGCAGCACTATTTACAATAGCTAAGATCTGGAAACAGCCCAAGTGTCCATCAGTAGACGAGTGGATAAAAAAGCTGTGGTACATTTACACAATGGAACACTATGCAGCTGTAAGAAAGAAAGATCTCTTATCCTTTGAGAAAGCATGGAGGGACCTGGAGAGTATTATGCTTAGTGAAATAAGTCAGTCAGAGAAAGACAAATATCACATGATCTCACTTATTTATGGAACATAATGAACAAAATAATCTGTCGACCAAAAGAGCTCCAGAGTCATGGAAGTAGGGAACAGACTAACAAATCTCAGAGGGATAGGGTATGGGAGGGGTAGGAAGAGATAAACCAAAGAACTTATATGCATATATGCACAACCAATGGACACAGACATTAGGTTGGGGAAAGCAGGAGGGGGGTGGGAGAGGAAAGGAGGTCAACGGGGAAAGGGGGGGGGGGCATCTGTAATACTTCCAATAATATAAATAAATAAGTTTTAGGCCTGGGGCATGACTACCCACAGTGACCTGCCCAGTTAGGAATTTATGAGCAGATCACCCTGTGAGTTACGTTCCATAGGGCCCCACATTCATCCACATACAGAACCAGAGGATAATAAACTTGTGTTAAGCCAGTCTGTGGTAATTTGTTACAGTAGCAATAGAAAACGAATACATCTTTTGATACATTTTTTTTAACCAAGGCTTTCTCTACTTTATACCATCCTCCCAGTCCTACATCCACCCACCACAAATAATTTCAGAGTGATCCCCTGCGTTGAATACAGACCCCAACTCTGAGTATCACTTGCGTTAAGAGATTTAAATCCACAGGTGTGAAGATGGCAGTCTTGGAGCAAAGTCATATCAGAGGGAAGAAAAGGGGGTTCTACTAAAAGCAGCCTCACAGAGTGATCTGATTAGCAATTCCTAACTGGGCAGGTCATGGAAACTTCTTTAGTAAAAGGCTTACCTTTGCCTTAAGTAAGCCTTGTCGATTGTTTCCGTACATCTAGGTTAGCACACCTCTGAAATGCCTCTTTTCTGATCCCACCTTCTAAAGCATGACCACCCTCAAGAGAGACTCTTAACTATCCCAGAATCCAATCCCCACCTTGCTTTCTCCCACCTACATGTAATCTTCCTTAGTTACCTCCTTAATTCCAAATGCAAAGAAGTTGCAAACTGTTATTTCTCTGAAGCATTTTTTTTCTCAGTCTGTTGAGATCTTGCTTCCAGGCGTATCCTCTATTTGGTTCAAATAAAGTATTATAAAAATTCTCTACAGGTTTGGGCCATCACCACAATTAGGTAATGTTTAAACGCTACCTGTTTATATTTGTTATCCCATTCTATCATGACCCCATGAAGAAACGTGCTGTATTCACCGTCATTTTGTTAGATCCTAGCACAGCTGGGCCTACAGTAGATGCTCAATAAATAAATGAACAGACAAGTCTTAATTTCTCAAAGCTTCCAAGTCTGACACCTTCACTTCTTGCCCACAACTCTCCTAACTTATTTCCAGATATTTACCAGGCTACAATTAACAGCCAATTCCATTCTTTAGGCACTAAAAGCTACCTACCCATTCTCATAACTAAATATGGGAGCAAGTACACAGTGTCACTCAGAATATTTTAACAGTGAAACTACCATCAAATAGTAATCCCTACTAACAAATGCTTTCAAAATACACCACCTCTCTCTAAATACAAATACCTTGTAACAAGAGTAAACTAAAGGGCATATTATAAACAAGTCTTGATTCAAGTCAGCACATCACATTCTCCAGAACCCAGTTTACAGACAATGCATTAAATGCAACATCCTGGTACTGTTCTTGCTTCTGATGCACTGAAAAGGTAAGTTAAGAGATGAAGGCACTCATTTATTTAACCTCTTCAAACCTCATTTACCAAATCTATGATTCTAGGAAACGAGACTAACAAAGACCTTCTCTGACTATTCACAGGACAGTTGGTAGGAAAATTTGATTAAAATATCAAAGATCTAAAGAGAGCTTAGATAAAGGACAAAATGCCTGGCTCTAAGATGTCCTTCATCTCAAAACCTTCCCTTCTGCATTTATTTAGTGTGCTGCTTGTACATTCAAATGTGTTAATCAAGTTGCACCAAAAGCCATGGAACATTCTGGGCAGCATCCAATGCAGGAAAATCTGACAGGAAATAAAAGATTTAGTGCCCCCCCCCCCCAACAATGGCCCCAGCCTGGCTCCTTCTTCAGAACATCAGCCTCATTTTCAAACATAAGCTTCCCTTTCTCCTATATGCATGCTGGAAGGCTCCTCTGGCTTTCCCTTGCTCTCTATGATTTATTTGTTTTGTTAACACCATCCCTTTCCTTAAAAGGACTTCATCTGATTTGATTCCATTTCCTTATTTATTTGCTTTCTCTCCCTGAGGCCTTGTTTCTCCTGCCTTTTAAGTAGCCACCTCCACCCCCACCCCTTTTAAGTGCACTTTCCCGGCTGCTTCCTTCTTTTCGGTCCTGTCTGCCTTCTGGTGCTGGGTTTCCCCTGGCCCTCCCTCCCTGACCTCCCTCTGGCTGTCCGCACAGGAGAGCTGCCCGGGGCTCCAGGGATCCTCGCTGGAAAAGCAAACCTTTGAGATGGGCTCTGAATGCTACCAGGCCTTCCTTGTACAGGACTCATCTCAGGACTCCCCACCAAAGCCTGGGGATCCTCTCAATCTTATCTCTACTTCAAAGGCAGCTACCTGGATAGGGTTTTCCTGCCCTGAGGCAGAATGGATACAAGCTTCTACTCCTCCAGGGACACTGCTTTTCACAGGAGTAGAAACAGCTACGGGTGCTGAGCTGAGCGCTTTCGCCAGGGTCACTGCCCCACCTCTGGTCCTTTCTCTGATTAATCCAGTGGCATTAACAGCCACCCCAGGTCACTTCCTCATGCATGTTTGATTAAAGTTCCAATCATTCGGTGGCCCTTGAAGACACAGAGACAGAGCTTAACGAAGAGTGCCTGGGATCCCTTAATGCCCACATTCTTTCGCAGCAAGCCAGCAATGAGCAAGTATGTGTGGATGGTGGCCGAATAACAAGTTTATAACCCAACGTGGGCTCAGAAAACACCTTAGGCCAAAGACAAGCTTTTTCTGTGCCTTCTGCACTCTATTTGTTACCTGTGATCCCTCAGGATCTCAACAGTTCTTTCTCAAGTGAAACATTACACCCGCCCAAAGAGAGATATTTCCACCTTGATGTGTGAGGATTTTCACCGAGGTGTTTCCAAGAACCAGTGATAAGCCAACAGTCTTAAATTTAATACAAGACCAAAAAGATTAGGGAAATAATGAAAACTCGCTTTCTTTATCAGTTTATTGCATATCCTTTTCTCAACTGCAAAGAAAAAAAAATCCAACTCTAATATTAACTTTCATTTCCTGCCATCCAGCATCTGAGCTATTTCAGCCTTCTGAAGTATTCTGCATCGCACATTGTCCTCATTTTTCAAGTGTTGGAAACCACGTCCTTGGCTACATGAGAGCACATTTTGGGCATGCATATTTTCCAATTAGGCTCCAACGCCTTGTCTTTCTCTTACAAAGAATCTCCCTTTTCACACTTTTTGCTCCTGAGGGCTACCCAGAAAGGGTTGGAGGGGCAGATCAGTTAAACTAGTCCATAACCCAAACAGTTTGGACCTCTACTTGCTGCACCCCTAACCCATCCAGCTAACCTTCGAGGGAAGCTGCTAAACCAGAGCAGAACCAGAGGTGAATTTGAACTCCTTTTGTTTGTTTCTGCCTCTGACAAAGAGGCTAATAAGCAGTGCAACAGCCAGAAGGCGGGCCAGCAGGGGAGGAAAAGAACAAAGCAAGCATCCTGCCAATCCACAAACTGGATTGGCCGCCTCTGAAACCAAGGCTGAGGATTCCGTACCTCTCCCCCCACCAAGTGTTATTAGGGTCCGATGACCCACATTTCACGTACAAGGAAGAAAGTTCCCTTTTAATATACATATATGAGCGGTGCTGCTTGGGAGACTGCTCCTAATTAAGGGATCTGTTCGTCACCACCCAGGTCAGCCAAGCCCCAGAACCCGCTCCTGACCTTTCACTCCACCGTCTTTTCTTTCTAATCCTACACCACACTGAGTCTAAACTCTGGTTTACATTTGGACAGAGAAGCTGAGAACCAAACCCCACTACTTCCCAGGCGGAGATTAGCCACTAATTGCATCTCACCTGGCACAACACCCCTCCCCTCTGGGCCTGGACAGAAGTCTGCAAAGAAAGCCCTGCACCCAGGGCAGCCCTGCCTCTCCCGGCCTCTCTCGTTCACATCGCTGCTAAGTTACTTCCCCCACACACTGAACTGTTCCCTCGCCTCCTGAAGAGAGAAAATATATCCTGCAGGCCCATGTGGGAAAGATCTGAGCAGTCACATTTGCCCCATTACAAGAGTGTTTTTAATGACTTTTTGTGTGTGTGTGCGAATTCCTCCCAACCCACATTTATTTGTCTTTGTAAAGAAGTGTTTGCCCCACCAACCCACTGCGTAGTGGTTTCTGCCCACAGAAATAAGGTGGCAGCCCCGCGTAGCCCTCTCAATGGCGACTCCCCGGGGGCAAAACTTGTGTGCACAGAGACACAGGCAAGCTTTTGTTCTAAAATGCTACCAGGGGCCGGAGGCGGGGGCGCTGGGCGTGGAGACTGCCCTCTGAGCAGCATTTCTGGTGTCGCTTCTCGATCGTTCAACAAACCCCACTCCTGAAAATCGGATCTCAGTGATTCAGAGAGTTTTCTTCGGAATCTAACTCACAAGAACCCCCACTGTCCCTCGGGTTGTGGAGAAGAAAGGAGATTCTAACACCCGAAGTGATCAGAGCAATAAACTGACTCACTGAGAAGTGAACAGTGAAGGGGACAGGGCAACCACACGGCTGGGTCAGAGTGACTGCGGCACTGTCCCGATACCAGAAATTAGATGGGTATATGAATGAACGGCTCCAGAAACTTCAGATCCAAGTCAGGGAAGCCACCGGCCAGAGTCCTTCTGGGTTTTGGAGGAGATGGCTTGCCACCTTTCTGGCCTTTGTGGTCCCGTTCCTCCTGCTCCCTCTTCTCCCGACTGGCCCCACACAGGCCTGGGCTTAACAAGAATGTGAGGGCATATTCAGCCCCAAATTGAAAGCTCAGCCTGTAGAAAGAAGTGTCTGAGGGCTGTGTTTCTGCTGGGCAAGCCTTTAAAAGCCACCTAATTATGTTAATGCATTGAGTTTGTTCTGAGAGTCCAGTGTTTAAAAGTATAGACTTTGGAACAAGTCGGCTGAGGTCAGAATTCTGGCTCGCCGCTTATGAAGTACATAATCTTTGGGCAAGATAATTAACTTCTGTGCCTCAGTCTCCTCATCCATCAAACGGTGCCAAATAGTAGCACCTACATCAATCAGATACAGATTAAATAAATTAACATGCAGAAAAGCCCTAGCACAATAAGCACTCAATAAACATGAGCCACGAACTGGAGAGCCGTTGAGAGATATGAAAATCAACACATATCCAATGTATTTTGGAAAAATATAAAAACTTCTTTTAAAAAAAATGACAAAAGTTCAAAGTTAGCCCCTCCAACAGAATCTAGGGGAACATATAGCATTTTAACAGTTATCTGATCCCATGGTCTTCAAACTTTTCTTTTTTTTTTAAGTCCTAGAACATTGTGTTCAACCAACTCTTACTCCAAATTCCACAGGCAGAACAAAAGTGGAGCCGTTCCAACTGAAGCTGTAAGGACGGGGTGGGGTGTGGGGTGGGGAGACCTGGAGACCCAGTGACCCAGCCACGTCTCCGAAACACCTTTGAAAACCCTCACCATAGGCAACAGACACGCAGAGCAGGGACCAAATCTCATGATCTTGTCCTGCTTTTGGGAGGACAGCAGTCAATGATTTTAAAGGATGGAGGAGAGAGTGGGATGAATGAGGCTGAAGACAGAGAGGCTGGCTTTGAGGTTTTGTGGGAGCTCAGGCAGGGAACAGTGAAATTAGGCTGATGGGTATGAGACAGAAGTCAGGCAACAGGAGAGATGGAGGAAGGACTCAGAAGGAGGGAGAGAGAGGAGGAAAAGGGCGAGGGGGAGGCAGAGTTGAGCTGACCCTGCCTTCAGGCCTCTAACGACACAATCACTTGTGTGTGTGTGCTATGGGGTGTTATGGATAATGGAGACTGACCAACCACTTTTTTAAAGGAAAAATTTTAGGTGAATGGGTTTTTGAATAATTGATCGAGTTAAAAGCAGAAAAGATTTTTGGTTTATATCCTTAAATTTAATACCAAAACATATTGCTAAAATTTCTAGCTGTTGTAATTACAATATATGAAAAGCTAGTACCTTAGGGTTCTGCTACATCAATTCTCACTGTAGAATACCATAAAAGTACAAACTTAAACTGATCCTGTCCTCACTTTGTTTTATTACTTAAAAGGAAACCTGTATTCTCTAAATCCTTCCTTTCAGCTTTTCTTGTCTTATCACTTTTTTAAAATGTTTTTATTGATTTTTTTAGAGAAAGAAGAAGAGAGAGAAACAGAGAGAAACATTGATCAGCTGCCTCCTGCACGCCCCCTACTGGGGATTGAGCCCAAAACCCAGGCATGTGCCCTGACTGGGAATGGAACCGGGACCTCTCAGTTCATGGGAGGATGCTCAGTCCACTGAGCCACACCAGCCCGGCTCTTGTCACTTTCTTATGAACATAAAGCAAAGGAAAATCTATGACTTAATTGCAAGTTCTGATTAATATGGGGTTTATGTATTTAGTTTTGAAATGTATATCATTTTTCATAGTATAATTGTTTAATTAATCTGCTAATGCAAATATTTTAAAATCAGTTTTTATTCCCAGAGCACTCAGTCACTGAAACTCCCCGCTGGGCACTTTTCAAGAATTAGATTACTTCTACACGGGAAACTGAGACAGCGCTACAACTACAGAGCCTTCAAACGGAGGAAAGGGCACAGAAGTGGCGATGGTAGGTCTGGAATGGGACATGACTCACCCTTGAAATCTGTTAGAATGAGGAAAAGTTCCTATCTGGGGTAGAACTGTATAGAATGGAGGTAATTCACTAGACCTCTCTAGGAAAATGTAGGAATTGTATGCGGTCTGTCGAACATGTGACCACATTAATGCTCAGCAAATAGCTTTAACACCGTATCAGAGATGCTTCTTTGAGAAGCAAATTTCATTTTAAAAGCCTTTGGATTTCTTAATGACTGTCTTTCCTGTGAAAAGCCACAACTCATTATACATAGGTCTGTTTGCACTAGGAGACTAAGCAATGAAAACAAGACCTAGGCAGGAAAATTTAGTCTGTTCAACCCCAAAGTCCCTCTTAAATGGTATGGACCTAAATGAAAGGTTTTCCCTTTTCTAACAGCAGGTAATTTTAAATGTCTGAAAGAGGCATTTACTGTGAAAACCTTGACTAGTCCTTCCCTGCAAGCATGGGAGCCGCACTCCTACCTTAACACGACAGATTATTTTGGGAGGAGTGGTCAAGAAAAAAATGGAGACATCTTACACTGTTAATTAATTTAACAGAAATCCACTGCATGGTAAGAAAACCCTGAAAAAGGATCTTATATGCCACGGCCTATGAGTAGAGTCAAAACAGGAAGAAAGTGGTCCAAAGTCTGCTCCCTGCACATAACCTCAGATTAAGCTTGAAGGTCACACATCTAAGGGCCTCATGCAATAAAAATCCCATAGTTCAGGAAAGAGAAACCAGAGAATGGAAGAAAAAAGAAAAGAAGAAAAAAAGGAGGAAAGGCATGTGTCTATTAAATGGACATCATCTAGTCCTTTCTAGCAAAGGAAAGGCACAGAGACATTTACAAAAAGAGAAACATTTGACAGCTCTTCCAGCACCATGCTTGGTGAATTCAGCATTGGTCTTGACTGCTGAGTGCCATCCGTGACATTAGAGGCTCCAACATGCCTTTGTCGGGCACGGGTCTTGCAGGTTTTTTCTTTTCAAAGCCGAAGTGCAAGGCTTAAAAGCACTGAACAACTCTGTATTTCAGACAC
Source organism: Tadarida brasiliensis (assembly GCA_030848825.1). Classification (NCBI taxonomy): domain Eukaryota; kingdom Metazoa; phylum Chordata; class Mammalia; order Chiroptera; family Molossidae; genus Tadarida; species Tadarida brasiliensis. The sequence goes on along the minus strand of CM061265.1, from coordinate 37,746,485 downwards.
TCTTCAAGGGACAAGAGCAGAGAGATGTAGGAAATCCAGACACATACATTTAATCGGTGATCTGGGGGCAGCATATAGATCTCATCAAAGCAGCACTTCCCAAGGATTTTCTTTTTTCATTTTTTCTTACCTCGAAGTGGTCACTGACCTACTTTTAAACTCATTATTGAAAAAGGTGCAAGGCGTCAAGAGAATGACAGAGCCTCATGAATAGATGTTCAACAAATGCTCTGATGAATGCATCCAGGCTCAGTATTCTCAAGCTGTAAAAGGTTTCCTTTTATACCCTACTAAAAAAATCCAGAAGAGAGGAGAAGAAAAAAAACCCCTAAGAATTGTACTCGTTTAGCTGGTCTTTCCAAGGTCAGTCAAAGGAGAGTTTTATGAGCAAGCTCCTTACTGTTGTTGGTTTGACTGAGGGGCAGTCTAGGTTTGTCCTGACAATTAACTATTCATGTCCATGGAGGATTCTTCTATATGACTCTTGTATGAAGATTAAACTCCATTCGAGAATCAAAGGTACTATGTCCTTTCAAACACACACACACACACACACACACACCAGGCAAGCAGGTACAAACACCTGCTTGGCTAATGCTTTGCACACACCCTTACAAGAAGCTCCATAAAAGGAGATCAACCAATCCTATTATCCAAACATTTAAAACCAAGCAAATAAACATTTAAACACCAAGGATTGCTGAGACAGTCAAGTACAGAGTAGCCTTTTGGTACTTTTTTCCCCCAAGCTCCAAATGCTAGGTGCAAAAACAAAGTATGCTGCCAGGATTTTTTTTTTTTAAGCAACAAACGTATAGGCAGCTAGGCACGTGTTAATGAATTCAACACATGCAGGAGACAATGTCTGGGACGTATCTACAACCCTTAGCACAACCTGCATGCTTGAGGGTGATGTCTTAACCCTGACAAAGATGCCACTTTCGGGAAATTTATTCTGTACTGGATTCCAGGTAAGTACTAACAGTAAATAGAGACTGATGGCTGTGTTACATTTCAAAAGTATATTCCACCGAATGCCAGCAGTGTTGGGAAACGTTAAGAAATAGCCCATGGTAAAACACAGGCATACTTTCTGTGTAACTGGCAAACAAAAGCGACCTGTGTGTGATCAAGAACAAATGAAGGCTACATACTGCGGTCCAAGTACAGAAGAGGCAAAGAAAAGCAAAATCACTGGCGGGAAGGGGAGGGGCAAGGGCAGTACTTAAGGGCAGAACGTCCAGCAAATCAATCTATCGCAGTAATCAAGGCAGAGGGGCATGCTAATTGAACTAGAGGGTGAAGTGACGGGATAGAAATGGGATGAAAATGCATTAAAAGGACATGTCAAGAGGGAAAAGACTGAAGACAAACTGGATAAGTCAAAGGGAAAGAGTGGGCCTAGGTCACACACGGTAAACTGGCACGAATTCACTTACTTAATAAATCACTTTCTAAATTCTTGCAGTTATCAAGAAAATTTAAAATATTCAGCATTTACTATCATCTAGCTAAAGAGCTTCTGAGACCGTTTCCTACATCAAACGTAAGTTGAATTTATTCAGACAGCCTTTAGAAGAGCAAAGACTGTCTTTCATTTTTACTCTCCTCTCCTCCTTCAGGGTGAATATCATCACCATACAGGAAAAAATAAAGCTCAAGTCATTCATGAGGGATGTGATTCACCACAACCATCCTTCTTCACCCTCCTCTTTCTTAAAACTTTTGATAGCTGTATTTTGTTCAAATCAAGGAAAACGCTGACACATCAAAGTGAGAACCAGTTGTGTTGAACTGTTTGTAAAAAGAGATGTCTATAAAGAGATGCAGAAAAATAAGCAACGCTGTGTTTCCCCCTACTGAAATCCCACACACAGACAAGGAGCACCTTGCTTATCTGCAAATTCTTCATTAACGATGGCCTGTAATCCATTACATTCGAACAGCTGCTACTGAGGTGTCTTCCATTTACTTTCGATCATCCTTGAAGTTAACATCTAAGTCCAGTTGAATTCCCTAGAGCAAAACCAACACTTCAAGTATTCACTGGTACTTTGCAAACATGCTGTATTTTGTTTTTTTGTTTTTAATTTTTTTTCCTTTTTATTGATTTTAGAGAGCGAGGAAGGGAGAGGGAGAGAGAAATGGAAACATCAAGGAGAGAGAACATCGATTTGCCGCCTCCTGCATGCCCCCCACTGGGGATTGGGCCCACAACCTGGACATGTGCCCTGACCGGGAATCGAATCAGCGACCTCTTGGTGCATGGGTTGACGCTCAACCACTGAGCCACACTGGCTGGGCTGTTTCTCTCTCTCTTTTTTTTAATCCTCACCTGAGGATATTTTTCTATTTATCTTCAGATAGAGTGGGAGGGAGGGAGAGAAAGAGAGAGGGAGGGAGAGAGAGAGAGAGAACATCATTGATGTGAGAGGGACACACTGACTGGCTGCCTCCCACACGACCCCAACCAGGGCCAGGGACGAACCGCAACCAAGGTACGTGCCCCAGATCGGAATCGAATCCGCGACTCATTGGTCCACGGGCCGACGCTCTACCACCGAGCAGAACCAGCCAAGGCTGTATTTCGTTTTTCTAAGAGCACTTTTTTTTTTTACTTAATATGTAAAATTCCAAACAACCATAAAAGTAGAGAGATAGCATACCACTCCCCCATGTACCTTCTATAATCATCAACATTTTGCAATCTTGTTTCACCGACCTTCCCCACAGTACTTTGAAGAACATTTCAGACACCTGTCTGTAAATATTTCAACCCGCATTCTCAGAAGGATCTCTTCATAAGCAATCACCCACAAGATAGTTGCTTTCTTATTCTAGAAACCTTTTTTCATTAGGTGGCCTTTCTGAGTATTAAAAAAATGACTATCATTTGCTTAAAATAAAAGGCTACTGGTTAAAAACCGATTTCAGGGACAGCCTACTTGAGCCCAGTCCAGCCAGCCAGAATGGATGCAGAAATCACTCAGTATAATGCCCAGTATGAACTTGGCAAAGATAAAATGACACTCTGCAGACACCACACACGGTCTAATTTCTTGCAAGGTTAGAGAACCAATTAATAAAGCTGTAATGAACACCAAAGCCTGTCACCAAAGCTGGCATTTCCCCAGAGGCCACTATTTCAGCTGCGGCGGACGCTCAGAGTGTCAGCGGTCAGCTTCAAGACAAGCTGCGAGGATTTGGAGAAAGGATCTTCGTGGTTTGTCGGTAGGGGTGTGGCACTAGGCTGCTTGTTAACTAGCTGCCCAGGAGTCCTTCAGATGGGCAGATGGCACCCTGGCCGGGTAGCTCAGTTGGTTGGGTGTCTCCCCAAATGCCAACGTTGTGGGTTCAATCCCCGGTCAGGGCACATACAGGAATCAGCCAACGAGTACATGGACAGGTGGAACAACGGGTCAATGTTTCTCTGTTTCTCTCTCTCTCTGGTCAATAAATAAAAAGAAGAGGGGAAAAAGAAGAAGAAGAAGAAAAAAAAAAAGACGGGCTGATGGCATCTCTATGTGTGCTAATTAGCATGGAAATTGAATACTAAAAATGGGACTCCAGTGGTGGTTCTCAAAGGGTAGTTTTCTCCAGATGAGTAGCATCACCTAGAAATGTGTTAGAAATGCAAGCTTCCAACCCTTGCCCCAGACCTACTGAGCAGAAATTTGGAGTAGGACCCAGCAGTCTGCGCTTTCGCACATCCCCCGGTGCTGCCAGCTGCTGAACCGCCGGTCTAGGGTAGCCGCTGACTGCAGTGACTATTGAGAAAGTAACTGGAATTAAAGTAAAATTCCGTTGGCTAGTGGCTACGTACCGGTCTGCACAGATCAGAACGCGGTCACCATCAGACAGCCCAGGGGGCAGCAGTGGTCTGCAGCATTTAAACCGAACTTTAATTTACAACCCACAGACCATAAGGCTTCTCTAACTCTGGGAAACCCAAAAGGGGGGTTCTGACTCTGGCTGGGTCACAAGGGCCTTAGCCCCCAAGTGTCTGTCACAGGACTCAGTTCCATAGTGGGAGGTATCAGACAAGGACAGGGGAAAGGTAAAGAGGAAAGCGTACTGACTGTCGCCCAACTTGAGCACATAAGCCAGGTGTGGGTCCATGGAAAGCAGACGGTGCTATTGAAGCTGCTGTGTTCACCAGGACTTTGTGCAACACAGACTGAAGTAAAGCTCCCCGTTTCTTCAAAGAGATGAGACTCTGGTGCAGTCAGGACCAAAGGGATCTTATAAACTGGCTCTCGGAGAGTTGTGCGGATTGGGATTCAATGAGGCTCTGGGGAGGACGCAGCAGCAGAGGTGAGATAACTCCCTCAGTGGCTTTGCCCGCACGGGAGAACATGACAGGACTGTTTGTGAACCATCGGCGATGCCCTCAGAGATAAGTGAGAGAAGTCAAGAAGAGGACCGAGATCCTGCCTACCACCTAGGAAGGCACAAGGGGTTGGCAACATTTCAACAGCAATGCTAACACGACCTCATGTGCAGCCACCCACAGGGCGGTGGACCTGGGACACTGGGTCACCCAGATGCTTGTTGGACATTCAATGGATTCTGTCGTATCTCAGCACCATCTCTGAACTGCTCTCAAGGACATAACTGCAAAAACTGTGCTAATATTATACAGGGCCATTTCTCTGCACTGAACCAGAGTTCAACTAGGCAGGCTAAGAAAGGATCTTCAAGATTCCATCTCTCATTAAAAAAAAAAAAAAAAAAGATTCCATCTCTCATAAAAAAAATTAAAAAAAAGAAGAAAAGATTGCATCTCTCCTTTCAGCACCCCCTGCTCACTACACCCATCAGGACGAATGGGGAGCTGAGAACTCACTTGTTCAAGAGTCTGTTTCTCTAATATGTTCTCCATCCAAGGAATATCTTTGAGAGCTCAAGGAAAACAGTCCAGAGAAGTAAATCTTTTATGGTGGAAATTCACGCTGTGTGGCACATAAGTGAGGAAAACCGAAATGAGGGCACCCTCAAATCATAGCATCCACCTGGTCTAAATATCAAGTTGGCTACTGTGGAGTAGACAGGGGGACACCCCCCCCTTCATGCTGGGTCTCCTTCCCATCCCATATTCTCATAGACATTCCTCTATCAAAATTTCCCTTCCCTTCTAAACCTTCAACCTCTTTCTTTGAGTCTTCCTATTACATTGAAATGTGCTCAAGTCTCTTCTATCATAACGAGAAAAAATAAATCTCCTAAATCTCATGCCACCTGCTCCCCTCTGCTCTGCTGATGGCCCTCTCTCCTATAACCAGCCCATCTTCTAGAACATACTGTTTAAATAGTCTGGCCCTCTTCTGATCCTCCTAAACCCACTGCTGTCTGGCTTCTGCCTCTTCCAAGCCACTGAAAGATCTCGGTCATGGTGGAAGCCTCAGTGTCCGGCACAGAGCCTGGCCCAAAACACTGGGGCCAACACTGAATGACTGCATGGTGGACTTCCACGTAGTTAAATCAGAGGGACCCTCCTCAGTGTTTAGTTTCCTTCCATTCTCAGCAGCGGCTGACACTGTGTTCTCCTCCCCTCCCTCCAGAAACACGTCCTTCCCTCGGCCTTCAGGACAGACAGCAGCGCACACCCTCATCCTGTCGCCTCTCCAGCTGCTCCTGCTCTCCCTCCTCTAGCGTTCCTGAACTGCTGTGACTCTCAGGGTTCTGCCCCAGGCCTCCCTCTCCTTACTCATTTTCCTAGCTAATCTCGTCCTCTTCCCTGGGTCACCTCTCGACCCCACACTGATTCCCAACATAATACCAGCAGCATCACTCACCTCCGAGCTTAAGGTTGGTGTCGCAACAACTGACTTAGATGTCTCCAAGACACACGATCTCATCATCACTCTACCCCTTGACCCCTCAAAAACCAACCTGGTCATTGTACGTTGTCTAGTGGATGGCACCACCCTCCATCTGGTTCCCCAGGTGAGAAACCTGGGCTTTACCTGGTCCTTCGTTTTTCATATCTAAGCAATCACTCTCATACGTCTTGACAGACCCACTTCTCGTCACCCCCATATCATTATTTCTCTTCTGAAACATGCTACAGCTTCCAGATTGTTTTCCCACCCTCCCGTCTGTGCAGCCTCACACACACCATCCCCGTCACTCCCGCTGCAGTCTGAGTGAGCCCTCTAAAAGCGGGGTTCTGGAAGCGTGGTCCCCAGACCAGCAGCAGCACCTGGGCACTTGTTAGAAATGCAAATTCCCCCGCTCCATCCCACACCTAGTTAATCAGAAACCCGGGGTGGGACCAACAATGTGTGTTTAATAAGCCCTCCAGGTAATTGCAATGCACAATAAAGTGAAAACCGACTGCTTTAAAATAGAAATCTGCTCACATCACTCTCCTGATTGAAAGCCTTCAGTGTCTTGTCATTGTTTCTACAATAAAGATAAAATTCTTCAATACCATTTATTTATCGCAGAAACAATTACCCCAAAAATGAGAACTGGGGGGTGAACAGGGATGAAATAGACAAATGAATAGATAATGAGTCAGCCCCGTGGGCAGCAGTATGGAAAAGGTACTACTAACAAAAGGAATAGCCTATGAAAAGGACTAGAGAGAGAAATCCGGCACACTGAGGAAACTGAAAACATTCTGAATGATCAAGAGATGCGGCTGGGAAGGTAAGCCATCTAAAAACAAGGCTGGCAAAGGATCCTTTCTTCCCTTCCTTTCCAGTGTGTGAGAATGTCATGTTCCTCATCCAGTTATCCTGTCCCCCTTCACCAACAAAAAAATTGTCCATAACACAGATTTAACACACAAAACTCCTTAGCCACCATTTCCTGTTAAAAAATCCTAAGTGCTAAGAACTTACATTCTCAATAGCTGATCCTATAAATTAAACACACCTCGAACTGGCCTTCAAGGTTCTCACCAATTACTCATTTCCCATCACAATTCCACATCTACTTTACCTCTACCCGGTCCCTCGTCTTTTACTAAAACTGGTTCAAATCACCTAGAAAATACATCACTGTCATCAGACATACTCATCACTCTATAGATCTTCAGTATTTAAATGTGTTAGTGTGTATATGTTTGTGTAAATATCAATCACTTGCTACATCGTAAAACTCAAGAATACTTATAAAGACACATGTATCTGTTCAATAGTTTAACTTTCTCAAGGGTAAAACTGTTTCTCTTCTCAATTGCCTCATTTTCAAAATAAGTAGGTTGAACAAAGTAACAGCTAAGGTCAATTTCAACTCTAAAATTTCATTACCTGAAGTCACATTTAGAGCTCTGCATATTCATATAGTCTTTAAAACGGCACACTTCCAAGAAGTCATAAAGAGGACCCTGCCTCCCCTAGGTCTCCCTCTTTGAAACAGGCTAGGTAAAGGCAGCTTTTCTTTGCTTCCCACCAGTTTGTGGAGGTTTACATTTCAACCACATCTTGCAGGCTAGTAAGATGTAGCCACATTTCAGATTTAAGTAAATAAGAATTTCACGATTTTTTCCATGTGTTCTTATTGTTCCCATAAACGTAGTCTCCCATTTTCTCTAGAAAGACTAGAGAAAACGCTTCAAAGGGAAAGAATAAAAGCTTGTCTGTGTCTTCTGCAGACTCTCCCATGAGGACTTACAGCTTGAACAAGAAAGTGTTCTCCACAACTTACTGTTTTCTGTTTGTTTTTGAACCACAAAGTTAGTTCTGTTGTGAACTACAGATACATATCAAGGAGGGCTTCTGAAAACTGCTGTCTCGGGAATTAAATCCTGTGAAGACAGTTCCAAGAAAAGACTGTTTTTATTCTAAGGCAAAAAAGAAAGAATTCCTGACCCCGAACACAGCCAGCCACGCTGTTTCCCTTGTCCTTATCAGCAATGTGTTCGCCAAGAAGCAGGAGGGCCTATGAGTCTGGACAGCATACAAGCTAAGATTCGGGTCTTCTGCAAGCATAAAATCACAGCATGCACATTTATCAAACTTCTCTCTTATCCCTGTCTTCTAATGAGCGAGCAACTTCACAGCTGAGTTAGGTGCTTAACTGCAAATTAACATGCGACAAAGCCCCAACTCTTCCATCTAGGAAGGCAGGCTGATCCAAGGAGGTCTCAAGCCCATTCCTCATTCTGTGGCTCTTCCTTCGATGTTCCCAATAGAGAAGGTCTACTTGGCAGTATTTCAAGTTCATTATCTGTATTCTACTAGTGGATAAGATGCTGACTACTCTGTCCAATTCTACAAAGGGTGTGATAAAAATTTATTCACAGCAAAACCACTCTAAGTACCTGCTATATCATATGCCTGTAACTTTCAGGGAGTTTAGGGAAAGAGGTAAATGCTGCACACTAATTACAGTCATGGCACTGTAATTAAGCAAATACAACACAGCCAACCAAATACAACACAGCCCAAAGGAAAAAGAGTCCAAGCTATATTCTTTCCCTGGCTAGGATCACTCTGGTAGGCAGCTTCAGAGTCAGTGCCCTAACATATTTAACCCCAAAGACACTGAAGAAAGGAATGCGTCCCTATTGCCTGCCAGGTACTGCCACAGGTGCATTATCTGACTTGAGTGGTGAACACACAATACAGTACACAGATGATGTTAGAGAACTGTACTCCTGAAACCTATATAATTTTATTAACCAATGTCACCCTAATAAATTTAATTTAAAAAAAGAAAAAAGTAAAAATGCTTTTCAAAAGCTGGTTGTGTGTGTGTGTGTGTGTGTGTGTGTGTGTGTGTGTGTGTTTTAGTCAAACCAAGCTTCATTTTATTTTAAAATAGTAGGCATGGTAGTTTAAAACACACACACACACACACACACACGACTTGTGTTCTCTTATGAAAAATAAATCTTAAACCTAACATAGCATTCGGTCTCTGACTTATTTTTCAGGGTTTATTTTTTATGGAATAGTTGTTAGATATTCAATCATCCAACTAGCAGTTTTTGTTTTTATTTTTATTTTTTCTTTGTTGATTTTAGAGAGAGAAGAAGGAAGAGAGAGATAGAAACATCGATGAGAGAGAACATCGACTGGCCGCCTCCTGCATGCCCCCCTCTGGGGATTTGGCCCACAACCTGGGCATGTGCCTTGACCAGGAATCAAACCAGCAACCTCCTGGTACATGGGTCGCCGTTCAACCACTGAGCCACACCGGCCGGGCCCAACTAGCAGTTTTTAGATAGACACGCAATACTCGACATAGTTTCTCTCTCTAATTATATTTCATCTTTATCAATTTCCATGTTACAGGATAATTAATTTTTTCTACACCTACAAACATTTTTGTCCCTAAAAGCCAAAACCTCCTAAAAAGATAGGGATATGAAACCCAGAACACTTAAATTAGCTATGGCAACTCACAAACGCAAAATGATTAAACTGAATTCCATCTATTTTATCGGCCAGCTAAGAATTTGAATACTTCTATTTTACTTCCTTTACACTAACCAAGGAGATTTTAAATTGGTTATGCTTTCAGTCCCAAATTTCATCTTTGTTGATTTCCTAATCTCAAGTACTCTAGAAACATCTGTGTGGGCCACTGATGACTATGGCATTTCTAAAGAATAAACGAATATCCAATTTATGAAAGACTATCAATGAACCACAGGTTCTCCATAAAGCCACTATCACCTTGGAGATTCGAAATGGCACCAGCCCCCTGAGGCTGCAACTGCAAAACTGAGCCTGTTTACTGGAGAAGACGTTGCTAAACTAGAGGTCTCCCCGTCCATCTCATGGCCAGAAGCAAATCTGACTTCCCCTGCCACAAAAATAGAAGCCACTGACAAGTGGCTCTCAGGGCAAACAAGACAAGCAGGTCATTTTTCACTAACCAACACAATTCATGTCTCAAAAAAACACACATTTCCAGCTTCTCTTAAAATATCTGAAGATCTGACAACATCGGTCCTACATGTCACGTGTCTGCATAAAGCTGCAACATCTGTTTTCTTCCCCCTTCCTCCAGAGACTCATATCTCCGTCTGCCGCTCTGATTCCCACCTGCATCACCCACTCAGGTGAACTGCGTGGCCCTTGGGCACATCTGAGTTTGTGACCCTTTTACTTCTAGATACAGGGAAGCTGGCCAATTGCTTCTGATTTCTGAATGACTGTCCCAGAAGAAGGATGAGTCCAGGATGCATGACACCATTTCCTATTTCCTCTCAATTTAAACGCAATGTTAATAGGACTTCTTGTTTTCCCTAGTATCTGTGTGGGTCTCATCTGGACACGCTCCCCACTTTCTTCGCTAAGTCTCCCTTTTTTAATGTGTGAAATGCTACCACTGAGGCATTTTGCCTTCTCATCTTGACACTGAGGAGAAAAGACAGACTTTCAGGGCAAATTTCACTAAAAACAGGTTCCAGGGTTTCCACAGAAGTCTCTTCTGCCTTGGCCAAATTTAAGGCAAACATCTCTCTTGTTTCAAGTATACATTTCATAAAGGCTCTGTTCCTTTTTCCTCCCGCACACATTCTAATGTGTCTTTTACAACAGATGTGAGAGATACAGAACTCAGTAAATGGTCTCAAATTGGCCTCTTTTTGTGGATAAATCCAAGAAACAGCCCAAAGGCAGTGATATTCAAGGACCAACTATATAATTCTTATAGCTGTGACCAAGAATGGCCAAGGAGGGCAAGGGGGGACCACTGCATCACTTTTGTTTCTGTTGTCTGAGTTTGGGAATTTTACTGCCGGACTTTGCTACCCTAGCTGTTCTATCACTGGGGTTAAAAATATAGTCAGTTTCAGACAAACGGATAGCCTATAAAAAGGCATAATCAAGATTTACTTGTGTCAAAGGAATGGAATTGCCAGGGTTTGGCTAGTTGGTGTTTATATAGAAATAAACTTGGATGTATTTGGAAAAAAAAAAAAAAAAAGACTTCCTGTATTTTAAAAGCAGCATTAAATTAATCCAGCAATCTACCGCAAGTCAGGAATGGTTTCACTTGTGCTGGGCCAGAGCCCCTTTCCCACTGCAGAGAGGACTGGCCGTCATGGACCCACTGCTCTGCATCCGGGTGGCCCTCGTCCGTGCACTCTCATTCCCTTTCACTCGATCTTTACAACAACCTATGACAGCAGACGTGGAAATACACTCCAAGAGGTTTATAACTTGGCTCCATGACACATACATAGTGACAAGCCCCACAATGTCCAAATACTGTCCAATCTAGATTCTTGGAATATATGACTGTGGTGGCCAGAAGGGACTACCTGTCCAACAAGATTTCGACTTCCCCTTCACACTGTCCACTTGCCACAGGAGTTCTTTTCCACCTGGTACTGTATTTCCCAGCCCTTTGCCTCTATGTGGGATATTGGGACTATTTCTCACTCGCAGAAACACCAGGGGGAAGTGATCTGGGCAAAAGTGGCAAAGAAGGGGAGCGTCTGCACCCCTCTCTTTCCCATCTATGCTAGCTAGATACACAGGACTCCAAGGCCACAGGTGTAGTAAGATACCAAAAAAAGAAAGAAATCTGGCAACTCACCTACCTTCCAAGAACCTCTGGTCTACACTGAGCAGTTCCATTAGAAAAACTCACAACAGGCCAGTGAAATTCTAGTAGACAGCGTTTGCTCTGAATTTCTTTTTTCTTTGTTTGTTGTTGTTAATCCTCACCCGAGCATATTTTTTCATTGATTTTTTTTTTTTTTTTTGAGAGAGATAAAGGGAGGGAGGAAGGGAGAGATAGAAACATCAATGTGAGAGAGAGACATCAATTGGCTGCCTCCCACACGACCCCGACCAGGGCCGGGGATCGAACCTACAACCCAGGTACGTGCCCTTGACCAGGAATCAAACCCCGTGACCCTTTATCTATAGGCCAACGCTCTAACCGCTGAGCCAAACCAGCCAGGACTTACTCCAAATTTTTACATCGGATTCGTAATGGTTTAAGGAAGAGGTTAAGGGTCTGAGTTTACCAAGCATAGGATTGAAATATTGTGTGTTATTTTCTACTTGAGATGCTTTCAGTAAAAGAGGTCTTCCGGTGGTGGGGACACATTTTTTGGACACATCCTATGCTACTTAGTGCTACGTGGAAGAGTGGAGGAAGAACAAGGAGGAACAGTCTTGAGCTCTAACAGCAGCTCAGGCTGGGTCAGGACACGCGTGGTGGTGGTCCTTCAAGTCTGAGCTCCCTGGCTCGTTTCTGGAATGGGAATAGCCAGGCTCCCTCTAAGACAATAAAGTATCACACAATAAAATGCTAGAATATCACAGCAACTTGCTGAGGACATAAACACCAATTTAGTTTGTTCAATTATTTTTCATTTCTCTCACTCCCTGATGATTCAACTAGCAATATCTCTCAGTCCCATCACGAAGAAAATAAAAATGCTGGAAAAATCTATATTCAAGAGGGATCATACAGAAACCCCTCATGTAATTTTTCTGCCTTTACAGATACATCACACAGCATCACTTGTCAGGGTTTTTGGTGTTGGTTTTTTTTAACCGTTTATATTTGGTCTCATTGACGTTCTAACAGCAGTTTCCATCCCACTAACTAGTAGGAAAAAGTTTCTCTCCAGTAATAGCACCAGGTATTTACTACAGGTAATAACAAATCCGAAACACAAACAATGGAACAGAAAAAGACGCCAAGGTGTAACTGATACGGGATAACTGGATATAACGATCTTCCATGTATACATAAGTTAAAATACATCCCAAAGACTTTTCCATAACCCATCCCATTTACCCTAAGCAAGTGTGAAGGGTGGGTATGTACAGGGATCTCCAGAAAGAAAGCTGGGTCGTGATTCCAGTGCCTCCCCAGAGACGTTCAATGTACGAACACCTTCCAGGCCGTATCCGTCTCTCTCACTCTGGATTCTGACAAATGCTCCCACTCTTGGCCAGGAGCCATGTGATCTAGATGTTGAGCGCCAGAGCCTGTTCAGCATCACTGCGCATATTTGTGGACTCTGGATGAGAAAAACAAACATGTGGGTGCCCCGCTCTGAGGGGCCCTCCCAGGGCTTAGTATCACATTAATGCTAATCCTGCAGCTGGTCTACACAAAGCATTCCCACCCAAGGCCAGGCTCCAGAATTCTGAATAGGCAGCTTATGCTTTCCCCAAGTGGCATGAATAATTAAGGCCGCTAAGCCTACCTGCCTAATTGTGGCCAATCACAAACCAATCAGCCACCTAAAGCCAACTTCCAGCCCACTGGGGCAAGCAGGAGGTGGGCTGCTGAATAAACCCACTGCTGTGTTCTGCAGGGACCTTTCGGTTTTGTGGGAAGGTCCCACCACCACGAAAGTGCCTCCTAACCACGGCACACAAACTAAAAGCAAAGGCCAGAGGGGACCCAGATTATTTCACAGCTGAGGAGGCGCTGGAGTCTCTGTGTACTGGATAAAATGCATGAGATCAAGTGTCGAATTCTTATAATATACTTAGTTTGATTCAAAGGGATTAAAATCTCAAATTCAGATTTAGCTGCAACTAGAAACACGAGACCCAAACATGCAGTTTTCAAAGATTGTATGCAATCCTAATGCCTTCAACCACCCACACCCTCTGGCATTTGTAAATTTTAAACAGCCTGGTCTAATAGGGAAATTCACTGCACATACTTTCCTGCTATACAACACAATCTGCAAAAAATTTACATATTCCACTCTTTCCCTTCCCGGTTGCTCTAGGTCAGAGTACTTCTGTTAATGGCTGCTATGCTAATTACCAGGCAAACTCCAACAATTCTAAAAAATTCAATGGACTAATTATAGTTAAATTTCCTACTACTCAGTTTTGCCATAGCCAGCCAACTTTTCGCTCATAAACGTCCTTCTGTTTCTGCTCAAAGTGGGCTTTCTCCTTACAAGACGTTAATAGTACCAGTTTCCTCTATCGTGTGAGTAATAATTCACCGTTTGGCCTTGCATTTGAGATTTTCAAAGCTAGGGGGAAGTAGGGTGGGACAGAAATTTTCTCCAGACTACATCAGACTAATTTTCTCCCACTGCCGTCTACAGAGCTTTTTCTTTAGAAGGGCGGGGCCGATAATGGGGAAGGACTAGAAGAATCACATACTGAGAGGAAGGGAAATGCTGACACGATGGTTTACCCATCACCCTCTGACCACAGACTTGGTCAAGTAAGAGTCAGAGCCCACCTGTGTGTTGCCATGTTTTCCTCAAAGACTCCTAGGCCATCATCTTCCTCAATAAGCCCATTTACTCTTATCAACGTTTCCTGTCATCTCTCAACCCAACATCACTCCCAGGAGCACTCAACTTTATGGGCAGACCAACCCTGATATCCTTATGACACTATACTACATCGAGTAGACTCACTAAATAAGACAAGGCTTCCCATTCTCAAGTTCACCTCACAGCCTGGAGGTGGGAAGGAAAAGCTGGGTTATTCCCTCTCCCCCAGAATGACCATAGCAATTTCCTCTGTCCGCCTCTAGGCCTCTTGGTCTACAGACATACAGTAACCTATATGACTCTCCCATAAAATGAGTTGTCACAAACAAGGCCATGCTGCTTCTTTAAGACAGCCTGCATTCTGTCCATGTTCCAATAGTTTAAAAGCACCCAACATGTGTGTGGCCGGTGTGGCTCAGTGGATTGAGTGTCCTTCCATGGACTGAGAGGTCCAGGTTTGATTCTCGGTAGGGCACATGCCTGGGTTTCAGATTCGATCCCCAATGGGGGGGCATGCAGGAGGCTACAGATCAATGTATCTCTCTCACATCGATGTTTCTCTCTCTCTCTCCCTTCCTCTCTCTCTGAAAAATCAATTAAAAAAAATGTTTTTAAAAAGCACCCAACATGTGAATTATATAGCAGATGATAAAGAAGCTAATAAAATTATTCACGCGATTATTTTTCTGATTTTTTGCTTGGTAGCACACAACTTCCTTTCCTTGCATTAGTTCCAGAGCCTCCTGTCCTTCAATATAGAGATTTCTGAATGAGCTCGTGTGATGGGGAATTAAGTGACCTATCACTTATTGAGCACCTGTGAGGTCCAAGGCCAGTTCTGGGCTGCATATACGTAGAACCGCATTAAATGCTAAGAGCTCCATCAGGTAAGCTCTGCTAGCACACAGCGAGGCAGAATTCAAACCCCAGTCTGCCCAACTCCAAAGACGACGTCTTGTCTGCCCCGAAGCCTGAAAAGTTCTTTCAAAGCCAGGCCTCCGCAGAAGCCCACTGCAACCTCTCCTGTATCCCTTCACCTGGCAGGACTCAGGACCCACCGCAGAGCCTTGTCCAGTTTTGTCCCACTGATCTTTAACGTTGCTACAGTCCCCAAAAAGGCTACACTATTTAAACCTCGGAAGGTTTATTTGTGACAACAGAGAAAAATCTACTTGCAATGGCCTGGAAGTCCACCCTCTGAAGAGCTTTGCCTCTCTCCGGGCTAAAGGTCACGCAAGGCACAAATTTAGAGCTTTGAAGAGCCATTTGCTGATGCATCTGGAAAACAAAGGGAGGAGACAGGAAAAGGACAGGAGACAGCCAAGTCCCTTCAGATGTCTCACTGGGCTGTCTGTGTGTGTGTGTATTTCCTGGTGCATCCTTAGAACAATACTCTAAATTAAGATGGGTGTGTCAGAGCTTATGAAAACTGGCATGAGTCTCTCATGATGCTTCCGCTTCTCTCTGAATTATTGCGAAATCAGAGAATGATTTAATCGTGATGTCAAGCTTTAACATGCTCAATCAACACAGGCAGTACCAGAATAAAAGTAAGTGGAGATGGAGACTGAATCATCTGAGACTCTTTAAAAAACGCAGCCACTTGCCCCTATTCATGAGAAAAAACATCCAGTGCATGAGGACCAATACTGGTAACAAGAGCGTAAATCATATTTCATAATTTCATACAGAGAGGGTGAAAGAGAATCTTATCTCAAAAATATTCAGAACACTTCTCAGATTTAAAACTTTCACATTTATCTTTAAAACAGGCACATGGCACATTGATTTCTTCTATTTAGCCCAGGAACTCCAAATTTTACATAATGATAACACAAATTATGGTACTTGAACCTAAAAATGGTGTATTTGGTGTTTAAATGACTAATTCAAAATCATACTGGTTTCAAAAACATGTTCTCATTTACTGTGGCAGCTAAAATGAAATATGTTTCGTCTCGTAATATGATCTATAAAGAAATTACTCTTTCTCCATTTGCTGAAAAGCACAGCTTCTTGGATTAACTGTGTGCACAGACAACAAGTTGGTAGACAAAACAGTTTAAACTTTCAGTTGCTGACACAAGGATAAGTAACCCTAGATTAACTCAATCTCTCTTAAATCTAATTTTCAGTTTTTACACCATTATCTCAATTGAACTTTATAATGAGTCTATTGAGGGTAGCGATTAATTTTCTCCATTTTTCGATGAAGCAACAGAAAACTAGTATTCAAAGAAGATGATTTAAAGCAATGGTTTCTCCAGGTGATCTTTTTTTCTGCGTGTGATGAAGAAAGTAAATAACTGACCTAAAAAAGAACCATTAATTTCCAGATCCCTGTAGAAATAAAAGAAAAGAAAAAAAAAAATTAAGCCAAGCATTCAGCAGGATAAAGTCCCTTCACCCTTTGTAAAGCAAAACACAATCACTCAAAACAGGTGCAAGGCAGTCTGGGAAATGCATTCTTAGGTCCACTTCTAATCATCAGTGAGGAAAAAAAATAAAAAGTCAGGGTTTTGTAATGCCATGATTTGCTGAAATAAATTCTGAATCAAACCTTTAAAGAAAGATAGGGAATTGAGAAAGTAGGCATACAGACATGTCTTCCTCCCACCTCATAGACCCGGGCTCTACGCCATCCAGAAGGCCAATAGGAAATGATCTTTCACTTTTGTCCCAACTAAATGATTTGAGTCAAACACATTGGACACAATGTTCACTTGGCCCAGAACAGAGCAGGAACAAAGGGAAGTAAAGACCGAGTGCGCCAAGGAACAAAGAATTGCATAGCCCCGAGTTCAAAAGCTGACTAACATGAGAACACATTTCCTAGACTCAGGCAGATTACCATCTCTCGACTTCCACGTAGAAAATGAACACCACTTGACTGTGCGAGTGAGAGGATAACTAGTCATTGTTTGATAAAACCAGCTCTACAAAAACCCCACTACACCCACTGCTCACAGCACACATCTGCTAACACATTTTTTAAAAAAGATTCAAGACAGATACATAGATGCAACAGATGCATGGAATTGTTGAGCTGCATGAAAACGATGGAGATTACTTAGTTCAACATCTTCATTTTACAGAGAAGGAAACTCCAACCTGCTTAATGTAACATTCATGGCCCTCGGGAGCAAACTCAGGTTTTACATTTCTATCATACTGTGTCAATTCAGACACAAATCTGAAGGATCAATCTAAACACTTAGAAATTAAAAATGAACGCAAAGCCCGGCTGGTGTGGCTCAGTGGTTGAACATCGACCCACACACCAAGAGGTCACCAGTTCGATTCCCGGTCAGGACACGTGCCCAGGTTGTGGGCCCAATCCCCAGTGGGGGGCATGCAGGAGGCGGCCAATCGATGTTCTCTCTCATCGATGTTTCTATCTCTCTCTCCCTCTCCCTTCCTCTCTCTCTAAAATCAATAAAGAAAAAATTAACGCAAATTCCACCAAAATTGAAGACAAGCTGAAGATAGGTGCCACAAAAAAGGGAAAGAAGAGAAGTGGGTCACCGATGGGATCAGTCAATAAATGCTAATCACACTAATCTGGCAACAGTTCTTAACTGCAAGTCCGCAATAGCTGGAAAGTGGAAACACTAAGCTTTTAGCCTTTCCTCCCTTGAAATTTCAATAAAGCCTCTATCTCTAAAAGGATATAGAAACAGAAAATGAATCGCTAGAGGCTGGACGTTACCAATTCACGCTCCAGTTCTCACAGTAGGCCCTTCACCAGACTCTAGTAGGGAGCTGGAGTTTAACCCCAAGGCAAGGCAGGAGCAGGGCCCAGGAGGGGCAGCTCTGCATGGCACCTTTGAAGGGACAGCGCACACTGCCTTGGGCTTCAGACATGTTCCTGCAGCAACATTACATAAATCTCTAGGCAGACCAGAAAAATAGCATCGGGCACTAGACTAAGATGTATGGGACATATTGTCATAACTAGCAACACTCTCTACCCCACACCTTGACCTATTTCCATCCAAGGTCACTAATATTTAAGACCAACAGCCATGTTACAGAATTATAAAACACAATTTAGTTAAAACACAAGGTTTTCTATACACTCGTTTCAAATTACTAGTAATTTCTCACCTTCCAAATACACTGTATAGCAGCCCCCTAAAAAAGAATAAAAATTATATCATTTCGGAAAAGGTTGAGAATCTCTAGTGAATTGGTATCTAGCATAGATTCCATGCATCTGGACTGAAAGGGAAAAGCTCTTGAATCATAGAGATGAGATAAGTTAGAAAACACAAGAAGAAATCAAATGGAAAATACATGACCAATAATAAGAAATACAGTGCAGCAAGTTAAGCAGAAATAAGGCATATTTCTGTGGCATTTTGAGCTTTAAATTAAACCGTAATAGATTATTACAGTTGCCCCGTTGTTTCCATGATAAATTTATACATAAGCTGTAAATTGTGATTTGCTTACATTCTGTCCCTCACTCATACTAAACCATACATTTCCCCAGGAGCAAGAACCATGCCTCTAATGTACTGCTGCCTTCCAACAGAGAGCACAGAGCCTAGCACACAAGAGTCACTTACAACACCTTTGGGATGAATTTTCTACCACACGGTGGGCAAACACTTTTCAAACGCGATAAAACGCTAAGTTAGCAAGAATGGGGGGGAAACAGGTACATACTCTCATACACCACCTGTAGGTTAAGGTGACTGGGTGATTTGGCAACATGGCAATATCCTTTCAAAACAATGGCAAAGTTTCTGTTTTGTACTGTGAAGTGAAAAAGACAAGGCTAGCAGGGGACACTGAGCATAGCCCTGTCTGGTTTGGTTTTAAAGGTCATGTATACTGCCCGGCCGGTGTGGCTCAGTGGTTGAGCGTTAACCCATGCACCAAGAGGTCACCAGTTTGATTCCCGGTCAGGGCACATGCCCAGGTTGTGGGCCCGATCCCCAGTGGGGGTGTGCAGGAGGCAGCCAATCGATGTTCTCTCTTATCAATGTTTCTATCTCTCTCTCCCTCTCCTCTTCTCTCTCTCTAAAAATCAATAAAGAAAAAAATTTTAAAAAAAATAAAAAGAGGTCATGTATACTTACTCTGCACACAGGGCAGAGTGTATCCCACGCAACTCCCGGGAGACATCCGTCCACAGTGTAGCTGAAATATAACTCACATGTGCAATCCCAGGGGCCTGCCTGAATGCATTCCCAATTCTGGAAGGATTCACAAAACATGTCAGAGGTTACCTGGAATGGTAACGCTGGGGCGTGAAGCTGGCATTGTGAAATCACTTCAAAAGGGAGGAAGACGTCTTATCATCTTCTACTCTTTTGAAGTATTTTCACTTCACTTATTACCTTGAAAGTTTTCATCATAACACCTTTTTAAGAGAGATGTTATGCTGAGAGAGAGAGAGAGAACAGGAGAAAGAGAGAGAATAAATTATAGAAACTAAAACAATAATAAATAATTTTAAACATAACTTTTCTCCACTTTCCTTCCCTCTTCTGCACAATAAAGTTTAGGACTCAGTGCGGTTATGGCATTGGTTTTCCTTGTATGTTTCATTTCCTGTCCCCAGTCATTCCAACATCAGAGTAGAGGAAACAAACCAGGGGTAAGAAAAGGTCCACGGGGGGATTCTGTCAGACAGAACACCAGGCTTGCTATCACACAGCCCCCCGCCCAGTGGGGGGACCGGCAGGCCAGGCTTGCCATCACACAGCCCCGGGGGGGGGGAGACCAGTAGGCCAGGCTTGCTATCACACAGCCCCCCGGCCCAGGGGGGGACCGGTAGGCCCGGTGGGAAGAGCAAGCAGCCTGGTGCAGCCCATGCTTGGTTTGTAGTTTCTTCAGATGGATCAGCTGTGCTTAAAAGTTTACTTTTTTTTCCCCACATATACCTTCTAGTTTTCTCAGAGAGCATTAGCAAATGTGAATAGGTGGTGAACTTAACCTTTAAGTATATTTCCTGATGGTAGTTCGAATTAATAGGAATAGGCTATACACAGCTTTTCTAAAACTATCAAGTAGTGAGCATCTGTAAAACATATCGTTTCTTTATACGCCTCTTTGTGTTTTCTAAGAAAGATGCATCTCAACCTCAGCTGCCCATCAGAATCATCTGGGAAGCTTAAAAGAAACCCAACACCTGCGCCCCACACCTCAGTCCAATGAAATCAGAATTGCTGTGTCTTAACTGATGGTCAAAGAACATATTTCATATCAAAGCTGAGTATGTATTCATCCTGTCACTTGATGAATTGGGGAATGAGTTTTCAAGAATTATGCACACAAACAACTCTTGGGCACTTACATACTCAGCAACATGTCCTTTGCCTTTAGAGCTGAGTGCTAATGAAGGCGGAATAAAGCAAGTGATACAAGATACTGAGCGGGTCACTGTCTTCCGTCTCTTTCCAAGGGCTGCTTGTCCATGCTGCTCACAGCACTTCCAAAGGTCTCCTACATGCACAAGTACCCTGCTGGACCACAGTTCCTAACACCTACAGCTACTCTAGTGGGCATTTCAGCCACAGACAACTACAAAAGTAAATGACCCAAGACTCACAGCTCAGGGTCCATTGTGGCCAGAAGACCCTGCCCTTCTCTTCCTCGCCCCCTTCCTCCCTGTTTCCCATTTGCTCACGTGCCAGAACACAAATAGTTCTACATGACGGCAATGAGGCAGATGAAAAAACACTTTCATCCTGGCAGAAACGATAGTCCCCTACCACAAATCGCCCACAATGTAACCAAAATGCTCACAGAGGCTACCTTCAACCTGTGAAGTCAGAGAATCCTCCAACAAAACACTGCTAAAAGGTCTTTCAACCTTCTCTGTGGATTCTAGTCAAAGACCATGCGGTTTGTTTCTCGGAAGGCTCACCTCAGATAGTGAGGGTAGGAGGAGACATTTGGAAACTGCCAAGAAACATTCATTGGAAAACCACAAAAGGCATTGCCTTGACCTACTTTAGCCCAAGGGGAGTTCCTATCTCTTCCCAATGCTACAGACCTGACCTAATTAGAACTCCCTTTGAGAAGCGATCGGAGGGCATGTTTCACAATAAAATACCTGGTATAAACTTGACTGTTAAACTCTAATTAGTTCTGGTATATTAGGATACAGCAGTTTTGTTTTGTTTTTGGGTGTGTTTTTTTTTTAATCCTCACCCAAGGGTATTTTCCCATTGATTTTCAGATAAAGTGGGAGGGAGAGAGAGAAACATCGATGTGAGAGAGACACATTGATTGGCTGCCTCCCACAGGACCCCAACCAGGGCCGGGGATCGAACTGCAACCGAGGTACATGCCCTTGACTGGAATAGAACCCAAGACTCTTTGGTCCTTGGGCCGACGCTCTAACCGCTGAGCCAAACCAGCCTGGGCTTGTTATTTTATTTTGATCTTAAGAAGGGTGTATAATTAGTACATATATAAGAAAGACTCCTGATCATTCATTTTTTATTTTGGTTTCTATTTGGAAATTAAGCAAGGAATTTAAGAACTGTCAGAAAAATATTACAAAATACATAAAAAATGTATATAACGGTCAGAAAGATTTTCATTAGCATTTCCGACACATGCACTGGGAATCCTTGAGTCCGACCTAACATTAACCAACAGCACAGCATGAAAACTACAAGACTATTTGCAGTTATTTGATCTCAAGTGGCTCTGTGTCCAATCCCCTTATTGAAGTAGCATGTGATGCTTCCACCTAGAAAGTAAGAGCTCACAGGCCTGTGTCCATAGTTATAATAACGCTCCATACTGGAGTTTCAGGATGAAGAAGCAGCAGTAAATTAAGTCAGAAAACTGGACTGCTGATTTCATCTAACTCCTTACAGGATCTCGGGAAATGGTGTAACCCTTCTAGGATTCAAAGCCTACATGGGTACAATGAGCAGGATGCGCTTAAAGGTTTGCTGAAGTTCCTTTCAGCTTCAAATTTACAACTAGAAAATAAAAATGACACCTGAAAGGTTAGAAGTGAGGAAAGATTACGGACTCGACCTCCTCACGAATGCTGTCTTTGATCAACACGCCCTGCGGGTGCCTGGTGCGGGCTATCCCAGACACCATGGGAGTCAGAAAGAAACGGCCTGATTCCTGACCTCCACATCTGGGAAGATATTTTATGAATGTAAATATTTACACTCACATATATGAAGCAGTTAAGTGATGGAGCAAGGCAGTGTGAGACTATGTGACAGAATGAGTTGTACAGACAGAAAGGTCAGTGAGAATCAAGAAATCGGGGGGCAGTGAATGATCTGGGGCTAGAATGAGGCAAGAGGAGATAGTTATGGAATTGCCAAGTACCAGAAACCATAATGAATGCTTTCATTCCATCTCGTCTAAACCGATGGCAATCCACGAGGTGCCTCGTGCCACTGCACAAGCAAGATCACAGCTCTTCCCACTGAACGCACGGCCGGGGCTCACTGTGGACAAGGAAAGCCACCCAAAGGAAGTGTGAGCTGAAGACAATCCTGTATACTGGCCTTCTGCACTACTGGGAACTGCACATGTGTCGGGGCAAAGGTCAAGAAAGTCTCTTAAACTGGGTGTCTGACCCATTTTATTTGCCAAAGAATGTCTCTAAATAAATAAGGCGCAAAAGCTCAAAGAATTATTTCATCCATGTGCAAACTCAAAAGGTCAGAGGCCTGAGCCTCAGCCCGAGTCCCTACCAGGCTTCCCATGGCCAGTCCACATCACCCCATGAAAAGAGCCGTGCTCTCATAGTTCCCTAGGCTCAGCTCTGCTTCTCCATGGGTCATATCCAGACTTAACACCCTCCTGCTCTCTCTGCACCAAAGGAAGGCCAAGTGAGGACACAGCCAGGAGGAGGGCCTTCACCAAGAACCCAACCATGCTGGCAGCCTGATCTCAGACGCCCAACCTCCAGAACTATAGAAAACAAATGTTTGTTGTTTAAAAAAGAAAGACTTAACATCCTTGAGGACTTGAAGATTCTAGCAAACACTGGACGGATATGTGGTTGCAGCAAAAACAAACCCACTGGGAGCCACAAGATGAGCACAGGGCCAATCACCCCCTTTTGTTCAGGTAAGGAAGGCTCAGAGTGGTGGAGAACCCCGACTCTAAGCCACACTGCCACTGAGCCAATACCGTGGAGTCCTACACTCGTAGATCACAGAGGCCACGTAACCACGACGAAGTGCCCTCCACCAAACCACGTCATCACCGATGTGTCCTAAGTGAAATCCAGTGAAGTCTGTTGTCCAGTTCAGGGGTTCAACTAAGAGAAGCTGACGAACACACGACAGAGAGCCAGGCTACAGACTCGTCAGATCAGGAATAAAGACTGCAGACATTTCAGGTATTCTCAGCACCTAGCACTCCACAGAGGCACCCAAATGCTGTTGCTATTGCTGAGTCTATAAAACTAATCTACACCAGTTATTTAAGACACGCTTTCTCACTTTAGTATCAGTCAGTATAGATTCCCATGTCCAAATGTGGCTGTTAAAGTCTGTAGTCCGAAACAAACCCACATAAACTGGGGCAAGGAAAACAAAAAACAGAGGAGTTTCAAGTTCAGCCATCTTCCAACTTTTAATACATCCGAACAGTTCTGACAGGTTACCCTGCATGGCACATACTCTGGTTTCCTCTTGGGCATCCTTGTGTGGTCTTTAGTGAGTTAAGAGTCCTTCAACTGGATGAAAATCTACCAGAAGCAAGATGAGGGCCATAACCTGACAGAATAAAAAGATGGGAGACCCGAAAAATAAAAATTACAGAAAATGAAGCCAGCATATTTGAAATGAGCAAATACATCAATTGTTGAATCCCAATTACATAACAGATTAAGAATGACGAGCCAAATTTTCCTCCCACTGATCAATGCACTAATCAATTAATATTTACTAAATATAAATGTGAACACACATTCAGCATGGGGGTCTCCTCATTTGTAGTACCCAGTACTTCCACAGCCTTTCTGTGCCCTAAGAACAGGGGAACGCGAAGGAAAAAGCAGAGTGGCAATTTTCCCTTTGAGGATAATTACTATCATTGTTGGCATTTTCCAGATTACCCATTTCCAAAGACAGCTGTTTCTGGTGGGCAGCTGAACTCAATCACTGTACCCTCCTTATGGGCTTGCCTCCTCACAATTCCAGCACCCTGAGAGATCAAATGACCACCCCCCTAAACAGAGAAGGGAGGGTTCCAGACTTCCAAGTAAGCAAGGTCAGTGGGCAGACCCCCAAGAGCCATAACACAACCATTTGCAAGAAAAGAGGAATGGGGCCAGGAAACAACAGAACACAGGGGCATGGACTGGGCCCGGGTCCCCCCACAGGTCACTCTAGGCCAGGTTTCTCAGACCCTCACCAAGGACCTTTTGACCAGAACACAGCCCCCTCCCCCCACCCCAAACACTCTAGCTCTTTGGTATCCAGTATATAAACAAAAGTAAGCCCATGAAAACATGTCGTGCTACCTATGACACCAAGGCAAAGGGACAGTGAACGGAGGGAGGAGACCTAGATGACAAATGTGCTGTGCAGACCACCAGGATGGATTCATCAGCCCCTAATGCCTTACTAAGGCATCTAAAACCGGGGCCTGACTGAAGGCCTTGACTCTTTCCTGGAGGGATGAGCTTGCGCTGTCTAACGCGTTCCATCGGTCTGGCCAACTGCTGCCTCCCCGACTCTTCCTGGTCTCACTGGGCTATTTGAACACATAGAAAAACGTTTGACTCCTGATTTCACCACTACTAGTGCAAATGGGTCAAGATATTTAACTTTTTTGCATTTCTAGTTCTTCATCTGTAAAATACAAATGATGAGAGTACTTGTCTCAAAAAGTGTTATGAGGAATCAATGAATTAAATGAGTTAATCTTCACAAAGCACTTAAAACAGTGTTTGACATGTGGTGAATGCTACATTCTATATTAAGTGTTTGATAAAATTAAACACTAGTTTTAAAAAATGGTTTCTCGCCCGGCTGGTGTGGGTCAGTCCCACAGACTGAGAGGTCCAGGTTCAATTCCTGGTCAGGGCACATGCCTGGGTTGCAGGCTTGATCCCAAGTGGAGGGTGTGCAGGAGGCGGACAATGGATGTGTCTCTCTCACATCGATGTTTCTCTCTCTTTCTCCCTTCCTTTCTCTCTAAAAAAATCAATAAAAACATATATATATATATATATTTTTTTTTTTTTAATGGTTTCTCCTCTTCATAGCCAGCTAGAAAACCTGACAGCAATCAGAGGAGGATACAGTAAAAGAGAAGTTAAAAACTGAGAAAACCAAGCAAAGTTTCTTTTAGGGGCGACAGAAATGTTCTAAAACTAGACTGTGGTAATAGTGGCAAATCTACTAAAAATCATTCACATCTATACTTTAAAAGGAACGGATTTTATGGCATAGAAATTATACCTCAATAAAGCAGTTCATAGAAAAAAAAAAGAAAAAGCAATTGAGACAAGCACATATCAGCCTAACAAAATCAACTATATATTAATAGTTATAATAAAGGAAACCAACATTCCAAACTCAGTTGGGATCAAAATCCAGGATGCAAACCGATATTCCTGGTGCCTAGGGCATCATGAACATGTGATCTCCTTCCACGGGGCATACATGACTTAACTGGCAAAGCATCTGAACAAGAGGATTCCTGGAAGAATGTTTCACACAAGCACAAAACACTTTAAGCACCTTGTGACTAAGAAAACATGACTCAACAGGAAAGTACTTTCCCTGAATTTCTTACGCCTGTTCCCCCAAACCTGGGAGGCAGCACAGTATAACCTAACCCGCTCAGGTCTTCTGAGATTTGCACAAGTAATATCAAACACGGCCTGCATGGCCTAGAAAAGTACCTATCCGAGACAAATGTCAAGCATCTGGTGTTTGGCACAGGGTAAGCACTCAACCACAGCACATTAATAGCAATTAGATTATATCATTATAGATAGATAGACAGATAGATAGATACAGAATAAAATATACATGAAGATATCATCATGCAAAATAACAAGGCAACTAAACCTTTCCATTTATCTACACTTACACTACTACTCCTATAACATCAATCCCTGGTAACATCTCTGGGTACTCCCCTTAGTACGAAAGAAAATGAGCTCTACAATAGCTGAGATTCAGTAACAGGAAAACGTGCTGGCAACAGAATTCAGTCCTCTTACATTTCTACAAGTTTCTAGGTGAAGTGAGTGGCGTCTGATAAGCATTTGGAAAGAGAAGGAGTTTAGGGAGCCTGAAGGTACCAATTATCTACTCTTGGCCATGTGTATGTTTCACAAAGTAAGAGCTCCTCCTACGTCCCCCTCCTTTGCAGGTGGGTGGACACTTCCACTTCAGAACTGCACCTGCGTTTCCCCAGACACATTAGCACTGATTTGTTGTCCCAACGTGGCTGCACATTATTAAATATCCAGAAACAGCACATGCTGCACCTGCAACCTGACCACTGTCACAGGAAAAGGAAGAAAATCAATTTGTGGTTGGTTCAAGTACCTCGCATTATTGGCTTTGGGATTAGACAAACCACCATAAGGTCCATAAGAAGCCAATAATTTATTTTTTGAACTCTGAAGTCATTCATTCAACTCTGCTGTCTTCAGAGCCAAAGACTTTAATGGGAGCTTTGCACCCGCTGACAAGAGAATCCTAAGTAATGCCAAAGAGGAAATGAGTCATGGGGGCAGGGCAGGAGAGTTATTCTTTCATTTCAGTTTTACTATTTGACTTCCTAATAACAATGCTTGCAGTATTCTACAATCCCCAAAACGTCCCTGCATACATGATGCATCTGCCAGCTGCCAGCAAACCTTGCAGAAAGAGTAAGCTACCCAATACTAGAGGTCTCAGGCTAATAACAGGCAAATCTGAGTCTGGAACCCATGTCTCCTGTTCCTAAATCTTGTGCTCAATCTCATGCTACCTTTGCAAATGAGATGCAGAGTGGAACCTGGTCAAGTTCTTTCCACCAGTGGGTTTCCAAGTATCTTTACAGAGGCACTGTCTTCATGGAAGTCACCCCACTGTAGAGTTGAATTCCACAAACATAATAAATTAGTCCCTCAGGCCCATTCAATTCATTCTTCTCTTTGCTCTAGTCTGCAAATCTCCATATAATCAACTGGAATAGCTATGCAGCTCAGAGCTGACTGTGTCTGTCTGGCAATTTTTGGACTCAAAGGAGGTCTGTCAGCGCCTTCCAGAAACACAGATGAACTCGCCAGTGATGCCCAGTGGCCCAGTGTCAGGTGTGGTCCTAGTCACCTGGTAGGACAAATACGTAGAGAGACCTGGTTCAGAGCTGGTTCTTTCAGATAATACTCAGAAATAGAGCTTCTTTCCAAAAACTATAGGTTAAATAAAACACACAGTCAGCCCTGGTGGGAACAGCTCGGTTGGTTGGGCACTGTCCCAGCACCAAGAGGCTGCTGGTCCGTTCCCTGTCAGGGCACATGCCCAGGATGCAGGCTTGATGCCAGGGAGGGAGCGTGCAGGAGGCAATAACCCGTGTTCCGTTCTCACATCAAGTTTCTCTTACTCTCTCCCTCTCCCTTCCTCTCTCTCTAAAATTCAATAAAAATATATACATTTTTTTAAAACAGTCAGTAGCAAAGAGGTGTGGGTGTTTTCTTACTGGCATTTTAACTATTATTCAGCTTTAGTCTTAGAAATCCTGCTTACAAATGAAGCTCCATAATAAATGTTTTTTAACTCAGACCTACAAATAGTTCCATTTTGCTTACAAGCATTGTCTATCTTCTGAAAGTTTCTATAATTTTTGGTGAGCAAATTAGTCTTCGCACAAAGCACTCATTTTTGCTTCACCATTCTCTTTTAAATACCCTGGTGTTTAGTAACCATACCCTGTCATCTCTCCTAATAAATTATTTTAAGATTCTTTTTCAAAAGCTTTGCTTAATCACGGCCTTTGCTTTTTGGTAAAACAGGGCTTTTAACAAACTGGCCTGCAGGGGACAAGTTTTTAATTATTCTCGAGCTTTCTCTACCCCTTCAAAGTTTTCTCAAACTACTTAAAAGCCTCCCAGCCTTGGGGGAAGGATGATAAATTGGATGATTTTGCTCTGTGTGGCTTGGCACTGCCTTAGTCTAATCCATTTCTGTCTCACCAGAACTCGCCTTTTACAACTGGACTCCCTCCCATACGCTGCAGCACCCAGCACATCCGTTCACTGCTGAGGTCCCCAGAGACCCAATGGACAGAGGACCCCTCCCGTTTTCTCTTGGGGTTTTCTCAGGGCGGCTACACACTGTTTCACTCTGTCCTTATTCTTTCTGCAGCAAAGGCTACGTTTGCGTTTTTGGCTCAAATTCTGGTTCTTCGGAGAACTGGTAACTTCAACATGGATCCCAGAAAGATGCAATTAAAAATAGTTGTTTTGCCCTGGCCGGTTTGGCTCAGCGGTTAGAGCGTCGGCCTGCGGTCCAGAGACCGGGTTCGGTTCCCGCTAAGGGCATGTACCTCGGTTGCAGTTTGTCCCCGGCCCTGGTTGGTCGTGTGGGTGGCAGCCACTCGATGTGTCCCTTTCACGTCAATGTTTCTCTCTTTCTCTCTTCCTCTCTCTCCCTCCCACTCTATCTGAACAAAAAATGAAAAAATGTCCTCGGGTGAGGATAAAAATCGTTGTTTTGCCCTGGCCGGTTTGGCTCAGCGGTTGTAGCGTCAGCCTGCAGACCAGAGAGTCCCGGGTTCGGTTCCTGCTAGGGGCACGTACCAAAAAAAAAAAAAAAAAAAAAAAAGTCGTTTTAAGGCAAATGAGAACTTGATAAAATATTAACTGAACAAGAATGCAAAATGACATGTATGCTCTGTTTAAACATTTTTTAAACCTATGCACATGTGCAAATCATAATCACAACAACATACCACTTCCCACCCATTAGGATGGCTATTATGAAAAATAATAAGTATTGGCATGGAAGTAGAGAAATTGGAACCCTCGTGCTGCTGATGGGAGTATAAAATGGTGCGGCCTCTGTGGAAAGTTAAACATAGAATTACCTTGTGATCCAGCAATTCCACTTCTAGGTATACACCCAAAAGAATTGAAAGCAGGAATACATACATTTGTACACCAATACTTACAGCAGCATTATTCACAATAGCTACAATGTAGAGACAACTCAAATGTCTATTAACAGATGAATGGACAAACGTGTGGTATATGTACGTACACACACACACACAATGCAATGATCGTTCAGCCTTAAAAAGGAATGATATTCGGATACATGCTACAACATGGATGAACCTTGAAGACATAGTAAGTGAAATAAGCCAGATACAAAAGGCCATTGTCTGATTCTACTTCCTTGAGGTGCCTAGCACCGGCAAATGCACAGAGACGGAGGAGCAGAACAGAGGTTTCCGGGGCGAAGGGGCTGGGGGAAAGGTGGAGAGTTATTACTCACTGGGTAGAGAGTTTCAGTTTGCAATGGATAGTGGCGATAATTGCTCGACAATGTGAATGTACTACATGCCACTGAATTGCACACCTAAAAATGGTTAAAATGGTAAATTTTATCTTATGTATATTCTACCACAATAAAAACAAATAAATGTTGCAAAAAAAAAAATTTCTATGTACATAAATGAGGAGGAAAAGAAAATGACCAAACGAAAGGCAATGGAATAATGGATGATTTTTCTAGGTTCCAACTGTGCCACAAGAGCTGCTATTATTTTAAAAATCAGTTCATTTACTCACACACTCACTGGAGTACAAAGAAACAGATGGGCAGGTCAAATAAGAGTTCAGGTTCAGTGCGATTCTAGCACTAACTCAAGGAGGCACACGGAAGGGGAGCTCTAGGCCAGGGCAGCAAACAGGGAAGCAGAGCATGGGAGGAGACACATCATGGGCTGGCGTGTTTTCTTCCTTCTGCTCTTCTGCCTTGAGACCCAGCGTCTCAGTCTGAGGCCTCGGGCCCTGGTTCTTTTGGCCACGTGTGCACAGATCAACAGAACACTTCCATGGAGGCACACCCTACAGTCCCAACGCCTAGACTGTGACACCCTCTCGGTCCCAGCTCTCGGCACACCACACTGACCAACAGCAAGGCTGTTCCCCTGCCCCAGCGGTATAACCAGCCAGCAGAGCCAGCTCCCAGAAAGCCAAGGCGTTTTCTGCCTGGGCCAATGGCATTCAAAGAACTCCCCAACTCTAGCCCTGGCCGGTATGGCTCAGCGGTTAGAGCGTCGGCCTGCGGTCCAGAGAGACCCGGGTTCGGTTCCCGCTAAGGGCATGTACCTCGGTTGCAGTTTGTCCCCGGCCCTGGTTGGTCATGCGGGTGGCAGCCACTCGATGTGTCCCTTTCACGTCGATGTTTCTCTCTCTCTCTCTTCCTCTTTCTCTCCCTCCCACTCTATCTGAACAAAAAATGTCCTCGGGTGAGGATAAAAAAATAATAATAATAAAAAAAAAAACACAAAGAACTCCCCAACTCTTCTGGTTAAACCAGAACCTGGAAGTTTCTTATCTGGAGACTTCCAGCACAACTTCAACACAAACCTCAGTCACCTCCCAGTCACTGGCCCCCGAGAGGCAGAAGAGCAGTATGAATTGTCTGGATTAACAGATAAACTCACATATTTTCTGTTTAGCTTAAGGGACCTCGCACACAGCAGAGCTGTGTATCTATGCTACCTTGTTTGCTCAGGTGACATTGTGCTCCCTAATGACATGGGATGATCAATGGCATGGGGAAGTCAACACAGAAATGTAATTCACCGCAGATACCCACAGAGGACAACCTACACCAGAATGATTAAGGCTGGACGACCCATATCTTAAAAAAAATCAAAGTCTAATCTCATTATTTCAAGTCCGCTTGGAAGCAGGCTGGAAGACACTGGGGCTATTTTTCTGGACCCGAGAAACATTCACATAAATTAGTAACTGCAGGCTGCTCTAATTAATTACCTGAGACACAACTGGTAGATTTTACGATTTGTTATGTTGTGTGTGGTTTTTTTTTAATTCTATTAGCTTACTTGACCCACATTTTTATGGCTTGGCTGTAACACTTGGGAAATTAAAAGTTATCCAGCAACTAAAATCTAATCTTACTGAAAGTCTCCTCCAAATTGTAGAGGTGCCACTGTGTTGGTTTGGCTGGAAATCAGCATGGGCAACTCTGGATTCAGGCACTTACTTCCAACTGCGATGCATCCATAAAGGATACGGCTGAGTGAGGGGAAGTCCACATCCGACACACTGGACTACAGCTCTGGTCTTCTTTTTCGCCCCTCTTCCACACCGCACCGCCCCCCGCAATCACCAGTGTTATTTACAATAGCCAAGATCTGGAAGCAGCCCAAGTGCCCATCAGTAGATGGATAAAAAAGCTATGGTACATTTACACAATGGAATACTACTCCGCGATAAAAAGGAAGAAAATTTTACCCTTTGCAGCAGCATGGATGGACCTGGAGAACATTATGCTAAGTGAAATAAGCCAGTCAGAGAAAGACAAATACCACATGATTTCACTCCTATGTAAAATTTAATGAACAAACTAACTACCAAGCAAAACAGAGACAGACTCATAGACGGAGAGCAGGCAGACAGCTCAGGGGGGCGGAGGGAGGTAAGGGGGGATCGAGGGATTGAGCAAAAGAGAAAAAAAGAGAGAGAGAGAACTCAGGGACATGGACTACAGCTTTGGTCTTTCACTTCGACTGTGTGAGAAACTGAGATTTGATGGCAGCTTTGCCAATCATCTAGCCAGCCTTCTAGCATGAGGGCTGAACAACGGTTTCATATACAAATTAGAAAATGGATTCATTCCTCATGAACATTGAAGGCAAAATACTAGTCACTACCTACTAGTTACTGTCACTACCTACTGGTTACTATCACTATCTACTAATCTTGCTTTGAAAAAAAAAAGACGTGAACCATCACTCCTCAAGGTCAATTTCAGAAGTATGGTAAGTACCAAACCCCCTGCTCTGTCCCAAAGGGTGTCCTTCTGTCCTCCATCCTTCTCCAGCTCTCACGGGTATCCTGCCTCTTCTCCTCTGGTTTACGACACCATTCAGTAGTGCCTCTGGGTACCAAGCAGGATGTCTATACAGCTATCCCTCCACTTGCTAGTCTCTCAAACAGTCATTTTGTCATTTTGAAACACCTTCCTCTGTCCATGCTGGGCGGATGCTCCAACAAACATGGTTTCCCAATGCCCAGGGAGGCTAACTGAGCATGCACCTCCTGCACTCGACTTCAGACCAGCTGCCCGCCCTGGCAAGGGGCATCTGAATTCAGGTCTCACACTTGTCTGGATAAAGACCGCTGCTATCGTTGCCCCTGGTGACCACATTCACTCGGACAGAAGAAGCTGTGGTAAATATTTCTCTGAAGAGTCAGTTCACATCAACCGGATGCCTTTGTTTAAGGAAACAACTTCTTGCTAATTTATCTTGAGAAAACTGTTCTCGGAAAGTTGACAATGCTTAAAGATAGCACTCTCTCTCTCTCCCCTCTGACTTCCCCGTGTCAGAGCCCAAAACTGACTCATTTGGAACAAACTTTAATGTCCTTGGAGTAGATACCAAGTGCAGCAGAGTTAAGAGTGAAGAAAAGGCCCTGGCCGGTGTGGCTCAGCTGGCTGAGCACCAAAAGGTCGCTGGTTCGATTCCTGGTCAGGGCACATGCCCAGGTTGTGGGCTCAATCCTCTGGGGGGGGGGGGGGGGGGTGCAAGAGGCAGCAGATTGATGTTTCTTTCTCTCTCTCCCTCTCTCTCTCACTCCCTTTCTCTCTCTAAAAAATAAATAAATAAATAAATAAATAAAAACAATTTTTAAAAAAGAGTGGAGAAAAGACTCTCTTGAACTCAGTATTAGTTAGCGGTTTCAATCTCCCACCACCCACCTCAAAAATAAATAAGTGTTGGCAAGCTCTGCCTGAGGTGTGCCTATATTCTCAGTTGCTCAAATGGAAAACACCTAGTGGGGGAGAACAGCATGCACCCAGCACATTTATAGAGTGACTCACAGTTCTCAAAAACTCTTTTAGGAACCAATATATAAACGTAGCCTTCCCACAAGCCTGTGGAGGAAGCAGGGTGTGTTACCCCTGCTGCCCAGATCAGAGGAAAGAGGTGACGTAGCCCATCCACAGGCACTCAAAGACCGACACAGTGGGGTGGGGCTCGGAGCTGGGCAAATTCAACCTGTCTTCCACAGACTCTGTTGTCTCCAAACAATGCACCTGCATGATCCAAAAAGCTCTTCCATCACTGAGAAGTGGGTGTTCACATTAACATGATAAATCTCTGGGGTTATTTAAAAAAAAAAAAAAAAACCAACCATGACATACAGAACTGACAATGCTGCCACTGGGCGACAAGGTTCACACCTCTGCTGTAGCTTTCCTCATTGCACTGACAATGACCTAACTGTTAACGACCTCGAGCACAGCTGAGTCTGTATTAAGATGCCATTTTGTACTGGGATTTTATCATATTTCATCTGCTTCAGGCACACAAAGCTCGACCACTCCAAGACAAACTCAAGGACCTTTCCACACATTACTTCCATTTATATTGCTCTCATCCCCCTGAAAAACAACCGTCGCTACTAGATACTCAGGGGGCTCTACAACTTGATTAAATGATTGTAAAAGCATTACAGGTAGCAACCAGTGAGTGAGTATGGCTGAAAGTTAATGTTAATTAATGTGAGGGTGAATGAAATGGAGTAACATGAGAGATAAGACGTACAGAACAACCTTGATTCAACTGAAACAGCTAGAAGAGACTGGTAGAAGCTGGTAGTTTTACAGAGTAGAGCTTACCTAAAATGGGCTCAAATCCTCCAGCCTGTCTCCTGACTCTAAGGTGGGCCTGGCATCCGGTTCAGTTGAGCCCAGTCACTGAAATCTCACCTGACAGGCTACTGTGAGCCAGCTACCTTGGCACAAGGGACAGGAAGGTCCTCCCTACTATGGGAAAGCTGGCAGCCTCATGGGGACACTAGAAAGCTTCCACAGTTATTTTAGAGAGTCAACAACTCAGCAGCGGGGATGTCCACTCCTTTTTTTATTTCTTTTCAATTACAGTTTACATCCACTATTATTTGTATTAGTTTCAGGTGTACAGCAGAGTGGTCAGACAATCATATACCTTACAAGGTGTTCCCCCTGATATTTCCAGTACCCACCTGGCACCATACATAGTTATTACAATATTATGGACTATATTTCCTATGCTGCAGGGGACAGCCACTTCTGAATGGAACGTCTCCAAAGGCAGGTGAACTGGGCAAGAGCGTTGGTGAAATTTACAAGCAATTTCAGTACATAAGAACGTGGGAGGGACTTAAGCAGGAAATAAGGACAAAATCATTCCACTGTCAGTGGGGTTAAAAATTGTAAACTTTTCCAAATGAAAGCAGTGTACAAAAACAAAAGAGGTAAAAGGAAGACTCTTTAATTATTAGACTGTAATAAGTCAGGGGTGGACCCTGTAATCTCTGGGATAGCCACTAAGAGTAAAAGAAGTAACAAGTCAATAAACAGGAGAAATGGAACAACTTTCTGCTTAACCCAAAAGAAGTCAAGGAGGAGAAGAAAGAACATAAAACAGTCAGGTCAAGTTGTAAGATGGTAGATAAAAACTCAAATACATCAGTAATCACATAAAAGGTAAATGGATCAACTATCCCAATTAAAATAATAGATAAAAACATAGGGAGGGAAGGACCCCAGTACATTACAACAAACATGAAAGAGGGCAGAAGCCGTCGCTTGATCTTCTTGCCCATGAAGAGGAGCCTGCCAAGTCCAGCAGGGTCCTGTATGCATCAGTATCCCCATCTTACACAACTCATTTGTTCGCCTCCATGCACTGTTGGGAAAGCAAATCACTTCACTGGAAAAGCCCTTAGAAAATTCTGCTGTCTTGCTGATTTCTTCATTGAGAAAGCCCTATTTCTCCCTGCTAGGAATAATTCATTTAGTGCATCCTAGCATATGCATATTAAACCTCGAACTGTATCTAGATGATCACATTGTTTGATTGGAAAATACCTAACAACCACTCTGAGGGACACTAATCATGGAAAGGGATTTTTTTCCTGCCCACACTCCTTGCCCCACCCTTTCCCCTCCCCCCAGTCTCATCCTCCAAGTACCAGGCTCCATTAGTACAGTAATAAAACCACTACTGTTTGGTTAGCAGTAATGAGTTCTAAAAGTATCAATGGAGTATTTCATGGAGAAAGGCTATTGTTAGAGGCAGCAAACTTCCCCAGCATCTATCAACTACAGTAATTGCAGCAGCCTTTTTTTAAGCATGTCAGGAATGCAATGAAAAACAGCTCA
Source organism: Tadarida brasiliensis (assembly GCA_030848825.1). Classification (NCBI taxonomy): domain Eukaryota; kingdom Metazoa; phylum Chordata; class Mammalia; order Chiroptera; family Molossidae; genus Tadarida; species Tadarida brasiliensis. The sequence continues at coordinate 37,710,941 of CM061265.1, read as the reverse complement.
ATCCCAGCTCCTCAAGGATGACACAGTGTGGCTCGGACAATGAAACAAAATGGTCAGTGACTAGATACACTCCTTCCCATAGAGGCTGGCTCTGTTGTAGCCTTGTCTTAGAATTGGTGTAATTATTGCCCTAGTGTTGAGAGGTAGGATTTCTGTTGCTGCCTGCTCACTCCCCAAAATATCAGTCACCTTGACTTCCCAACAGTCCCTACTACAAAGATATCCTTTATTCCTTGATAAGCTAGAGAAAGAGGGAGGGAGGGAGGGAGGGGAAAAGGAAGAAAGGAAGGAAGGAAGGAAGGAAGGAAGGAAGGAAGGAAGGAAGGAAGGAAGGAAGGAAGGAAGGAAGGAAGGAAGGAAGGGATGAAGGGAGGGAGGGAGGGAGGGAGGGAGGGAGGATCACTTTGCTCAGTTCTTTGCCTACTGGGTTCAAGAATGGAATTGAGAGGGTGGGGGGGGGCTGATTCACCTTCCCGTGTCTCCATTTCTTCATCAGGTTTCCTGGGTTGAGCCATATGAAATCATTGTCATTCCACTATTTTTGACTTATATGAACTTATAAGTTCATATGGTTCAAACTAATGGCAACAGAAACTTGATTACTTGGTTAAGATACAATGTGTAAGTAAGCTGTCATTTCAGGTTAGCGCTCTGATTATCTTCTCAAGAAATGAATTTCTTCACTTTTAAAAAATGAATTTTTCTTTAATACAGACACTAGCTAAATAAGTATTTTGGGAACTTCATGCTTTGGTCAATCCCAATTTCTCCATTTTTCTCTAACAAAGGTCTCTGCTTTTCTGGGTTTTGGGGTTTTTGTGTGATAGATGTAAAAGCATTCCTCGCCCATGGATAACGAAATACTAGGAAGACTGTTCCCCATCCCCTCCTTGCAGATGAAAACATCTTCAATATCGTTACCCGGTCAAGGGCTGTCCTGCCTTCTGCTCAGAAAGCAATGAGGAGAAAGAAAAGGAGAATAGAAACACGATACTCCAGTCAGCATGGAGAAGTCAGATGAGGAAGAGAAAGGAAAAGTGACAGAGAAGGGCATGAAAGAAGGAAATGGACAGGCTTAACTTTTCCCATGACAGCCTTTAATTCTTCTGATATTTGTCAATACTGAATCTGTCAGAAATGCCCATTATAAAACTGCTGCTTCTTGATAAGAGATTAAATATCTCTGACTATCTAACCATATAGCTACAGAATTAATACGTATCAGACTAGACTGAAAATTCTTTCATATTTTACCGTCCCATATGAACTGTATTGTCTTTAGAAAGACAGATGTCTTTTATTCATAGGGGCTCTAATAATAAGTTAGTCTAGGAAAAAGTTAAAATTAAAATCAACTTAACAGAAGGCTGGCATACATTCTGGTTCCTAATTTTAAACAAATGTATATATAACATGTATGGAGGAAAGGAAGGTAAGAAGAAACATAAGAACAAAGAGGAGAAAAGACCATCGGGACAGGCACTCACAAGAATCCAGTCAACTGCCCCCCCCCTTCTTCCTCTTCTTCTCCAGAGGAAAAGTCTATCTTTTGTTATTCTTTCTGCGCCTTATTTAGCTAATGAAAACAATAAACAAGGACAGCCTTCACAGGGCTCCAAAAGCCACCTGCCATGAGCTCAAAGACAATACAAATCAGCAAGAACCAGTCTCACTTATGCAGGTTAAACAAAGAAGAAAGAATTTAAATGAGCGAAAACACAGTAAAGGAAATGGAAGCTTATCATTGCCATCAAGCTGATGAAGAATCACTGGGTACAAAATCTTCGAAAGGAGGAGGTTACCCCATCCCCCCAAAAAGAAAATATGACTATGTGACCTAGTGTTTGACTTTCAAATGACACTTGGGATGCTTCTATGATCTCAGCTGTGGGGCCACCATAATGGGGTCCTCTCTCTGACGACAGAAGCTACACACTAGGGCTAACACACACCCTGCTCACTTGAAATGTCCATGGGGGAATCAGCTATAAGCTCTGATTGAAAGCTCAAAGTCCAAACGGTACAAAGGTTATCTTATGACATCAAATAAAAGGGTACCACCAAGTGCTCAGCTCCCTAAGAGTTTGGTCACACAGGAGTCATTCAAGTAAAATACACTGTTCAGAGTCCTAGGAATCTGCTGAGAGTTAACGTGAGCAAAATGGAGGTAAAGCCGGAGGCAGGGATAACACCAAGCCCTAGCTGGTAGAGGGAACAGCTGACCCAGTACATGAGCTAAGCTATAACCCTACCTAAGGTAATGGAGAAAAATAGCTGGCTGGTCCTTTACTTGGCCCAAAGTAGGTGAACCCTAAAGAGGGCCTCTTCGGAAGAGGGAGATTTTAGGACTGACTTCATACATGCACTCTCTCTCCAGAAGAGTCTTGTCAATGAAATGAGTGGATAATATCAGCCAAGGTGAATTACGGGCACATTCTTAAAGGAAGTGGTGGATTTGTCTTGGGCAAACATCTACCATTCTTCCAACATTCTTCTTCCCACTAGTGGCATGTACAATAGTCACCACTTCGCTGACACATACACACCCCAATACACAACCAACTATGCCCGCTATTTGTTCAAGCACTGCACACTTTCACTTTCCCTTCCCGAGTGTCTCTCTTTCCTCAACCTGCCTACACCTAACTCTCTTAAGATAGCACATTCGGCCAACCACCCCTTAGGAGAGGTAATGCAAGCTAACCAACGGCTTCATATGTTTTTCCTCACAGGAGAATTTTGCTGAAGGTCAGGAGAGAGGGCAAGGAACATGTTTCTTTAAAGGGAGTGTTCCTCCATGTAATCCAGAGACCATGGGGGCGGGGGTGGTAGCTGCTGCTTCTTTAACTAGAGCTAATTAACAGCTACCAGTACACTGGATGATTTTGTAGCAAGCAGGTGGAGGTATTAATTTTGGGCAAAGGGCACAACCATACCTCTGGACAGCCAGCCAGCTGTCTATAAGGCCACACTGCTCACAACATTAATACTCTCTCCTAAAGAAAGGTTTATTGTAATCAAGTACATTTTTCAATGAGGAAGTTCACTTTTACATCCAGAAGAGAAAAAAAAAGAAAAAGAAAGAAGCAGCTTGCATAAAGGGAATAAAAACATTTAATGATTCACAGTGAATCCGAAAAAACAAAACCATTCATAGACAGAGATAGAGGAGGCGGGATGCTGGTCAACCAGGCTTGGGCCCCTTGACAGAGCTACTGACGTCACAATCCCTAACTCAAGCTTTAGCCCTCATTCCTCCTGAGTCAGGGAGACATCTTATGTGCTCCCTGCTGCTGGTGAGGCCTGAGAATCCCGGGGCCTCAGCACAATCTCTTTCAGAATGCTACGTCCACTCACTATTAACTTGGACAAGAGCGGACTCTCTTCTGGTTCTGAAGGGCTAGTCTGGAGTAGTTAGAATAAATGCGGTTCTTCCCAGGGAGGATCTTGCCAATCAGTGACTATCCCTGCACAGTTGCAGTGAGACGCCCTTCAATCATTAGGCAAATCAAGGACAACAGGATGGTGTGGTGTGTGAACTTGGCTCCACTGGGAATGGGAACTGGTCCGCTGCTCGAGTCAACACCGCTGAGTGCCAGGGGTTTGGAACAAAAGCACTGTGTCCACAACCCGTGTCCACATTGACCGTGAGCACTTGAAGTGATGGTGGTTTTCTGAAAGATGAAATTAACACTGTTGGCTGTTCTTTAGGAAGACGACTCCATAAACATGACTGAGACAAGCCTTATTATTCATTCTTCCTACCCTCATTCACTAGCACTACGATCTTGCTTTTTCTCTAGAATGGTAATTTGAAAAATCATCTTTTTTCTTCTCACTTTGCCTTAAGTTCACATACCTAGTTTGTTACTAAACATTGTGACTTTTGTCTCTGAAATATTTCTCTGGTTCCATTATTCTTTATTTTAATAACCCTGACTTCACCCAGAAGGTACACTATTGCACCATGGTGTCAAATCCCAGCTCTAGCGCTTACTGTATAACCCTGGGCAAATCATTCCCTCCTCTAAACTACCATCGGAAAATGATGATTGTGGGGGAAAGGATATAAAGTGCTTGGCACATGGTAAGTCCTCAATTCAGCATCAATATCATCACCAGCGTAGTCATAAACCAAGTCCTGATCACCATGTCTTCTGGCATACAGAGTCATCGTTAGCAGTGGAACTCCATTTGACCCTCTCAATGATATCCCACATCAAACAGGAAGGTCATAGCACAGACCATAAAACCCTCCACCACTGCCTTCCCCACGGCCTCCATCACACTCCTTTCCTCAACTTCCTCCACGGTCAGGAACACTTACTCCCTGCTCCTTCACCTCTTTCCTGAGCTCCTATGAAATACTCTCAGACCACAGTTTAGTCCAGGATAGGGGCCATGATCTTACTTTCTTTCTCTACTTCCTCACTCAAAAACAAAAAACAATGTGGTATACAAAGAACTAATAAATAAGTTGTATGACATCGCCTTTACACTAAAGTTAGTTTTGCCAGCTACCATTTTCCTAATCACAGAGTAACTTAAGCCTCGTGCAAGGAGTTGGGTTTGGACACAAAACACCTAATGATTTGGTTTAATCACATTCTGACTTTCTTGGAGCCCCTTAGTACCCTGTTACTAAATACAGACAGGGTGAGAAAGGACAGGAAGGACCTCCCAGCATCCATCACAGGTTCTTGACTTGGGACTGTAAAAGCCTGGAAGACTTGATGAACCCAACTGCAAACCCTTCCTCTCTTAACTAGCAAACTTTCCATTTTTTTAAAAGCATGTACTAAGGGTTAACTTTAGATATCAATGAACAGAAATTATTTCACCCAGGTCTGGCAGTCAGAACTAACTACTCCAAGGGAAAAAAACACAAAGCGCACAATTCCTGAAGTTCACCTGATTGCTGACTGCCAGAACCTACAGCCAGGGCAAACAAGCAGGACGAGAACGCCAAGCCCACAGTACCCCCGTGAATGTGACGCTCCAGATACTAGCATTTCGTCGTCACTCCCCAGAGACTTCAATTCACAAACGTTTTACAGACCAATGGGCAAAGCCTACTCATTCATCCTAAGAAACACAATACAACAAAGACACAGAAGAGAACATTAGTCTATGATGAAGAACACAAGGTAGATTCACTATTTAAAGCGTTAAAAAAACAAAACCTAAGTGCTACATATTATAACCTATCACAACTATTCACTGTCTTTCAATCATTCTGCGAGAAGGTAATCCAAGCCTCTTTGCTAAGTAATTTTCAAATATGTACTTCATTCAGAGTTGGAGCAACACTAACCCACATACCCAGAGAAACTTTCCAGCTCCTGTTCCCAACGCCCACACCCCCAAGTGTCATTCAGAGACAGAAGAGTGATTTTCCAACCCAAGTCACTGACTAACTCTCATCCACATAAACAGGTTCCCCCTGTCCCCCCCAAACACTGAACATGTTGGTAGTGTTGCAGGGACCGTAGTCACCTACGAGTCCCTGTTGTGTGCCAGGTACTGCACTGGTGACTTATTACCACAGCGATAAATTTTCTCTGCCTAGAAAGACCATTTCTTCCAGGATGTTGAAGGAAAGGGAAGACAAAGAGATCGTTTCTAAGATACATGAAACTGATAAAGGAGGCTGACCCAACCCACGTAAAGTATAATGTTAGTGGCTTCTGGACACAGGGAAGAGGTGGCGGACGACAGCAGCAGGAGCCAAGCCGGAGTGCTCAATGTGCCGGTTAAACCTCAAACGCAACATGCTGAGAACCAAGGGAAGACACACAGGCTCCTCTCCACTCACTGCAGAGGCTCCTGGGCCACACTCAGCAGAAGAAACGCTTTGGGGACTTTTCCAGTGAACAGAGAACTGTGAGGGAGGACGGAAGACATGAAGAAAAGAGACTGATTTCCATGCAAGCTCAATCCAACTCCCTGAAGAGAGGCCCCTCCAGGAGGGAGCGTGCAAAGCTGGGCTAACTCCCCACAGTGCCCTGGGCTGCAGGGGTTTTTCCTGGATGACTCGGGGGAGAAGAGGAAAGGGCACAGAGAAAAATGGAATCTGATAACATTAAACCTTCAGTCCACAAATGATATGTTCATCCTCTTACTAAGCTCTCCCTGAGGGCAGCAGGCATTTAGGGGAAATGACATGCTCTGTCTTCAGGAGGGGGAAAAAAAGAGAAAAAAATGAAAGAAACATTTTAGGTTTTTATTAGTTTAACATCAACATCAGTATAATGGTGACCACTCATTAATTATCAATTATGTGCTCAGCACGGCAAGGAGTTTAATGTACTCTATTTCTTTTTTTTTTAATATATTGGTTTTAGAGAGAGAGGAAGGGAGAGGGAGAGAAACATCAATGGTTGAAACATCAATTGGCTGCCTCCTGCACGTCCCCTACTGGGGATCAAGCCTACAACCCAGGCAAGTGCCCTGCCCGGGAATCGAACCAGTGACCTTTTAGTGCATGGGACGATGCTGAGCCACACCAGCCAGGGCATAATGTACTCTATTTCTAATGTCACAATAGCCCAATGCGGCAAGTAATAGTTTCCCCACTTTTTTGGGTGAGGGAACTGTTGCTTAAAGAAGTTAATTATTTTTTGTTCACGATTACAAAGTAATAAAGCCAGTAGCAATAAGTCTGAGTGGCTCAGAAGCCTCTGCCTTTTTTTTTTCCCTTTCAGTTAATCATATTTGCTACCTTTATATCACTAACAGAAATGTTTCTATTGTGGTCTTATGCCAGGCACTGAAGAGTACAGTGAAAAAGAAAACAGTGAACTTCTAATCAGTAAGAAAATAAGGTAAAGGAAACATCTCAGACTTAGAATGGGGCGCTACCTGCACAGCACCTGCCCGGTAACATGGTGAAAAGCATAAACTCTGAAGTCAGAAAGACCTGGGTTTGAGATCACACCGAAGCCAGTAATATGATTTGGGACAACTTACCTACATTCTAAGACTCAAATTTCTCATCTGCAAAATGGGGTTCATAATAGCAAAAGCAGTGATTCAATTTCTAACACATGCTGACAAAAAGTATACTACCATCATGAAAGTCAGAATCTAAAAGAGGTGTGGGCTACAGAAGGAACTGAGACTGCCATCTTTATGGAACCTGCCAAATATCTTCAACCACAGCATTGAAGACACATGAAAGGGTCGATGAAATGATGGGTCCATAACTCCCACACACTCATTGCTTTTTTCTTCTTCCCATGGTTCTTCTCTCAAGTTTAACACGAACTCTAACCTAACAGAGGTCTAATGTTTGCCCAGTAGCAACTCACTCAGAAGGCTAATGAACACAGTAGATAACTTCGGGGACTGAGGTAGCCCCCTCCTTGATAAGAAAACAACATTCATGTAAATAACATGAAACCCACATTACATAACACTGGCATTAAAGGATAAGGACTTACCCACATTGCAGACATTCTGTATCACTGTGGGAAAGATGTACAACATGCATTAATACAAATATGAAGTCATAACATTTCAGAGCTTGAAACGACAGAAGAAATAGTCATATCCAGCCCCCTCCTGAGTCAAGTCCCAAGAGATACTTGCCCAAAATCTGTCTTGGGTCAGAATACCCTGATTCTCTTACCCTTCTTCATCCCCTTAGTTTCTAACAACTTAAAATCATCTGTTCTTAAGATTTTATTGTTATCTGTAGTTTTAAACATCCACTGGTATCAGTGCCATTCTATACAGACAGAACTTCTGATTAGGCAGTCAAATTAAATGCTCACATTCCCACTACAAACCACAAAGTCAAGGCCACAGAACCAGGAATCAGGAGATTCGGGTACTAGTTAGTCTTGATTATCACCGACCAGTTTTGGGGTCTCAAATCACTTTACTTCAACTGGACCTTTGTTTCTAGAACCATACAAAGGAGCTGGGCCAGAGGGTCTCCAACATCCTTCCCATATCTGGAAGGAAACTTGGCTTGGGGTGGTGAACACACAATACAATACACAGACGACGTATCATAGGAATGTACCGCTGAAACCTGTGTAATTTTATTAACCAATCTCACCCCAATAAATTCAATTTAAAAAATCCTTCCCGTATCTAAAGATCTAAATTCTCAACCACCTGGCACATATACACAGTAGACACAGGAAAACCCAACATCTTCATTTAAAACAAAAATCAGAAAAAGAAAAAAAAAATCACAAGACATCATTTAAAGAAAACTGTGTCAAAGCAGTGTGTGTTTGGGCGATGTTCCACACAGGTAAGCTTTGTATTTTCCAAAGGCAAATAGTCAGTTCCATTTCTCCAGAGCAAGGACCGGATGCTGGGAACATGAGTCATTCTGTTGACATTCTAGGTACTGGTCAGTGAGAGGACAGGAACCACATCAGCTTCCCAGAGAGGACAGAAGAAAAACTTGTTCCAGAAAAACTAGGAAGAGAGATGCTTTGAATGTCAGAAGAATCCTTGCTTCCAAGCCACTTCTTCTATTTACTAGTGATACCCAACCTCCTTTTGATAAGAGGAGTAGAAAAGAACTTACTTCTAGATGCTGTGGAGAAGAGCAGCTGCCTGAGACCAGCAAGACCTCCAACAACCTGCTCCCTGACACCTGCTCCCAGCGCCTACCCTTTCTCGCTGACATGTCAGAATGTAATGCGCCTTTACCAACATTCTCTTCAGAGGCAGGAATGAACCAAGACCAGTAAGAACCCCTGACTCGTTTTAAAAATGGAAGAAACAATGAGCAACAGCCACGGGACTCGGCGCTCTGGGCCTGTCTTGCACGGGGCCTGCTTATCTTGCCATTCCAAAACTCAGTGCTTAGAGAAACATCAACGTGGAAGGCTCTCTGTTTCATGTTATTTGGGAATATGTGTTATAAAATGTCACAGGTGACCTCATCCTCCTCTCCTCAAAACAAATTTTAGTGTGTATATAAAACATATATTTATATTCTTATGTTTATCAATAAACCTATCTGTTCCTGCACACGCTCTAGGACAGTGGCCGACCACACCCTAACTGCCCTCTGGATTTAACAATGGAAACAAGGTTTCCACTCCACCTTTGCTGTATTCAATGCCACGGCCACATCATCACTGTTCAGCCTAGGTCAAGAACTAGCAGATCATTCAGAAGGGTTATCTGAATCCCTCCCCTAAATCTGAATTCCGTGTGGTTTCCAACACGAACTCACTCATTCATCCATCCATCACGGTAATCAAATGACACAAGTACTTGATTACAAGTAAAAGAGAGCATTTTAAAGGTGGAGGTAACCGGAAGAAAAAGGAAATGACACCCTCCCCGAAGTTTATCTACCTTCCCTCAGTTTTTTTTTTTCTATTTAAATTCGGTTTGGTGTCCACTTTGTCCACTATTTGCTTCTCAGTTAGCAGCGAGAAGTACCTGTGAACCAATACTATGTGTGGTGAGAAGATACAAGATAATTAACTCAAAAAAAAGTTTACTAGGAAAGGAGAAGCTTGTCAGCTACCACACGTGGCATGGGTCGATCACAACACGTGGCACGGGTCGACTACCACACGTGGCATGGGTCAATTACAACATGTGGAATGGGTCGACTAAGACACGTGGCATGGGTTGATTACGACACGTGGAATGGGTCGACTACCACACGTGGCATGGGTTGATTACGACACGTGGAATGGTAGAACAGCTGATGAACCGTGGTGTTGGAGCTGCAGTCACTGAACAAGCGCTGGTTCGTCAATAGCTTGTGCTGGAGCCGTGGGAAGGCCCAGATGGGAGTCTGGAGATGTGCGTCTGCAGCAAGAAATGGCGTGGACTGAGAACGACCACATGTAAACCTTTTACATTTGTTGGATTTTTACAACTCTGTTAGCTAAAGACTTGTGGTATATTTATTTTAGAGACAACAGAATCACAAAGGGGAGGCCACCTGGTCAGCTGAGGAGAGGCCCCAGACTTAGCTTTCAGGCCACCAAGCATGTGAGTCACGCTTCGCACTGGGCAGAAAGCATCACAAAGGCACCTAAAAAATCAAAGAGGCACCTGCAGTGCCAGAGAGTAAGAAGAGCTTCCAAACACTAAACAAACAAAACAATAATGAGGGTATGCTAAAGGGACCCAGGGGCCAACGGAAGAGCTTCCAATGGCCAAAGCTGGAACAACTTGAACAATGAGATAAAGTAGTGTTGGATTACAGCCCAAGGAATAAAACAAATACCCAGGAATCCATACTGATATAAATAAACTACTGAATAAATAAATGGGGTGGGGGGGGTACAAATCTCTCATGCAGAAGAATTCCAAACAATGTACGTAGCTACGCCACGGTCAAGGCAGTGGAGCCCAGCTCCTCACTCCTCAGGGTTGCTGCAGTGTCTTCCTTCCAGAGTGCAGTGTGCAGAGGGAGACCGGGAGGGCGTGTGTGCGTGTGTGCACACGGGACAGTTGACAGCACAGAAGCCTGGCAAGTACCACCTCAGCCAGGTGATCAGGGCAACATCAACAGTGATAACAAAGGTTAACCGTAGGCACCCTTGACATGATGTGACTGAAATGGCACTTTACCTTGGTGGTCTTCCTCTCAAAAACCAATAACCTCAGTTTCATCATCACAGGAAAACATAAGACACATTCTAACGAGGGGCATTCTACAAAATACCTGACCAGTGCTCCCCCAAACCGTCAAGGTTATCAAAACCAAGAAAGTCTGAGAAATTCTCAGAGCCAAAAGGAGCATAAGGAGACACGGTGACTAAATCTAATGTGGTATTCCAGATGGGATCCTGAAAAAAGTACATTAGGTAAAAACTAAGAAATACTAACAAAGCATGGACTTTGGTTAATCATAATGTCTCGATACTGGTTCATTAATTGTGACTAAGGTAAGACGTCAGTAGGAGAAAGTAGGTGCAGAGTATATGGAAATTCTCTATACTATCTTCTAACTTTTTCTATAAATCTAAAACTGTTCTACAAGAACTTTATTTCAAAAAAAGAAATCAAGGAGAAGGGAACGAGAGTCAATGTGCAATAGAGAACAGATGGATGAACTTGGCCAAGTTCACCCTGGCAGCAACCTCCAATCTTCACCCTTTCTACCTCCCACCATCCTATCTTCCAGGACTGGTGAACATCACCCAAGGTCTCGAAGGCAGAAATCGACTGCGGTCTAAATTTGCTTCTCTTAAGAGCTGTACCACACTCGTAGGATAGTCCAGATCTTATTCAGTGGCCAAAAGTGTCATAGGCACTTTCTGCTCTTTTCAAAGAGAGAAAGGATCCCCAGAGCATGCTTCCCGAAAACGCCACTTGGAATTAAGGGAATCTGCCTCGCCGGCGTAGGCCTCCACCCGGCCTCTACCTACTGCCATGAATCCTTTCCAATCTTCGCTTTTGCTTCACCTCTATTTATGAGAACCACTCTTAGCATTTGCGAACTTTTAAAAGATTCAACACAACTGAAACTACTTCGAAATAGTTCTCTTTTCCCTGTGTGCTTCTCATTTCTGATGATTTCTCCAACCCTGTGAATAGCTTAGCAGGCCAAACTGATCCCAGTAATAACTGTCTTCATCAAGCACCTGTCAGAAATCAACTTGAGGTTCCAAGTCAAGAGGGGAGCACCTGGAGAACTCCAGGGAGGGGGAGGGACAGCCTCCCTCTGCTGACCAAACAGGCACAGCCAAATAAGGTTTCAAATTGGTCCCTGACATCTTGCACAGATTTAAGCTAACGCTCTTCTGCCTCCCAGCACTACTTCTTACCCTTTCAAGATCAAAAGGGAAGAATTCCGTAAGCATAATGGACAGTCAGGATTTCAATTCAATTCAAATAATTCATCCAGCAGGTGAAAAGGCACTGTGGTAGGTATGCAGAAACCACCGGACCCGAGGACACCTCTTATGTCAATTCATTTGGTGGATGAAGGTATTCAACATGAATGTTTAGGGAATCCTATTGGACTTCTATAAAATAATACAGTCGTCCCTTGCCACGTCGCGCTTCGACTTTTGCGGCTTCACTCTATCGCGGTTTTTTCAAATATATTCATTAAAAAGTTGATTGAGACAGTGAAAATGATACAGCGCGCGCTCGGTTGTCTGAGTCAATTATACACCCCTGTATTACAATTAAAATTAAAATTACTGTACGTACGGACTGTAGGCCTATGTATTCGAGCACCCCAGGAATCCTTCAACGCCAGGTGCAACCGCTAGAGTCTGGAACGGATAAACCGCGATAAACGAGGGATGACTGTACTCCTTTTGAAACTGGTAAATTCCCCAAACTTCCAGAGCTTAGATTCCCCCACTCCACCTACACAGATGCCCTAAGAGCGGTCGCAGGCCCAGCCCCGCTGAGCTGAAGGGAAACAGTCTTGCAAGTCCACACCTCCTCCTCTACGGGGAACCGCTTCCCATATCACCAGCATCATTTCCAATGTTTTCCTGTCTGTAACTTCATTGAGAACCGAGTCACAAAACACTTGCAGCCCAATAAAGGTCGAAGCCTTTCCCTGGAGGGCTATCCATGTAAAAAAGGGAAGAAAATGACAAAACCATAACTTAGGAAGCAGTTCTCAACTCCGGGTGATTTTTGCCCCCCCCCCCCCGGGGCACACTTCACAATGTATGCAGACATTTTTGATTGCTGCAACTGGGAAGAGAGAATGCTGCCCAAGGTCAGCCACTGGCATCCAGTGGGTAGAGCCCAGGGATGCTGCTCAACATCCCACCATGTGCAGGACAGCCCACAACATAACAGTTCTCTGGCCCCAAATGCCAAACTAGCATTGAGGCTAAGAAACCTTGTTCTGAAGCCCCTGCTCCCGACCAAAAACAAACAAAACTGAAAACTGCCTAAGAAACATATGTAGAAAAACGTACATTATACTTTCAAATGTCAACTTCAACTTTCACTCTTCTTTGCGCCTTCTTTCTGTCCCAGAAAATCTAAGCTTTGCTCACCAAGTCCTGTCTTCCACCCTCTGCCCTTGAATATTTACATGACCTCTGATTCTGACCCACTTGCCTTCTTCAACTTCTGCCCAAGATGTCTAACTGTATAATTGATCACTTGCCATGACTGACCCCAAACTCGACTCACAACAAAATTCATCTTCAGTGTCTCCAAGCCAACTCCTCGCTGCCTGCCGCTTCAGTAAACGTCACCCCACTTTCCTCATGACCGAGGTTCACCCTGAGAGCCACATCTCACTCCGTCCCTCCCCACTGATCCACACGGGTTCACCAGCACTGCAGACCAGCACCCAGCACCTTGCCCGCCACACAGAACTCACGCAAATATCTATTAAATAAAAAAACACATTGTTAAAAACACGAAAGTCCCTTTCTCACTCCTTCCTCATCTCTCAGCATCCAAATCAAATCCGTTACAAAGCCTTGGAAATTCCACCTCCAGACGTAAAGGCACCAGCTCAAATGTCCTGCCTAAAAAGTCAAAACAGGCTCCACCATCCCACACAGATCCACCTTCCTCAGACATAATCCCCATTTTGTCACTACTTCTCCCTCCTGCCCCCTCAAAACAATTCCCCACAGCCTATCAGAGTCTTCCAGTCAAACCTGACGCTGGCATGTAGGATCCCACATTTCCCACACGGCCGGTTCCAGTTACCTGTCCAGCCTTCTGTCTCCTGCTTGTTGTCAGTACTATGAAGGGAACATTTAATAAGCTGCTTGCACTCATGTCCAGTATCACCAGCATCTATTAAAAAGACACAGTAGAGCCCTGGCCAGGTTGGCTCAGCGGTTAGACCATCGGCCCGTGGACCAAAGAGTCTTGGGTTCGATTCCAGTCAAGGGCACGTACCTCGGTTGCAGTTCAGTCCCCTGCCCTGGTCAAGGTCGTGCAGGAGGCAACCAGTCGATGTGTCTCTCTCACATCGATGTTTCTCTCCCCCTGCCCCCTTCCCACTCTATCTGAAGATAAATGGGGGGAAAAAATATCCTCGGGTGAGGATTTTTAAAAAAAGACAGTAGAAGCCATCCTTGGCTCAAAGAATTCTCTAGGCTCCCCTTACAACTACTGCCCCTTTCCACTCCTCTACCCTTCATATCCACAGTTCTCTTGGCGTAATCACCTGGCTTGTGATTTGACTTCTCTCTGAAAATATTCAGGCTCCCACGCTGCCACAGCACAGACTTAGGCAGGGAAAAGCGTCCCCCCAAACCCCACCTCGGGTCTGGGATCCCAGCACCCATGCTCGGGGCTGTTTCCGGACTGGTTATCACACACCCAGAAAGCCAGCTTCGCTGGCTGCTGCTTCTGGCCACCACCAAGCTTTCCTTCCCCTGTGACCCTCAGAGCCTTGTGTTTGTCTCTGTCTCTGCCCCTCCCAGAGCACACCCAATCCTTCCACATTGGCGCCTTCTTCCCCAAGCCTTTCCTAATCTCCCCACCCAAACCAAACAGAACTGCCTTCTCTTCTAAATCATCTGGTCATTTCCACGTTGTTTTTAACTTGATATAGAATTGACAGATAACATTATATTAGTTTCAGGTGTACAACGTAATGGTTTGATATTTGTGTATATTGTACAATGATCACATCAAGTCTAGTTAACATCCATCACCACACACCGTCACAAATTTTTCCTTGTGATGAAATAATTACGATCTAGTCTCTTAGCAACTTTTTTTCTTTTGTTTTATTTTTATTTATTGATTTTTTTTTTCTAGAGAGAGACAGGAAGGGAGAGAGGGAGAGAAGGAGAGGGAAAGAGAAGAGAGGGAGAGAGAGCGAACGAGTGAGAGAGAGATTTGTTGTTCCATTTATTTATACTAAATTCATTGGTTGATTTTTGTATGTGCCCTGAATGGGGATCAAACCCGAAACTCTGGAGTATCAAGACGACACTGTAACCAACTGAACTACTCGGCCAGGGCCTCTTAGCAACTTTAAAACTTTTTTTTCTTTTTATTGATTTTTAGAGATAGGGGGAGGGAGAGAGAGACAGAAACATTGATGAGAGAGAACACTGATTGGCCGCCTCCTGCATGCCCCCCACTGGGGATCAGGCCCACAACCTGGGCATGTGCCCTGACCGGGAATCAAACTGGTGACCTCTTGGTGCATGGGTCAATGCTCAACCACTGAGCCACACCGGCCGGGTTCTCTCAGCAACTTTTAAATATACAATATAGTATTAACTATAGTCACCATGCTGTACATTACATTTCCATGACTTACTGATTTTATAACTGGAAGTTTGTACCCTTTGATCCCCTTCACCCATTTTGCCCATCCCCCACCCCCAGCCCACCTCTGGCAAGCACCAATCTGTTCTCTGTTTCTATAAGCTTGGCTTTGTTTTGTTTTAAATTCCAACTATAAGTGAGATCATACTGTATTTGTTTTTCTCTGACTTATTTCACTGAGCATAATGCCATCAAGTTCCATCCATACTGATGCAAATGGAAAGATTCCCTCCTTCTTTCATGGCTGAATCACATTCCGTTGTATACATACACCACATGTCCTCATCCACTCATCTGTCGGTGGACACTTAGATTGCTTCCATGTCTTCACTACTGTAAATAATGCAGCAATATGCATGAGGTGCCGCTCTCTTTTCAAATTGTTTTTCTTTTTCTTCGGATAAATACCCAGAAGTAGAATCGCTGGATCATGTGCTAGTTTCTATTTTTAATTTTTTGAGGAACCTCCATTTTCCATAGTGACCGCACCAACTGCATTCCCACCAACAAGGCACAAGCATTCTCTTTTCTCCACAGCCTCACCAACACTTATTTCTTGTTTTGTTTTTGTTTTTTTGCTCAATCCCTCTACTCCTGCCCCACTCAGCCCCCCAACCCACCCCCCAAGGCTGTCAGCCTGCTGTCTAGCCATTCTCACAGGTGTGAGGTGGTCTCTCATTGTGGTTTTGATCAGCATTTCCCTGATGATTAGTGATGTTGAGCACCTTGTCATGTGCCTGTTGGCCATCTGTATGTTTTCTTCGCAAAAATGTCTATTCAGATCTTCTGCCCATTTTTTAATAGGCTTTTTTTTTGCTGTTAGTTATATGAGTTCTTTTCATATTTTGGATATTAATCCCTTGTCAGGTTTATGATTTGCAAATATTTCCTCTCATTTGTTAAGCTGCCTTTTCATTTTGTTGATGGTTCACTCTTTTTTAAACTTTTTAATTTATTGATTAATTTTTATTTCTTTTTTGGTACGTGCCCCTAGCAGGAACTGAACCCGGGACTCTCTGGTCCACAGGCTGACGCTCCAGCCGCTGAGCCAAACCGGCCAGGGCTATTGATTGATTTTTCGACAGAGAGAAGAAGGGAAAGAGAAAGAGGGAGAGAGAGAGAGGGAGAGAAACACTGATTTGTTGTTCCACTTATTTATGCATTCATTGATTGATGCTGGTATGTGCCCTGACCTAGGATCAAACCCGAAACCTTGGCATATCAGGATGATGCTCTAATGAACTGAGCTACCCAGCCAGGGCTCACTCTTTTTTTTTTTTTTTCTTTATGGATTTGAGAGAGAGAGGAAGGGAGAAGGAGAGACAGAAACACTGATGAGAGAGAACATCGACTGGCCGCCTCCTGCATACCCCTCCCCTGGGGATCTGGCCCACAACCTGGGCATGTGCCCTGACCGGGAATCGAACCAGCGACCTCTTGGTGCATGGGTCGACACTCAACCACTGAGACACACCGGCCGGGTTCACTCTTTTTTAGAATAAATACCATATTGTACCTTGTATTACATTCACCACTTTATCTCTTTTGTCTTAGCCAACACTACCACTTATTAGCTGTATGATCTCAGGTAAATTAATTCTCTACTCTTTCTTCATCCAGAAACTGGGGGTAATAATGATGCATATCTCACAGCCATATAGAGAAGATTAAACTTGATAACACTGCACATGGCTTAAAAGAGTACCTGTGCACTCAAATGCTACCTAGCATTCATGTTTTTTTTGTTTGTTTGTTTGTTAATCCTCATCCGAGGATATTTTTTCCATTGATTTTTAGAGAGAGTGGAAGGGAAGGAGGGTGGTGGCAGGAGGGAAAGGGGGGAGGGGGAGACAAACATCAATATGAGAGAGACACATCAATTGGTTGCCTCCTGCACGCACCCCAACCGGGACAGGGGTCAAACCTGCAACCCAGGTACATGCCCTGGACCAGGAATCGAACCTGTGACCCTTCAGTGTGCAGGCCGACAGTCTAACCAATGAGCCACACTGGCCAGGGCTCATTCATGTTTTATTCCTCTCAGGGCTTAGGGACATTTTGCATGTTAATTGTGCCCCCCCCCCCCCAAAAAAAAATCACCTGAATGTTAGTCATCCAAAATTATAATTATTAAGGCCTAGCAGAAAAAAGAATAGCATTTCTTGAGGATGACCTACCATGGGTCCTATGCATCATATGAAGCACTTTACCTCCTAGGTAACTTACAGTTCTCACACCTCTTTGAACTAGACATTACTCCTGTTGTACAGATAAGCATCAGAGAAATTGAGTATTTTGCCTAAAGTCACTAGTCTGACTACAAATACCATCTTCTTTCCACTCAGCCCACTGCCTCCATAATGAGTTTTCCCTGTTCACAGGCCAGGCATTAAGGGAGCCCAGGGATACATGGCGAGGAAAGGCCGGGCTCCCCTCTGGCAAACGCACAGGCCAGAGGACAATGGGAGAGGCTGTCAACCCTGCCGCTCAGGGACCTGTGACATGAAATGAGAAGGGCACATGCTGCACTGCGGCCACTTTTCTCCTGATCCGGATGGATGGAAGGACTACCAAAAGGAAGAGGGGGAGAAAAGAGGAGGGAAGGGAGACAAGGGGGGACCACAGGCTGCCAGTCTTGGCCGGGAAAATTACCTGAGGTCCACAGCCTGGAAGTGCTCTGCATCTCAGTTTACTTATTTTTTCATATCAAACTGAAAAGTTAAACCTCCCTTTTGATGTTTTTGTTTCTGCAAAGTTCAAGTATAATTCCCGCAGGTAATCTGACATCCAAAAACCCAACTTATTCTAAAAGTCTCCAAGAGTTAAAGAGAAAGGAGCTGAATTATCCAGATAACTTCCCTGAATCTCCCCTGCGTTCTGTTCATCTGGTTTCCTTCCAAAGTATCCAGGTGAACCATCTGTGCTCGTGATTTTTAAAAAACAGTTCAAATCCAGTTACCAAGTTCTTCCATTTGTAATTTATTAATTAAAAAAAATAAATTCTCAATTTTCCTTCCTGTATACCCCAGGTGAAGCAGGATTAGGTCACCTCTAACATCCTTAAGTAAAGCAGTGTTAAATCCAAAACACACACAACTTTAATATATCACCTTCCATGGGCCAATTTTACAATAGTGCTAATTGCAATTTTAAAAGATGACGATGTCTTTTGGATGAACCACAGGAAGACTAATAATATATTTAGTCTACAAATTTGTGGACTACGGAACAATGTGCCAAGTGCTTTTCACCTCTGTGGACTTACGAGTCCTGAAGCGAGACAGGCTTTTAGAGAGTTTCAGAAATGATGGGGGGGGGAGGGGAGGTGCAGAGCGGGCCACAAGTTTTTTTAATGCTCTTTGAATAACTGTTATTCCACATGGCAAGTGAAAATGGCACATGAGGAGAATTTAAGACAAAACAACATCTACAGAAAATGATATTTCCCAGTTATTTTAAATCTCACTTTAACTATATTTGAAAAGGGGCTTGGAAAATGGCAATGAGACAGGAGAATAGAGCTTGGCTTAAATAAAAAAAATAAATAAATAAAGCAAACACCAATATAGTAGTTAATTGGAGGGAAGAAAACAATGTCTGATCTGAAAAACCTGCAGAGGCTCGGAAATTTGTCCACAGCAGGAGCCTCGATGCCAGGACCTTGGTTACATGTTATCTTCAGAAATGAGCAGGAGACATAGAAACGAATTACTCGAGCCACAGAGGGTTAAGCAGCAGCCTTGGATTTCATCTGAGGCTTGGCAAGCACTGAAACAATGAAATGACCAGTGACAATACTGCCCACTGTATGAAACCAAGAAATTATGAATCAGTTCTCTAAATTTAGTAGCTAGACTCATTCCTGTTTGACTTTTCAAGCCAATTCAGCCCAAATAGCGAGTATATAGTATACGACTTCTAAAGCAGAAAGGGGAAAAATACTTCCCTCCCATGAAAATCAGAACTATATCCAGCCAAGTCCCTCTAGTTTTCCAATGTGGAAATACTTAGGATGGCTGTTCAAATGCTTACTCGAGCTCTACGACGCTAAGAGAAATGAGAGGCAGGAGAGATGCAGGCACAGGAGTTCATTTTTGCAGAAATGCCATGATTAAACAAGGCTTGTATTTATAGAACCACATTAAAGACTTCAGAATCCCACTTATTTCTGCAGTGACGAATGTGCTTAACTTAAGCAACGACTTTCTGACTCCGTTAAAAGACAGCAGCTCATAAAAATTATTTTTAAAGAAAGATTCCATATAACTATTTTGCTTTCACATTAAGAAAAAGAAACCTTTTTTTTCCTTTTCTTCCCAAATTCATTTTTCCTATCCATCTTACAGTTGGGCCTTCGGTCGAAAATTATTTGAAAGACGACAAAGCCTGGCCCAATCATCCAAAGAAGAACAAGCTGTCTTCCGTTAAAGGCTTATAAAAATAAATTTGGCTTACAAACAGGAATTCGAGGCCATTTACACACTGCCCTCTCATTTCATGTGAGTCTATTGTTGTTTTTTTTAATTTTTCTTCAAATACATATAGGGTGAGAGATGTTGAACAAAAATGCAAGGTATATCATCGTAGTCCAACTAAACAGAAACAAAGATTTCACATTTCAAATCAAACAATCACATCTAATTTCACTTTCATTTTAAGAGATCAGTCCAGATGGTGGCTGAGGACCACTGTCAAGACGCAAAATTGGAACCAGTTTCTTGAGCGAAGTCACAGCCCATCTGGGATATAATCAAGCAGTGAATCTCATTTCAACCCAAGGCACCTTGGACTGGAGTTGTTCCTCTTTGGATTAAGACATTTCGTTCAACCTCTCACGTAACACTTGTTGGCAAGGTATATTTCCATCATCTGTATCCCAAGCACTACTCATCTCTTGAACTCTTATGTGGGGTTGGGTTGGCCCTTTATGTCACACAGTACCATGGCAATTGAGCTCGAAAATACAAGAGTCTGAAAGAACATTCTAACTGCAAAGAGAGGCTAATCAGAGGAGGGCTTCTGCAGCAGGGATTTTCTTCTGCAAACTGAAGAATGAAAAAGGAATTTTAACAGACTGTATACAAAGTACTGCTCTGTGCAAAAAATGAGTTAAGGCAGATCCATCAACAACACTAACAGCATTGTGGTTCAACAGGAATAATTGTTGATGCTATCAGAAAGTAAAAGCAGTGTATCTATTCTTCATAGTCAACTGTATTGAGAGCAGACAAGTTTTTAAGTCTCAAGAGTAAGAAAACCATTCCTGAAAATTAAGATTTATAATTTTCAGTAAAACAGGTTTTTTGTTTATCCACAAATTATAGTTTGAGTCACTTCAGCACACCTATAATGACTAAATAAAGGATAATTCCTGCCAAAACTTACATGGTAACACAATGTGACTGATTAATTGACTGATAAGAGTACCATGTGTTCCAAAAACAAAAACCCAACAGGTTATGTTTGTAATATAAACTATTACCTGTACATTTATTTCTTAGTGTGGGAGATCAGGCTATCGTTTTTCATTAAAAATATGGCCCACCCAGCCGGTGTGGCTCAGTGGTTGAGTGTCAACCCATGCACCAAGAGATCATTGGTTCAATTCCCAGTCAGGGTACATGCCCAGGTTGTGGGCCAAACCCCAGTGGGGGGCATGCAGGAGGCAGCCAATCGATGTTCTCTCTCATCAATGTTTCTATCTCTCTCTCCTTCTCCCTTCCTCTCTCTAAAATCAATGAAGAAAAAATAAAAATAAAAATAGATATGGCCCTGACCAGTCTGGCTCAACAGTTAGAGCTTTGGCCTTCAGACCAAAAAGTTGAGGGACTGATTCCTGGTCAAGGGCACATACCTCAGTTTCGAGTTCGATCCCTGGCCCCGGCTGGGGTCGTGCAGGAGGCAACCAATCAATGTGTCTCTCTCACACTGATGTTTCTCTCTCTTTCCCTCCTTCCTTCCCACTCTACCTAAAAATAAAAAAAAATTCAATGGAAAAATATCCTTGGGTGAAGATTCAAATATATATATATATAAATAAGCTTTTTTTAAGGGAACTATTTCCACATGTATCTACTATGACTACAGGGACTCCAACTGACTATCCTATAAAGCCCAAACAGAAACAGACAAGCCAAGAAGAACGCCACTAGCTGGTGCCACACTTCTCGCACATAAGTGAAAAGCAGGGACATTATCATGAGGCAGGACTGGGATCAAAAGCACCCAGGCACAGCTGGGAACTCAACGCTACGAAAGGAAAGTATCCACAACTGGTTTGCTACTTGAAAAAAATTTAATAAATGTAGACCTCCAATCCCACCAAACACCAAAATAAACCCCAGATGAATAAAAGTTAATCCTTTAAAAAATAATTTTCTAATGTTAACATTAAATCATGTTATTTTAGGGTTCAATCTTTAGCAGGGATATTCTAACTTTCAAAATAATGGCAAAAATGATCAGACATTTAAATTTCTTTGATAATGTAAAATGGTTTAACTTTTATGGTCTAAAATGCTGATCTAAAGAGGGAAGTTAGGAAAACAGTAAAAAATTAAATGAGTTGTCATCTATTACAGGGGGCAACAAACTATGGTCCATGGCCCAAATCCAGCCCTCTGCCCATTTTTGCAGTCCATGAGCTAACAGTGGTTTTTACATTTTTAAATGGTTGAAAAATGAAGAGGAAGATTATTCAGGACATGTAAAAATGATCTGAAACTCACATTTCACTGTCCCGACTGCAGAACAGCCGCACTCACTACCCTGCCTACTGGTGAGGCCACTTTTCCTACAGTGGCAGGGCTGAATAGTTGGGACAGAAACTACAGGGACCACAGAGTCTAAAGTATTTACTATCTGACCCTCTGCTACAAAGGCTAGCTGACCTCTGACCTATTTATTATACAAAGGGCTTCTGCATAAGACACACAATGAGGCCCAATAAATAAATAGGTGACGGAGATTTTTTTTTTTTTAAAGCAAAAGAAAAATATAACTGGTTAATAATCTAGAAAATGTTCACTTTCACCTCCAAACTGAAAGAATCTCTTAGACCTATCAAATTAGGAAAGATTTTTGGAAAAGTCAACACACAATGCCACAGGCACAGTGTAATAAGAGCTAGCACAGTGTTGGTGCCCAAAGGACACGAGTGGCTGCATCAAAGGTAGACACTGACTTCCACCTCTGGGAACAGTTGACGAAGACGTATGCTGTAATTCAGGTTGGAAGCTGGGGAATCTGAGCGTTAGCTAAAGCTGCAAGAACAGACAGGTGGTAAATGAAGAAATGTAATATAAAAAGGGTGTGGGTACCATTGCTACAGTATGTGTTCATACCTCAGCGTAGGCAAGAAAGGGCAGTAACACTCCTCTCAAACCAGAGTGTGAAAGTTGTCAATATTCTATCTGCCTTTGTCTCCTTGAGGTCACATGTTTTCATGCCTTAGCTGAGCCATTACCCTAATCATTATACTATGGTATCTCAAATGAGGAAATGAATCAGTTCTAATTTCCAAGAGGTATGTAAGAATTCAGAGTTAAAGACCAAAGTGCCTTAAGACAAGGTATCTTCCTCATATCCTGGGAGCCTTTGTAAGGAAAGAAGAAATGCTCCCATCATTCATACCACCTCCCAGTGGAGTGGGAATTGGGGAATAGCATGTAAACTCTAATCAAAAAAGCCATAAACATAAATACTTTGACTTTACTCATGACTCAGTTTCATCAGTATTTATTGCCTTATACTACTTGGCCACACTAATGCTATTTTTTTTTTTCTTTACTGATTTTTAGAGAGAAAGGAAGGGAGAGGGAGAGAGAGAGATAGAAACATCGATGAGAGAGAACATTGATTGGCCGCCTCCTGCATGCCCCCACTGGGGATCTGGCCCACAATCTGGGCATGTGCCCTGACCGGGAATCGAACCAGCGACCTCTTGGTGCATGGATCGACGCTCAACCACTGAGACACACCGGCCGGGCACTAATGCTATTTTTAGCAATTGTTTTTAGTGAAGACTATGGGGATTATTTTCATTTAAAAAGTAGTCATGGGCTCTGTAAATAAAAGGTAGGCAGAGGCATCCACAAATGTGGCTACCTCAGCAATGTTCAACATCTGGTTCACTGGTTCTAACAGCACTTTAGTTCAAGAATCTCTCTTAGAAAGTGACACTAACGTCCTTTGTTTTGTGCACTAGCTATCAATCAGAAGGTGCTGCCATGGCATTAGAAAATCAGCAATTAAAAAAAAAAACCTGTGATGATACTGGGCACTTAAATTATTCAGCTGTTATTATAGCTACCTTCTAATTCAGGCAGCAGAGAGGTGAAGATAACACTTCTCTGATCACTTATCTTGAATCATTTTAACCGACACTTGGTACACACGCATTTCCTTCTCTGTGAGAGCTAACCTCAGTTATGGCTTTTCAGCTCTAAATGGTATTACCAGGAAGTGCAAAAGAAATGCCACTGGAATCTTTACGAATCTTTGTCATCTAAGAAAAGATAATAAAGCAGAGGCTTCCGATGTCTTAAAATATTGACCTAATTATCAGCAGGACAATAAAACTTTCCATTAAAAAATAGAAAAAAAAAATGTTTAAAGCAAGGAAGAACTCCTTAAGGTAAACACCAGGAATGACTTTGAAGAAAAGGTTGAGAATGTCTTAGTTTAAAAACACCAAGACCATGACCTTGAGTGTCTTCAATAAAGTGCGTTGGTGGAGGTCCTAAAATAGCTCTTGGATCTAGAGACAGCAATATTCACACAACTTATCATACAAATCATGCATCTCTAGGTTTACCAGAATGGTAGTACCTAGCTCAAAAGGCAGATGTGAGGAATAAACCACAAATGGAAACAAAGAAGTAAACTTCTTTGAAGATTACTTAAAGATTAAGTGATGTCTTAATTACAATATTTGCTTAGCAATAAACTGTTTCCATTGCACTGGCGATTATTGGAATCAGTCCATGGCCCACCTAGAACAGGAAGTTCAATCTCCCTGGCAGACAGCACTCTCCACACATATCAGGAGAGCAGGACAGCCAGGGGAACAGGGCCATCAGAAGAGCAGCTGGGTTTCAACAGGCCCAAGAGTAGGCTCATGAAGGGCAAATCGTCCAAGCGCGAGCAACACTACTTCCTACTCAACAGTGTTCCTACTTATTCTATGGGAAAGTGGAATGGCCAGGAAGTTTTCCAACACATTCCTCAACGTTATAGTCTGTGCATATGTTCAAGAGAAACATATTGAACACGGTGCATTCTGCCCTGTTAATCACCACTTGACAGGTTCAATTTAAAAAGTTTTTTAAAACAACGATGCTTGGAGTTCAAAGTCAAACATTAAAATGAACTGGATCTCTCCACTATTTAATGCAATAATACTAGCACATCCAGGTTTTCCCTAAGTCACAATCTTCCTCTAGTAGGTTTACTTTATAATTTTGCTTTATACTTCATATATATTTTTAGAATAAATAAAAGAATTCTCTATTTTGTGACTAACAGTTCTTAGCTCCAATGCATTAGGCTTAAGCTAATCACACCTCAGTATTCAACAAGTCAGCAAGCAATTACATTTAAATATTTATCAAAGGCCTACTACTAAAATGACGCCCTAGGTAGTGCCTGTCATTCAGAAAAGTGATCTAAGTGGAAACATAGGCTAGCTACTCATCCAATAGAGATAACACAAAATCATTTTCAGCCGCACTGTGGTCTGTCCAACTACAACTTCATGGGAGCTTGGCAACAGCGCAGACCTCACGGATAACAGCTTGGGCCTCGGGATGTAACTCAGACCTTGGAAGGCATGCTCCTAGTGTGGTCGCCCACAAAGCCATGAGAGTTCATTCCTCTTCCCAGAAAGGGCTTAACCCTAAGATAAGCCACACTTTTTCATAAAATACCTGGGAACCAGCCCTCCTTCATGACCTTTTTTTTTTTTATCCTCACCCGAGGACATTTTTGCATTTATCTTCAGATAGAGCAGGAGGGAGAGAAGGAGGAAGAGAAACACTGATGTGAGAGAGACACATTGACTGGCTGCCACCCGCAAGACCCCAACCGAGGTACATGCCCTCAGTGGGAACCAAACCCGGGACTCTCTGGTCGGTGGGCCGACGCTCTAACCGCTGAGCCAAACCGGCCAGGGCCATGACCTTCTTCTTTTAACCCATCATCCCTCCAGCTTCTTGGACAAATGCTGAAGAATGAGGAAGATTCAGGAAGAAAGAACAGCAACCGTGTCCAGGACAGTCCCCTAGCATCCGGAAGCAACAAAGTTTATCTCTCCCTCTTGTTGAGAGGAATTAAATGCACTCTGAAAACAGAAACCACTTCATTTTGTATTACTTCCTTAATGTATTTCACTAGACCAGGCTGGGTATTTAATACAGAAATGGGAAATGGGAGGATGTCAAAAGTCAGTGATTTATGGTAACTTGCTTCTAAGTTTATCCAGGTCAATGAGAAATACCTCTGTGTAAGAAGTCCCCAGGCCTCAAAGCAATAATATTAAATCAGACAGACAATAAACAGCTAAAAAAAAGTAAGGTCACCAAAGTCCTAAAGAAGGAAAGGCACATTTAACAGCATGAAAATCAAAGATTATTAGCAATGGAGGCTGATAATTAAAAAGTGATAAACGGATGCCTAAAGTTTGTTTAATGAGTTAATGAATGAATAGCCAAACTACTTACCACATGCTCTGACCCTACCCAGTTAAGAGGTATTTTAAAAATCACACTAAGGTGTAACATTCTCAGGGAGAAGGCAAAGGCACGAGGAGCAGCAGCAGAGACCCTTTAATAAGGAAGCATCACACAGGTGAGCTAAGGTAGGTTCTAAGCAGAGGTTCTCACCACACTCCCACTTACAGATGAAGGGTAAAGGCGTGCGCCTAGGACCGGAGCTCAGTGGTAGAACTCCATACATTACTTTCCTTTCATCGAGACCACTGGGGGACAAATTCCAGGATAACCTCCCATGATGGTGGTAGTGAGAAATCTCAGCAAGGTATGCTGGTAGAAAGACAAGCTCATCTCATTTCCTTGTTTCCCTAAAATGTCCTGCCTTCTAGTGTCACCAACTATGGAACCTCTCCTGATATTCTGACTTCTCTGATCTACTAACAAGCAAGCACCTCCCCTCCAGAGAGAAGTAAGGGACTATCGTCTGCAGCAGAGTGTGTGCCCACAAGACTCAGTGAAAAGACAGCATATCCAGGGGCGTGACCGAAAGAAAAATCAAGACGCCACCAAGAGCCTTCTAGCACAGCCTGGCAGCCAACCTGCTGAAACATTTTCACATGGTTAAGTTGGTCATTTAAAGAAAATCCACCGCATAACAACATAATTTAGGCCTTCAGAGCAACCATTTTGATAGTTCTAAGTCATTAAAAAAAAAAATTCATGAACAAACCACAAAGCATATGCCTAAAATCCCAATTGAAAGTAAAAAGCAACAAATACGGACAAGATTGCTAGGGTAAACTCTTACAGAGATCAAATCAGTTGAATGTAGCTTTGCCACTCAAACGGACGAAGACGTTTTGCCTTACCCTACCTTCTTCCAGCCAAGGTTCCCCCCAACCCATTTGTGAGAGGGGCGGGAGGTCCTTCTTAATTCAAACTCACCAGGACACTGAACATTGTGTGACCATCTGGTCTGACAACATATTACACATTCTCAGGGTATGGTTCCAATCACAGCACAGTTTAAACAACTATCCTAGATCTCAGCAAGGTGCTCCTAAATGGAAGAATTTTCTATTTTGCCTTTCAAATTGTTTTTATTGGAAGCATATTTGTGGGAACACTAAGAAGTGAAAGGCCTCAACCTGAGCTTCAAAGCCACAAGCTCTTCGCAAACCCACCATGCTATTTCCCCACCCCCAGCCTCCCTCCCTCTCTTCTGCCTTCTCTGGATGGGATTCCATTTCATCCTTACTCTCTGGAAGAGAATGTACCTGCCAAACGATGTCAAGAGCAAATCACTTCATTCCCAATTTAGATGCTAGCACCAAAAACAGATGCTTCGTTGCTCAAAGGGTCACTGTTAACTCTTTCAACAAATAGGCACAAGCAGAAGACAGGAGCAACCCCACCCACTGTGAAGCCTCTGGATTCAGATTCTCATTGCTAGGGTCACCAAGGAGTTAGAGCATGGCCTTTGGAGTTTCCTGCTAAAAAACGAATCCTCCCTCTAACACTCTTTCATTAGCCATATTTAAATGGATCCGTTTATTGGGTTAGCTGATTACTCCTTTCGGACTAAAAGATAAAGGAATGTCATTGGAGAAACAGGAAAATAAATAAACCTAGGGTGTAGTTATCTTTTTCTTTTATTGGCGGAAGCAGCAGGGAGTTGAGTGGTTTTAGAAGAATGTGCAGGCCCCGGACCAGGGAAGGCCAACCCTCACTGAGGTATGATGGCCCCTGTGCCAGAAGTCCTTGCTTTCCAAAAT
This sequence comes from Tadarida brasiliensis, assembly GCA_030848825.1. Classification (NCBI taxonomy): domain Eukaryota; kingdom Metazoa; phylum Chordata; class Mammalia; order Chiroptera; family Molossidae; genus Tadarida; species Tadarida brasiliensis. Next base: position 37,683,235 of record CM061265.1, on the reverse strand, counting down.
CCAGATGCAAGCTTCCTAAGAAGTGAGACTCTCCAGGATGAAAGAGAACCTGAGGGACCCAATAAGGCTGCCTTCAGCGAGCCAAGGAGAGAAGCATCCTTCTTTCAAAGTGATGCTTGAAGGAAGCTCTAACCACTCATTAAGCCTGAGGGAAGGCTGTGCTTCTATCCTGGGGAAGCAAGTTGCTGGTCAAGGGGACTCTGCTACCCTCTCTCATTAATGTCAGCTACCTATCAGACCATACCTGCCACCAGCTGACTTCTACCTATAATCACCCCACGGCCTGGCCCCTTGCCCGGCCAGCAAGTGATGCCTCCACCCCAAGTTCCAAGCCCACATCAACATCCTCAACTTCTACTGGTAACCCGTTCTCTAGAGTAAGGACAAGGCACCATAAAAAGAAATACTGGATAATGTACACATTCAACCACTTAAGCAGTAAAGAGATTTCCAGAGCCCATTTGCTTTGGAATTCTTGGTTCCAACCTCGGTACTGTTACTTTTAATCTGTCAAAGACTGAGCAAATTATTTCACTCCTCAGAATCTGTTTCCTACTTTGCAGAGATGCTATGAAAATTAAATAAGTACAAAGTAGGCATTCAGTAAGTGGTAATTAATCTTTCTATTTCTTTATTATACCAAAGGGCAATTCCAAATGCATGCCAGCCGAGAGTGAGACTTTACTTGACACAATTCTGACAATACAACTCTAAAAACGTAAAGGATGAGGTCTGTGTAACATATGGTTGCTATCCTGATGCAGAAAAACCACACACACAACAGTTTTACAAATTCCTAGTTTATGATGTAAAAATTCTCTAAACAAAACAGATGCTAATGATCAAACTGCATGATGACTTCTGCTAATTTCTTCACCATAAATAATCAAAATCCTCAAAGATGAAGAAAATGTCCTAATTTACTTTGTCTAAGTTTGGGGGTGGCTAGGAGTTCTTCAATGACCTTTCTAGCTTTCCAAAGTTAACTGTTACGGTAATTTTCAGAAGGAAAAAAGCACTGAATCTGCTGTAACCACTCTGCAAAGACAATAATAATAGTAACACTATTATTATAATTATACTATTATTAATACCAGTTATCTCTTATAGAATATTTACTACATTGAGTTTTTTATAGGTAAGCTTATAACATTCTGCATGGAGAACAAATGATCATTATTACTGTAAGAAACAAATTCCAAAATGGAAAATAAAATTTATTTCTTAAAAGAAAGTTATAAAACCCAAATTTAGAGCCTAACACCATTGGCAGCGAGAAGCACACCAGGTGTCAGACCAGTGGCGTCAGACCTGACCTTGGTTCAGCAGCTTTGGTACTTGAGTTCTGCCTCAAAGAATTCAGAGCCAAGACTTGAACTATAAGGGAAAGTTTACTTAGAAATCACAGGGGTACAAAAAGTGAGCAGTAGAAGAAATGTACTCAGGAAAAGTTAGAGAGGCAAAAGAAGGGGCCCTTGGAGCTTAGGAGTGAGGAGGATGAAAGTAAGGAGCCTGGGGTGGGGAGGAGAGAGGGTTGGGGAAAGCATGGGCATGCCCCTGGGAGGGAGAGCCAACTGGGTCCTTGTCCTGAGGGTTTTTAAGGGTGGAGATTTTAGGAGACTCTAGGGGAAGATCTCAATGGAATATTCATCAGCTGTCCGGGTGTGTAATTTCAGGGTCTTGGTCTCCGCCAATTGGTCAACTGGTCAGCACCAGAGCAGGGGGTCATCCATCAATGCATTTGGTCCTGAGGTCAGCTGTAGCCTCACTTGTCCGGTTTTGCAGCTTTTCTGGGACTGGAGCTGAAACACCACTGAGGCCTAGATGTATTTGAGGTGGGTCAGAACCTCATTGTCCTGGGGGTTTAATGCTTAAGGGCTATTCTCCACCGCCTTGGTTATTCCCCCTCTAAGGGGTCTAACCTGCCGTACAAGCCAGAAGAGGAAAGAAAACCCTGGGGGCACGAGGTCCTTGTTTTCCCTGCTGCTAGGCACCCAGGGCTTTCTGCCCTGGTGTCCTTCTGTGCCTGGCCCATCAGCCTTGCTCTGCTCCTGTCTAACTGCCTGCTATAGTACTGCCTCCCAAACTAAATTAAAAAAAAAAAAAAGTATTACCTCTCAAGAGTGTATACCTAAAAGGTTTCCCCTAGATTTCCAGAGCCCATTTGCTTTGCCCCTTTCCAGAGTTCCTAAGGGAAGTAAATTTAACATCAGCACCTCTCCTGCCAGAAATTAAGACTTTTACCTCTCTCTGCCCTCCTGGTTCTCCCTCACCACACTCCCATTTTCAAGAGCCTTAACAATGCAGTCAGAGTTGAAACCTAAAGCAATTCTAGGTAGCCAACCTCTGTTGGCATCAGGCTCTCTATGGAAGTGGGTAGACTCCCTTCCAACCTCTGTTAAGTCCTGCTTTTCACAGAACTCAGAAAGCACTGAAGAGGGTCAGAAAAGATCTCCCACACATTGTTAACAGAAGCTTCCCAGGATCTCCTACTGGAGAACCCAGGGAAAGGCACGTCAGGACATCAGAGGAAGTAAAGACAGAGGCACACATACCTTCCTTAATGGCCACCTCCCTGTCCATCCTGACTCAGACACGTCTACTGCAGAGGTAAATGCAATTGGCTGGCACACAAACCTCCATGTAAATGTGAGCACAATCTATGGGTGTTAGCTGTCTGGGAACCACTCACACGTATGAGTTTCCACCAGGTATGTCATTTCCACAGGCACATTTCCCTTCTAGTAAGTGCTTCAGACAGTAGAACAAAATAATTAAAACTGGTATGGAAAGATATTTTGCTGTTTGTTATGTTAATTATTCAGGAGTTATAGGGTTTCTTGAAGCGGTCCATTTAAAACACTGCTGCATTTTGATCTTTTTTTAAATAAGTGTGTTGAGTACAGCCACCAGGAAGTTCACAGAAACAGCTCACGCTTTCCCAACACTGTGAGATGACTTTTTTTAAAAACTGAAAAGTAAATAAAACAAAGGCTATGACTCTTGTGACCACATGCAGAGTGGGAACCCCAAGGGCAGGAATACTAAACCAGTCTCCATTCCGCTCTTTTGCTGACGAGAAGAACTTCAAATGAGATCTCTGCTGTGAACAAAGATACTCAAACAAGAAGCTCCTCCCGCTGCTTCCCCAGCAGTGGACACCCCAGGGGATCTGGCTTCCCCTTCTGGAAGAGGCCACAAGGCAAAAAGGGCGTGTGCGAACTCAGAGACTCCTCTTCTGGGGCAAGCCCTGGGCACAGAGCGAAGATTTATGAAACACACCATGGCCGACATTTCCAAAGTCCCTTGCTCTCGTGATCCTCTCCGCTTCTCAGCCTATCAGTCTTTCTGGAACTAAAATCAAAGGTAACATCTATCCCACATGCTTAAAGCCATTCAGAAAAACGAGTCAGGTGTTACCAAAGTGTGATGACAAATACGTAGCAATCAATGAATGTCCTTTGACCAGACTTGGTGGGATTTGCAACTCTTGATTTCAAAACAAAGTTCCTTTTATACACCACTTGAGGCAAAGAGAAGGGAAGGGACCTTATTAGGCACTGACCTTAGCAGAGCCATTCCTCAGCATCGTGGACATGCTCCCACTTAGTCATGCCAAGTCCCATTTGCTTATGAGAAAGCGAAGGCCGGTTAAGTAATCTGCCATAAACTGCACAGTGAGTACCTGATAATGCCAATATTCTCACTGTTGCTTCCTTCCACGCTCTCAAACCGGCGTGCTTTCACTGTGACGCACAGTAGCCACCATGTGACAGCTACTGTGCGAAACAAGCTACACAGGCATCTGCAAACCACCTGTACTAGGTATATGGGGCAGAACAAAAGTTTTCCCGCCGACTCAAGACAGTCTTTTTACACACGTTAGATATGAGCTCAGCCTGGGATGGCTAGAACCTCGAGAGTAACCTATTAGGAGGCAGCCGACGGTAAAGGCTGGGCATTCCAGGTAAGGGAAACACTGAGCAAGGGTGCAGAGGCGTGAGGCCCTGGGTGTGGAGGGAAGAAGGAACAGTCGCTTCAGCTTCACCCTGACTGCTCCCCTCCAGGAGTGCGAAATGTTTTATGGTTACAAGTAAGTACCTCATAAACTTCTGATAAGTTACTACAAACAATCGGGAAAGTGTGGCTACAACGTTGCCGTCTTAACAAAGATCAGAAAGAGAAGGTGCTTTCACTTTTTACAAAAGACTCCGGCTGCTAGATTGCTACACAAGCAAAAAGCTTTCCCAGCAAGGCACTCACCAAGGTTGACAATGGGCTCCTTTGGCTCAAACACAGGATCTGACTTGGCACTTACAAACAGTTCATTCATTCAACCCACAGTTACTGAGTACCTCCTAGGTGCCAGGCACCGTGCTAGATGCGAGGGAGAAAAAGACACACTGACCTTAATCCTAGCTGCTCAAAGCCAGGAGACAGCCACAATCATTAAAAGGCGATGAGTACTCTACCAGCAGTAATCAGGGAATGACTAGTGTCAACTAACTAGGTCCATGTTCAAAGGGTAGCAGCAGAAACATTTTTTTGATTCACCTTTTTTGTCCACATCTAGGCCTACCTCTGATATGGCTGCATCTATTTCTACTTTATGTACTTGTGGACATTTTCATAAAGCTACTGAATTCTTGCCCACCTCTCCATTTTCACAGATTTCATTTTTTTTTCCTATGACTACAACATCTAAGAAAAATAATCACCTAGATCACGTAAGGGACATTAAACAAATGCCTTTATATCCATTCTGTATCATGTCCCACATCTTTGTGCCATATTATCTATTTAAGAGAATCAACTAAAAATTGTCAAGTCAGAACACACAATAATATCACCATCCTCCCAAATATTTAAGAGGCCCCTTTCCGGTAAGTTTCCCTAGCATTCTATGTACCATACCAAAGCTAGGGCTATCGCACCCATCTGGTCCTGGAAATAGAGAATTAATTTTTAAACCTGATGCAAAGCATTCCCTTCTAGGACTACCACATTTTCAGCAAGTTGTTAAAATATCTGGGGATTAAATAGAAAACTGAAAAATGATGTTAACACCCTTAAAAATACTAGATACAAGTCTTAAAAGCAAAATTAAAGGTTAAGAGCTAAACAAACAGTAGAATGTTGACCATGTTCTGATATGACACTTCACTTAGTTAAGCAGTGATCTATGTATCAAGATGGCTCAGATGTGTAACTCGGAGACCAGTAAAACAAAATAATACAATTTGGAAATATATTTGCCTCACCACAAACCATTATAGTTTTAAGTTAAGTTACTGCAAACAGACGACTATCTGACCATCACGGCAGAGCTCACTACCAACGTGTAAGAAGGAAGAGGGGGCTGGTGGCCCAATAAGCCAGCACAGTGCTCTAACTGTGTCCCTGACATCCCAGCACCTACCCTAAAGCAGGAGAGTGGCTTCTGACTTAAATGGCTTGTGCCTGGCATATGGACACACCGCACAGACCTTTAAAATATCATCATCAGTCTCTAAACACCAATCTCGCTTCCCCATCAGCAGGGTTCAACATCATTCAGCCAATCTCAAAGTTCCCATTTCTCCTACACAAGAGCATAAGAAAACACATGGATACAGACAACAGGACAGACAGCTGGGTTTTGCCTCCATCCCTCTGCCTAGGCTTGTTTCATAGCTGATCCTTTCAGTCCTTTCCTAGCCATCCCTCTCAACACCTGGAATAGGTTCTCCTTGCCCACCTGCTCCCAGGAACACCTTTTCTCACTCTTGAAAATCTCTCCAGAAAACTCATTCCGTGAAGAATCTCATTAACAGCCCACATTTCCACCTATCCCATTCAAAAGGATGCTAACAATACATGATGGTTGTGTAACAATGAGCAGCCTATACAGTGTCTCACATCTACACGCTTGGTAAATCCACTAACAAAGCAATAAGGCAGACAGGCCGTGCATTACTCCCCCAACTTCACACAGGAGGGAACTGGGAGCTCCTCCAGAACAGAAACCACATTGTGATCATTTTTGCATCCTCAGCAACTCACACAGACAGAGCTTAATAAATAAGACAGCAAGAAAGGGTTTTGGAGTGGTAGAAGGGAATCAACATTCAGTCTTCTGATTGCTAACCCAATGCTGAAAAGAAAATAGAGAGAAAAACAGAACAGCAGGTTAAACACGAAATGAAATACATATTACAAATATCCAGTTACTTACATCCAAATGTGGCTAGCCTGACAGATTTATAAGTCCACATTAGGATATGGATATATAGGGTGTCCCCAAAAAATGTATACACACTTAACAGCTGACAGCTCAATTGATGTTTCTTTCTTTTCGGATTTAACAAACTGGAATTTATAATTATTCAAAGCACGTATACATTTTTGGGGAGGATACCCTGAGTAGTCATTCCAGAACTAAGACCCTGGATGGTATGGCTCAGTTGGTTGGGCATCGCCCCATGCACCAAAAGGTTGCTGGTTAGATTTCCAGTCAGGGCACATGCCCAGGTTGTGAGCTCGATCCCTGGTAGGGAGCGTGCCAGAGACAGTTGATAGATGTTCCGTTCTCACATCGATGTTTCCCTTTCTTTCTCCCTCTCCCTTCCTCTCTCTAAAAAAAATCAATTAAAAATTATTTTTAAAAAAAGAACTAAGAAAAACACTGGAATTCTGAAATGATGGATACATCCTGTTAGTTTAGATGTTTCTGTACATGGAAATGGATATTAAAGTGCTAACTACGACTCAGAGCAAGCTCCATTCAAACGCATTCTTTTTAAATGACCTACTTGAAAAGATGCTTGCAATATTATAAACTTTCACCCAAATGCAAATCCATCCCTATGACATGGTGGAGGTCTGGAGAGCTGATGAGACTATTTGTAGAGTAAACACAGGCTAAATGGATCTTGTGTCTTTAAGCTTGAAGCTTTAAGGAGAACTGAGAAACAAATGTCTCAACAAAGACACTATTGTGGGTCATTACTGCAGGTAGCAATCATTTTGGCAATCTAAAGCGAGGGGATGAGAGAGTTCCAGCCACAAGCAGACGAATGCAAGAATGAGCTTCTGCTGAAGTCCCACTCCTTGCTCTATAGAATACGAACAGCAGTGGGCAACAACACTTACTATGATGGCGGACGTGTTCTGTCCCTCCACTGTCCAATACGGTAGCTACCAGTCACCTGTAGCTCTTGTGTACTTGACATGTGGGTAGTGTAGTTGAAAAACTAAATTTCTAGTGGTTGTTTTATTTAAGTGTAATTAAGTTACCTTGAAAATAGCCACATGTGGTGCTGATGGCTACCATACTGAAGAAAACAGCTATAGACGATGAAAGGGAAATGCATTAAATGTCATCAAGAACTCTAAAAGACAGATTCACTCCTACAAGTCTGAAAATAAGACCAGATCCCTGTCTAAGAATTTTAATTCTGACACAGACCTTCAAGATCTAGGGAAGGGAACTGAAGTCTTGGTCCAAGCTCAAATAAGTACTAACAGTTACAAGCTAGGCTGGCTTTCCATCCCAATCTCTCTCCAAGATGACAGTTTTACCTAGAAGCTCAGCCATGCACCAGATGAAAGAGGAAATTAACTAATATTTACAAATAATCTATTATGTGTCAGCACAGTGACAGGTTCTTTACAACTGTGGTCCTATTTAATCTGCACCACAGCTCTAATAAGCAGTCATCACTATTCCTATTAACTCGAGAGAGCCTGGCAAAGCAGGATTCCAACTCAGATCTGGAGAGAGCAAGTTATCTGCATACTGCCTCCTTCTCAAGGTGTCCATCAGCCCTCTGCTCCTCAGACTGTCACTGAAGTGGGTGACCACAAGTCCCCAAGTTTCTGACATCTGGTACTTTTTAACTAAAATGCTGGAAATTAACGGGGGTCCTAACCATGCCCAAGATAACATCCCATTTCCAAGAAAGCAATGACAACTTGCATTTCTCCAGATTTCTCCTATTTTCCTACTTGCAGCCCTATGGCAGGGCTGCCTCTGAGATGGAGAGCAGTTAAAGGAAGGGCTTAGCACAGCCAAGATGCACTCATTAATCTTAACTAGTGTCTGGAGGAGGTCACTGTTTTCAGTGGTAACATCACTCTTCCCCTACAGATAAGGCATCTGACGGGTGATCACCCAAGACCACACTGCTCAATGCCACACTGCATGCTGACCTCAGCATTCCTCAGACATCACTGGCTCCAAGCTCCTTCCTCGGCTCCCATCAGTCCATCTGACTCCTTGTAGAATTCCCCAGGGCAGATCTTTCTGACTTCAGAGGAACTCTCCTCTCAACAGTGCCAGAGATTCATACAGAGTTCAAAGGATCCCAGCACTGGACGCCTCTGCTAAAAACAAAGCAAGAACAGCTCCTTCCCCCCAACCCCCACCCCAAAATAATGTGTCCATACAAAAACTTGTGCATGAATGCTCACAGAAGCATTACTAGACACATTGCAAATGTGCATCAACTGATAGATGGATTTAAAAATGGGGTATATCTATATAATGGAATATTATTCGGGCATTAAAAGGGGATGAAGTACTAATACATGCTACAACACAGATGAACCTTGAAAATGTCATGCTAAATGGAAGCCAAATCACAAAAGGCTACATATTATATGATTTTTATAAATATGAAATATCCAAAGTAAGTAAACCTATGAAGAAAGTAGAAAAGTAGGAGCTAGGAGGAGGGGAGAATACAGAGTGACTCTAGGAGGTAAGAGTAATAAGAATACTGTAAAATTAAATACCACTCAATTATAGATTTCGAAAGAGTGAATTTTATGGCTTGTGGATTATATCTTAATTAGGTTATTTTTTTAAAAAACAAACTCCTAAGATAATTGTAACACAGCAATGGCAGGAGCCCAGAAGGGATATAACCCAGTTGTAGTTAAACTGTTAATTGAAATGAGAAAACCAAACAGTGATGTTTTCAAGAAGTCTTCCTAAATTCTGCTTAGGATTTCACAGTGAAACCTTAAAGACACAAAAGTCAAAGAAAAGCCAAGATCATCTCCTACAGATAGAGAAGGAAACAAAGACCTAGGTACACATATGACTTTAGATAACCCACACAGAATGGAAAATAAAAAATAAAAAAAATAGGTGTCAGAAAGCCTTCTATTAAGTCTTCTTGTCCAAATGAAAGTGCACATTCCCAGCTACATTTTTTTTTTATTGATTGATTTTAGAGAAAGAGGAAGGGAGAGGGAGAGAGAGAGATGGAAACATCGATGAGAGAGAACATCGACTGGCCACCTCCTGCATGCCCCCTACTTAGTATTGGCCCACAACCTGGGCATGTGCCCTGACCGGGAATCAAACTGGCAACCTCTTGGTGTATGGGTCGATACTCAACCACTGAGCCACAATGGCCGGGCCCAGCTACCTCTTTTTTGCCCTAAATATGAATGGATTAGACTAGATCCTAATCAAACAGTTACTGAGTTCTTGCCACGTGCCAAGAGTGTTGTAAACATACACTCTTATATAACTTGATCCCCATAACCTATTTTCAGGCAGAAGCATCTAGGGTTATAGGGGTCCTGCTGCAGTGCCTCCGCCCATTCCTTCAGTCTGATGGGCTACTTCACACTAGAGAAGGTAGAGAAGCTGGAGCAGTGGATGGTGAACATCATCCAATCAGTGCTCTAAACATAGATCACTGTTTATTAACATGAAAACTGATAAGATCTCAAAGCTCCTCCTCCACGAAAAGCTTCTATAACAAGAATAGGTAATAGTGGCACTGATGGCCTGCCACCTGCCTCGCCTTCTCCAGCCGTCTGCGCTCCCTGCCCACACCAGGATCAGGAAGGCCCTCATCCTTTCTACCAGGTTCCTCCTGACTTTCCCCTCAATACTCCCACACATCGACCTTGATGCAGACATTTTCAGTGACTCAGAGTTCCAGGCTGAACTAAGGCCAACTGCTGACTCACCGGTGGTAGAGAGTCGATCACTGATGTCTACTTGGAGATTACACAGGCTTTGAATTGTCTACCAATGTGGAATCAAATACCCACAGCTTTGTGGAAGAAGCCACTAGGAGGCCACACCAAGTGTCACTGGTGATTATTTGGAAGAGCCCATGTGGAGCACCAGATGAGCCCAGCACCTCCATGGAAAGCACTGAGTTCACCTGAGCACTTATTTAAAATATGGGATCAATAAAAGTTCATTTGAGCCCTGGCCGGTTTGGCTCAGCAGTTAGAGCATCAGCCTGCAGACCAAAGAGTTGCAGGTTCAATTGCGGTCAAGGGCATGTACCTTGGTTGCAGTTCAGTCCCAGCCCTGGTCGGGGTCCTGGGAGAGGCAACCAGTCAATGTGTCTCTCTCATGTCAACGTTTCTTTCTTTCTTTCTTTCTTTCTCTCTCTCTCTCTCTGAAGATAAATGGAAAAATATCCTCGGGTGAGGATTTTAATAAATAAATAAACAAACAAACAAATGTTCATTTGAAATGAAAACAATAAAAGAATAGGTAACAGTACTCTTAGGCACTAGGACGTAATAAAACTCAGCCTTTCAAGGACTTAAAACTCAATGAAGAAACAATATAAAAAACACATCTGTGTGTTTACATATATATTTACATTTATGTATATATACATGAAACTGTAATAACATCTCATATCCACCAATGTAGAACTATCGTTCTAACTCAACAGCAACAGTGAAGAGTGTGACCATCTCATGGTCTAAAGGCCGAACAGTGCAGCAGGGAATGGGGGCAGAATAAAAACTGCCAACCCACTCCTGCTCTCTGACTTCCACTGGCTAAGCCTAAATGAACAGGAGAGCTAGAGGGTCTCTGACAGAGTCTACAAAGATGAGCTGGGAGAGGGGAGGGGTGGACAGAGCAGAGTGGATCTGGGGGCAAAGGAAAAAGAATCAGCACAAGAGATCACAGGCTACTAAAGATGATGGGGCACCCTGGCCAGGCAGCTCAGTTGGTTAGAATGTCGTGATGATACTCCAAGGTTGTGGGTTTGATTCCCCAGTCAGGGCACATACAAGAATCAACCAGTGAAGGCATAAATGGGTGGACGACAAATCGATGTTTCTCTCTCTCTCTCTCTCTCTCTCTCTCTCTCTCTCTCTCTCTGTCCACCCCTCACCCTCTCTCTCTTAAAAAACATATAATAAATGATATTCACCCAGATATTTGTAACAAAGGTATTACCTGGTCCTGATGACCCAGACCCTCACCCATATGCCACGCAGGATAGTTCAATCTCCCTTTTAGCACTTGGAAAAAACAATACCCTGGCCTCAAAATGGTTAGTCCTTCCCACAACCAACTCTTCAGCATTTAGTGTCAAAGATTCCCTTTGCAGCCTCTCTTTTAGTGTTAAACCTATTACCACGTTTCTTCATTCATTCAAGAACTATTAATGTAATGAACATAGCAAGATGGTTCTACCCTGAACATCACTTCAGGGAAAAGACTTTTCTTTTTACAGAGCAAGTGTCGTGGCCCTCCTCCAAAAGGTCCCCAAGTCAGAGGAGGAAAGAAAACTATGGTGGCAGCCATGGATGCTTGGTGCTGGAAGGGAACCAAATCAATGAATAAATAATGTTGACCTCCAGGTTAGAATGTTCATCTTTCAAAAAAAATAATAATAATAGGTAAAATAACTTAAAGACATGATTTTTAAAATTTATATGAACTACAATCCTTCTGCACATTACCACGCCACCTGTACACACAGTCACAGTCTTGCCGTTGATTTGCATGGTTTGCGCATTTTTGTGTGTGTGAGGCCTTGGCTTTGAAACACTTGAGTAAAAGCCAAAAAGGAAGACCAGCCCTGGCTGATTTGGCTCAGCGGTTAGTGTCGGCCCGCGGACCAAAGAGTCGCGGGTTCAATTCTGCCAAGGGCACGTACCTCTCGATGTGTCTCTTTCACTTCGATGTTTCTCTCTCTTCCTCTCTCTCCCTCCCACTCTATCTGAACAAAAAAGATGGAAAAATGTCCTTGGGTGAGGATTTAGGAAAAAAAAAAATCAAAAAGGAAGACCAGTTCACTGGGAGTTATGCTGAAGGAGGCGGGAAAAGGGCAGGTGGCTCAGCGTTTGGCCAGGTAGCCTCTACCATGGCCCCTTTCATGAAGGATGGGGAGAGGGGGGCGGGACAGATCAACCATAGCTTCAAATATCCTTTCCCACTGTCCACATAACTGTGGGTAAAAAGGGGGCCACATACTAAACCTGACCAGCTCAGGGAGGCCTGAATAGTGGGCCCCTTGCACTTTCTGAGACCAAAAGTAATCACATAAGACGGCCTGAACATAAATTCCTAACTAAAAGTGGGTCCTGGTGGGTAGTCATGTCCTAGGCCTGTAGCTTCCTTGACAAAGGTCAATCTTTACCTTAAATGAGCCTGTCTATTGTCTTTTTGCATCTATGATAACATACCTTTGAAATGTCAAATAATCTCCTTTTCCGGGCCCCTCAGAGCACACCCACCTCACCAGAACAGGAGACCACAGAGCTCTTCATTGTTATCTTGTTCCCCACATACCATCTCTATGTGCTGTAAATGTTAATTTTTAACTATCCTGTAGTCATCAATGTAAAAGAAGTATGTGTTTCTCTCTTTCGCCTTTTTATCCAATCCTAGAGATTTCCCCACTTTGCTTTCTCCCACCCCCTTAATCTACCACCAGTGAATTTCATATAACCCTCCTTACAGCTCCTCCTTTTGTTCTTATGTATAAAATAAGCTGTAAAACTGCCATTCTCCAGAGCATTTTCTCAGTCCATTGAGATTTTGCTTCCCAGCAACTGTTACTAGTTTGGCTCAAATAAACTCAAAAATTCTCCACAGGTCTGCACATTTCTGACGTCAACATATCCAATCCCATTTAGAAAAATCTATTCTTCTGTATGCAGAGAACATCTCCTAGCCTACTTCTCAAACCCAGAACACTTTCATCCAATCATGTGCCTTGATTTTTAGTGAAAAAACAACTACAGAGTAGATTTAAGTCATGCGTCATAAATTAGACTGAACTCCCATATCCTAGAGTTAAAAATAATTCTCTCCAGCTAGGGATTGCCTTTAAAATACAACTGAGCCAAAGTGCTTCAGAAACACCAAACCCAATTCTTTTTTTTTTTTTTTTAATTGTTGAACCAAACCCATTTCTACTCTTCTCTCCATATTCTGGCACAAAGTCAAACTCTCCTATACTGTTCATGGATAAAAATCTTCCAATTCTTATACCTGTCATGAGGGACCAGACTTCTCCCATCACCACTAAATGCCCAAAGAACTTCTTTACAAAGACTGGTTCTCAAAACCTCAAGTTGAAGAATTAAACTTGATTAATCTCATGACGTTGCATATGACCTACAAGGAGAACAGCCAATTTTTAAAAGAATTTTTGAAGCAGAGGAGCAATAAAAATAACTTAGTTTAAACCCTTCATATTATGGATCAGAAAACTGGTGCAAAGATTAAATGATTTGTTCCAAGCCACACACCCAGCTCACTGACTCGGTCTAGGGCTGTCTGACTTCACTACGTTGCCTTATATACCCAACCTAGCCCAAAGACGCAACAAGGTGAGAACAGTGCTCGTGTGTTCTGATTCCCAGACAACTCCCCTCGATGTCAAAATACTCTTCCTATCCTCAAATGAGTATCTGCCTCTTCCTCAGATTTTATCAGCCAACAACAATAAAGGAGTCAAATAAATGAAACTAGAAAAGCAGCTCCATCTCAGATGACTGGAATATGGACTATAATTAATCACAATCCACGGAGATTAACAGCTCTTGCCTTTAATTGGTATTAAATGGGCAGTGAGTGTTCAGGCTGCCCAGAGGAAACTGCAAAGAAGTTCTCAGAAGTGCAAAGTCAGCCATAAAGTCCTTGCTAAGGTTAAAGCACAATGGGAGAGGCCAAGGTCTCTATCAAGGTGAGTGAGCAGAGAATGAAAACTCTCCCCTAGCATGTAGAAGGCATTCCAAAAATAAATGGTGAGATGAGACTCATCACCAACATGGGTCATTTGTCAGATGCAGTAATAAAATTTCTCCCATAGGACCCAAACTAGAAATCTAAAAATAAACCAAAAGCTCCAACCAACTATAAAGAGAAAAACTATCCATTCACAATGGATGCTGTGCAGTTTACTTAAGCTATGGTCGGACAGGCAACTGACCAAACTTGCAAAAGAATCTTTCATATAATGAACACATTATGAACCATAAATCTGCCTCACACACTAAACTGGACTCCCCACTGGTAGACCTCTAACTATAGCTTATCTCTCAACAGAATAATCTTAGGGCTCAAAAATTTAACAGGCTAGTAATACATGCCAATTAGTTCATGCATTTGTATTAATTAAATTACCCTTTGAGACAGCATGGAGGAACCTGGATAGCATTATGCTAAACTAAATAAGCCAGTCAGAGAAAGACAAATACCACATAATCTCACTTGCATGTGGAATCTAATGAATAAAATAAACTGATGAACAAAATAGATCCAGAGACATGGAAGGAACAGAGAATCTCAGAGGGAAGGGAGGATGGGGGAAGGGCAAGAAGAGATTAACCAAAGAATTTATATGCATATATGCAAAACCATGGGCACAGACAATAGTGTGGTGAAGGCCTGGGGGGGTGGGTTAATGGGGGGGAAGTCTGTAATACTTTAACAATCAAAGCAAATTAAAAAAAAAAAAAAAAAACAAGCAAAATTGATTAACTCAACCTTCAAGAAATGAAAGTCCCACATCTTCTGTTTTTGAATCATTTTTAAGTTGTCCTTTCCAATGGTTCAAGTGACCCGTATCACTTCTTGATCAACTCTTCTCTGCAAAGAATGCATCATTCCTAAGTGAGCAAGCCAGGTCCTATCATCTACCAGCCATCCTCTTCACATATCAATAGATGCTGGTAGTTATCTCTGAAAATCCACTTCAATCATCTCAACTGATATAGTCCATCCTAATGCTAATAAAAGTGCATATTATTTGAAGGGACATGAGGCCATAACTATGTGTTCACAAATGATCTGTAGTCACCTGAACATTTCCTTGTTTGATTTGCCTCTCCATCCACCCTTCCTCCCCTCAGGCATCATCCTCTACTCCACTCATAACATCGAGCAAAGAAGGAACCAACAAACTACAAAATCAGAAAGACCCAAGGAGATGCATATAAACAGCCAACAACAGTTCATCATTTGTTATAAATGCTTTATTATGAAATGCTTTATTATTGATGTTATAGCATCCCTAGACAATAAGCTTCTTCCTTCATCTTAAAAAAAATAGTAAAATCGGATGATGGCTGCTTTCCAAGGAACACAGATGCAGTGAGAGCAACCTTGAGGTTCCACATCCACGCATTCTTTCGCACTAACTCCGACCCCACGCGCCTGCCTAGGGAGAGAGAGAAATGCTTTCATGTTAACTATGTGCATGTGAGGTCACGGAAGGCTGAACCGCGTGGAAGGCTGAGCCGCGTGCCTTAGCGGCTCAATCAGCACGCAGTGTTTGCAGGAATGAGCCTCTACCTCCTTCACCCATCAGCCTTTCCAGAACCTCCAAATTTTGTGGATTGCCAGTGATGCAAACAAACTCAATAAAATGAAATACCAAAGGCAGGACACCAAGCAAACAGACATTACTGTACAATGAAAGCCACACTTAAGGTGAGAAGACTGTCATTGAACTGCATGACAAGCACTTGTCCAGGTCTTATTTGCCAATTAGCCACATGGCTTTTGTAAGGACTCATTTGGACGGTGGAAAAAAGAGAGAAACCTTTCAGGTTTATTAAATTACAACTCAGCAAATTAATGCTGAATGTACAACCTAATGTAAATGTGAAAGGAAGCAATGAAAGAATTAACCACTATTGTCTCCTCCTTTTGTGACAAGATGGTAAAGTAAATCCTGAATATGCCAAGTTTCTCCAGCTCTTATAAAGGTTTAAAACCAAACAAACAAAATCATCTTTAAAAAAAAGAGGCATAGTTTAAAGAATCACTTTAAAAGATACTACCTAGACTACTGTCCTTTTCTCAATTAGGTATTTTAATGCAGAAAACTAATGCACATCTCATTGAGAGCTACAACTTGCACTAAATTCAAAGAAGCCCGGGCTAAACACATGCAAAAGGTGAAGACTGATGCCTTTAAAAAAACAAAACAAAAAAACTTGATGCTTAAAAAATGACCAAAAGAAGCCAGTTTATGCCTTTTTTCTTCGCCAAAGTTGTACTTTTTATATAAACAAGCTCTGATATTCAAAAATCAAGATAAAAATGTTAATGCTTCAAGGAATTCTCCTTTGAATCCCCAAACCAAAAGATTTATAAATCACCAACATTAGGCTTATTTCCCATTTGACTGACTTTTTTTTTCCTTTATTGATCTTAGAGAGAGAGGAAAGAAGAGGGAGAGAGAGATAGAAACATCGATGAGAGAGAATATCTATTGGCCGCCTCCTGCTTGCCCCCCACTGGGGATCGGGCCCAAAACCTGGGCATGTGCCCTGACCGGGAATCGAACCGGCGACCTTTGGTGCATGGGTCGACACTCAACCACTGAGCCACACCAGCTAGGCTTGAGTGATTGACTTTTAATAGTTCTTCTGCTTTGGCTTATTCAGCTAGTTCCTTTCCCTGCCTTCTTGCCTCCCTTTATTAATTTTATTAATTCTTTCTTTCCTTTCATTCTTCTACTTATTTAGTTTTTAATCCTCACCTGAGAATATGTTTTCATTGATTTTTAGAAAGAGAGGAAGGGACTTTTGGGGATCAAGAACAAGGCTGAAAGATGTCTATTTTTTGGACTCCATGTGCCACGCTCGGAGGGGAACTGGGCACCAAGTGAAGCTGAGGGGGTTGCCCAAACCCATAGGCTGACGTAGCACTGGGGTCCAGCCTCAGCCTGAGCTCCACCATGGTCCTCAAGAGTTGTACATGTTCTTTGTCCACCCCCGTCCCCAGCTCCAGCAGGGAAGTCCGAACCTCCAAACCCATAGCTCCCTACAAGGCCTTTGGTGACCTGGTTGGAGATGTTGAATGTAATTCAACATCAATCAGTCCGGGTACCTGGTGGTAAAGCTGGAGTAATCCATATCTACCTGAAGTGCTTAGCAATAAAACAATGGTGGTATGAGTTTTTTAAAAAAAGGAAAGAGAGAGAGAAAGGTCAATCAGTTACCTCTGGTAGGTCCCCCGACCAGGGATCAAACCCACAACCTGGGCATGTGCCCTGACCAGGAACAGAACTCGTGCCCTTTCCGTGTACGGGACGACACTCCAACCAACTAGCCACGCTGGCCTGAAGAACCAACGCAAACAGACTCCAAAGACCACTCGCCAATTTGTTTCAGTCTTCAGAAACACAAGGAGAAGCCAGTGCTTTTTGGGTTTAAAGTTCCTACAAGGAAGAAGTAGTTGCTATTTTCAGTGCTTAAAAAATAATCTTTCAAATGAAGCCAAAAATGCAGCCAAATGTCCCTAGATCTCAAGAGTAAGAAAAACATAAAATACATGGATCAGGAGTTATTTTGCTTGTAGTAACCCAGACCCTAATAAGAGTATTTTGCCCATTTTAGGAGAAAAAAAAAAACTTCAAATCATCTAGAAAACAGAGACTAGAGGCATTACAAGATGAAAGGCTTAAAAATAATCTTCTCTATGAGGAAAGAGATTACAAACTTCAGTTATCAGGCTTTAAAAGAAAAGGCTAAGAGGCACCTAAATCATCTTTAATTCCACAAAAATTTATATATGAAAGATGGTGACCAGATGTTCCCCATCACCTCTGAGTAGAAAATAAATGAAAAAGTCCTGAACTTCAGCAAAGGGGCTCCGAGAGCCCAGGTTCCTGGGCAGCAGGTGAACTGGTCCAGTAAGTGTGACACTTGAACACACACATGAATCACTTGTGGGATCCTGATAGAATGCAGACTGACTCGGTAATTTAGGAGCAGGACCTGGGAATCTGCATTTCTAACAAGTCCCCATAAACCTTCCTCACAATGAGCTTTCGGATGCAAAACAGAAAAAGCCATGGAAAAGTAACTGTTAAATACCAGAACACCAAATCTCTCTGAGCCAGGCGCACAGTCCGTTTGTTTCCTGGAGCCCAGGGCGTGCTTGTAATCTGATAGAGGAGAAACAAGACAGTATCACCTCGCACACCTAGAAGACAGACTCTGATTTCACAATCCCCTTCCAACCTGTTTTACAAATTATCAGTGTTCTTGGGGACCCAAGAAATTCTCAAAATGACTCCTTAGAGGTGGAAAGTATTGCCTAAAAACTCTGTCAACCAAAATATGAAACATATGAGTGTAAAGGCATTGCATGTGTAGAAAAAGGACCTGCTTAGCTCTGATAATCCAGTTTCCTTTCAGAGTTTTTTTCAGCCTCATTCTTAGTCTCCAGCCATTAGTCACATTTTCATCAAAGATTAAAACAAAAATGCCCACTAAATGCTAAAGTCATGACTGACAATACACAATAAGAGTACCGCCTCCTACACAACACAAGCACAATGCAATCATTGGGCCAAGCATTTTAAACCAGCACACACTACCTTTGAAACTGCAGTTCTGCTAGGATTGATCTAAACCCTGCATCAGCCAAGAAGTATACTTTCTTACGCTTTATCAAGCAGAGTACATATGTACAATGAATACTTTACCAGAGGTAAATGCACTGTACTTATTCTTACGAGGAAATCTCAATATACCGCAAAACTGCCATTCATCCTTGCCATCAATGACACAAGATACTCTACCCAACTGGCCCAGTCTGTTGGCTACACTGATAATCTCCTAAATTCCCAGACTCTGGTCAACATGGAGTTATTGGTTCTTTTTTCTCCACCATTCTATTGGCCAAGGGTTCTGAGCCAGGGATCCACAGAGCTCTGATAGTCTATGAATGGGTTTCTGGAACTGCCTGTTAATGTTTACATGTAGATACATCTATGGACTTCTCTTGAGATACGGATCCACAGCTTTCATAAGAATCTCAACGCAGTCCCTGATCCAAATAAGAACCGGGTCCCTTCCTTCCTTCCTACACACACCTGTCTTGTCTATCTCCACAGTCAGGCACTGTCTGATTACAGCAGCAGACTTCTGAGTGGGCTTTCTGACTCTGAATTTGTTCCCTCTAAGCTACCCTAAGATTCCTCCCAGGTAACATACCTGAAACATGACTTTTATCACAACTTCTCTTGTAATTTCTACAGCTACCCTATGTTCTGATATCAACTGCATGCAGCCCCTTAAAACACACCACACCTCCATTCCTTTCCCAGAGTGCCTTACCCCTCCTCTTCCACTCCTTTTCTACCTCCTTGCCAATTTCTGCCCACAAAGAACATAACCACCTTGGACTGCCATTTCATACATAGTCCTATTACAGCATTTACTATATATAAGTACACTGTCTTTTCATTTCTGTATACTCTAATATAGCGCCCAGCAAACCAGGGGCCCCCAATAAATCCTCACTGAATGAATAAATATATATATATATATATCTATCTCACACGTTATATGCTGGGCACACAGCAGATGTGCAATACCATATGTGGATTCAAAAGTCTTCAAAAACACTTGTACTTAATTTCATATCTCAACTCTCTAAAACCTCACAGTTTAATTAAAATAAATAGTATTATTTAGGGTTTGCAGAGAGAGGTTCTAGATGGGATGAAAAGACCTCTCAATCCCAGCCTGGCCGAGTAGCTCAGTTAGTTAGAGCGTCATCCCGATTCACCAAGGTTGCAGGTTCCATACCCAGTCAGGGCACCTACAAGAATCCACCAATGATGCATAAATAAGTGGAACAACAAATCAATGTGTCTGTCTGTCTGTCTCTCTCTCCTTTCCTCTCTCTAAAATCAATTTAAAAAAATAAATTAAAAAAAAGACGTCTCAGTCTCTCAAGAACCCATTAACAAATTCCACTCATCATGACAGACAATTCTGACCTCTCAGTAACAACACAGAAAATGGTCCAGCTAAAACCTTTCTTGAATAAAGCTGGGTTTATTTCAGATACTAAACAGAAACTTTGTTGAAGAAACTCATTTATGTAAGATCAAAGTCACAGGCTAATTCCAAGATCTGAGTTAGTCTCCTCTAGTTGCATAATATTCCATTTTGCCAGGAAAAGTACTCAAAGCATATCTAAATAGATTAATTTATTGGAAATAGTAGTTACGAATTGCTTCAGAAATTCAGCCAAATTTGCTCTTGCTGCATTAAGACTGTTTGAGATATGTTTTATGGTTCACTAATGTTTTGGTGTAAAAGCCTGGCTCTCTGGCTGATATGAGAAGTTGCAATGGCAGAACAAGAGAGGCTTAAGACAAAACTTACATAACAATAACTCCACGCACATCCTGTAGGCCTTTGTAAGGAAAAACAAAATTTGTGACTCAATTTTTACCTTAATGTTTATGATTCCAGTAGAAATTCCTAAAGGATGTGAAAATGTCAATGAAAATGACCAAACATGGTCTAAATTTCCAAGGACCCAAATCTTACCCCTCCTTCTGTTTTCCCTAGCTAAGTTCACTTTTCCATCATTAACACACCTAAGGGGAAGAAGAGCCCCAATAGAGAAGTATCTGAGCAACTCGTTAACACACTCAAGCAAATAACCAACAAAATGCTATGAATTCCAATGTCAACACCACCAAAAACAACAAACATCAGTATTAAGTCCAAGCTATTTGGGGTCTGCTATGGCAAAAACAAATGAATTAATGGACAGCACTGTCTATCAGATACCAAATACAAAACCCAGCCCACCAGTGAGGCTAGCAAAATATTGACTTTTCAGAAGCATCCAGAATGAGCATCTTACAAAGCACTTCAGAAAGCCAGGGAAACAAAGAAGACAGATCATAAAGTGTTGGCTCAGCTGGTTGGGAGCATCATCCCATACACCAGAAGGTTTCGGGTTCGATTCCCAGGGCAACAGATAGATGTTTCTGTTTCTCTCCCCGCCCCCATCCCCCACTTCCTCTCTCTCAAATCAATAAACATGAACTTGGGTGAGGATGAAAAAACAAAAACAAAAACATGATAAAGTGTTGAGATTAGCCAGTACTTTAATAAAAGCCCTCAAAAGAAACTTCAAATGGGAAAGAAGAGCCTTGCGATTCAGTCATCCTCCAGTACTGAGATTCAAACTGATATTCCCGGAAACAAAGCAACAACACAAGGAGTTTCATACATTTGTCTATAATTCCAACATCTAGACACTTGAAACAAAAGCTTTTTAGAGTCCGACTTCTTTTGGTAACAGCTTTATTGAGATATTAACAAACCACACGACTCACCCATTTAAAGTATACAGAGTTTTTAGTACATTCAAGAGCTGTGCAACCACCATCACAATCAATCTAGAACATTTTATCACCTCGACAAGAATCCTTGTACCCTTTAGCTATCACCTACCCCAAATCCATCCAGGGCCACCCCTTCTCCCAGCCCTAACCCACTTTCTGTCTCTAGATTTGACTATTATGAGCATTTCCTATAAATGGAATCATTTAATATGTGGACTGGCTTCTTGGACTTAGATAATGTTTTCTAAATTCATCCATGTTGTAGAATGTATCAGTGCTTAATTGCTTTTTATGGCCAAATGGAATATGCCACTCCTGTTTATTCACTTATCAGTTGAGGAGACTCTGACTTTTAAAAGAAACAATGTTGCCCTGGCCGGTTTGGCTCCCCAGTTAGAGCCATGGTCCCGGACCAAAGAGTGGCGTGTTCAATTCCAGCCAAGGCCACGTACCTCAGTTGCAGTTCATCCCCCGCCCTGGTCCGGGTTGTGAGGGAAGCAACCAGTCGATGTATCTCTCTCACATCAATGTCTCTCACATCAATGTCTCTCTCTGTCTCTGTCTCTGTCTCTCTCTCTCTCTCTTACCCTCACCCTCTATCTGAAGATAGATGGAAAAATATCCTCGGGTGAGGATTTAAAAAATAAAAAAAAAATTTAGATAAATAAATAAAAGAAATAATGTTAACGTCAATAACTTACTATAAGCAAGCTGGTCAATAAAGGATTTCCTAATGTCAGAATAGGCTCAAGTTCAGACACCATTAATCATAATTACTGATTAAGGATGATTATGATTCTAAAGCACCACAGGATACTCAGGACCTTCAGTGTCACCAAAAATGAGTAAACTACCAAAGAGAATTCATCAGAAGAGACACTCAAGTCCCTTCCAGTCCAATTTCCTTGTCTATAAAACACCCAATTGACTGCAGTCGGAATTAAACCCCTTCACAAGTTAGCTCATTTTACCTAACGAGAAGGAAAAGGAAGCCCAGGAAAGTGATGTAAAGGTTACAGCAACAATTAATGACAAAGTTAAAAGTCAAATATAATTCTCCTAATGCCCGTTTAATTTTCACCACTCTGAGCTGCCTCTTTAAACTGTATTCAGCATCATCCTAAGGAAAGATTCAGAATGTGTGCCAAGACTCAGCTTCAAGGGTATTCATCTTGGTAAACTTAAGGGACACAGAGAGAAACAGGGAAAGACCATACTGAGACTCAAACAATAGGAACTAGTTAAATAAACTGTGAAATGCCCATCAATGTAACAGTTTACAAGCACTCGGAAATTCTAATTAAAGATAAGATGTTCATGACATGGGCGCCCACAAGAAAACAAACCATACTGGAAAAGTATCCATACCAAAATAGTTAACAGTGCTTATCTCTGGGCAATGGAATGAGAAGTGTTTATATTTTCTGTTTCTAAACTGCATTTTCTAATTAATCTTCCACAATGAGAACATATCTGAATTAGAAACAATTGCTTTTAAATACGTTTAGCATTCGCCTTGATGTAAATTGTTATATTTGATAATATTATAGTAACAAGACTTTGAAACAGAGCGTAATTCCTCTTTCTGTGTTATTATGTATAAAAGAAATTCCCTCTACCAAAGCTCTTTGCAGGACTTATCCCACATCAATGCTCTGAGATGGTAAGAACATCTTTATTTATTTATTCCCATTTACAGATGGTGAAGTTAAAATACAGGAGATCTTAGGGATGTAGCTGGCACAGATGGGATTAAAGCCCCTGGTTTAAGTCATTCCAGCCCTCACGGTTAAACTGAAAATCAAAACCATAAACCCAGGAAAAGGAATTATTTTTTGAGAATTTTTTGAGAATGGTGCTACTTTGTGAAGTCTGCAGGCCTCACCAATACAGTAAAATTTAGGTGCATAGAAGCAAAATATCAAACCACTTTCCACTGGGGCAATATTTTATTATTGAAGTCTAAAGGAGATCCAGATTGAAACAAGGCATAATAAATGAGGACCATTACCTATAAAATTATCAGAAAATTAAAGTATACTTGAAACAAAGCAAAACGCCTAGAAATCACCCACAAACAATGTAGAACAGACACCCCAAATGGCTACTTTGTTATTTTGGCTTCTCATTTTTATTTTAATGTAAGCATTTCATTGAGTCAAATTAAGTTAAAGACATCAAACTAAATTTCAAAAAAAATTCTGCAAGACTGTGTTATTATCCAGATTCCCACCACATATGCAAAACTCAAAAAACGCAAAGAATAAAAAAATGTTTACTTTGCAAGTATATTTTCCAGATAAATATTTTCCTAAGGGAAAAAAAATGAGGCTGTAGATCTAAATATATAAACATACCTGCTACAATTAAGCTCTCTTCTCAATATCTTTGACTCTTAATAGACCTGAGGCCCTGAACCTAACTGTCGGCAGATTCGGAAATTACCGAAAACCGGTACAGCGGTCTGATAGCATTCTTCTCCACTGATGATTATGCAGGCAAAAAATTTGCAGAGCGAATATTTCCAATCTTAGCATAACCACAAGGAACAGACATTGCAACTCATGAGAGACCTAAGGAACAGTCTTATGATCAAATCTAAAGAGTAAACAATTTCTTTGGTGTGGACTTGATGAGCTAAGGAGTTTAAAGGATATCTGACCAGGTTGCTTCAATAGGGATTGTAAACAATTTCTGAAATGTAATCATATAACACATCTTTGCCATCTAAAATAAGACAACTAGATTTTAAAACAATAGAATGGTGCCCCGGCCGGTTTGGCTCAGCGAGTAGAGCGTTGGCCCACGGACCAAAGGGTCGCAAATTTGATTGCAGTCAAGGGCACATACGTGGGTTGCATGTTCAATCCCTGGTCCCAGTCAGGGTCTCACGATGTATCTCTCTCACATCTCTTTCTCACTCCCTCTCTTCCCTCCCTCCTTCACTCCCTCTCCCACTCTCCATAAAAAGATCAATAGAAAAATATCCTCAGGTGAGGATTAACAACAACAAAAAGAATAGAATGGTATGGAAATGGAATGCAATTCGCTTAGTAAAGATAAGTATTGTTTTATGAAAACTTGCTTTGTTTTTTCATTGGATTGATAGAACTTGTATATATATTGGACTGTGAATGTAAAACATATTTTAGCATAGGTTGCAGTCAAGAGTTTGAAGGACACTGATTCAAAGAATAATCTTAATTCTTTCAGAGTAGGCCGTGAATATTTCCTTTCAGAGGATAAAGTATAGGTCATTTGCTAATAAAGAAAAAGTCACTGATTCTAAGAAACGAGGCAGCACTTATTCTCATTCATCTGACCGTGAACATCTCAGAGATGTCATTCACCTGAGTAGGAACAAGTACGTTATCTCTGAAGAACAAGAGCACTACTGGTGGCTCACAGTCCCCCTTTATTGTGCTTTAGTTGCAGTTTCTCGTTTCTGATGATGAGAAATTAACACAAACAGCGCATTCCATTTCAATAAGCAGTCCTTTGGGTCCACAGCCTGCAGCTTGTTATTACTGGATGTCACCTTCCTACGAGATATCAACTCGATCTCCGTATCTGCTCCATCTTCACCGAGAGTGCAGAGAAGCTGAATGTGTGCTATGAAGTCAGAGTGCCTAGTTCAGATCCAGCTCAACCACTTCCTAAGGAAATTACTAAAATTCCACGGGACTGCTCAGAGAAATACAAACAGAGCCTTCACACGGTACTTGGCCCTTAGAAAGCCCTCAAAAGCAGTCAAGATTAATACAACTCTCATAGAAGTAGTGAGATCCTCGTCTGAGCAAATAAACGAGGACAGAGAGAATACACAAATTTTCCCCTTCTTCCAAAGTGACTCAATGGCTTTGTAAATGGTGATGAAAGCAGCTGGACATTAAGAATTGTTCCCATCAAAATCAAAGATGAATTGGGTCATCCACACTGAAGCCAAGACGGTCCCCCGTATGTCCTCCCTCACCACTGCCCCTGGTTTAAGAAAACAGAACAAAGCAACTCCATATTTACTTCCTCCTACATGATGCCCCAACTCCCCTGAATTGTGTCTGTATGTTATGTGAAGACAGACAGACTACTTTTAGGTCATGGCTACGTGGAAGAAATTAAGCCGTGAACTGAGGCACACAGAGCACAAAGGTTAAAACTGGGAGATCAGGCATCTGGGAGCCTGAGCTGAAACCCTGACTGTATCCTTTATTAATTGTGTGAATTTAGACAAGTTGCTCAATCTCTCAGCACCTGTTTCCTCTTCAGTAAAATTGGATGAATAACAGTATTTACCTTCTTAGGTTATTACTAAAATGAAATGCAATAAAACATGTCCAGTCAAGCACAAGGAAAAGACAATAAATATTAGCTGCTAATATTATATTAAGCATTCTCCAAACAATCGCAATCTCTACTCATCTCACTCAAAGATAAAGTTTAAATAAATGGCAACTAGTTTTTTGTTGTTGCTTTTTTTAAAATTTGTTTTATGTTTCCAAATCTTATCACTGGATATATATATAGTCAACTCCTGGATGATAACTCTCTGCTATTACTCATAATCTCTAGCACCAGGTAGGTGCTAAAAAATATTTGATAATTCTCTGATACACAGACACTGAGTAGACAAGGGGGGAGCGTGAATCGTGCTAACATCAACTACATCAGGGGAAAATAACCACTTTAGAGAGCATTTCAACAACAGTCATTCAAGTTGAAGATGGGCGTACCCAGGAGGACCCTGCCATTGAATTTCTATGTATATAACCTTAAGAAACTTACACCTGTGCATCAGGTGACATACACAAGGGTTATAATTGTAACATTACCTGTAATCACAAATTGTAGCTAACTTTAAATGCTCATCAATAGGATAAGAGAGAGTTGATTCCCATTATTCACAGTGCTCATGTTCTAGAAAGTCACAGCAAACACTGAGTTAGCAAGTACTGAACAACTGCTCCTGGGGGAAACACAGGGACAGGTTTCCGCAAGTCTCTGGTCACTTCAACCCATAAAACTGTGTTATGCATGTTTTTGTTTAAAGATACCTTATGTAATATATATTGGGTTTCTTTGTTTGTTTTAGGAGGAGCCAAAGCAATGGCTAGTTCTCATCAGAAACAAGAAACTTCACAGCATCTTTTGAGTGAGTTAGTGCAGGGACTCAGTGGGGCACCAGCTTATAATAGGCTCCACAGTTGGGGCACCAGCTTATAATGGGCTCCACAGTTGGGGCACCGCTGGGTCTCACCTTTGTGCAGCCGGAACCAGATGACAGCACTGTAGTCCCCTTCACAGACGCAGCCCACTATTCGCTTGTTGGTGATGGAGGGGACTAAATTAGGGTCTTCCTTGGTGCCTGAAGCTGCCTTTGGGGCTAGCACACTATATGGATCCAGTCCCTTCCACAGCCAACATGACCTCCCGCTCCAGCCCAGCCGCCTGGTCATCATCAGTAGGAACACCACCTCCAGACGCCACGGAGAGCACCGCGGCCACTCCGCGAAGTAACCGTGAAGCCATCACGCGCGCTACAACTGCTGCAATATATACTGTTGATTCATTAACATTGAACTCACAGCAGAGAGCTCTCTGACTCAGGCCCAAATAAAACTACCTACTAACACGCGTCTTTTCTCCGTAAGGCACAGTGCAGTCTTCTGACACTTAGGATCACTACACAGCACTTCAGCACTACATTTGGAGGCCATTATGGAGCAAAATCACCAACAAAATCACAAAAATATGAAAAACATGGCACTACAGAGAATGCAAAAAGATACCTGTTTACAGTGAGAGCTGAAAAAGGGAGGCAGGGTGTCACCTTGATGGACCTCAGCTGGGAAACTGCTCAGCAGGTGCCTCAAATTTCTCATCACTCTGTGACCCACAAAGACACTGCAAGTATTCACTTTTGGAAAACAAATAAATTGTATCCACTAGGCAAATTTGCAAATCCAGACTCCAGGAATGATGAGGACCAACTGTTAATAATTTATGGTCCATTCATTCACGAATATGATTTAAAAGTGAAATGACCTAAAGCTACATGCATCAACATGAAATATTTCTCAAACCAAATGCGTAGTCAGAAGTACACAAGGGTTATGAGACCAGTTCTATAAAATCAAGCAACTGTACATTCTCTTTTTCAAATGTGCGTAGGAATGACACGCAGGACAGTTTTCTTCAGAAGGGAGAAGGGAGGAAATGAGGCAAGAGAAGCTTGAACGTATCTGTAACATTTTATTTCTTCAGGTAGGTAGGTGGGTATTTTAACCAACTATTCTGTAATGCTGACACTGTCTCATTACGAACACATCCATTAGAACTGTTGCTCATATTTGAAGTACATGTGCTGCAAAGTATGAGTGCACTTTACAGCAGTGAACTGTCTGAAAGGAGATTTCTGCATGACGTTCTAGCACATATTTGGAGCAGTGATGCAAACCATTTACCAGCACGCTAGACTACAACGATTCCAAGGGTCTGTTTGCACAGAAGGATGCCTGTGAGAGAGATGAAAAGGAGAGAGACAAAGGGTCAAATTTTTATTTCTCGATACACCCTGTGTCTCTGCCGCTCCTTTGAAGTGCATGGGAGTTTCTTCCCAGAAGGACTACAATAACGCAGTACAGGGTGGAGCGATCCCAAAGCAAGCTTAGTCACCGGGACATCATGAAAATAACCCTAAGCCCTAAAAGAATTATTCCTCGGGTAAGGGAAGTTTTGGAAGGAAAACTCTTGAATGGAAACATAGGCAAAGACTGAGATGACCCACCAGCGCCTTTTCATTGGGATAAAGCAGTGGTTTTCTTGGGGCAATGAAACAGACATTTGAACTCCCCAATTTGTTTCTGCTCAAGAAAAGAAAG
The DNA here is from genome assembly GCA_030848825.1 of Tadarida brasiliensis. Classification (NCBI taxonomy): domain Eukaryota; kingdom Metazoa; phylum Chordata; class Mammalia; order Chiroptera; family Molossidae; genus Tadarida; species Tadarida brasiliensis. Next base: position 37,654,974 of record CM061265.1, on the reverse strand, counting down.
AAGTGTTTGCGACGCTCTTCTGTTTCATTTCTAATTCTCCTCTGTCTCCTTTTGGCAGTTACCATCATGAGCGTTAGGGTCAAGTCTAGCACCCCGACAAAAATACCAACACTGCAATTGATGTGTGATTCAAAAAAGCTGTCAAAGTGGATACTCCGAACGGAATGAGTCACACGGCTGGGCCGGACATGCTAATATTTTTGTACCGAGTTATAATCCTTTTCATCTGGACCTTCTTAAAGTAGGCTTATTACTTCCTTTCATGCAATTCTAAGCTGACTAAAGGCTGCAATAAATGCCACTAGAAGCCTGACAGATTGGGTTCAGACCTTCATTACTAAAATCCAAAAATTAATGCTATTTGATACGGAAATAGGGCACACAGCCTCAGCCCACGTGATTTTAGGGCCCTCAAGGGTCTGAGAACACAGAATTTTATTTCATAGTAGTCTGAAAGTTCTAGCTAACATTCTTTTAGCTCAGTAACTTTAAAAAGTAGAATGCCACTATAAAATTTAGGGCAACATTGACATTTATCAGCTTTCCACGCTAGGAAGTAAGAAAGAAGTGTGTGTAAAAAGCATTTTCAGAAAATCCGAGGGCTCTCATTTCTGGATGGTGGTCGTGTATTGATTTGGACTGGCCTGTTTCATCAGTGCAGTTCTGTCTGATTCAGCAAGATGGACTGTGTAGGACATAACCCAAATACATGAATAAAAAACCTTCAGTGGGCAATGGCCATCGTTCCTCAGTGGTTAGAGCGTTGGCCCGTGCATTGGAGGGTCATAGGTTCAATCCCCGGTCCCAGTAAGGGCGTGTGCAGGAAACAATCAATCGATGTTTCTCTCTCATATCGATATTTCTTTCTCTCCCTCTCCCTCCCTTCCACTCTCTCTAAAAATCAATGGAAAAAATAAAAAATATCCTCTGGTGAGGATTAACAAAAAAATAAATAAAAACCTTGTGGGGGAGCCCTGGCCAGTTTGATTCAGTGGTTAGAGTGTTGGCCCTCAGACCAAAGAGTCTTGGGTTCGATTCCAGTCAAGGGCATGTACCTCGGTTGTGGTTTGGTCCCCGGCCCTGGTCAGGGTCATGCGGGAGGCAACCAGTCCATGTGTTTCTCTCACATCAATGTGTCCCTCTCACGTTGATGTTTGTTTCTCTCTCTCTCTCTCTCTCTCTCCCTCCCTCCCTCCCTCATTATTTCCCACTCTATCTGAAGATAAATGGAACAGTATCTTGGGTGAGGAATTAAAAAAAAAACCTCTGGGGGAAAAAAAGGGAGCAAGGAGTTATGGGGGGATGCAACCTGTAATGACCTGTTACTTTGTTTCCTAGATCAAGTCAGATGGCATTGTAGTCTTCATGTGAGACAAGGTTGAAGCTTTTATTCAACAATGTTCTTATCTCAATCAAATTAAATAGAGGGCCATCTACACATAAGTTATACAAACCCTTTTTTTTTTTTTTTTGCCACTACTGGAATTCAGAATAAAGTCCAAATGACTCCATCCACCCCAGAATGGAGCTGTAGCCAAACAAAACTTCAACAGCAGTTTCGTCAAGGCTCAGATGGTCATGACCTGAATGTATTTTCTCATGTGAACTAGCTGCTTAGGGGTTACAGTCACACTGTTGTACACTGCATGGTGGTCATCTGCTCCAATTAGGAAAATGCTAGCACGTCCATCAGGCTCTGAAACATAACAGTCCAATGCCCTGAAACACCGGGCTCTTTTCCCTAGACAGCACAAAATATACAGGGGTGAAGATAAAATATCCAAGTAGAGGCCACATACAATGGACCAGAGCTTTGGAAACGTTTGTGTATGAAAGAAGGTCCTTAAGTGCATTTTTTTTTTCTAATATGAGTGGGAAGGAGAGAAAGAGAGAGAGAGAGAGAGAGAGAGAGAGAGAGAGAGAGAGAGAAACATTGACGTGAGAGGGACACGTCAACTGGTTGCCTCCCACGCAACCCTGACCAGGGCCAGGGATGAACTGCAACGTGCCCTTGACCGGAATCGAACCACGACGCATTGGTCCATGGGTCGACACTCTACCGCTGAGCCAAAGTGGCCAGGGCATTCTTAAGGTGAGAGCAGCAAGCATATGCCACCAGGAGTTCAATTCTAGTGCCTTCACATTCAGGCAGAGGATGATTTAACTGAAGCCCTTAAGAGTCCACACCCGAGCCCCTAAAGCCAATGCTTTAATAAAGGCAAATAAAAAGTGCAAAATGATCAGAACTACCATCTTTTGTGACGGTACTAGGCAACAGCATTTAATGTTCCCAACAACCCAAAGAGGTAGCTCTTGAACTCATATGACAGGCATGGCTACTCAGGCTTGGAAAGATCACTCGACCGGTTAGCAGCAAAATCCTTATTCATACTCAGGTCTAATTCCAAAGCTTGTGCTCATAAACAAGCATTTTTTTAAAAACTAAACCTTTTTTAAAAATAGTTCAACTAAGTGCTCATTCTGGGTCCCAAAGTTCAATGCCATCTCACGATAGGCTTTGTGGAGAAGGCTGCCAGCTCTCTAGCAGAGTAAGTGCAGCAGACATTCATTCACTGAGCTTCTGATGCACACGACCCAGGAGCAAGCCTCAGTCTGCTCCTCTTTGGAGTAGAGCGCTCTGCACCTGAAAGGCTGTTCCTGAAACTCAGTACTTGTTACCAGATTCTTCCAAGTGGTCTGTGCAGACACACTTACACACACGCCTGAATCTTTAGGCATTCAGGTAGAGCAGAATTCATTTCATCTGTACTTTATGAACTACAACTTTCAGCCAAATGTATTGACGTGTCTACATGTATCAGGTTAACCTAATATGTGACACTTTAACCTTAATATGCTCTTCCATAGTACAACATACAAACAGCACATACATATGATAAATGCCTTTTAAAACCCCATTATTTTCATTGTCATGCCTATCTCTTCCACTAGTCTGTTAACTCCTTGAAGGCAGAGATGACACTTGATTCACCTTTGTGTCCCAACATCTTCACAGTGCCTGGCTTGGAACAAACACCCAAACAAAACATCCGTTGAACGAATGAATGGGAATACATGGAATTTCTTAACTAAAAATAAGCAAGGCCCAACATGCAGCCTCCTAATACAAGATAATAACAATTGTTCCCTCACAAGGGAGTCCAAGTCTATGGGTTATCACTGAGGGCTGATCAAAAGGTTTATTACACAGCCTTCAAGCTGTAACAACACAGCCATTTTACTGGGAACGTTTCAAAAAACAAAGGTTCAGAGATAGTTGTCTGAAAGAGAGCCTTCAGAAAGCTTTCAGAGGACAACTGTTACTAGAAAAAAGCCAATTTGATCACAAGCTTATTTGGCCTTTACTATTTCAACAGTGGACAGTGGCTTATTCATCCAGTTCTTATTTTATCTTTTTTTTTTTTTTAAAGAATATATACTTGCGCCCGGCCGGTGTGGCTCAGTGGCTGAGCGTCGACCCATGCACCAACAGGTCACAGGTTCGATTCCCGGTCAGGGCACATGCCCAGGTTGTGGGCCAAATCCCCAGTGGGAGGCATGCAGGAGGCGGCCAATCGACGTTCTCTCTCATCAGTGTTTCCACCTCTCTCTCCCTCTCCCTTCCTCGCTCTCTAAAATCAATAAAGAAAAAAAAATTTAAGAATATATAGTTGCTGTGGTTCCATATCAACAAAATTAATACAGATTGAAGACATTGAGCTTACCCTCACGGGGCTTTCAACCATGACTTTTATATTAATCATGATTATATTTCATAAATGAGACTCAAAGCAGTATGTTAGGAGCACAGCTTTAGTTAGAGTCAACAAAGCTGATTTTCAACTCCAATTCCTACTAGAAACGGTGTGCCCTCAGGCAAGTCCCTTCACAACTCTAAACCCGACTTTTTCATATATGAAGTGGAGGTGATACGCACCTTTCAGGTATCCTGAGCTACCTTTCAAGTTTACTGAAGTGGTTAAAGAAATGCACAGTAAGTGACTACATTGTTATTATTTCTGTACATGCATCAAACCCACATTTAACTTGAGGGCTACCTTCAAATCTTCACAAGTCTACTCCTGTATTTACTTAAAGGCTTAATGTGATCATGGATGGAGGAAACCTAAGCAAGATGTTAGACTTCTCCGCCGTTTTCCAGCCAGGCCAGAGAACTGACAGTCAAAGGCAGGAGGGTCTGAATGCCCACCCAGCTGCCCGCAGACTTTTCTGTGGTGGCTTCTCCTTCAGTCAAGCTCAGAGGTTCTCACACTCTAACCTGCAGAAGAATGACTTCTAGGGTCACAGATCCCGAACTGTGCTTACTGTACCTTTCTGTGCAACTTAAGGAATTTTAGGGATAATTTTAACTATACACTACTTTTATTTTTAACCTCAGAGTAAAAACCTCTTGAATGCCCTTAAAATAATTTTTCTTTAAAAAAAAAAAAAGGGAAAAAATCTGAGCAATAAGTAAGTAGCAAGTTACAGTAAAAAAAAAAAAAAGTCTCTCTACCTTGCCTGACCCAGGTCAACCTCTGGCTTCAAACACATAAAATGGGCCATTGCAAGTACGGGCCTTCAGAGTGCCTTTACTTACAGGGCACTGGTCACGCTAATCAAATCCCCCATTCTCAAACCGTAGGTCCCATGTGTCCAGAACAGTGACAAAATGGCAACGATCATATCATTGGAATTTAACAAGTGGCAGAACTGGGACTGCATAAAGCCACTTAGAAGAAACGGCTCTGTCACGACAAAAGAGATAGACTCCTCGCCTCCACCTTGAGGTTTCCCCACAGGTGAAGTCTGAAGCCAGCTGGGCTAGGTAGGTGCACCGCATGCGCTGATCCCTTCACTTGCTCCCAGCTCAGTGGCACCCATTCAGAGCCAGCAGGAGAACAAATGGATACTCATTCTGCTTGAGGGCTCTTACCTGATCTCCACATACTGGCTGCCTGCTCCCCATCATCCAGATCTTAAACAAGAGGGGACCACCTCACATGATCCTAGCATCTTCTCATAGCTCTCTGCAGCCTCGGAACAGGTCTCAGGTCTGCCTATATATCTGTGCCGCCCTGTTCATGTCTGGCTCCCCCACTCCCCTCTCCCAGCACTAGACGGTAAACGCCTCAAGGGCAGATGGCTAGTCCTCCTCATGCAGCACCGCATTCTCCAGTGCCTACAACACTGCCTGGCACACAGTAAGGGCTCAGTAAGTGTTTCTGGACTGTCTTACTAAAGCAGAAGCCCTCTGAAGCAGTGCCAAGCGGGCAAAACTGCACAATGCAGAACACAGAGGACAGTCTAGCAGCGGTTGGGACCAAGCTGGCATCTCTCTACTTCCTATTCCAAGGAAACGTTCTATGAGCACTCAAAATCTAGAAATGCTACCTTCCTTCTGAACCCTTGGAACTTAGTATACTATCTACAACTATACTGATGCTGGACTCACACCAAGTACAGTTAGTGTGTGAGTTAATGAATTCAGTCCAGAGGGTCGACGAAGAATGAGAACAAGAAGCATACATTTAATGACATCTAATAGCTAACTCAGAAAATATACACAGTGTAGTACAGTAGGAAAAAGTGGGTTCTCTCATCAGACAGGCCTGGATTCAAACCCTGACTCCATCACTTGGTAGTGGCCACTGTATCACACTAAGCCCCGTTGTCTCACTAGGAAAAGGAAGGTAACAGCTCCCTCCAAGGGTTGTCAGGAGCATCCGAGATAACGCTTATAGTGGACCGAACAGAATGTGAGTGAGCACATAAACATCACCTCGTTTCAGTGAAATGCCCCTGGAGTTTGAGTGTGAAATCCTAGAGCTGGACCACAAACTTCACCGCCTTCCTATGCTATAGAACTTCAAGCCATATACCCTCATGCCCTGTTTGCCTCATTTATTAAGAACTCTTAGACTCAGAGAAGGTCATTTAAAAGCACTTTGTAAATAGCAAAGCACTGAAATACCTAAACAAAGGAATGTTGCTCACTTAACCCCGCCTCAGTCCTAATTTAAAAGAAAGTGTCACGAAGGACATTTGAAATTAAGAAAAGCCCTGTGCTACTACTCACTGATGTCAGTACATCATGACTCACCAATCTGGCTTAGTGACAGTGAAAAACTACTGATTTTCCTTGGCCATTTCAACTGCCCTATTCCCCCTAATTCACCAATTTCCTGTAAGGGGTCAGGTGAAGCATGACCCCAACTTATTACCACTGAACACTTATTATTCTTAGGCACTTACTATAGTCAAGTGGTGTGGGGAATACCAAGATGAGTAAGAATCTGTGACAAAGTTTCATTTCAACACAGAGGCCAATTATGTGCAATTAACAGTTAGCCCAGTGTGGTCAGTTAAATAGGTTCTCGGAGAGCTATTCCATTCCTGGCCCTGTGTCGGTGGGCACCATTCTCTAACCAAGTCAGCAATTTCCTGCTAAGACCCTCCCCTGGACCGAGCACTGTGCTGGACAAGGAAAAGTGCCAGGACCTGTGAGATACAATCCTTGCCTTCCAGGAGCCCACAATGTGACCTACCAAATAAAACATGGATCTAAACAGATGGCTAAGAGTGTAATGAGTGACTACAAAGCTACACATAAAAGCATCCCCTTATTTCACAGTCACACCTCACACAAGGTGATACTTAATCAAGGGCCTCATGAGTAAGAGAAATAATTCATACTATTCATACTATAAACAGATAAAAGAGAGGAGAGTTGTTTCTCCCACCTCCCCCAAGCTGATGTGGGTCTGACTGCGAGGATAATTGGAAAAGGAGAGATTTCAGAAGAGCCTTGAAGGCTGGATGTATTTTCCATAAGCAGAAGAATCACTTGAGAAAAGACATACAGAGGGAAAGCGCAGGCCTGTTGCTTTTTGGAGAATGCAAACTCCAAGCCTGGGTCAAGAAGGAAATGGTAAAGGAGATGGGTCTGGCCAGACAGTGGAAGGCTGTGGTGAGAAGGCTGGGAGGACACAGAAGTCACGGAGGACGGTATGGAAGGTAAACCATCAACAACAAACATGGCCAAAGCGCCTCTCAAATTGGATCGATGTCTGGAATAACGTAACAGGGCTTTGATGGGAAAATTGAACCAGAAGATGAAATTCACAATCAAGAAAAATGGCAAAAACTAAAGGTCAGAACTTAGGCTTGAGGGTAAATAAATAAAACTTGTATCTCTCTGCAATTTTATAATTCCAAGTATTGAATGAGGTCCAAACGGCAAATGCTCATTTTCACTGTGGACACTTCTCCCCACTCATACTTTACCCTAGGAACATAAGTCAAAATTTCCTCTTCTCTATATTATGAAAAACAGAGATACTGTACTCATGCAAAAGAAATTCCATGAGGGTTATCAGTGATGACACAACTAAAAGCAACAGGAAGATACTACAATGTCAATATCTCCTAATGGTCAGGCCTACTTGGCCTGAGGAAATCTCTCAAAGGAAGTGGTGGAAATGTCATGGTTAGAGTCATTTAGAATCAGACCGCAAAGCACAATCCTGTGGTCTACTCTTCTCCACATACATCTAGTCCCTTGGAAAGTAAGTTCAGGTGAGTGACTGGCTGGGGAGGCAAGGAGCCAAGTCAAACCATGTTTGAAGAAAAACAGGGAGCCCTGGCTGGTGTGGCTCGATTGGTTGGAGCGTTGTCCCGTGCACCAAAAGGTCGCAGGTTCGATTCCCGGTCAGGGCACATGCCCAGGTTTCAGGTTTGATCCCCGGTTGTGGTGTGTACAGGAGGTAGCTGATTGATGTTTCTCTCTCTCTCCCTCTCCCTCTCCCTTCCTCCCTAAGAGCAATAAAAATAAATAAAGAAGGGAAACAGATTCTGAATCCTCATCGAGGGGCGGGTTACACCAGCATGTTGTTTGTGAAAGTCCACCAAGCTGCAGACTCAATGATGTGGGCTCATTTATCTTTGTATATTATTCTTCAATAAAAAGATTCATTTAAAGGATGACTAACGGATGATTCTTTATCATCCTAAAGAACAATCAAAAAAGAATTTTTAAATTTCTCCATTATCAACAGAAAAATTATAGGAAGCCTACCTTGGAATTTCTGATACTTATTGGTAAAATAACAAAAATATAGATGTCTAATGTCAAAGCATCACTCCATTAAATGAGGATTGGGACCTGGTAAATTCAGCTGACATGGAGATTTCTAAACCAAACAAAAGCCTTCCAAAAACCTGCCCGAGACTCAAGACTTTTCCTGTGAAAGGACATCAGAGAGACTGAACACGGACAAGCTGAATGGTTCCACAACCCCAGAAGTCACACAGTTCTGCATGGTCTCTCCAGGTTCGCATCTGGATGGCCGGATTCGTTGCCAATAGAATAATGATTTCATATTAAGGCCTGGGGAATCACCAATTTCAAACCTGTAGTGTCCTGGTCCCAAGCCATTTGGACTAAATTGGCTTCCTAGGTTCACTAGGCAGAAGTCTTTGGAGATAAACAACCCTGATTTGACAGAATATCCCATTATCACTAAAAAGGCCAAGTTTCCTTGGAAAAACCGTAAGGCTGAACATAATTGGGGACTGAAAGGGCCAGAACTGAAACCAACCTATAAAGCTCTTCATCTGATTCACGGCCTTTGCATTAAGGTTCCCAGCTTTCACAAGTAAGACAGTGGGCAGGTCTGCGCTTACCGCACAAGCCAAGGGCTGTCGTGGTGCAGAGCTAACCATGTTCCATCCAGCGTCTGCAATTAGTTATCCTAGTGCCTCCTCTACACAAAGAATGACAACAACATTCTTCACTGAAGGCAGATGAGATTATTTTCCGTCTTTCTGCCATTGTAAAACAGTCATCATCCTTACCTTCCCCACCAAAATAAAACTCCATTATTCTTCCTTAAGATTCCCATCTAAATCCATACCTTCCCATGCCCTATTCCCAATTACCAGAAAGTTTTGTTTGGTTATTAACTACTTACACTTCCTTGAAAGATTTATTTATATTCCTAGATGAAAATGAAACAATAATTGCTTCTACCCTCTCTGCTCAGAAAACCACATATGCTGTCCTCAAACCCCAAACCACAAATGCTAAAGATTATAAGAGGAATGTGTATTTGCTTATGTTATAGCTATTAAAGGAATAGCCAGAGCCTTGCACTGAAAACAATCAGCTCATTCTTGACCTAGCATCCTATTCATCGTTCTATTCTCCAAGCTAATTGCTTATATAAGCATGCCAATTTGCCTTGATTATAGAATTCTTAATAAACGAATGTTGTTTACATTTCACAAGTGTATTTGAATTTCACTCCAGGAAGCCAAGCTCATCAAGCCTTTGTAAGTGGTAAAACTAGGGATCAAAGCAAAAGGCCTGCATTGAACCAACAAACAATTAGGCTGGAGAATAGAGGCCTAAGGAAAAATGCAATTGATTTGAGTTTTCTGGTCCAGAAGTACACCTCAGAGTCACTGTTCACTCCTTAGTTACAACGTATAGAATGTTCTCTGCAAGTTTCCATTAGAATTATTTGATGGTCATTTCTTAAATAGTTTAATAAGCCTCTCTAACATTCAATGGGCTTCAATCCATTTCTTCTATATTTCTCACCTCGGTGGTTTTGGTTGCAAACAGCTTTGGGAGTTCTGTTGTCGGTTTATGCCCACTTTGCCTAATGTCTCCAAATTTTCTGGTACCTCTTAAACGAGTCCTTTTCTACTTCACTCATCGGCTTTTTTCACTGTGGTTTCAACTTTTGTTTGGTGTTTGGGGGAAGTAGAAAAAGGGGGAGATCCACTCCTCTAGCACAGTGTCACTCAAACAAGGCTGCACATGGAAATCTCCTAAGGAGCGTGTAAAATTCCTGATGCTCAGGTCATACTGCAGACAGATTTATCAGAGCCTCTGGGAGTGGGACCCAGGCATCCGTTACTTCTTGAGGCTCCCAGGTGTGTCGACAGGCAGTCACATTTGAGAACCACCGCTTTAGCTTGTCAATCTGTTCATCATCCTACCTTAAATAAAGTGTTTAGTCAAACTTCCACGAGGGTGTGGGGGGGGGGGGGGGGCGGGAGGACAAGGAAAAAGTCAGTTTCCTGAGCAAATCCTCAACTCAAGGCAGGACCTGAGATAGATAAGGTATGTTACCTTCAGGCACCAGTCACAGGACCAAAAAAATGTGAAGAATTCGACCCCTTTTCCAAAGCCAACAAGTTTTTAGTATAAAGCAGGTCATGGCACCTTCTGCCACACAGGAGTCAGGCAAGGAGATTGCCCCTGGAGAGAGCAGGGTCTAAACACCTCAAACCTTTCAGCTTCTGTGGCAATGGACACAGGGGTTATAAACGCAACAAAGCTTCTTTAGCACAGAACGTGGACTAAGGTTACCTACGAAATAAGAGTCACTAAAGTCAGTTTCACACCACACAAGAACACTGAAGATGTGATGAGGAGGAACACCTTCGGTATGTCCTAGAAACTATGAAAAGTTTGTGATAAGAGGCCTACCTGTGAGTTGTGATGCCAACAGTCATGTTTGTTTTTTAAGATTATAGAAACAAAGTACACATCAAATAGCATTACACCTTCAAGTAGGAATGTGGTATTTCCCAAGTAAGGGGTGCCCAGAAACTGAGCCCACAGCTGTGGGCCTTAGCTGAATCACAGTCCATGAGGCAGTTCTCCAGCCTACCAGCTCTTCTCTAGACATTGCTTCCCAATTATATCTGTTAGAAACGGCATAGTCCTTGGTGTTATGCTGGAAGAGAGAGTTCTGAAGAAGAGAATGGGGTGACTGGGGAGGGGAAAAGAAGGTTACCCCTGCAGTATGAACAGACACCATCTTCAAACAAAGACAAGAGGTGAGTTATTTCTGCAGCCAGTGTTGAAGTATTACAGGTGAGAGCTAAGAAGGTGCATGAAGCCTCTCTACAGACACCATGACCCATAAGCCTGGGGACATACTCCTTGTGATGGGGAAAGGGGACACGTCCCCCACTTGAGTCCCCCACTATGAAGTGGAGGAGCCACTTTACAGGGGGCATCTGCCAAGCAGCTGCACAGCTCGTAACCTACCCGCCTTCCTATGCAATTCCAGTTTGTTCTTTTATAAACTGTTCCTAGGAGTATTCCAGGGACCTGCACCCTCTTGCAAAGGAGAGACAATCATCTGGAATTAGTGCTTCTTCTATTAGCCACTTTTATAACATCTATTACTTGTTTAAATAGGAGGGCCGGAGAGCCCACTTCACCTTGTCCTTATTCCCCAAGTCCTAAACATGAAAAGAAGAGCACGCTTCATTGAGACCAAGCCCTTCAGGCCACAGTTTCTGTAAAGTTGAATGAATTTCCAGAACAAGCATGAGCCTATACTTACCTTTTTCTTCTATGAGCCCAGGAGGAACCGACAAGACCCTCCCCCACTCTCAGGTGCTGTCATTCTGTTTAGAATCTGCAGATGGCAGACATCTCAAGGAAGCACCGTTCAAGCCAATAATGCACTAGCTATGTCTTGGGTTCAAAAAGATCTTCCAATCATCAGCATTTTTCATACAGCTTCTGTCTGAGCAACTCTCATGGAGAGCTCACTATTCATTTTTTGGCAACTCTAAATGTTAGAATACTTTTCCTTAGGCTTATGAGACATTCAGTCACCAACCCTGGAAATTCTCCTCTCTAGACTGCAAAGCATGCAGCTACACACTTTCTATCCAAAAGTTCTTCAACATACAAAGTCAGCTAATGGATCACACTATTTTATGTTCTGGAAATTTTAAACTTTCAAGTGGCTACGGTTTTTAAAAATCTCATGACTATCCAAACAGTTGTGTCAAATTTTTATAGAGGAGAAAAATCAAGGACCAGAGGAAAGAGTTTAACTTGCTCAAGCAAGCTGGCGCAGCTAACATAATTCTAGAAACGAGGTCTACTGCATCACAGGCCAATGCCATTTGCCAAATGAGAGGCCACAAGTATAAGTAATTCTTATCACTTAAGGATTTAAGGGCATGCATACCTTTTCTCCCCCAGGTTTCACCAGTTTATGCTGCTGCCAGTCTCTCACTAGAGCCAAACATTTCCATTCAGAGTGTAGCCTTCGCTCAACTTCTATCCTAGATACCTGAATATATTCGTATTGTGTGGGAAGGGAGCAGTAGAGAATGCACCCAGGTAATGATGATAAGCACAGTCCTAAGCATAAGCATACAGTTCTACTTTTGAGAATAAAACAGCTCAGGGGGTTACTGCCCAGGAAGAGACTGCAATGGCTCAAAGTGACAACACTCTACCCCCCCCCTACTCACCTGCCTTCTTTCCCCCCAGGAGAAAGGATGTGAGAAAACAAACCAGTATGTACCTGATGATGGCCTAACTTCACTGCTACCCATCCATCTGCTCAGCAGACTCCATGGCAAGAGCTCTCCTTGGAAGTGGTTGAAAGGGAACAACACCTTGCAGAGGGAAATAAACTTAAATGGTAAAACTTGACCTTCCTTGTCCCTTTCACAAGTAATTACATTTGGAGTGTTTGCGCTGCACTGACAGGCCTAAACTCCCCACCAAGGTGGTTCCAGTCTGCCTCGTTGGGAGAAAATGAAGAGTGCACTTTCAGACCAGACCAACATTTAGCTTCATGCCTGAAAGCAGAACAGTGTAGTGAAGATGCCAAAATGTCTGACAGCTGAAGAGAAACACCAAGCACACCCCACTTTAGTCACAGCTAAGAAATTTCTGCCAACTTTATACAGTTTGAAACTTGCATTTACCAGATTTAGGTGGATCTTTTTTCTTTTTTACAGTTTTACTGCTAGTCCCAGCACCACCACCACCCTCCCTTTTTTTTTTTTTTTCCTTCCCAGTCCTTGGTCTAAGGAAGGATAATATAATGGGGGCAGGGGGCAGAGATCCAAATCTGGGTTAAAATCTTAGATTGGCTATTCTACGACCTCAGGTCATTTAGGTAATCTTTATTTTCTTGGCTATAATGCTGCTGATAGCTGGAGTCATTGAGAAGAGTAAATGAGAACATGTAAGCATAGGGTGTACTCATAGTGAGTACTCAGAAAATGTTCCCACTTCTTCCTAAAGCAAAATGACTGCATTCAACCTCAGGGCAAGTGGGGGGGGGGAAAAAAAAACTTGAAAAGGAAACTGACTCAAATTAATCCCATACCAAAGCAGTTCCCGTATCCAACATATGAGAATACTGCCCTGAGCCATCACTTCCTAATCTGTCTTTTGTAATCTGTTGGCAGAGCAGCCTGATATCTGATATCCCAGAGATACGCAGCTGGGTTAGAGGGTTTAAAACTATCCTTTCCTCTAAAACTCAAAGAAATCACCCTGAGGACAGCTCTCTGACAAAGGCATTGGGGGACAAACATGACTGCAAGCCCCAAATCAGTGAATATTAGGAGTGCCTAAGGCAGAAAGAGGATTCTTGGACAAAGACCATCAGTCATTCACCACACCAAAAATCACCTTCACAGCATCATCTTTGAAAATAAAAGACATGGGAGTGTGAGTGCGTGTGACTGTATGTTCCCAACAATCAGACGGTGTTTAATAATGAGGAGCCACATCAATATTTAATAATGTGTGGGACCCCCAAAACACAGACCAATATTACCCGTAAAATACATCAAATATATACACCCTAAACAAAAGTTGAAGTAGATGATTGCATTTACAATTTATGAAATGCTTCCATCAAAGAATGCAACAGAAACATCACACACGTGTGCAAATACACAAAGGCATATCACCTATATGCCTTTATAACAAGGATGCAAATAGTTAAATGTATATAAGGAGTCAGCAATCTTTTCCCTTAAATATGTTTCTCATTTTTCCTATTAAAAAAACTATTATTTTTGAAGTTTACCCCTCCACTGATCTTCGTTCAGCAGTCTTTTACTCTCTCCTCTCACCTTTCCACTCACACCCACTAATTGTTTTAGGTTTATACAATTTAACTCATATAGACTGAAGGAGGATTGGGGGAGAGACAGTCACTAAGTAGGTCTGTTCTCTCAAGTTTTCTAGAAATAGATGGGCTTCTGTCACTTTTGTTTTTATTTACTCTTCCCCAATGCTTTAAATATTCTAGAGCTTAGGGGCGGGAGGAATTGTTTTCCATGCCTGAAATGGCTCGTTAATTATTGATTTAAGCCATACTTACAATGAGGCACTTGCATAATTTTCTGTACAGTATTACTGTCTGGTTTTCCACCCAAAACACGTATGATTTTTATCATAGAGGAAAATAAAACTAGGATCAATAATGCCAACCGAGTGCCACTGTCTCAGGGTAGATAATTTCTCCACATATATACTTAAAAAACTACCAATCTAAAATTTGTCCCTCAAGCTTGAGCTCCAGAATTAAATGGTTTGAGCTGATTTCTTAAGCAATTCGTGAAGAAAAGCAAAGTTGAGAGCATCACACACACAACTTCAGAAAACTGACCAGAAATCACCATAACTCTGAACTTTTATCAACCCATAAACATTCCTTTTCATTCCTCTTGTAGGTTTTCAAGAGCAGCTGGAGCTAAGGAGAGTTAAACACCACATCAATGGGCCCAGTGCATCCCTAATAAGAGGGTCCCCAAGCTGAGACTGTCCCAAAAGCTTTGTCTCTTCAAAAAAGGTCAGGCTAGTGTTTTTGTTTTTTGTTTTGATAGGCTTACAATATTGTAAGCAATTACAAAAGGAACCACATCCAGTAATTTTGTGAACAGAGTAAAAGTAGCCACAACTACCAACCACTGCCCCAAGAAGCTTATGATGTAGAATCATAAATGTCTACACACTAAATCTGTGACTGCTAGACTTAATAGTAACACAAATCAACCGTGTTAATGACCGAACATTATTTTTCTAAAGATTAATTCATACCATGTGTTATTCATCAGCAGGGTAACTGAGAGCTCATGCAAAACACACTATCCCAGTTGAGCAGAACTTAACTGCATTATTGTTATCTGGTTTTCCTGTGCCATTGGCCCTTTCACTTCAAGACCATACACACATGCACACACATACAGCACCACACCATGGATGGAAAGACAGGAAAGTCAGAGCTAGAGGTCAGAACCATGTGTCTGATAGAGGTTTTTAATAAAAAGATTTGTCTCTGGAAAGACAAGTCATGTATGCACCAGGCTGCTTTGAAAAGTAATTAAGCTTATGCTGTTTCATTTTAGAGTGTCCCATCTTGCACAAGGTGGGAGCAGCTGTGGGAGATCACAGAAGGTTCAAAGCAAAACAGGCAGCCTCATCTATCTCCCGACTGCCACACCAGTTTCCCAGTGGTGTGAAAAAGCTTGTGGCTTCTGTTCTCCCAAACAGCACAAAGCTAACCTGCCATCCAGAACATTACTCCTCATATCAAACCGGGCCTCAAGAAAGAAAGTTTAAATGTCCCAGTCAGTGTTCAGACTCGGGTCCTTTCCCAAGGTTGTGAATTACATGCCAAAAACCCGCAGGCAAACGCAAGATTTGGCTGCCTTGAACACCAGTTCCTCTTGGTTCCCAGCCTTGTAGAGTTTAGAGGTAACTAACTAGGAAAAGGGAAATGTACAAGTAAGTGTAAGAAATAGTAACGCGTCCGATCTTGCCCGGTTCCCCCAACATCCCTTAAAAGAGGCTGGGACACTAAAAATCAAAGTCTGGGGACCAACTGCAGTAGACTCTGGCTGGGGCGAGGGGGAGGTCACCACACCCTCTTGAGCTCACAGCACTGACAAGCACTGGCAGGGAGGGGCCCAGAAACTTAGTCCCAGCAGAAAAGGGAGAAAGAAGGGAGTCTTCAGTCCTGTATCTGAGAAGCTGTAAACCAGAAGCGGATTTCGGAAGGGAGCTGGGGGCTTGGCTGGGTATAGGAGTAGAGGGGGTCTCCCCGGAAGTCAGAACAGCTCTCAACACGTCCCCGCAAAACAGTACATTTTTGTGGTTTAAGATTTAAGACCAAAAGAAACGCGCTGAGGCGAAGCTTCTCTCTCGCCTGGGTTTCAGATGCCCCCTCCTCGCTTAGGGACCAGGGCGCCGCACTGCTGCGGGTTCCCTTTCAGGGGAGCTCCCCTCCGCCTCCAAGTTCGCCTTCGCGCAAAGCCCGGCGCGCCGCCCGCGGCCGGCCACATGCACCCCTCGGCCCCGGACCCCGCAGGCCCGGGACTGGGCGCCCGCGCGATGGTCCGCAGGGACGCGGGGTTTGCGGCGTTTTTTTTTTTTTGGTTTTTTTTTAACAAAAAGCCTTAGCGGCTCGCTACCCCCTCCTCCCCGGCCCGCGCCACCTTTCCTTCATGCCCACGCCGCACCTCCCGGGCACACGCAGCGAGGTGCCTCTCCCGCCAGACAATGGGTTCAGGGCTGGCCAGGCAGCCCGCACCGAGCCCCCGGCCCCATCCCAGGACCTCAAGAGAGCTGAGCGCGGGGGCTGAAAGGAGGGCGGAGAAGTGAGGCTGGGGAGGCCACAATGGGGAAGGTGGGCGCCTCCCCTTGGGACAGTAGACTCGTTCCCGGAGCGGGGAGAAGGGGAGGGGGTGGGGGTCAGCTGCGCCGCCCGGCCCGGAGCCCCGCGCCAGACCGTCCCCGCCGCGCACTCACCAGCACGATGGCAAATCGTTCCTCCAGTTCACCTGGCTCGGGCATCGGCAGCTTCAAAGGCACGTTGTGCGCCCTGAAATCGGTCTGCTGCGAATCCATACTCCCCGCGTTGCCCATGTTGGCTGCACGCCGGGGTCGGGGGCTGCTCCGGGCCCCTAGCGTCCGCGTCGGAAATCAGAACAGCTCCCGGCGACCGGCTCCCGCCCGCTGGCGCGACCTGCCCGGCTCCCCGCCCTCCGCTGCGCCCTGGCGACTGTGCAGCGCGCACCGCTCCCTAGCAGCGCTCCGAGCCGAGTAGCCCCCCGGCCTCCTTCATGCTGCCCGCCGACCCAGCGCGGCCCCGGCCTCTTTTCCTCTGGAGGGGTCGTCAGGGCGCCGGGCGCCTATCTGCATGTTGCTCCGCTGGCACGCCGCTCCCTGCCAGCAATCGTGGACAGCGGGCGCGTGGTTCCTCCGACTCGGCCTCCTACCGGGGCCGCGGCCACCGATGACACTTCCAGCCCACTGCCGCCGAACACAAGGCTCGCTCCGCGAGCACCTCGAGCAGACAAATGCAGCTCGGCGCTCCCGACACAATGCCCCCTCTCGCCCGGCCCCCGCCCCCGGCCCGGCTCCGCCCACTCGCCCCGCGGACTGCCGGGACGCGTAGTTTCGGCCCCAAGTGTCCGCACGCCGAAACCACGCCGGCTCTGGAGGGCCCCGCGGAGTTAGGAACGCAAGCAGCAAACGCAGTCTGGACGCCTCTAGGGACAGCTTATGTCACTTTCGACCTCCTCCACTCCAACAGTGGAAATAACCACCTTGTCAACATCAATTCTGACACATTTGACAAATGAATGAATGATCCAATCAATGAATATACGAAATATGATTTAAATTTCAGAAGCTTGTTACTGTTCAAAAGGATCTAGTTCAACAGGGGACCTCAAAGATATTGGCCACATCCTGTTTCAGCAACTGGGGTGTGGGTCCATGGGTGCTTGTTTCATTGTTCTTTCTTTCTTGTGTATGTTACATAGTCTTGTGTGTGATTGAAATGTTTTTGTTAAATATATACTTTTATGGATATTTATAAATGTCCACTACGAATATATTCATACATATATGGTCAAACCCCAGGAGGTGGATGAGGATTCAACTCAATTCAAAACAAACACCTGTCAGTACCTATTATGAATGGGTGACTGTGTTTCTCAGTGGGAGAAAGAACTAGGATTGCTCCCGCTCAGGAATACTTCACAATCTAGTGAAGGAGAAAATTTACACAAATAAGCATATTTCATGTGAAATGGAAATAAGGACAATGTTTGGGGAAGCTTTGGAGATGAGCTTTGGCCGTAGCAATGGTATTCTTCCATAACAGTCTTGTTCCAGGTGTTTTACAGAAAAGATTGAGCCCACCCCTTACTCTGGGGTGCTTTTCAGACTCTACCCACTCTGAAGCACTGGAAATAGAGAAAAACAGCTGCTCTATTGTAGATTTCAAAAGTATTGACTTGTGGCTGAACTACTTGCAGTTAGCCCTTTCTTAGGTTAAAGTTGTTTGTCCTGATCCGGGTTTATGTATCAGATTCACTTGGGGGGCATGTTGTTAAAACTGCACACACCCTGGGCCCTGCCTTTTATCAGAATTTCCCTAAGCTGAGAGCTGGAGCCTGGGCAGGTGTATTTTTAACAAGCTTTCCAGGTGATTCTGGTATGCAGCCAAGGTTGTTACCCTCTTGTTAAAAATCAGCTGCTTCTGGGCAAGGTAGCATACCAAGACTCAAGCGTCAAGGACCACATTTTATTCAGCTTTATAAACCTCAAGATGCCTTGGCACAGATTTTCAATAACTATTTGTTGAATTAACAAGTGACTTTTACCAAAAGCCTATGAAGCAAACCTCTAGTCTTTTTTTTTTTTTTTTTTTTTAAGTGAAGGTGGAAGGGAGGGAGGGAGAGAGAGAGAGACATAGATCAGTTGCCTCCCCCATGGGTCCAACAGGCAACGGGGATCGAACCTGCAACCCAGGTGTGTGCCTTTGACCAGGAATCGAACCTGCGACCCTTTGGTCTGCAGGCCAACACTTCTCTCTCGTCTTTTTAAAGAAGGGAGAGAGTATAAATAAATTCAACTAAACAATCTGAATAAATGCAATCTATATTTCTAAAATTACACTGTATCAAAGTTAATGATAAGTGTATTGCTAATCAAAGAAAAACAGGCATAGAAATACACACACACACACACACACACACACCCCAACACACCCCAACTAGTAAAAACGAGCACGAGAGAAAAGCTGTTAGTTCAGACCAAGTGAGACATTTCTGACCCACAAATATATTTCTTTTCTTTGTACTCGCTAGACCTATACTTTGGGTCTGATTGACTCACAAAATCAGCCCACCCAGGGGGTTGTCTATGTGGATGGAAAAGCTAGAATTATTTTCTGCAGTGGAGATATTCTTTTTTATTACACTTATGGCTCCCTCTGGCTATATTCCTACCAATAATCAGGACCTTTTTCTCCCCTTAAGTCTTATCATATCTAGTCTCTCTCATAATCTCACACTTTGAGAGAAGCCAAGGACAAAGTATGCAGATCCATGAACCAAAAGGAACTCTCATTTCAAGGTTTGCAATCTCTAATATTTGGTTATTGTTTACGACCATTATTAAGTGCAAAAATAAAACACTCCATTACATTATACAATTTCTGTAGGAATTTCTATCAAAATCTCAGGAAATTTTGGAGGGGGTGGAGAGGGAGGAAGGAGAAATTTCTATTACTTTAATTGTAGCCCTTCCTCATCACAAAATTAAAATCAGGCAATCATTTTTAAATACATATTTCATTTTCTGATCACTAATACATATGGATTTGTTATCACTGATGTCACAAAATATGAGCAAAAAAATGTTACAATTATCTGCTCATCTTCTAAGGAAACTGAAGTGTGAGAACTTTATCTTCCATGTGCCAGGCATTTGCAAGCTATGCCAGGGATGGCTTGATTAGAAAGCACCCCCCTAAATGTATAATTGCTTTCAAAGAAGCTTTTCTGTCATTCATAATAAATGCTTCTACAACATCAGCTGAGTTTTTTTGGTTATCTCCTCAAGGTTTTAAATGTAAGGAAGTGCTCTGTAGCTAAGTTCACTTAACTTTTATAAAAGGTCCTGGTGTAACCCTAAGAAGATTCTCCTTGGGTGTATAATTATATAAAAATAAGACAAGTGCCCTGTGATAGCCACACCATCGATAGCCCTGAATCAAAATTGTAAATAGTAGCTGGGATTGTAGAGGGATTACTTCATATTATTTTACACCTACAAAAGTCCTGCAAGATTCATATATCCACCCATATTTCTTTTTAAAATATTTATTGAGTACTTACTGCGTGCCAGACACTGCTGTTGATTTTAAACATGGTTTATTCAATTTCTGCTTCATACAGACTTCTTCCAACAGTTAACTTGCAAAGATGTACTTCACCTCTCCAGTTCCCTTTCTCTTCCTGATTCAGTTAGGAATGAATGTTTTTGCCAAATAAAAGAGAACCCAAGTAATAATGGCATAAATAATATATATATTTTTTCTTATAAAATAAATCTGGAAAAAGGTGGATATTGCTTTTGGTTCAGCAAATCAGCAAGGCTGGGGCCACTATTTGTGTGATAGTTTGATCTTTCCCAAACACTTACAAAGAGAAAGAAAGCGAAGACATCACAAAATGCAGATAGCATGGCATGAAAAGTCAAGTTCAGACTATTTTTCATCATCCTCCCCACTGTCACCTACTCTCTCCCTTCATCCTGCATTCCTGTACCGGACTGCATCCTCTAATATCCTCCTAAACAGAACACTTGAAGGAGTGTTGCATGGGAGGGTCTCAGCCTGTAATATCAACAACAATGGTGACAGCAAAGGAATGTGCTGCTCACTTGTAGTGTCCACTTTTATTTCAGGGAGTCCTCCGAACTTCCCAGCTTAATATTAACTGTCACCCAGGGCAAGAGTTCTGAAGTTGGGCTGCGTGGGAAGCCCAGGATGCCGCATCGACACCTGCCCTCCTCTGCAGATAAACAGCTTCCAAGGCTATCCATCTGGCACCTTTCAACAACTTCCAAGTCTAAGAAAACAAACCCTTTGAAAAAAGGGTTTTTAAAACAAGAAATCCCAAAGGGGGCATTTTTGTTTCTGGCTGCAACCACTTCGACCAGAATAAACAGCATGGGGGAATAAGAAAGCAAATGAGTTGGAATAAAATCTGTTTCCACAGATAAATAGATGGATAGAGCTCACGTGTTATACATCTAGATCTACAGCCTTATTTACTTTCCTCATTTGTTTTTTGGGAGAGCTCATTTTTAAGGAATCACAAGGAGAAAAGTGGCTTACCATCCCAGAAGAGGCAATCAGACCTTCTGAAATCTGTCCTTTCTTCTCTCTGACTCAACCCAAATATGTGAAAAATCACTGCTTGTTTTTTGGCCTCCAAAGAAGAAAATTTCCCAGACACATGATTATTTTGTCTACTGAATCTGAATTCCTTGACTTGCAATGTAAACTCTAAAGGCTAGTATCATGGTAAGAACATGTACTTGGTGGATTTACCCCTTGTCTAGCTTGCACACTAAGTGACCTCAGTTTCTGCATCTATAAAATGGGAATAAAATAACCACCATTGAATTGTTAAGATGAAGAGAAATAACTTATGTAAATCAATTATCAGGACCATGCCTGACGTATGGTGAGATGTTCAACAAGAGATATTTTCCTCATGTTCTTTTTTCAAGGTGGTAATGAATTTAATCTTGGGCTTTTTATCAAAGCAATAAACTTTTTTGCTGTATCTGAATGTGTAAAGGGAAATATGTAAATACATGGTATTTCTTTCAGATAAGATGTATTTACATAAACTAGAACATGCTTTGGTTTGTAGCCCATGAGTCTGTGAGTGCTACCTAATTTCCCAATTCTTTCATTGATGAAGCTCTATTCTGGACACTCAATAAAATAGTAATTCAAAACCGAGTAATACAAACAGTATTTCCCCCACCTGCCTGACAATAAAATCCACCTGTGATCTTAATGAACATACTGATTCCCACAGGCCTTCCCTAGAAATTCTAATTCAATTAGTCTGGGGTGGGCCCAGGTATCTGTATGTCTGACAAAACTCCAGGTGGTTCCTATTTTAGGCAAGTTTAGAAAACATTGATTAATTGTTTGGGACTGGGGAAATGACTCATCTGCAATTAAGCAATAGTGCCTCTACCTAAGGAACAATGCCAAGTTATTTTAAAGCCATTGAATAATTTTAACATATAGGCTGCTCTTAAACTTGAATTAGCTGTTATTTTAAGCAGAGGAATTATTCCTATTTAAAATACATTTATACAAATATTTAAAGTTTTAAGAAATATCACCAGTTCTTCATATTTGCATTTGTTATGCTTTTTAGGTTTTGGAGGAGAATAAAGCATATTTGTTCTGTTGAGTTGTCCACAACTGATTTAGGGACAGATTTGTCAGACGTCCAAATTTTGAGGTGGAATTTAGGTTATACAGGTTTCCGCCTGCCCTAAACTCACGTTTATATGCAAAAATAGAGCGCATAGATGCCAAACATTCCATCTTGCACAGAGGAAATAAAACTGTCCAACGCTACTGAATGCTACTGACTATATTTTCATTTTATCAAATGTATTTTACTAACATGTTTATGGTATTATATCATTCTAGTTACAATTATTTTTCCATATACAATGAAGATCAAAGAAAAGTTCGCTGATGGAAGGAATGGGGAGAGGGCTGGGCAGCTAATTAGTAGAACCAAAAGATCCCCCTCAGAAGATCAAGCCCCTTGCCTGCTGTGTAATCACTGGTTACAGCACCTGCAGCGCTCGCCCTCTCTCGAGAGAACTGAACTCTGCTAACCTTCTCCAGCTTTACTAGAAAAGTGCTTACAACAGGGGCCAGACCTGTCTCAGGTCCAATTCTCATTGCCTGATTACTTTGTTTTGTCAGTGTTAGGGAGTGGGCAGTGTTGGTTAAATTCTTTTTTTTTTTTATAAGAGAAAGTTTATTTAGACAGTCACAAGGTAGAAGAAATGTGTTCAGAAAATAAGTTACAGAAAAGAAGGGTCTGTGGAGCTTAGAGAGAGGAGAGGGGAGGGGAGGGGAGGGGAAAGGGAGGGGGAAGGGAGAGGGAAGGGAGAGGGAGAATGAGAGGGGAGAGGGAGAGGAGAGGGAGGGGAGAGAATACCCTGGGGAAAGAAGGGGGTGAGGAAAGTAAGGCACATGTGAGCTCCATAGAAAGGGTCCTCCATCCTGAGGGCTTTTATCTGAGATCTCAGGGGAGGATCTCAATAGAATATTCATCATCTTTCCCAAATTTCCCAGGTGTGTCTCTTTAGGGTCGTGGTCTCCACTGATTGGTCAGCACCAGGGAGGAGGTCATTAGTCATTGCATGTGGTCCAGATATTAGCCATGACATCATTCCACCTGGTCTTGCTGCTTTTCTGGGCTTGGAGCTGAAACACTGCTGAAGCCTAGATGTCATCAGCAGGGGTTAATGCTTAAGAGTGCAATTTTGCCCACTGCTAGGCACCCAGGGCTCTCACCCTGGTGACCCTCTGCACCTAGCCCATTGCTCTTGCTCTGCTCATGCCTATCTATGTGTCTACTACACTTTTCCAACTCGATCTTTTCAGTCATCTATCTGACTCTCAAAAACTTAACCTCCTGTCATCTCCAGATGTCCTTATATCTTGCTGAAGCCCAGAACCTCCCACAATCTCCATTTTAATAACACATCGCGATATGCACAACACCAGCTCCTAAGCTCTGTCTATCCTCCAATGAACAGCTACCTCTGAGTCCT
Organism: Tadarida brasiliensis; assembly: GCA_030848825.1. Lineage (NCBI taxonomy): Eukaryota > Metazoa > Chordata > Mammalia > Chiroptera > Molossidae > Tadarida > Tadarida brasiliensis. The sequence continues at coordinate 37,631,495 of CM061265.1, read as the reverse complement.
CCTTTGTTCTTAAATCTTCTGCAGCAATTAAGGAGGGAAGTAAAGGGCCATTTTGAGAGTGGAATAGTGCTGATCAGGGGCACAAAAGCCAGAAGAGAGTGCTTAGTTTTCTCTAACTTGCTTGGATGGAGCTGCATGTTACTGTCACAAGCCTCTTAATAGCAATCAAAGTAAAACTCTCATATAAGATAGCTAACTTCCACTGCCTGTTCGCCATGCGGCCAGCATTGTTAACTGCTTCAAATGCAGCATGCTATTGAATCCTCTCAACAATCCAGTGAGTTGGAATCCATTATTACTCCTATTTGAGAGATGAGGAAACTGAAGCTTAGCAGGGATACGCATGATCTATAAAGTTCATACAGCTGTTAGTTGACAGCACCATAATTCAAATTTGGTACCGTGTGATTCCACAGTGAACACATTTTAACAGGGTTAGGTCAATTTTGTATCAGAAGGTATAGTTTTGCCTGCAAATAACGAAAAACCTTAAATAAGGTGGGTTAACCATTTCTGAGAACAAGAAGACTGGAGTTAGAGAAATCATGAGCTCGCCAACGTCAGGGCTCTGGGTCATATTCTCTGAGATGTTTTTGCCTTTCTCCTCATGATCATAAGGTGGCTGCCATGGCACCACACATCTCTTCATATGACAACGTCCAAAGGCAGAAAAGAAATGCCTTCAGTGTCTGTTTTTATCAGGAAGAAAAATCTTTCCCAAAACACCCCAATAAACACCCTCTTCTAAGTTATAGGTCAGAACTGGGTCCCATGCCACACGCCACCCCTTAATCAATCATTGGCAAAAGATTACCCTGCCTTGGTTAGTCTAACCGGGGCCAGAAATGAATGGAGGTACATGCCTTTGACCAGAATGGAACACGCAACTCTTTGGTCTGAGGGCCAACGCTCTAACCACTGAGCCAAACCGGCCAGGGCTGTGCAATTTCTTTGTATAACAAATCTCTTGTCCCTGTTGAAACAACTGGGGGCAGAGAAGCTTACTGTCATCTTCCATCTCTCTCAGCCCCAATCCACACACCTCACTACAACCACCTTAATCTTCCTGCTGCTCCTGGCACTAAGTTCTTTCACAACCTCAGGTTGCCCTGACTCCACTAATCTCCTTTCCTGTCTTATTTCATGGCGTAAGTTAAAATTTATTTTTTATGGGAATCTACCTATTTTGTGAAAAGTACCTCTCATTCCAAACCAATCTATCTCATAATTCATAGATTCATATTTGTCAATTAAAGGAAGTATTAGCAGTGACCTGGCCAACCTCTTCCGTTGTATACATGAGGAAACGTGGTCCTAGATGGAACGAGGCCGCTTGTTCATGGTCACTCAGATCCTTAATGATTCAAGAGGGTTTCTGCTCCACAAAGCCAAATAGGGATGGGGATGGGAGAGGCAACCATTATCGCAAGAGAAAGACACTATCTCCATGGACAGCCACTTATCTAAGAGGTAGAGACCCGGCCTGGAACTATTGAGAGGGGCGGCTGGCATCGCGAGAGGCAGCCGCGTATCGCGAGAGGCAGCCGGTATCGCGAGAGGCGGCTGCGTATCGCGACAGGCGGCCGGTATCGCGACAGTCACCTGGTATTGCGAGAGGCAGCCGGTATCCCGACAGGCACCTGGTGTCGCGAGAGGCACCTGGTATCGCGAGAGGCGGCCGCATATCGCGAGAGGCGGCCGGTATCGCGACAGGCACCTGGTATCCCGAGAGGCGGCCGGTATCGCGAGAGGCACCTGGTATCGCGAGAGGCAGCCGGTATCGCGACAGGCACCTGGTATCGCGAGAGGCAGCCGGTATCGCGACAGGCACCTTGTATCCCGAGAGGCGGCCGGTATCGCGAGAGGCACCTGGTATCGCGAGAGGCACCTGGTATCGCGAGAGGCAGCCGGTATCGCGACAGGCACCTGGTATCGCGAGAGGCAGCCGGTATCGCGACAGGCACCTGGTATCGCGAGAGGCGGCTGGTATCGCGACAGGCACCTAGTATCCCGAGAGGGGGCCGGTATCGCGAGAGGCGGCTGGTATCGCGAGAGGCGGCCGGTATCGCGAGAGGCACCTGGTATCGCGACAGGCGGCCGCATATCGCGACAGGCGGCCAGTATCGCGACAGGCACCTGGTATCGCGAGAGGCGGCCGCATATCGCGACAGGCACCTGGTATCGCGAGAGGCGGCCGGTATCGCGACAGGCACCTGGTATCGCGATAGGCGGCCGCGTATCGCGAGAGGCAACTGGTATCGCGAGAGGCAACTGGTATCGCGAGAGGCGGCCGCGTATTGCGAGAGGCAACTGGTCGTGTTAGTTAAATTCTTAAAGAAACGAATTCAAAATATGGAATTGCAATCTATGAGAAAGAAGCAAACCCACAAAGCAAAAAATACATTTTTTTTCTTAAACTTCAATTGCATTGACCATGATTTTAAAATGGGTGTTCAAAATATTAAAAATGCAATGAGGTTGTGGGGAATGCATAGCCCCAGATAGATGCCAGATGCCATGGACACCTACTTTTGTCTGTTCAACGCCCTTTCTTCTTGGAAGATCACCCAGTTCTTCTAGGAATAGCTCTTTCCCCCATTCCAGCCTATTAACAAAGGATATGCCATATTTTCTTAGCTCTCTTGGCCACAGTTGACCTGTTGAAGGGTGGGATTCTAACTCAGGCTTGGCAATGATCCTTCTCTCTTCCCCTCTGATTTTTGGACTTTGGACTAAAAGTATCAGGTTACATTATCTCAGGTGGCTGAAGCTGTATTCTATAAAGTTTGAATGTGGTTGATGACAGTGGTGACTGATGAGCAGAGAGAAAAACAGCAGATGTAAAACGAGGTGCAGAGACAGGAGATAGTAAGATCTGCCTGAAAATCCTACTTAAAGAACAAAACAGTAAGTTAGACAGTTTTTAAAACTCTCGCAGTCTCAGTTTCCTTGTCTATTGTTTAAGGGCAATAGTAGTATTTACCTAGATGGTTTTTGTGAGGAATAATTGAGGTAATTCATATAAACCACTGAAACTGGACCAAACACATGGAAAGAGCTCAATAAATGTGTGTTAAGCACCTCTAGGCATGGGGCTAAGAAAGCTGCAAGAGTGGGACTGGTATTCAAAGGACATGATATGACAAAATTTCTGGCACTGTTTAATAGAAAAATATCCTCAAATTGACAGCTGACAAAAATTTTAGCAAAAGTGTTAGAAAAACCCCAAGCATGGCAAATAAGTGGCCTGTGATTGCTCAGGTCCTAAAGAAAACCCTAGAACAGGGTTAATAATGATAATAATAGTAAAAAATTTACTTTGAGTGCTAATTGTGGGCCAGGCAGGAAGCTGTTTTACATCTAATGCCCTTACTACTTAACAGCACAATATGCGTTAGGTATTATTCCTGTTTTGCTGATGAAGAAATGTGCATAATGTTGAAATCTACCTTCAAGAAGATTATTCATTAAGAGTCCAATGTTCCCAGTTTCAGTATATTTAAAAGTAGTGACGCCTGGCCGGTGTGTGGCTCAGTGGATTGAGTGTCCCATGGACTGAGAGGTCCCGGTTTGATTCCTGGTCAGGGCACATGCCTGGGTTGCGGGTTCAATCTCCAGTGAGGGGTGTGCAGGAGGCAGGTGATCCATGTATCTCTCTCCTATCAATGTTTCTATCTCTCTCTCCCTTCCTCTCTCTCTAAAAAATCAAATTATCCCAGCCAGTGTGGCTCAGTGGTTGAGTGTCAACCCATGCACCAAGAGGTTGCTGGTTCGATTCCTGGTCAGGGCACATGCCCAGGCTGTGGGCCAAATCCCCAGTTGGGGGCATGCAGGAGGTGGCCAATCGATGTTCTCTCCATCGATGTTTCTATATCTCTCTCCCTTTCCCTTCCTCTTTCTCTAAAAATCAATAAAGAAAAAAAATTTTAAACTATTTTTAAAAAAAAAGAAGTGGCTATTTCTTACTTTTTTTCTGTCAACCCTGCCTTGTTTACTGGTTAGTTGCTAAGTCGGTGAAATGGCCATTATCACACTAAAGGCATTTAAACTCAGGCCAGAAAGGGGCATTTACTTTCCCAGGGGGTCTCCTTCCTGCTCTGGATTGTGGGCATGCTTTGTGGCTCCATTTCAGTTTTTCACTTTCCTCTCCGCACCACTCGCCTGCTTTTGCTTGCAAGCCTCGCTCAGAAACTGCTTTCTTTCCCAATGGGAAGCCTGTAAGGAACTTTTGGATAAGACTGAATTACCACCTAAATCAAGGTCTCTTTATTTCCAGTCTTTTCTTTTAAATCTGTGATTCTTGGCTGCCCTTGGTTCCTGTGGCTTCTGCTTAGTCTCAATCATTGCTTTGCCCTGACTTGCAGGATTATTCTATGTTCTAATTGGGACTGTTAATTTGTCTACCTCTAGTTACCATGATCACAGCTTCCCAGAAAATGTCAGTCCCATCTGTTCCCTAAACCAGCATATTCTGACTTTCCACCTCAGCCTTGGCACCCTTCATCCTGGTCTGTCATCCTGTACCCTTGACCTCCTGAAATATGTATTTTTTTCTTTTTTCAACTAGCTGATAGGTTCTGGCTGTAGAATAATGTGCTTCACAGTGTGGTTCTCAGCCCATCTGTACTTGAATCATCTGAAGTTCTTTATGAAAATGAAAAATGTTAGCCCCATCCCAGGAATCAGAATTTCTATGCTAAGCCCAAGAAGTATGCATTTTTAACAAGCTACCCAAGTGATTCTTGCACCTACAGAGCTTGGAACCCATTGTACCAGAAGAACAGATACTATGATCGTAGAGGTTTTTAAAAAAATTTTCAGGTACTCCCAGTTCTGTGCTTGGCACCTGGAAGAGTCTCACTAATTGCTTGTTGAATTAAGGAATGAATAAATGTAATTTAGAAGGAAATCCAATCATAGGAAATCTTCACAGCTCTAAGAAAATATTTGCAATTTTCACTAAATGTGCTCATAATACCAACTTCAGTTAATATAATCCTAATTCCCTCACGAGTTAAACTGCTTAAATCTCCTTTGGATTTTGCTTCTTCCTAAAATAATGTAATTTTAATTTACTTTGGTTGTGATGAAACATCATATCAAATTAGTTCCAAAACTCTCAAGGTGTTCTTTAATTAGTTTAGATCTCCTCCTGGGTAGAAGCTAGAAAAGTTACCTCCAATTATAACTGGAAGGAAATACCAAAATGATTTTATAATCCGGATAAATATTGCCACAGAGACTTCTAAAAAGGTTTTACTGTTCTAATGTATTGTTAATTCAACAAATATTTACTGTACTTAAACATTCAGACTGTTATCATAAGCGGTACATACTAGAAAGCCAAGGATTCCCTGTTGCTTCCTGAGAATATTAATAGTTTGATTTCTTTATTCAGTTAGGTTTGGAAGCTCTTTTTGCTCCCTAGCTGCAGCCCATTTACAGCTGGGTGACCATCGGAAGACATTTTAGATTGCTGACTTCAAGAGACCTCTATCTATCAGCATAGCTTATTTCAGACACAAGCTTCCACCCTGGCCGGTTTGGCTCAGCAGTTGGAGCGTCAGCCCGCAGACCAGTGAGTCCCGGGTTTGATTCCAGTCAAGGGCATGTACCTCAGTTGCGGTTCACCCCGTCCCTGGTCAGGGCCCTGTGAGAGGCAGCCAGTCGATGTGTCTCTCTCACATCGATGTTTCTCCTCTCTCCCTCCCTCTCACTCTATCTGAAGATAAATAGAAAAATATCCTCGGGTGAGGATTGAAAAAAAGACACAAGCTTCCCTCCAGTCTATGTCTTTCTAACATGTTGCCTTGATTCTTTGCTAACCTTTGACTTTGAACATGTAAAAAGGAAATGAAGCAAAGGTGATATAACTGTAAGCTGTAAATATGTTATTTCTTTCCATCTTTACAGTGATCTTGTGAGGCAGACAATTTTCTTTCCTTATTATAGAAGAGATACTTATGGCTAATAGTGGTTATATAATTGGACCAACTCATACGGCTAAGGAGTGGCAGAGCCAGGACTCAGTTTCCCATTCTTTAGTCCCTAGGCTCATCTACTCTCTACTACACCATGTTGCTTTATCACTTTATTTTGCCACTTCTTGAATACATTTCCGCCCTCCCCCTGGGCCATGTGCCCTTGGCCATGTGTTGGTCTTCCTACTCGGAACTGGTCTCACTCAGGACTTCCCTAGTAACAGATGCTCTGTTGATTCCCTTTCACTTATCCACTCTCCTTGCCACCCTCCTTTGGCTTCCCCTTCATGACCAGTCTTGGCCAAGCTTAGGCACCAGAACGCCGCTGACAGAACCGAAGCAATAATACAGTCTTCCTTGATAGCTTCCAAGTGTTTTGTTATAGATATGACATGAGTATCAGTTGAAAACAGGTCTGGTTTCTTATAACATATAACCCAACTATAGTGTCTAAACAAAAAATGGTTTATCGTTCTCATAAACAAGAATCCAGAAGTAGGTGTTTGCACAAGATGCTATAATAATTACTATCTCTGCAATTCTAGTGGCGTCTCCCTCTATTATGATGACAAGAAGGCTGCTGTATCTCCAGCTATTGCATCCACATTCAAAATTGAATGAAAGAGGGAGGGGCAATGTCAGTTGTATTCCTCCATGTTTCCCAAATCCTTTTCAGAACATACACACCTAGTAGACTTTGCCTCATGCCATGTTGAAGAGAATGGGTCACAAGGCCCATCCCCACATGTTAAAAAGGCAGAGAAAGCACTTGAAAATCAGTTAATGTAATCCAACACATCAAGAGGCTAAAGAAGAAAAATTACATGATCATATTAATAGGTGCAGAAAAAGCATTTGACAAAATCCAATACTTGTTTATAATAAAAATAAGCAAACTAGGAATACAGAGAAACTTTCTCAACTGGATAAAGACCGTCATCCTCATAAAAACCTACAGCTGTCATACTTACTTGTGAGAAACTAGAAGCCTTCCTGCTAAGATCAGAAACAAAGCAAGGTTGTCTGTCCCCTCTGAACACTCCTCTTCAACATTATACTAAAAGTCCTAGCTACATAGATGGAAGGATTAATGTCATTAAAATGACCATACTACCCAAAGCAATGTACAGATTTGATGCATTCCCTATTAAAATACCAATGACATTCTTCTTAGAACTAGAATAAATAATCCTAAAATTCATATGGAATCACAAGTGACCATAAATAGCCAAAGCAATCTTGAGAAAGAATAACAAAGTGGCTGTATCATGCTACCTGATTTTAAAATATACTACAAAGCTATAATAATCAAAACAGTATGATACTGGCACAAAAATAGACCCATAGGTCAATGGAACATAAATAAACCTTCACTTATATAGTCAATTAATCTATGATAAAGAAGGTATAAATATACAATGAAGAAAGGTCAGTCTCTTCAACAAGTAGTGTTTGAAAAACTGGACAGATACATGCAATAAAATGAAACTGGACCACTCTCTTACACCATATACAAAAATAAACTAAAAAGGGATTAAAGATTTAAATGTAAGGCTTGAAACCATAAAACTTCTAGAAGAAAACATAGGTAGTAAATATCAGTCTTAGTCTTTATGGCTATGTCCCCTCAAGCAAGGGAAACAAAAGCAAAAATAACCAAATGGGAGTTCATCAAACTAAAAAGCTTCTGCATAGTGAAGGAATCTTCAACAAAACAGACAGAAAACCTACTGAATGGGAGAGTATATTTGCAAATGATATATCCAAGAAAGGGTTGATATATAAATATACAAGGAACTCATACAACTCAATAACAAAAAAATTAAACAATTTAATTAAAAACATGGGCAGAGGACATGAAGAGATATTTCACCAAAGAAAACACACAGACATATGAATACAGACAAAGAAGACATACAGATAACATCACTAATCATCAGGGAAATGCAAATGAAAACCATAATGAGAGTGGTAACTTCACACCAGTCAGAATGGCTATTAGCAAAAAGTCAACAGATAATCTGTATTGGTGAAGATGTGGAGAAAAGGAAACCCTTGTGCACTGTTGGTGGGACTGCAAATTGGTGCAGCCACTATGGAAAACAATATGGAGATTCCTCAAAAAAAACTAAAAATAGATCCACCATACAACCCAGCAATTCCACTTCTGGGTATTTATCCAAAGAAGAGAAAAACACTAATTTGAAAAGATATATGCACCCCTATGTTTATTGCAGCATTATTTATAGTACCCAAGATATGGAAGCACCTACATGTCCTAAGATAGATGAATGAATAAAAAAGTTGTGGTATATATATACAATAGACTATTACTCAGCAATAAAAAAAAGAATGAAAGCTTACCATTTGCAACAACATGGATAGAACTAGAGGGTACTATGCTAAGTGAAATAAGTCAGGTAGAGGAATAAAAATACTGTATGGTTGTACTTATATGTGGAATCTAAAAATACAAAACAAATGAACAAACAAAAGAAAACATAAACAGACTCATAGAAATAGAGAACAAACCAATGGTGACCAGAGGGGAGTGGGAGGATGGGTAAAAAGGCGAAGGGAAATATAGTCAATAATATTGTGATAAGTCTACATGATGACAGATGACTACTAGACTTAGTATGGTGATCACAATGTAAGATATATAAATGTTGAATCACTATATTGTACACCTGAAACTAATATAATATTGTATACCAACTATATTTGAACACAAAAAAATTTAAGTCCTACCTAATTCAATAAGACAAAAAAAGAAAATAAAAGGTATACAGATTGGGAAGAAAGAAATAAAGCTGTCTTTGTTTGCAGATGACATGATTGATTGTCTATATAGAAAATCTGGCCCAGCTGGTGTAGCTCAGTGGATTGAGCAATGTCCCATGGACTGAGAGGTTTGATTCCTGGTCAGGGCACATGCCCAGGTTTCAGGCTCTATCCCCACTGGGGGGCATGCAGGAGGCAGCCGATCGATGTTTCCCTCTCACATTGATGTTTCTATCGCTCTCTCTAAAAAATAAATAAATAAATAAAAATATCTGCCCTGGCCAGTTTGGCTCAGTGGTTAGAGCGTCGGCCTGTGGTCCAGAGAGACCCGGGTTCAGTTCCCGCTGGGGGCACGTTCCTCGGTTGCAATTTGTCCCCGGCCCTGGCTCGATGTGTCCCTTTCATGTCGATGTTTCTCTCTTTCTCTCTCTTCCTCTCTCTCCCTCCCACTCTATCTGAACAAAAAATGGAAAGATGTCCTTGGGTAAGGATTAAAATTAATTAATTAATTTAAAAATATCTGGAAGAATCAACAACAAAAAACTCCAGGAACTAATAAGGAATTATAATAAGGTTTCAGGTTACTAGGCTGATATATAAAAGTCAATTACTTTCCTATATACCATCAATGAACAAGTGAAATTTAAAAGTAAAACCAAATATCATTTACATTAGCACCACCCCAAAATGAAATATTTCAGTATAAATCTAACAAAATACGTACAAGATCTATATAAGGACAACTACAAAACACTGATGAACAAATTCAAAGAACTAAATAAAGGCAGTGATAGTCCATGTTTATGGATAGGAAGAGTCAACATTGTCAAGTTGTCAGTTCTTCCCAACTTGATCTATAGATTCAATGCAATCCCAATAAAAATTCCAGAAAGTTGTTTTTTGTGTAGCATCAAACTGACTCTAAAGTTTATATGGAGAGGTAAGAGACACAGAATAGGCACAATATTGAAGGAGAAGAACGAAGTTGAACTGACACTACCCAACTTCAAGATTTATTATAGAGCTGCAATAATCATGACAATGTGATATTGGTGAAAGAATTGATGAATAGATGAATAGAACAGAATAGAGAGCCCAGAACTAGATCCACAAAAATATAGTCAACTAATCTTTGATAATAGAGCAAAAATAATACAACAGAGCAAAAATAGTCTTTTCAAAAAATGATTTTGGAACCTACATGCAAAAAAAAAAATTGAATCTTGACAGTGTTTACACCCTGCACAAAAATTAACTCAAAATGAATCATAGACTTAAATGTAAAATGTGAAACTATAAAACTCCTGGAAGATAACATAGGAGAAAATCTAGATAACTTTGGCTATAGCAATGCCTTTTTAGATACAACACCAAAAACACGATTCATGAAAAAAATAATTGATAAACTGGACTTTATTAAAATAAAAAACCCCTTCTCTACAAAAGACATTGTCAAGAAAATGAGAGAACAATCCACAGATATGGAGAAAATACTTGCAAAAGACACAGCTGATAAAGGACGGTTATCCAAAATATACAAAGAACTCTTAAAACTTAAATAAGAAAATGAAATACCCAATTAAAAATTGAGCAAAAGACCCTAACAGACACCTCACCAAAGGAGATATACAGATGGTAAATGAACATATGAAATAACTCTCCACATCATATGTCATTAGGGGACTGCAAATTAAAACAACAATGAGACACCACTACACACCTATGAGCATGTCCAAAACCCAAAACATTGACAACACCAAATGCTAGCAGGGGAGTGGAGCAACAGGAACTCTCTTTCATTGCTGGTGGGAATGCAAAATGGTACAGCCACTTTGGAAGACAGTTTGGCAGTTTCTTATGAAACTGAACTCACTCTTACCATACAATCAAGCAATCATGCTTCTTGGAATTTACCCAAATGAATTGAAAAACTATATCCACACAAAAACTATAGCAGCTTTATTCATAATTGCCAAAATTTAGAAGCAACCTAGATGTTTGTTAGTAGGTGAATGGATAAACAAAGTGTAATACATCCAAACAATGGAATCTTATTCAGCATTTAAAAGACATGAGTTATGAAAAGACAAGGAGAAAACTTAAATGCATATTACTAAGTGAAATAAGCCAATCTGAAAAGGTTACATACTATATGATTTTAACTACATGACATTCTAGAAAAGGCAAAACTATGGAGAGAGTAAAAATTTAGTGGTTGCCAGGGGTGAAGGGTGGGAGGCAAAGAGATGAATAGACTGAGCAGAGGATTTTTAGAGCAGTAAGACTAGTCTGTATGATACTACAAAGGTGGTTACATGTCATTATTACATGTACCACACCAAGCAAGAACCCTTATGTAAACTGTGGACTTTGGGTGATGATGTATCAGTGAAGGTTTATCGACTGTAACAAATGTACCACTGTGGTGCAGGAATGGGAATATCTGAGGAGCCTGTAGGTGTGTAGGGGAGAGAGGATTATGGCAAGTCTGTATCTTCTGCTCAGTTTTGCTGTGAACCTAAAACTGCCTTAGAAAAATAAAGTCTGTTTTGCCTGGCCGAGTGCCTCAGTTGGTTGGAGCGTCGTCCTGTACACCAAAAGCTTGTGGGTTTGATTCCCAGTCAGGGCACATACCTAGGTTGCTGGTTCGATCCCCAGTTGGACCACATATGGGAGGCAACCAATCGATGTTTCTCTCTCACATTGATGTTTCTCTCTCTCTCAAATCAATAAAAACATATCCTCAGGTGAGGATTAAAAATAAATAAATAAAGTCTTAAAAAAAAAAAAAAGGCAGAGAAAGGAGAAAATAGGGCTCTCCTTATTGGCTTAGACCAATCATTATTATTTTGCGTGGGACTGGGAACACTGATGCCTGAACTAAATTGAAGTTTTGTTAGCAAGGAAGAAGTGGAGAAATTCCCTCCTTGCTGGCATTTCCTAATGAAGATTTTTTTCCAGATGTAAATATGCTTCCTTACAATGTTATGGCAATCCTTGTTGTATTTACTGGATGGATGTTATGTACCTAACAGTGTCCACCACCCCACAGGTGCTTCCCATCATTTCCAATTCTTGGTACGGAAAAAGAGTCAACTCCAGACTAGCCTCCCTGCCACCTGCTCTGACCCAACCTCTCTCTCTGCTTCACTTTGTGGTACATCCAGGGCTCGTGTTTGCAAAACAGGCAGAGTTCCAGGAGCAGCCTGTGGTCATGGGGCTGCAGCCACAGGCCTGAGCTGCAGGTCTGTGTATTCAGTCGGAGGCTTTGTCCTACCGGGGCATAAAAACCTATTTCATCTTTGTTTGAATGAAATCCTAAAAGAAAATGTAAACACATGAATCAGATATCATCATACCTGCCTGCCCGAATCCAGAATGAGGGGCGGAGCAGCTCTCCTAAACTCTTCTAAAACAGTTAAAACCCCTGTCTGGAACCAAACACCAACCTGAGCTGACATTTAGCAAAAGCTGCTCCCATGGCCTGAGAGAATTAAAAAGGACATCTTTGGCCTCTGGTAGTTAAGGAATGACCAGCAATATTGTTGGAATAGACTTATACGTGGTGCTTATATTAAAATGGTCATGTGTGTGAATTATGTTCAGCTGAACTCAGAACTTAAACCAATATCCTTTAAAAGGAAAAAACTGCAACACATTGGTATTTAGTTTACATTTACACCCTGATTATAACAAAGCCGGGCTGCTTGTCGAAACCAAAATCTTTTAAGTTTATTACAGCAGAGTAGTAATGTGTTGGAGTTGTGCGTGTGCATGTGCATGTGCACGTGTGTGTGTGTGTGTGCACGTGTGTGTGTGTGTGTGTGTGTGTGTGTGAACAATGCAAGTCTTAACATTCCTTACCAGAGTCCTATTCTTAGGTAGTCCTGTTACAGAATGGCAGTTTACACAAAAGCGCAGTGTTTTCTATTCAACAAGGATCCCAAATGGAACTCTAATCAACAACAGACCTAATATCCCTTCTCTATTTGACATTAGCCTAAGCTCAGGCTTCAACCTCTAGGTTCTAATTGTGTTTAAACCAATATGTGAGCTGGTATTGTCTCTCTCCGTTCCACAGCAGATAATGGACCATCACAAACTGTAAACTAGAGTATCATGCTCTCTCTAGGTTATACTTCTGTTTCCCACTTTCCTAGTTTCTTCATTTCCTCATGCTTTTAAAAAAGGTATAAATGGATTTAAAGCCATTTAAGAAATGTCCTCCTTGGTGATATTTCCTAATTAAGATTCTTTTGGATATATACTTTCACACAGTGTTACTGTGATTCTTAATGTATTTATTGTTTGTAATAAAAATGCATTTCTAAAATAAAAGTAAGATTGTACATGCTGCTGTCAGATGGTCCTTTGCAGCACATAAGTTACTTTGCTTGCTTATCCCTCAGACATTGATTGAGTGCTTATTATGTCCCAGGCACTGTGGGAGTTGAACCCTTATCCTCCGAAGTTCACAAGGCAGTAGAAGAAATAGACTTGCCAATTAAATACTGTGACACAGTATTCTTGACATGACAGGGGTCTACATAACACAATATGTAAACTCTAATGAGGGTCAAGTATGCCCCCACAGGACATGCTATTTCAACTGAATTTGGAAAGCTGCTTAGCAAAGTCCCCCCACCCTGGCTGGGATTCTGGACCAGAGATCTGGTTCCCAGGTGGTAGGAAGAGGTCACCTGAATTCCAGGCCTAGTGGGAAACTAAGATATCAAACCTATTAGAGAAACAAGAACTCAGAACAAAGTTGGTAGCTCTGTATAACACGATTCAAACCCCCCAAATCACGTCTTATAATCACTCATTCAACAAATATTTTTTGACTTTCTACCATGTTTATAGTTTATAGTGTTCTATATGCTGGGAATACAGCATTGAAGAAAATATAAATCCTCACCCTGGTAGAACTCATAATGAGGAGGGAAATAATGTTAAAGATTTGGAAAAATCTCGTGTGAAAAAAAGCTTGTTAGAGAATAGTATATATGGTACAATCTCAATTTTGTTATATGTAAAAAAGCTAAGGGATTATTATTTTTTTATTTTTTATTTTTTATTTATTTTATTTTTTTATTATTAATTTACTTTTGTTACAGATGTTTCTCTTTTTTCCCCCCATTGACACCCCCTCCCCCTCCCTCCCTACCCCATCCCCATTTTTGTTGTCCATGTCCATTGGTTATGAGTACATGCGTACAAGTTCTGTGTTCATCGCTCCCCTCCCCCACCCCCTCTTCTGGCAGATGTCAGTCTGTACCCCACTTCTACGTCCCCGGGACTACCCTGCTCCTCACACTGTTATGTTCATTATATTCCAGAAATAAGTGAGATCATATGATATTTGTCTTTCTCTGCTTGGCTTGTTTCACTTAGGATAATAGTTTCCAGGTCCTCCCATGTCGACGCAAAGGATAAGAGATCGTTCTTTCTTAAAGCTGCATAGTACTCCATTGTGTATATGTACCACAGCTTTTTTATCCATTCATCTACTGATGGACACTTGGGCTGTTTCCAGATCTTAGCTATTGTAAATAGCGCTGCTATGAACATGGGGGTACATGTATTCTTTGTGATTGGTGTTTCAGGCTTCTTGGGGTATATTCCTAGGAGTGGGATCACTGGGTCAAATGGTAATTCAATTTTTAATTTTTTGAGGTAACACCATAGTGTTTTCCATAGTGGCTGCACCAGTCTGCACTCCCACCAGCAGTGTACTAGAGTCCCCTTTTCTCCACACCCTCGCCAACACTTGTTGTTTGATGCTTTGTTGATGGCAGCTATTCTGACAGGTGTGAGGTGATACCTCATTGTTGTTTTAATTTGCATCTCTCTGATGATTAGTGAAGTTGAGCATTTCTTCATATGTCTCTTGGCCGTTTGTATGTCCTGTTTGGAGAGGTGTCTATTTAGTTCCTCTGCCCATTTTTTAATTGGGTTCTTTGTCTTCCTTTTGTTGAGATGTATGAGCACTCTATATATTTTGGAAATTAGTCCCTTATCTGATATATCATAGGCAATTATGCTCTCCCATACAGTGGGTTGCCTTTCCACTTTGATGGTTGTTTCTTTTGCTGTGCAGAAGCTTTTGAGTTTGATGTAGTCCCATGTATTCATTTTTTCCTTTGTTTCTGTTGCCTTAGGTGATATATCAGTGAAAATTTTGCTGCGTATGATGTCTGAAATTTTGTTGCCTACATTTTCTTCTAGGATTTTTATGGATTCATGAGTCACATTTAAGTCTTTTATCCATTTTGAGTTTATTCTTGTGTATGGTGTAAGTTGATGATCTAGTTTCATTTTTTTGCATGTAACTGTTCAATTTTCCCAACACCATTTATTGAAGAGGCTATCTTTACTCCATTGTATGCTCTTACCACCTTTGTCAAATATTAATTGAGCATAATGTCTTGGGTCAATTTCCGGATTCTCTGTTCTGTTCCACTGGTCTATGTGCCTGTTCTTGTGCCAGTACCAGGCTGTTTTGATTACAGTAGCTTTGTAGTATAACCTGATGTCCGGTATTGTGATCCCTCCTACTTTGTCCTTCTTTTTCAAGATTGCTGTGGCTATTCGGGGTCTTTTTTGGTTCCATATGAACGTCTGAAGTATTTGTTCTAGTTCTGTGAAATATGTCGTTGGTATTTTGATGGGGATTGCATTAAATCTGTAGATTGCTTTGGGTAGTATGGACATTTTAATGATGTTAATTCTTCCAATCCATGAACAAGGTATGTGCTTCCACTTTTTTATATCTTCTTCTATTTCTTTTTTCAATGTCTTGTAGTTTTCTGCAAATAGGTCCTTTACTTCTTTGGTTAAGTTTATTCCTAGGTATCTTAATTTCTTTGCCGCGATGGTAAATGGGATTGTTTTTTTAGTTTCTCTTTCTGTGAGTTCATCATTAGTGTATAAGAATGCCGTCGATTTCTTGACGTTAATTTTGTATCCTGCTACTTTGCCAAATTCATTTATTAAGTCTAGTAGATTTTTGATGGAGTCTTTAGGGTTTTCTATGTATAATATCATGTCATCTGCGAATAATGACAGTTTCACTTCCTCCTTTCCAATTTGGATCCCTTTTATTTTTTCTTCACGTCTGATTGCTGTGGCTAAGACTTTCAGTACTATGTTAAATAAGAGTGGTGAAAGTGGGCATCCTTGTCTTGTTCCTGTTCTTAAGGGAAATGCTTTTAGTTTTTGTCCATTGAGTATGATGTTGGCTGTAGGTCTTTCATATATGGCCTTTATAATGTTGAGATATGATCCCTCTATTCCCAAATTGCCGAGCGTTTTTATGAGAAATGGGTACTGGATTTTGTCAAATGCTTTTTCAGCATCTATTGATATGATCATATGGTTTTTATCTTTCATTTTGTTTATGTGATGTATCACATTTATTGATTTGCGTATATTGTACCAGCCTTGCATCCCTGGGATGAATCCCACTTGGTCATGGTGAATAATTTTTTTGATGTATTGCTGGATCCGATTTGCTAGTATTTTGTTCAGGATTTTGGCATCTATATTCATCAGGGATATTGGCCTGTAGTTTTCTTTCTTTGTAGTGTCTTTTTCTGGTTTTGGGATTAGAATTATGCTGGCCTCATAAAACGAGTTTGGAAGTCTTCCTTCTTCTTGAATTTTTTGGAATAGTTTGAGGAGAATGGGTGTTAGTTCTTCTTTGAATGTTCGGTAAAACTCGCCCGTGAAGCCGTCAGGGCCTGGGCTTTTGTTTGCTGGGAGAGTCTTGATTACATCTTCAATTTCCTTCGTTGTTATTGGCCTGTTCAAGTTTTCTATCTCTTTCCGAATCAGTTTTGGGAGATTATGTGTTTCTAGAAATGTGTCCATTTCGCTTAGATTGTTGAATTTGTTGCCATACAAATGTTCATAGTATTTGCTAATGATCCTTTGTATTTCTGTGGTGTCAGTTGTTACTTCTCCTCTTTCATTTCTGATTTTGTGTATTTGGGTTCTCTCTCTTTGTTTCTTGGTGAGTCTAGCTAACGGTCCATCAATCTTGTTTATCTTTTCAAAAAACCAGCTCTTTGTTTTATTGATCTTTTGAATTGTTTTTTTGGTCTCCATGTCGTTTATTTCTGCTCTGATCTTTACTATTTCCTTCCTTCTACTTGCTCTAGGGTTTTCTTTTTGTTTGCTTTCCAGTTCTTTAAGTTGGGGGGTTAGGTAGTCAATTAGAAATTTTTCTTCTTTCTTAAGGTGGGCCTGTAGTGCTATGAACTTCCCTCTCAGAACTGCTTTTGCAGTATCCCATAGATTTTGCATTGTTGTGTGTTCATTTTCATTGGTTTCCAGAAACTTTTAAAATTCTTCCTTGATCTCCATGGTAACCCATTCATTGTTCAGTAACATGCTATTTAGCCTCCATGTGTTCATATGTTTTTGCATGTTCTTGTTGCAATTGATTTCTAGTTTCATGCCATTGTGGTCTGAGAAGATGCTTGATATGATTTCAATCTTCTTGAACTTGTAGAGACTTAGTTTGTGCCCTAACATATGGTCTATCTTTGAGAATGTCCCATGTGCACTTGAGAAGAATGTGAATTCTGCAGTTTTGGGATGTAATTCTCTGTATATATCTATTAAATCCATTTGATCTAGTGCTTCATTTAGAGTCTCTGTTTCCTTGTTGATTTTTTGTCTAGATGATCTATCCAGTGATGTCAGTGGGGTGTTGAAGTCTCCTGCTATGATTGTATTGTGGTCGATTTCTCCTTTGAAGTCCTCCAGAAGATTTTTAATATATTTTGGTGCTCCTATATTGGGTGCATATATGTTCACCAAGGTTATATCTTCCTGTTGGATAGACCCTTTCAATATTATGTAGTGGCCTTCTTTGTCTCTAGTTATGGTCTTCAATTTGAAATCTAATTTATCAGATATGAGTATTGCTACCCCAGCTTTTTTTTCCTTTCTGTTTGCTTGGAAGATTTTTTTCCATCCCTTTACTTTCAACCTATGTGAGTCTTTTGTTGTGAGGTGGGTCTCTTGTAAGCAACATATGTGTGAATCATGCTTTCTTATCCAGTCAGCTACTCTGTGTCTTTTTATCGGAGCATTCAGTCCATTTACATTTAAGGTGATTATTGATATGTACTTATTTATTGCCATTTTTGTACAGTGTGGTTCTAATTATCTTTCTATTTCTTCTAATAATTATAGCAGTCCTTTTAACATGTCTTGCAGTGCTGGTTTGGTGCTAATATATTCCCTTAGCCTTTTTTTGTCTGGGAAGCTCTTTATTTGACCTTCTATTTTGAATGATAGCCTTGCTGGGTAGAGTAGTCTTGGATTCAGATCCTTGTTTTTCATGACCTTGATTACTTCATGCCATTTCCTTCTGGCCTGTAGTGTTTCTGTTGAGAAGTCAGATGATAGCCTAATGGGGTTTTCTTTGTAGGTAACCTGTTGCTTATCTCTTGCTGCCTTTAGGATTCTCTCTTTGTCTTTGATTTTTGGCATTTTAATTATTATGTGTCTTGGTGTGGGCCTGTTTGGGTTCTTCTTACTTGGGGCTCTCTGTGCTTCTTGAACTTGAATGCTTTCTTCCTTCACCAGGTTAGGAAAGTTTTCTGTCACTATTTCTTCAAATATATTCTCTAACCCTTGCTCATTTTCTTCTTCTTCAGGGACTCCAATAATGCGAATGTTATTACGTTTCCAGTTGTCCCACAGTTCTCTTAAGCTATCTTCCTGTTTTTTCATTGTTTTTTCCTTTTGGTTTTCTGATTGATTGATTTTTTCTACTCTGTCTTCTAATTCACTGATCCGGTCCTCTGCTTCCTCTACTCTGCTGGTCAATCCTTCCAATGTATTCTTTATTTCTACTATGTCATTCTTCATTTCCACTTGGTTGGTTTTCAGTGTTTCTATATCTTTACTCATGGTGTTGATGTCCTTACTCATGCTGTTTAGTTTCCTCAAGATCATGGCTCGGAATTCTACCTCTGATAATTTGCTTAGCTGCATTTCATTTATCTCATCTTCGGTGGAGTTCTCTTGTTCTTTCATTTGGGATCTGTTTCTTTGTTTCACCATTTTTGCTATCTCAGTGGGTTTTGGCGCCTGCCAAATTTTCCCTGTGGGTGTTCGTGTTCTGCTATTTGTAGCTCCCTCTACTGGGTTTGGATGAGTGTGGAGGGCCCTCCTTCAACACCACTGTCAAGTCTCACTTTCCTGGGTAGATTTGCAAGCTCAGGAAAGGTTCCATTATGCTCTAGCTTTTTGCCTGGAGGCTATTAGCCTCAGTTACTTGAAAAGCCTTAGGATCTCAGTTGAATGAGAAACTCCCTCAGATGTTTACAGTGTAAGAGGATTTCCCGAGGGTGGGGCCAATGCTGGTTGTTAATGAGCCTCAATTTGCATTTCTTTACCTCTTTACCTCACCTGGGAATCTCCGAGGGAGGGGCTTCCACAGCTCCGGGAAGGAGCAAACTTGGCTGCAGGTCTGTGCAACCGGGAAGGAGGGGCTGGCCACCACTGTCCTTTGTGGCCACAGCTCAGCACAAACTCTGAGCGCCCTCCAAATCCCAGGTGTCCCCTCAGAGTTCCAGTCCAGTCCGCCCTCCCTCTGTCGGGGCCCCAGGTAAGTAGCTGTGGCTATTTAGTGCTCTGTCCCGGCCCTCTGCGCTGTGGAGCAGCTGGGGCTCTTAACCCCGCAGCTCCCAGCCGAGGCTGCCGCTCACAGCTGAGGCCGCTGCTGTCCCTGGGCTCCCAGCCCGCCACCCTCACGCGCCTCCGCAGATCCTACCAGGCTCATTCAGTGTCCCTGGTTGTATGGTCCTCTCCCGCTGCTTTTCTGTTGCTTTTTCCCGATGATTTGTCTTTATTTTAGTTGTAATTCCCGTTTGATCCTGGGAGATCGTCTGTGTAGCTTCCATTCACTCCACCACCATTTCTTCTCCTCAGGGATTATTTTATTAGTTAGCTTTTGCTGCATAACAGACTACCCCAAAACTTAGTGGTTTCAACAGCAACTACTTATTTAGCTCAGGACTCAGTGGGTTTGCACTCAGGGCTGGGCTTAGCTGGTGGTTCTTCTGCTGGTCTTGATTACGTTCACGATGTGTCTGTGTTCAGCTGCCACTCAGCGGGGTATGTCTGCTCCTGGGACCTGCTGAGTGTTGGTTGATGTAACAGGAAAAACTAGGCATGTACCTCTTGTCATTCAAGAGGTTACATAGGGTGGTTTACAAGGTGGCCATATGTTCCAAGAGCAGCAAGAGAGGGTAAGCACAATCGTAAGATTTTCCAAGTCTCTGCTTGTGATATACTTGCTACCATCTCATTAGCCAAGCCCAGAATCAGTAGTGAGAGAGGAATACCCACGGGTCTGGCTAAACAGGAATATAGGAACAAATTTGGGGTCCTTGAGGCAACACTTTACTATGGGTGCACACCAAAAAGTTGAGGGTGGTTGTCTGGGTAGTGGGATTATAGTTTATGGTTTCTTCTGTATTTCTTTTTTTATTTTTCCAATTTCTTTTGGTAATCCCATGGAACTTTTATAATAAGAAATGGAACAATAAATAAGGAGAGGTCTAAAACACAGTGGTATGGCCTAGGATAGAAAGGAGGAGTCAGGAGAAGAAGCCAGGGGCCTGTTATCAGGGCATGAGAATGCTGGGGCTTACAACTGGGAACACAGTGTTAGCGCCCAGTGGTTGGCACTGGGCACCACATCCTGACACCTAGAGTATATCATCCTATACCAAGACTGGCTGAACTGGGGAAAAGAGGCATTAGCAACTTGCTTCTTGGCTCAGAAATAAACCAGATTATGGTATAGTCAGCATGTATAAGAAATGAGAAGATCCAGTTTGGGGTGTAGGAGTGAGCTCAGGCAGGAGGAATGATGATGTAGGGAGTCCCCCTTATGTAAATATAAACCTCCTATAGGAGTGGGATGAGTGAGGGAAAGATAGAAGGAAATTCTCAATTTCTTTGATAATCCTGGAGTTAGATACTAGAATATTATATCCTGGTAATAACTCAAATATCATTTCATTCAAACTCTGTATTGCATCAGAGTCTCAGAGAAGCGGCAGGATTGAACAGGGTTACTGACCTCTTGTGGCCGAGGTAGAACTAGAGCCCAAGTGTCCTGAGAGCAAATCCCACGCTTTCTCTTTGCTGCACTCCTGCTGTGAAAGCAGTCTGTCCATTTGTGAACAATGGGACACTGACTGCCTCTCTTTCTCTCCCTCTCCTTCCCCCTCCCTTCTTCCCTCCATCTCTCTCTCTTACACACACACACACACACACACACACCCTTGGGTATTAAGATGATCCTAGAGTTACCCTTTATGATGGCCACCATTTCTCTTACTGTGCCCTTAAGCCTGTACCTGGAGGTTATGAGCTAAAATACACCAGGCAAGCAGTTTTTAAAAGACTTACAGTTAATGAGCACTTGAAAAATATAGACTGGTCTGCCAAGTCAACACTGGTCTCAGGCCTGGGATTTTGCCAGGGGGATAATTATCAGCTATATCGATGGAACTGTCTTGGCTTTGCTTGATTTCAGCCATTAGTATGCCCAAGGCTGTTACCTTGAAAGAAGAATTGAGAATAAAAGTTACTGTTGGTGCAATGGATATTTTATTATTTATCAAGTCCAGTGATGTTTCTTTTTATGATGGGCAGAAACAGATGTTTTGTCTAAAGGAATACATACAGTGACTTCACAAAGAACCTGGTTAATATCATCTATCAAAATATATCTGGGCTATATAAGAATGGATGCAATAGTGAGATAGTTGGGAAAAAGAAACAGTGGGAGAGATGGCAGAGCTACTGTTCACATCTACTAGAGGTTACAGAATTCCAAGGTGTCATGATTTGTGTCTCATGCAAACAAATACACACAGGAATTGGAGACAACTCTTACAAAATGTTAGGATTTACCCATTTCTACCACATATAATTGGGAGAATGAGTTAGTTATTTCTGTGTCAATCCAAAAATGACTTAGGCTTAGTTATTTGTTTTTTTTCTTTGTTTTTTTTTAAATCCTCACTTGAGGATACTTTTCCATTTATCTTCAGATAGAGTGAGAGGAAGGGAGGGAGGGAGAGAGGGAGAGAGAAACATCGATGTGAGAGACATAACGATTGGTTGCCTCCCGCAGGACCTCAACAGGGGCTGGGGACCAAACCACAACTGAGCTATGTGCCCTTGAATGGAATCAAACCCGAGACTCTTTGGTCCAAGGGCCGACGCTCCAACCGCTGAGTCAAATTGGTCAGGGCAGTTATTTGGTTTTTTAACTGACTGACTTGGATAGTAATGTGATCGCTTCACTTTATGTTCTCTTCATTGTGACTTGATGGTCTTCCTAGTCCTGTTCCTTCCTCCACACTCTCACTGAGAGCTCACTCAGCTCTTATTCTTGCCATCATGGGTTTAGCCTGACAGTAAAGAATATCATCTTTATGACAAGGCATTCAAGAAATATCTTCTGGGTCACTGCTAAGTGTAAGTCCTTTCTCCTGTGGGATCTATTTTGACTTGTATTTTTTATTTGCTACTTAATACTTTTCCAAAAGCTCTGAAATCTCCCTACAATGTGAGGCCGCATGACTGCTCTCTGCAGCCCCTGAATTGCTGAGTTGACTTTGTCTCCGTTACCATTCGCATTGTCCCATGCAGGTCACATTATATACACTATCCACCCAAGTTTCTGGTAGATAATAAATCTTTGATAAATAAGCTTCTATATCAAATATAAGGCATACAGTTGAAATAGGTTTGGCTCTCAACTCAATATTGCATGGGGTTTAAAGGTTTCTAAACCATCCTGCTTTTTAAAATAGTACAACCTTGCCCTGGCTGGTTTGGCTCAGCGGTTAGAGCATCGCCCGTGGTCCAGAGAGACCCGGGTTTGGTTCCCACTAAGGGCATGTACCTCGGTTGCAGTTTGTCCCCGGCCCTGGTTGGGGTCGTGTGGGTGGCAACCAGTCAATGTGTCTCTCTCACATGGATGTTTCTCTCTCTCTCTTCCTCCCTCTCTCCCTCTCACTCCATCTGAGGATGAATGCAAAAATGTCCTCGGGTGAGGATAAAAAAAAAAAAAATAGTACAACCTTGAAGGCAGATGGGGCTACTGGTTGCTAGGGTCTCCTTCCTCCTTGGACCCCTGAGCCATAGGTAAAACTCTAGTAAATGAGGAGAACCATGATCCACAAGCCTCTTTTCTACTCAGCTCTCCTCTGACTAGAAATAGGGCCATACAATGGAGCATGTTTTGGAGACTCCAGACCCCAAATCCCAACTCCAACACTTCTTTCGGTATTGTGCCTATCCAGAGCTCTGCTGAAGCAAATGGACAGATAATTCGGGGGAGAAATAATCTACTCCAGGGATATTTCTGAATCTATTCTATATAGATGTAACTTAAAAATAATTGGACAGATTTATTAAAAAAAATTTACTGAATATTTATTCTGAGTCAGGTTTCTGGGGTTATAGAGATAAGTAAATTAAGTCTCTTCCTCAAGAAACCCACAGCCTAGGAGGGGAGACACATCTATAAACAGATGAATTGTACCATGCTGTGCTAAGTACAAGAGTAAAATTGGTCCGGCCTGTGTGGTTCAGTGGTTGAGCGTCAACCCATGCACCAAGAGATCGCCGGTTCGATTCCCAGTCAGGACACATGCCCAGGTTGTGGGCCCGATCCCCAGTGGGGGTCATGCAGGAGGCAGCCAAATCAATGTTCTCTCTCATCGATGTTTCTATCTTTCCTTATCACTTCCTCTCTCTCTAAAATCAATAAAGGAAAAAAAATTTTGTTAAACAAAAAAAGAGTAAAATTGGGTGGAGGATACAGTAGTTGCACAGAGAGGCAGTGATTCCTTCCTCTTGGGGCAGAGATGCTCAGGCACAGCCTGTAATGTCTCCTTCAGTGGCACAGGACTAGCCGATCTTTCAAGGAGCCATGAGGTTACTGAAGGAACATGGAATTGGAGAATATTGGGCTGAAAATTGGAGAATACTGGTCTATCTTTCTACAGTTAGACCAATGCTGCATTTATAAACCAGTCTCTACAAATAGGGAACTCCACATAATTTGCAGGATCCCTTGTTCAAAAAGCAGGAAAAACAATGGTGTTAAAAGTACTAAAAAGAAGCATTTTTCCTTTCTTCTGTGGTCTCTTACTTTGATTTGTCTTTTTTTTTTATTTGCTACTTACTATTGTTCTAAGTTTATTTTTTCCCCATTATTAGCTTGAATTTTACTACTCATCTCACATTTTTAATGCCAGTTTTAAATGGAAGAGCATTAACTCGTATGTGGAATCACTGAAGTTGCATAGTTCTTATTTTTGTAGCTCGTACATGGGTATGCGTTCCATTCTCACAGAACACGAGAGAAGCCGCACAAAGCTAACTCGACTGTCTTATTTTACTTCTCGACATGGGGGCACGTTCTACCAACACTTCACTTTGGGGTCCCTGCAGGGTAAGGGAGAATTGAAAGGAAAAGGATCTATGGGTTGCCCCATCTTTCCCTTCCCTTCTCTGGCGTCATTCTCAGTGTAAGTGGCTCGCTAATACAGGGAAGTGATGCGAGTGAGGAGGGATATGATAGGGTTCCTTGGTTTTCATGTGTGTTAAAAATACCATTGCTTTCTTTCTGCGTTGGAAACAAACTCTGGTTGGAACAGAAAGTGTGACCTCTCGGAGGTGTCAGGACCTCTACTTACTCAGTCTTGGGTGCAACACTTACCTTCTGGTTTCTTGTGCTTCGCTTTGGGTCCCCCAGATTGCTGTTGGGGTACTGGGACTTTGACACGCAAAGGGGCCTGAAGGAGCAGTGGATGTGTGTTGTGCGTATCTCCTCTACTGCTGTGCACGCTCCATTGTCCCATTGGACTTCACTTACAAAACATGTTCAAGGACAAAAATCATTACGACTTTCACTGTACCGGCAAAATATCCAACAATGTGTAGGGTCCATGAAACTGACCCTATACAAGAAAAGGCTTTTATTCAGGCTCATAAAATATATGTTAAATTATTACATTTCATAATTTTATGATTTGTCTTCATTGTAGGTTCTAGATAAACTTCCCATGGCCGACCACCTCTCTATGTTCATCATTTTGGTTCACATTCATTCCTCAAAAATACTACAATGTTATGACAGTCATCATTTGCAGCAGAATCTTTTGTTCTGTGCAGAAAAGGGCAACTTGATTAGCAGATCTTCTTTGCCTGAGGGTTCGTAACCTAACACAGGCCAAAATGCCAGGAATAGATGTATAAAGTACACCAGACAAGAGTTTAATGCTGAACAAATCTCTCATTAATAAATAACTTATGGGACCTCAGAGAAATAAGTTTTTATTTGCTACTTAACACTTTAGACCAAAGGTATCTTAAAGATTGAGTTGATGTTTACTAAGCTTCAGCCACCCAATTTCTGTAAGATTGCATCTTTAGAGGTCAAAGCACAGATCTTGTTTATATAACAAAGGATTACTTATATAACCGTGTGCAGTAGCAGAGTGTTGTTAGTAAGTTTTCTGTGCCTGTAACATGAAATGCTTTACTAGTCATTTTTTGTTCTGTTTTTAAATAGACTTCATTCTTTAGAGGAGTCAGAGGTTCATAGCAAAATTGAGCAGAAAGTATAGTTTCCATATACGCCTTGACTCCACACATGCTATTCTTTTTATTATTGTCACTGCTTCATTAGAAAATAGATGAGCTTCTTAAACCCTACAATACTTTTGGAGATACCATGGCATAGAATTTTACTACTTTAAAGAATTAAAAAAATTTTTTTTCTTTATTGATTTTAGAGAGAGAGGAAGGGAGAAGGAGATAGATAGAAACATTGATGAGAGAGAACATCGATTGGCCACCTCCTGCATGCCCCCCACTGGAGATCAGGCCCACAACCTGGGCATGTGCCCTGACTGGGATTCAAACCAGTGACCTCTGAGTGTATGGGTCGATGCTCAACCACTGAGCCACACCGACTGGGTGAATTTTACTACTTTAGACCAAAGGTATCTTAAAGATTCAGTTGATGTTTACTAAGCTTCAGCCACTTGAGTTCCATAGCACAGATTTGGTGACACCCACAGATCATGCCTACTTCATTAGTTTAGTGTTTTTCTTTAAACTGATTCACCTTTTTTTATTTAAATGCATTCATTTTAAAAAGAAACTGTTTATTCTATAACCTAAAAAACAATTTTAAAAATTAACGCAGAACTATTACAACTAAGTATAAGTTTGTACAAGTCTACCACCTCCTATCAATTCACAGAGGTCTGCCTGTCACATGGGAATAATGACTTGGTTCAACGTTCCTGGGAATAATGACTTGGTTCAACGTTCCCGGCAGTTCGTTTGTTTGTTACAATACTACCAATAGATAGTGTTCACAGCACGCCATGTTCCTATGGTTATATGGTTTATTATTTATTTATCTTTTTTGTTTGCATCAAAAGAAGTAAGGGTTTCTTTTTAGGAAGTGGCCCACACCCAGAGACAGATGAGCTAATGCTCAAAGACTTGGCTCCCTGATGGCTTCTAGGAAATGGGTTATGATGGGGGAAAATCATTAACCAGTGACAAAAGGAGTTAGGGTCGTGGTGAGGGTCCTGGTCTCTACTAACGGGTCTGAGCTAGGGTAAGGGGTGGTTGATCAGTGCTTCTGGCCTGAAGTCAGCCATGGCATTTCTGCGTCTGCTTTTGTCACTTTTCTGGGCCTAGAGCTGAAACACAGCTGAGGCCTGGATGTTATCTCTAGCTTTGTTAACCATGAATGGCACCAGATGTTAGACCTTGGGCCTTGAGTTTTGGGCTAAGAAAGACTTCAGAGTTAAGACTCAAATACAAGCAAACGTTTATTTAGAAAGTCGCAGAGGTAGTAGAAGAGAGCCATGGAAGAAGTGAGCCAGCTGGGCTGCATGGGCTCAGGAAACAGATTACAGAAGCAAAAGAAGAGCCCTTGGAGCTGAGGAGAAAGAAAGCAAAGGTACGCTGCTTGAGGGAAGAAAGGGGAAGGAAAGTGGGGGCATGCCCAAGAGATAGGGAATGGACTATGTAGCCATTTTAAAGGCTTCAACCTAGATGAGGCAGACCATAGGTTAGGCTCAATCTTTACATCCACTACTTGTCATTTCACCTCATTTTGTCACACCGATCTTGACAATTTATTTATCAACAAAGCAACTGAAGTTAGGGAATTGGGGATCTGCCTAATTTATGTAGCCTGAAGGAAAGCCAGGATCCCACCTCTGCCCTCCACTGTCGCCACTTCTATCTCAGGGTTCTATAAGGTTTTCCATAGGACCTCTCCAACCCTCAAACTGAGGTAATCAAACAATAAATTAATGGACATTAAAGGGAGCAGGAGGTTAAAACTTAAAGTTGGAATGCTCTCTTTCACATGAAGCACCAGCATACAAAACTGAGCAGTGCCCCCCAAATGTCTACTCTTGTGGACAGCAAGAAGGTGGGCCAGTGCCCCCCAAGTCTAGGACATATCCACAAGATGACCTGGGGAGTACACAAGCACAACTTTGAAAAGCATAAACAACCACAGTGAGGAAGTCACTCCCTTTTAAATTCTGTTTTCATCCTTCTGATTATGTCAGAAAGAAAAAAATCTCTCACCTGGCTGGTGTGGCTCAGTGGTTGAGCATCGACCCATGCACCAAGAGGTCGCTGGTTCGATTTCCGGTCAGGGCACATGCCCAGGTATTGGGCCAAATCCCCAGTGGAGGGCATGCAGGAGGGGGCCAATCAATGTTCTCTCTCATCGATATTTCTATCTCTCTCTCCCTCTCCCTTCTTCTCTCTAAAAATCAATAAAGACAAAAATTATAAAGAAAAAGATCTCTATACATATTTTTTTAACTCCTCACCCAAGGATATTTTTCTATTCATCTTTAGACAGAGTGGGAGGGAGGGAGGGGGAGAGAGAGAGAGAGAGAGAGAGAGAGAGAGAGAGAGAGAGAGAGAAACATGGATGTGAGAAAGACACATCCATTGGTTGCCTCCTGCACAACCCCAACCAGGGCTGGGGACGAACTGCAATGGACGTATGTGCCCTTGACTGGAATTGAACCCACGACTCACTGGTCTGCAGGTCAACGCTCTAACCACTGTACCAAACTGTCCAGGGCAAAATCTCTCATATTTTTAAAAACCTTTCCAATAGTTGTTAATCTACATTTATTTTTTTTGGTGTTTGTTTTGTTTTTTAACAAATAGAGAGCAGGCATCACACTCAAGGCATCTATCAGGTATTTATCAAGCTGATATATGTTTTAAAAAATTTTTTTCTTTATTGATTTTAGAGAGAGAGGAAGGGAGAAGGAGAGAGATAGAAACATTGATGAGAGAGAACATCAATGGGCTGCCTCCTGCTTGCCCCCCACTGGGGATTGGGCCCACAACCTGGGCATGTGTCCTGACCGGCAATCGAACCAGTGACCTCTTGGTGCATGGGTTGATGCTCAACCACTGAGCAACACTGGCCGGGCTCAAGCTGATATTTAATTAATGAAATGTTTTTAGTTATAAATATGTGTGCTTTATTCTGATCAGTCTGCTGTAACAAAATACAATAGACTGGGTGGCTTAAAAAATAGGCATTTATTTCTCAGAGTTCTGGAGGTGGGAGGTCTTACAAAAAAGGCTCCTTCTAGGTGTATCCTCACATGGCAGAGAGAGAGTGGGAGCTCTGATCTCTTCCTCTTCTTAGAAGGATATACTCATCCCATCTTTGGGGCTTCACCTTCATAATCTCATCTAAATCGAATTACCTCGCAAAGGCCCCACCTCCAAGTATCATCACATTGAGGGTTAGGGCTCAACATGAATTTTGGAAGGTATACAAACATTCAGTTCATAACAATATGTTTTATGGATACTTTCTATTTATAACAAGTGATTCACAAAGTTCTATTAATGGTCAGCGTATACAATTTATCATGTAAATGAACTTATTTAAATAAAAAAATGAAGGGATTTAAAGAACATTTCAAAGGACATAATAGTTCTAGTGGCATATAAATATGTCAAAATGAGAAAACTGCATGGGAGTGGCTGAAGTTTGAGAAACACTGACAGAAGTAAATGGAACTGATAGGGATTTCTGTTACGTGTCGAGTATTTTCCCAAGTATTAGACATTTGTGATGAAGATGGGGAAACTTGACAGTTAAGACCCAGACTGGTCATGGGTACTTTTTCTTTCTGAAAAATTTTTAACTGGGGGAGGTATCATCATTCACATTAATGGGGAAATAAATGTTTATGTTGCTCATTTCCAAAGCAGAGACTTGTGAGATGGAAGAAAATAAAGAGAGGGAATTTTAATCCTCTGGCAACGTTTCTATGCTTCTAGAGAGAGGGGCAGGGAGTAAATCGACCGCTGCTGGGCAGAGCATGTTAGAGGCTCTGGATATAGAACAGTGGAGAAGCCAACTAGAGGAAGAAAGACTCATGGCTTTCTTTTCCTAATTAATTAATGGGAGGAGCCCCATAAAATGGACAAAGAAGAGAAAAGGGAAGTGGCTGCATCTTTCCATTACCCCCATCTTCAGTAATGTTTACAACATACAAACACTTTGGGGCAAAAAGACACAGTTCTGACATCACAGAACTTGCAGCCAAGTAGAGAAATGTCTATTAAAAAATATATACTGACACAAATGAATGTCATGGGAAACAACAAACAAACAAACAAAACCTGGGTGCTGTGTAAGAGGGCTTGATCAGGTACTGCCTGCTGGCCACCTCAACTCCAGCTGGCCTCACTTCCTATTCCAGCGACTGCGGCAGTAACCAGCTCCAGAGCAGCCTTCAGCAATCTGACGGCACCTCTACCAGGCCCATGCAGCTGGTGTCCAGGCTCCTGCCTTGCAGCTCCTCTGACTTCACAGTTTGGCATGACTTTTGGGAATCTACCCAGTACTCACACATGTGCAACCCAGAGCGTGGTAGAATGAATTCCATGTGGGAGCCACTGCACAAAGGCTTCCATCTTTCTGAAGTGTGCTGGCAGGATAGTGTGAGACATTTCATAAGGCTTCTTAGAAGATCCTATGAGATTAAGCACCCAGTTGTTGATAGCTGTGGTCAACTCAGAATGCATCCTTATATTGTCTCTTTGTATTCCATGACTCACTCTGTAACACCCCCTCCCCCCAGTTGTGTGCTAAACTGGCCTATATAGGGTGGCAAGAGCCAACTGTTAAATTTCAGGAATTCTGCCATTTGGTGGAACTATATATATATTTAAATTATATTAAAAACAAAGGTAATAATATTCAAGATTTATTACTTCCTAATTATTTTACTCTATTTCATTATTTGTGCTCTTGAGGTTTTTTACATCTGTTATATCTGTTTGATGGAAATACTATGTAATAGTGTTCATCCCTTCCCAAGTGCATATTCAATTACATTATGTTAGTAGCTTGAGATCAGCCATAGTAGAAGTATCTTCATCACAGAAGTGGGCAAATGCTACAAATTTAGATTTGATCAATTGTTTTGTTGATTGTCTAGACTTAAGGAAATATTTTAAATGTTGATTAAACTTAGAAGTGTGTCATGTGTCTAGCAGTTATATTGTGAATGGCACAAAAATGTCTTCTAAACTATAATTATGATTGAGTAAAGTTGACACACATCTTCTAGTTTCACTTTTATCCTACCTGTTAGTGTAAATGAATCAACATTCATAATGTGACTGTACTTTTTTGACAATCACAAACATGGGTTGGCTACAGATATAAGACTTCAGCAAAAAATCAATGAAAACATTCTGTGAAAATCAATCAGCTGTATAAAATTTACCATAAAGCCCATTGTATATTTTATCATAATTTGGAAATTACATGCTATACATTATTTATGTTAGTAAAAATTTCCAATAAACTTTTGTACATGCCCATGTATATACATACTTTTTCCTACAGAGCTGTTTGTTAAACATTCATAAGTACTCCATTCTGCTCCTTATTTATATAAATGTCTTTATTTTAGACTTTGCTTTGGGAAGAACCAAAGATAAGACCATTGTAATCAGATGTGACTCTAGAAAGCAAACCCTTAGAATGGGAATTTGGAATTAGATCACTCACCAATAAAATGGCAATAAGAACCCTGTTGCTGGTAGCGTGTTGATAAACTGTGGCATGCAGTAGCATCGCAATTACTAAGACTATTAATTGTGGTGATTGCGATGAATGCAGATAGAAGATGGAGCATTGGGTTATGTGGTAGATGTTAGACTTGAGTAGTATAGGTTATGGTCATTATAAAGATTATGGAACTTGCAGATCTTGAATCTACCCATCCAGAGCTTTAATTATGTATGTGGCTCAGGGCCCCAAGGAGTAGGTGATCCCAGTGATTAGCAGCCTCATCTGTTTGCAAGGTTGCTCTATATTAAAAATAGATTGTTGTTTAGAAACCTTTACACCTCAGATAGCATTGACCTGACAGACAGACCTTATCAACCAAATGCTTTACAGGAACCAATGGATAAATGGCCAAAAGGTTTGAGGTACATTTTATAAGATTCCCAGAAGGTCCTGTGTGATCAAGCAACAAGTTGCCCATAGGATTGTCAACTCAATAATACATCCTTACGTTGGCTCACTCTCTTCCCTCTTTCACTCCCCATTCTCACTCCTCACACAAAAGTCTTTGTCTCAGGCTCTGCTTTGGGAAAAACTTGAGCTAAATAAGACATGAGTCTTACTTAGATTGGGAATGAGAGACATGTAAACAAAAAGCCCAGAAATCAGATGAGAAAGACTGAGGGAATAAAGAAAGCGTCCAAGTTAGGGAATAGTTTGTGTAAAAGTCCTAAAGTAGGAAAGAGTTTGCTCTATTCCAGGTATGAAAACAAGACTGGTGAGGCTAGAGCGCAGAAAGCAACCAAAGAGAATGCACGAGACACAGCTGGAAGATGGGCAGGACCTCGTATTTCCTTCTCAGTAGAAGCTTCTTTGTCACTAGAAAAACATTATTACCACAGTCCACTAAGCTAACTCATTTTTTTCTGCCTTATTCCTATTTGCACTGCCTTCAACATTAGGATAGTGATGGGAGCAAACCAGTGAAATTAAACAAATCCTAGCTTACATTTTGGCTCTGCCATTGACTTAATGTGTTACTTTGGACAAATTACCAAATTGCTACTTTAAAGAGTATGGAGACAATAAATATCACATGTATAAATGCTCTACGTAAAATACATGATACTACTATTATCATGACAAGCTATGAAGCATGGGAGGTCATGGACATAGTTCATGTTTTACAGATAAATGAAATAAAACCTGGAAGCATTATGAAGGGTGAAAAAAAGAGAAGACAGTTCCACAAAGTCCCACCTTTGCTCACAGCAAAGTCACAGAATTGATGATGAGATTTGGACACAATCATTCATGATTAAGCTTCTTTCTTATCAAAGCTGAAGGAACCCCAGCCCAAAGCCACAGGAATGGAAAGCCAGTTGACGGCTTCATATTGATAAAGCCAGAACAAGAATTTGCCCCCAGGGAATTAAAGTATTTGCCTGTTGTCAATACTAGAAGTGGGATTAAAAGAATCAGCTCTGGTTGGTTTGGCTCAATGGTTAGAGCTAGAGCATTGCCTGTGGACTGAGGGTTTGATTCTCGGTCAAGGGCATGTACCTGGGTTGCAGGTTTGATTGCCAGCCCTGGTCGCGATTGTGCAGGAGGCAACCAATCAACGTGTCTCTTCCACATCGATGTTTTTCTCCCTCCCTCCCTCCCTCCCTTCCATTCTATTTGGAAATCAATTGTAAAATATCCTTGGGTGAGGACTTTAAAAAAAAAAAAAAGCAGTTTGCCTCTACAGGTTAAACAATTGGTAATTATGGTATCCAGCATATATACCATGGTGATGTCACTTCAATTTTTAAAAGTCTGCTTTTCTGGCTCACATTTCATAGCAGAAATTTATGTGGCCTGAAATATGATGACAACTACTACTACTAGGAAGAAGGTGTGTTTCAGAAGATACTTAATTTGCATAGGTTTAGTTTGGTGCCAGTCTTTGATCCCTTCCCTCGTAAGCACAGATTAGTAAATGAGATCTTGAGAATTTGCTCCATTTAAACAAACCTTTACTTCTAAACCAGTGCTTGTCCATGACGAATAGTCCTATCGTCATGACTAACACTGATTCAATCTCTATTGCATGCAGAAGCTTGAAAAGAGAATGTGGGGATTTATGTAAAGGTTCCCCAAACATTATGCTTTTATATTTTTCCTTCTATGTTAGAATATCAAAATTCTCTTCTAGTCTATATCCCAGTTACACAGAATTTTGTTTTGCTTTCTCTTTCATTTTCAGCAGTTTGACTTCACTGTTAGTGTGGTTATCCTTGGGTTTATCCTGCTTGGAATTCACTAAACTTCTTGAATCTGTAGGTGTATATCTTTTGCTAAATTTGGGAAGTTTGCAACCAATTTTTTTTTTTGATCCTCACTTGAGGATATGTTTTAGAGAGAGGAAGGGTGAGAGAAAGAGAGAGAGAGAGATGTGAGAGAGAAACATCGATAGTTTGCCTCCCGTATGCACCCCAACTAAAGATCGAACCCGAAACCTAAGTATGTACCCTGACCAGGAATGGAACCCACAACCTTTTGATGTATGGGAGGACACTCCAACCAACTGATCACCCAGTCAGGGATCAATCATTATTTTTTTGAATACTTCTTCAGCCTGTCCTCATTCTTCTCTCCCTCTGAGATAGCAGACATGGGTGCTAGATTTTGTTATAGTCCCACAGGTCCCTGAAGCTCATTTATTTCTTCAGTGTATTTTCTCTCTCTTGTTTGGTTTGGGTGACTTCTATTATTTTACCTTCAAGTTCATTGACTCCTCTGTCCCCTCTATTTTGCTGTTGAGCTCATCCATTGAGTTTTTTATTTTGTTAATTGTATTTTTTAGTTCTAAATTTTTCATGTAGTTCTTTATACCTCCTATTTCTTTACTGAGCTTTTCTAATTCTCTGCTGAGATGCTACATTTTCATTTGTTTTAAACATGTTTTTAATTGCTTATGATGGCTACTTTAAAATCCTTGTTGGATAATTCTAATATCTCTGTTGTTTCAATATTGGCATCTATTGACTTTTTTTCATTCACTTTGAGGTCTTCCTGGTTCTTGGTATGACAAGTGATTTTCAGTTGAAATATGGATATTTTGGGTGTTTTATTATGAGTCTCTGGATCTTATTTAAATATTTAGGCGACTTCCTCTGACACTAATGCAGCAGAAGGGGAGAGGGTAATGCTTCATTGCTGGCAGATGAAGGTAGAAGTCCAGATTCCCCACTTGGCCTCATTACTTCTGCGTGGGGGTGGTAGTTCTGGTTCACTATGTCGTCCTCTACTGACACCACAGGGGTTGCACAATTTGCACTGGGTGGAAGTCCTAACTCTCCTCTAGACTTCTGATATCACCCTGGTGGAGAGGGAGGGATTAGTGCTTTTGTGGAGGTATAAGTCCAGGCTCCCCAAGTAGTCTCCATTGATCTATGCAAATATCTTTACGTCAATACTACATTGTCTTGGTTACTTAGGTTTAGAATAAATCTTGCAGTCAGGTATTACAAGTCCTCCAATTTTGTTGTCCCTTTTGAAATTTTTTTTAAAAAGTGTTTTCTTAAGGGGGAAAAACTATTCTTGGTCTTTTGCATTTTCTTTTAAATTTTAAAATAAATTTAAGTTTTACAAAAAAAAAATTGTGCTGGTATTTTTATTGGGATTGCCTGCAATCTCTAGATCAAACTGGGGAAAACTGATATCTTTACAATACTGACTCTTTGATCCATGAGCATAATATATCTTTTCATTTATTATGTCTTCTTTATTTTCTCTCAGCAATGTTTTGTAATTTATACATCTTCATCAGACTTTTCCTTCTGTATCTTACATTCGATGCTATTGTAAACAACATTGTTTTTTATTTCAATTTATGATTTTTCATTGCTATTATATAGAAATATAATTTTTATATATTTCTCTCACATTCTGCAATCTTGCTAAACTCATTTATTTGTTCTAATAATTTGTGTGTTTTTTAATAGATTACATCAGACTTCCTACATCAGATTTCCTACATAGAAGATTATGGCATTTATAATAGAGTTTTACTTCTTTCTTTCCAGCTTGGGTACTGTTTATTTCTTTTATGTTCCTATTGCACTAGCTAGAATCTCCACTACAAACTTTAGAAATGATCCCTAAGAGTATAGTATTTAGAACCTCTGCTACAATGCTGAATAGATGTGATGAGATCAGACATCCTTGTCTTATTCCTGTTCTTGGTCTTTCTTTTTCTTCCCCAACTCTATCAAAGAATAATTGACAAGTATAACTGTATATATTTAAAGTGTACAATGTGCTGATTTGATATACACATATGTTGTAGAATGATTTCCAAGATCAACACTTAGTCTTTCATCATGGGATATGATGTTAGCTGTAGATTTTCCATAGATCCCTTTATCAGGTTGAGGAAGTTTCTTTTGTTTGCTGAGAGATTTTACCATGAAACTGTGTTGGATTTTTGTCAAATGCTAATTCTGTATATATCCAGATGGCCATATGGTTTTTTTTTTCTTAGTCTGTTACTATGGTAACATTAATTGTATTTTGAACATTAAATATACATTACATTCATAATAACACATACCATCATACTATATTATATGTTATCTCTATGGGAAGAATATATTTATCACATTTTATCAGAAATGCCCAAAATGTGTTCTTCAGAACATTAGCTCTGTGGCATGTTAATAGGTGCTATGCAAAAATTACAGGTGAAATTAGTTTGGCAAATAGAAGGCTAAATAAGTTTCCTTACCACAGGATTTCTTAGGGGCTTTAATATCCTAGAGTGATAATATCTATGTACAAATCTGTAAGAGCAGGGATATGTTGCATATGACTTTTCACACACTTTTTTGGCCATGGACTTATCTTTCCTTAGATCATCTCACAAGACCAGAGTTCCATGGAACACACTCTGGAAAATACAACTTTTGGAAAGTATATGTCTGATTCTCTGGTTACATGGTGAGTTTGTTGATGGAAGCTATCATATTAAACTCATATTTGTAACATCTAGCATTTGCATGGTATTCTTTCACTTATTCATTCTATATTTTTTAAACAAATATTATTTTTGAAATTTATTTTTATTTAAATATAGTTGGTATACAATCTCACATTTGTTATGTTCGTTTCAGTTGTACAATATAGTGATTGAACATTTTTATGCCTTACAATGTGATCACCCCACTAAGTCTAGGAATCATCTATCACATGTAAACTTACCACAATATTATTGACTAAATTCCCCTTCCCGTTTCACCCATCTCCCCACCCCCTCCCTTCTGGTAACCATCCCTTTGGTCTTTGTTTCTATGAGTTTGTTTTTAGATTCCACATATAAGTTAAACCATACAGTATTTGTCTCTCTCTTTCTGTTTTTTTTTTTTTTAATTTCTTCATGATATTTCATTGTGCATATATATGCCACATCTTCTTTATCCATCCAACGTTATTTGAATCCCTTTGTATGTTGGATTCCATGCTTGGGGATAAAGAGATGAAAGATATGGTTTCTGCCCTCAAGGAGCTCAAATTTAAAAAGAGCCCTTGCCCAGCTGGTGTGGCTCAGTGGATTGAGCATCGGCCCATGGACTGAGAGGTCCTAGTTCAATTCCTACGCTTGAGTCGATGTTTCTATTTCACATCAATGTTTCTATTACTCTCTCCTTTCCTCTCTCACTAAAAAAAAACAAAAAAAAAAACAAAAAAAAATCAATAAAAACATTTTTAAAAAAAGAGCCCTCACTTGGGATGGTGAACACACAATGTAATATACATATACAGATGATGTATTATAGAATTGTACCCCTGAAACCTATATAATTTTATGTTAGCCCAATAAATTCAGTAAAAAATATATAAACAAATAAATTAAAAAAGAGCCCTTAATGAATGTTAGTTGAAGCAATGTGCAAATGAAAGAGCACCTAGTGGTTTAATTTTCAAACATAATTACAAGTAGAGCACTTTGGGGGGAAATAAAGAGACAATTCCTAAAAAGAACCTTATTTCAAGAGTCCCAGTTACCTTTGAGGTGCCAGATCCCATTGTCCTTCCACAGTTTGTCACAGAGATATCGAAACATCCATAGTCCCAGAAGCATTAATGGGCAATGCAATTTTTATACATCATACATATGTCTGAGTAAAAATGAAGTGAAGCGATGTTTCGGGTGCACGCTTCTGCTCTGTACTGCACAATCTTGCCCCTGAGGACAGCTGTCCAACTCTCTTTCAAATGAGTTACAGCATCTACTTTTTAATATATATCTTTTTTTTCTTTATTGATTTTAGAGAGAGAGGAAGTGAGAGGGAGAGAGAGACAGAAACATCAATGGTAAAGAACATCAATTGGCCACCTCCTGCATGCCCCCCACTGGAGATCGAGCCCACAACCTGGGCATGTGCCCTGACTGGGAATCGAACTGGCAATCTTTTGGTGCATGGGTCAATGCTCAACCACTGAGCCACACCGGCTGGACCAACATCTGCTTTTTAATTTTGACCTTTTATTAAACTGTTGGGAGACTTTGAGGAAGGTTTTCCCAACACTAATTTTGGATCTATGTCCCTCTTATGAGTTCCTAAAAAACTCTTGTTCTAGTATCTGTCAACAGTTCATTGCCTGTTTATGTTTTTGTGTTCCTCAATGAATTTTGAGCTCTATGAGGACGAATCACGTGTTCATCTCAATGTTCCCAAAACTTAGCTTCAAACAGTGTCTGATACATAGTAGGTCCTCCGTGAATACTTGTTGAATTAATCAACTTCTTTGATCTGGGCCTGTGTGTCTTCCCAGGCTCTTCTGTCTTTACTTGCCTTGTACTCCTCCTTGCTGCAACAAGTGTGTACTTCTCAGCCCCCGGGCTTTGCCCACACTGCAACCTTTGCCTTTGCCTTAGATATCTTTCTTTGCTTATCTTCACCCCTTACCCCTTTACCTGACTTACTAAAATGAAGCCTTCAAGACTCAGTTCAGGATTGACCAGGAAGTCCTTGGTGAAGTGTTCTTTCCATGTTCCCTTTACAGCTTCTCCACACTGAACTGACATTACTGCTTATTTGTTTCTCTCCAGCTAGTCTATGGGCTCCCCCTAAACAAAGACCATTTTCATGAATGTATCTCCCACACTAGCACAGAGTCTGGTACTTAGGAAGTGGCCAATAGATGCTTGTGGAGTCCAATCAAATTAACTATACATAATCCTTATTACCCCCACCAAGCTCCTGAAAAATTAAGCAAAATATGCAACACAAAAGCTCAGCATTCTTGGTACAGATATTTACTCAGCATTAAGCTGTGTTGCTGGTAGGATGATTGGTCTGTGTTGTCACTCGTGACTACAATGGTCACTAGTCACAT
The DNA here is from genome assembly GCA_030848825.1 of Tadarida brasiliensis. Taxonomy (NCBI): domain Eukaryota; kingdom Metazoa; phylum Chordata; class Mammalia; order Chiroptera; family Molossidae; genus Tadarida; species Tadarida brasiliensis. The sequence goes on along the minus strand of CM061265.1, from coordinate 37,593,188 downwards.
GCGGCTATTTCAAATTTAAGTTAAAAAAATAATTCTATTTAAATAAAAATTACAATGTAGTTTCTTAGTCACCCTAGCTGCATTTCAAGTGTTTAGTAGTGACTCGTGGCTGTGATATAGAGAACTTGGAATGAAAATTTCCATCAGGCAGAACATTTGGGGCAGCACTGATACAGCCCATAAGATCCAAAGAAAATAAAAAACACAATATTTTGTTAATTGTTTAGAAAACAATTCAAGGTTTTTTTGCAGACCTAATACCCAACACTGCTTTTCAGAGGGTGTTTTTAGAAAGTCAATTTCTAGCTTCATGAACAGCCCAGGTGCTGAAGTTAGTTTTAGAAAACAATAAAAAGCCTAAGGATTATATATGCATAACCAATGGACATAGACAACAATACTGTGAGGGGGGGCAGGAACTGGAGCGGGGAGGAGGTATCAATGGGGGGAAAAAGGAGAAACATCTGTAACAAAAATAAAGAAATTTAAAAAATATAAAAACACTCAGAAAAAAAAAAAGCCTAGGATTATGTTTATTAAACACTGAACCAGGATGACTGTGGGACAAATTTAAATTGTCCCTGGGGCCTGGGGCTTGGTCACTTAAGCATACTCTGCCAACCCATTGCCATTAATGGTACTGGACCACATCTTTGTTTCTAATGTTTAAAATTTGAAACCCCATAAATTCACTTAAGAATTGTTCTACAAATCTTGTGGGTTCCTCAAAGTGCCTGACCCATAAAAGACACTTAAATACCTGTTGGCTGAATGCAGAACTTTAGGGGGAAACCATCCTGACTGCTACATGCAAATGTCCCTTGGAATTAAACACAAGGATGTTTGACATGTGATGACTCTTGGGTTACCTTTGGAAATTCTTTCCTGCTCAACCAGTTTGTGGAGCCAGAATACTATTACATTTGGCAACAATAAAACTGAAATCAGAGTCAAACTTCTGGTCTACCTGGAAGCAGTGAGGGGAAGTCTTGGTCACATGCTGTACCTGTCATGATAGCAATCAAAAATTAATATCTTTACAAATACCTTTATTTTCAAGGAATCAGGTTAAGAAGTGGAATGCAAGAAATTATGACATATACTCTGCTCTCAGAAAATATAAAGTTTAATTGAGACAGAACATAGGGAAATAAAAAGTTTAATGGTTTAAAGCTTTCTTACAGTGAATGCACCATTATATCTCTGGACAGCCTATCTCAATGTCTGTCTTTGACTGCTCTGTCTCCCTTGGTCTCATGTCTACTTAGTTTTCAAGTTGAATAAAATCTCTTTCTATGACACCCTGGCCAGTTTGGATCAGCAGTTAGAGCATCGGCCTGTGGACCAAGGAGTCGTGGGTTTGATTCCGGTCAAGGGCACGCACCTCAATTTGGGTTGGGTCCTGGACCTGGTTGGGGTCATGGGGGAGGCAGCCAATCAGTGTGTCTCTCTCACATCCACGTTTCCCTCTCCTTCCCACTCTATCTGAAGATAAATGGAAAAATATCCTTGGGTGAGGATTTAAAATTAAATCTTTCTATGTTGACATCTGCACGCAACCTCTCCTTTCCATGCTGAATGCCTCCAACTTAGTTCAAGTCCTCAGATTTAAGTCCATTTGAGACAGACTCCTATCTGATTGCCAGGCTTTTAGTTCCTCTGCTTTTATATTTTCCTCCTACTATCATTTGTTTGATCTTGCAAAAGTGTAATCTGCTCAAAATTTTTCAATGGCTCCTTATTTTGTATTGCATAAGAGTGCATATTCTGCTCTGGCTGGTGTAGCTCAGTTGGTTGGGTGTCGTCCAGTACACTGGGAGGTTGCCAGATTGATTCCAGGTCAAGGGAACATGCCTGGGTTTTGGGTTTGATCCCCAATAGGGGGTGTGTAGGAGGCCGCAGATCAATGTTGCACTCTCACATCAATGTTTTTTCTCTCTCTCCCTCTCCCTTTCTCTCTCTCCAAAAATTAATAAACTATTCTTTTTTTTTTATCCTCACCCGAGGACATTTTTGCATTTATCTTCAGATAGAGCGGGAGGGAAAGAGGGGAGAAGAGAGAGAGAGAAACATTGATGTGAGAGAGACACATGGACTGGTTGCCACCCACACGACCCCAACAGGGGCTGGGGATGAACTGCAACCGAGGTACATGCTCTTAGCGGGAACCGAACCTGGGATTCTCTGGTCCACAGGCTGACACTCTAACCGCTGAGCCAAACCGGCCAGGACTTATATCATCTTTTGACAAACAGACATTTTAAAATTTAATGAAGTCCAATTGTGTACATCTTTTATACACTGATTAGACTGGACATTTTTAGAGCTGTGTCTTATTTTTCATTATATCTCCTAAAGTTCTGACTATGATCTTGTGTATGGTAAGAATTTGACATTTATTGAATTGAACTACTAAAAGTGTGGTATATATGGTAAGTTATTAAAAGGGAATAATCAGTTTGGAATAACACAGCCCAGTGAAATACTAGGTAGGAGTTAGGAATAAGCTGAACCATGAGGGAGAAAAGACATTTCAGGCAAGAAAAATAGCTCTGTTATAATTATAATAGTGAACAAAGGGGAGAAATTTATCGGCTCTTATTTTTTTTCTGAAGTACTATTTATGTGCCAATTGCTTCATGAACGATTTCACTTGATCCTAATAGCAATCCTGAAGTAGGGACTATTTTGTTCATTTTGAAGATGCAGAAACTAAGGCTTACAGAGGTTAAATAACTGGCCTTCTCAGTGTTCTTGGGAAAACTGCAGAACTGTTGACTGCTTGAGACTTTAATCTCTCCTATGCATATACACTGTAATTCTTAACAAGTCATTGTGTTTATTCCCAAACCTGTTTGTGCCCGTTGTACTTACTGTAATTAGTTAATTGAACTAAAGAGAAGAAAATCCATGCAAACACATAAAAACCAAGTTAAATATTTTTGAAAGTCTCAGGATAGGCAAATCATTGAAAAGTAATTGTGTGAATTAGATGACAATAAAGGATTGGGGAAACAACCTTAAAAATCTATAAAAATTCTGCATTTAAGATGCTTCCCAAATATATTGACGTTCCTGCTGCTCTTGAAAAAACAAAACTAAACGTGGAGATTGTAGACCATTAATTATGGGTATTGTTTATGAAAAGCAAACAAACTAAACTAAACAAAAACCAAACCAACCCCCCACCCACCCCACCCCACAAGTCCATTCAGAAGACCTACCTATACTAAAAGAAAAGACATTGGCTAAATATAAAAATATTGGCAGATGAATGTAAATTTATGTGTTTTAAGTTCAAACAAAATGTTTTAAGGCACATATGCTTCATTTTTGATGATTCTCCACTTTAAGCAATTCTCTTTGATTGGCTAATTCACAACCAGTCCCAAATCAACTGTACTTGAAAGCTGCTGTTCATTTACATTAACAGCAATACAAATTAGGGTTCCTTGCTCAGCAAATGACTGGCATATAATAAGAGTTCAAAACTTCAGCTAGTATTATTACCTACATCTGATGTACACTGGGAATAGTAACTGCTGGGACTTGATTTTAACAAACAAGTGTCAACCGACAATTATTAAATACCCCAAATTAATTCAAACTGGATGCAGATCTTAGCTTCCTGCCAAAATATGATGTTGTGAATTGGGTCATTGGTTTTTCCCTTTCCCTTATCCATTATTGAACTTTAGAAAAGCTTTGATTGAATGGAAGGTTTTTTTTGTTGTTTTTTTTTTAAAGAAATCTCATAAAATCTAGCATGGACTGGTTTACATCAGATCCTGCCAGATAATAGGGAGAGAAAAAAACCTCCTAAAATAAGTGACTTCAGTCAGAAGCTACAGTCCAGGCATGTTTTTGTAAGACTGCTGTTATAAGGACAATGTGTCTCATTACTGCCTCTCCCTACAGTTTATTTTTAATTGTTGATGTCACTCTTTCCTTTCCTCTCTGCCCAAATATAACATTTAAACATGAAAGAGGCTAGAGGGCCAATGACTGAATTAAATAAAGAATAAATGACTTAGAGAAATAGATTGTTAAGTGTGGTTACCCATTGAGTTGCAACTTATTCCCTCAGTTTTCTCATGGGCAGGAATTTTCAACACGTTGCCATGTCTGAACACTACTCACCCCATCCAAGCCAGCTCCAAGGGCCACAGCAGAGAGAGCAGCGAAAGGAAATATGTATAGTGGTGAGTGTGTCCTTAGGTCATTGGCCTCAACTCATTTCTTTGTCTCAGCTGACCCAACTTCCCTCTGTATGTTTTCTTACAGAGTCGGAGCTAGAGTTTAATATAAATAAAATATATGACGACATTCTCATATAATGTAATGGGCATGTAATGGGATAGTCTAGCATTTGCATGTGTGTCTGGCATTAAGGAAAATGATAAAGAACTCTATGTACACATGAACTGGATGGATCCTTGAGATTGTGTTACTTGTTAGAGCAGAAAGCTATCCTGGCAAGTGATTATTACCAGAAGATTAGATCTCTAGATCAAACACATTAAATTTTTCAGACATTCACACACAAATTTCAAATCGTACATGGCAATATCACGGACAAGGCTCTGCTCTGAATCCTCCCTGCCACACTTAGGCACACATACATATTAACACATGAGCTTCTCTGGCAGTACTCAGAGAGCACAGAAGTAAAGTTAGTTGACCCCATCAACCAACTGGGCCAGCTTCCTGGGCTCCTGCCTCTTCCTTCTCTGAGCACTTGCTAGCTCACAGCCTAACACTTGACGGTGCCACGTATCCCCAGCTTTGAGTGCATGTGTTTGAAGGTCTCTTACCCAACCAGATTGTAAGATTTATGAACGCAGGACAACATCTTACATTTGGCTTATATTCTCCTTTGTGCCTAGCACAAAGCTCAACAAAAGATTGATAGGTCCTCAGAGGAGGACCTACCAGATAATCAGAGATGACTGTCTGAGGCTGGATCCAAACAATAAACAGCCCTTTTTGGCTCAGGTTCCCAGCTATTCCACCTTCTCAGGGGTTTGACAGGCCCACTGTAGAAGTCTCTCTGCTCCCCAGAAGTTGTATTTATGTTTATAAGTCAAATTACTGTCAGGTAAAATGAAGGTACTTCTATATATTCCCACCACTGCCAGAGTAGGGCCAACTGCCTCTATCCTTTATCAGAATCCAATTCATTTCAACAAATTTTATTATAAATAAAATTAATAACATTCCCAGGGTCACATGGCAGATTAGTGATGGAGCTGGATTCAAACCCAGGCAGTCTGATGCTACGGCTGGTCCTCCTAACAAATTTTTGCCTCCTTGCTACCTCCAATAAATATAAGGGACTCTCATTTTTGTCCCTTCAGTCACCCTCACTATCAGTATTCTCTGTAAGGGGCAACTTCCAATGGCTTTGGGCCTACTATACTTAGTTGAACTTCCTAGCCTCTTAGAATTCCTTGCCATGTTCTGAGGATGGGATCAAGGAACTATTCAAGGTCCTAGGCTCACTTACAGGAGATTGCACATGGGCTTAGCATGATTAAGGATATAAAGGGGACTCTGAAAAGGGGCTCCTGCCCTCAAGCTACATACAGCCCTGCAAATATCTGGAGAACAAGCACTATATAATCACATGACAACATGATATGGTTGTCTAAAAGAATGGGAGAGTGAGTGAAATAGGGAAATATGAAAAGATTGCCAGGCAGCATTAAGAACCCATTCACGGTTAGTTATGATGTATTCCAAATGAGACCTGTTGGCATGGTGACATTTTTCTAGTCAGGCTCAGCTATGTGAATGCAGTGGCACCTTAGGCAGAGTTGGAACTTTACCTGAACTGGGGTTTTGCTAAGCAAGTATTATAAGAGTTAAAAATACATTCAAGGGAGTGATTATAATGATTGGCCATGAAAGTAATTTACAGCTGGTATAGAGGGAAGACATGAGGGACATGGGGACAGTGGAAAGGTCTCAATGAATAGTAGATCCCAATGGGTACTGGGATTGTTGGAGTCAGGGTATGAGAGGGGAACCATGCGTGTTGTAGACATAAGTGCTGTAGAAAATCAGAAAAGTATAATTCAGATGTGTCAGAATAGCTGGAGGAGGTTTCTTTGAAGGTGGTAGTAGGATTTAGGCTGAGAATAAAGGACAGAAAAGAACTCAGGTTGATTAGACAAATGATAGCAGATAGAACATCACGTGCTATATAACATTTTGGTCAACAATGGATCACATAAGCGATGGTGGTCCCATGAGACTGTAATGGAGCTGAAAAATGTCTATCGCCTAGTGACATTATAGTGCAACGAACTACTCACGTGTTTGTGGTGATGGTGGTATAAACAAACCTACTTCGCTGCCAGTCTTATGAAAATATAACACACACAATTATGTACAGTACATAATACTTGATAATGATAATAATGACTGTTACTGGTCTATGTATTTACTCTACTACACTTTACCATTATTTTAGTGTGTACTCTTTCTACTTACTAAAAAAAAAGTTTTCTGTAGAGCCATATGCTGTGGTATGCTGAAAGCTGCTTCATACATCTCACGTTTACCATGTCTCTTGATTGCATCATTTCTCTGGTACTTGATTTAATGCCGTGTTGTTTTGTACAGCTGTACAAAATGCTGTACAGGTTTGTAGCCCAGGAGCAATAGGCTAGACCATACAGTGTAGGTACATAGTGGACTATATCGTCTATGTTTCTGTAAGTACACTCTGTGATGTTCACACAACATGAAATCACCTAATGACACATGTCTCAAAACATATCCCCATCATTAAGTGGCACATGACTGTATTGTGGGCAAAAATGAGCAAGAGCATGAAGCCTGCACTAAGGATAATGGATGTAGGAAACAGTAGGGAAAACAGCCCTACTAGCAGTTCAGGTCGGGGAGTGGTAGGGCATACATTTTGATAATAAGTGTTGCTAGATGATGACTCAGGGACATGGAGGACAAGAACTATTTCTATTTAACAAATAGTCGTTAACAAATCTGTAATCTTTATTCCTTTGTTTGCGGTAGGTGTGAATAAGGTCTCTACAATTTAAATTGACAATATTGCCCCTGTGTGAAAACTTTGTCACAGTTTATCAGTAACTTTCCCCCCTGTGTTTAATACCTTTTATTGGCTCCATATGGAGGATTTATGTTTGCCTTACAGTGTTCTGCGCTGGATAATTCAGTGCAGCTACAGTTGGCTGCAGCAGTGATTCAATGCACGTTTCAAAGCTTCTACAAACTTAATGTCCAACTGAGTAGATTTGCACAGTGACTGAGAGATGGTCATTGCCATTGCCAATGAAAAGCAACCAAACACAAACGACTAAACTTTTTATAACCAGAACTAATTCTCCAGATTTCACATCATTCCTTCATTCACTCATTCAACATTTGAGTACTAACTATAAGCCAAGAACCATGGTATGTAATGGGAATATAGAAGTGAAAGAAACAGCCCTTCCAAGATCAGTGGGCAAGACAAGTAAAAAAGATAATAATAATAACAATAATAATATAAGTACTATAATGAAGATAACACAGGGAGCAAATAGGAAAGGTTCTTTACCGGGAAGGAGATGAGAATCCAGAAAAGATGTCTGAGAGGCATTAACATCTGACCCAAGTTTTTAAATTCCAGCAGTAGTTATTTCACCAGCTTCAGTGCATTTCTGATGGAGGAAGCAGCAAATGCAAGGGCTCAATTGAAAAAGGCTCACATGAGAGAGTAAGAGAGCCTCCCAAGTAATTCAGCGTCTTGGGACATCAAGTGGGGATAGTGACAAAATCAAGACAGGGCAGATTGGCAAGGCCAGATACAAGAGACTGTATGTATTCTGCAACGGAGGCAACTTAGAGTCATTGATAAAATTAAGACGCCCAGCTGGTGTGGCTCAGCAGTTGAGCGTCGACCCATGCACCAAGAGGTGGCTGGTTCGATTTCTGGTCAGGGCACATGCCCACGTTGTGGGTCAAATCCCCAGTGGGGACATGCAGGAGGCAGCTGATCGATGTTCTCTCTCATTGATATTTCTATCTCTCTCCCTCTCCCTTCCTCTCTTTCTAAAATCAATAAAGAAAAAAAAATTAGAAAAAAAAAAAGTTAAGATAAGGAGGGCCACTATGAAATATAGACCAGAAAGATCATTCTTACGGTGGGGTAGAAGATTTAAGGTAAGGAAATTTAAAATTTGGGGCACGTTAAGAGACTTTCGCAGTCATTCAAGTGAGAATTGATAAGGACTTGAACAAAAGGGGATGTAGAGGAGCAAACCAATACCACACTCATTTGGGAAGTTGAGTCTGTAGGTTGGTGACTGATTATGTAAGAACTAATGGAGAAAAGAAACCAAGTGATGTTTTTCATCTTCCAAAGGTCTCACTGGGACACAATGTCAATTTATTCCTTAGTGCTTAGACGGATCACTGTAGAAGTGTGAAATTCAGGTAAAAGTTGAGTTATGGCCCAGCTGGTGTGGCTCAGTGGATTGAGCATTGCCCCATGGACTGAGAGGTCCCGGTTCAATTCCCAGTCAGGGCACATGCCTGGGTTGCAGGCTCAGTCCCCGGTAGGGGGCGTGCAGGAGGCAGCTGATTGATGTTTCTGTCTCTCTCGCTCCCATCCTCTCTAAAAAAAATCAATAAAAACATATTTTTTTAAAAAAAAAGTTGAGCTATGGAGCTTCTTTTATCCAGGGGAGAATGAATTTCCTTGGGTTTGGGCTTTGGGTTTGTAGCCTCCAAAAGAAAGCTTGGACAGACTGTCTTCATAAATAGTCTAAATTTATCTGTTAAATTTATTCCTTTTATAATATTAAAAATAAATTGCCAGTGATCTTACACAGCTTTATTATCTTTCTGTTTGTCAGACCTTTAAAATGCTATATGGTCAGAACTATTCCACCTATATCCTGACTCTATCAGACCTTCCTTATCTGATTAATATGAGGCAGAGTAGTAAGCTCAACTATCCTTTTCAGCTTCAGACGATGAAGAAATAAGAATGAGCAGAGTTTTCTAACATGTGTTTGATATGATGAAATCACATTTGTCCTCAAAACGAGGACTCTTGTTGGCATTTTTATGGTTTGATTTTTTTCAACTGAAAATCCATCCAGATGTGCTCAGATTCCAAATGACATAAGCCCTTCATCCAACTACTTCAAATGAAATGGAGTCATTGTTGGAAGAAAAGATTACAGGATTACAGCTGTTAAGTCTTTTCCACTTGGAACTCTGTGGCAGTTTAGTGGGGACTGTGTGGTTCTGCCACACAGCTGGGTCACACCACCAACGCCTCAAACCAAGGGCGGAGTTGGCATAGACCGGGAACCAGGAAGCACCAAAGAAAAAGAGAAATGTGTCATCGTAGAGGGGAAAAAAAAAGAAAGAAAACCTCTCAAACTCCAACTTTTAGGTTTGGAGAGAATGTGAGAGGTACCGCTGTGAGGAAAGCTGCCACGTGTCACACTTCTCTGGGCACAGTTGCCAGCTGGGTCCTGCCGATTCAGCTCGGGCTGGCCTGCCTTTGCACACCCGGCCAGGGAGCTGCAGTGCACACCTGAGAGGGATCCCAGTCCCAGTGCCCAGTGCCTAGTGGATGACTAAAATAAACATTAAAAAACCAACTCATTGTCTTTGGACTGAAACACCCGTTTTGTTCACTTGAGGCTTCTGACTTCCTTTTGGAATCACTTTCTTGAGATGCCCAGATGTGGCCTTCAGAGTCTCTGTCTTGTACGAGTTTGTTTTTTAAAAAGCGATACAGGCCATATGTTCAAGAGTCAAATAACAGTCCTTTTACTGGCTGCAGCTAGAGGACGAGTAGAAGTACAGCACAGGAAAAGAAGACAAAAAACACACTTAGCTGCATCTTTTGAGGAACTGAAGCTGCTTTAAAATGTGTACTCATAATTCCTTGCCTCATCTTTGGGTGGAGCAACTTGAAAGTTTTCGTATCTTTGCCAGTATTTTTCACATGTGGGAAGGAAACAGATTTAAGTAAGACTGGCTTAAAATTTAAAAATATATTAGGGTCCACAGATTAAAAAAAAAAAAACATTATTGACCCTTTGATTCTTTCATGGAGTTCCTACTCAAATGTTATTCTCTTTGCTTCATCCCACAATACCAGGCTGAGAGTTATGGTATATAAGCCTTCCCCAGCTGTTGGGAGGATATAAAAGCCATCTAAGCTGCAGCTGTATCAGTCGGAACTCTTTTGGTCACAAGTAACAGAAATTTTCTCCAGTTGGCTTACGCAAAAAGGGGCATTTATTGGCTCATATAACTGATAAGCCTAGGAGTATACTAGCTTCAGGCATGACTGGATCAATCTGCTTAAACAATGATGTATGCAATCTTTGTCTCTCTCCACATCATAGACCTGCTTTCCTTTATGTTGGCTTCATTTCAGATGTAGTGGCAAAATGACTATCAGCAGCCCCAGGCTTGGCAACATCAGTAGAAACAGATTCTATCTACATATAATCCTTTTAGTATTTTCAGATAAGGCTCTCATTGGCCTGACTTAGGTCAGGTATCATCTTTGAACCATCCATAGTGGTCGAGGGCTTATAATATGGTCAACCTGCTCTCACTAGAGCCAAAGGAGGTTCCAGACCCACTCAAATCACAAGGAGAGTTTGAGAAAATGTATGGTTCCCCAAAGGGAAATTGGGTTACTGAGAGCAAAATGGCAATGGGTGCTATAGCAGGCAGTGTTGGCTGCTTGTCCAAAATCCACATTCCTCTTTTCCCTGCTAACTGAACCCTATTACATTTAGGTATTTACTACCCTCCATGTGTCTCTGGGCTTCAGGTAAGAGGTGGGAGTAAGGGTGGCCAGGCACAAAAGGTCAGAGTCTAAGCAAATGAGGAAGGCATTCTGTGCACATAACAACACTGAGAGCATGTCAGAGCCCAAGTGCAGTGAGGCAAGCACTCATGCAAGGGAAGAAGTGGCAGTGGCCTATGGGAAATTGGTTACATACAGGGAAATTGACCAAAAAAGTAATATGTTACAAATAATTGAAGTCAGGTTTCTTACAGTTGGAGAAGGGTATTACAAATATGGAAAAGGAGAAAAGTAGTGAATCCTATGGTGTTGGATTAGAACTGAAGGTATTGTTGTGAATTCATGCACACACACACACACACACACACACACACACACACACATTTGTGTACGCATGTATATAGCCAGCTCTATTCATGAAGAGGGCCTAGGAACAGTAATACCTCATGGCAGAAAACAAACCTAATGCTCAAATGTTATCTTCTAAATACTATTCTACACTAAAAGGAATCAAGGTTTCTTATCAATGGCTGATTCCAGCTCTGGGAAAAGAAAGTACAAGATAAGCCAGGGATATTTTGTAGTGCCAAAATGTAAGATAGTGCTCAAGCCCTGGCCAGTTTGGCTCAGCAGGTAGAGAATTGTCCTGCAGATTGGATTCCTGATCAAGGGCACTTGCCAGGGTTGCAGTTTCTATCCCCGGCCCTGATCAGGGTCATGCAGGAGGGCACCAACTGATGTGTCTCTCTCACATCAATGTTTCTCTCTCTCTCTCATTCTCTAGTTCTCTCTTTCTCCCTCCCTCCCTCCCTCCCTTCCACTCTATCTAAAAATCAATGGGAAAATATCCTTGGGTGAGGATTAACAAAAAAAGAAAGAAAGAAAGTGCTCAAGAAAGGATGAGGGCATCTTGAAGGGACACAGAAACCAATGTTAAACAATTCCAAATGGCCAGTCTGGGACAATTTGAGCAACAAAATAAGTATCTTAGCAATGAATTATGACCCACTGAGTAAAATAAAATTTTGAGTGCATAATAATATAAACAAACAAATGAGGAAGAAAAGAAAGTTCTCCCTTACAGTAGAATTCCAACTAATAAATATAGAAGGAGTGGTGAAAATACAAAATCACAATTTGGCAGACACTTAATCATAATTATTTTAGCAAGAATCAACAATGGATGCTCAAATTAGAAGAAAAAGTATAATAAACATTTTGCCTGCATCGAAGTATTGCTCCACAAATTAGTTATTTAGTAACTTTATAGTGGAAAAACCTTAATCAAAGAACTTATATGCATATATGCATAACCCATGGACACAGACAATAATGCAGTGGAGGCCCTTGGTAGAGGGAAGGAGTGGGGTGGAGGAGGTCAGTGGAGGAAAAAAGTAGGAACATCTGTAATACTTTCAGTAATGAAACAAATATTTTTAAAAACCTGGCAAACAACCTGAATCAAGTGATTAAAGTGAAAATCAACAGTAATAGGGAAAATTGACATTGCATAAAATGGAACTGCCATTTGACCCAGTGATCCCACTTCTAGGAATATATTCTAGGAATCCTGAAACACCAATCAGAAAGAATATATGCACCCCTATGTTCATAACAGCATTATTTACAATAGCTAAGATCTGGAAACAGCCCAAGTGGCCATCAATAGATGATTGGATTTTAAAAAGCTGTGGTACATTTACACAATGGAATACTATGCAGCTGTAAGAAAGAAAGATCTCTTACCCTTTGACCTAGAGGGTATTATGCTAAGTGAAATAAGCCAGTCAGAGAAAGACAAGTATCACATAATCTCACTTATTTGTGGAATATAATGAACAAAATAAGCTGATGAACAAAATAGATCCAGACATATGGAAGCATGAAACAATCTGACAGATCTCAGATAAAAGGTGGGAAGGAGGACAGGAAGAGATTAAGCAAAAAACTTATATGCATGTATGCATAGCCCATGGACACAGACAATAGACAAGTGAAGGCCCGGGGTGGGGTGGGAGATGGGTGAAAGGGGGCAAAAGGGGGAAATTGGAGAACATCTGTAAGACTCTCAACAATAAAATAAATTTTTAAAAATTGGCATCATGTAGCAGCAAGAAGAACACTTCATCACAAAATAGACTTTAAAACAAAGACTATACTAAAAGACAAAGATGGGCATTACATAATGACAAAGGGGTCAAGCTAACAAGAAGATATAACATTTGTAAATATATATGTACCAACATAGGAGTACCAAAATATGTAAAGCAAATACTAACAAATCTAAAGGGAGAAATCGATAGTAATACAATAATAATAGGGGAGTTTAATGCACCATTTACATTAGTGGATAGATTATCCAGACAGAAAATCAATAAGGCCTTAAATGACACATAAAACCAGATGGAATGAATAGATATATGCAGAACATTCCATCCAAAAGCAGCACAATACACATTCTTCTCAAGTGCACATGGACCATTCTCCAGGATCGTTCATATGTTAAGCCACAAAACAAATAAAATGGACATAAAATGAAATAAAATAAAAAAGACAAAAGGAAATGGAAATACAATATTTTAAAATTTAGGATGCAGTGAAAGCAGTTATAAAAAGCAAGTTCATAGTGATATTGGCCTACCTCAAGAAACAAGAAAAATCTCAACTAAAAAACCTAACATTATACCTAAAGGAACTAGAAAAAGAAAAAGTGAGTAGAAAGAAGAAAATAATAAATATCATACTGGAAATAAATAAAATAGAGTCTAAGAAAACAATAGAAAAGATCAATGAAACTAAGAGCTGGTTATTTGAAAAGATAAACAAAATTAACAAACCTTCAGCTAGACTCACTAAGAAGAAAAGAGAGAGCTCAAATAACTAAAATAAAAAATGAAGACCAGACATATGGGGGGAAAACTTTGTAAAGTATATGGTTATCTAACCACTATGCTGTGCAACTAAAACTAATACAAAATATTGAATGTAAATTGTACGTGAAAAATAAAATTTAGCCCAGCTGGTGTGGCTCAGTGATTGAGCGTTGACCCATGCACCAAGAGGTCGCCGGTTTGATTCCTTGTCAGGGCACATGCGCAGGTTGTGGGCCAAACCCCCAGTGGGGGGCTTGCAGGAGGCAGCCAATTGATGTTCTCTCTCTCCCTCTCCTTTCCTCTCTCTGAAATCAATAAAAACATATTTAAAAATAAAAGAAGGAGAAATTGCTATGTTTCAGAAATACAAAATATCATAAGAGACTATACTATAAATGATTATACACCATCAAATTGGACAACCTAGAATAAATGGACAAATTCCTACACATATTCAATCTTCCAAGACTGAACAATGAAAAAATAGAAAAATCTGAATAAACCAATCACTAGTAAAGAGATTGAATCAGTAATAAAAAAAACAACAACAAAAAAAACTTCCCAGCAAACAAAAGTTCAGAAACAGTTTCACTGATAAATACTACCAAACATTCAAAGGAGATTTAATACTTATCCTTCTCAAACGCTTTCAAAAAATTGAAGAGGAGGAAACACTTCCAAACTTATTTTATGAAGCCAACATTATCCTGATACCTAAACCAGACAAGGATACCACAAAAAAAAAAAAAAAAAAAAAAGAAGGAAAAGAAAAAAAAAATTACATGTCAATATTCCGGATGAATAGAAATGCAAAAATTTTCAACAGATAATTCTAGAACTTGTGTGGAACCACAAAAACAATCTTAAGGAAAAAAAGAACAAAGCTGAAGGCTTCACACTCCCTGATTTCAAACTGTACTAGAAAGATATAGTAGTAAAACAGTATGACAGATCAATGGAACAGAATAGAGAGCCCATAAATAAACCCACACATATATGGACGATCAATTTACAACAAAGGAGCCAAAAACATACAATGGGGAAAAGACAGTCTCTTCAATAAATGGTGTTGGGACAAGTGGACAGGCACATGCAAAATAATGAAACGAGACCACTTTTACACCATACACAAACATTAACTCAAAACAGATTAAAGACTTGAATGTAAGACCAGAAACTATAAAAGTCCTAGAAGAAAACATTGGTGGTAAACTCCTTGACATTGGTGTTAGGAGTGCTTTTATTTTTTTCATCTGACTACAAAGACAAGGGAAACAAAAGCAAACAAAAATGAGACTATATCAAACTGAAAAGCTTCTGGGCAGTGAAGGTAACCTTCAACAAAATGCAAAGACAACCTACAGAATAGGAGAAGATATTTGCAAGTCATATAGTCAATAAAGAGTAATATCCAAAATATTTAAAGAACTCATACAACTCAACAACAACAAAAACAACCCAATTAAAAAATGGGCAGAAGATTTGAATACACATTTTCCCAAAGAAGACATACAGGTGTCCAACAGTCACATAAAAAAGATGTTCAGCCCTGGCTGGTTTGGCTCAGCAGTTAGAGTATCGGCCCACAGACCAAAGGATTGCTGGTTCGATTCTGGTCAAGGGCACGTACCTCAGTTGTGGTTGGGTCCCTGGCCATGGTCGGGGTCATGCAGGAGGGAACCAATCGATGTGTCTCTCTCACATCCATGTTTCTTTCTCCCTCTCTCTCTCTCTCCCTCCCTCCCTCCCACTCTATCTGAAATAAATGGAAAAATATCCTCAGGTGAGGATTAAAAAAAAAAGATGTTCAATCACTAATCATTAGGGAAATGCAAATCAAAACCACAGTGCAATATCACCTTACACCTGTCAGAATGGCTATTATCAAAAGGACAAATAACAAGTGTTAGAGAAGTTGTAAAGAAAAGGGAATCTTTGTACACTCTTGTACACTGTTGGTGGGAATGTAAATTGGTGCAGCCAGTATAGGAAATAGTATGGAGACTCCTCAAAAAATTAAGAATAGAACTACCATATGATTCAGCCATTCCACTTCTGGGTATTTATCTGAATAATACAAAAACATTCATTTGAAAAGATATATAAACCCTTATGTTCATTATTGCATATTTACAATAGCCATGATATGGAAACAACCTAAGTGTCCATCAATGGATAAATAGATAAAGATGTGGTTCATATATACAATGGAATATTACTCAGTCATAACAAAGAATGAAATCTTGCTATTTGCAACAATACAAATGAACCTTGAGGATATTATGATAAGTGAAATAAGTCAGGCAGAGAAAAGCAAATACCGTATGTGGAATCTAAAACAAAACAAAATAACAACAAACTCTTAGATACAGAGAATAGATTGGTGGTTATCAGAGGGGAAGATGTTTGTGGGGAGGGCAAAAGGGATGAAGGGAATCAATTGCATGGAGATGGATGGTAACTAGAATTACAGTGATGATCATTTTGCAGTAGATACAAATATTGAATTATTATGTTGTACACTGAAATTTATATTACATTCCAATTTTACCTCAATAAAAATTTAATCTTACCTGGGTTTTTTTTTACTTTTCTAATGTGATTACTAGAAAATTGAAAATTTCAAATTTCATTTGGGGGGGACTCTCATTATATTTTTATTGATCTAGATCTAGATGTCCTCTTGGTACTCTGGGTCGCTCACTCTGAACAGCCTCCTAGTTAACTTGACTGCAACGACCTGGAATCAACTGTTGTGACAACATTCAGGGCTTATACTGGGCAAAGGAAATGGCAGTCCTCCGCCAGTCAGCAGGGTGATACACCTCTGAGAGTGACTCTTGCTTACTGGTCCTTAGAGTCATCTATTCTCTTTGCTGAGTCATTCTTATTGCACTCATCTAGAAAAGTGAAGAGCTACTGGGCAGACTTGCCATCCCACAACTGAAGTCAGATGACCAGGATTCTTGCTCATTTGTCCGATCTGTTTGTCCCAGCCAGCAGTACCACAGTAGAGTAAGGAGTCTTAGACAACTGTTGTTACAACAGAGCCCTGGGAGCAGGAGTTCCACGGAGATGGCAGGAGCAAGGGGGTGGTTCAGGCTGTTGTTGTTTTTTTTGTTTTTTGTTTTTTCCCAGAAAAGGAAAGCACTGCTGGTATACCTCAAATAATGTGCCAGCACTCACTGGGTTAACATTCTTCTGTGTGCATTTGGTAATACACTCTCCGTGGTATGTCTGAAAACCAAATTGTTGTAATCTTCAGGAGAAGTAAAAGCTTTCTAGATTTTATCATTTTGACAGGTGAGGCACATCTGCTATCATCAACAATTTTTTTTTAGGACATTATGCTCACCGCACAGATTTAGCAACATGCCTTTCTTTTCTTTAAATTAATTTATTGGGGCTCTAATGTCAGTTTTCTGAACAAAGGTTTTGGGAATGTCCATGATATGCTATAAAATTCTTATATGAAAAGGTAGTTTTGGAGGCAAAACAACAACAACAAACAAACAAAAAACAAAAAACACTGGTCTAGCTGCTTAGCTGTCAACACTTTCCAAAAACCCCTTTATGCTATATTTACGTAACCTTTGTTTCCAGAACTAAAGGAGCAACAAGAATAAAGAAGAATATTTCTTGTGTTGCTAACTGTGTCACACTTCATACAGGTCAATTAAAAGATACCCACTACAATGACTGCTATACAAAGAACAGAACGTATTTGAGAAGAATCCCCAAACTGTAACATTCATTACAGAACTTAGCTTTCCTGAGTCTTTCTATGTTGGGAAGCAGCAGTGTGTCAACATGCCAGGGCATCAGGAGTATAAAGCAAGGTACACCACTCCTTTCCTGAGTTTCTCCATTGTTGTAGGGATGGAGGGAATGTGCATGCCAAAAGGGCCTTCAAATCCCCCCAAACCTAAAGAATGACCAGTCAAAGACATTACAAAGGAAAAGGGAAGTCTAGATTTAGAAAAGATTTGCCAATACTTTTGATATTTATATCCTTACCTCTGGAGTGTTCTATTTTTTATCATTAAAAAGTATTAATAAATGTTCACTGAGTTTATGGTCCTATTCAAGCTTGTCTCAAAACCTAATGGACATTTGAATCATGTTTATTGCAAGTGTTTGATGGGCTTAAGAAAAGGCAAAATCAAGACAATCACAAACTGGAGAATTTTTGAACAGTGATAGAGGTATATCTTCAAAGTGCTATCTGGTACCTGAATATTACGATTGAGTTGAATGACCCTGTTCTCAGTTTGATCATTTGATGAAAGGTTTTGGACTATATTAAAGTATTGTGCTCTGGGCTGTGTATTATCTGACTTCTTACACGTAGAACTCTTCTGGACAGAGGGGAAAAACCATTTGTGGTTTTCCTTCGGACATTTTCAGAAATCAAGTTATCCAGATTGGGAAGCTGATGACGACCAGCTAAAGGCATAGTCTTGGAATTCATTAGGCATTTACTTTTCTATTTCCACCTAACTCTGAAAGGGGTAGGAAAGAATAATAGAGAACGAATCATAATGGGGTGCTAGCCATAGTTATAACAAATGTTAAACATCCTTACTCTGTTCATTGTGATCGCTTTGTTCTGATTAAAGAAAGCCCATTCTGCCCCAGCCGGTTTAGCTCAGTGGTTAGAGCATCAGCCCTCGGACCAATGAGTCTCGAGTTTGATTACGGTCAAGGGCACGTACCTCGGTTGCTGTTCGTCCCCGGCCCTGGTTGGGTTGTATGGGAGGCAACCAGTCGAAGTGGCTTATCACATCAATGTTTCTCTCTGTCTCTCTCTCTCCCTCCCTCTCACTCTATCTGATAATAAGTGGAAAAATATCCTCGGGTGAGGAATAAATAAATAAATTAAAGAAAACCCATTCTGGCCTGGCTGGGAGCTATACGCCCTGGGAGTTTACCTCGGTAATGCTGTCCATTCTCCTTACCCAAGAACACCCCCCCCCCAACACACACACACACACCTTGCCCCACATCATGGGAGGACTAACAACCTTGGAGTCTTGGGGTGGTGCACTGGAGACAGCCCACATTCCCCAGCTCCCTTTACTTCCCCATGCCTGTAATCTGTAACTGTTTTACCCATTGATGTTCCCTTTGCCTACTTCCACATGTAATACCCAACATGAGCGACTAGACTATGGAGGGAGTAGAGAGCAGATTTTTGTAGAATGACCTGGCTGCTCTCCCATACTGCGAGCAATATTGGAATAAACACACATATAGGATTCAACCTTGTCTCTGCTCAATTGGCTCACGTAGTGACAGGCAGCCCGGACCCACTGCTATCTGGTTTCAAATCTACATTACGCATTTCTGTTGGCCAAAACCTGGGCAGAAATTTCCCAGGGAAATTCCTTCCATCTTTGTACTCCAATAAAAACCTATCTATCTCATAATTTCACTGCCACAATAAAAGAAAATTTTTTCTCACTGCAGCAGCCCAGAGCATTTTCTCTGATTATTCAAATCTGGACAGTCTCTCTCCTGCCCTTTCTATCCTTATTTCTTTGCACCGTGGATACAGAATGCCCTAGAACCATGACTGCCGGACCTCCCTAGGATCCTGGAGTGAGTTGCTGGCGGGGTTCAGCAGTAATAAAAGCTCCAAGCAGAGCAAAGTCACAGGGCCAGCACTCCTCAGGCTAAGTGCATAGGACTTAAAGCCATTGTGTAAACACAATCTTATTTTGGCCCAAAGGTTATGGAATTGGTTTCTTTTCTGTGTGTTTCTCTATAGCTAGAATCTGTATAATCTGGTAAAATCCAAAGACAAAATTTTGTCTAGTGGGGTTTCCTTTAAATTATGTTTGCCAGGAGGTACGCCAGACTGAAGTCCTTTCTTCCACAGTGGATTCAGCACAGGCAGCAGCAAGCTGACCTTTCCCACCCTTTTCATTCACACAGTTCTAAGCAGAGAACCTACTTTTGTGCCCGGTGCTCATTCAGCCCTCAGCCTCTCTGCTGAGCCTACCAATTAGTGTCAGTAATTGTGGCCAGAGTTTAAGGTCTGGATGTGGGAACACAATTGAGAAGATGGATTCATTTCAGGAGCTAGACTACTGAGAAGGCATCTGATGGAACATGGAGGAAGCATTTCACGAGGCTTAATGATAGCCCAGGGAAGTCAGAGCTTCAGGTTTGGAAACTTTCTCTATCAGAGCCCTCTCTTGTTACATAGATCAACTCATTCAATTTGCCTCAAATCTTATTTGTTACAATTGGAATAGCATAGCAAGGCCAGGTATTTGTTTATAAATATTCAATAGTTTATAAATATACCTTAAAATACTAAAAAATACCTACATACATTTAAAATTCTATACCTGGAATCAGGATAAAAACTTTGAGAAGCTCAAAATCTATTTATTTTTTTTCTCACCCTACTATTACGATGTGTTTAGTATAAAATAGTTATAAATCTATCATCTTTTAAAGAAGGTGACTTTGCCCAGCCTGTGTGGCTCAGTGGATTGAGCATCGTCCCATGGACTGAGAGATTCTGGTTCGATTCCCAGTCAGGGCACATGCCTGACTGGGTTGTGGGCTCGATCCCCAGTTAGGGGCGTGCAGGAGGCAGCCAATCAATGTTTCTCTCTCACATTGATGTTTCTATCTCTCTGTCCCTTCCTCTCTCTCTAAAAAAATCAATAAAAATATATAAAAAAGTATAATAAGGAAGGTGATTTTGAGGCCCAGGGATATGAAATAATTTGCTAAGGAGCAATGGTATGGCTGTCAGGCACTGTGTGCTCAGGCTGCAGGGAGCAAGGTTGAGTAAGTAATGTGCATGGGCTTTACCACCAGACCTTGCCTGGGTTCAAGTGTCAGTTGGCCTACCTTAGGCAACCTACTTAACTTCTCTGTGCCTCAATTTCCCTCCTCGAACACAGGGATAGTGGGAGTTTTTCATCTGTAGGCTTGCCATGAGCTATTTGTGTCAAGTACCCAGAACAATCCCAGATATGCACTACGTGTTTACTAAGCATAAAATGCAACGGGATGGTTAAGACCTTCTGTTTTGCTCCTTATCTACTCACATGATCTTTAAAAAAAAATTGTTTTTTAGAAACGAATTTGTACAACATTCCTGGGATGTTGAGCAACTACAGAAGACCCGGGGTAGGATCTGGCTGTTTGTCAGACAGAGCTACGGTGGAGTTGTGACTTGTAAAGCTCATTGCATAGTTCCCATGCCTACCACCAGACTTATTGCTCACTATAATTAAAACAGGCTTTTCATCACCCAGTGTTAATGAGCATCATTGCATCCTTTGATCACTATTCTTGCTTCTAAAGATGGATTCGTATTTCTGAAACTTTAATTCAAAAGAAAAATAAGGTCTTTATTCAGCATATACATTATGTAGATGTGACAACTATAGAGCTATAAAGAAGCACACATACATGTTTAATGTGCAAATTACATGTGAGAGGTAGCTCAAAGGCAACACACAGGGGTCCAAACCTCCAGTTCCAAAACTCATAACAGAAACCAATGAAATATTTACGTTAGGAAATCACAGACATCATATTTACAGAGGTATAGTCTACCACGAACAGGCAATTTATACACACATCCACACACTCATTCATATGTCTGTATACAGAATCTGAAATATTTATTCCTGCTTCATTTGTACTGTCCAATGACAAACAATCCTTCAAATGAAACATCACAGAAAAAAAAATGGAATTACTAGGTCATAGTTGGTGTATAATCCGGCTCTGGATCAATTCCCTGAATTCCAAGTTGTATTTATCCTTATCTTTCTACTTCATTTATATAGATGTGTGGGGTTGTTGTTTTTTTTTTTGTAATTATAATGGCATTTTTGAAACAGTATGAAGAAGGTTCAGAAGTGGGCGAGGGTACTTACATATGTGCATGAGTCAGGAACTATGACATGCTCCTGCAGTTCACCAACAGCCTTCTTTGCAATGACAGGATTGGGAGTGCCAGAGTGCTCTGTGCTTCCTTCCCAACATCCCTAGGGAGTGAGGGTGGGGGATTTCCTAGTACTCAATAAGGAACAACACATATTGCCCTATTTTCATGTTTCCCATGGAGAGATGAGTAAACAACAAATGCCTTCTGCCACTTTCCAGCTCTCACTTTCTCCACCTCCTGAGAGAGATGATTTATCTGAATGGTGGATTTTGAAAGACACGTTGGCTGGCCTGGGCTTGCCCCTGGTTGGATCTCCTGAACCAGCCTGGCCATGTGATTCTCATATTCTGGTTTGTTCTCCATGATGTGATAACCTCAGCAGGCACATTTCTACAAGGGGAAGTTTAACCTTGGGGGCAGGTGAGCAGACATGGGGTTGTTAGCAGTCTCTTTGGCTACAGGTCTAAAGCTAGAGCTGCAAATCAGTAATAAAGCTGACATTTTCATCTTCATCTCTTTATCTCTGTGCCTTCTTTCTTACATAGTCTGAACTCGGCAATCTCAGCTTGGACCCATTCAATGCCCAACATTGCAGAATGATGAGTTAGAACAATGAAACTTGCACATTAGCTGCCTTCCTCACCACTCTTCCACCAATAATTCTGTCACAAAGAAATTCTAATCAAAGAGTTCTTGGGTTAAGTAGTGAGGGAAATATAGAACCAACAGAGGAATCTCAGGAAACAGAAGGCCACCGACTCATGGTAGGGAGTAGAGAGATGATTCTGGGTATGTCTCTGAGTGATGCTACTCAAATTCCCTTTGACTTGGAGGCACTTGACCAAAATACAGTGGCGAAAAGATCCATAAGATTTTGAGAAAACTAAGCTAGCCTTTGGGGAGACTAATAAAAAATCTGTAACAAATGTCAATGGAAAGACTGTCCCAAGTAAATCAGCCTCATGTCACTGCAATGTAAGGTCAATCCTCAGCAATAATGACAAGGTCATATTCTGAGATAAGGGCAGCAGAAGCAGTTGCTCCTTAAAGTTACCAGATGGCAGAAAGAAACATTAATAGTAGAAGCAGGAAAACTCGAACATCTAGGAACCAGCCAAAGAGTGGGAGAGAACTTGGAAGACTTATGTTAGCATTAGAAATCTTGGCAATATCCTTGTGTGTCTTCCTTTACCTGGGGTGGCCTGAAGGGAACACAGTTATAAGTTTAGCCTATGTGGTACCTGTTCTCCAAAAATGATCTCCCAATGTGCCTCCCAGTACACATGCCCTTATGTACTCCCTCCTCTTGAGTTCTATGTGTTCTCATAGAATCAATAGGATGCTGCATGGCTTCCAAGGCTGGGACAGAAGAAGGCCTGCAGCTTCCACCTTGGTCTCTTGGAATGTCTACTATAGGGGAAAACAGCTACCATATAAGGACTCTGACTACCCTGAGACTTTCATACTGTAATGAAGCTCAAGCTAGCCACATGGAGGGGCCATGTGGATTGACATGCCCAAGAAGCCCTCAGCTATTCAAAGCATCTCGGCCTAAGCGCCAGATGTAAATGAAAACACTGGTGGACATTTAATAGAGTCCTCAGATGACTCCAGCCCCAGTCAAAATATAACTTCAACTGCATGAGAGACCTCAAGTTAGAATCACCCAGCTGAGCCCAGTTAACACACAGATTCAGGAGAGATAAGAATGTTATTTTAAAAATCATTGATTGTTTGGGTTGTCATCTATAGCAGCAGGTAATTGGAACAGCCTTCACAACATGGGGTACAAAACTGTTTATGGTAATATTGCTGAACTGCAACAGCCAGGAAAGATACACACACACACACACACACACATATATATGTAAATGTTTAAATCCAATACATAAAATGAATTTGGCACAATTGCAGATGGAAACTGAAAATCATGCAAAAAGGAATAAAGCTCTGACATAAGAAAAGAATACTCTGGCACAGACCACACTGGAATAGAAAACAAGCAAAAGAAAGATGCAGGATCTTGTAATGAGTTCAAGAGCTTAAGGTTTGGAAGCACAGATCCAGTTTGAATCTCATCACTGCCACTTATTAGCAGTGTGATTTTGGTCTAGTAACTTAACCTCCCTGAGTTTATAAGTAAGCTTACTACCTAAGTACAGAACCATAAATAAGTATTAAATGAGAGGATAAATGTAAGATGCTTATTACCATGCCTAGAACATAGTAGGTCCTTAATATAAAGTAGCAATTGTATTACACTTTAATGATTTGAGTAGTTTTGTGTATTTTTGCTTGAATAATTTAAGAACCTATTCATTTAAGGGTTTTCACCAATTACTTATTATAGGAAGTTTACATCTCACTGTATATTTGTAGACTGTTGTATGAAATTACAAGTAAAGCATATTAGTTAATGCAACTAAAATAAAAAATCTCCAGTTTCAATAAATTAATGTAATAGTTTATTTCTTGCTCACTCAACACCCAAAATGGGTATTGCTTATTGGTGGTGGGAAACTCTTCTCCAAAGGCAATTCAGGACCCCAAGTTTATTACACTTTGTCATTTTACCATTTTCAATGTGACTTCCATATTCACTTAGATTTAACCAGACAGGGAAAAATTATAGAATTTTATTACATATGAAAGTCTTTTAGGAACCAGGCTTGGAAGGGTCAACATCTCTTCCAATCACATTCCATTGACTAGAAATTAGACACATGGCCAAACCTAACTGCAAGGGATTTTGTAGTCTAGCTAAGAGCCCAGGAAATTTGGTAACAGACAGCAGTCTCTGCCTCATAAACTGTAGGGGGGGGGGGGGGAAACAAGTGATATGAACAACAACAACTAAAAAGGAGAATATATTGTATAGCATAATGTATATATACTTTTTCCCCCTGGAGAGTATTCAACCATGCTCTACTAAGCGTCATGTTTTTATTTCCAACGTAAAGAACTCTGTAGATCGACATGTAGATTTGTAGTCCTCAGCTGGGTATCATTATCAAGATTCTAGTGCCCAAGCAGGGAAAAAATGATGTGATACTTTTGAAAGATTTCTTTCTCTTTGGGTATCTTATACAGAGTTGGGCAAAAGTAGGTTTACAGTTGTGAGTACATGGAACAGAGTTTATTCTTGTATAATTATTTATTGATTATTGTAATTTTCCAGACAAATAACTGTAAACCTACTTTTGCCCTACTAGGTACATTATGCAAATATCCAAGTGAAGGGCTACCTAAGTTTTTATGGGGAAAAAAATCCCAACTCCATTTTTCTTCTTGTATTCATTAGTATTCTTCCTCAGCAACTAATTTATTGGAATTGAGACTTCATGCATAGTTGAGTAGACCATTTATTCATTCATTCCATGCCTTCCATGTGTCCGGAGATATAGCCGGTATAAGGGAGAGAAGTGAGGACATGTTCTTAAACCAGCTGGAGAGCTGAAAGCTACATAGCCTAGAATATCTAGAGACCGAGTCTAAGAAAATATAAGGTAGAACAGCCTGGTACAAATATGATCATATTTTCCTGGCAAAAAAAAATCAGAACATGTGATCTGACAAAAGATTTTTAATTAATTTGTGAATTTGTTCATATGAAGTCTCCCAGAGATGTACTAAATTTAACATTTCACTGACCACATGCCACAGTGACTTCTAGTTTGAAACTCAGTGTCTTCTGTCTGACAACACCCAGGGAAACTTGAGATTTTTCCATTCCATTTCCATCTCCTGGAGGGTGATCTAAAACCTTAAGATACCTACCACATATGTTATATCCTGTCATGGAAGAAGGAAATGTCCTTGTTTTTGTGGATTTCCCTTGAGTTATTCGTTTCACTCATTTGCTTATTGGCATCAGTGTCTGAAAGTTCTAGGAACCTTTTGCTCTTGGTGTCTGGGTCCAGCAAGGTAACTGTATCCTCCACCCAACACTGAGGTTCTCCAAGTCAGCTGGCTGCCCTCAGGTCCACCCACTACTTAGTTACTTTGCCATTTGTGTGGCACAGGGAGCTTTGCTGTGAGGTTTGCATACTCCTTGGCTATATCTTAGGAAGCCATGTAATGGTCCTTCTGCTCCAAGATTCCAGCTCTTGTCCAATTCATTCTGAGTTTCTCTCAGCCAGCTACCCCCACTGCACA
Source organism: Tadarida brasiliensis (assembly GCA_030848825.1). NCBI lineage: Eukaryota > Metazoa > Chordata > Mammalia > Chiroptera > Molossidae > Tadarida > Tadarida brasiliensis. Next base: position 37,567,426 of record CM061265.1, on the reverse strand, counting down.
CTTCAGGACCTGGCCCAGGAGACTGGGCCCTTCTCAAAGACAATTCATAGCAAACCTTCGTCATATTCACTCAGCTTCTTTCCCACCACTAGAAGGGGGAAAATGTACTTCCTGTTCTATTTGTGAAGAGATTATTCTTACCACCATGGCGCCTTCTTTGCTACTCTGGCTTTTCGTATAGACTGTTCTCTCTCTCTCTCCCAAACTTGGCTCTTGATAGCCTAAAAATTGTTTTTAGATTGTTTTTAGAATTAAAAACAATCCACATAAACAACACTTCTTTCTGACTCCGTTTCACAAAACTCAAAAGTGCTCTGGCTTTCAAACTGTTGCTTCTGTTAGTATTTTTAAAATCTTAAAAGCTTAAAGCCAGGAATTTGACGAAATGCTTTCTCTCTGTGTCACCCCAGACTGGAGGAGAGTGCATAGAGAGTGTTCTCGGCGCTGTTTAAAAGATCAAGAAAGGACAGGAGTAAATGAGGCTTCTTCAAATTCATGATTTAATATAAAAATATTTTTCTGCTGCAGAGATCTAAAAGATTAATTCATTTAAATAGGCTACTTTTATGAAAAAGAATGAAATAACATGAAATTGGAACTGTTCTGGAAAATCCCAATTGTATAGTTGCCATAAATTGCATTGTACAAATGTTAAATATTGAGGAAATACATTGTTTGGGAAGGACCACCGGGGGTCAGAGAAAGCTATGTGGTTAGCCTCCCAGTTACTGTCAGCATATAGCTGTGCCAAAGGACAGATGGGCCTTTGTGTTCTCCTTAAAGTCCATAAAGCAATATGTTTGCTAAGTAACATCCTACTAGTATTGAATCAATGGTTCTTAAATTTACTGCTCAGAAGAACCATCCAGAGAACTTACATAAAAATGCATCTTATTTTAAAAATGCAGACTCCTGAACTCATCTCCAGAGACTGATTGAATAAGCCAGGGTGGACCCATTAGGAAGTTTTAACAGACACCCAAATGATCCCAATTCAGGTGGTCCTTAGACCACAGCTTGAGAAACATCTTAGACCAGGGAAGGGAAAGATTCATTCACCCAACTGCCTTGTTCCATATCAAGATTCCCATAACTCAGCATCATTAATCACCACCCACATGCCTGGCAATGATTCTATGGCCTGCCAGGGTTCGCTTAGAGAGCCTACCTGCTGGGGCAGGTGGGTGCCCACTCATAATCTCCCATGCAGAATCAACATCTGAACACTACTTGTGATTCAAGGATTTGCTCAGCATTTTGGCCATCTGGACACAAACTCACACAGCAGACAGCGATAAGAATGCCAACTAAATTGCCTATGCAGCAACAAGCTTTTCTTCAGCAATCGGTCAGTCTTTGTGCCTTGACAATAAGTTATCATTTTTAGAGATCTGATTTTTTTCCCTATAGGAAGATACTATCTCTTAATTCTCTAAAAATGAGCTATTATATGTGAAATATTCTTGTTGCTATCAAAATACCCTGAAAATTATACTTGCTTCATTAGAATAGGAGGTTTGACAGGGAGATTATATTTGTCTTCATGAACAGAATCAGGACAGGTGAAGCCTTTGGTGATTTATCATTGTTAAGATTTGTTGCTATGGCTGCTGCTGCATTGCTGCTAGCATTTTTTTAAGGGGCAAATTCACGAGAACAATCTCATTTCTGAGCACGTATGAAAACATGAAATAAGACTTTTCTCCTCCTTTATAATTCCAATAATTCCAAAGATATTCAAAGGGCTTTTTATTCTATTCTATAGACACTAGCTTCATTTCCAAACACTCATCTAAGTAGAACAGACAGTGCGTGCTCTAATACATTGTGCTGACTCATAGCGGTTGTAATAATTGGAACCAAGAGAGCTTGTAGGTAAAATACTGGACTGGAACAAAATAGAAAAATTTACAGAGCTTTGTGAAAATACAATGGCACTTATTTCAAAGTACCTTACTGCGAAGGGAATTATTTACTATTTCAAGTTACAAGTAATGAAGTGAAATGAAATAAAATGGGAATATATAGGAACCTATCTGACTTCCTACTTATTTAATGTTGAGACTTATTTAATGGTGAGGTATGTTCTGCCAAGAAAAAAACCCACATCAAATGAAGCATTGAAAGCCAGCCTAGACAATGCACTAAAAAATGTATGGTGAGCCCTGGCCGGTTTAGCTCAGCGGTTAGAGTGACAGCCCATAAACCAAAAAGTTGAGGGTTCGATTCTGGTCAAGGGCATGTTCCTTGGTTGTGGTTTGATCCCTGACCCTGGTTAGGGTCATGTGGGAGGCAACCAATCGGTGTGTCTCTCTTACATCAATGTTTCTCTCTCTCACAATGTTCCTCTCTCTCCCTCCCTCCCACTCTATCTGAAAATCAATGGAAAATATCCTCTGGTGAGGATTAAAAAAAAAAGTATGGTGAAAGACTTCCCAGACAAAGGGGAAATTAATGGACTAACCAAACTTCATACACCCATAGTGGTCCATCACATTCACCCCATTTCAGCATTCTAGGACCTAATGTTCCTAAAGAAATCATTTTTTCCCATGCATATGTCAGCACAGAAAACTATTAAATCCAAAAACCTACAGAAATTAATTGTAAAATTGCTACAGTACATAGTGGAGGTGGAAATGATAGAAAATATCTAAACAGTTTAGGCCCAATAGGTAGCCCATAATGAATTGCTGGGCTTTGCTATTGTTAGATTCTATCCAACCTCATTCCCCTCTGCCTTCTTCCCTCATAGCTTGGTCCACCATTTCCTGCAGCTTTGTCTCAGTTCTAAGACTAATTCAAATACCCTGCCCTCTCACTCCTTCCCCTGCCCCCAACCTGAGGGGACTTAATATTAAGTCCATATTTAGACTAGTTCTAGAGCTCAGTGACCACTGTTGCTCTCATGGGTTCCTTGTCCAGAATCTTGGATCCCTGCTCACAATTCCTAATTGCTGTAAGTAGACAACCACGATCATGCAGGCTTTATGCCCAGGTCCTAAATAATGACAACTACTGTTGCTGGTACTTCCTACTGTCATTGCCAGTGGCCCCTGGGCCTTGTACTTATGGGCTAAGATGGTAAGCCCTTCCTCTAGTCTTCCATGGCCCTTCTTAAAAAACAATATACTGTTTCTTCGAAAGAACACCACCTTACTTTGAGGCTGCATGTCTATTAGGGTACCTTCCAAAATCTAGGTCCAAATTTGTCCAAATGAGTAAGATTTTAGTGGACCTTGGTTTTAGATATATTTTCCCAATCCTTTCAGATTTAGGCCCTGGTTTTGTTGTTGTTGTTGTTTGTTTGTTTTTAAATATCCAACAAATCTGTCTTCTCTTCCTAATTTCATTTTGTGTCTCTGCTTAAGCTCACCTGGCCACTAAAGAAAGAGTGGCTCTCCCGAGTTCTTAAGAACCTGTCAAGAACTTGAGTACACTTTGTCCAGCATCTTTCACACCATCAGATTCTCTCATCTCTAATCTTTTTTCAAGACTCTGCTCTGTTCTCACTCCTCACCGAAGTTCCACACCCCACCCGTCTTTCACCAGTGCCCAATCTCTCCTGGTTGTATAGACTATGACTGCCAAAATAGCATGTGTAAGCACAGAAATTTCCAAGCAAGAGTATGAGATATGCAGTGTGTCACATCCAAACTGGAGAGTTATATGGGAGGCAGACATTTCCAAAATAAACAAATTTAATTCAGGCCTAAAAAGTCTAGTATTGACCTGAGTTTAATAAAATTGGATTTGTCCCAAATGTAGATGTTCAAGAAGACAAATGCAAATAGCCATTTATGAGACTGGTGAAATTAAGCAGAATGCTAACATGCAGGGCTGATGGTGATGTGGGGAAACCAGTGCCTCCATGTGTGCCTAATGGAAATGGGAAGTAGCATGAATTTTGGAAAACGTCATTTGGCAATATCTATTGAAATTTATAAGGTGCATAACTTTGTCCAGCTGGTGTGGCTCAGTGGTTTAGTGTCGACCCATGCACCAAGAGGTCACCAGTTCGATTCTTAGTCAGGACACATGCCCAGGTTGTGGGTCCGATCCCCAGTGGGGGGCATGCAGGAGGTGGCCAGTCGATGTTCTCTCTCATCGATGTTTCTATCTCTCTCTCCCTCTCCCTTCCTTTCTTTCTTTTTTTAATTAATTCATTTTTTATCCTCACCCGAGAACATTTTTTTGCATTTATCCTCAGATAGAGCGGGAGGAAGAAAGAGAGAGAAATATCGATGCGAGAGAGATACATCAAGTGGTCGCCACCCACACAACCCCAAACAGGCCGGGGACAAACTGCAACCGAGGTACGTGCCCTTAGCGGGAACCAAACCTGGGACTCCCTGGTCCGCGGGCCAACACTCTGACCGTTGAGCCAAACCGGCCAGGGCTCACTTCCTCTCTTTCTAAAATCAATAAAGGGAAAAAAATAAAATAAAAGGTGTATACCTTTGAAATGCAAATCAAAACCACAATGAGATACCACATCACACCTGTTAGTGAGGATGTGGAGAAAAGGGAACCCTCATACACTACTGGTGGGAATGTAAACTGGTATAGCTATTATGGAAAACAGTATGGAGATTTTTTTTTAAAATTAAAAATAGAGCTACTATATGACTTGGCAGTCCTTCTTCTGGGTATATACCTGAATGTTTTGAGAACATTTATTCATAAAGACAGATGTACCCCTATGTTTATTGCAGCATTGTGCTTGTTGATCAAGACATGGAAACCTTGGTGTCCTTTGGTGGATGATTGGATGAAAAAGATGTGGTTCATGTATACAGTAGAATGCTGCTCAGCCAGAAGAAAGGATGAAATGCTACCATTTGTGTAAAGATGGATGGATCTTGAGACTATCACACTGAATAAAATGGGTCAGACAGGGAGGGACAAGATTTCACTCAAATGTGGGATATAAACAGAAAGCAACAAGTGAATAAGCAGGACAAACAGAAAAACTCATAGACACAGACCACAGTGTGGTGGTTACCAGAGGGGAAGGTGTATGGGGGAGATTGAAGACGGTTAAGGGGTCAATTATATGGTGATGGAGAGAGACTAGACTTTGGGTGGTGAGCACACAACGAAATATATAGATAATGTATTATAGAGTTGTACATTTGAAACTTATGTAATGTTATTAACCAATGTCACCTTAATAGATTTGATTTTTAAAAAAAGGTGCATTCAGCCCTGGCTGGTTTGACTCAGAGGTTAGAGAATCAGCCCGAATACCAGAGTCACGTATTCAATTCCGGGCAAAGGCATGTACCTCGGTTTCGGTTCTGTCCCCGGCCCTGGTCTCTCTCTCCCTCCCACTCTATCTGAAGATAAATGGAAAAATGTCCTTGGGTGAGGATTTTTTTAAAATAGGTGCATTCATTTGATCCAACAATCACACTTTAGCAAATATTTCCGTGCTTCATCTGTGTTAGGAACTAGGAAAGCCATATTGAGCAAAACAGATGGGTCCTGGCCCTCATGGAGCAAGTATTCATAAAGGAGGTAAATTAATCAAATCACCAAGGATACTAATGTGACTAAACTACAACTGTGATGTATGCTATGAAGGAAAGGTAGGTACATGGTGCACATTCATGGGGGACCTGATCTCATTTGCAGGGTGAGGAAAGGCCTCCCCAAGAAGTGAGATCAAAGAATGAATAGGAGTATCGTGGGTAGAAAGGTGGGGAAATATTTCAGACAGAGAGAACAGCATGTACAAACTTCTCCTCAGTCTGTTTATTTGTCACCACATTCACCTTTACCACCCTGGTCCAACAAGCCAAGCTCACTCCCATGTTAGAGTCTTCACGTTCTCTGTTCCCTTTGCCTGGATATCTCTTCCCCGTGATCTCTGCATGGTTGACTACCTTTTCATTCAAATCCCAACTATAGGAGATGCCCCTTCAGGACAGCCTTTCCTGCCCACACAATAAGGAAGAGCCAGTTAGTCATTTCCTATCAGCTTCAACTTAATCTTTGCAGAGCAATGAACAATTATCAGTATCTGATATTTGTCCTGTTTATTTAGTGTTTGCTTTTTGGTATCTTGTTTCCCTATAGAACGTAAGTTCTTTTAGAAGCAGAAACCTTACCTGTCTTTTCACTGATATAACCCCAGAGTCTCAAAGTAAACAAAAAAAAAATGTTCTTCAGAGGGAGGGGAGCATGGGAGAACATTGGAGAAATTGACAGAAGACTGGTGTAGCTGAAAGGCAGCCAGTAAGGAGAGAGGTCCACCCGACTATAGATGGAAATTTGATTAGAGTAGGGCAAGAATAGGTAGCAGAACTCAATCAGAAGATATTACAGCGATGAGAGATGGTGGTAGCATGAATTAGTTGAGTAGCAGTGGTGATAGGGAGAAGTGAACAGATTGAAAAAATATGTAGGAAGTAAGACTGTGCTGGTGATGAATTGTATATGGGTAGTTATTTCTACTGTGCAACTATTTGGATAGCAGTACCATTCACTATGATAAAAAATACTGGGGAGGACTGAGTTTGATGGAGTTATGAGTTTGGTTTTAGATAAATTGAGTTTGTGTCAGTAGGATTTATGGGTCTAGGATCATGAAGAAAGGTATGGGGTAGAAAAATAAAGCAAACATAATCTAAAAAGTAAAAAAAATATGTTGCAATCTACATCATTCTGGACTCCAGAGAAGTCCAGGGTAAAGATATAAATATAAATGCCATTCCTGTATACATGGTAATTAAAGCCATAGTCATTGATGAGGTTGTTTGGAGATAGAATATAATATGTAAAGAGAAGAATGCCTAGACTGAGCTTGAGAAGGCTGCATTGTGGAGGAGGCACTGGCAACGCAGACCGAGCAAAAAAGGTAGAAAGAAAATCAGAGAGCCTTCTAAGGAACAGAATATGCTAAAGAAAAAAATGTCCCATTGCTTCTAACATCATGATGGCTACGGTGACTTTAGCAAGAACTAAACTATGGAGAAATCTATTTTAAATAAATGCTACACAAGCACATAAAGCTACATGATGTACCTTGAAATAGTGTTTTTAGTAGCGTACATGAAAAACATGCACCTGAAAACAATTTAAATATCAATGGGGAATATCCACATAGATTTTGATACACCCATACACTGGAATGCATGCAGTCATTGAAAGTGAGGAAATTTATGTATGATGATATGGAGAGATGTCCAGATATATAAATAAGGGGGGAAAGCACATTACAGATAAATATGGCTGGCCTGATCCTTTTTTTTTTTTTTTTGGTAAGACCTGTGTGGATTGATTGATACAGCTGTAAAAAGAGGGGAAATTAAAAAGAATCTGTAGCACTAAATTAAAAAAAATTTTTTTTCTTTATTGATTTTAGAGAGAGGAAGGGAGAGGGAGATAGAAACATCGATGAGAGAGGACATTAATTGGCCACCTCCTGCATGCCCCCCACTGGGGATTTGGCCGAGAACCTGGGCATGTGCTCTGACCAGGAATCGAACCGGTGACCTCTTGGTGCACCACCGGCCGGGCTGTAGCACTAAATTCTCAACAGTGGCCTCTTTTTAAATATATAGCTAAATGGTGGGAGCAGGAAGATAGGGATGGGGCAAAATTTAAATGGTGAGATTAGAGATACATTAAAATCCTAACCCAATATAAAAGCTGAATCTATAAAATCACTACTTCCAAAAGTATGTCAGGCAAGTGGATAATGTCACAACAAGCCAAGTCCAATTGGCACATTCACTAAGTAGAACTTTTTTGAAGTACAAAACAATTATTTTACAATTTAAGTCAAATGCTAGGCATACCCAAAGTGGTAGCCTTCCTTGATAAATACTTTAATTTGAATTCCCAAATTTTATACAGATTTATCAGAGATCTATATTCAGCAAACAGTTTCTTAGATTAAATAGTTTTATTTAGCCCTGCCAGGTAGCTCAGTTGGTTAGAGAATCATCCTGAGAAGCCAAGGTTGCAGGTTCGATCTCCAGTCAGGGCACATATAAGAAGCAATCAATGAATGCATAAATAAGTGGAACAACAAAATCGATTTCTCTCTCTCTCTCTCTGTCCCTTCCTCTCTCTCCCTAAAAAATCAATCAATAAATAAAAATAGTTTTATTTTGTTTATTTAAAAATTAATTAATAGATTCTATTTTAAAGCAAGCAATGATGAAGAATAGTCTAGGCCCTGGCTGGTGTCGCTCAATGGTTGGAGCATCGACCCATGCACTGAAGAGTCTCGGATTTGATTCCCGGTCAAGGGCACATACCTGGGTTGCAGGTGTGATCCCCAGCCCTGGTTGGGGTGCACGCAGAAGGCAACCAATTGATGTGTCTCTCTCACATCAATGTTTCTCTCTCTCTCTCTCTCCCCTCCCTCCCTCCTTTCCACTCTCTCTAAAAATCAATGTTAAAAAATATTCTTGGATGAGGATTAACAACAATGAAAAGAATAGCACAGTATTCATGGACTTACTAATTTTCCTTTTCTTTGGCATATGTCTGATGTGTGTATATCTCTGTGGGGGGGATGGACACACATACAAATGTATATTATATATCTATTTACATTATGCATATATAAAAATAATGTTTATTTTTCCCTGTTGGGGACTGCAGTATGCAAAAATCATATACAAACTGAGATTGTTTTTTAAAATCTTTATATGTATATATCTACATAGTTGTATATGGCACTATATAGTGATTAGTTTATTCCCAAACACAAGAATTCTCAATATTTACTTATTCATATAAAAATGAAATCATTTCATCCATTTTAATATTTTTAGTCATATCATTTTACAAATGTTATCAAATACAATTACAAAATAAGCAGATATATTTTATAAACTATTTTAAGATGTGTCTTTGAACATTTAAGCACCTTAAGTTTAATTTTAATAATAAAAAATAAGTCACTAAGAGTACGTTGTTGTTTACTATTTCAATTCATGTAATTAAAAAAAATCATAATGAATCTCATAAATGGATCAAGTTTATAGAGTGTGTAAAAAGCCTTGATCAAAGTCAGCCAAATTTGCATACTCTGTAGTTTAAGGCTAACTTATTAACTTGAGTCCCTCTCCATAGTTAACTTAGAGCATCTACAGTCTGAAACAAATAAGAAGCAAGAAAGGACTTTAAGGTCAGAAAAATTTGAAAATATTTTTTCTCATTTTTTGTATAATTCACTAAGATTTCATCCTTTTCATATGATGTTTATACTTTGGATATCACTATAATGTGTAATCATAATGTATAAAGCATCATAGAAGCACACATGAAGAGCAACTGGATTTTTTAAAATACACAAAGAAGATATTGATTTCTGATAATACATAACACCTCAGAATCATCTTGAGTATTAATATAATTGTTTTGCTTGGTATCCTTACACTGTAGCCCTTGCAAGCCGAACCACTATTTAAGCTCAAAAGTCCTTTACTATTAATGAAATTCTGAAATGTTTAGGAATTCAATACTAAAAACTTGTTTTAAAAATAACCATTGCATATGTGTTTGAGTTGATCAGCTAAAATACCAAAGAAGTATCTATCTAATCATCTCAAAGGACTTAGATGCTATTTTATTTTTAAATATCCCAGTTATGATTTCACAACCTCCCTTGTAATCCAGTATTTAAAATTCCTTTTTTCTCAGGAATTCTTTCTCTAGGGTGAACTAGAAGGAAACAGTAAAAGAGGACTAAAAAAACTTTAAAATATTCATTCCTCTTTTAAAACAATGGATATTCTGTTAGGGAATTTTACTGTCCTGAGTCAATTAAGAGAGTTGTCTTGAGCCTGGCTGGTGTGGCTCAGTGGATTGAGCATTGTCCCATGCACCGAGAGGTCGCTGGTTCAATTCCCAGTCAGGGCACATGCCCGGGCTGTGGGCTTGACCCCCACTAGGGGGTGTGCAGGAGGTAGCTGATCCATCTTCTCTCATAGATGTTTCTATCTCTCCCTTCCTCTCTAAAAAAAAAAAAAATCAATAAAAATATTTTTTAAAGAGAGAGAGAGAGAGTTGGCTTGAGCAGGAAGATCAAACAGTCAGAGGAGGGAGGCACTTTTCCTGGGTGAATGCAAACTTGGGCTCACAAGTTTCTGGTGAGCCAGGCGGTCAACCCAAGAGTTCTACTGGACAGAATCTCAAGGGAAGGTAGCTCCAAATTTGCCGCTCTCCCTTGGCTGGGCTCAGGCATCTGCCCGCTTAGAGGTCTCTCCTATCTTCACTATGAACCCCGAGATCTTACAAGAAACAAGCAAGGGAAAGCACTCTGCAAGTGTAAAGTGGGCTAGAATTTTAAGGTCTGTCTTGTTTATTACCATCCCAGGTTTGCCCTGACCTTTCATCTTTCCTTTCTGTGCACCTCCTTCCACCCCCACACTTGTACATTTACAAACCCCTGGAACTGGAGATCATTTCTAGAGGGCCCTCTTCTGTACCAATCAGATAAACAAACCCGGCAAACCCAATTACCATTTATTATCATATTAATATATCACCATTCTGTTACATTTGCATTTTAAAAGGAACTTTCTTCAGATAAAATCTTATCATAAAAGCACCTTGGTAGGGAGGGGAGGTAATTTTTGTACAGAAAGGTAGGTCTCATTAATAGTTTACTCATGGCAATGAGAAAGTAAGGAAAGAAAGCATTATCTCCTAACAAGCATTAATTTGTCCATGGAAAATGTTAGTATGCTGTGTGGTAAATTTAGTGTGCATTTTATTCCTTTTCAGCTTCTAGCATAGCGTTTAATTCCTGATACTTTTACTTCTGTGTTAAAGAAAGCAAAGTTAGTTATATCATTCCCAGTGCTAATAAAATTGATGCTGAAAATCTGACAAAACAGATGTTTTTTTTTCCTCCAAAGACACATCAAATCTCTGTCTGCAGCAAGGCCTTGTTTCATGGATCCTACATGTTTCATTGTCTGATGCAATTGAAGACATATCATGAACACAATAAAAATGCTAGATTGATATTTTTCTGGAAGGGAATTCTCTCATACTCATGTTACTTGTTTATTATATATAATCAGAAGAGTCAGATGACAAATTTCTCAGCTATAGAGCAGTAGAATGTCTGAGTTCTAGCCCCAAATTTACCATTTAAAAACTCCAGGGAAAATCACTTGATTTTTCTTTTTTCTTGTTTTCAAAAATATTTTTAAAAAAATTTTTAGAGAGATAAGAAGGGAGAGAGAGATAGAAATATCAATGTGAGAGAGAAACATCGATTGGCAGCCTCCTGCACGCCCCCTACTGGGGATTGAGCCTGCAACCCGGGCATGTGCCCTGACCGGGGATCTAACTGGGACCTCCCAGTCCATGGGACAATGCTCAGTCCACTGAGCCACACTGGCCAGGCCCACTTGATTTTTCTTAATGCAGGCTCTAATTCAATAGGTTTAGGGTGGGGCCTGTGATTCTGCATTTCTAACATATGCCTTTGAAGATGATGCTGGTTCTCAGACCATAGAGAGGTGAGACCTAAGATACCTAACTCATGTGTAAATAACAGCAGTTGTACTTGTTACATAGTGCAACTGGGTAATATAACAGCCGAGAAAATGTTTGGAAATTAAAAACCTATGTAAATGGAAAATTTTATTACTTAAGATATTTTCGCACCTTGCATTTGAAACAAACCCAATGTGAAAATCTAACTTTGCAAAATCGATCAATAATTAAGAATTTACTTTTTTAAAAAACAATTCTTTGCTTTATAAGAGATGCTACAGCCCTGGCCAGTTTGGCTCAGCGGTTAGAGCATCGGCCTGCGGTCTGGAGAGACCTGGGTTCGGTTCCCTCTAAGGGCACGTACCTCGGTTGCAGTTTGCCGGGTTGCAGTTTGTCCCCGGCCCTGGTTGGTCGTGCGGGTGGCAGCCACTCGATGTGGCCCTTTCACGTCAATGTTTCTCTCTCTCTCTCTCTTCCTCTCTCTCCCTCCTACTCTGTCTGAACAAAAAATGAAAAAATGTCCTCAGGTGAGGATAAAAAATAATAATAATAATATAAGAGATGCTACAGTGATTTTTTAAAATTATTGAGATCCCTTAATGTATTTAACGTGATTCAACATTAAAAATTAAATTTAATGATTGGCTTTTCATGAGTATAACCATTTCATAAATCCATATGCCAATGATTTATCATAAACTTAAGTGATACCTGCAGTCAGGTTCTATTTAACACCTAGATGATCACTCATTTTTCTGTCTATCTGATCTAAAGTCTTAATGGAACTCAATCCAAATAACTAATTTGACTGTTTTTCCCCACTGAGTGGATGAATGGCAGCTGCAGCACTTTGTATATGTGAAGAGAGCACACATTTATTATTGGACTGAAAGAATTAACTCCGGCCAGAGCAGTAAATGTACCACCCTAGAAATAATGAAGTTTACTATTTTAGAAAAATAGAAAGATTTTAGTGACTCACAAAGGCAATATCTCTTTGTCAGTTTGCAAAATTTCTTTATATCATTTTTAAACCTATACCTAGTTCAAGCCAGGACTTACGGTGAGGTATTAAAAATAGTTCTACATTGGTGAACCATGGGAAGCCAAAATCTTTCAGTTGATGAAGAGAGTAAGAAAGAGAGCACTGAATGTATGTGTGTGTTAATGTGAGGACTGTTTTTTGCCAACCACTGTAGTTCTTGCAAATTTACATTGAGCTAATGAATCTAAGAATGAAAACAGTACATGGATCATTAAGGACTGCTTAAGCAGAGAAACTGGAATAAAATACAGATGTCTAGGATATGTGCATCAGGAGTTGGCATGAGGTATTTATTAAGCTGTATCTAAAAATTATAGCATCAGTTCGAGTGATTTTGCAATCTGGCCTCTGAACAGAAAAACAAAAATAAAAGTAAAAAACCTAGTTCTTATTAAATTATTATATGAGTAAGAAAACAAATGGTTCCCATAAGTTATAATTTATAGAAGAAAACATACTTCTTTGCTCCCCTAATTGATCGGATAAGCAATAACCTGTCACTTCCATCTTATTCCCCTTTCCAGTAGGTAATTGATCCATTGGAAACATTTTGTAAAGCAGAGAATTTTCTTTTTCTAACGTTAATAGCTCCTTGTTTATATGACTGTATATGGCATTGATTATAAAGACATTTGTTGGATTCTAGTTTTATATTTATACATTTATAGGAACACAGCAAGGATTAGGAGAGACTCTCTATATTTTCTCAGTTTATTGAGTAGTAAAACCAGGAACAAAGAAATGAGAGCAGTCAGAGATTAGATGACAATGCAGTGACTTTGATTGAATCCAGTTCAGGAAGACAGTTAACTGCTTCCAAAAGTATTTATAAAAGTCCTGGCCATAAACTGTATATTGGAGGCATATTTGACTAGATATTAAAAGCTGTTTGATGCACACACATGTTCTTAACAGCACTATTTACAATAACCAAAAGACGGAAACCGCCCATCAATAGATGAATGGATAAAAAAGTTGTGACACATATATAATAATCTATTACATATATAATATATAATATGATATAATATATATATAATGGACTATTATTCAGCCAGAAAAAGGAATGAAATACTGATACCTGTTGCAACATGGATAAACCTCAGAAGTATTATGCTAAGTCAAAGAAGCCAGACAAAAGATAGGTCATGTATTGTATTATCCCATTTATATAAAATATCCAGAATAAGTAAGTCCATAGACATAGCAAGCAAATTGATGGTTAATAGGGGTTGAGAGCGGGAACAAAGGGGACTGATGACTTAACAGGTATGGGATTTCCTTCTGGGGTGGTAAAGATGTTTTGGAACTAAGAGATAGTGACTGTATAACACTGTGAATATATGTGCTAAAGGCACTAAATTGTTCACTTTAAAATGGTTAATTTTGGCCCAGCTAGTGTGGGTCAGTGGTTGAGCGTCGACCCATGCACCAACAGGTCAACGTTTTAATTCCCAGTGGGGGCACATGCCCAGGTTATGGGCCAAATCCCCAGTGGGGGGCATGCAGGAGGGGGCCAGTCGACATTCTCTCTCATCATTGTTTCTATCTCTCCCTCTCCCTTCCTCTCTCTCTAAAATCAATAAAGAAAAAAAAAAACGTTTCTTTAATTTCTAAAATGGTTAATTTTGTTATGTGAATTTCACCTTGAAAAAAACAGTTTGAGAATGAACAAATATAAATGCAATTAATCAACATTTAATGCCTAGTCAGCATAGTGCCTGGACGATAGTTCAATCAACTTTCGTTGAGTGATGAATGAGTAATAAGATTAGAGTTCTCTTGCTACATGGTCTCTTTTCAGAAAGACAGCTTTTAGATTTTTGGATTATTACTCCTTTCTACAAACAGTGGAACCAGAGAGCATTATTAAAATCACAGAATTTAGAAGGGGAAGAAATGTTAGATAACAAAGTCTAGCCTTGTTATCTTACAAGGCCCACGGATGAGACTGGCCTTAATTTGTTAACGCAGCCAGTGAGTCTCATTGGCAAACTAGAATACGAGGTTCCAGATTTCCAGCTCTCTTTGCTACTCCCCACTCTTGAGCCATGACCCAAGATCCCTGAGAAGGGTGGGGTCTGGTGGAGGAGGAAAGAGCTGGCCAGACAATGGCTGTAATAAAGTTAGTTTACTCTTGTGGGTCAGGACTCAGGCCATATTTGGGTGTGGAGGGAACACAGCTGTACTAAGAACGGGAAAAACAAAGTGGGTGGTAAATAAATTATCAAAAGTATAAAATGCAAATATCCCAATCGTGGATGCAGTTCTATTCCCAGGAGGCAGATATCTAGAATTGTTAACTCTTTTTCATAAGAGAGGTTAGTTCTGCCTGAAAGGAGAATGATGGAGTTGGGACCCGCTTAAAGTAAAGGAAAATAAATTCAGGTACACCTCATACACATTTATTAAGATTATTTAAACTTTGACAGACTGTTACAATGAAGGTCTATTTCAGAGGAAATTTGGCTGACAGTAGAGCTTATACTCCTATATTTTGTAATAACGCAAACTGCTTGATGATGAGTTCATTTTTTATTCCTTATCCTTAAAGAATGGATTTCCATTCTTTAAAATCCATCACGAGGAGGTGTTTCCTATAATAAAGTTCAGTGGCAAGAAATTAAAGTTAACATTAGAAGGAACACTAGAACATTTCTTGTTCTTTTTTATTAATGCTAAAACAAATGTGAATTAAGCTTTTAAAGTGTGTGTGCATGTGTGTGTGCATGCGTGTGTATGTGTGTGTGCGCGCGCGCATGTGTGTGTGTGTGTGCGTGCGTGTGTGCATATGTGTGTGTGTGCGTGTGTGTGTGTTCAAGTTCAGTGCTGATGGAAATGTGCCAAGGACTGTAATACTAAGAACTGGCCTTCAGCCAAGTGACTTTGGATTTAGAGAAGGCCAACAGAGAATGCTCTCAGCACTGGTGGGAGGTTGTTTGAAGTTGAAGGGGTCAGCCTATTTGATGCTCAGGAGCAGAAAGAAACAATGGTTCTCTGATAATTAGGATAGTAATCCCAGCAGGGGAGCCCATGGGCTTTGTTTTCTCTCAGACAGAAGTGTCTCCTGGCTATGGCTTAATCTTTCAAGGACTCTAACTCTGGGGAATCATGATATCTTTGTATGCTTCAAACTGATCCTGTGTGCTTACTTAGCAAACCCCTTCTTCCATAAACAGACATCATAGGAGGTGAAATTCTACAACTGTATCCGCGTTCAAAGCATTGTGTAAACCATAGCAGCAGTAACACTGCAAAATCACTAAGATTAGTGCACATTTCTCGGCAGCATACTTACGGATGTTTAATTCTCTTTTCTGTCCTTCATTCCTTTCACTTTTAATAGCTTTATTTCTCTTTTCATATAATGCCAATTGATTCTGTTTTCTATTTCCCCAAGCCCTCTATCCCTCTGTATTCTCATTATTAAAATATTTTTCCAGGCTTGAGCCTTTAATTTTACACACACTATTTTTTATCCTGGAACTTTCTAACCTTAAATATTAAAATTAAAATTGAAGTGCCACTTTTAGGCTATTTTTCATGCCATACACACTCATAGAACACAAATCTGACCTTTTCCTAGGCCTGATGCCTATGCTGCTTTTTTCTTTATTTTGTATCATTTATAGTCCTGTTTCTGTGATTTTATTTATTGATCTGACCCTCCAACATCCTTTTTCATTTAGAAAAGTTCAGTTTTTACTTTCAAGATTCTTCTGACAGTGGCTGTAAAACTCACATTTTTAGTGATTTATATATACTCAATTTAGTGGTGTTATTTGAATTGATCTATTTTAAACATTTCGTTTACCTCCTATTTCTTCTTGTTCAACTCTTATACAGAGCTAGCGCCATTCATTGCTGAGGTAGCAGTCCCCTAAGTCTTTGGGCAAAGTCGAACAAGCACTTTGAAGTCTGTTAGCAGCTACTCATGTCTAGACTTGGCTCCTTCCAGAATGTCCTTGGTACTTCAGTTGAGCCTGAAGTCAGTCCCAAGTTTGATAAATTAAGTTCTCCATTGCAGATGCCTTTTTGACTCGCAGTGAACCAAATGTTGGGTGGAAAGACGCCATGACAGCAGAAGCAAATGTTACCCGGGAATACTGGAAAGCAGCCTCTTAAATGCAACAAGTTCAGGAAACAATGAACAATAAGATGGCAAGCACCACATACTCACTGTACTTAGAGAGGCTGATGGATTCTGCACATGCTTTGCATTTAGCCTAGATTTGTGGTGAGGCCCTTAATATGTGCAGGGAAACACTTGGGGTATTTTTCAGCCAAAAACTTTAGATATGAATAATCCATGAAGGATAATGAAAAAAACAACTTTGAATTTGCAAAAATCCTTTTCTCCCAAGAGATCAAATTTCTATAGTACACCTTAAAGCCAAGGACAAGTTACTGAGAGGAAAACTGAAAAGCTTAGAGAAGCTTAGAGAAGTTGAATTGACAAAGCAAGTCAGTGGCCAAGATGGAACTGAAATTTAGGTTTTTACTTATTTCAGAGAGTTGACAATTACTTGGTGAATGTAGGAAATGTAGACAAGCAATAAAATGTCCCTTTTCTCCCAGATCATTCTGACCACTGATTGGGGCCTTAAACTATGCACATAAAATTAATTGGCTAGACAGAGATTCAGAAAAAATGCACATAATCATGCCACTGGTTAATCTTTACAATAGAGGGGAAAATATGACATAGTTCATGAATATTTGTTATTAAGGTTTTTATTTTAAAAGATTTTATTAAAGCATAATTACATTTAAAGGATATAAAAGTTTATAAAGCATAAGGGCCTATTTATGCTTAAAAAGAATTGTGCTATAGTGGTTGTCATATCATTTTATGCAGAATATTATACAGCTTATTGAAGCCAAGAGAATCCTGTATTTTTAATACCTATTTAACTTTTAAGTTGAAGATTCTCCCAATTACAGTACAGGAAAAGTATAATGAAAATGACAACCTTATATGGAATTACTCTAAGAGGCTAATAGTGGAAAAGAACTTAAACTTAAGATAATAATAACATTTAAAGAGAAGCGAATGAGACATTTATGTCATTCTGTAAATGTATAACATAAGATAATCATTCCTTAATTAACATAAACTGTAGACTGTTTGAGCAAATTACTAATTCAGTGTAAATGAGCTGGCTGTATAACCAGTTACTTGACATTCAGTTATTTTGCACATTTAATTCAATTTTATTCTGGGGTAAGAATAAAATGCATAAAATTAACATTTTAAAACAAATCCTTTGGGAAACAATTGGCTTCTTAGAAATTATAACAAAAAGATAAAATAGCTATACATTAAAGATGGAACCCTAAATAAGTACTAGTAACTCAAATTTTGATTACCCAAAATGGGCTATATCTTCTGAAGTATATATTTCATTAAAATTTATCTTGCTCAAATTTCCAGTTAGATGAATTCAATCTCCTTATCCTTGACCTATGATTAGCTCAGAAATTATTTACTTTTTTTTAGACTTTTAGTGATTACCATAATTATTATGACATTTGTGATTTATCAAAATCTGATATTTATTTGTACACTCATCATCTTTCCAGAAAATGCTAGAATCTTAGAACACTTTTATAATATTTTCTCTCTCCTAAAATACTATTGTTGTTTATATTTCTCCATATGTTAAAGATCTAAAGTCATTATTACAGTTTATGCAGTAAATACTCATTTGGATTTACCCAAATGTTTAAATCTCATTGCTTTCACTGCCATGTACATCTCCAATTGGCATCATTTTTTTTCCTACCAAAGAATACACTATAGTATCCCTTTTAGTGTAGGTATGCATGTGACTAATTCTCTCAGTTTTTGTTTGTATAAAAATGTCTTTATTTCCCCTTTATTATTGAAGAATATTTTCACTGTGCATGAATTACTGATTTGGTTGTAATTTTCTTTCAGTGCTTGAAGTTATCCTATCATTGTCTTCTGGCTTCCATTGTTTCCATTGAGAAGTTAGTTGTTAGCTTTTAGTCTAATTACTGCTCCTTTGACAGCAATTTATCTTCTTTTCCTCTGGCTGCTTCCTCCATATCTTTGGTAGATTTTTAATTTTTTTTTCTTTTCGTCTTTCCTTTTCACATTTTTTTCTGTGATGAACCTAGGTGTGGATTTCTTCTGGTTAATCCTGTTTAGGGTTCATAGGAATTCTTGAATTTTAAACTTAATCTTTCATAAGTTTTAGGACAATTCTCAGTTATTATCTCTTTACATATGTCTCCTCTTAGTCTCTCTCTCTTCTTCTTGGATCCAATTATATCTACATTTTCTTTTCATAGTTTATCCTCTATGTCTCTTACACTTTCACCTATAATTTCCATCTTTTTACTCTTTGTACTTCATTCTCAATATATCTTTTGTTCTAATATGTCTAATCTGAGTTTTAATTCCAGCTATTAAATTTTCATTTCTTGGATTCTATTTGATAACATTTTCAAGTATTTCATTTTCTATATCTCCCAAAACTTTCAATCTTATCTTTTACCTTCTTGAACATGGTAAACATACTTATTTTAAAGTTTATTTTTGATAACTATAATGGACTTGGAGGACTTGCTTCTGTTGTCTATTGTTTCTGGTGGTTCTCAATTATGTTGTCATATATTTTGGGGTACCTGGTTATTTTTTATTGTGTGCTAGACATTGTATTTGAAAATGCTTATAGAAATAATTTGATGCCTACAATATTATCATACTGCATAATAAATTTATTTTTCCTCTGTCAAGCTCTGAGATATTAGCAATCCTGAATAACATTAATCAAATTCTAGGTATTAAGATAACATGAAACCTAGCCCCTGTGAGGACTGATCTATATTCTGTACACCAGTTTTCCTAGGGTTCAGCCCTTTGAGATTCCAACCCAAACATGGGGAGTGGTTTACCATGGTTACTACTCTCTTGCAGATCCTTGCCGATCTTGGACTCCAGCTTTTATCATCCTACCTCCATGAGGCTATTAAAAGTACTGATCAGCCCTGGCCAGTTTGGCTCAGCAGTTAGAGTGTCGGCCTGTGGACTAGGGAGTCGCTGGTTCCATTCTGGTCAAGGGCACGTATCTTGGTTGTGGTTTGGTCCCTGGCCCTGGTCAGGGTCATGCGGGAGGCAACCAATTGATGTGTCTCTCTCGCATCGATGTTTCTCTCTCTCTCCCTCCAAAAAAAAAAAAAAAATTACTGATCAGACTCTTGGCTTTTCTTCTTTAATTGGTAAATGTTCCCAGAGAGAAGTCACTATAAATAACAAGCTTAGTTTTTGGATTTTTAGCTTTTATCAGATATTGTCCTGAAAATCTTTATTTGATTTTTAAGGTTTTCAAGCAAATTTATTTTGTAGTTTTGTTTTATTTGTTTATTTATTTATTTTGTTTTGTTTGCTTTTAGCATTTTTCTAGCATTTCAAGTTATCCTCAGTGGGAGAATTGTTCCAAATTACTTAGTTTCTAATTACTACATGTAGAAGTTAATCTGCTAGTTAGGCATTTTAGACACAATTAATTAAAGATAAATATATAAATTTTAATACTGCTAACCATCATCTCATTCTCAATCTAACACATTTTCCTAGAGACTCCCAGTTACTTAGGAATGCAAGTTGATTTAGGACCAATCAAGAACTTCAGTTTTGCTCTAGAATGGACACATTGGAGGTAAAATGTCAGTTCTCGTGATCACTGTGAAATTGGGTATTTTGAAATGTCTATCTATGTTTGGCATCCTCTGTGTTAAAATTGGCTGCTAGAGATGGATAGCCTTTACCCTAGGTGTTTGCCTCGTAAAACTAAAGCCTAAGTTGATTATAGATTTACACAGGGGTTTGCCTGATAAATAAATAAACTCAAAATGGATCAAAGACCTAAATGGAATGGCTAAAATAATAAAAACTTAGAAAAAAAATACAGGAGTTAATCTTCATGACCTTGGATTCAGCAATGTTGTCTTAGATATAACACCAAAAGCATGAGCAGCAACAATAACAAAATAGATAAATTTAACTTCATCAAAATTAAGAACATTTGTGTGTCAAACCACATATCAAGAAAGTGAAAAAACAACTCACAGAATGGAAGAAAATATTAGTAGTTCATATATTGCACAAGGACTTTTATCTAGAATATATAAAGTACTCCTACCACTCAAAAATAAAGTCAAATAACCCAATTAAAAATGGGCAAAGGATCTGAATAACTATGTCTCTAAAGAAGCTATACAAATGGCCAATACGCACATAAAAAGATGTTCAACATCATTAATCATCAGAGAAATGCAAATCAAAACCACAAAGAGATACCGCTTCACACCCACTAGAATAGCTATAATAAAAAAGACAGACAATGAAAAGTTTTGGTAAAGATATGAAGAAATCAGAACCCTCATACACTGCTGATAACAATGTATAATGGTACAGTTACTTTGGAAAACAGTTTGACAATTCCTCAAAAGTTAAACATGGAGCACCCTGGCCCATGTGGCTCAGTTGGTTGAGCATCGTCCCATGCACCAAGAGGTTGCTGGTTTGATTCCTGGTCAGGGCACACACCCAGGTTGTGGGTTCAACCCCCAGGGGATGTGTATAGGAGGCAACTGATCAATGTTTCTCTCTCTCTCTCTCTCTCTCTCTCTCTCTCTCTCTCTCTCTCCTTTCCTCTTTCTCTAAAATCAATACAAACATATTTTTTTTTAAGTTAAACATGGAGCAATTCCAATTCTAGGTGCATATCCAACAAAAATGAAAACATATGCTCACACAAAAACTTGTACGTGACTATTTATAGCAGTATTATTTGTAATAGCCAAACAATGGAAACAACCCAAATGTCCATCAAATAAAGAATGGATAAATGTGGTATATCCACAGCCAAAATGTGGTATATCCATACAACAAAATATTCTTTGGCCATAAAAAATAAATACTAATACACTTTACAACATGGATAAACCTTTAAAACCTTATGCTAAGTGAAACAAGGAAGTCACAAAAGAGAACATATTATATAATTTGATTTATATGAAATGTCCAGAATAGTCAAATCTATAAAAGCTGAAAGTAGCCCTGGCCAGTTTGGCTCAGCAGTTGGAGCGTCGGCCTGTGGACCAGAGAGTCCCAGGTTCGGTTCCCGTTAGGGGCACATACCAAAGGGGAAAAAAAAAATTAAAAAAAAAAAAAAAAGCTGAAAGTAGACTAGTGATTGCCTAGGGTTGGGGTAGGGAGTGGGAAGATTAAAGGGTGATAACTAATAGGGACAAGATTTCTTTATAGGGCAATGAGAAGGTTCTAAAATTGATTGTAATGATGGTTGCATATATCTGTGATATACTAAAAACCATTGACTTGTACACTTTATTTTATTTTTTTTGTTAATCCTCACCTGACGATATTTTTCCATTGATTTTTTTTTTAAGAATAGGAGGGAGAGGGAGAGAGAGAAGAACATTGATCTGAGAGAGACATATCGATCGCCTCCCACATGACCCCAATCAGAGCTGTGGATCAAACCTACAACCCAGGTATGTGCCCTTGACTGGGAATCAAACCAGTGACACTTCCGTCCATGAGCCAAACTAGCCAGGGCAACTTGTACACTTTAAATAGTAAATTGTATGTGAGTATACCTTAATAAAACTGTTACCAAAACATTTAGATGATAAAATGTGGCCCTTTTTCATACTGATATACCACAGCCAGATTAATAACTTTTATGCAGAAAGTGATCATGGTTAATGTAGTATGTCTTGAAAGTTAGTCTAAATAATGAAAAATCTGGGAAAATAAGGTGAAGGGAATCTGTACTTGAGATTGCAGTTAAGGAAAGAGAATACATTAAGTCCTTACTTAATGTCATCAATAGGGTCTGAGACTTTATTTATTTTTTTAAATATTTTTTCTTTATTGATTTCAGAGAGAGAGGAAGGAAGAGGGAGGGAGAGATAGAGAACATCGACTGGCTACCTCCTCCATGTCCCCCACTGGGGATTGAGCCCACAACCTGGGCATGTGCCCTGACTGGGAATCGAACCTCTCAGTCCATTGGATGACACTCAATCCACTGAGCCACACCAGCCAAGCTGGGGTCTGAGACTTTAAGTAAAACATATATGAAACCAATTTTGCCATAGGCTAATTAATATAAACAAGAGTTAATTTTTTTTTTTATCCTCACCAGAGGACCTTTTTTTGTGTGTTTATCTTCAGATAGAGTGGGAGGGAGAGAGGGAGGAAGAGAGAGAGAGAAACATCGATGTGAGAGAGACACATCGAGTGGTTACCACCCACACGACGCCACCCGGGACGGGAGACAAACTGCAACTGAGGTATGTGCCCTTAGTGGGAACTGAACCCAGGGCTCTCCGGTCCTGAGCCAAACCTCCAGGGCAAGAGTTAATTTCTTATCACATCTCATTAGTGGTATAATAAAACAACATTGGCCCTGGCCGGTTTGGCTCAGCGGTTAGAGCGTCGGCCTGCGGTCCAGAGAGGCCCGGGTTCGGTTCCCGCTAAGGGCATGTACCTCGGTTGCAGTTTGTCCCCAGCCCTGGTTGGTCGTGCGGGTGGCAGCCACTCGATGTGTCACTTTCACATCGATGTCTCTCTCTCTCTCTCTCTTCCTCTCTCTCCCTCCCACTCTATCTGAACAAAAAATGAAAAAATGTCCTGGGTGAGGATAAAAAGAATTAAAAAAAAACAACATTGAACAAAACGATGTTATTTGAGGACGTGTTATACATGTAATTTCAGTTTAAAAAAAAAAAAAAAGAGCCTTAATTTAACTTACTTTGTTGCCTATATACTTTAGCAATAGGAAATGTTTTATTAATTTTTGCTGCTTATCTACAGTTAGTCTAGCTCAGCGGTTCTCAACCTGTGGGTTGCAACCCCTTTGGGGGTCTAACGACCCTTTCACAGGGGTCGCCCAAGACCATTGGAAAACACATATTTCCGATGGCGATTCATAACAGTAGCAAAATTACAGTTATGAAGTAGCAATGAAAATAATTTTATGGTTGGGGGTCACCACAACATGAGGAACTGTATTAAAGGGTCGTGGCATTAGGAAGGTTGAGAACCACTGGTCTAGCTGAACATATTATACAAATCTAATCCAGAAAATAGGATATTCCCAGAATTTGGAAATATATGATGTCCCTCTAATAACTAGGGTCACAACCAGCTTGACATAGGTATGAACACTGAGTAACAGCCTCTCCTTAATGCATTCAAACTTTGTTCCAATATAGCTATAAAATTAATATAAAATACTGAAACTTTTATGTTCAATATTAAGACTTGCTATGGATAGGTCAAATCATAAGCCTTGTATTTTTTGTCTTGAATACAAGGTAAAAATGGACTTGAATGCTTCTTTGAAAATGACATATGGCCTAACTTTGAGTCATTGGGGTATATTATGAAATAAATATAGTATTTCAGGAGAACTTTTTATAAGATTCTGATCTGATTTTTCATATCCAGCTGTGTGATGTAGGTTTTTTAAAATAAGATTGTAAAATGGAAATAAATTCACCTCTCACATGAAAAACATAAGTATACATGAAGAAAGTAACTTGCTTTAGGAGTCAGAACAGAAGACCAGGCTGTGCAGAGACTTGGAGTCTATAATCAGGATTTCCTGACCTATCAGAGATAATCTCTTTCTCTTTCGAGAGACCTGAACCAAGGTTACTTTAAGGTCTTGGTGTATCTTCATGTGTGCATGCCACCATAGTCATTATCTAGTGTCCAAAATTGTTTACTGCTTTATATCCGGAGATTTCTTCATAGAATAAAATTTAGATAATTTTTGGCTAATAAAGACCAAGAAGTGTTTTCATTGAGAACACTGGTATGCTATGTGATTAAACATAAAATGTTATAAAAAATTTTGCAAAATAATAGTGCTTGGTGATTTTTCTGTGCATCCTGGCAACCCACTTCTATTTTCACAAATAAAGTTACCACTTAAACGTAACTGATTTCATCTGGAATATTTTCAGGGAGATCATTAGAAGGGACAAAGTAGAACCAGAAAGGAGGATTTGACCGTGGGGCTCAGCAAATTGTGCAGCTTGTGCTCTGCTGCGGTTTCCACACTTCCTTTCTGATTCCCTTGCTCTGCTTTTATTGCCTACATGTCCTTTCTCTGGTGTCCATTTTATTTCATTTTTTTTATATATTTGTATTGAGTTTTTTTAGAGAGAGAGGAAGGGAGAGATAGATAGAAACATCAATATGAGAGAGAAACGTTGCTTGGCCGTCTCCTGCACACCCCCCACTGGGGATTGAGCCCACAACCCGGGCATGTGCCGTGACCAGGAATCGAACTGGGACCTCTCAGTCCATGGGAGGACGCTCAATTCACTGAGCCTCTGGTGTCCATTTTAGACATCATGCTGCCCTTTGTTTCTGTTTTGGAGGAGAATCTCTGATAAGGGAATTCACATCGAGATGCCAGTAACCTGAAGCTGTCCCTCCAGAAATCTTTGTATGTTTGAAAAAGCAGTCCCTTCCCAAGGAAAAAAATATGGCTTCAGACTTATGAGGGGAACATAGTTCAGGCAAAATCTTGGCACGTAATTTCTGCTTAAGAAGTCAATTAGTTTGTTGCCCAGCATAATAAAAGAATCACAATTAAGCAACTTTATAAAATACTTATTTTTATATTTAAGCTATTAAGTGCTTAAATAAGAAAACACTATCAGCTTAGAAATGAATATACCACAGAGGTAGGTTAATCGTAGAAAGAAAAAAATGGTGCGTGGGAACGTTTTTTCTCCACGAAGCAATCAAAAACAGGGTAGAAACAGGAAAAGTAGCACGTTCATTATGTGAAGTGAGTTTCTTCCCTCTTATTTATGAGAAAGGGAATAGAAGACAAGGTTGAATTTCTAATGAAAATCAAAGCGGTAGAATCACAAGGAGTGGGTCTGGGGAGGAAATGAATTAGATTAGAGATTTGCGTTTTCCAATCTGGTATGTGAAGTGGTTTCATGTTCTGGTTTCCTTCTGAATGTCTGCAATTACCAAAGCAGTTGGAACATTTCTTCATATGTTTATGAGCCATTTCTGCGTCATCTTAGCAAAATTTCTGATTATTTCTGTTAACCATCTTTCTGTTTGAACATTTGTGTTTTTCTTATTGAGTCACAGAAGTTCTTTGTACATGTTGGACTAATTCTTTGTTGGTTATATGTGTTGCAATTATCTTCTCCCAGTTTATGGTTTTTCTTTTCACTCTCTTAGTGGTGACTTTTGATGAACAAAAGTTCTAAACTTGAATGTAGTTGGTTCATTATTTTTTATACTTCCTGGTCTTAAATCTTTCCCCATAATGCCATAAAGATATTATCCAATACTGTCTTCTAAGAGTTTGATTGTATTATTTTTCAATTAGGTCTGTAATCCATCATTTTTGTGTGTATGGTGTAAAGTAGGGGGTACTATTCTCCACTCCACTCCTCATGGTTACCCAATTGTCTCAGCACCATTTATTGCAAGGCCAATATTTCCTTGCTCGTTTGCAAGATTTAATAATCCTAGTCAAGCATCAAATATCCATATTTGGACTCTCATTTCTGCCCACCAGTCTTCTTGCCTGTCACTGTGCAAATACTACACCATTTTTAAATACCATAAATTAATTTTATTACTGGTAGGCCAAGTTGCTTAACTTATTCATCTTCTTCAAAAGGATATTGGTTATTGCTAATCTTTGCTCTTCCATTTAAATTTTAGGATTAGTTTGTTTAAATTCGACCAAAAAAGAGGTACCCAAGGATACTGATTAGAATAACATTAAACCTATAGAGTAATTTGGGGCAAAGTGGCATCTTTACAATATTGAATCTTTCATTGATGAACATGACATCTCTCAAATAGTGTAGTGTTCTTTAAAATGTCTTTATATAAAATTTTAAAACTTTATCTTAAAGATTTTATAACTATTCTTAATTTCTTTCTGGGTACTTCATATTTATGATGTTGTTATAAATATCATCTTTTACGTTTTTTATTTTTGAACCATTTGTTGACGGTTTATAGAAATACAATGTATTGATATTGATGTTAGCAACCTTGCTAAAATTTTTAAATCAATTCTAATAATTTATCCATATATTACTGTGTTTTTTATGTTATTATATCACCTGCAAAATAATGTACATTCTATTTCTTCCTTTTCAACTCTATTTCTTTTCTTTCTGCCTTTCTGCTTTGCCTAGGACATCCAGTGTACTATTGAATAGAAATAGTTGCTGTGACTATCCTTGCCATTTTATTAATGTCAAGAGTAAGGTTCCATTGTTTCATAAATAAAATTTGATGTTTTATTTTATACTTACCTATTGTCAAATTTAGAAAGTTCTATTCCTAATTTTCTTTTTTTTAATTTAATTTTGTTACAAATGTTTCTCCTTTTTCACCAGTCTGCATTCCCACCAGCAGTGTACTAGAGTCCCCTTTTCTCTACACCCTCGTCAGCACTTGTTGTTTGATGATTTGTTGATGGCAGCCATTCTGGCAGGTGTGAGGTGATACCCCATTCCCACATTGTTGTCTGTGTCCATTGGTTATGCTTATATGCATAAGTTCTTTGATTTATATCTTCCCTCTGCTCCCCTCCTCCTCTGAAGTTTGTCAATCTGAACTCTACTTCTATGTCTCTGGGTCTATTTTGTTCATCACCTTATTTTATTCATTATATTCCACAAATAAGTGAGATCATGTGATACTTGTCTTTCTCTGACTGGCTTATTTCACTTAGCACAATGCTCTCCAGTCCCCCCATGTCATCTCAAAGGATAAGAGATCTTTCTTTATTACAGCTGCATAGTATTCCATCGTATACATGTACCACAGCTTTTTTATCCACTCATCTATTGATGGACACTTGAGCTGTTTCCTGATCTTAGCAATTGTAAATAGTGTTGCTATGAACATAGGGGTACATATATTCTTTCTGATTGGTGTTTCAGGCTTCTTAGGATATATTCCTAGAAGTGGGATACTGGGTCAAATGGCAGTTCAATTTTTAATTTTTTGAGGTAACACCATAGTGGCTGCACCAGTCTGCATTCCCACCAGCAGTGTACTAGAGTCCCCTTTTCTCTACACCCTCGTCAGCACTGGTTTGATGATTTGTTGATGGCAGCAATTCTGGCAGGTGTGAGGTGATACCTCATGGTCGTTTTAATTTGCATCTCTCTGATGATTAGTGACGTTGAACATTTCTTCATATGTCTCTTGGCTATTTGTATGTCCTGTTTGGAGAGGTGTCTATTTAGTTCCTCTGCCCATTTTTTAATTGGTTTCTTTGTCTTCTTTTTGTTGAGTTGTATGAGTTTTCTATATATTTTGGAAATTAACCCCTTATCTGATGTATCATTGGCAATTATGCTCTCCCATATAGTGGGTTCCCTTTCTATTTTGATGCTTGTTTCTTTTGCTGTGCAGAAGCTTTTTAGCTTGATGTAGTCCCATGTATTAATTTTTTCCCTTGTTTCTCTTGCTTTAGGCGTTGTATCAATGAAAATTCTGCTGCGTATGATGTCTGAATTTTTTTGCCTACGTTTTCTTCTAGGATTTTTATGGATTCATGAGTCACATTTAAGTCTTTTATCCATTTTGAGTTTATTCTTGTGTATGGTGTAAGTTGGTGGTCTAGTTTCATTTTTTTTGGGTGTAGCTGTCCAATTTTCCCAACACCATTTATTAAAGAGGCTGTCTTTACTTCACTGTATGCTCTTGCCACCTTTGCCAAATATTAATTGAGCATAATATCTTGGGTCAATTTCTGGGTTCTCTATTCTGTTCCATTGATCTATATGCCTATTCTTGTGCCAGTACCAGGCTGTTTTGATTACAATGGCTTTGTAGTATAACCTGATATCCGGTATTGTGATCCCTTCTACTTTGTTCTTCTTTTTCAAGATTGCTGTGGCTATTGGGGGTCTTTTTTGGTTTCATATAAACTTTTGGAGTTTTTGTTCTGGTTCTGTGAAATATGTCATTGGTATTCTGATGGGGATTGCATTGAATCTATAGATTTCTTTGGGTAGTATGGACATTTAAATGATGTTAATTCTTCCAATCCATGAACAAGGTATATGCTTCCACTTTTTTATATCTTCCTCTATTTCTTTTTTCAATGTCCTATAGTTTTCTGCAAATAGGTCCTTTACTTCTTTGGTTAAATTTATTCCTAGGTTTCTTAATTTTTTTGTTGCAATGGTAAATGGGATTTTTTTTTTTTTTTTTTTTTTTTTAGTGTCTCTTTCTGTGTGTTCATTATTGGTGTATAAAAATGCCAGTGATTTCTGAATGTTGATTTTGTATCCTGCTACTTTGCCAAATTTATTTATTAAATCTGGTAGTTTTTTGATGGAGTCTTTAGGGTTTTCCATGTATAATATCATGTCATCTGCGAATAATGACAGTTTTACTTCTTCCTTTCCCATTTGGATCCCTTTTATTTTTTCTTCTTTTCTGATTGCTGTGGCTAAGACTTCCAGTACTATGTTAAATAAGAGTGCTGAGAGTGAACATCCTGTCTTGTTCCTGTTCTTAAGGGAAATGCTTTTAGTTTTTGCCCATTGAGTATGATGTTGGCTGTAGGTTTGTCATAAGTGGCTTTTATTATGTTGAGATATGATCCTTCTATTCCCCCTTTGTCAAGAATTCTTTTATCAAAAATAGATGCTGGATTTTGTCAAATGCTTTTTCAGCATCTATTGATATGATCACATGATTTTTATCTTTCATTTTGTTTATGTGGTGAATCACATTTATTGATTTATGAATATTGTATTAGCCTTGCATCCCTGGGATAAATCCCACTTGACTGTGGTGTATGATTTTTAAAATATATTGCTGGATTCAATTTGCTAAGATTTTGTTTGGATTTTGGCATCTATGTTCATCAGGGATATTGGCCTGTAACTTTTTTTCTTTGTAGTGTCATTATCTGGTTTTGGGATTAGGATTATGCTGGCCTCATTAAAAGAGTTTGGAAGTCTTCCTTCCTCTTGATTTTTTGGAATAGTTTGAGGAGAATAGGTGATAGTTCTTCTTTGAATATTTGGTAAAACTCCCCTGTGTAACTGTCTGGACCAGGGCATTTGTTTGCTGGGATTTTATTGATTACTTCTTCTATTTCCTTAATTGTTATTGGTATGTTTAGGTTTTCTAACTCTTCCCAGTTGAGTTTTGGAATAGTATATGATTCTAAGAATTTGTCCATTTCACCTAGGTTGTAGAATTTGATGGCATATAATTGTTCATAGTATTTTCTTACAATCCTTTGTATTTCTGTGGTGTCCATTGTTACTTCATCTCTTTTATTTCTGTTTTTATTAATTTGAGTTCTCTCTCTTTGTTTCTTGGTAAGTCTGGCTAAAGGTTGATCAATCTTGTTTATCTTTTCAAAGAACTAGTTCTTGGTTTCATTGATCTTTTGTATTTTTTTTTAGTCTCTATGTCATTTATTTCTGCTCTGATTTTTATTATTTCCTTCCTTCTACTAACTCTGGGTTTTTCTTTTTGTTCTCTTTCTAAATCTTTAAGTTGTTGGGTTAGATAGTTTATTAGAAATGTTTCTTCTTTCTTGAGGTAG
Source organism: Tadarida brasiliensis (assembly GCA_030848825.1). Taxonomy (NCBI): domain Eukaryota; kingdom Metazoa; phylum Chordata; class Mammalia; order Chiroptera; family Molossidae; genus Tadarida; species Tadarida brasiliensis. The sequence continues at coordinate 37,537,267 of CM061265.1, read as the reverse complement.
GCCTGTATTGCTATAAACTTCCCTCTCAGGACTGCTTTTGCTGTGTCCCATAGATTTTGTATTGTTGTGTGTTCATTTTCATTAGTTTCTAGGAAGTTTTTGATTTCTTTTTATTTCATTGGTAACCCATTCGTTATTTAATAACATGCTATTTAGCCTCCGTGTATTTGAATGTTTTTATTGTAATTGATTTCTAGTTTCATGCCATTGTGATCTGAGAAGATGCTTAATATGATTTTAATCTTCTTGAATTTTAGACTTACTTTGTGTCCTAACATGTGGTCTATTTTTGAGAATGACCCATGTGCACTTGAGAAGAATATATATTCTGCAGCTTTGGGGTGAAATGTTCTGTAAATATCAATTAAGTCCAACTGATCTAGTTCGTCTTTTAAGGATTCTGTTTCCTTGTCAATTTTTTGTCTAGAAGATCTATCCAGTGGTGTCAGTGGGGTGTTAAAGTCACCCACTATGATTGTATTGCTAATGATCTCTCCCTTGAAGTCCTCCAGAAGTTTTTAAATATATTTTGGTGCTCCTATATTGGGTGCATATACTAGGGTTGTATCCTCTTGTTGGATTGATCCTTTTAATATTATGTAGTGACCTTCTTTGTCTCTTATTATAGCCCTCGTTTTGAAGTCCATCTTATTAGGTATGGAATAGTGTATGATTCTAAGAATAGAATCACCAGCTTTTTAAAATTTCCATTTGCCTGGAAAAATTTTTTCCATCCCTTCACTTTCATCCTGTGTGAGTCTTTTGTTGTGAGATGGGTCTCTTGTAGACAGCATATATATGGGTCATGTTTTCTTATCCAATCAGCTACCCTATGTCTTTTGATTGGAGCATTTAAGCCATTTACCTTTAAGGTTATTATTGATAGATACTTATTAGTTGCTATTTAAAAAAAATTTTTTTCTTTATTAATTTTAGAGAGAAAGGGAGAGGGAGAGAGAGATAGAAACATTGATGAGAGAGAACATCAGTTGGCCACCTTCTGCATGCCCCCCACTGGGGATTGAGCCCACAACCTGGGCATGTGCCCTGACCAGGAATCGAACCAGCGACCTGTTGGTGCATGAGTCAATGCTCAATCACTGAGCCACACCAGCCGGGCTTAGTTGCTATTTTAATTTTATGCCTGTGTTCTTCTCTCTCTCTATTTCTTTGAGAATATTTCTGACAACAGTCCCTTTAGCATTTCTTGCAGTGCTGGTTTGGTGGTAGTAAATTCCTTTAGCTTTTTTTGGTCTCTGAAGCTCTTTATTTCACCTTCAATTTTGAATGATAGTCTTGCTGGATAGGTAGAAATAATCTCTGAACTCTGCATTGCTCAGTATTGATTCCTCACCTAGTTTCTGCTGTTTAGTATTTCTGTATTTATCAAGTCCTATTAGAAATCCCATATTGAGAAATACCAGTGCATTGGGTAGCACTGGAAGGTAGATTTACTATTTTTAAAATCTACTCTAAACATGTTTTTTTTTTTTTTACTAAACTTTTATTTGATTAAAACAACAACAGAAAAATGCAGTACTCGCCTCCTCCACAACCACATCAAAATTACAACCAAGCTATAAAACAACCATCTTCAGAACTGCCTGAAATCAAGCTGAATGGAAGTCCTACAACCACAAAATTAAAGAAGCAACCACATCAAGACTGGTAGGAGAGGCAGAGGTGTGGACAGGCTGGACTCACACCCAACTGTGGCGGATAAAAATCAGAAGGGACACCTCAGCTGGAAAGGTCCTCCCTGAGGAGCAAGGGACCAACCCACTCTAGGGCACGCAGCTCAGGGTTCCAGTGCCAAGCAGAGAAGTCCCCATAACTTCTGGCTGTAAAAACCAGCAGGAATTGAGGCTGAGGGAGGTTGAGGCTGAGGCTTCTGGAGTCCCAGGCAGTTCCTCCTAAAGGGCCTGTGTGCTCAGACTTACTCAGACTCACACCCTCCAGGCTCCAGCATGGGGGAGGCAGCTTGACATCCACCAGAGACATATGGGGAAGAACTGAGTTGTTTGGCATCCAGCAAGAGGTAGAGAGGCAGCTTTCTCCCTGACAGACGTGCTGGTGGAGGCCGTTGTCCCTTTGGTGAGCCCTTCCCCCAGGGGGCTGTCAGATGGCTGCCATATCTGGGACTCCTACAACCTGGCTCACATTGTTTGTCCCACCCTGGTGATTTCCTGAGGCCCTGCCCCACCCAACTTTCAGGCCCACTCAAGATGTTTCCAGTGGCTTTAGCATAGGAATGGCCTGTCATGGCTCCTGCTTCAGAATTTCCTAAATTCTCTCAAATAAGCAGCCTCTGGCCTCAGTGAGCCCATACCTCTTGCTATGTGGCCCCAGGCCTGGCACTAGAAGCAGCCAGCCTTGGTTCACAACTTGGCTTTTCCTGGGCACCTCCAAGCCCAGCACAAGAAGCAGCCATCTGCAGATCACTTTATAACTCATGCCTGGTGACCCCAGGTAGAACACAGGTGCTGGCTGACCTTGCCTCAGAGCAAGCACACCCAGTGGACAGCTTCAGAACACTGTGAAGCACCACCATCCAACCACTTCCACAAGCAACACACTTAAGGAGTGGACTCAGTGGGTACCAGAGCCCTGCTGAAGTAAGTCTTGCTCTGTGTGGTGGGCCCCTGAACAGCTGATCCTCCAAAGTAGTCAGAGGTCAGTGGTCAGTGGGCACAGCCAGTCCTTGCAGCTGATCAGCCTGAGTAAATCCCTGCCATTGACATGCCAACAGCAATCAAGACTCAATTACAACAGAAGGGTGGACCGTCCACATCGGGGTGTACCTCGAGGGCACAACTGGGGTGATCAGGGAGGCTGTGCCACTGGCCCCTACAGGACACCTACTACAATAGGCCACCCTAGGAAGTCTAGGAGACATAGCAACTCTACCTAATACATAGAAAAAACAAAGGGGCCCTGGCCGGTTTGGCTCAGCGGTTAGAGCGTCGGCCTGCGGTCCAGAGAGACCAGGGTTTGGTTCCCGCTAAGGGCATGTACCTCGATTGCGGTTTGTCCCCGGTCCTGGTTGGTCGTGTGGGTTGCAGCCACTCGATGTGTCCCTTTCACGTCGATGTTTCTCTCTCTCTCTCTTCCTCTGTCTCCCTCCCACTCTATCTGAACAAAAAATGAAAAAATGTCCTTGGGTGAGGATAAAAAACAAACAAAACAAAACAAAAAAAAACAACAAAAAAAAAAACAAAGGGAAGCAGCCAAAATGAGGGGGAAAGATACATGTCCCAAATGAAAGAAAGGAACAAAACTCTAGGAAAAGAGCTAAATGAAATAGAGATAAGCAATCTAACAGATGTAGAGTTCAGAACACTGGTATAAGGATGCTCAATGAACTTAGTGAGGACCTTAAGAGCATAAAAAGGGACTAGTCAGAGATGAAGGATGCACAGTCAAAAATGAAGGATGCACTAACTGAAATAAAGAATAATTTACAAGGAATCAATAGTAGAGTAGGTGAAGCCAAGAAGCAAACCATCAATTTGGAATATTAGGAAGCAAAAAACACCCAATCAGAACAGCAAAAAGAAAAAAAAAATCCAAAAAAAATGAGGATTGTATAAGGAGCCTCTGGGACAACTTCAAGCATACCAACATTTGCATCATGGGGGTGCCAGAAGGAGAAGAGAAAGAGAAAGAAATTGAAAACCTATTTGAAAATATAATGAAATAAAACTTCCCTAACTTGGTAAAGGAAACAGACATACAAGTCCAGGAAGCACACAGAGTCCCAAACAAGATGAACCCAAAGAGGCCCATACCAAGACACATCATCATCAAAATGCAAAAGGTTCAAGACAAAGAGAGAATCTTAAAAGCAGCAAGAGAAAAGCAGTTGGTTACCTACAAGGGAGCACCCATAAGACTGTCAGCTGATTTCTCAAAAGAAACTTTGCAGGCCAGAAGGGAGTGGCAAGAAATAGTCAAAGTGATGACCTACAACCAAGATTACTCTATCCCGCAAAGCTAACATTTAGAATTGATGGACATATAAAGAGTTTCCCAGACAAGAAAAAGCTAAAGGAGTTCACCATCCCCAAACCAGTATTATATGAAATGTTGAAGGGTCTTCTTGAAGAAAAAGCTAAAAAATATGAACAATAAAATGGCAATAAATAGATATCTATCAACAATTGAATCTACAAACAAAATGAGCAAGCAGAGAAGAAAGAGACTCATAGATACAGAGAACTTTTTGTTGTTTGCCAGGTGGGAAGGGGGTTGGGGGATGGGAGAAAAAGGTGAAGGGATTAAGCAGTACAAATTGGTTGTTAGATTGATGAACTTCAAAGGGAAGGGGAGCGGGGGGCAGAGGGCAGGAAGAGATAAAGCAAAGAATTTATATGCATATATGAATAACCTATGGACACAGACAAAAGTGTGGGGAAGGCAGGAAGGGGGTGGGAGTGGGGAGGAGGGGGTCAATAGGAGAAAAAGGAGTACATCTGTAATACATTCAACAATAAAGATAAGTTTTAAAAAATAATAAAGAAATCAAGTGAACAGGGAAAAAAATAAAATAAAAACGTCGTTGATATTTCCAACATCTGGGTCATCTGAGATTGGACTTTCTGGTTACCTTTTCTCTTAAGACTGGGTTGTATTTCCCCAATTCTTTGAAAGTCAAGAAAATTTGGATTGTATCCTGGATGTTGTCATTGTTTTGTTGTAGATTCTGGATCCTGGATTCCTTCATATTTCTCCAAAGAGTGTTGAGATTTTGTTTAAGCAGGTTAGTAACTGGTTAGACTTAAGCTGTAAACTCTTTCTTGCCTATAGTGGGTGGAGATGCAAATCTCAGTTCAGTTCCTTAATTTTAGGGGAACTGCTTAGAGTCTGCCTTATGCATGTGTTGCTTAGAGGTTAGCCTTGGGCAGAATTTATACATAAGAATTTAGGATTCTCCTTCTTAGGTTCTCTCTTTTCAGGGATTCTGTCTCACCCTTTGGAAGCTCTCTTTACCCTAGGTTGTGTCCCCAGGCTGCTCAGGACAAAGGGCTGACTTTCTTCCAGAGTTTTATCTCCTCACACACACTTCACCTGCAATCTACCCCTAGAACCAAGCTGTAAAACAAAACAACAACAAAACCCAAAACAGATCAGGAAATTCATCCCATGCTGGTCATGTCTCCCAAATTTTAACTTCTCTCCAAAATTTGCTGCCTGTTGTTCACTCTGCAGAGCTCTCAGGGAGTGAGTTTTTATATTTTGTTATCCGGTCGGAGTTTCCGTCTGTTAGGAGTTTACTCCTCTGTGCTGGGAAAGAAACTTTTCCATATCTTAAGTGACAAAGTCATGTTTTAAGAAGAAATGTTAACCAAATAGACACTTAAAATTTAGTGACAGCCTGGCTGATGTGGCTCATTGGCTGAGCATCAACCATGCACCAGGAGGTCGGCGGTTCGATTCCCGGTCGGGACACATGCCCAGGTTGTGGGCCCGATCCCCAGTGGGGGGCATGCAGGAGGTGGCCAATCGATATTCTCTCTCATCAAAGTTTCTATCTCTCTCTCTCCCTAAAAATCAATAAAAAAAAAAAAATTAGTGACAATTGCGGGGAATAAATAACCCCTGGACCACACATTTATTGATGAGAGATGACAAGTGCTTTTGCCCATTTTGCAGCGATGCCACGGCTGGCCGCCCTACTCACAGGCATTTTAGGGTTGTTCCCAAAGGCAAGAAAGACTATGAATAAGCTGGGGATAATTCTGTGACAAGACTTTCAGATGTCTCTCACAGCGTGGCTTTTTGTAAGTTGCTGATTCCATATGGAGGACTGAGCCCTCCGAGACAGCTCAGAACTTCCGGCGTTTCCGTGGTCAACACGGTCACCACCGGATTAATAATGTTGCAGACATCACTTCAGCAGTGCTTTCTAGGAGGCAGGGGTCATTTACCTCAGAGACGCTTCAAAAGCATTCATTACTGCATTTTTGATTTGAAGGATGGGAGGGCGAATTGCCTGAAGGCTGTACAAATCACTGTGGTTAATGTGTGGAGGGATAAGCAAGGCCCCTGAGATAGTAATAGCATGTTTGAAGGCACCTAATGATACACTGTATAGGATGTTGGACATATATAAATACCAAACTTGTCAGAAACATTATTTTTTCATTGTTCCCATGTTTACTAAGGAAGTAGTTTCAATAAAACTCCGCAAGTCTGAAAATGTTCCAAGACCCTTAAATTGGCCTGCGCTTCTTATAATGATAGTTATGGGCAAAAGATAATGTTCATGTTTGTGAGAGAAGGTTGTGGCCTTCAGATCTCAAATTGTGTGTGTGTGTTTTAATAGGCAGCTTTATGTCATGCTTAAATATTTTTAAAGCGGTGTTTCTCAAAATGTGGCCCAGTGACATCCTGCATTAAAATCTGTGGTGTTGCTAAGAATGCAAATTCCTAACCTTACCTCAGCCCTAGAGAATTAAAAGCACAAGTAAGGAGGGTAGGAGAGAGATCCCTTCATCTTGGTTTTTTGTTAGCTCCAACAGGTGAGTCCCAGGCACATGAAAGAGAACTATACAGGCGGATCTGGCTCTATTGAGCCTCACAGGTGTTGTGTTCTTTTACAAACTAAAGGCAAGACCCTCCCCCAGTATAAAGACTATAACTCGCTTTATTGCCTTACTCTCTTTATTAGGGTGGTCTGGAACCAAACCTACATCTCTGAGGTATGCCTGTATTAGATTCTCAGAAAGATATTATTCCACATAAAGATGACGATAAAATGGTTGAATAAATTCTGAGATTGTTTTCATTTTATTTAATACCTTTGCTGTATAGCTCCAAAGTACAAAGCACCATGCTAGGTGCTGGTGCGATAGAAAGCATGGAGGTTCCAGTCCTCGAGGTGATTGTTCTAAGGGGAGAGTTGAGCGCCCATAATAGCTTGATTAGGAAAATAAAATTAAATTTAAAAAGGAGCACTGAAGATTCTAATTAGAGTTGTGATTTGGAATGACTGTGATTCAGGTCCCAATGTTTAATGGGTTTCTTGAGGTATCTAGACGTCAAAAAAGTCAAGGTCTCAGAGACAGCTGTAATGTCTGAGACCCACAACAAGAATAGGATTCCAAAAGGTATTTCCTCAGTGTCTCAGGCTCCTAGAAGCAGAGGCTAAGACAGAGAGTCATGTGTACTTGGTTTATTCAGAGACTGCCTTCCCGAGACACTAACAGGGAGTGAGGGTAGCAGGAGAGGACAGGAAGAAGCCAAACAAAGGTGTGTTTCAGGAGAAGTCTAGTCCTAGCTTCACCTGACCCTACAGGGAGCATTCGATCAAGCTGGGAGCAAGGTGAAACGCTTGCCACGAGTCTTTGCTGCACACCTGCATGCCACTGATTGGCCGAGGGCCACCTCCAGCAGCTTCCCAGGCCTCCTAATCATCTCCTGTCAGCCAAGGGCTATCCTCCCCCAAAGGGTGCAGCTGTGAGCCAGTAGCAGCCAATATTCATGGAGGCTGGGGGTGGATGCACTGCCCATTGAGGGATCCGGGAGGACACCAAAGGCGTCTGTCCCACTCACCCGTGGCCTCAAATGACTCTTCCTTGAGGCTGCACTGATTCTTCTACTCAGGCTCTGTAGTCAGACCACCTGGGTTCAAACCTGAGCTTCATCCCTCTTTGGCTGCCTTTGCACTTCAGGATTCTCATCTTTTAAAATGTAGTTTATAAAGTTACTAGTAGAAGACCGCTGAGAAGATAGTCAGATAATCCTTGCCAAGTGTTTTGCACATAGCTAACATGCAGTAAATTTTAGCAAACACTAGCTATTATTTTCATTCCCTTACTATATCCTTATTAAGACCTTGATTACCCCATGTCTAGGATTTTCCATGAGCTCCCTGTCTGGTTTCTCTGCCTCAGACACTGCCTCCCTCTCCACTAAAACACACTAAACAGGCACATACACCTTTTTTCAAACTGTCCTACCTACATAAACACATATACCAGAGCTTTCTTCCTAAAAATTTCCTTTCATCTTATTATCTCTCTGCTCAAAACTTCATTACCTCTAAGGAAAAAAAACCCTGTTCTAGCCTGCGGTCCAAGTTTCACAGTGTGGCTCTCATTGCTTTTCCAGTTTTACCCGTTGCTATTCTTTAAAAACCAGTGATTCTCAAAATTTTGGTCTCACGACCCTTTTCGCTCTTAAGAGTAGGTTCTGTCTATTGGTATTTATCATAGTTTAAGTGGAAACTGAGAAACACAAAGAATTGATTGATTCATTAAAATAATAATAATAAGCATATTATAAATAAGAATTTTATGAAAAATAAATGCATTTTCTAAATTAAACAATGAAAAGAATATTATGCTCACTTTTTCCAATCTCTTTAAGAACTGGCTTAATAGAAGACAGGTGCATTCTGATAATTGGTTTCTGCATTCAATACATTGTTTTAGTTCAAGTGTATGAAGAAAACCTGGCCTCATGCAGATATGCAGTTGGAAAAGGAAGATATTTTAAAAGCTTTCCAGAAAACTGTCGATATTCTTCTGTGACACAATACCAATATCCGGTAAGTGGCAGTCTCAAAGATCAGCTACAATGAGCAGCCTGACACCATAGTCTGTTACATTAAAATCCACTGGGCTATAGCCCTCTGAGAGGACCTTTGCCTTGAGCATGATTTTGATCTCTGACTCCTTGAAGGGTCTCAGGCACTGAGTTCCCTGCACTGCACTCTGACATCAACGTCTTTATATACCCTTCACATTCTGCATCGCTTGTTTTTAAAATGTACCCGGGAGTTTGTTTTTTATTCAGGTAGGGTACGCCCAACAGATTAGGAGATAATTGCAATTGCAAAAAGAGTTGGTCACTTACAGTCCCTAGGAGCAGGGGCACACCATGCCATGCTGGGCTATAGGGAGGGCCAGGGTCAGTCAGGAGGCAGAACAAGTGAGAGGAAAGCGTGGGCAAAAGCCTTGGTTGTGGTTTTCATGGGAAGGAATGTGTGAGGTAGGGTTAGCAGCTGAGCATGTTTAGGATCTGTGGGCTCTGGGCTGCAGGTGTGGTCTCTAGTTGTCTGACACAGGCCCTGGGATGATTTAGAGAAGCAGGGCAGTGACCTGGACTTCAGGAGCCTGATGAAGGAAGCAGAAGGGGGTTGCACACAAGATTTGTTGGTCTGCATATCAAAGGTGTGCTTGTGCTCAAAGGCTCCCTATTTGCTATCTCTAAGAATTAGCTACCCCTTAGCAGGGCAATCCTTCTTTGATTTAGCTAATGAATCCTATCTGAAAGATTGTTATGAAACAAATATTAACACCTCATAAATGTCATATAACTAAAAGCAATATCAACCACAAGAATATAGTGGTGTATTTAGGAACCACATTTTCCTTTTCTTTAGTTTTGACTCAGGATCACAGATTAATTTGTACTACAGTTAGGCTAGATGTAGTCAATAAACAACAACAACAACAACAAAAAATGAACAGGTATTTGGAGACCAGCTAAAGAAAAAGATATATTTTTCATTTGACTCTGTTTAAACCTCCTGATCCCTTTACAAATACAAAGAGCATGAACATTTTATTTTCTAGTGGGAACAAGAATAGGGAACACATGTGTTGAGTGTAGGAGTGGTAAAATAATTCACTAATTACACTTAGGGTTTCATTTTGCTATGCCTAATAACTAATAATTGCTATGCCTGGATTCGGTTAGTGCACTAATGAATTTGGGAAGCAAAGATTATTTCATTTTAAGTGGAATATGGAAGATGTAACTCTTATGACTAAAGGTTAGTCCTAAAACAGTAATTCGGTAGTGAATTAAGACACTCATACAGGGTATTTAGAGAAATACAGCAATTTATTTGGGTTCATGTGATAGTTGTTTTTAGCATCTAATATTTCATTCTTAGACCATGGGAATGTTTTGTGGAAGAATATTGTCCTCTATTTTCTTCTAGGAACTCATTTTGGATATATCATCTACAAGTTGATCTTGGTCTTCTTTAGTACCACTGGACTTTGAGAACTTGACCATACTGAGTTTAAAAAACATTGTCTCGCCTGGCCCGTGTGGCTCAGTGGTTGAGCATCGACCCATGCACCAAGAGGTTGCTGGTTCGATTCCGGGTCAGGGCACATGCCCAGGATGTGAGCCAAATCCCCAGTGGGGGGCATGCAGGAGGCGGCCAATCGATGTTCTCTCTCATTGATGTTTCTATCTCTCTCTACCTCTCCCTTCCTCTCTCTCTCTCTCAAATTAATAAAGAAAAAAAAATTAAAAATAAATAAATAAAATAAAAATAAAAAACATTGTCTCAAGTTTATTGTCCACTGTATAACATTCAATGGTCGTTATACTCATTGTCTTAAATGTACATCTTACAAACTACAAAGAAATATCCTCACTTATAATACATTTTCAGTTAAGAGGTGTATTACCACTTTATCAATTCCCTTCATAGTTGTATACACTGTATATTTTTAAAATGAAGATTATAATGTTTAATTCTTACTAAATTTTTCTAAGCAAATGAAATAATGTGACAAGTTTTGAAAAATAATGCCATATATGTATGAGTTACAGTTTATAAACACGGATCACACATCTTAACATCTATCTTTCTGATCATTTGTCTGGTTTTCAGATAGCAGGCCCCAATATAATTTACCACTCTTTCTACATTGTTTTGAAAGTCATTATAGTCTTTGGGTACCATATAACTAGAACCATAAAGAATATTTCCATGGTTTTTAGACTATAGTTTTACAGAAAAGTAAGTAAATGTTTTCTGCATTACTTCTGAAAGTCTTCTCTATTTCAAAAAACTTAAATGCCTTACTGTGGCGAGCGATCCACCATTACACTCGCTTGTCCTGCCATTCAGCAATGTCACTTGCTACTTATGGTAATTCCACTGTAGTATCTAATCATGTTTAAATTAATTTATTATTCAACTTACTGAATAAAACAATTTAACCTTGTATAGTGACAAATAGAAATAGTACAATATCTTCCTCCTTCGTAAGAAAAACTTGTAATTCTTGCCCATGATCTTTTCCTATAGTGACTGCACTGTTGTCTCTTGGATGTGTCCTCCTTTGTTATGTTGACCCTATGATAACTCCAACTTCTTCCCTTATTCTTTTTAAAATTAGGCCCATCATCTTTATAGATCTCCCTTCTATTTCTAGTGCAATTACTTCAGCTACTGAAGTCCTTAATAATCTACATTGTTTAAAATGTTTCAGTTCATTTTTGCATTTTCCCTGAATTTTTCTGAGTTCCCCAGGAGGGAGCTTGGTGAGCCAGGGCTGTATTAGTAACAGCATTTGATGTCCGGGAAGATAGGAAACACAGACCTGACAGCAAAGCTGGAACAAGCCTGGCAGAGAGTCAAACTGGTGAGAATGTTGAATTTGTTTTTTGCTAACTGAATGTTGAATTTGTTTTTTTGCTAACCAAAGCAGCAATTTAGAAGGGGCACGGCAGAGAGGAGGATGCTGGGAATGATGCACAGGCTAGAAATCAGAGACACTGAGCAGAACAAGAGAAACAGGAGGAAGATGCCTAGAAAGATTCCTCATGGGCTTGAGAATAGCCACGGGGCTTCCAGTCGGGCATCTGAGGCCTGCCTATGGATGGAATCTGAGTGGTTCGGAACACCAGCACTTTCAGGTGCATTCATTTGTTAACCAATAGTTGTTTGCACACCCACGATCCAGGCTCAGATGATACAAAGAATACTAAGTCATAGTTTCTGGTACATTAGAGAGGTATTATTTGATATTACATGTAACTTTTTTGGTACAAACAAAACTTAATGCTTTTTTAGGACATTTTGTCTTCGTATTTAATCTGAGACCTATAAAATACCTTATTAAAAATATGAATATACTTGTGGAGACTGTGATTAATTCCTCAACAAATGTGGTTTCTTATTCTTTGTACAAATCTTTCAAGTTTATTTTTTTTATTTTTATTTTATCCTCACCCGAGGACATTTTTTGCATTTATCTTCAGACAGAGTGGGAGGGAGAGAGGGAGGAAGACAGAGAGAGAAACATTGATGTGAGAGAGACACATCGAGTGGTTGCCACCCACACGGCCCCAACTGGGGCCAGGGACAAACTGCAACCGAGGTACGTGCCCTTAATGGGAACCGAACCCGGGACTCTCTGGTCTGCAGGCCGATGCTCTAACCGCTGAGCCAAACTGGCCAGGGCTCAAATGTTGTTGTTGTTGTTTTTTTAATTAAGAATTGCCCTTAAAAAGGAAAAAAATCGATAAACTTCAACTAATGTTAATAATAAGGTAAGACATTTGGGGAAAAGCAACCTAAGCTGCATGAATGCTGGGTTAGAAGGCATATATTAATTATGTCCTAGATGGAATCTTGAAATTTTGAAGTTGGTGTCCTAAAGGAATTAATTAGTTCATGTTCAGTATCTTCAAGAAATTGTTGGAAACCAGCAATGGAAATATAATACCATCTGCTATAAAACCACGTTACATCTCTACTTGGAATGTTGCACTTTAGTAAGACTTCAGTGGTCACGGAAAGGATCAAAAAAGGGAACCCAAACTGGACAGGAGATACCCTTCTTCTTATTATTTTTTAATCCTCACCGGAAGATATTTTTCTATTTATCTTCAGAGAGAGTGGGAGGGAGGGAGAGAGAGAAACATCGATGTGAGAGAGACACATTGACTGGTTGCCTCCCACATGACCCCAACCAAGGCCGGGAATGAACCACAACCAAGGTACATGCCCTTGACCAGAATCAAACCTGCAACTCAATGGTCCGTGGGGCCAATGCTCCAACCGCTGAGCCAAACTGGCCAGGGCAATATACAGTTGTTGTTGTTTTTTTTTTTAAATAATTATTCTGTATTTTAGAAAAGGAAAGATTTTTTTTTTTATCCTCACCTGAGGACATTTTTTGTTCAGATAGAGTGGGAGGGAGAGAGGGGAAGAGAGAGAGGGAGAGAGAGAAAACATCTACGTGAAAGGGACACATCGAGTGGCTGCCTCCCGCAGGACCAACCAGGTCCAGGGACAAACTGCAACCGAGGTACACGCCCTTAGCGGGAACCAAACCTGGGACTCCCTGGTCCACAGGCCAACGCTCTAACCGCTGAGCCAAACTGGCCAGGGCTAGAAAAGGAAAGATTTTAAAAGATAAGATTTTAGGAGATTATATCTAAGTACTAATATTAAATAAATTCTGAGCACTAAAATTAGGCTGTATGTACCCTTTAAAGCTACAAGAGGTGAATTTTAGGACAAATGAAAATGACTGCTCCATAGCATGTGTAAATACGGCTATGCATTGCCTTACAGCAATATTTTAAATCTCAAATGTGTGTTGCGATTTTACTTGTCTTCAGTGCCGTGCCCAGAAAACTGCTCTTCTGACTACTTTGCAGAGGTTCTGGTCATCACAGGCATAATAAACATTGTTGAATAACCAGCACACATGAAATTAAATATAAATAAATACTATATTTACATTAAAACTGAACTGAAAAGGAGAAGATTTATTAAATTCTTGTGGTAAAAATTAACTGAATATTAATTTTAAAGTAGCACATTCTGGTTTATTGACATTCATTGGCAAAAGGAACTAGTCAACAAATACTTTTTATTAAACAATGTAGAATATGTATAAATTTGGTATATTATGTTAAAAGTCATATCATATGACTTTTTAAGGTATATAAAAAGGACAATGTTTTTGATTTTGGCCACATTAGTTCCCTGAAATGTGTTTCAAAGTTTGCCTGTTTCATAGTTAAGGCCAGGCCAATTGACTCCAGGAGTGAAGCAATGTCGCCACCTACTGTGAAGAATGTGACAATGATGACGATAAAGGAAAAAATAAATCTACAGTTCTAAATAAATTATAAAGTAACAATTAAGCTAATTTTTAGTGTAATTACATGACACCACTTTTCAATTGTATTTCCAGTAAACAGAGTTACTAAATAGAATCAACTAATTCTGTTAGGAGTCCTGTGAAGCTAGAGCTTTTTAGCCATAGGCTTTTTTTTTTTTTTTAACTCATCTTTATTGTTGAATGTATCACAGATGTTTCTCCCTTTTTCCCCCATTGACCACAATCCCGCCCCCCTCCTGCCTTCCCCACACTATTGTTGGTGTCCATTGGGTATGCATATATGTATAGAAGTTCTTTGGTTTATTTCCACTCCCCACCCCCTTCCCTTTGAGGTTCATCAGTCTAACAACAAATTTGTACTTCTTAATTCCTTCATCTTTTTCACTCATCCCTCCAGCCCCCACCCATCTGGCAAGCAACAAAAAGTTCTCTGTATCTATGAGTCTGTTTCTGTTCTGCTTGCTCATTGTGTTTGTAGATTCAATTGTTGATAGATATGTATTAATTGCCATTTTATTGTTCATATTTTTGTTCTTCTCCTTCAAGAAGACCCTTCAACATTTCATATAATACTGGTTTGGGGGTGATGAACTCCTTTAGCTTTTTCTTGTCTGGGAAACTCTTGATATGTCCATCAATTCTAAATGATAGCTTTGCAGGATAGAGTAATCTTGGTTGTAGGTCGTTGCTTTTCATCACCTTGAATATTTCTTGCCACTCCATTCTGGCCTGCAAAGTTTCTTTTGAGAAATCAGCTGACAGTCTTATGGGAACTCCTTTGTAGGTAAGGGACTGCTTTTCTCTTGCTGCTTTTAAGATTCTCTCTTTGTATTTAACCTTTGGCATTTTGATGATGATGTGTCTTGGTGTGGACCTCTTTGGGTTCAACTTGTTTGGGACTTTCTGTGCTTCCTGGACTTGTATGTCTGTTTCCTTCACCTAGTTAGGGAAGTTTTCTGTCATTATTTTTTCAAATAGGTTTTCAATTTCTTGCTCTCTTTCTTCTCCTTCCCTATGATGCAAATGTTGGCGCGCTTGAAATTGTCCCAGAGGCTCCTTATACAATCCTCATTTTTTTGGATTCTTTTTTCTTTTTGCTGTTCTGATTGGGTGTTTTTTGCTTCCTTATATTCCAAATCGATGGTTTGCTTCTTGGCTTTACCTACTCTACTATTGATTCCCCATAAATTATCCTTTATTTCAGTTAGTGCATCCTTCATTTCTGACTGGTCGTTTTTTATGTTGTTGATGTTCTCACTATGTTCCTCGGAGGTCTCACTAAGTCCCTTGAATGTCTCACCAAGTTCCTTGAGCAAACTTATAACCTGTGTTTTGAACTCTGCATCTGTTAGATTGCTTATCTCCATTTTGTTTCGTTCTTTTATTTTTTTTAATTATTATTATTTTTTTTATCCTTACCCGAGGACATTTTTTCACTTTTTGTTCAGATAGAGTGGGAGGGAGAGAGAGGAAGAGAGAGAGAAACATGATGTGAAAGGGACACATTGAGTGGCTGCCACCCGCACGACCAACCAGGGCCGGGGACAAACCGCAACCGAGGTACATGCCCCTAGTGGACACTGAACCCAGGTCTCTCTGGACCGCAGGCCGACGCTCTAACCGCTGAGCCAAACCTGCCAGGGCTTGTTTAGTTCTTTTCCTGGAGTTTTGTTCTTTTCTTTCATTTGGGACATGTTTCTTTGTCTCCTCCTCATTTTGGCTGCTTCCCTGTGATTGTTTCTATGTATTAGGCAGAGTTGCTATGTCTCCTAGGCTTCGCAGGGTGGCCTATTGTTGTAGGTGTCCTGTAGGATCCAGTGGCACAGTCTCCCTGATCACTCCAGCAAGGCCCTTGAGGTGCACCCCTAGTGTGGACTGTATACCCTTCTGTTGTAATTGAGTCTTGATTGCTATTGTCACATCAATGAGAGGGATTTACTCAGGCTGATTAGCTGAAAGGACTGGCTATGCCCACTGGCCACTGGCCTCTGACTACCTTGGAAGATCAGCTGTGTAGGGGCCAACCACACAGAGCAAGACTTACTTCGTCAGGGTTCTGGTACCCACTGAGTCTGCTCATTGAGTGTGTCACTTGTGGAAGTGGTTGGGCGGTGGTGTTTCGATGTGGTCTGAAGCTGTCCACTGGGTGTGCTGGCTCTGGGGCAAGGTCAGCCACTGCCTGTGTTCTGTCGGGGTCACTTGGCATAAGCTACAAAGTGATCTGCAGATGGCTGCTTCTTGTGCTGGGCTTGGAGGTGTCCAGGAAAAGCCAAGCCAAGTTGTGAACCAAGGCTGGCTGCTTCTAGTGCCAGGCCTGGGGCCACTTAACGAGAGGTATGGGGCTCACTGAGGCCAGATGCTGCTTGTTTGAGAGATTTCAGCAAACTCTGAAGCAGGATCCAAGACAGGCCAATCCTATGGTAAAGCCTTTGGAAACAGCTTGAGTGGGCCTGAATGTTGGGTGGGGCGGGGCCTCAGGGAATCACCAGGGTGGGGCCAACGGTGTGAGCCAGGTGACTGGAGTCCCAGATATGGCAGCAGTCTGCCTTCCCTGTGGGGAAGGGCTCAGCAAAGGTACAAAGGCCTCTGAGAGCACCTCTATCTAAGAGAAAGCTGCCCCTCAAGCCCTCGTGGGAGGCCAAACAGCTCAGTTCTTCCCTGTATGTCTCTAGTGCCCCTCAAGCTGCCTCCCCTTTGAGCTCAGAGGGAGAGAGTCTGAGTAAGTCTGTGCGCGGGCCCTTTAAGAGGAGCTGCCTGGGGCTCTAGTAGCCTCAGCCTCCCTCAGCCTCAGTTCCCGCTGGTTTTACAGCCAGAAGTGATGGGGACTTTTTTTCTTGGCACTGGGACCCTGAGCTGGGCACCTGGTGTGGGACAGGGACCCCTCACTCTTCAGGGAGGATCTTGCCAGCCGAGGTGTCCTCCTGATTTTTATCCCCCTCACATGGGTGTGGGACCAGCCCCTCCGCGCCTCCACCCCTCCTATCAGTCTCGATGTGGCAGCTGCTTTAATGTCGTAGTTGTAGGACTTCCATTCAGCTCAATTTCAGGCGGTTCTGAATAATGGTTGTGTTGTAGTGTAGTTGTAATTTTGATGTGGTTGTGGGAGGAGGCAATACCGCGTTTACCTACACCGTCATCTTGACCGGAAGTCCATAGGCTTTTAAGATAACCTTCAGCTCAGTAATTTTCTTTAAAACACATACACACGTGTGCACACACATAATTTCCTGAATCTGAACGCCTTTTTTCTTCTACATGAGCCTTTAACATTTTTTTTCTTTATTGATTTTAAAGAGACAGGAAAGGGAGAGGGAGAGAGAGGTAGAAAAACATTGATGAGAGAGAACATTGATTGGCCGCCTCCTGCATGCCCGCACTGGGGATCAGGCCCACAACCTGGGCATGTGCCCTGACCGGGAATTGAACCGGTGTATGGGTCGATGCTCAACCACTGAGCCACACCAGCCAGGCTTCTACATGATCCTTTAATGTTATTATTACTTCTGTTTATCCTTTACTTTTCCATATTATCTTTTTCATAGCTGATTTACAAAATGATTTTTTTCTAGACTGTCCATACGTAGTTTCTCTGTTACTTTTGCTAAGGATTCAATCTATTCAATTTGTGAGAGTTTAGTTTGAGATAAGATTTCATATTACAATCAGAAGCATTTCTAACACCAAATTTGTTGGGCTAACTGTCCTCAACTAGGCAACTAAAATATTTTAAATGGGTACATACCAAAATACCATTGGTTTTTAGTCAGTCAGCACTTGAATCTTCCATTCATCATTTTCCTAAATCACTCTGTCCTAATTTTCCCTAATCTTTTTCCTAATCTTCCATTAATCATTTCCCTAAATCACTCTCTCCATCTGAATGTATCTCATTAAAGGGCAGCTATTATATCATTTTCATACCCCCATCGTCAATCAATGCCATCACCAGTATTTTGCAAACAGTAAGCACCAAATGTTTACTAAATGAAACATGAAAAGTGTAATGTACCTGAAAAATGCTTTTATTCACTGTACAGGAGTAGGGAAGGTAAAGTAACACAAAGACAGAAAAGGGAAAAAAAGTAATAAGTATTTTATTGGTTATTTGGGCACTTTGTTCTTTTCAGCCACCATTTGGAGAATGGGGCTGGGGACTGGAAGGCAAGAGGAATGAATAAGAGAGATAAAGGACAAGTAATCAATGCAACATAGGATTATTCAGTGTGTCTTAGCTCATACTGCTATAACCAAGTACCATAGACTGGGTGGTTATAAACAACAGAAATTCATTTCTCACAGTTCCAGAGGCTGGAAGTCTGAGATCAAGGTCCTAACATGATTTGGTTCCAGTGAGATCCTCTTCTGGATTACAGACTTCATCTCCACATGGTAGAAAGAGAGTGAGCTAGCTCTGGCCACTTCTTATAAGGACACTAATCTCATTAGTGAGGGCTCCACTCTTACAACATAATTACCTCCCAATGGCCCCACTTCCACATATCATGACACTGAGGGTTAGATTTCAGTATATGAATTTTGAGGGGACACAAATATTCAGTCCATAATGTAGTGTTTACAGTATTCTAAGTAATAGGCTAAATGCTTGGGAGGGGCACAGAATTTAAAAACCATACAGATCCTTATGTTATGCTCTTGGGGAGTTAAAAAAACCACACAAGATAGGTCAGAGGAATGTTAAATCCTAAGAAGTGCAATGTTGACCATCTGTTCAATAAAAGGTTCAGAGACATGGAAGACATGGATTGGGACCAACTGAGGAGTGCTTCTGGAAAATATGGGTGTTGAATTGAATCTTAAATTTCCAGATGTGAAAAACAATAAGAGGTAAAAGAAGAAGATATGTGGAAGAGGAAAGCATGTATGTTTGGAAAGTGAAATATCACAAGTAATACAAAAAAGACACTTCTATTTCTCCTTCGACTGATTCTTACAATGTTGTCTAGTGCTGTACTAACATGCTAACCATTAGCCACATGTGGCTAAGTTTAAATGAATTAACATGAAATAAAATTAAAAATTCAGTTCTTTATTTTCACTAGCCAGATTTCAAGTGATCACTAGACACAGGTGGCTAGTGGCTACTGTACTGAGCAGTGCAAATAGAAAACACAGCCATCATTACAAAAAGTTCTTTTGTTAAGTGCTATAATGAGTGCTACTGAGCATTTACTATATGAAAAGCTTTCATGATCTTATTTAATCTTCACAGCAAACTTAAAAAGTATATACTTTCAGATAAGAAAACTGAGGTTCCTAGAACTCAAGTATTTTTCCAAAGTCACATATTCAGTGGCAGGGCTGTGATTTGAAATTTCATCTGACTTCAAAAAACTGATGTTTCAAGCCAGGGGAAATAAGGTTACTGGGCTAGAAAAAATGAGTTACTTACCAAGGCAATGACATCCCAGATTGAATTTTTTGTGGCGGTCAAAATCCAGTAGGTTCTTGGGTAAGGGAACAAAACCATAAAGGTATTATTTCAGGATAATTGGGGTGTGTATGTGTGTGTGTGTGTATGTGTGTGTGTAGGGCTATGCTAGCCCATATGGTATGTTTAGGAATAAAAGACTCCCTCTCTGGGATAGAGGCAGCCTTATGGACTCATGACTCAGTTAATAGAGCGTGAAGTAGATCCCAGCTTCTTCTCATCCTCTACACGGATGCCCTTTCTCATGTGTAATAATTATTATTAGCCATTTTAATAGGTGTGTAGTGTTATTTCATTGTGGTTTTAAAAAATCTTTACTTATTTTTCAATTACAGCTGACTCAGAGTATTATATTAGTTTCAAGTGTACAACATAGAGGAGGCCTTTTTTCAAGGGGAACAATTGGAAGGATGGAAGAAACAAGAACTTGGCACATGATAGAAGTGAGCCAAGGGGAAGGGAGGAGAGGAGAACAGCAAAAAGTGAGTTGGAAGAAAGAAGTGAAAAAATTAGGTTTAAAAAAAATTGGAAAATTAAGAGTAGAATTACAGCTTATTCCAAAGTTTCTAGTACATGGGTCCAAAACATTGGGTATCTATGATAGAAAAGACAAAAAGAGAGCCAACTTCTGGTTTCTGGTCCAGCATCTGAGGGGCTTAGAAGTCATCACTCTCATCCACACAATAAGAAAAAATGCTGAATTGAAAATCAGCTCTTCTTAGATCCATCAGAGAAGTGAAGTCACAGCGTGAACAGCTGCCCCCAAAATTGGAGAGATAGACAGGCAGACATAGAGAATCACAACTTACTGGAGCAGAAATTCCACCAAAACCAGTGGGGTCGGGGGATGAAAACCTAAACTGTAATTGACGAATTGCTTGAGGCTGGATGTGTACAACTGTGAGGGTTAAAAATGTCAGGGCAACCCAGTCATTGGCAGGCCTGCAAATTTTTGTGAATGTTTCCTCTGTGAACCCTACCAGGTTCTCACAGTGAAGGTTTAGAGAAAATCTCCTTCGTGTTTCTGGCAGGGGTGGGATGGGGGGAAGCAGCCATTTTAAAATAAGCCCAGTGCATTCTGTTCTTCTTAACCAGGTCTGACCTCAAGAGAAACTGTTTTACTAGAGCCTAACCAACCTGGGGGAAGGAAGGAAAATACTCCACTGCATCCCCCTCTAGCATTCTTGCCTCACCTAAAAGGGGAAGGGGTAAGCCTAAGAAGCACTTATGAAGGATGCCAAATTTTGAGAACGAATTCTATAGCAGCATCACAATTACTAAGACCATGGTAAATTGGGGTTGAGTGTAGGTAGAAGGGCATGCACTGGCTTCTGTATTGGCTATAGTACTTGAGGAAGGTAAAGACAATTATAAGGATTGGGGACTCGGTTGGTTGTTGTTAATTACTATTAATGTGCCACAGGAAGGAAATGACAAGCTCAGATTAGCCAGCTTACTCAAGGCACATCATGAAAGCTAGAAATCTTCTATGGCAGCCTTTAAAGGGACCTTTTGAAAAATGCTTGACTCTAAGACTGGGGCAGAGAATATACAAGAGGAGCCTGGAGCATTTTGTAGCACAAAAAAAGAAAAAGAAAAAAAGGATAGGGATACAGCAAAGGGACATAGAAGTCAACTGAAAGAGCTCCCAGTGACCAAAGCTGGAACACTTTGAGCAAAAACAACTACGGTAACAACAAAAGTATTATTGGATTACAGACCAAATGATAAAATAACTATATATGAGTTCATACTGATATAATTTAATAAATAAAAGAGGAAACAAAATTCCTTACAGAATTCCAATAATATATTTAAATACCCCTCTCTATAGAAGGTGAAGCTTAATTCCCTTAAGGATGGGCTAGATTCAATGATCTGCTTCCTAAGAACAGAGTAGAGACAGGGACAAATATTAACTCTAAAGTGGAGTAACTTGGCAAATGCTACATTTACCAAGTACTGAAAGTTACCCTCACCAGATATCATGTGGATATCCTGTGTATCCCCTACAATGTTATGAGGACACTTCCCCTCTGTGGTATTCTTTCCAAAACCCCATAACACCCATTTAAGCATGAGAAAGCTATGAGACATACCTAGATTCAGGGACAATATACAAGGTATCTTCAACACCTCTCAAGATTATGAAAGACAAGGAGAGACTAAGAAATTGTTACAAACCAGAGGAGAATTGGGAGACATGACAACTCAGTGGAACATGGTACCCTGGTATGCAGAAGAGTTAACATGAGACTGCTGTCCTTAGAAAGTCCTGCTTGCCAGGTTGGCTCCTGGCATCTGGGAACTTAGATTTTAAGAGAGTTCCCACAATTCCCTGATAAGAATGGATCACAGTGCCTAAACTGTTTGTACAAGCAATGTAGTTCATGCTGAACACCTGCTTTCCTTCTGAGAGTCTGGAAATTGAGTGCATGTTAGGTAGAGGTGCCTGTGTGACTAGCCCTCAATAAAACCTTAGGCATTGAATCTGCAAGAAGCTTCCCTAGTAGACAGCATTTCACGTGTTGTCACAACTCATTGCTGGAAGAATAGATCATGTCCTGTGTGACTCTGGGAGAGGACTCTTGGAAGCCTGTGCCTCCAGATTTCATCCCATGTGCCATTTCCCTTTGATTATTTTGTTTTGTTTCCTTTTGGTATAATGAATCATAGTCATGTGGATGTCTATATGCTGAGTTCTGTGAACCCTAGCAAATCATCGAACCTGCGAGGGGTCTTGGGGACCGGATCCTGAAAAAAAAAAAGAGGACATTAATGTAAACACTGATAAAATTCAAGTCAAGTCTGGAATTAGTTAATAATGAAGAATTGATGTTTGTTTCTTAGTTTTGACAAATGTACCATGGAAATGTAAGATGTTAATTATGGGAGAAACAGGGTGAGAGGTAAACAAGAACTCTCTGTACTATCTTTGTAACTTCTTTGGAAATTAAAATTATTTCAAAATAAAAAGTTTATTAAAAACACTCAAACCAAACACTTTGGAAACACATGAAAAATAACATAGCCGCTCATTCTAAAGAGAGAGAGAGAGGGAAATCATCCAAACTGAAACAGAAAGAGAAAAATGAGAAAGCACAAGAGCAAGGGAAGAGAGCACACTTTATTTACTGTAGCCAAAGGACATCAAGTGTGATTTAAAAAAAAAAAAGAATCACACTCAGGACCTGATTGTGAGAGTAGCAGAATTATTTATTTATTTATTTAAACTTATTTTTGTTGTTGAATGTATTACAGGTGTTCCTCCTTTTTCCCCTATTGACCCCCTCCTGCCTTTCCCCACACTGTTGTCTGTGTCCATTGGTTATGCATATATGCATAGAAGTTCTTCGGTTTATTTCTTCCCACCCCCCACCCCCCTTCCCTTTTGAGGTTTGTCGGTCTAACAACCAATTTGTACTTCTTAATCCTTTCATTTTTTGGATTCTTTTTTCTTTTTGCTGTTCTGATTGGGTGTTTTTTGCTTCCTTATATTCCAAATCAATGGTTGCTTCTCAGCTTTACCTACTCTACTATTGAATCTGTGTAAATTATTATTTCAGTTAGTGCCTCCTTCATTTCTGACTGTGCATCCTTCATTTCTGACTGGTCCTTTTTTATGCTCTTGAGGCCCTCACTAAGTCCATTGAGCATCCTTATAAGCAGTGTTTTGAACTCTGCATCTGTTAGGTTGCTTATCTCCATTTTGCTTAGTTCTTTTCCTGGAGTTTTGTTCTGTTCTTTCATTTGGGCCTGTTTGTCTCCTCATTTTGGCTGCTTCCCTGTGTTTGTTTCTATGTATTAGGTAGAGTTGCTATCTCTCCTGCGCTTCCTAGGGTGGCCTGTTGTAGTAGGTGTCCTGTAGGGTCCAGCGGCACAGCCTCCCTGATCTCCCAGCTGGGCCCTCGAGGTGTACCCCTCGTGTGGACTTTACACCCTTCTTTTGTAATTGAGTCTTGATTGCTGTTGGCACATAAATGAGAGGGTTTTGCTCAGGCTGATCAGCTGCAAGGACTGGCTGTGCCCACTATCCACCAACCTCTGACTACCTTGGATGATCAGCTGTGCAGGGGCCAACCACACAGAGCAAGATTTACTTCAGCAGGGCTCTGGTACCCACTGAGTCCATTCCTTGAGTGTGTCACTTGTGGAGGTGGTTGGGCGGTGGTGTTTTGATGTGGTCTGAAGCTGTCCACTGGGTGTGCTGGCTCTGGGGCAAGGTCAGCCCCTGCCTGTGTTCTATCGGGGTCACCAGGCACAAGCTACAAAGTGATCTGCAGATGGATGCTTCTTGTGCTGGGCTTGGAGGTGTCCAGGAAAAGCCAAGTTGTGAACCAAGGCTGGCTGCTTCTAGTGCCAGGCCTGGGGCTACTTAACGAGAGGTATGGGGCTAGCTGAGACCAGATGCTGCTTGTTTGAAAGAATTTAGGAACACCTGAAGCAGGATCCAAGACAGGCCAATCCTACGGTAAAGCAACTGGCAACAGCTTGGGTGGGCCCGAAAGTTGGGTGGGGCAGGGCCTCAGGGAATCACCAGGGCGGGGCAAACAGTGTGAGCCAGGTTGCTGGAGTCCCAGATATGGTGGCTGTCTGCAGCCCCAGGGAAGGGCTCACCAAAGGAACAAAGGCCTCTGAGAGCACGTCTGTCCAGGAGAAAGCTGCCTCTCCAGCCCTCGCCCCAATGACAAACAACTCAGTTCTTCCCCGTATGTCTCTGGGGTGCCTTTCAAGCTGCCTCCCCCACTCTGGAGCCTGGAGGGTGCGAGTCTGAGTAAGTCCGTGTGCGGGCCCTTTAAGAGGAGCTGCCTGGGGCTCCAGCAGCCTCAGCCTCCCTCAGCCTCAGTTCCCACGGGTGTTTACAGCCAGAAGTGATGGGGACTTCTCTCCTGGCACTGGAACCATGAGCTGGGTGCCTGGTGTGGGATGGGGACCACCCAGTCCTCAGGGAGGACCTTCCCAGCTGAGGTATCCTCCTAATTTTTATCCGCCACACGTTGCTGTGGGACCAGTCCGTCCGTGCCTCCGCCCCTCCTACCAGTCTGGATGTGGCTTCTTCTTTAATTTCGTAGTTGTAGGACTTCCATTCAGCTTGATTTCAGGCGGTTTTGAATGATGGTTGTTCTGTAGTTTAGTTGTAACTTTGATGTGGTTGTGGGAGGATGCGATACCGCGTTTACCTACGCCGCCATCTTGACCAGAAGTCCAGAGTAGCAGAATTTCAAAACAGGTTGAGTTCATAACCCATAGCCTATCTCCTAAAGCCAGGACCCTGAAAGGGAATCAGACTGAGATCTAGAATGGGGATGTCTGGGTGGATCCTCTTGAGAACTTTGAGCTGATAGATTTACCTCAATCCTCTGATGGACAGAAGTGGTGCACTTGCCCTTGCTAGAAGCTGATGGCCTCCCTTTGTCTGAAGACCATGCAGAAATCTCACCTGAGGAAGTGCCTTCCAAGATGCTATTTTCTCTTCTCAAGATTTGCCACAACTGCCTCCAGTGTTTCTAGACAAATAACTAGGGTCAAGTTTCATAGGTACAGGCAGAATTGAAAGAACACACCTGGGGATGGATCTTTGCGTATGTTTGGGGAAAGTGGTCTGATGTAAAGATATCAGATTTGTTGAGGGTAAACCCAAAGCCAAGAAAACCAAAAAGAGACTGAATGTAATAAGATTGTTTTCTGTTATCAGGGAGACAGGCTCAAAAGAGGTTGTATAATAGACAAATGAAAAAGCTGCATTTTTTTGTGCACCAGAATTTGTGGGCTGCCACTGACATATTTTTAATTTTTTCAATAGCTTCATTAGATGAAGTAATACTCTTCATCCTCTTGTTTCTAACACAGTCTGACTCCTAGTGACTTAAAATTTGTTATCAGTGGGAGGAGTTCACCAAGAGACTGACTACGCACACAGAAATGGAAAAACCTACAGATTCTTGCCATTAAAAATGAGGAGCAGCTGAATGAGTCTCTTGAAAATGTGCTTTCCAAAGGCAATTCCTCAGCCCTTTGCTCTCATTTCAAAACAAGCTCCTCTACATGATGTCTGCTTATGGCTTTCAAGTAAAGCAATAGCCTCCTAAACTGTTCTGCCTGGGTCTTCTTCATATACACCATGCACAGCGATAATCAGATTAATATCTGGAAACTCTTTTCGGGAAATTATTCCACTACTCAGAATCTTTAAATGATTATCTAGTGCCTTATATACCAAAGTTTTGTTAAAAATTAGCTTGCTCTTAAGGCTCTTCCCAATCTGTTTCCTCTTATCTCGATCTAGTATTCTTTTTTAGTCCAACACTAAGCCTTAAATCCTACACAAATCCATCCAGAAAATCTCCAAACATATTTTGAATATCTTAGGGTCAATGTTTTTTTTTTTTTTAAACCAGTTCCTTCCACCTGCAAATGTTTCTTATTTGTGCACCTATTTTTATAGTATAAAATGCAACCACCTCCCTGATCTATTACATGTGTAGGGATTCTCTCTTCTATGTATCAAGTCTTTGTATCAGAGGTTGTAAAATGGTTTTGCTTGTTCCACTGTTAAAAGGTTGAAGCAATGCTTAACATTTAAAAATGATTTTAAGCCTGGCCAGTGTGGCTCAGTGGATTGAGCGTCGTCCCATGGACTGAGAGGTCCCGGTTCCATTCCTGGTCAGGGCATGTGCCAGGGCTGCCAGCTCAATCCCCGGTGAGGAGCATGCAGGAGGCAGCTGATTGATGTTTCTCTCTCACATGGATGTTTCTATCTCTCTCTCCCTTCCTCTCTCTCTAAAAAATCAATAAAAACATATTTAAATAAATAAATAAATAATTTTAAAATTGGAGGCTCTGGTAGGGCCCACACTTCAACAAATGGCTCAAGTTTACTAGTAGTTATCACTTTCAGATACATGCTGTTTGGTTAGACAGTCATGGGTACATTTCAAAAGTATTTATTGAGCATCTATTACTTGCCAGACATTGTTTTAGATGCTGGGGATACAGCAATGAACAAAACTGATCATAGAATTTATATTTGTAAGAGGGGAGACAGAAAATAAGTAAATTACATATTAGGACATGGGAAATGCTATGGAAAAATAAAGCAGGGTTAAGGAGTATTTGGGTGAGACGGTACTTGCACTTTTACATTTGTTTAGATACCTGGCTGGATCCTATGGGAATCTGAGTTTACTGACTCTGCCTGTACAGTAGTCCAGCCTTATCTGCGTTTTTGTTGTCGTTTGTTTTGTTAATCCTCACCTGAGGATATTTTTTCCATTGATTTTTTTTTTATTTTTTTTTATTTTTTTTAGAGAGAGTGCAAGGGAGCAGGAAGAAGAGAGGAGAGAAAGAAAGTGGATGTGAGAGAAACACATCAACTGGTTGCCTCCTGCACACTCCCTGGCTGGGCATGGAACCAGCATGTAGTGCCCTTGACGGGAAATTGAACCCTCGGCCCTCCCAGCAGACGCTCTGGGCCATGCTGGCCAGAGCTGCAGTTTTGCTTTCCATGGTTTCAATTATCTGTGGTCAACCGTGGTCTGAAAATATAAAATGGAAAATTCCAGAAATAATCCATAAGTTTTAAATTGCAAGGCGTTTGCGGAGCATGATGAAATCTCCAGCCATCCTGCTCCAGCTGGCTGAGTCTTAAATCATCCCCTTGTTCAGCATATCCAACCTGTGTGCTGATCCCCCATTAGGCACTTAGAAGCCCCCTCCTTATTAGAGCGACTTGTGCTATGGTAGTGCGTCTGTTCAATTCACTCTTATTTTACTTAATAATGGACCCAAAGTCATTCACATAACTTTGATTACAGTGTAACTTTAATTTTATTGGTTATTGTTAATAATGTCTTACTGTGCCTAATTTATAAGTTAAACTTTATCATAGGCATGTATGTATACAAAAGACATGGATAATATCCAAGGTTTCAGGCATCCAATGGGGGTCTTGGACCGCATCCTCCTCGAATAAGGGGGGGGGGGCTACCGTATATCAGGATCTCATATACTGCCATGTATACGCTACTGTCAGCAACTTGAAGGCAGGAGTGTGCCTCATTCCTCTTTGGACTCCCCAAGTACGGCAGTATTTTCTGGGTGCCAACATGATGGAAGCAAAAAGTTAGGCGTCCCCAGAGTCAAGGTTACTTTGACCACCGCTGCCCAGGGTGATTACTCCAGTGGGGTTCAGGCACCGAGGAGGGTGCAACACCCTAAGCCCCCGAGAAAAGAACCAACCCCCTTGTGCACTCTCACAGCCACGTCCATCCCGAGGTTCCATCCTTTCCAGGGCAACAGGACTGTGACGCCAATGCAACTGCGGGTCCACGGCTGCCTGGAGGGACCAGCCTGCCGGGTAGGAACTCGCAGCCCCACGCAGAAAATTCCGGAGGACCACGTCCCCTACAGTGACGCTGGTGGCACTGGATCTTCGGCCTCCGGCGTTTCCCTGTTCTAGGCTCGACAACTTCCGGTCCCCGAAGGTCCCCTACTCCGTGGCTTGCCGGGGTCCTAGAGATGGGAAGGTGCCCGCAGAGAATGCCTGAACCCCAGGGCAGCCTAGAACAAGGGCTGCCTCCTCCTCCTGGCCGGCAGCGGCGACAGGGACGCTGAGAGGATGCCCACAGCTGGCAGGACCTCGCCCCTGGGACGGAATTGGGGGCGGAGCGCGGGGGCGGAGCGTGGACCGGAGCTGTCGGGTCAGGCGGGACTCGGGCAGGTGCGGTGGAGGAAGTAGCCGGAGCGGAGCCATCTAGGAAGCTGCGGCCGCGGGTCACCCAACCCGGAGCAGCTGCCCGTCTCAGCCAGGCCGCAGCGACCAGGGCGCGGGTGTCGACGAGATGCCTCTGTTCGCCCCCAACCCCTTCGAGCAGGACGTGGGTAAGTGATGTTCCCGGCCCGGGCTGCTGTTTGTCGTGCTAGAAAGTGGGCGGTGGCGACTCCCGGGACTGGAAAACCAAAGCCAAGGGAGGGAAGGGGGCGGCGCCGGGAGGCCCCTTCGCCTGGTCGCTCGCGGCCTGGACAGTGCTTCCTGCCCACCTGAGGTTCGGGGCCCCGAAAGAGGGCCACTCCCCTCGCCAAGCGCAGGCATGGGGAAGAAGAACCTGGGACTCGCTGGAGACTGGGCTAATTAAGTACTGGGGAACCGACGATACAAACTTCTTGCTCCCTGTAGAGCCAGTAAGCACCCCTCGCCCTTTAGGAGATGATGCAGAAGTGGAGACCCTGCTGTCTAGGGCAGCCCAACACTGGAGACTTTGACTTGCCCCGATTCGTTATTAAAACTGTTTCGCTTCGCTTATGGAGAGATGCATCCAAACCCTTCTAGCATAGCTTCAGGATTTATTTACAACGGTTGGAGTGTTACTCTCTATCCGTGGGTGGCGCGAGTGCTACGAAATGTTGTCTTGGAGTATGAAAAGGAAAACCCTAAGGTCTTAAAACTGTCCAGAACTACTAATATTTATTGGTTGGGGTTGTAAGAGCGCTTTTGTCTCAGTGACCATGAAGTGAGAAGAAGATGGACGGGATAAGATAACTCATTTCTTATTTTGGGCACTATAATAAAAGTAAAACAAACTGGCTAAGTAAGATTTTTGTAGCGGTAGTCAACAGAACCCTAGGTAGAGTTTTAGGACTTCGTGGAATGAAAAAACGTGGCCCTTAACCGGAATTGAACCCAAGACTCGTCGGTCCAAAGGCCGACCTCCAGTGTCTGAGCCAAACCGGCCAGGGCTTTTGTCGTATCTTTTCTTCAACTTTCATTCAACAGTCATTGAATAATTGCTGTGTCAGACATTGTGCAGTATTACGTTCTGGGGACACAAGAATTTAATAAATAGACTGAATTCCTGCCCTCAGGGAGCTCAGTCTAATGGAGGACACATACACACATACAAAGGCAATTGTCATATAGTGTGATTATTATAATACCAGAAATACATGACATGCTTTATTTACATACTCTTTTTATTTAAAGCAGTCATCTTCCCTGAAGAGAAGACAAAAACCTCCAGGCAGACTCTTTCTCTGTACAGGTGTTGACACTGTCTTCTCTTTCTCCTCCACTTTTCTGACAGTACTTCTACTGGAAGCAAGTAACCTTACCTCTTACCATTTGTATGATATGGTCATTTTATAATTAAGGGCATTTAAAGATGAAACTAATTTCCTTTGGTTGGTACAGAGTCTCACCAGAGTATGAGCAGTCTTTCTGACATCATTCATGTGGGGAAGAAGCCCTAAGTTAATGATGGAATATGACTTGTCAAATGGAAGCAGGCCAAAGGCTAGGAAGTTCCTGTTTTTTTTTCAGAGTCAGAACCTACAAATCCCAGTTGGTATGCTAGGAATGGTAGCATTAGAGCTCTAAATATTTAATGGATTTATTCAAATCTGGATTTATTTTTTTGTTTTGTTCAATAAAATTCCTTTGAAGATGTGCTGAAGTGAAAACAAAAATACACACACACCCCAGCCCTGCATCTTAAAGGGGACTATCGGGTTCCTGATATGGAGCCTGGGTTGGTGCAACCTTCTTAGGTGATTTTAAGGGAAAAGCGAAACTTGGGGGGCAGAGCCACAGAAGGAAGAAATAGTGGTTAGCGTTAAAAGGAATGTCATATCCTTACATTCTGTACCAGTTTTTCCAGTCTCACTACATGGGTTCCTGATCTGTGACTTGTCTGTTCTCCCTAACTCCAGTGCTATTTGCGTATCTTTTTTCTCCTTACCTAGTCCAGGCAGTCTTTCTTGCCAGGTTCTGCCTCTGCCATTTACTGTTCACTGATAGACTTTTGCTTTTTCCAACAACCTTGGAATCTCTTTCCTTAAAGATACACCTACTTGTGTCCTACAGAGTTTACCTCAAATTCTATCTCTATAAAATCTGACACAGTGGATTGAAGTGGGAACTTTTGTCTTAAAAGGAAACTTTCAAGTGAAATTTGAGTGTGTATTATTGTGTCTTTGGTTTGTGTTATGTTAGAAGTTGAAAATGAGGTAGCTTGGGGATTTTTTTATATTTCATAAGAAACCCTAATATACAAATAGATATTGATAACACTTAAGTAACACAAATTTACTTTATATGTTCAAATTTATAACATTTGTGTACTTAAGTCAATTCATGAACACAAGGAGGTTCTGTCCTATTCCTTTGCCTCTTTCTCAGAGTTAAACACTCTCCAAAAAGCTATAAACTGTTTTATAATATACAGTTGCATGTTGAACAACGTGGGGGTTAGGGAAACCGACCTGCCGCACAGTTGAAAATCTTTGTATGGCTCCCCTAAAACTTAACTTCTAATAACCTGTTGACTGGAAGCTTTACTGATAACATAAACAATCAATTAACACATATTTTGTATATATCTTATATACCGTATTATTTTTATTTTTATTTTTCCTTTATTGATTTAGAGAGGAAGGGAGAGGGAGAGAGAGATAGAAACATGAATGAAAGAGAACATCTATTGGCTGCCTTCTGGCCCACAACCTGGGCATGTGTCCCGACCGGGAATTGAACCGGCGACCTGTTGATGCATGGGTCGATGCTCAACCACTAAGCCACACCGGCCGGGCTATATACCATATTTTTACAGTTGAGTTAGAGGGAAAATGTTATTAAGAAAATCATAAGGAAGAGAAAATACATTTACAGTATTGTACTGTATTTATCAATACCATAAATTTATGTCGTCTATTTTAGGCTCTGTAGTTTGTCTGCAAATTTTTTCAAATTGTCTATGGGAAAAAAATCTGCATATAAGTGGACCCATGCAATTCAAACCCTTGTTGTTTGAGGGTCAACTGTATGTACTATACATACAAGTATACTATATGTATTGTTTTGCATGTTTTCAAACTTCATAGAAAGTGTCATTCTTTGCATTTCCTTTGTAACCTGCCATTCAGCAATTTTTTGTGATATTCCTAGCTTTAGTTCATTAATTTTAGGAGCTACGTGGTATTCCACTATATGAATATACCACATTTTTAATCTATTCTCCCATTAATGGACATGAAGTTTTTTCCTTCTTTTGTTTTGTTATTACAGGCAACACTGCAGTGAAAGTTCTTATCTGTGTTCTCATGTTCACATGACAGAGATTTTCCAGGGATTGTACCTGGAAGAGGAATTCCTTATTAAAAGTGTGGATAGTGCAGTTACAGAATATTAGATAGCAGAATTACCCTTCTAAGTGTTTGTGGGAGAGTTTATTCCCACCAGCAGTGGAATGAAGTCCCTTTTGTTCCACATTCTCATTAACACTGGGTATTGTCAGATTTTTAAATTTATGCCAATTTGATGGATGTGAAATAGGGCATTGTTTTCATTTCATTTCAACTTCATTGCTAGTGAAGTTGAGCATCTTTTTATATATTTCTTGGTCATATCCATTTTCTTTTTCTATAAATTGCCTCCTCATTAGTTTTACTCCACAGGATTATGTTTTTGTCTTGACATTTAGTGTTTCATATAGTTCTCTACTAATCTTTCATTGGTTATGAGAATTGCAAATATATGTCCCAGTTTTTTGTTTTGTTTTGTTTTTTACTTGTTGCTGATGTCTTTTATTAAGAAAATTTTAATTTTAATTTACTGATACTTTCTCCCTTGTTTTTCTTTTTTTTTAAATTTTATTTATTGATTTTAGAGAGGGGGGGGGAGAGACAGAGAGAGAGAAACATTGATTTGTTGTTCCACTTATTTATGCATTCATTGGTTGATTCTTGTATGTGCCCTGACCAGTGATTGAACCCGCAACCTTGGTGTATCATGATGACGCTCTAACCAGTTGAACCACCTGGCCAGGGTTTCTCCCTTGATTTTATATTTCTTGTTTAAGAAAGCTTTCTCTACCCTGAATTTATAAGGATTTTTGTCATATTTTCTTCTGAAAGTTTTACTGAAGTTTTGATTTTCACAGTTAGGTCTTTAATTCACCTGTACTCAATCTTTGCATAAGGTCCAAGGAAGGATTTGCTTGGGTAGTCAATTGACAATAGACAATAATCAATTTGTCTAATCACCATTTACTGAATTGTTTATTCTTTCCCACTATTTTGGAGAACTCTCTCCCTCATACACTACATCTCCTTTTATGAGGCTTGTGTTTGTGCTTTCTGTTCTTCTATACTGTTCTCTCTAGCTATTGTGCACCAATACCACATTCTAATCTCAGTGACCTTTATAGGTGGTAGGGCAAGTCCCTCGTCTTGTTTTTCTTCACTTGGATAGTCTAACCTGTTTTGGCCTTTGTTCTTTCACATGGGTTTTTGATCAATTGGTCAAATCATAAAAGGGAATTTCTTTTAGGCTCTTTTAGGATTTAAGACTTAGGCAAGACATTGTAATTTATACCTTTGTTTCATATGAATGGATGGTGTTGATATTTAAAATACACATTTTTTCCCCCTGATAATTCTAAGTTTACTTAGATTACAGTTTGACAGTAAGGCAAGAGGGCCAGAGGATGGTTTTTCTATAAGTGAATATACAATATAATAATATAGCAGTGTACATAGGTGGATGTGTGTCTATGCTGCTTTTTTGTTTGTTTAAATGAAAGGACCTCAGAGTTGTTCTTAGTGTTAAAAGAGTATATCTTGTTTATAAATATGTTGTGTAGAATATCAAACACTGGTCATTTGTGACAACTGATAATTCTAACCATCACCCAGATATCAAAACAAAATAAATCATTTCTTTATCTCCTGTTATTTTTTTCCTCTTCTTGGTTGTCTTATGTGCTCAAATCTAACCTTCTCTCTCCCCACCTTGGTTTTTTTATTTTTTACTAAATTTTTTAAAGTGTATTTGCTTACAGTCTCTTTTCTATTTCAAATAGCCAGTCAACAACATTGGTGAGAATATTGTTTCTAGAAACCTGAGACATTTTGGTATTGTCCATTCTTTTCCCTTATCCTTTCCTTTTTAGGACTGAGCTACACACTGGCTTCTTGGCATCTTCACGCCTTCTTTTGGAGTAATAAATATTGCTCCCATCTTGTAGACTACCCTTATAACTGCCTATGCTTAAGACAAGCGCCTCTCTGTTCCTATGACACCCTGTGGAACACTTCACTTTTTTTTACTATTGAGACCTGTTTGTTACAGCTAGCACTGTTCCATTCAGAGAGGACTTGCTTTAGTTTCCTCTAGTTAAGGAATGTCAAAAATTGAATATCCTGGGAAGTAGTTACAGTTCTGACTGACTTTTAACGAACCTCAGCAGTTACATGTAGTAGATCTCTTATAAAAGCATGAAGGGAAATGATGAAGGATTTAAAACGTTTGGTATGTACAATATCCCTATTATTTGGTATAATTATTTTTTTTTATCCTCACCCGAGGACATTTTTGCATTTATCTTCAGACAGAACAGGAGGGAGAGAAGGAGGAAGAGAGAGAGAGAGAAACATTGATGTGAGAGAGACACATCGACTGGTTGCTACCCACACGACCCTAACCGGGGCTGGGGACAAACTGCAACCAAGGTACATGCCCTTAGCGGAACCGAACCTGGGACTCTCTGGTCCGTGGGCTGACGCTCTAACCGCCTTGCCAAACTGGCCAGGACATATTTGGTATAATTTTTAAATGATAGCAGATAAGGATAAAAAAATTTTCATTACTAAAAATTTTTTTTGTAACTGAAAACTTGCAAACTATTTTCTTAGTAAATACTCTCTTATGAAGCATTGTTTATTAGTTTTCATTTACAACAGAAATGTACTGACTCAATTTTAGTTCATTTGAACTAAAAGGGACTTTTATTGTTATCTGGAGCAGCTTCTTTTGCTTTCATATGTCATAAGATGAATTACCTTTCTCTTCTAAAAGCTCTCCTTAAATTGAGAGATCTAGCGCACTCTGTGTTTTGGGTTTCCTAGTAGTACGGAGCACTTGAGGTGGAGGGTTGAAGGTTGAAGGTTGAAGGGGAAGAACTGTTGTTATTTTTAAAAAATATTATTGCCTTATTAGGCTCTGTTACTTTACCTGTGTTTAAAACAACAAATTCAGCTGAGTAAATTTGAACATCTAATTGTCCTTAATAAACACTTCTTCAGTCAGGCAGCATCTCATCTAGCAATCAAAGAGATACTCAGAGGAGTTATACAAAATGGAAGGCTTTTATAGAAAGGAGGATGGGGCAAGGAAGTTATTAGCAAAAGAAAAATGAAAGTTCATTGGTGGAAAATAGGAGTTCAGGGTGATGATGGTTTCTCATTGTCTGAACCGTGGTGTTTTCCATTGGCTGGGCTTGTTGCTGGACTTGAATAAAATCTTCCTCCTGCCAGGAGAGTAGAGACACCTTCCTGTTGGAGATTGAAGGTATGTCTCTTCCTGTTTGGGGTAATTGCCATGAGTCACAGGGTATGAGAGCTCTCTCTATAGGCCTTCCCAACTCCAGTTGTAGTTGAGGTTTCATTGATTAATTTTCACATTTGATAGTGAATAGATGTTTGTATTTAGTATAGGAATTGAACCTAAGAAGGTCAGTGTAGCAGATAT
This sequence comes from Tadarida brasiliensis, assembly GCA_030848825.1. Taxonomy (NCBI): domain Eukaryota; kingdom Metazoa; phylum Chordata; class Mammalia; order Chiroptera; family Molossidae; genus Tadarida; species Tadarida brasiliensis. The sequence goes on along the minus strand of CM061265.1, from coordinate 37,502,406 downwards.
CAGACATTGCCCCCTGAAAATTATTGACATCTGAACTTATTTTTAGCTCGTACTACTTCAGTTTCATTTCAGAAATTTGTCAGTACATGGTGGTATAGTTTTAAGAATTTTAGCCATTTTAGTGGTATGTCATTGTGGTTTTAATATGCATTTATCTGATTACAATTGATGTTGGGCGCCACCTTTAAATATATGTATTTGCCAAATGAATGTCCTATTTTTTGAAGTATCTATTTAGTCTTTCATTTTTTTCCCCCACTTAATTTGCAAAACTCCCCTTTTAAGCATGGCAGCCATTTTTATCTCCATTTTACAAATGAGAACGTGCATTCAGATTTGACTCAGAATTGAGGTGAATTACCTGTAGACCTTAAGCTAGTAAGTACATTTCAGAGCTGGTGTAAAGAAACCAGGTCTTCACTGTTTAATGAGTGATGTGTGTATTCTACATGTGCATACAGAGTGTGCATAGTGATTTCCTCAAGTCTACAGAGGTTGTGTTGATCACCTGCCCATCCTAATGCTTCCCCCCCTTTTTTTTTATTTTTTATTGAGTTTATTGGGGTGACACTGGGTAATAAAATTATATAGGTTTTCATTGTACAATTCTATAGTACATCATCTGTATATTGTATTGTGTGTTCACGACCCCAAATCAGCCTAACTAAACTTTTGATTTTCCATCTGTGACATTTTGGCATGGTAGTGGCTATTTTGGAGACTCATTTTTCCCCAGCTATCAGTAAGTGTCTTGCACATAAAGCTTCCTGATAAGTCTATTTCAGTACAACTTATACTTACTACATTTATGCTTCTGCCTTGTTTCTTAAGGTAAGGATGCTATGGAAATAAGCATCCCATTTTTTGGAGTTGGGAGGGGGGCCTGGCTCTCACCTAACAGGACTCTAGCGGGCATCCTGGAAGTATTAGCCAAGAAGAAAGTGAACTTGCAGGAATATAAGGCTGGCCCTAGACCTTTTGCCTTTTTAATAGATGGTTTACAATATTAAAGGGCAGTAAAAGTAATTTTGATGTTTTTTTTTTTCCTCCTCCTCCTCCTCCTTCCTATCTGTCCATGTGTCCAATTCTCCCAAATCTTCCAATTGCCCCACCCCCAAAATGTTGGTGGTGACATGTGAAATGAAAAAAGAGCTAAAGTTACTCTTCTGTATTCAACCAGAGCAAGAGGCTCTTAAATATATGTATTTTTAGATGATGTAATAAATGGAGTTAATCATGGCATTCTGGGTGGTCCTTTCCTTATTAACAAGAGTTGAATTTGCATTTGTCCTATTCAGTATGTTTAAAATGTTTGTACACAGCGAAACTGAAATCTTAACTTGTTAGGAAGGGTTTAATTTAGCAGTTTTGAACAAAATTGCACTCAGTAGGCAGTTTGAGATAGTGTTAAACTTAGAGAATATACACTGAGGCAGACTGCCCAGACTGAAATCCCTGGTTCACTACTAAACTTAGCTGTATGACCTTGTGCTAGTTACTTTCTGTGTCTCAGTTTTCTGATCTATAAAATGAGGAATTCTTACTTCATTGGATTGAAGTGTAAGTGATTTAGCAAATGTAAGATGCTTTGAAGCTATTAGTTGTTTTAAATTAAATTGTTACCTATAAGTCAGTATTCAGAGCTGTAAGTAGGTTTTCATTTTAGTAGATAATGAACAGTGTATTTTAAAGTATAATTTATGTTACAGCTTTCCCCAGAGTAAACTGAAGATTTACATCAATAAAAATGTACCCAAACAAATTAAAACATTAAATGGGGAGGAGGGTTAAAGAGAAAATGTATGTTAAACCCAAGTACTCAAGAATACTAAGTATGCTCAGCTGGTGTGGCTCAGTGGATTGAGTGTGGTCCCGAAGACTGAGAGGTCCTGGTTCGATTCCTGGTCAGGCCACTTGCCCAGGTTGCGGACTGGATCCCCAGTAGGGGGCATTTTTCACATTGATGTTTCTTTCTCTCTCCCTTCCTCTAAAAAAAAAAATCAATGAAAACATTAAAAAAAAAAAAAGAAAACTAAGTATGGTTGTCACTGGAGTCAGAGAAACAGGTGAAAAATATTATGATCTGTCAGGTTGAGGTACTGGGCATTTAAATATTTAAATTTAAATTTAACTACACAAGAGTTGTATGATGTAGAAATTTAATAACAAGTATATGTCATTTTAATGTAAATGTATGAATTATTTATAAACTAGAAAAAATAGGCTCTCCTACATTTTCAAATAATTTTTTAGTTTATAATGAACTGATCCAAAGAAAGAACATTTTTATTATATCTTTAGTAAAAGCTGTCCGCTGTAGTTTCCTATTAAATACCAAAATGAATTCTACTCATTTACTTGCTTTCTGTTTCCTACTTTATTTCTGCTCTAAAATATTTTTTTGCCAGTTTCCCTATTCTTCTATAATTTTAAGGTATAAAAAAATTTTAAATTAATAAAAATTAATTTTTCCTTTAAGATCCAAGCATTGCTTTAGTCATATCCCAAGATATTAATATGTACTATCCTAATTATAATACATTTTTATATTGTCTTCTATTATAGTCCCCCCCCCCTTTTTTTTTTTTTGCTTAATACCTTCACCTTTTTTACCCAGCCTCCCTATTATAGTCTTAGTTATCTATGTCCTGATTGTTAATTTCCATGTGATTGGGTTTTACATTTGGTCTGGTAAAAATATATTCTATTCAGAAAATACACTGTGTATATTGTTCTAAATTGTTTCTTGTTTTTGCTAGTTCCATGAATACATGCTTTAATGTACAGGAAATCTTCACTTTACCTAATTCCAATATGTATGAATTTAGTTACCATGTTTTAGTTAAATAACATCAATCCCCCAACCTAACAAGCATTGTAATACCTTGAGCATAGAACCCAGGCAAGCCTGCTTAGATTTTTGAACTACAGAACTATGAACTAATAACAAGTGGTGTTTTAAACCACTTAATTTGCAGTAATTTGTTACAGAGCAAGTTTAAAAAAACTAATAGATGGAAACTCTGTTCAATTTTTTAATATTTTTTCTCTGTTTTTCAAATTTCATTACTTTAATTGACTTTTCTTCATGTTTGCTGTTTCTGTAATGTTCAATCTGCTTTTAAGCTCATCCAGTGAATATTTTCAGTTGAGATGCTATCCTTTCAGTTCTATAAATTCCACTTATCTTCTGAGCACTCACTCATCATCTACTCATTTATTATGACCATCTTTTGCCTTAAGTTCTTGAAAAAATATATAATACCGCTTTAACATACTTTTTTTGCTAATTCTAACATTTGGGTTATGCAATTATCTGTTTTTGTTGATTTTTATCTTGATTGTGGGACACTGTTTTGAATATCTAGTCATTTTTTATATTATACTGTTCACTGTAGTTATTTGTAAGGAAGTGGGTAGATTATATTGCCATCTTTTTAAAAAAGTGTTGAGTTTTGTTCTGTCAGGTAGTTATCTTATTGGAAGATCTTTTAGGTTTTTGTCAGGCTTGGTTTTTTTATGAGGCAGGCCTATTTTGATATTGAACTAAATTCTAGGGGCCTTTACTCCTAAGGTGTGGCCTTTTGGGGGTATCAACCTAATGCCTGGAATGTTCTCCTCTCTAGTTGGGTGGAGTATTAGTTTACTTGGCCTGCCATAACTAAATTTATTTTCTCACAGTTGTAGAGATTGGAAGTCCAAGATCAAGGTCCTAGTAGGGTTGGTGTCTGGTGAGGACTCTCCCCTTGGGTTGCAGATGACTGCCTTCTCACTGTGTGCTCATGTGACCTCTTTGTGTGTGTGAGGAGAGAGAGATAACTTTCTGTTGTCTCTTCTAACTAAGGATACTTAGTCCTGTTGGATTAGGGCCCTATTCTTATGATCTCATTTTACCTTAATTACTTTGCTAGAGGCCCAGTCTCCAAATACAGCTACACTGACAGTTAGCTACATATGAATTCTGTGGGGACACAGACATTCAGTTCATAACAAGCAGGAATTCCAAAGACTCCCAGCACTGCACTATCTTTCAGCCCTGTAGTAGGTGAAGGGCTTCTAGACTTCATAGAGCCCTCCCCCTGGGTGGTTGGGGGATGGGAGGGGAGGAGCCCTTGATCAACAAGGACTGTGTGCTCAGAAATCTGGTCTCTGTCTCTGAGGTGCTCTACTAGGGCTGGTTTTCCTTATGTTGGGACAGGAAAGTGTTCTGAGGCAGAAAGCTGGGGCCATCATGAGATTCACTTCATATTTCCTTTCCCTTAAGGATCTCAGACCAGCACTGACTGTTATTCATTTTCCGAACACTGTTGCCTCATATATTTTGGCCTGTTTTATACTTGTTTTTGTTAGAATAGCAAATCTGGTACCAGATAGTCTGTCATGGTTGGAAGCAGATCAGTCATGAGTTTTTATTTCCAAACATAGTTGGAGGAGCTTTAAAGATCTCTTGTGGGCATTCTTGTTTTATATAGTTAATTTTTTTTATTACTGATAGAGTCTATTTTATTAAAAGTTTTATGAGTAGACTTGAATTCTTTTTAAAGCTGTATGTTGAACATAATGGACTCTGTGGAAGGGGAGCCTTATTGATGGACTGCTTCTTTATGATATTGTCAGAATCTTTCTGAAGTGTTTCACTGGGTATATGAGGCTCTCTATATGCGGTAATCAAAACCTGGTGATGAAATGTTGTGACTTACACCCACTAAACCCTGGAAATTTAGCACGAATGCCCCAGGAGAGCTCGTTTAACTCTCTTACTTTGTATGCATTTGACATAGGATAATGTGAGATATGGCTCCAACACTGGGCAAAGTGACATGCTATGAAAGAACGGTTCCTTAATTATAATATTTAAAATTTTTCCAGGAGTTTAAAATACTCCTAAGTACATAACTGTTATTTTGTTCACTAGAAAAATGAAGTTCTTTTTGACAGGCTATTATAAAGTCTTCAGGTTTTATACTTTTTATAAAGAGTAATCATGAGCCCTATATTTGTAGAGAGTAATACTCTGCTGGATAGAGTATTCAAATCAGGACTTTTAATTTTATATAAAATTTAATCAAGTAGAAATACTCTGTTTAGATATTTTTGAAATTATTGGAAGGGTTTTGGAGGGTATTGCATAGGCGTCACATTTAATTGTGTATCACATGGCCAAAATTGTGTGTCAGAATTTGGTAATTAATGATTCTGGTTTCTCAGATCAAAGAGGAAAAGATAAATTCTTAGATGTTGGAACTACTACAAATATAGTGTAAAAAATTTTTTTTCTATCTCTGCCTCACACCACGTCCTAAATGAAATTCCAGAGTAGACTAAAGATTTACGCATAGAAGAGAAACAAAATATACACAAAAGAGAATATGTGTGAATATGCAATCTTCAGGTAGTTCTAAACACTGCTGAAAGATACTATAAAAAAGAGTGATAGATCTGTACAGCAAAAACAAAACTCTATCATAAGCAAAGAGAAAAGATGAGCATGAAGTTGGCAAGTCGTATGTAATATTTGCCATTTGCTCTTCTGATTCAAGATATAAGGTTAGCCACCTATGTATCACTGTATAAGAAGTCCTTTGCCTTTCTCTCTTTTTTTGTAAAATGAGCAACAGAAACTTATTTCTTAGTCTGGAGGCTGGGAAGATTTGATGTCTGGTGAGAGCCAACTTTCTGATTCATAGATGGTCGTCGTCTTGCTGTGTCCTCACATGGCCAAAGTGGCTCTGAGATAGTGCTCTGGGGTCTCTCTTTTTTGGTTTTTATTTTTATTTTATTTATTGATTTATTTTTGTTAATCCTCACCCAAGGATATTTTTTTTCCCATTGATTTTTAGAGAGAGTGGAAGGGATGGGGGAAGAGGGAGAGAGAGAGAAACATCGATGTGAGAGAGACACATTGATTGGTTGTTTCCCACATGTGCCTGGACCAAGGCTGGAGATCAAACCTGCAACCCAGGTGTGTGCCCTTGACCGGGAATCAAACCTTCGACCATTTGGTGAGCAGGCTGATGCTCTAACCACTGAGCCATGCTGGCCAGGGCATCTCTTTTTTATTTTTATTTTTTTTATCCTCACCCAAGGTCATTTTTGCATTCATCCTCAGATAGAGTGGGAGGGAGAGAGGAAGGAAGAGAGAGAGAAACATCGATGTGAGAGAGACACATGGACTGGTTGCTACCCATGGGGACAAACTGCAACCGAGGTACATGCCCTTAGTGGGAATCAAATCTGGGACTCTCTGGTCCGTGGGCTGACGCTCTAACTGCTGAGCCAAACCGGCCAGGGCTTATTTTTTAAATTAAATATATTGGGGTAATATTGGTTAATAACATTATATCAATTTCAGGTGTACAGCTTTGTAATACAATGTTTGTATACTCTCTTGCAGCAAATTTTCAACTGGTGTGCCTCAAGAATTTTTAAAACATGCAGTACCTGACTATTTAGTCAGGGGCACTGACCTCTTTTTCCCTTAGACTGTCAAATAAAAAAAATGACAGCAGCCAACACAATAGTTATCTGTTATGAATGAATCAAAATTATACTTTTTTTTTTGTCAGATTGGCAAAAAATACAGTTTTTGGTGTGCTGCAGAATTTTAGTAATTAGTTTATGTGTGCCATGAAATGAAAAATGTTGAAAATCACTGCTCTGTTGTGTGCTCACCACCCAAAGTCTGGTCTCCTGTCACCTTGTATTTGACCCCCTTTACCCTCTTTGTTTTTTGTTTATTTTGTCTGTTGCTTTTTGTTTTATACCCCATACATGGGTGAAATCATACAGTTCTTGTTCTTTTCCATCTGACTTATTTCACTTAGCATAATACTCTTAAGATCTATCCAGGTTATTACAAATAGTAATCTTTCGTTTTTTATGGCTGAGTAGTATTCCACTGTATACACCACATCTTTTTCCAATCATCCATCAAAGGACACTTGGGTTGTTTCCATGTCTTGCTTTGCTTGCTTTGCCTTTTGAGGCATTTCCTTCCCCATTTACTCTCTCTCCCTATTGCGACTCCCAAATGTATTGTCATTCCACTTTACTAAACAGAAAGAGAACTGGAACCTCATAAGCCTGCTAGTGCTATTGCCTTTTGATGTCACATGGTGTTGCTACTGCAGCTTGATCCTGTGCAGCGCCTTGGATGTTTGTCTGCTCAGCGGTGAAGGTCTTGTTGGTCCAGAACTTTGCACAGACTTCCCTGGGACCACATTAGGCATCATAAAAGCTCTTAATAGTTCATATACTCAGAAGCTTTGTTATTGTTTTCTTACATTAGAACCATTGTGCCAGGGTGATAGGATATAGAGGAGCAACCAATATCATTCATTCATTCATTCATTGAACAAATACTGAGCATCTGCTTTGTGCCCAGATACTATTCTATCCACTTGAAATAAAAATAGTAAACAAAACGAAACAAAAAATTCCTGCCTTAATGAAGCCTACATTAATTCTGAGGGTTGGGGGGAGGAAGAGAAGTGGTGGCAGAGATAGACGATAGACAAAATAAAGTATTTATGCTATGAAACATCTATAGAAAGACCTGTAGATGAGATCCTGACATCCTGACATCTTTTAATTATTTTTTATTTTTTTATTTTTTCTATGTTGAGCATCAATATGAAGATACTAGTGAATGTAACAAAGGAGAGTCTGGGTACTTGATGAGTTTGAAACCATAGTTTGCTGATACCTTCACTAGATTGTATAAGCACTGTGACCACTGTATATAATGGTACATCATGCAGCTATTAAAAATATTGGTATAGATATATTTATATTTATGAAAATGGAGAGACGTTTATGATAAGTAGAAATGCAGGTTAGGAAATGATACATTTAATATGATCACAGTATTAGTGGGACACACTTTTTCTCTGCCTCTGAGGTTTCCTTCCTGAAGAGGGAATTCCATTGGTGTCACCCTGAGTCTTCCCCTGCTCCTTTATTCACTCCATTCCTGGTGGAATGATGTTTCAGATTGATAAATTTGCAATTAATTGGCCCTATTGATGCCCTCTGTCCATGAAGGAGCTAGCCTTCCACAGCCATTGAGTAATTTCTCAATGGAGTAAGTTGTGCAGAGGCCCCCCCTCTGCAGGATGAGGTCTGCCTGCCCCTGTGCAGTTCTAAGGCATGCCCACCTCAGGGCTTCACTATTAGCAAGCCCATTTGTCCAGCATACCTAGAGCTTCTATTAGTAGTAACAGAGGTATTTTATTCTTTGTTTTGTTTCTCAACTTATTCTTAACTTTGGCAGGGAAGGGGTTATCAGTTTTTGGGTGCTGTCTTTGGACATCTCATACCTATGATCCTATTTTATTTAGTTTTATTCATGTTTTTATTATTTTTCAATATACATGTATAGAAGAAAGTCTGGAAAGGTATGTGTCATAATTTTCACAGGAGTTGGTAGAATTAGAAGATTTTTTTTCTTGTCCTTTTGAATTCACTGAATTTCTTAGATATATTATTAAAAAATAGTTAAGCATTTTAAACCTCTGAAAAAATACATCCTGGTCTGACTTTATAGGTAGAAGAATTAGTCATCTTTGTATAGGGGAAGAAGCTGGACCTGAGTAAATATGTTTCTACCTACATACTTGGTGCTTCAGTCTAGAACTTATGTGAGGCAAAAATATATTGCTTTTCTAAAACCTCTGGTTGTCATTTCATCATGGATGTCAAAATAATTGCTTTCTATCCACAGTGTTAGGCAGTTTGCATGGTTTTTACAAGTGAGTTCCAGCATTTAACTGAGATTAACTGGATTCTGTGTTTCTCTTTCCTGTTTACCAAGTATAGTTGTTTGTTTAAGCCTGTTTATTTTTTGGCTTCTTTTATTATTCATTGCCTTTAAAAAAAGGAACTACTTTAGATTCCTACCATTCTTCCTGCTTTTCACTGTGATAAGCTTTATGTATATAATACCCAGGTTTAGCTATATTTGAAATGATAGGATATAAAGGAGAAAAGACATAAAGAAAAAGTTTCTAAAGTGATAGTTTTTACCTCCTCACTCCCTATACTAGCAGAGAAAAAAATTGTCTCTCGATATTGAAATTTTATAAAAGAGTAAAAATGCTACATAATTCAGTTATATTCTGATCAAACCCTTTAAAAATTTACTTTAACATTTTTATTTTGAGCATAAATTATTTCAGACCACAAAAAGATAGAATAAAGTTAATTTCTGGATACTTACTTTAGAACTTAAGATACAAAACTTTAGAAATACAGTTGTCCATATTTACCCCATTTTGATCCTCCATCCACCTCGAGTTTGATGTTTATCATTCTCATGTATATGTTAATATTTTTACTACTTATGTACTTATATCTCAAAATACAGTGTATTTTTTAAAAAGATTTTTTAGTGATTGTTAGAGAGAGGAAGGGAGAGGGGGGGAGAGAGAGAAACATTGATATGAGATTGATACATTGATCCGATTCCTCCTGCAAGATGCGGGAGATCAATGACACCCAACCAACTGAGCCACACCAGCCAGGGCAATGTAGTGTATTTTTTGAGTGTTTTAAAACTTTATTTGAAACATTCACATATTGCTGGTGGGAATGTAAAATGGTACAGATGCTTTGGAAAACTGCCAGATCCTAAAAAAAATTAGAGTTACTGTGAGACTCAGCAGTTCTCCTAGGTATATACCAAAGAGGTATGAAAGTATACTTCCACACAAAAATTTGTACACGGGTGTTCATACCAGCATTGCATTATTTATATTAACCAAAAAGTAAAAAAAAACCAAAAACCTCAAAATATTCATCAACTGGGGGCTAAATAAAATGAGTTGTATCTATACAATGGAATAATATTCAACAATATAAAGAAATGAAGTACTGATACATGCTTCAACATGGGTGAACCTTGAAAACATTTTACTAAATAAAAGAAGCCAGTCATGAAAGACTTTATGTTGCATGATTCTATTTATATGAAAAGTCCAGAATGGGAACCTATAGAGACACAAAGTAGATTAATGGTTGTCTAGGATGGAGAGGATGAGGGGAGAATGGCCTGTGACTGCCATTGGGTATGGATTTCTTTCTAGGGTAATGAAAATGTTCTAAAATTAGTGGCGATAGTTGCACAAGTCTCTAATTATACTAAAAACATTGAATTGTACACTTTAAATGGGTGAATTTTACTGGAATGTGAATATTTCAATAAAGCTGTTTAATAAGTTCTCCTATTTGCTTTTTAAACTCAGCATAACCCTAAACAAATTATTATATTTTGAGATTTACACATTTTTGTACATTTAGTTCTGTATAACTCATTTTCACATTCCATTGTATGAATTTATTGTATTTTATTAATCCATTTTTCTTTTTGCTCTTAAAAGCAATGATTCATTGAATAGTTTAATTCCTATTTCCTTGTATGGTGGCACCTTTTTAAGGCTTTCTTCCAAATTAGGATTTGATAGGATTCTTGATAATTTGTAATTTATTTATTAACTATATTTAGAAGACATTTATTGGTGTACTATAGAACATTTAACTCATTTTGTTTGTGTTGTTAATGCTCACTCAAGGGTATTTTTCCATTGACTTTTAGAGAGTGGGACGGAGGGAGGGAGAGAGAGAGAGAAAAAAAAAGAGAGAGGGAAACATCGCTGTAAGAGAGAGACAGCATTTGGTTGCCTCCTGCACAACCCTGACTGGGGCTGGGGATTAAACCTGCAACCCAGGTACGTGCCCTTGACCAGGAATTGAACCCGGGACGCTCTAACCGCTGAGCCACACTGGCAGAGCACATTTAACTCATTTAATTATATAATTTAAAATTAAAATTAGTAAAAGTACTCTTATCTTCTGAAGTTTTTTCATAGTTCTTTTATATTTGGCAAAAGGAAAGATAGGGCTTCTGTGCCTTTCTTGGTATTTTTGTATTACATAAGATAATGTCCTGATATTTTGTGTATGCTAATATCTTATAGAAAAAGCCACAAATGAGTACAACACTACAGAGGATTGGAGTCTTATTATGGACATATGTGACAAAGTTGGAAGCACTCCTAATGGGTAAGATGCCCAGTCAAGATCAGTAAATGACTAAGGACCCAATAAACCTGTGTCTCTTGTCTTGATGTATGGGATTTTACTAGTATTTACTTTGGGGGGAATAAAAATAAAGAGCTCATACAGGTGGGATTTATGGGATTAACCTTATTCTGAAACAACAAATGGAAAAGAGTTCAACTGAAAACCAGAGATAAATTAAAATACATAAAACCTTGACACAATAGAGACACATATTAACAAAGAACAGACTAGTTGTTTAGGAAATTCTCTTGTAACTTAGACATATATGGGAGCCTTTTAATAATGAAGTAGATAAATGTAATAGGTAATTATGCTGAAAAGTATTTTAGTTATGAATAGGTAAATAACATGAAAAAAGTGAATATAAAAAAGAGTGCTTTGGGAGAAGATGCAGCAATTAAGCTGAACTGATTATACTTTAGAAGTTTAGAAGACGGAAGAAAGCATTTGTTTTAACATTACAGCTTTTCAAACTGCATTCATGCATGTTTATACTTAAACCTTTTAACGCTACGTAGCTTGCTCTTAATATCTTTCATAATTTGCTGTATGAAAGCCAAGTCTGTCTTGAACAAATGGAAAGATATTTTTGACATGATACAGTTATCTTATGTTGACTGACCTTTTTTGAAGTGATTTAGCTCTTGATTTTGGAATATGAAACCTTTAACAAGTTTTTTGTTTTTGTTTTTTAACTTCTATAAGTCTATGAACAAAAGACTATATAAAGTCATTTTAGATTTATTCCTGTAATGAAATAAAGTTTGCAGGATTTTATTTTTAAGTTTAAAGTTATTTGGTAGTAGTATACCTCATGTCTTTAATGTTTGATTTGAAATTCTGAATAAATACTTAACCTTCTTCACTTTTTTCTTAGAGCAAAAGATTGCCTAAAAGCCATAATGAAAAGGGTAAATCATAAGGTTCCTCATGTTGCTCTGCAGGCATTAACTGTAAGTAAAAGTCATGTTGTTATTTGATCAAAATTTTAAGTTTATATTTATTTTAGTAGGTTAATATCTCAACATATTTATATTGATTTTTATTTTAATTAACAGCTTCTTGGGGCTTGTGTGGCAAACTGTGGAAAGATATTTCATTTAGAAGTATGTTCCCGTGATTTTGCAACAGAAGTACGTGCTGTGATAAAAAATAAGGTAAATTTTTAAAAGAAATTTAAGTTTTAAAAAATATATGTACTCTATATCTTTTAACTATATACATATAGCATTACTAAAGTTGTATTATAAATGTAATTATTTTTAGATAAATATGAAGTGAAATAAACTTCCTGTTCTAAAATTTGATGTTTTCATTTGTAGCACCGAAGACTGTTTTCTTCCCCAAAGCATATATGCTAGTGATAATAGCTCATCTTTACTGATGGTTAGTTAGTCACTGCTTTAAGCATTTTACATATACTCTCTTGTTAAGTGCTCTTAACAACACTTAGAAATTAAATTCTCTTGTCATTCTTATTTTATAGATGCAGAAACTGAGGTTTAGAAGTTAAGTAACTTGTCCCAGGTCATGCCATCTAGTAAGTGGCATAGCTGAGGTTCAGATGCAGGTTTCTGTGACTCCAGAGTCCAAACTAACCACCATTCTGTCCTGATTCCCATTAGAGATGGAGAGAAAAGGGGGCCTTTATTTTAGAGCAGGATGAGGGGGTCTTTACTATAGGGTTGTTGTTACTGACTTTTTTGAGATGGAAACTGAAGCGCCAGTCTCATGCTATTAGTGGCAGAAATCCCAGAATTTTAGTTTAGTTGACATAAAAAGCTTAACTTAATATTAAGAAAACATAGAAGAAATAACCCCTGAATATAAAAGACTTGTTGTCATTACAGTAAGACTTAGAAATTGATGTTTAAAAAGGGTAATTTTGCAAGAAATAACTATATCTTAAAATGTAAATAGACATTTATCAAGTACTCATCTAGGCTAGGGATTGCTGGACTTTTGTTGATGTTCATATGATTGAAGAAAATGTTGGTGCTAATTCACTCTGTTGTTAAACAATTCAAGTACTAATTTTAACCACAGTTTTCTTTCTTTGCCTTTTCTTTAAAAGGCTCATCCTAAAGTATGTGAAAAACTGAAATCTTTAATGGTGGAGTGGTCAGAAGAATTTCAAAAGGATCCTCAGTTTAGTCTAATATCTGCAACTATTAAATCTATGAAAGAAGAAGGAATTACTTTTCCTCCAGCAGGTTCTCAAGTAAGATATTCATTCAAACCAATTGTTGACCTATTACACTGTTTTGAGGGTATGTATCTTATGTAAAATCTGGGCAAGGTCCACCCACCTCCACTTTCCAAGTGTCTCTAGCATAGTGTCTTATAATTAGTAAGTGTTCTAATTTTAGTGAATTTCTTCTACATATTAGAACTTTGAGAAGTGACTCAGCCATAAAGAATCTGTTTAACGCTACTCTGGAGTCATGTAAAAGGCATAGATGAATAAAAGAGAAGGGTAGCTATGTACATGTAAAAGATAACTAAATTATAAGTGACAAATATGAATGAGGGGTACAAAGACTATATGCCAGGAGAGAGGGCTAACTACAAACTGGGCTGGTGAAGGTGAAGAAGTAGCATTTTTTGACTGGAATGTATTCAAGAGGTAGAGCAAGTTCAAGACCTATTTGTTGAAGAATGAATATGCCTGGAGGGAATAGTTTATATATAAGATGGGTAGAACTCTATGACTAGAAATTTATTTGGGGAGATAGGGGATTGCTTTAGTAGGACAAGAGTGGAGGCAGGGATACTGAGTCTATGAGTGGACTGTTTATTTAGGTCTGTGGGAGAAAAACATTGTATCTTGGGTTTTGCTCTCAGTGCCTCTTGCCCACCAATTAATATTATTATATGGGCTAAGGAAAGAAACTAAGAAGAGGACCATATATATATATATATATATATATATATATATATATACACACACACACACACACACATACATACATACATATACTTATACATTTATTTTATTGTAGACTAGACTAAAGAGACAAAAAGAATCTTTATAGCTGACCAGGCCTGAGGATTCAAGGTAGATTTTGGGGACAGAAGTCTTATAAGTGACAAAAAGCAAGCATTTTCCTGCTCTCCCCTTTCTGCATGTCATTCTCAAAAATCTGTGTTAAAGAACTGGTTGATGATTCAGACTCCTGGACATCTCTGTCTTCCATGCCTTTAAATTTAATCATGACCTTCCTTAGTCCTCTACTATGCCTGAAGAGCCTGCACCTTTCAAACACAATGAGTAGTAAAAGAGGGCTTAACATGCATTCCTAGAACTGCACCCCTTGTCTTTGTCCTCCCTCCTCCTCAGTAGTTTTCATGGCTTGTTGCTGCCACTTCTCTAGCAGCTCTATACCCGTAGTGATATAGCACATCTAAGACACCTTGGACTGTTTAGATCAGGGAGTGCAATCAAGAAAGATGCTTATTTAAGTACTTTCTATATGCCAAGTTCTGTTTCAGAAACTAAGATTTATGCAATATATAAGCCAGCTCATGTCCTTTTTGAGTTTATAATGTTTTCTTGAAAATTCTGATGTTTTATTTTAGTATTTGAAAACAACTACTTAAAATTATCATAAAGAACTTCACTTTTAAATGAAACTCATTAGTTAATATCAGTTTTATTTTAAATTAGCATGTGCAAGTAATTATAGAGCTTATGTTTTCTTTGAAAGGGTAGTTGTGTTTATTTTACTTGTACATTTACAGACTGTCTCAGTTGCTGCCAAGAATGGTACGTCATCAAACAAAAACAAAGAAGATGAAGACATAGCTAAAGGTAAACCATCAAATGTGTAATTTAGTGTTACTGGAAACATCCTATCCAGAACAACTTATTAAATAAAAATTATAATAAAACTGGGTATACTTTTAGTATTTTACCTCAAATCTAGACATTAATAGGGTCTGAAAAGTAAGGAAAACAATTGACATGATCATAAGATTAATTTAATTCATTATCTTTGTCAATAATATGTATATAATGTCCTACCTTTGGAGAGCTTACATTTCACCTTTTCTTTAATGCCAAAGTTATGAGTCAAGCACAAAAATATATATTCATGGTTTGTCCTATATGGAAAGCTACCCATTTTATAATGTCACAATCTGTTTGCTATAAAAATAATAGCTGCTGTATATGACAGACTGTTATAATCAGGAATGAGTAAAAACTTTATTTTTTTAAATGTCGTGATTCTCTCTGCCCCTCAAAGTTAACTGCTTAGTGTTTAATTGGACAAATAAAATATTCACTTGATTTATTCTTAGTAAATACTACATTATCTAATATTTCTTTTTAAACTTTTAAAAAATCAGAATTAATTCTGGCTACCTTTCTTTTGTATTTTAATTTTCAAACTAGCTATTGAATTATCGTTGCAAGAGCAGAAGCAGCAGCACACAGAAACAAAATCCTTATATCCAACTGCAGAAGTTCAGTTAAATAATAAAGTTGCAAGGAAAGTGAGAGCTTTGTATGATTTTGAAGCCGTTGAGGACAATGAACTCACCTTTAAACATGGTGAAATTCTTATTGTTTTGGATGACAGGTATGTTTTAAATCTTTATTTCTGGAATATTTTGAAGTTAAGGATCATATCCTTACTTGAGAACCCTGGATACCCAGCTCTTTGACTTTGGTGTATCATAGGACCTGTTCATATCTTAATTGTTTTTCCTAAACTAAAACTTACAAAAATTAGACTAGGTAATACGATTTTCTTGTTGTTTTGTTAAATTTGGTTTTACTTTATATCTTGGATAAAAGATGTATTAAATGATATTGTTGATTATCACAGTTGGAAAACATAAATATTCATTCATCTGAATACATTTACATTGGGAATTTTGTATACCAGATTACTGGCAAATAAACTTTAGGAAGACATACTACCTTTGATCAAAGCAACCAGAAGCTATGCTCAGCTCCTCCCTAATTCTTGTTACTCACCTCTCCCTCACACCTTCTCTATCATTTAAAGTTGCAATAAAAAATAGAACTATCTATACTGGGCCTAATTCTAAGAAGTTAGTGAGATTTAACAAGAGCGAGACCTAGCAGCTTGTTGCTATGAACAGAGATTGCAAATGTATTTGGTGTCCATTGTAAATAGCCTAGTTAAGGTTATGTTAGTCTAGTGTATTTTTAAATGGATAAATACACAAAAATGGTTTTACTATGCTACAGTAAATATTGAGAAACTGTTATTAATAGGCTCTGTTTATAATAAAAAATGAATGAGGACACAGTCTGTCTTCCAAAACCTAGAATAAAGTAAGGGAGTTAAAATTACTATACAGGTAATTGTATGGAATGCAGAATGTGAATGCCATAAAAGAGGTAATGTTAGGGCCCAGAAGAGAGCAGATTTGCATGTGGTGCAAGCGTCTGGTAAAGAAGATTTACCCAGGGTCCATTTCAGTTGGATTGATTTTGACAGGACAGGAAAACATTTGCAATAACTGAGAATAGGAAAACAAAGGTCTCTTAGGCAGTCAAGATAACACTATGTTCACAGAAATATTTTCCTTTTTAAAAAACCATTTGGAATGGAGCACATGATCGCTGAAGGAGAGTAAATAGATATGAAGGTGAACAGAGTGTGGGCTCTGAACACTGACAGTGTGAAAAGTCAAGCTTCTGAGTGTCATTTTAGTTAGAATATTTACAAAATAACTTAGGTTTACACTTCTGATACTCTTATACAACTGTAAAATTAATGACATTTATAAAATGAACATCTAAAAAGAAGTAGTTTTTGCTCTGACATTCAAGTTTTGAGCATTACTTTTACGTAATAAGAAAAATTTCTAAAATTGCTGCTCACAAGGTAAATAAAGTACTGATCAGTGGCACAGGTACTTCATTGCTATCTCCAGCACATCTGGATTACCTTGTGCTGTGATAACTGAATCTCTGAGTTTTCCTTTTGTAACTGTGTGAATCCTTACATACTCTATCCCTTGACATCATTTGGTGTTTATGCAGCATTATATACTTACCATTCGTCTACAGGCTTGCACTGAGTAAAAGGTTATGTTACTGTGCTGCACGTGTTATTTTTCACTGATGTCTTATTAAAACACAAATTCATTAAATAACTTAGACTCATACAAAACTATTTTCAGTTGAGACTTACCACTGTAAAAAAGAACTTTTTTCTTTCTAACTGCTAAGATAATTCAACATGAATATGATGGAATGTGTAAGTTGATTGCCCTCATTTTGAAGGTAGGATACTCCAGTCTTAAAATTACCATACACATGCTCATTAATATGTATAGGTTAAATGTTGTCATTCAGGGTGATTGGTTATCACTGCCCGAGTTTTTTGTTGTTGTTAATCCTCAGCCAAGTATATTTTTCCATTGATTTTTCAGACGTGAGAGAGAGACATCAGTTGGTTGCCTCCTGTAGGACCTGACTGGGGCTGGGATCGAACCTGCAACTGAGGTATTGCCCTTGACTGGAAATGGAACCTGCAACCCTTTAGTCCGAGGGCAGACACTCTAACCGCTGAGCCAGACCGGCCAGGGCATCACTGCAAGATTTTAAACACAAAGGCAAACTTGGTTACTAAAGTTAAGTGGCGATCTTAGGTTAAAAGGAAGTCATCTAGGCCCGGCCAGTGTGGCTTAGTGGATTGAGTGTCGTCCCATGGACTGAGAGGTCCTGGTTCAATTCCTGGTCAGGGCACATGCCCAGGTTGTGAGCTTGATCCCCAGTGGGGGACATGTGGAGGCAGCTGATCAATGTTTCTCTCTCATATTGATGTTTTTATCTCTCTCCCTTCCTCTCTCTCTAAAAAATACCTATAAAAACATATTTTTTTTTAAAAAAGAGGTCATCTAGATGATCCAGAATATGACTATATTTATTGTATTTCTATTGCTGTGGAAATGAAAGCACAAAATTAAACATTTCACATGTAGAACTTGAAAAAGTACCTTGAAAATACAGCATTCTTGGACTTCAGTGTAAGAAACATGGAGCTAATAGAAAGGTACACATTTCTTATTAACAGTATACCAAAAAGCTTTTTGCTTTCTCCATTTTTAGCTTTATCTCACCACTCCTTGTTTGTTCTGTACATACCATTTCAAATAATCAAGTAGAATTCTTGCAGTTTCAAAAATGCTATGTTGTGATTAGACTTTTGTGGCAATGTATGTACATTTGGTTCTCTCTGCCTGGAAAGCCCTGTCAAAAGAAGCAAACGCATTTAGAAAAGAAAAGGCACTTGACTTGCAAGGAAGGTTTACAAGGGAGTCTAGGTTTTAGAAGGACTGGTTCCCCAAATTAAAAAATAAAACAGGTGATTTTAAGAAAAGACCCCCACAAGATTACCAAGTTTCCAGGTTTATGAGTTGTATGTTTGTGGTAGAAATAGCACTTTTCTCACATGATTATCATATCCATAAAGGGCATCACTTACCTTCAGCCATTGTCGTTTTGTAAAAGCCAGCAAATAAGTTGTTTTACTTAAGGAGTCTAGCTTAAAGGAGAGGCTATTTTCATTTATTTTGAGACCTAAAATGAGACAAGATGACTTTGTTTTTTGCTTACCTCAGTGTACAAAGTATTTTATTTCTTTGTACTTTTATTTTCTTGCTTATTTATAATGGAGAAAGGCATTTATTTACACAGTCCTCATTTCCTTTTCCTCCTGGTGAGTGCCTGCTTAACCTTCAAAACCCATCAGATGTTATATCTTCTGAAAAGCCTTTAAACCCTTCTCTGCCTTTATCTGTAAGTTAGGAGTTCCATCTTGGTGCTGCGCTAGCTCTCTGAATAAAAGTGATAGCATTTCTCATACTGTATTGTGAGTACTTCTTCACATATGTCTCTCCTGCTGGATGAGTTGATTCTGAAGAGGGTCAGCACTTCCCTGGGTGGGAGGAAGGGGGAAGGAGAGAACAAACCCCAGAAGGTAAAGCAAGGTAACATGTTCTTAGTTGGTAGGGGAGGTTTGAAAAATACTGTACTAGATTTTAAATATTTTCAGGGCAGAAACTGTTTCTTTTTTCTTTTTTTCTTAATTATCTGTATGACTTTAGTGTTTATCCCAATGTCACTATCCCTTCCTTGGTGGGCTTTCCTAAATGTTGGCTGAATAGTCAGTTTATTGAAGGTAAAGTTTGTCTTTTACACTTGCATCATTTTTCTTTTTTTTTTTTTTATTAATTTTTGTTACAGATGTTTCTCCTTTTCCCCCTACTTGCATCATTTTTCACTCGGCTGTGACTTACTCTCTTAACATAAAAATCTGTAAATATAAATGCTGCAATAAAATTTTTCTTAATTATCAAATGGTTTATTTAAAACTACAGTGCCAAATTACCTTAATTTAGGAATTTTAAAATTGAACAATATTGTGTGCCATTAAACAAATCACCTTGACAGTGGAGAGAATATAGGGCTGGATTAGGGCTGGGAAGGAGTCATCATGCTTCGACGTGGCATTTGTTTGTCGTGCCTACTTTTATACTTCATCAAGGAGTTTGCAGTAGTGGTTGGGAGGCTACGTAAAACATTGTTGAGAGGTTCAAGTAAAATCTGTGCATCAGCTTCACAGGTGTGTGTTCTCTGGTTTTATGTAAAAATTCCTCTAAGTTCAACTTTCCTTTTTAAAATGGAAAGTTCTACTTAAGAAAGTAAGTGAGAATAAGAGGGAGAATTTTTCATCCTTATATGGATATCAGCAGATATGATACCTGAGATCTGTCAATATATCAGTTATTTTCTGGTGTTAAGAATTTGGGTGATATACAGTTCTTTAATTTCTTTGTGGTACTTTTTTTTTTTTTTACATAGAAGCTAATTTTTATTAAAATCAAAGCACCAGTGCACCCCCTAAAATTAAAGACTGTTGTCTCAGATGTCCTTCACAATAAGCAAAACCTTCATGGAGAAAGAAATCTGTGATCTGATTGGCTAGCATTATTTTCACTCAGGAACATGAGCCACCAGCATGTGAATTATGACTTAGTAAATTCTCTTTGTTGTACTTTTTAAATGAAATGTTTCAGAACCATATAAATTAATTGTATCCTTAAGTTTCATCTTTAAGAATGCCTGTTCAATAAGTTAAATTTTTGGAAAGGAATAGATAAACTTAACCATTATTTTCAGATTTTATGATTGTCCATATAGAAAGTCCAAGAGACTAAGTGGACAAACTATTAAAACTGGTAAGAGTTCATCAAGGTTGTTGGATACAAGTTCAACATATAAAATCAGTGTTATGCTTTACTGTAATCACAACTATTTAGAAAATGTAATAGAAAAAAATTCCATTCTCAATAGTAACAAAAATGATAAATGATCTAGGAATAAATTAACCTAACAAGGATTTATAAGGCCTTTATGGAGAAAATTATATAAAAATGTTGAAACATATGAAGAAATATAAATACATATGACATTTATATAAGTATACATGGAGGGAGATACTGGGTTCATGGAGAAGAAACTTTAATATTTTATATTTTTCCCATATGAATGCATAAATTCAATTTATTTCCAATTAAAATCCCAACAGAACTTTTTATAGAGAACTTGAAAACATTTTAATATTAATGTAGAAATGTGAAGGTATACAATGACAGAGAGGGCTCTTTCCCTGCCAGGTATCAAGGCATATTAATAAGCTGTCGTAAATAAATATATAGACTATTACAACAGTGGAATCCAGAAATAGGCTTATGCTGTTTGAAAGATATCATAAATCATTTAAAAAAAAAAGATACATTATTCAGTAAATTTTTCTGGGTTGAATGGCTCTTTATATGATGCAAATAAAATTTGATTCAGCTTCACACAGTACATAAAATTTCATTTCAGATGAATTAAAGACTTAAACATGGGAGAGGGATAAAAAAGAAAACTAAAACTATTAAATACAAGTATATAGAAGAGATTTAGGAATTCAAGGATAAAGAGTTCTTTAAAATAAAAGTATAAGCCGTAAAAAAAAAAATGTTAAAATTTGGGAACATGGAACAAAAAACACTGTGGAATAAAACAAACGATAAATATATGTTGAAAGACAAGTGACAGTTTGAGAGAAGGTATTTTCATAATGAAGTTTAGACAAACAATTGTTATCCAGAATACGGAAAAAAATCCTACAGATCCATGAACAAGACAAAAGACCTAGTGGGGAAAATAATGGACAGAAGAGCTGAACAAGCAGTTTATAGATGAGACGATCTGAAAGGCCAACAAACACACGTGGGAACGCAGGAAGTGCAAATGAGCACAGCAGATACAATTTCTCTTCCGAATGATATCAAGTGTTGCTTGGACAGTTAACATGTATGAGGGAAAATGACATTCTCACATGCTTCTTAGGGAAATAGGATGGTGAATTACCATAACCCCTTTAGGAAATGTTTGGTAATATCTAGTAAAATGGGAAATGCTTGTATTCTGTGGCCCAGCTGGTCCATGTGTGTGCATAAGCCTAGAGGATTGTTGCATGTGTGCCCCAGAATCAGTGATCATTACCCTAATATTTATAATGGTGAAAGAATGGAAATTCCTAAATGTCCTTCTATATGGGAATGGATAAATAAAATATACCATAATTGTGTGATGAGACTTTGATTTTAAAAGGATAAACATCTGAATAAGAAATCTGAAAGTATTAACATAAAATTTAAAAGGTCTATAATGAATAACATCTATATCTATAGAGTTGACTTAAAGATATTTTTAAACTAATAAAAAAATACACTGGCAGGAAGGCAACCTACCAGCTTTGTGGTGGTGGTGTGGTGGGAGAGATGTGGGGTTGTTAATAAAGGAGACTGCAGTGTTATCTATAATTTTCTTTAAAAGCCTAGAATCAAATGTGAACAATTGCTCATTAGTTCTAAATGTAAGTATGGGAGGATTTGTTTTATTTGTGCTTTTCTATATCTTTTACTAAATCTAAGAACTACTTTTATTATAGTTGGATGTGAACTAGTAGTTTTCAAAGTAGGCTAAATTTAATTTTATTATAATTCATCTTGACATAAATGCACTATAATGTATAAGAAAAAAATAACATTTTTGAATTGTATTTTCAGTGATGCCAACTGGTGGAAGGGAGAAAATCACAGAGGAATAGGACTCTTCCCATCTAATTTTGTAACAACTAATTTAAACATGGAGTCTGAGGCAGGTAAGTTAAATCTTAGGGAAGGTTAAGGTTATTCAAGTTTTTTGCACTTGAATTGTATGGTTCACTTTTGAATACAAAGTAAATTGGCATTTAACTCTTGTTTTAAAACACTTATAGGCAATACAATTTAACCTACATCTTTCCAAATTAAGGGGTTAACTTATCCAGGTCAATTACAAGAATTATTTCCTTATCATGATATATTTTGTTGTTGTTCTTGTTAATCCTCACCCAAGGATATTTTTCCATTGATTTTTGGAGAGAGTGGAAGGGAGGGAGAAGGAGAGAGACAGAGAGAAGGGAGAAAGGGAGGGGGAGGAAACATTGATTGGTTGCCTCCTGCATGACCCCCCCTGGGGCTAGTGATGGAATCTGCAACCCAGGTGTGTGCCCTTGACAGGGAATTGAAATCCAGATCCTTCGGTCTGCAAGCAAACACTCCAGCTGCTGAGCCAAACCAAACAGGGCCTTACCATGATGTTTTAAATCCTTTGAGAGTTAACATACATAGTGACATGTAAGGCATAAAATAATCTGTGACCATGTAAATATTTAAAGCAACCTAATTATGGTTTAGGGGGCAGTTTGTGCCTGTTCAATACAAAGAAGACTGGTTTTACTCGTCATTGAACCACAGTACCAAAGGAGGGGCAGTGCAGCTAGGTGCTGGTTGACAAGTGTCAAGCGTGATTACAGAGGTTAGGAGAGCTTTTTCCCTGCCTTGATTTGATCCTAGGGCACTCCAGATAATAATTAAGTAATGTAATCAAGATAGTAGGTTCCCTCACTCAGTTTCGTAGCCACAAACAGTTCCCCTCAGCTGCTGTCAACCTTGCAGAGAAAGCTTCCATTGTTATACAGGCAGGGAGGTGAGGGGAACAGTGTGAAGAACAGCTAATACTAACGATGGTGGTGAACAGAAATAAAAGAGCTCAGTGGCGTTGAGCAGTCATGTATAGGCATTTTGCTAAGTCCTTTGCTTACACTATTTTATTTAATCCTCACAAGTCTGTGAGATAGGTACTTTGTGTTACCCATTTTACAGATAAGGAATCTGAGGCTGAGGGTTTATGTGGTAGAGGTGACAGACCAGGATTCTAAAGTCAGACAGTCTGTCCTTATACTGACCCATTGCAGGACATGTCGATGCTAATCCTTTCCAGTTCTAAAGAACTTCAATTGAAAGCTCTGTGCATTGTATATAACAGTGATTTTCAACCTTTTTCATCTCATGGCACACATAAAATGATTGCTAAAATTCTTGCGGTACACCGGTTTAAGATCGCTGCTATAGAACATCCTCTTTGTGTGGTGGAGTGATCCATTCAGTTAAACTGAAGTTGAGGGAGCCCTGGCTGGTTTGGCTCAGCGGTTGGAGCATTGGCCCGTGGACTAGAGTCACGGGTTCAATTCCCATTAAGGGCATGTACCTCGGTTGCAGTTCAATCTGAGGTCATGCGGGAGACAGCCAATCGATGTCTCTCTCTCACACACACTCTATCTCAAGATAAATGGAAAAAATATCCTCAGGTAAAGATTAAAAAAAAACGAAGTTGAGGGAGATGAATACTCATTTGAATACCAAGTACTTTGCCATTATTTATACTTTAAAAAAAAAAATTTTTTTTTTACCCTCAACCAAGGACACCCTTGCACCCATCCTCAGACAGAGCAGGAGGGAGAGAGGGAGGAAGAGAGAGAGAGAAACATCGACGCGAGAGAGACACATCAAGTGGTCGCCACCCACACGACCCCAACCAGGGCCAGGGACAAACTGCAACTGAGGTACGTGCCCCCAGTGGGAACCGAACCCGGGTTTCCCCCGACCGCGGGCTGCTCCAACCGCTGAGCCAAACCGGCCAGGGCATTATTTATACTTTTTATTCCTCTGGTCTGACTTTCTAAACTGGTATGAAAATTGGAGACACCATTTTTAGTAACTTGATAGACCATGCTCAGGGGATCTGATACAGCAGTTTCCCCTTGGCATAGGCTGGAGAGATTGAGCTGTAGTTTTAAAAGAAAAAGTACTCTGGGTTTTCAGTATATTTTCATGTTATGCTAAACTCTGCTCCTTAGGACATATTTGAAAGTTAGCCAAATATTTGCTATAATTGGCTAACTGGGGGGACTAAAAGATTCTTTGGTTATATATAGAGTTTTACTATAATTTTATTTATCCCAAAATTTACTTCATTAAAATATAGTACATTATAGCAATACTTCATTTAACATTTAAATAGTATTGGGGTATGTACATGTGTAAATTATTTTTCAACCTTCTCTATATGAAAAGTTTTTTTGTTGTGTGTTGCTTTAATTATTATCAAAGTTAGGTTGCAGTCAAGTCTATTTTTGTTCATATAGGAAATACTTTTTTATAGCAAGGAAAGAGTATAGAAGGAGCTCATAAATTTAACTGAAATTGCTAACTAGATAATACCCTACTCTTCTGTATTTATTCACTCTAGTGGTAATACTTGTTTTCCTGAAAATGCCTGTAATGACAGTTCCCATTAATATTGCTTGCTTATTCCACTAGAATATAAGTGCCATCAGGGTAGATATTGTTGTCTGTTTTACTCACTGCTGTATTTCCAGTGCCTGGCACATAGAACAATGCCTGGCACATAGTAAGGGCAAAATAAATATTTGTGGCATCAATGATTGAATATATGTAATAATGTATGTTGATTATGAAATTCGATGACTATACTATTTAAAGGGTTTCCTTTTTGCCTGGCCGGTGTGGCTCAGTGAATTGAGCGTCATCCCATGGATTGAGAGATCCCAGTTCAATTCCCAGTCGGGGCACATGCTCAGGTTGATCCCCAGTGGGGGGGCAACCGATCTGTGTTTCTCTCTCACATCAATGTTTCTATCTCTCTGTCCCTTCCTCTCTAAAAAAATCAATAAAAACATTAAAAGAAAAAAAAAGGGGGGGTGACCTTTTTTTTGCCCTGGCTGGTTTGGCTCTGTGGTTGGAGCGTTAGCCTGCAGACCAAAGGGTCATGGGTTTGATTCCCAGTCAAGGGCATGTACCTGGGTTGCAGGTTCGATCCCCAGCCCAGTCGGGATCATGCAGGAGGCAACCAGTCAACGTGTCTCTCTCACATCGATGTTTCTCTCTCTCTTCCCCTCCCTCCCTTCTACTCTGTCTAAAAATCAATAAAAAAATATCCTTGGTGAGGATTAACAAAAAAATAAAATAAATAAGTAAATAAAGGGTTTCCTTTATTTTTCTATGGATAATTATTAATGACTAAAATACCAAAGTAAATGTTGAAGAACTTAAAGTTTACTTTGTTTTCATAGCAGCTGTGGACAAATTGAATGTAATTGATGATGAGGAGGAAGAAATTAAGAAATCAGAGCCTGAGCCTGTTTATATAGATGAGGTAGAGTCCTTCTTTTGTTTAATAGTTAAATTATCAAGACTTTTAAAATGTATTGTCCTGGAAAATGCTTGGAAAGAATAATTTCTATATTTATTGAAATGAAAACTCTAGTGAGTATCCTGTTATTTTTTAGGATAAGATGGATAGAGCCTTGCAGGTCCTCCAGAGTATAGATCCAACCGATTCCAAACCAGATTCCCAAGACCTCTTGGACTTAGAAGGTACTTAGTGAATATTTGGGATTACTTTAATGTCCTTTAATGCTTTAGCGGTTTTTAACATCTTAAATTTCTTCTGCTTTATGTTTGCTTGTAGAGATTAGAAATCTCCGATGGGAAGCAGAATAGTATAATTATATAGTAAACATATTACTTGGAAATAGTTATAAACCTGCCTGTCCTGTTCAAGAAGGAATTCTTTGTATTTCTGTAAGCTCACTAATGAAATTGGCTGAAGAGATTTGCAGTCTAAAAAAGGACAGAATAAGAAATAACAGCCTATTAAATTAATTGAGTCAAAATGTTAGAAATTCTTATTCCCATTTTAATTCTCTTGTATCATAATTTTAAAGTTCAAAGTTACACATGATCTATGTTAACTTCGTAATATAGTCATTTGATGCATGCTGATGTCTTTCTGGTCCCCAAGAAAATAGACAGAACAAATGTTTTTATGCCTTTAAAAAAATCCTTTGGGAAAAAAATCTATAATAAGTAGATCTTCTTAAATCTTTTAACAGAAGAAAGTCTAGTAGTATGAATATGGAATATCATGGTGTTCATTGTATCAGTGTTTACATTTGGAAATACACGTTTAATTTTGAAATGGCTTAAATAAATGGAAAATGTTAATATCTCATCTGTACATAATTACATACTTTATACACTGACTCAAATTCATTTTACTTAGCTAATAATAGTTTCCTAGATATTTTTAAGATTTTGAGATTAACTCCAAATTTCAGTCTGTAAAACTTAGTATTTTCAGAGAACACAGTGGGATTTCTGTTTTTTGTTTTTTTTACTCTTCTGCTTTTGGTCACATGATACTAATATTGGTGCTGAATAGTATTAAAATTAGGTCTTTATAGTTCTTTCTCTAACATAAACTTAATTCTCTTTGTATTATGCATGGTGTTGCATAGTGGTGCTCTGTTGTTAAAAATTGTTGAAATTTTCTTAAACTGGTTTAAGTTTAAAGATTTAAAAATATTTTTGTATTTACAGATATCTGCCAACAGATGGGTCCAATGATAGATGAAAAACTTGAAGAGATTGATAGGTGAGATTCTTTGGGGAATAATTATAGTTTTTTTAAGTTTACTTGTTTTTGGCAGAATTTTAAACTAGGGAGTTTTTATGAATCTGTTCAATCTGTTGAAATTATTTCTCAGTTTCCCAAACTCTTCCAAACTAATAGCAAAGGGATACTTTTTTTTTTTTTGTAACACATTTTTTCCATGGCAGTAGAGTACTGTATATGTAGAAGCATGACCCTTGCTCTTATGGTGCCAGTCTTCATATTCGTACTTGGGCTGGCATTGAGGGATAATGAGTAGTGAAGAATAAACTTGTATAGAGTACAAAATGAGAACAGGGATCTTAGGCAAGCCTTGTCTTGCTGAGTGATGAGAATTAGAATTTGTAAAACTTTGAAATGAAATTTCCCTTTTATTTGTCCAATGAACATACCTTCTTTTCTCGTTTTCCTTCCTTGTATTTCTGTATTTCTGTTTTGCTTTTGATTTCATTATCCCACCTAGTTTTAACTCTTCCTTAGAAATAGCAGCAGCACCAAAGGATAGACTATCAGAGTATTGAGTTTTTTATTTACTTTTGGCCCCTTCTCCTTTACTCAGAACTTTCTATCTGGAGTCAGAGGGAGAAGCCACATAGTGAATGGAAGACAAGGATAAGGCTTTATTTATTTATTTATTTATTATCCTCACCCGAGGACATTTTTTCTTTTTTTTTTGTTTGTTTTTTGTTCAGATAGAGTAGGAGGGAGAGAGAGGAAGAGAGAGAGAGAGAGAAACATCGATGTTAAAATGACACATCGAGTGGCTGCCACCCACACGACCAACCAGGGCCGGGGACAAACTGCAACCAAAGTACATGCCCTTAGCGGGAACCGAACCCGGGTCTCTCTGGACCGCAGGCCGACGCTCTAACCGCTGAGCCAAACCGGCCAGGGCAAGGATAAGTCTTTAGTGTTTCGTAGTCATCCCCTTTTAGATTCTGTTTATTGAACTGCTATATAAAACAGCACAATAATAGGAACTACTTTACTTATCTGCTTTTACCAGGGAAGGGTAGTAGCAGCAAGATTTTTCTAGTCACTGAAGATTATAATCTTTGTTCCAGTAGGCATTTTTAGTAAGTTCTTTGTTTTATACAGAAATAAAAAATAAATTCCTGTTGCACTTAATGAAATTATGGTGGTGGTTTCATCACATTTTATTGTTCTTTGGAGAAAGCATTAACTATCTACTCATACATCTGCAATTTTGGTTTCAATGCAGGGATGTTAATGGTCAATGAATGATCAAACTGGAAAAGAAGCCTGTGGTTAATTGTTAGCCACACTTTTGTTAGCATGGTCACTAATTTCTGAAGCTTCCTGTGTGGTTTACAACTGATATTTCTGAAAATAGAGTTTGACCTGCCTCATGCAGTCACACATTCAAGAGAGGAAACAACATTCTAAAAATGCAGGGTTGGAGAATGTCTGGCCCATGGGCCATATAAGGCCTGTGAAATCAATACCAGCTAACATCACACACCTCACCAAATTAGTCTGACCAAATATAGCAAGCTAATTTTATTTTTCTTTATTGATTTTAGAGAGTGGAAGGGAGAGGGAGAGAGAGAAACATCACTGAGAAAGAACATTGATTGGCTGCCTCCTGCATGCCCCCCACTGGGGATTTGGCCCACAACCTGGGCACGTGCCTGACTGGGAATCGAGCCGGCGACCTCTTGGTTCATGGGTTGACGCTCAACCATTGAGCCACACCAGCCGGGCAGCAGGCTTAATTTTGAAGTTGATAATTTTGTATGGTCCACGAATGATGTTATAAATATCCAAATGGCCCTTGGCAGAAAAAAGGTTCCCCACCCCTGCTAGAGGAAAGGTGACAAGTTGTGATAGATCTCAGTCCAGGTCATTTATTTGATAGCCCTGTGTCTGGTTCCAAGCCTCTACCTCTGTCTCTTGAGCCTCTTATGTACATGTAAAAAAGAGCTACATTTAATAAACAGGCTTGTTGGATGCCGTGGGCCAGATAAAATGGCCATTTAACATCTAAGAACTTGTCAGTTGCAAAGGGAGCTCTTTATTACTCCCAGGGGAACAGACAGAAGTGTACCAAGTCAGGATTTGCTCTGTAGTGCCTTGGGCAAATTTGAAAATACTCTTATTTGGATTTGTTTTTACACAATAAGGTATCTCATTTCATTCACTTTCTCAAAAGAAATAAACAAATAAGAGCAGTAGAGACTAGTTTATGTAGATATTTTCAAGGATAATTATTAAAATTTGTTTTAGTTGATCCTTTCATAAATATAAGCAAATGAAAATATGTGTGATTTTGTTTATGAATGTGTTTTTATTTCAGTCATATTGTATTTCATAGCAGGCTCTGGGCCTTGCCTGAGTACTTTCTTCTACTGAGATTTTTAATTAGGCCTGGACTCTTCCTAAATTGAGAAATTTTTCTTCTTTGTAATTGTGTTTCCAACAGAAATCTATAACATGGACCATAATTCTCCTAGTACCAAAATTATTAATTGATTGTATTTTGTGAGGTGTGAAAAGGACTTTCCCTAATTTTATAAAGTCATATTAGCTAGTTATTATAAGAATTAAATGATTCCCCCTCCTGTTTTCCCTTTGTGAAGATTCTTTCATTGTACACGGTGGGGCAAACGTAGGTTTACAGTTGTGAGTATGCGGAACAGTTTATTTTTGTATTATTTATTCATTATTATATTATTTTCCATATGAGCAACTGTAACTGCTTTGCCCCACCCTGTATATAAAGAACCATTTAAAATATGAATAGAAAATGTGTAGAATTTAAAAAATAATTTGTGTTGTTAAATACATGTTTTATAGAATATTAAAGTGCTTTTCTTCTATATCAGGAAGCATTCAGAATTGTCTGAATTAAATGTAAAGGTCTTGGAAGCTCTGGAACTATATAACAAATTGGTGAATGAAGCACCAGTATATTCAGTGTATTCAAAGGTCCATCCCCCAGCACATTACCCACCTTCATCAGCTGGGGTTCCAATGCAGGTGAGCATGTTGTTTGAGAACATTTTTCAAAATTAAAAAAAAATGTTTTTAATTAAAAAAATGTTAAAGCATAGTATTAAAATTTCTGTGGTTCATGAGTAAAATTATAAAACTCATTTTTGATAGTCAGAAAAATATTGGCTAAGCAATTAGTGCTCACCAGGCCAAATTAGATATTGATATTTCACAAACACATTTTAGTTCATTTTTAACATTATAAAGAGACAACAAAATATATGAGGGGGACTTCTGGTTCTTCTTATGCTTTGTAAATATAAAGCATACATCTTTTAAGCAAATATAAATCCTTTTTGTAAGTACAGACTATAAATCCTTTGATTTAGAACTCTGTGTGACATATCAGAAGTCTCCTCAGGAGATTCTGATGATGTTCCTTTTGCTCAACAAACAAGATTTAACATTTCTGTCAAGATTTCTTTGACTTGCGTGATTATTAAAAGGCTTAGTTAATGAACAATTTTTGTTCTCAGATCATGTTTTATGTTTTCTTTTCTTAGATGCATGACTTAAATTGTTAAAAATTCATGTATGATGAGGATATGGGGCAGGCCTGTTGATGCAGGTTCAGTAAGCTATACATGGACAGCATCTCTTCCCAGAACTTGACACCTTACCTGTGCTTCCCAGCCGATGTGAATGCTTGCTTGTCGGTTTCCAGTATTCTGAAGCCTTTTTCAAGTTTCAGCCAGTTAGCGATTGAATTCAGAATGAGCTCTGATGAACAAAATTCATGTTAATTTATGAAAACTGATATGAAAAGAAGTGTGTGAAGGAGATACCAAAAAGAGAATATAGAATGTGGGTGCATAATCTAGATGACTTGACATAACATAATTGTTAAGTAGAAAAAGAATAGTTACTATAGTAACTGTCACATCAGACAAGATGCATTTATCAAATATGCCATGCCCTGAACTTTTGAAAGTGATGAAAAAGTCATTACAATGAGGGTTGAAAGGATTTCTGGGTGCAAAAGACATCTGGAGCATATTCAATATTGCTTTTGTTTTCATAGTTATTTGGTGCTGCTGTGAAAATGGAACAAAATAGAAATGTCTGTACCATTGTATAGTAGAATTATATATTATATTTGCTTTTTATATGTCTGTAAAGGGTTGTCATTCTTATGTCAGGATTTGGTGTTGCATACTATTACAATCTGTATTTTGTTAAGCACAACTCATTTATTTAAAAAGTTAGCTTTCTATCACTTTGATTCCTCACTTCTATTTACACTATTCATAACAGTATTTGAAATATTCAAAGTTCCTATTCTAACTTGAAAAAAAGTTTTTGTACTAGAAAAACTTGGAGTAACACACCATTAGTTGTGTCTGTGAAGGCCACCAGAAACCCTGACTGCAGAAGAGGTCCATTCGCAGTCTCAGCCTGTTGTCAGTGAGTTGTTACGTGTCTGCTAAGGAAGTGATAGGATTGCACTTAATGTAGTTGATTGGCATTTCTAGCATTCTGAATTTTCATGTCAATGGTTTTTGCTTTAAAGATAGCTTACTTTAAAACTGATGTAATGGTAGTTACAATATATTTATTAAACATGCATTGTTTTGAATACTGTGTTTAGTAGACAGATGGTAGATCCTGTCCTTAAGGAGCAGTTACACTGAAAATTAAGTAGAGCACATATAAATATCCACAGGGACTTAGACCATTTTACTATTTCCTAAAGATACAGCTTCTCCTTTACCCACAAAATTATTTTTTACTTTTGTCCTGTCTGTCCTTAAGGCAGGAAGTAAAAGATACATTGCCAGGGAGGACCTGCACCCTGCCCTGATGCCGTTATTCTTCAACATATTCTCCCAAGTGTCATTCTTAGGAGTTGAATTAAGTCATCCTGGGATGAAGGTGAAGAAGGTCATCTTTCTGATGGCAGCCCTTCACGAGAGTATTTAATTTTCTGTGGCTCTACAGCAAGATGCATCACCAAGTAATAGGCAACCTGGATGGATTCCAGTTTGCTACTTAAAAATACACCACCTCTCTTCCTTCCAAACCCTTGCAAAATAAAAGAACCACCAAGTAAATAAGAAATTTCCATAGATTTGGCATTGTGATTTGGAAGCGCTCTACTTTTTATACTAGGGTGAGTGGATTGGCAAAACCAGATTGCTCCCCAAAGAACTATAACATTTTATTTCATTTAAGTCTTTTAAAGTTTTAAATACATTGTTAGGCAGGTATTTGGGTGTGCAGTGAGTCAACTTTTTCTCTTTGGTTAATAGACATACCCAGTTCAAGCACATGGTGGAAATTATATGGGTCAAAGCATTCACCAAGTTACTGTTGCCCAAAGCTACAGCCTAGGACCAGATCAGATTGGTCCACTGAGGTCTCTGCCTCCGAATGTGAACTCCTCAGTGACAGCACAGTCTGCTCAAACTCCGTATTTAAGGTAAGTTTTTGGAGCTGTGTTAATTTTGTAATTGTATACATTAAATGTTCACTTTCAGAATGAGAATAAATAGACCCTTCTCTTTGTAATAATAGTGCCATCTTTTACTATTGAGATGAAGTTATAGAACTGCCCATTCATAATCCCATGAAGTCAGAATAGTGCTACTCTTAGCCTTGCTACTCGTGAGATGGTTGCCCATGGCTTATAGTCTGGGTCCCTGGAACAAAATTAGCTAACTGTCCCTTACAGGGACCAAGCCCATGGTATAGTTTAGCATAGATATGCCATAGCATTGTGCTGTAATCAACCTAGCAAAGTAGTCCCAGACATATTTATCTGTATGCACGCCTAAAAGTTAGAAAACTGTTGTTTTGACTCTTAAAAAGTGTGTTTGAGTTGTAGAATTTGTGTTCTCATTTTTTATACTAACACTTCTGTTCTGAAAATCATATTTAAATCTTGGCCTTCTATTAACTTTGCTTAACCACACAAAATGTTTATTCAATGTAGTCATGTGTAGATCTCTAAGATTTCTCCTCACTCTTAAATTCCGTAAGTCTAAATTTTAGCTATCTGGAAGTTAAATAAACCTGTACATATTGGTGTTCAGTTAAAATGTAAAATCTTGTTACCTTGGTTAACCCTAAGAAGTACCAAGGAGAAACAAGTAGTGTGGACATTAATCCTCCTATCCTGTAAGCAGTGTATTTGGTGTAATTAAAAATAATATATCTTTTAAATGTATGTAATTATAGGAACAAACAGAAGTCCTCCCAATTTTTCAGCTTAGTTCTTTTTTTAAAAAAATAGTGTTAAGTAAACTATAGGTCAGGACTATCTTACAGGTAAGAGCAGGGTCCTGTGTGGAGTACACCATCCTCCCTGCCTTCATTCATTTTATGTGGGGATTTGGATGAGGCTATTAGGGGAGTTTAGAAAGTGCCCTGCCAAAGGAAAGTGTAGAGAATATGTGAGGGAAAGGGGTGGTCTCCTTCATGCTGGATGGGGAGATAGAAAAGGAAGAACATAGGCTGAAGTGTACTTGAGCTGGGGTTTGTGTTCATTGAAATTGCCAAGCATTCCACTGTCAGAAACAGTCTGCATCTCCTCAAAAGATTTTAAATGACTTAAGGTTAAATGGGCCTTATAATCTTATATTTTTTATTTTTTGAGTGCTTTCTTACCAGATATAAAAATTAACATTAACAGTGTTAGATAGGTGGAGTGAGTAAATCATAATTGGAATAGCAGAGGTAATAAACCTAAAAAGATAGAGAAGGCATTTTCACTTTCTCAGGATGATTGCTCTCTGACCATAACCTAGATAGTGCAAAGTAAACATGGTTTTCTTTTTTAAATTTTGTTTGTAGCACCGGACAAGACACTGTTTCCAGTCCTATGTATATGAACCAGAACTCTAGCCTGCAGTCAGCTGCCGGCACAGCTGCTTACACACAGCAGCTGGGGATGTCGGTAGACCTGTCCTCCTACCAGAACGCCGCGTCCAGTCTGCCGCCCCTGGCGGGCTTCCCGGCGGCCGTCCCAGCGCACGCAGTGGCACAGCCGCAAGCAAGTTACCACCAGCAGCCTCTCCTTTAGAAACACACCGAGCGTTTTCTTAAAGCCTTCTTGTGTGTATTATTCGACCATTATGTTTCTAATCTGAAAATATTGAAAGAAAAAATGTTTTTTCTGAGCTCAAAAGGACAGACCATGAATAAATAAAGCACAAAAACTTATCTTACTCTGCTAGGCCATAAAAGGGTTTTTTTCAGTCCAGTGTGTTTCAAGTCAAACTTTTGAACAGGCAGCTTCCAGTTGCTTCCATTAGTTTTGTCTTAATTTCAAATTTCTCTACACAAATCTGGACACCCAGTAAGTAGCCTTATGACACTAAACAGCGTGAGATAGGACTTTAAATTTTATAAAGAAACCACTTGTCCCTAAAGCGTCATGTTAATTGGGAGAGCATTGAAAACCTTTAAATATATTATGTTTGCATATTTTTTTCAGTTTCTCCCACACCATTATTTTAAAAGGTGAACATCTTACTGTGCAAGCATTTAGCTTGCCAGCATACTTCCTTTTGGCTCCTTAAATTGCAGTTGTATTTGCAATACTGTCAGTTTTGCTCTCAGTGTTGTGTTGAGTAATAATTAGCATATAATTGCAGAAGAAGAGCAATTTGGAAGGAACAGAAATGTTTTCTGTTATTAGAAGTGAAGACCATGTAAATGCAGATGTGTGATAAAGCATTTAGCTAGTGTCCCAGTCATGCCAGCAGTGGGCTACAGAATGCCCCAGAAAACATTCCATTCCCTGGAGGACAGCATTTCTTTTCCTGCAAGGGTCCCTGGTGTTTAGAATTGCCCCTATCCAGACCTTTTCCAGTGGTGGGCCATTCTGTGATGAAGATGTGGTCCGTTTGTTTTCCTCCACGCAGCGAGGCGAGCAGAGATGCTGCCTTTCCTTCTCACCATGACATGAATTCGAGCCATGAGACATTCCTCATAGTTGGATGTGATGTATGCCAAGCATGGATGATAAGTGTGTTTTTATTGATATGTTGCTTTTTGGGGGGTTAATGCTCACCTGAGGATATTTTTTCCATTGACTTTTTAGAGAGAGTGGAAGGGAGGGGGTGTGGAGAGAGAGACACACACACACATCGATGTAAGAGAGACACACTGATTGGTTGCCTCTGGCAAGCACCCTACCCTGGCTGGGTATCGAATCTGTGACCCTTTGGTGCTCGAGCTGATGCTCTAACCAGTGAGCACACCGACCAGGGCAATACATTGCAGCTTTACACAGGTAATTCGAGTACCATTGCTGTGTTGGGCTGTTGAAAAATTTGGCCATCCTTTCTGAGCCTGTGGAATAACAGCAGGCAGTGGATTGATAGGGAAGACCGTTTTCTGAAGTCTACATTTTAAATTGGCTTATAGTGCTAATAGATTCCACTGTAGGAGTTAGGTCGTAACCCAATAGGGATTGTTTTCTCTCCTAAAAATTGCACACTACTGTATCATCTACCAATTTTTTAGATAACACAAAATAGAAAATGCAAATACATATGCTTACAGATACATGATATTTAGACTGAGAAAAGCCATGGACATAAGTTTAGTTTTCAAAAGTTATTTGTATGGAAGCAAGATTTCTACATTGTTTTTTTAAAGAAAGCCTTTAATCTTTCTACTAAGAATCCATATGAAGACAGTGCTCTATACATTTTTGTCATTTACTGTTTAAAGAAATTCGATTCTAAGTATAGTCCTATTTCAAGGAAACTATGCTAGAACAACATAGTCTATATAGTACTTGGTCTACATTTAAAGGGAAAAACAAGCAGTATTTGAAAGCCCAATTTCTGTCATTACCTTATTTCAGATATAGGTAACTGGAAAGAAAGTTTCCACCTCTAATGTTTCATGTTCTGTTTTTCACCCAGTATCTCTTTTCCTTCCATGTGATTTCACTTATATACTTATAAAAAATTCTGAAATGGCACCTTACCTTTTGGAAACAAATCTGTTCTTTAAAGAATACAAAACATTAAAAAAAAACATTTACAAAGCTGCTCTTGATAATAGTTAACGTTTGCGTATATATGGAAAATCTTTTTTTCTCCTAAACAATATTTAATAAACAGTTATTTTAATATTTGTGTAAATATTTCATGTATAATTGTCATTGGAATTGTAGGAGCTTAATTCTGCATAAGTCTTGAGCTAGTATAAATACTGCACACCCACTAAATCGAGATCAGCCAATTGAGTTAATCTAATGTAGTTTTGGAATAATGTAACAGGCAACATGTATATAAATAGTGTATATTGGCATTTATCTGTGAAATTTTATACATTCAGAAGTTTCTTCTCCCTCTTAAATTAAAAATAATTTTATTTTTGCCATACTGTAATGAAGTTTGTGTTTCAGGTTGTTGATAGTATAAAAATGTTATTAAATTGGTGTACTGAGATATTTTTAGTGTTAAGAAATACAGGGTTGTTATTTTTCTTTTCTATGATCTTATGGATTGTATTTATTTTAAAACTTGTTTATAATTAAATGTTTTCTGCCAAAGGAACTGTCTAACATCAGATTTCTATACTGGGTTCATACTTACTGGTTTTATATAAAAAATAAAAATAGTTTCTCCTATTTCACATGAAGTTTTGGTACATGTAAAAGAATTCCTGAAAATTAAAATAAAGTTTTCATTAATGTAGAAAAATTTCCCCTGGGTGTTAAAATACATGAAGTGGGATATGTTCTTATAGTGTGGAAAATGTAGTCTACCAACATTGTCTTTTAATTTGGTGGTTTATTTATAAAATTATCTGAACATGAAACACTTATAGTATTTATCAATTAGGATTTGAAATTATGCAGATACATTATCATCATGCTATTTCAAGTAGTTGATTTTTTACATTTCACTGTACATTTTGAAGATTAGATGGTTGGTTATAAAATTCAACCTTTCAGATTGTTAAAATGTTGATTTTAAACATTTAAAAAATTATGGCTTAGGGACTTTTTAAAAAGTTTTTCATAGTAAAAATTGTATGTGTCAAGGCTCCTGATTTCTAGAGGAGGATTTATTGAATTGTTACAATGACAAAGCGGAAGTTATTTTTGTAAGTAATAGATTGGTGCTATATTCTTTATAATTTATCAGGTTTTGTTTCTGTCAAAAGACATTTTTCTTATTTGCTTACATCAGTTTTAGTCAATAAAGGGAGAACTCGATTTCTGAGGGTTTGATTTTTTTGTTAGTTTGATTTAGTTTCTTTTGAAGATTAAAGATTTATTTTTTAAAGTTTTCCCAGAGGAGTTATTTTAATTTTACCAAGCTAAATTTGAATTAGACTTTTGGGTGGAAAACACACACTAATGTATCAAAAAGAGAAGTTAGGCTGCTTACATAATGTAATGGAATGAATAGTGTCCCTCCAAAATTCATGTTCACCCAGAATGTCAGAATGTGACCTTATCTGGAAAAAGTCTTTGTAGGTATAATTAGTTAAGGGTCTCGAGGTGACATCCTGGATTTAGGGTGGGCCCTAAGTCCAATGACTGATGTCCTTATAAGAAGAGACAGACACACTGAGCAAGGCATGTGAAGAGTGGAAGCAGAGATTGGAGTCACCCTGCCACAAACCAAGGGCTGCCTGGGGCCCCCAGAATTTGGAGGAAGCAAGGAGTCTTCTCTAGCGCCCTAGAGGGAACTTGGTCCTGCTGACACCTTCATTTCAAATTTCTAGCTGCTAGAACTGAGAAGAAATTCATGTTGTTTAAACCATAGTTTGAGGTACTTTGTTAGGGCAGCCCTAGGAAACGAATAAACCTAGCTAAAAGTGTACAGCAAAATCTGAGTACTGAGCACTCCAAACTTTTATAAAATTGGTTAAAATGGTCACAAGAGTTCTGAGACAAATGTCTACAGTCCAGTAGCAGTTTTTATGATGTTTCTCAACTATAATGAAATTGTGTGGATAAATGAAACCAAAGACCTGGTTATTCCATAACCCTGTTTTTACTGATTTTTTTTTTTAATACCCCCATCTACATTTCAATAACTGCTTTATGGCAGAAGTGTTAACAAATTATAACACATATTTACTATCCTCTCGCTCATTTTTAGTAGTGGGTGATGAACAGAGATGTTCAAGGCAAGCAGAGGAACAGAAGAAGAAACAAAACTGGATGAATATTCCCCACAAAGCCTACTGAAGAATGGAGTTTAGTTTTGTTCTTATTTTACACCATTTAATATCGTAAAGAGGAAAATAAAGGCTTTCCAGTACCTTTACAGCAAGTCAATGACCTCTACTGATTGCATTTTGGTCAAAGGAGCCAGCTATTTTTTTTAAAAAAATTGAGATGACACACATAATTTGCCATTTAACTTTCTTTTTTAATCCTCACCTGAAGGTATGTTTTACTGATTTTAGAGAGAGAGAACGGGAGGGAGAGGGAGAGAAACAGAGATGTGGAAAACATCTATCAGTTTCCTCCCATGCACACCCCGACTGGGAATCAAACCTACAATCTAGGCATGTGCCCTGACCCGGAATCGAACCCACACCTTTCAGTGCACAGGACAATGCTCCAACCAACTGAGGCACACCGGCCAGGGCATAGCATTACTAGCCATTTTAAAGTGAACATGAGTCAGTGGCATTTAGTACATTCACAATGTACAACCACCTTCTCCAGCTCCAAAATTAGACCTTTGTCTTTTTCGCTTAGCATAATGTTTGTGAAGTTCATCTCCACATACATCACAGTATATATGAGGTTCGTATACCACAGTTTATATCCATTCATATGTTGGTGGATCCTTGAGCTGTTTCCACCTTTTGGCTATTATGAATAGTGCTGCTATGAATGTGTGCGTACATGTATTTGAGTACCATTTTCCAGTCCTTTGAGATACATACCT
Source organism: Tadarida brasiliensis (assembly GCA_030848825.1). Taxonomy (NCBI): domain Eukaryota; kingdom Metazoa; phylum Chordata; class Mammalia; order Chiroptera; family Molossidae; genus Tadarida; species Tadarida brasiliensis. The sequence continues at coordinate 37,463,535 of CM061265.1, read as the reverse complement.
AAGTGGAATTACTGGGTCATATGGTAATTCTATGTTTAATTTTTTGAGGAACTGCCAAACTTGGACAGCTGAACCATTTATATTCCCACTGGCAATGACGAATGTTCCAATGTCTCCACATCCTCACCAAGGTTTATTTCCTATTTTTAAAAATCATAGCCATCCTCATGGATGTTGAAGTGGTACTTGATTGTGGTTTTAATTTGCATTTCCCTAATGAGTAATGAGTGATGTTGAGCATCTTTTCACATGCTTGTTGGCCATTTGTATATCTCTGGAGAAATATCTGTGTGAGTCCTTTGCCTATTTTTTAATTGGGTTGATTGTCTTGTTGTTGAGTTGTAATAGTTCTTTATATATTCTGGGTACTAGGCCATTACTAGATACATGACTTACAAATATTTTCTCTCATTCTGTAGGTTGTCTTTTCCTTGAAGATGTTCTTTGATACACAGAAGTTTTTAATTTTAACGAAGCCCAGTTTATCTATGTTTTTTGTTGTTGTTGTTGCTTAAGCTTTTGTTATCATATCTAAGAGTCCATTACCAAATCCAGGATCATAAAGATTTTCTCATGTTTTCTTCTGAGTGTTATGGTGTTAGCTCTTAAATTAGGTCTTTGATCCATTTTGAGTTGATTTTTGTACATGGTGTGAGGTAGGAATCCAATCATTCTTTTGCACGAGGTAGTTATCCCAACACCATTTGTTGAAGAGACTGTTCTTCCACCAGCCACTTTTTGACACTATTGTAACATACCCTAATGGTAGTCAGCTCTAGGACCTAAGTTGTACAACTGCGACAGATCAACCCCAAAGCTGTCTGGTTTGCACTTCTAAGGAGTGTCGGCCCTGTCCTCATCTGGTCACTTCTGTCACATACCTGAGGGAGTCAGTGCTATCTGTTAGGGTATAGCTCCCAGCAGTGAACAGCTAACCCATGAACAGGTGTGTTCGGTGTCAATGTACGGACGGGTTTTAGCTGTCACGTATTTTTTCCCCTCCAAGTAACTTCAGAGAAGTATTGTGAAAAGTGTATTGTCTAAAAAGAAACAATGGGATTTAAATACCCAGCCAAAAATAATCTTACCATATTTCTTTCCTGAGAAAACCCTCCAGGGATTTTTACCTGCATGTCATTGGTCAAAACTGTGTCAAAAGGCTACTCACTTAAGTGGCAAGTGAGCCTGGGAAAATGTTTTCCAGCTTCTAAATATATATAGGCAGGGGAGAAGATTGGGAATGAATGTTCAGTATATAGAATCTGTCACAGAGACAGTCCTGCCCAAGTGTGTTTCCAATGTGGTAAATAAATTCCAAGTCGAATTGTTCTGTTGCTATTCCACGGTCAAACAAGCTCTTGTTAAGATTCTCTACTATAAGCATACCATCGTTTTTAGTCAATAAAGGCTAGAATGAATACATCTGACCTAATTGTTAAAACAGGCATTTTTTAAAAGACCTTGGGAGAGACAGAGGAGGCCCTGTAAGTGGAGATGGGGATAGAAGCTGCAAACTACTCCTGACTCTTCTATTTCAAACCATGAAGCAAAGTAAAGATGTATTAGCATTCAGTCACACACTCACCAGCATTATTGTATGCCCGGGATGCTAACAACCTGAGGTTCCGAGCCTGCGTGTGTATGTGGCTTCGCCATGCCCTCACTAGTCGTATAACAGACATTGCACTTGGACTTGATTGAAAACCATTTTCATATACACTGTCACTGAATTCTGACAACACTTGTTAGGGAGAGAAGTAGGCGAAGAGAGTCATCTTCACAAGCTAGTAAGTGGCAAAGCCAGGATTCTACACCAGGCTCTGATGCTCCAGCAGGTGCTTTTCCTCCCTAGACCAGTGTCACTATTACCTGGAAATAATTTGTGTGATAAGGTTGTCAAGTAATATCCTGTAACAGCTTCCTTTCCCACAAAACACAGATTCATGGGGTCCCAAAGGGCTCACCTGACTAGAAAACGCCTTCAGATGTGAGAAGACTCATGTACGAAGAATATAATAGTGGCTGGATCTATTGAATGTGTGCATTGTAGTACAATGAGCTGTCACACAGGTGGGCTGATGAGACCGGAGCTTGATGTCAACAGACTGGCTCTTCTGAGATTCTGTGAGGAGGAGGGGTCAGATGGAGAAAGCAAGCCCTTCAGGAAGTTTACGGAATTCTCCGTTTTGTGAATAGAAAAGAACAACATTCAAGGAACTGCTCTGAGGGAAACACCAGGTGACAGCAGTGGAGGCTGTGTGAACTAGGAGAGCAGTTCGGAGTCAGGCCTCGGGGCCCAGGACCTGCACACACAGCCTGGTCTCCTCAAGAGTAAAGCTGCGGAGGGGAACCATCCAGCCTGAGCTCGGGCTTCTGGTTTCCTGGCTGAGGGCCACACTGCTTAGACTCCTGTTAGGATCTTCCCGACCTCACCGCTGGCAGCCCCGCTCCCCTTCTCCCACCTTCCTGCGTCCGTGCTCCTTCCAGCCCCCGCCCACAGCTCAGGTGCTGGTTCTGCTTTTCCACACCTGTGTTTGGCCCTGTTATTTTTCTCTGCCTGCGATTCTTTTGTCCATCTAACCAACCGTCTTTCAAGCGTTAGCTCAGATTTCCCTGATTCTGGCCCAGGATCATGCTGCCCTTCTGTGGCTTGTGGCTGTGTTACAGGGTTGCCATGTGGCACTGGAGCGATCTGGTTTTGTGTCAAAAGGCTCTGTCTCAGATGCCATCGTTTGACTGATTCAATATGCATTTCCAACCATCTTATTTATATTCTTCTATTTGGAAATCAGCAAAGAAGTTAATAGTCCTTGCCTTCCTAGACTCCTCTGCAGCCAGGGTGGCCCCATGACATGCTTTTGGTCAATAAGATATAGTTCCAAGTCCCTGGAGAGGGTTTCCTAGGATTAAAGAAAACACTTGGAAGGAAAGGGCTTTTGGCTTCCATTCTCCTGGCTTAGAGGCAGGTGCAATGTCAGGAGATAAAGCAACCTGAGCATGAGGAAGTTACGATAACTCAGGAAGATTAAAAGTACCTGGCTCCCAGATGACACCCTTGAGAGGCTATACCAGTTCTAGAGCATCTTCCTCTGGACTTCCTATGTGAAAAAATAAACTGCTTCTCTGTTACGCCTATAGACTAATGCTGGTAGGGTTTACCATTTGTATCCAAAAGCATTCCTACCCTCATTACGTCTGTAAAATCCTTCATAACTTGGAGCTGTTTTATTCATTGGTGTATTCCCAGGGCCTAGCTTAGGCACATGAAATGTTTGTGGAATGAAGAATAAAAATGAGTTTGGCAGAGAGCTGCATAGCACCTCACAGTGCCTGGCATTCAATCAATGGGTTTTCTTTGACCCTTTCTTATCCTTGTGCTTGTTGTCTATCATCATCCCTCCATTTGAACAGGTGTGGAGTCAGGATCTATTCTACAATGCATCAGCACGTATCATAAGATTTCATTTTATTCTCTTAAAGCTATTCAGTCCATGATGCATCTTCAACTTCAAGCAGTCTTAGAATCCAGGGAGAATATGGCATTATTTTAACTATCAAGAGACAAGGGGGCTAGGGTCCTGTCTAAGTGTCAAAAAAGCCAATGACTCTACTAAAAAAAAAAAAAAAAAAATCTCAGTGTCTCCAGTGCTCATCAAATAATGCTCATGTCTGCTTTCCAGAACGGGATGCTCATTCCTCCACTCTGAGCCCAGGACTGGAGCAGAGGTGGAAGCAGGCTGGACATCTCTTTCTAACTCATGGCAGGAAACTGTACATCACCGACGCTTGCTGTGGGCTGCAGGAGGAGCAAGTGGTTATGAAAAGCCCTCAGTAAAGGAGTCACCTGGAAGGCTGAAAGGTCATAGTTAGATACTCAGGCAGGTAACATTAGCAAGAGACATTGCAAAAGGATATGGGGATTAAGGAAAAAGCAAATTCTACGTAATGGTCCTGACAACACTGGATATCTTGACTTTTAGGTCCCACATGTTATACTAGTTGGAGACCACTAGTGTAGACTCATTCAAGTCCTCTTCCAGCTTTGAACGTCCAAAAGCCTGTGTTCTTCACCGGGCACAGAAAAGGTAAAAAAACACAACACAAAAACCCTAGAATTTGAGTATTATTTGGAATTTAATTTACATCATTCAGCATCTTAATTTGAACTTCTAGAACTAGAATATGTCCTTTCAATGTTATAGGAAGAATTAACCTAATTTATGACAACCACGAAAAAATGGCAGGATGAAGACCAATGAAGGACGGAGGGGATCTGATTGCATAACTGTCTCCGTAAGTCAGCTACCCTTCACATGGAGAGCTGTTTGTATTCCTCTACTCTTCTCCTCCCCTCTGAGAGGACTGCACACCTCTGGCTGTGCCCTGGCCTCCTGGGGCAGCATGCTCCCGTGCCGTGATTTTGGTGCTGGCTGCATGTCACGCGTTGCCAATGGCTATGAACACATGCCCAGAGCTAAGCAGAAGCTTAAAGAGGCATCATGAAATTCCTGCAGCTCTGTGGTTTCTGTCCTCTGCAGAGCTGGTATGTCTCGGGTCAGGGCTGCTTCTTTAACCTGGGCCTGGGCCTGGGCAGACCAGGAGAACTGAGCAAAGCCTGGACCAGAACCATGGGCTTACATGATGTAATCCACTAAGACCTTAGGGTTGTTTGTTACCAAAGCAAAGATGACAAATAGTCCAGATAAAAGAAACAGAGTATAAAAATTGTTAATTAGCTAATAGGTAGTGTCTTAATATAATTGTCTATTTACAATATGTATGTGTATGAGTCATTTTCATAGTAATTACACTTGAAACTTAGATTTTAAAAATTTACTTCCATTGACTTATATACCCTTTAAAATTGTACTCCAAGAATAGCATTTTTACAGGGTTTTATAGTGTGTGAGTTTTTTAGGCTAAGAAAAACAAACATTTAAAAATCTGATTTCTGAAAATAAAATAATCTTTAATATCCTGAAGGTGCATGGTTTATGTGCCGTTGAACATATTGTGAATGTCTGAACCAGAGCACTGGGGGACAGGGGAAGGGGAGAGATAATTCCGGAGAAAGTCTTTAGAACAAGAGAAAGTAGACCCCCCAAGACAACAACTCAGAAAATTTACACCGGGGTCATTTGGACATAAATGTGTGACTTCTACAAACCCATAATATGCAATTCAGCACAGGTGCCACCACTGTGATTTTGTATGCTGCTAGCTAGCTTTAAAATACAAACTGTATTCTCCTAGACGCATGGACTCCAGACAAAATATATTATGATTCTATTTTTCTATATGAAACACACCATCATCTCACGATTCTGAGCTCTGAGAGTTCTGTAAATCATATCTTTTTGTTTTTTTAACCAGCAACTGGGACAGGAATTCAGCTGTAGGAATCACTTAACGAAACACTTATGAAATGACAGCATCAGGTTTACGAAGAGCGCGGCATAGCTGACAGTACTTCGGCAGTGCGCAGCGCTTGAGGAGGGAAAGCAGAGCACGAGAGTGATCACCTGCGCGGGAGCAATTCATTCTCTGGAGCTCAGACTCCTAATCCACTAAATGTGGGGTTTGTTCTAGATGGTTACTAAATTTCCTTCCAGGTATAAAATTTTAGAATTAAAAATTTTTTTTTTCTTTTAGGCTCTATTTAGATTAACAACAACAACAACAAATTGTGAAGATAGTCTACACCCAGTTTTCCCTATTATTAACATTTTACCTGAGGATGGTCCATTTGTCACAATTTTTAAACCAATGTTGATATATTACTAAAGTCCATACTTAACATCCTTTTTCTGTTCCGGGACCCCGTCCGAGATACCGCATTACGTTTAGTCATCAAGGCCCACGAGGCTCCTTGTGGCTGTGCCGGCTTCTCAGACGTCCCGTGCCGTCTCGATGACCTTGATGGTTTTGAGGAATACCAGGCACCACTACATTTGTAAACTGTCCCTCAGCTGGGATTTGTGTGACATTTCCCTCATGAAGAGACCGCGGTTATGCGTTTTGGGGAAGAGGACCACAAAAGTTGAGTGCCCGTCACCTCTCGGAATATCAAGGTAAGTACCACCACCGACCTCACTGTTGTTGTTGATCTTGACCACCCAGGCGGAGGCAGTGTTTGCCAGCCTGCTCCCCTGCCCCCTTCCCACACTGCCCTCTGTGGAAGGAAGCCGCCAACTCCAAGCCCATACTTAAGGAGGGGGAGGTTTGCTTCCCCTCAAGAGTGGACCATCTACATAAATTATTCAGAATTCTTCCATATGGGGATTTGTCTCTTCTCTTCCATTTCCTTATTTATTCAATCACTTATTTTTACTTTTATCACTATGGACTCATGAATGCTTATTTTATATGTTGGGATATATTCCATTACCACCTTATTTTATTGCCCAAATGGTTCCAACTTTGGCCACTGGGAGCTCTTTCAGTCGGTTCCTGTGTTCCTTTGACATATTCCAATCATTATTCTTCTTTTGATTCTTTTTTTTTTTTAAGCGCTTCTTTACTTTCTGGTACAATAGGATGCTCCAGGCTCATCTTGTATATTTCCTGCCCCAGTCCCAGAATAAGCCATTTCTTCCAGGTGCCTGGGTTTCTTTCATTGACGATGGTACTAGAAGGCAAGACCTGGGTACTAGATGTGTGTGTTGCTACTGAGATGTTACTTCTAGGCTCTCAGTTGAAAACAAGAACATGTATGTGTGTAGACTCACCTGTGTATATCTACAAATATTTCTCTATATAGCTATCAATATCTATATCAAGCTACATGTGAGTTCAGACTAATGTCTCTGACTTCAGTCCATTAGCCCATGGATCATCCTAGCCTTCTCCCCCTGATTATCTGTAACCATCCACTCCAACCATGCAAAACCTGGCCCTCATCAACAGCCGTCCATATACTTCCTTGTTCAATGCCAGTACATATGTACAGTGATTTCAGCAGTGTTGACCAATACCCCTCGGGAAACAATGATGAACAGTTGCTTGTGCATAGTTCCTTTTGCATTTAGTCTTACAGACTCCATTCACTTCCAAGTTACTTGGGCCAGCACCCTTCCCCCATGTCCTTCAGTGAAGTCGTTTCATATATTTGTAATACAGTTATGTTCTTTTGTCACATTCTGCATTCCATCCTGGAATCTCCCAGTTTCCTAAATGATGTTTTCAAAATTTGCACACATTGAGGTTCACTCTTTGTGTGTGAAGTTCTGTAGGTTCTGGCAGATGCATAGTGTCGCGGAGCCACCATTCCGGTATCAAACAGAATAGTTTTAGTTTTAAGATGTGACCACCCTAAAAAGTCCCCTGTGCGTCCCCTATTAAACTCTCCTCCTCCTGAACCACGAAACTGTTTACAGTCTTTATAACTCTGCCTTTTCCAGAGTCTCATATAGATGTAATCATAGAATATGTAGCCTCAGACTGGCTTCCTTCACTTAGCAATCTGCATTTAAGTTTTATCCATGTCTTTTTATGGCTTTTTAGCTCATTCCCTTTTATCATTGAATAGTATTCCATTGTATGATTTTACTATGGTTTGTTTATCCATTCACCTATTGTAGGACATCTTGGCTGCTTCCAGTTTGGGGCAATTATGAATAAAGCTGCCATAAATATTCGTATGCTGGTTTTTGAGTGGTTGCAAGTTTTCAGATCAACTGTGTAAATACCTGAGAACAGCCTGCTTGCTGGATTGTATGGGAAGACTATGTTTAACTTGTTAAGAAACTAACGAACTGTCTGCCAAAGTGGCTGTACCATTTAGCATTCCCATCACCAATGAATGAGAATTCTTCAGTTATAAAAATTTTTTAGCCATTATAATAGGTGTATAGTGGTATTGCATTGTCATTTTAAGTTGCATTTTCCTAATGACAAATGATGCTGAGCATCTTTTCATATGTTATTTGCTATCTATATATCTTCTTTGGTAAGGTGTCTGCTCAAATTTTTGTCCATTTAAAAAGTCCGTTGTTTGTTTTCTTTTATTTTTTAAAAACTTCCTCACCAGAGGATACTTTTCTATTTATCATCAGATAGAGTGGGAGGGAGGGAGAGAGACAGAGAGAAACATCGATGGTGCTGTCTCGGAGCCTGCTGGGATCGGTGCAACACAATGAACCTACAAGCACACCACGCTGCTTGGAGTGAGAGGGAGCTTTGCAAGGGAGCAAAAAGCTTCAGATCTTTGGACGTAGTCCCATTTATTTGCAGTTTGGTACCCCCAGGTTACAAGTGGATTTATGTAAATTATGTCCTTGAGATGGTGTTTCTGCAAACCATACACCCTAGCTTAGTCTCTAGCTTTTTATGGGAAGAGACCTTGAAGCCAAAAGATAACAAACCCTTATTTGTTATAACCTGACGGCGAGATAACCAGAGACGCACGGCCGAATTATAAAGGAGCACTTTATTACACCGGTGGGCTGTTACACCGGCGGGCTGGGGGGGTACAGCTTCCCCAAATCCTCAGCCCCGAGCCTTCTTTGTTGCCCGCTTTTAAAGGCACAGACTACAGAAAAAAAACTACATTCTCTTGGCGCCGCTTTTGGCACCGTTAAGGGGGGCTGATACAGAGAAGGGGGGAGAAGAGCAGGGTAACTATTAATCTCTTTTTTCTCATGATTTCTCTGAGTTTCCCAAGGCCATCCTCAACCCCTTATCTTTACAGTTTTCTTTGGGTGTCTCAAGGCCCTTATGTTTACAGAAAAGAAACTGCCAGGGTATGTACATGCAGTAACTGAGGGTCAGAATGGAGCTATTACATTATTCACATGCAAATGAAGCACTCAAGGCACTTGGGCGGGCCAGGTTTCCGAGAATGCATTAACACAAGGTTGAGAGTGGATTAACACAAGGTTAAGAGTGCATTAACACAAGGTCACAAAGTGTCCATCTTCCAGCCCCCCAACCCCACAGATGTGATAGAGCCAAATCGACTGGTTGCCTCCCACATGACCTGACCAGGGCCGGGGATGAACCACAACTGAGGTAGTACATGCCCTTGACCGGAATTGAACCAGAGACTCATTAGTCCACAGGCCAACGCTCTAACCGCTGAGCCAAACCGGCCAGGGTGTTTGTTTTCTTTTCTTTTAAAAAATGTTTTAATTGATTTTAGAGAGGAAGGGTGAGGGAAAGAGAGAGAAACATTGATGTGAGAGAGAAACATCAATTAGCTGCCTCTTGCATGCCCCCTACTGGGGATTGAGCCCAAAACCTGGGCATGTACCCTGACCAGGAATCAAACAGGTGATTTCCTGGTGCATGGGATGATACTTAATCCACTGAGCCACATGGGCCAGGGCAGGGTTGTTTGCTTTCTTATTGTTGAGTTATGAGAGTTATTTATTTACAAGTTCTTTATCAGATTTTCAAGACAAATCTGATAAAGAACTTGTAAATAAATAACCCAGCCTATAACCTGTCTTTTCATTCATTTAAGAGTCTTTCACAGAGCAGAAGTTTTTAATTTTAAGAAAGCCCAACATATCAATTTTTACTTTCTTGGATCATGCTTTTCGTGGTAGTATTTATCGAAAGCTCTATTACCCAAAGTTCTGTAGATTTCCTCCTATGTTTTCTCCTAGAAGTTTTATAGTTTTGCATTTTATACTAGGATCTATAAAATCCATTTTGAGTTCATTTTTATAAGGTCTGAAGATTTTTAAAAATAACAGCATTTTTGAGATAATTCACATGGCATGAAATTCATCTATTTAAAGTGTAGAATTTAGTGGTTTCTATGTTCCCACGTATGTGCAACCACCTCTACGATCACTTTAAAACATTTTCTTCACCTCAGAAAGTAGCCCTGGACTGAACCATCCCGCAGGTCGAGCAACGAGGACTCTAGAGGGGGAGTGAGGATGGTAGGGGGCAAGAGACACGACGAATGGAGACAAGACAGGATTCTGATCAAGTCTCGTTTATTGTAAAACAGGGGCAAGGTTTTATAGCATGAAAGCAGGAATGTTCCTGGGGCGCTGAAGTCGGGGCTAATCTGGTTGTTAGGATACCAGACCCTAACGGCATAATCCATAATCGATAAGGTCAGTGCTTGAGGCAAGCAGAAAACACCTGCTGCAGTTCCGAGAACTGTCATTTCTGCAGGGGTCCCGGGGGCATTGTGACCTGAGTCACGCCCGCCCAAGAGAATAATGCCAAGAATGTCTTATAGCCAGGGGTGAACTGTCCAGTCCCCCACAGGAGAACAATGCCAAGAATGTCTTATAGCCAGGGGTGAACTTTCCAGCCCCCCCACACTAGACCTTTAGCTATCGCCTCAATACCCCAGCCTCCCAGCCCTAAGCAACCACTAATCTATGTTTAGTCTCTATAGATTTCACTAATCAGGACATTTCATGTAAATGGACTCATACAATATGTGACCTTCTGTGATTAATTTCTTTCACTTACCATAATATTTTCAAGGCTCATCCATGTTGTAGCATGTATCAGTACCTCATCCATTTTTAATGCAGAAGAATATTCAATTGTATAGATATACCACATTCTATTGGACATTTAGGTTGTTTCCACTTTTGCCTACTATGAATAATGTTGCTATGAGCATGTACATTTATTTTGGATATACACCTAGGAGTGGAATTGCCGGATTATACAGTAACCCTGTGTTTAACTTTTTAAGGAACCGCCAAAATGTGTTCCACCTGGACTACACCACTTTACAATCCCGTCAGCAGTGTATTACCGTTCCAATTTCTCCATATCCTTATCAACATTTGTTATTGTCTGGCTTTTTGATTATGGCTTCCTAGTGGATATAAAGTGATCTCACTGTGTTTTTTTAATTTTAATTTGTATTATTTTTATGTAATTTTATTTTTTCCATCACTATTTATCCTCTCTATGCCCTCTTCCACCTCCACCTGCCGCCCTCCCCACTTCCCCAATCGACATCACTGTGGTTTTGATTTGCATTCACCTGATGAATAATGATGTCAAGCATCTTTTTCTTGATACACACACACACACACACACACACACACACACACACACACACATATATATATATATATATATATATATATATATAGAGAGAGAGAGAGAGAGAGAGAGAGAGAGAGAGAGACTCTTATTAGATATATGCTTTGCAAATATTTTCTCCCATTCTGTGGGTTATGTTTTCACTTTCTTGATAGTGTCCTTTGAAATACAAAAGTTTATAGTTTTGTTGAAGTCCAATCTGTTTCTTTTTTCTTTTGTTGCTTATGCTTTTGGTGTCATATCTAAGAATGCATTGCCAATGTTTTCTTCTAATAGTTTTACATTTTTAGCTCATTCATTTAGGTCTTTGGTCTATTTTGAGTTAATTTTTGTATGGGGCATGAGGCAAGGATCCAACTTTATTCTTTGAGTTCTGGTGCTGGGGGCAGGGGGCAGGGACAGTGGTACACCTCTCTCTGAGTTGCACCCCACTTTAGGAGCTAAGTGCTTCGTAGGGGGGGGCAGTAATCCCAGGTCTCCTGGCTTGCCTCTCCAGGAGCAGTTGGGGCCCCAGTATTCTCAGGGGTGCTGTGCCCACTGCAGAGCCTCCATCCCACCGTGGGTGGGACTGGGCTAAACAAGGGAGCCCCCACCTCTCTGCTGTATTTGATGGGAACTTAGCCTCAGCAACAGGCATCTGGGGACAGGATAATAAATGATGATGTTCCTTCTGTCTGTCGCTGGGAGCTGAGGGGAGAGGGGGCCCTGTATGCCAGGCTGCACCAGTGGAGAGTGGAGTTTCCCTCTCGCTGAGCTGACTGGAAGCAGGGAGGGAGGTATCTGGTTCAAATACCACAGGCTCTCACTTATCTTATTGACCTTTATTTATTCATTCATTCATTTATTTGTTTGTTAATCCTCACCAGAGGGTATTTTCCCATTGATTTTTAGAGTGGGAGGGAGGGGGAAAGAGAGAGAGGGAAAGAGAGAGAGAGAGACATCAATGTGAGAGAGACACACTGACTGGTTGCCTCTGGTACAACCCCGACCAGGGCTGGGATCGAACCTGCAACCCAGGTACGTGCCCTTGACCGGGAATTGAAACTGCGACCCTTCGGTCTGTCGGTGGACACCCTAACTGCTGAGCCAAACCAGCCAGGGCATATCTTATTGACCTTTAGTGAATTTTCTTGAACAAATGTTTCTCCATTTGCTGTGTATTCTTTGGACCACTTCCAGAGATTTAAATAATTAAAAAAATTATAATTTTCCCACCCTGGCTGGTTTGGCTCTGTGGTTAGAACATCGGCCCATGGACCAAAGGGTCATGAGTTTGATTCCCAGCCAAGGGCACATACCTGGGTTGCAGGTTCAATCACTGCCCCATTCGGGGTCATGCTGGAGGCAACCAATCAATGTGTCTCTCTCAAATCGATGTCTCTCTCTCTCTCTTTCCCTTCTTCTCTTCCACTCTATCTAAAAATCAATAGAAAATTATCCTCGGGTGAGGATTAACAAACCCCCACCCCCAGTTTTGCTGTGGGGTGGGTATAGAGAGGCACTTACCGTCATGCTGCTACAGATTCTTTTTTGATAACTCAAAGTCAGTGAAACTGTGGGCAGTGGAAAATTAGAAAACTCAAATTCCGGTGCCCATACAATAATTTGTTCTATATATAGTGAGTAAGTATCACCTATGAAAATGGCTCAGAACTAAAAACGGATTGAGTTGACCATAACCAAAGCAGGGAGTTCTGTGTTGGCAGACACATCATTACTCATAAACTTTATGGAGGAAATCTACTATGTGTGAGGTGGAAGAACAGAAGATAAAAAGCTAAAAACCTATTTTAGAAATTAGAAGATTTTCACAAAAAGGGAACTAATAAACCAAGGCAGCCTATATTAAATGCCCAGAGAATAAATGCTCTAGTTTTTCAGGGGCACAAGAAGCTATCCAGCACTGGAGTGGTTAGTCCTGGAGGAAGAATGAGCTCAGTCAGGTTTGGAGAAGAGATAGATTCAGCCGTGTGTGTGTGTGTGTGTGTGTGTGTGTGTGTGTGTGTGTGTGTTGGGGGAGGGCACATTCCAAGGCAGGGGTGCTGAAATGAGATTTTATTTGGTATGCTAACGCCTGCTTGCCCAAAGGTCTGTATGGCGAGATCAAGTTAGACAAATGAGGTGGGGACCAGAAGAGCAGGAGAGAGAAGGGCTTGGTTGTGGGGCCGTGGAGTTTGGTACTTATCTTGTGGACTGGTGAGAACAGTAAGTGCTTTTTAGAGAGGAGTGACTTGGACAAAGAGGTTTTAGGAAAATGGCTTTGCTTGTAGTGTGTAGATGGAATGAAGTGTGTGTGTGTGTGTGTGTGTGTGTGTGGTGTGCATGTTTTGTGTGCGCATGCACGCAGTAGGGAGCCTGGAGGCAGAGACTAGTTATTAGACTGTTGGAAAGAAATGAAGGTCTGGATTAAGTGAAAGGGGTAGGAATGAAAATAAGATATAATCAGGACTTCAATAATGTCAAACAATTTTTAAAAGAAACATGGCAGTTTCCAGAAAAAAAAAATCCTGGAATGCAATGTGACATGGGCTGATCTAGCGATTTAACATTAGTGATTTAAGATACCATGCATATTTTAAAGATGGATTTTTCAAGCAGTAACTATAGTTAAATGGATCATTTTATTTTTGAATTCGCATATATTTTTCTTCCCTCTTCTTATTACTTCAAATTCCACCTCTCCACAACTGGCTTAATTTGATCTCAAATTAAACTCTTGTATGTATTTGCAGAAGGAAACCCAGGGTTGCAACAACGGTAAAGATTATGTACGGTTTTATGGATGAGTTTCCTCCCTTGAAAACAGCTATCCACGTAGAAATGGGAGGCACACAGCCAACTCTTGCTTTTTTAGCAGGTCCAACATGACCTTCAAAACTCCTTAGGACAAGATGCTCTCCTGTGGGGCTGCCTCTCCCGTCAGACTCAGGTGGGTAGGGTCTTCGGGGCTGCCTGGCTGTCTGTGTCTCGCGTTCTGAGGCCAGAGTTAGCAAAAACAATACAGAAACACGGACAAAAAACAAACCACAAAACCCCATGCCTTACCACAGTGGGCTGAGGAACGAAGTCTCGGAAGGAAGGTTCTGCTCTTGCCCTTTTACAGTTCCAGTGCAGCGCGCGCGCGCGCGCACACACACACACACACACACACACACACCTCGGTCGGCTCTTCCCACTCTCTGCCACACCGCGCCAGCGTCCCTCCCCAAGTCCTGATTCATGAACCGTGCCACCTTTGTCTCATTTTAAACTGTGCAGACTATTTTAATCCTCCCACCCCCACCGCAGTTTTCCCCTCCCTGCCTTCTCTGAAAGCTCTGCTGTAAGGCGCTTGCTAGATGGGAGAGCGCGTCTGGCCCTCGGCTCGGGTGGGTGAGATCCCGAGAAGCCCCTCCGCGGGACTCCGTCTGCGGGGACCGCTGCCCTGGACGTCGCTGCGGGCGCGGGGGAAGCGCTTGGGTCCCTTTAAGGTGTAGCGCTCTCAGAAGTGCGGGCAGCGAGCCGCGAGCCGGTGCGGTCCCGGAGCCGGGTGGGGCAGTCCTGCCGCCCTCCCCTCCCCCGCTCCCGAGTCCCTGGGGGCCTGTGGGTCCTCCGCCCAACGCGCTCGGGCTGGCATGCAGCTGTGAACCATGTCCTCCTCCTACGCCAAGAACGGGATTGCAGACGGGTCGCACTCGCCCACCTCGCAGGTACCGCCCCCTCCTGCGCCCCCCCCCCCCCCAGCGGCCCGAGAGCGCCCCGCCTTTGTCCCCGGCGCTCCAGGCCCCCAGTCCTGGGAGTCGGCGGCCTGTCCCCCGCCCCCCTCCGCGTCCCCTTCTCCTCCCGCTCCTCCTCTTTCTCCTCCTCCTCCTTCTCCTCCTTCTCCTCCTCCTCACCTCATCTGGTCTCTGCGCTCCCGCTTCGGAGCCTGCAGCCTTCCCCAGCAGATGCCGGGGACTCGGACCCCGCACCCTGAGAATCTCTGTTAATGGATGTGGTGGGTGCTCGCGGGCTGCTCCTCTCGGGCATCTTTTCAGTTGTCGAAGATTGGAGTGGGTGGGTGGGTGGGTGGGGGTAGGGGCTGGATCTGGGGACCGCGGAGCAGACTTGGGTGCGGGCTCGGGGGAACCCCAGGGAGCTGGTCCGGAGGCGGACTCTAGCCAGGGGTGGTCGCTCGGCTCCACGTTGCGGTCCTCACCCGCTTCTCTCTGGCCCCGTGTCGAGTCCAGGTGGCCCGAGGCACCACGACCCGGAGGAGCAGGTTGAAAAGATCCGATGGCAGCACCACTTCGACCAGCTTCATCCTCAGACAGGTAGGAGGCAGGCGCGTGGAGGAAGCTGGGGAGCAGGGTGGGCAGGAGGCCGAGAGCGCGGCGCGGCGGTCCGGGGCCGAGCGCAGCCCCCACGTGCAGGAGCGGCGGTCGCATCGCCCTGCGAGCCTCTTTCCCGCGGGTCAGGCGCTCCGGCTGCGTCCTTCTCGCTCTGCCCGCTGCTCGCGAAGTCTTCGGGTACCGGCGTCTCTGCACTGCCCTAGGAAGTTAGTTTGTGCTGGTGGACGCAAGTCGGCGGGGACCTGGTTTAGCGCAGGGACATTGCGTTTAAGACCGGCATATTTCTCGTTGCATATTCAGTGCGTGGGGAAACGTCTTTAAGTCGTGTAACGACTTTGAGTAATCAAAGCCCGTGGGACCGGGCACCTGGTTTGATTCGACTGAGTTAGGGATCTCTTCTATTTTGAATACTTTTCTTTGTCTAGGTCTTGGGTGAGATCTCTGAGCTCTGGTTAAAAAAAAAAAAAAAAGACACTTTGAGCAGAAAGTTTGGTCTCATTTTGGGACCGCTTCATTGGTTCTCTAAATTAGGGAGACAGCTGGATCTGTTTAAATCGAAATAAGTGAAGGCCAGCACGCAGTTCCTGGGGTCTGGGTGGTAATGCACTTAGTGTTTGTTTCTTAGTGGCTGTTTTCTTCTGCGTGGTTCTCATGTGCGTTGTGTGTACTAAAGATCGCAGGTTACACTGAATGCTTAGATTTAGGTGCCTTTTACCTTGACCCAGGACATTGGTCTTTAATTTGTGCACTGCCCATGTGCTGTAAGTGAAACCACCCCTACATAGCTGCCCAGTGCTAGGGAGATCATGCAAAAAAAAAAAAAAGTGAGTCACCTTGATCTCTTTTTGGAACAGAAGCTGTGAAGGTGTGTGTGTTAAGGGTGACCTGGGGAGGACTTTGGTCATTGCACCAAGACGCTATTATCCCAGGCTCCACTGTGGACTGCTGGAGTGACCTTGGCAAGTTCTTTTCCCTCTAGGTCACTCGGAGCTTTGTGTAATGTGTTTTTAACCTATGATGACAGCTTTGCTGTGTTTCTTTAGAGATTATCTCATCAGTTTGAACAGGTTATCCACCTTGAACGGCATTATACTCAAAATTGAACTCACACCTCTCCTAAAGGGCCCATAAAGCATACTTAGATATTTATTATGTAGATATTAATTTTCTGCAGACAGAAATTATTACTATTTCTCTTTAATTCAGTGAGCACTAAGATGAGCATTATTAAAATAAATATATTTAAGATTCTGAATTCATTTCAAAAGTACATTCTATTCCCTTTGCCGTGCTTAGATTATTTGTGTATTTGATAAGGCAAAGACATTCTTCATTTTTCAAAAAAAATATTTTAGTTATGTGACTGAGATCTTATTCTTGTTTATTTGGTAGGTACTACTTTTGGTAGTTTTATTGTTGCAAAATTCTTTGAAATACTAATTATACAACAGCATATTCCATGAATTGTTAGGTTAAACTTTTGAGTTCATCTACACCATCACTTTTGTTTGTGTTTTATTCTTTCAAGCACAAACAAAACAATCAACATTCTTTCTAATATTCTTATTCTTTCCACAGTTTGCTTCAATAAATGATTAAATGAGCTAATACATGTATAAATGCTTATTAAGTGTGCTGGTATGTGTTGCAATAAAAATATGAAAAGTATTGCATGGCAAATAATTTGGGGAGTAATTTAAACCAATGCAGATTTTTAGAACAAATATATTTTATAAGTCTTTCTGAAACTGGGATTTGTTAGTTTAATAAAATGGTCTGATTTAAATTTAAGAATTAGTTGTAATTATATCATATACACAAGTTTCCTACTTTTTCTGCAAAAAAAAAATACATAATTTTTATAAGCACTTACAGTTCAATAAGTATCCTACACATGATCTCATTTATTTATTTTATTTTTATTTTTATTTTTTATCCTCACCCGAGGACATTCTTTCATCTTTTGTTCAGATACAGTGGGAGGGAGAGAGAGGAAGAGAGAGAGAGAGAAACATCGACGTGAAAGGGACACATCGAGTGGCTGCCACCCGCACGACCAACCAGGGCCGGGGACAAATTGCAATCGAGGTACATGCCCTTAGTGGGAACCGAACCCGGGTCTCTCTGGACCGCAGGCCGACGCTCTAACTGCTGAGCCAAACCGGCCAGGGCCACATGATCTCATTTAAATGGCATAATACAGATTTCTATAATGGCTGCAATAATAATAATAATAATAATAATAATAATAATAATAATAACTGAGGGAATTTTATTTCTTTGAGAAGAGACGAAAAATGATTGCGAATGAAATTTAAGTGTATTTTTTGAAATAAAATTGAACAGTTTCCAACCAAATGCTAAAAAAAATTTTTTAAAGCACAACAGCTCTTTATATTATTAGAGCCTCTTTATTTGTTGAATGACCAGTGATTTATTATTTTTGAATTCTTTATGCATGGGAGTACTGGAATTTCTTGGTGATATTTCCCAGTCTGTGTGATGCTTTCACACATGAAGAAGATAGTGGCGATACCAATAAAAATAGTGCTGTCATTTCTCTGTCATATTTCAAATATATTGAAACGAAGCTTTCACCAAAAAAAGAGTTGATGTGTGAAATCAGATGGGTAAGACTGGGCTAGTGGTGAAGAACAGGACAGTTGGCAAACTCACTTAATAAAACTGTTTATTCTTTGAGTTGGTAAAAAAAATTCCAGTGTTTTGTGTGTATACATGCACAGATATATGTGTGTGCACACACCTACACGTGCACACATGTGAGTTGGCCTGGAAACAAGCAGAGTGAAGAAGAGAGTATGTCTCTACTCTGGGGACAACATACAAAGTCCCTTAGGCATCCTTGACCTTGTTTCCTGGTTTACTAGATTGCTGGCCTCTACAATTAAGGAGGGATGGAGGTTTTGGAATAGATCCAGGAAGCAACTAAGTGGTTTCTTTGAGGAAAGGTGAGAAGACTAAGTGTTTTGCCAGTGAAAGGAGAGAGCGCTAGGGGTGACCTAGTAATGATCTTCAAACTGTACACAAAGGCATTCTTTGGAAATATGATGGATTATTCTCAGTCTTCATTGAAGATGAAACTCAAGAATTGGCTACAGTTAGAAAAGAATGAGGTTTTAGCCCAGCTGCAGTGGCTCAGCTGGTTAAGGGTGGTCCTGTGCACCGAAAGGTTTCAAGTTAGAGTCATGGTCAGGGCACATACCTGGGTTGCAGTTGGATCCCAGGTTGGGACTCATATGAAAGGCAACTGATCGATGCCTCTCTCTCTCTCTCTCTCTCTCTCTCTCTCTCTCTCTCTCTCCCCTCTCCCTCCCTCCCTCTCCCTTCCTCCTCCTCCCTCCCTCCCTCTCCTTTCCTCTCTCTAAGCATGCCCTTGGGTGAGGATTTAAAGAAAAGAAAGGAATGAAGTTTTACAGCAAGACTTTCCTAAGGTGTTGCTATCATTGGAATGGCTTTCCAAGTGAGGCTGTAGAATTTTCTCCCAGGAGATTACTTCTGACAGGTTATTTAGAATGGATTGTTTATTTGTGTTTTACATTTTTAGGAAATACTTATTAAATATTTGCTATGTGCCCAACAGTTTGCTAGATACTATGAAAGAGGAATGAAAAAAGATAATGGGACACAGCCCCCATACCCAGAGGTTTTATAGAGTAGTTGTGGAGACACAGGTGTATCGCAAGGAACTATTTATGTATAGCATAGTGTATAGCAGTATAGCAAGGAATGAGGGCATGGGCAAAATGCCCATGTGTACTGAGTATTGAAATACCCACGAATGTCACTGCACATACAGTTTGTATGGTGGAGTACTCCAGGTTACTCTCACTGGGGTTACTCCCAGTTTTCTCCCCACTGGGGTTTGAAGAGAAAATCTGATCAGAGTGGGATTGGTACGTCGACCTCTCCTAGTTAAGTCCTTATGAGGACTGCAGAGTCTTAGGAGGCCTGATCCCTACCATCCTCATCTTGAGCCCAGATCTCTTAGTTCTAAACACAGATCTTGAACACACCACCCTGCCTCCTGCCACAGGCCCTTTGCACATGCTGAGCTCTCCCCTCTGCCTGGTTAACTTTTCATCTTCCTTGAGACCTTTAGTCATCACTTCTTTTTCTTACCTTTTGATGAGGTCAGTTCCTTAACCATGCACCTCATTCCAGAGTACATTATGCCAGTTCTCAGCAGTACCACCACTGTTATAATTTAACATGTAAGTAGATGTCTCTGTTAATGCTTTTCTCCCTATCCAAATAATAAGTTCCACTAGGGTAGGAACATGTCTGCATTTGGTCTCTTTTGCATCCTCAGCATTTAGCATAGTAGATGTTCGATAAATACGTATTGATTTGAAAGAATGAAGAAACAGATGGATAGAGGACTAGCTTGACATGTTTTAGGCATGGAGTTCTGCTTCCACATTAAACTTTTTGTTTAACGGGGAAAAACTGCTTCCTAACAAAGCTTCACAAAATTTAGTGGTTTAAAGCAACAACACTTTGAAAAAAAAATTCTGTATGCTGACCAGACAGTTCAGCTTTATGTGATGTCATCTGCGCACTAGAATGGCTGAAAGATCTAAAATAGCTCATGTGGCTGGGCAGTTGGTGCTGCCTGCTGGCTGAGAACTGAACTAGCGCTTTTGGCAGGAGGGTCAGTTTTCTTCTCCCCGGCCCTCTCAGTGTGGTTACTTGAGCTTCCATGGTGGCTGGGTTCCTAGAAGGAGCATCCACAGAAGGAAAGGCTGAAGCTGCAGATTTGGTAAGATCTAGTTATCAAAAGCTCTCTGACATTACTTCTGTTCCAATCTCTAAGACAAAACAGACCAAAGGGCCAGCCTAGTTTCAGAGGGAGGCTACATAGACTATATTTTGATGGGGTGCAGCTGGGTCACCTTACAAGAGAGCATGAAGAATGGAGGACACTGTTGCAGCCCTCTTTGGAGACATCTATCTTAGAGCAGGAAGCCTTATACTTTTTTTAGATATGCTAATCAAACGATCATTACAGTAATTCAATGAACCCACACTGTATTTAGAGATCTAAAACATATTGAGTTACAAAGTTGATACTATAATAAAACAAGTTGGCAAAAAGATTCTTTGGGTTATAATTTGAGCACTAATTATAGACACTTTTTTCTGATGAAATGCTAATTTTTCTCCAATGAAATGCAAATTAATCAACAGAAGGTGTATATACTTTGTGTATAGCTCTAAGAATAATCGTATATATATATATAATTTATCCATAAACTTAGACTCATAATTGTAGAACAGGAGGAGATTGCAGAGGGAAAGTACTTCAATTCTGTTTTTAGATGAATAAAACAGAGACCAAAGGACATAAAGGACTTACCAAAGTCACACCAATTGATAATGAGACAGTCTCAGATTCTACAGTTTTTCCACCACAGCACTCTTCATCCCTGAAGAATCAAGATGTACAAACACACATAGATGTGGACATGTGAAAGGACATATGAAGCTTATTCCTCTGCGTCCTAGAAATATTCTTAATTTATATGGTTATTGTGAAGAACAAAGAAACAACTGGAGAATCTGGAGACTAGTTTTTTCCCCCAATTTTATCACGGGGTGAAATTTTTGTTTGCTTTATTCATGGTTACACAGAGTTTTTGTTTGTTTGTTTGTTTTATTTATATACTAATCACTGTATTACTCAGAGTCTAACCAAGAAACATAAGTACTTGAGTTTTTATAGGGACCTGAATGTAGAGACATGGTTAAGCAGGTGATGAGAGAGATTAAAAGCTAAACCTAGAGGCCTTAGCAATAGCAGGAAGCCACTGTCATGTCTTGGCTAGGACAAGGAAACTGTTCCTGAAGCCCTGGGGCCAGAATCACCTGGAAGATGCTGGACCCACTGGGGTACTGTTTTGCAGGAGCCAGAGACACAGAGAATATCACCTCACACTGTCAGAATGGCTGTTATCAAGAAGACAGGAAATAACAAGAGTTGGTGAGGATGTGGAGAAAAGGGGACCCTTGTGCACTGTTGGTGGGAATTGGTAAATTGGTGCAGCCACTATGGAAAACAGTATGGAGATACCTCAAGAAATTTAAAATAGAACTACCGTATGATCCAGCAATTCCAGTTCTGGGTATTTATCCGAATAAAACAAAAACACTATCTGAAAAGATATATGCACCCTCATGTTCATTGCAGAATTATTTGCAATAGCCAAGATAAGCAAACAACCAAAGTATCCATGGATGGATGAATGGATAAAGAAATTGTGGTATGTATATATTATGGAATATTATTCCACCATAAAAAGAGGGAAATCTTGCCATTTGCGACAACATGGATGGACCTTGAGGGCATTATGCTAAGTGAAATAAGTCAAACAGAGAAAGACAAATATTGTATGACTTCATCTTTATGTGGAATCTAAAAACAAAAAACAACCCCTCCCCCAAACCCCAAGCTCATAGATACAGAGATCTGATTGGTGGCTACTACAGGTGGGGGTGGGTGAAATGGGTGAAGTGGGTCAAAAGGTACAAACTTCAGCCAACTATAAAATAAATAAGTCCTGGGTGTGTAATATACAGCATGATGACCATAGTTACTAAATAATATTGTGCTGCATAGCTGAAAGTTTCTAAGAGTCGATCTTAAAAGTTCTCATCACAAGAAAAAAATTGCACCTATCGGTGAATGGTGGTGGATGTTAAGCAGGCTTGTGGTGATCATTTTGCAATATATATATTATTTTTTTTAATCCTCACCCGAGGACATTTTTGCATGTATCTTCAGATAGAGCGGGAGGGAGAGCGGGGGAAGAGAGAGAGAGAAACCTTGACGTGAGAGAGACACATCGAGTGGTTGCCACCCACACAACCCCAACCGGGGCCGGGGACAAACTGCAACCGAAATACGTGCCCTTAGCAGGAACTGAACCCGGGACTCTCTGGTTCGAGGGCTGACGCTCTAACCACTGAGCCAAACTGGCCAGGGCTGCAATATACATAAATACCAAATCATTACGTTGTACACCTGAAACTAATATAATGTTGTCTTTCAATTATATCTCAATTTAAAAACAGAGAGAGACACGGAGGAGATGCAGCCTCGGCCCAACGAAGCCACTTGAGGTGGAGAAAATGGGGGAAATACTCCGGCTTTTCCTTTTTTCCACCCCCAACCCACACCCTCCTTCCCCAGTCCCCTGGAGTGCCTCCCGTGGGCTGAGCCCAGTGGAAGTCAGCTAACATGGGAGCCTGCAAACAGGCTGCCGGCCTTGGCCTCCCTGGGATAGAAAGAGAACAGGGAAGGGGAGGAATAAGTCTGAGGGAAATGGGCCAGGACTGGCACAACCATTATTTTTTGTTTGTTTTGTTTTTCAAAAAACATTGTTTCTTTTATTTTATTTTTCCTAGTAATGAACTGGCACAACCATTGTTATATTTTAGTTGCATGGAAGACAATCATGAATCATTTTTCATCTGCAAAATTGGAAGTTTTTACTTGCTCTGTAGGTAGAACTTCCTTGCTCAATGGTAAGATCCGGTTATGACAAACTTTAAGGAAAAGTTTATACCTGTTTCCTTTGTGAGTTTTCCCTAGAATGCATCTTCCCAAATTGAGATCTGGAAGAGCAAGAAGGAACTCTGCCTCTCGTGGCCAATTGTTGCTCTAGGGCTTGAATAAATGGAGCTGAATTGATGGTGCTCCTGATTGAGAAATCTAATTATTGGGCAGCTAACCAGTTAACCAGTCAATTTTGCTTTTCTCCAAGTCTCTGTTATTGGCACACAGAGTTCCCTAAATGTCATTTTTATAGAAGAAAGAACTATTTGTCCTTCAGTTTAAGATGATAACATTTTACTGACATTTAGATAAATTCTTATTCAAATCTTAATCTTTCTAGAAAATTGTAGGATGCTGTGTGGAAACATAAGCTGAAAATGACCTTGGCTTTGCTGTGACCTCTCCCCTTAATTAGTCCATGTGCCGCCCAGACAGTGTGGTCCCTGGGTATGGAGGAGCAGAGACTCTCCTTATCAAGGGAACAAGCAAAGGTGGAGCTGAGAGAATGTACTTTAGTCAAACCATGTGGAGTACTTAGTTGTGGAAACTGGTCTCTCCAGTCCTGATGAGTCTACTGATGCAATGGGGTTAGCGGGGCCCAGCACATCTAGGTCTGGTCCATCTTTTCTGGCTGAGGTCGTGGCATTGTCCGAGCTCATCACTTTCCTCAGAGTTTGGCCCCTTCTTGGTCTCATTTCTGCAGCTCAGACTCAGAAGAAAGCATAAACCCTAACCAGGACAAGCAGGCTGGCAAGTCCCCCAGGTTCACTGGTGACCCTGGGAACCATCCACAGACACGTGGGAGTGGGCATGAGGCCTCATTCTGCTCTGTGGTTCTGGGTGTCCGGCCTCTGAGTCCGTTTTAAGCAACATTTGGGAATGGAGTGCTTCCTGGGACCCCAAGCAGCGCTATTCTCGGCTTGCTCCCCCTTTGCTGGAGCTTCCTTCTCAGGAGGAATGTGTTTGCTTAGAATGGGTTTCAGAAACATAGATCCTCTGAGCCCGTCCTTCAGTGGGGTGGCCGGTGCAGGCCGAGCCCCTGGGTGCTTTTCCCTTTCTTTGGACCCAGGTGTTCACCCATATTCCCTCTGTGGGCTGTGCAGAGCACTTCCTTAACTATCGGCTATTACACACTCTCTGACTCTGTACAATATCTCTCCAGATGAGAAATCATCAGATTGATGAGTCTCAAGAAGAGCTAGGCTGTTACCTCCAAAGCACCCCCTTAACCACACATTCTGATTGAAGCAGCCGGCATTGTCCTGCCTTCACACAGGTACATGCCCTGGTACTTCATGAACCAGGAAAAGGTTGAGGTAGAATTCCTCGCTCTTCACCTTAGAAAGAAGGTAAGTCATAGACTACAGAGAGAGACATCTGGAATTTTTCATGGAATTAACCATGTGAACAGGGGCAGGAAGAGGGGTTAGGATTAGAACTAGGAGGCTGAATTAATGAAAAGGCTAAATTACAGATTCTGCTTTCAGAGAATACTTTTATTGCTTTCAAGGGGCAATAACGATAAACTGTGTGCTCTGGCAGCCAGTTTTCCTGGCCTGAATGTAGGCCGAGATTTGAATTTCCTTGAAGGTAGGTCTCATTTTAACACGCCGCTCTGCAATTGGTACGTGCCCCTAGCGGGGGCCGAACCCGGGACTCTCCGGTCTGCAGGCCGATGCTCCAACTGCTGAGCCAAACCGGCCAGGGCCAAACTTGCCTTTCTTTAAGGGGTCCTTTCCGATCACACAGAGCAGAGGTAATTACCTGAATCGGAGGGGTGGCATTCAGCACTTGGACGGCAGGCCCTGAGAGCATTGTGAGGGCGGGGCTGTCAAATTTCTGCTCCTTCCCTGGAGCTTTCTGATCATTTCACTGTGATCATCTGGTTGACAAACTATTCCTGCTTTATTTCTCATTTTACCTTCTTTCTTTCTTGCTGGAGTGTCTCTGCACACAGTTGCAATTTAATTGCTACAGTAGCACTCTGTTTTGAGAGGAGATACTTTGTAAACATAACTTTGGAAAGAATTTGCATTTTTCCTGGTGATCAGAAACACTAGAAATGGTAAATTTCCACAGTGTTCACTGTGTTTGAATATGATATTATTTTAAAATTAGGAACATTTTCCTGGAATTTCTTGTTTAATACAGAAAAGGCCAGCAGTAATGGAAATGCATAGTAACTTATGTAGATGAATTTATCATACTCTCCTACCTTCTTCTCGAATGGTCCAGTGCCAGTGTTAACAACTCAAGTGCTGATTATGTTTCCAAATCAAACAGGTAGGTAAAATGATCATTGTTTAGGTTAGAGTGCCGGATAGGCATGACTTTCTTATTTGGCCTCATTGTGTGGTGTGTGTAGCAGAAAAGAGGAAGGAACTCTTTCAGGAATCCAGAGGCTGTATTCTGTTATCACCATAATCTAAATTTAGGACACTTTCATCACCCCCAAAGAAACCTTGTATCCAGTTAGCAGTCATTTCCCGTCCTTCTCCTCACCCCCAGCCCTAGGCAACCTTAATCTACTCTCTGTGTCAATAGATTTGCCTATTCTGGACATTTCGTGTAACTGGAATCATACAATAATATACGATCTTTTGTGGCTGGCTTCACATTTTTTCAATAACATATTCTCTATACCAGCGGAGGGTTCCCAGTTGTAGCCCCTGGTCCAAGTGTGCAGAGGTTGGCCTGTGTGTGGACAGGGACTTGCATCAAGCCTGTGTGTCCCAGAGGCTTTTCAAGTGGTGGTGTTGAATGGCGTGGGTCATATTTATATTTATTTTGGAACTGCAGTCTTAGGTCATTTTTAGCTGAATTTTTTGACCTGCATGGAAATCAAACCCCTGACATTGTCCTCAGGATTGAACAAAACCGAGCGGCTCTCATCTATAGAAGAGGATTTATATAATGGGACGAGAGCGACAGGATTAAAGAAAATTCTCACAGCAATGTAAGCGGTTATTGCCATCATTTTCAATACTTTTTAGTACTAGAAATATCTTGGGTACTTATAATTCAAAATATTTCTTTTACTTTATCTAGATGTTCATAATAACTCAGCTTTGGTAATTATAATATTTCTTCCTTGAGAGGTGCAATTAAGAAGAAAGCAGAGTCTTAAGCTAAGTACAATATTTGTGGGAATTACGGGGTACATAGAACTGTACTCTCTATGTGGCAGGTGCTGCTCAGTTATATTTGAGCACTTCCCTGGGGGACAAAAGTCAATTATCAACACAGTTGTGTGGGAGAGAAATAGGTCAGCTGCAAACATTCTCTGCTAATTTCAGAAAGCTTGAGGGGTGATTTAGTTTGGGGGATATACTTTATTCTTTTGTTCTCCATGTTGTAGGGAGACCTTGTGGTAGCAAAGGCCCAGTTTTTCATTTGGTATTGGTTGTTATACTAATTTAGTTTAATATAATATGAATATTTCTATTGCTCCATAAAATGGAAATCAAACCAAGTAATATCTTTTTTAAAACTATGTCAAATATACATTGTAAGAGTAATAATGTGTACCATGGGTGTTGTTATTGTTTTATTGCTATTTCTACAGGAATAGTGATGCTCAGGGTTTAAACTAACCCAATAAAATGCAAATCTCATATTTCTAAGTATTTTGTTTAACTAATACATCTACATACAAAGAGTTAATTGTGAAAAAGGGTGGCCAATGGGGTTTTTTAAAAATTATGCTTTTTAAAATTGTGGGAAGATACACATAATACTAATTTGATCATTTTAACCATTTTTAAGTATATAATTCAGTGACATTAACTATATTAACTGATGTCATTATTTAAAAAGTACAAGCAGACAGCCCTGGCCACCGTGGCTCAGTTGTTTGAGCATCATCCCATGCACCAAGAGGTCATGGGTTCAGTTCCCAGTGAGGGCACAGGCCCGAGTCGCAGGCTCCATCCCCAGTGCGGGGTGTGCAAGAGGCAGCCAATTGATGTTTTTATCTCTCTCTCCCTCTCCCTTCTTCTCTCTAAAATCAGTAAAAACACATTTTTAAAAAAGTACGAGCAGACAAAACTTAAAGATATCAGACTTACAAACATACACTAAAACATCCACCATTACCCAGGCCTCCTACCATAACTGTGTTCTTGTTTAAAGCAACAAAAAACCACAGAAAAGAGACCTTGGAGTGTTCACCGAGCCGTAGGGCCCCAAGTTGAGAAGAACCAGGAAGCACCGTGGAAACGGACCAGACCCTCTGGTCGGTCCTGGGAAGCTGGGGCTGGGCTGGGATCCTGTGCGGGGTGATGTCCTGCCCCAGAATACCTGCTTCCACACCCCTGGACGCTTTTCTTCTTCCTCCATTGTCTGAAATCCGAACAGTTTCAAGACGATTTGGGTTACCGAGCAACCTATTTTTAAAATGTGAACGTTCCCAGAAGCCTAACGGGGCTGCAGTCATTCATACATGATTGCAGGTGGACTCCCTGCTCACAATAGGCTCGCTTACCATTTCACAAAGCCCATCACAGCACAGACCCCCGTGTCCCTGCGGCCATCTGTCTCTTCCCCTCTGCCCCGCATTCTTCCCTCCTCGGTCAGCCATTCCTTCTGCTTGAAGAGGTCTCACCATTTCCACTTGATGATGACCTTGCCCTCTGTCGACGCCTCTAGAACCTTCTCCTCCACGGAGCTCTGTAATACGGCTCCCGAGCTCCTTCTCTGGCACTCCCTGACATTCTGTTTTGCCAGTTCACCTATTAAATCCCCCTTTGTGTAATCTGTAGGTCCCCATGACTCCCCAGCCGGTGGGTCTACATGGACATTGTCCCTAACATATGTGGGACAAGAGGAAGGAGGAGAAGGAGAAGTTGTAAGGTATCAACATTAATAGTCCACATTTTGCTTGTTCACCTTTCTTACCTGGTCATAGGAACGTAACACCTTTCTGGAAGTCCAGGGGGTGCGCATCACTCTGGCCCTCCTTGGTTTCTGCTGCTTCTCTCACTCCAGTTGCTCTGCCTTTGGGAGGACACCACTTCCTTCTAACTAAGATGCTGTTTCGCAGTCAAAAGCTAGAAGGTGGCAAACAGCACCGTATTCTTCAGCTTCTCTGTTCAAGCTCTATTCTAGGCTTTCTCAGCTCAGGGTCACATTCTGTCCCCTGGGTCCTGAATCTTGCAGATTCCTTTGCAAAGCCAGCTTCTGTATGATCAGCCTGCATCTCTCTGTGTAGGGTTACCCTGGGGAACAGGCATCATTCTGCCTCTGCCCCAGGACCGCACACAAGGCTTGCTGCTAAGACATGTTGACCTACACAGATTGATGCAGACACAGACTAACTCTGAATCCCTTTTAGCCTCAGCTGCAACATACTCATCATAGTTTATGCATTTTCCTTTATTTTTGCTTCGTGAACTTGCACTGGAGGCCGTGGTATAGAAGATGTAAGAGGAAAGGGGAAAGTAATGTTGGGGGCTGAAGCACTTCGGGAGTTAGTGCAGGCCTGGCTAGGGTATCAGAATGGAGACCTTGGGACAGGTGGAGGGCACTGAGTGCCTGGGGAGAAAAGACATGGCTGGTGGGAGATGGTTTCGAAAAAGGTGAATGAGGCTCACACTTGGTCTATTTCAGACTTTGTTCTGGAACTGTATTTGTTGGGAATCTTTCAGCTGCAGATAAACAGAAACTCAACACCAACTGGCTATGGCAAAATACCAAATTATTGTCTCATGTAAATGAAAAATCCAGGAGTAGGGCTGGCTGACTTCAGGTACGGCTTGCTCCATGAGTTCATGACTTCGTCAGGGCTTCTGCTGTCCTTCTCTGCAATTCTTTCAACATTGCATGCTCTCCTGTGCACAGTTCTGTGTGCTGGCTTGGGCCTCAGGCTAGCACCTGAGGTCATGGTCAGCAATGGCCACCGTGGTTCAGGATCTCCCATTCATCTGTTGTCCTGTCCATAGGAAGAGATAGCCTCTCTCATGGTAGCTCCAGCAGAATGAAAAGGGTTTTTGTTTTGTAGACGTGCTCTCCTCCCCCTGCAACACACACACACACACACACACACACTTCTTGAATTTTGTTAGCCTGAAATGGCTCATGAACCAACACTCTGCCAGCCAGGCGACTGCCTGAAACCAACAGGTAGCCACTCCTAGAGAGGAGATCCTCATCCTGCCACGGCTGAGAATGGGGAAGACCAGTTTCCAAAGGGGGTTTGGGAGCTAATGGTAGACAGAGAGGAATACGGATGTTGTAAGAGCAATTAACCAGACGTTTACTCAAAGAAGGACCCTCATGCAGGGCCAGGCACCATAGCGGTAATTTCTTCCTTCTCTTGCTCCTCCTTCTTTGTGCAGCATGTTTCAAACCTTTCATGGGTTAAGTAGGAATTTTCAAAACATTGTGGTAAAATACACATATTATGAAGTTTACCATTTAAACCATTTTTTAGTGAGTAGCTCAGTGACACTAAGTACATTCACTTTATTGTGCTCCGTCACTACCATCTATCCGAAATACATTTCTGTAGGCTGATCTGGGTGTCTGCCTTTCGGTTGCAATATTGTTCCTTAATGAGAAAATGTGTACCAAGTTTTAAATTACTGACTAAACAATGGATTTCTGGGATACCGCCCAAGTATTGAGTGACTACCTTCATTAATATTTCTCAGGGCCTCTGTTTTCCTGTCTGAAAAAGTGGGGGTTTGAGTGGCATGGGCTAGGTGACCTCTCAGGTTCATTCAGGCTCTAGTATTATAGGATTTTATGTCTGTCTCCACAGATGTGTGTGGTCAACTCATTCGTCTTGGTAGAAAACACTGGCCTGTAGTTTCTGTGTAAGTCCTGTGACACTTAGCTGCTGAGATGAACTCCTAAAACACAGGCTCATCAAATATTATTGGAAGTATTAGATGAAGACATTCTCTTTAGAATGTAGCAGAGAGAGGATGTGGAGACATTTACAAGAGGAAAGTTAATTTTGGACAGAACTGGAATTTATAACTCTTTCAAGCATATGCGTGCAGAATGAAAAGATATGCAAAGAACAGAGTGGGCTGTCAAGAAGGAAGTATTTGTGAAATGTGGCGAGTTGGTTCTCAGACATGCATCCTGGAAGCTATTAAGAGGAAGTCGGCTGAGGAGTAGCGTAGCTTCTGCTCTTATGATTATTAAAGCCACCAGGAAGAGCAAGGAGCTAATGGGCTTTACATATATAATAAGAATAATGAAAGTCACCAGTTTGAAACTTTGCTGAAGGTACGAGGAGAACCACAAGACTGATTCTCATCATTTGAAACCAGGGCATTAGAAGCCTTGGGCAATATAGACTCTCCTGCTTATCCCTCATTTTTCAGGCATGATATTTTGCCTAGGCAGTTCAGCATGGCTTCCTATATTCCATTAAGTGAGGCAGGAATGTCTCTTTTTAAGTGAAATTAACTAGGAGGCTCTCGGGATATGTTTATGATAGCGACCTTGTGTGTTCAAGTTGCCTTGGGTAAGCTGGTGCACTGGACTATTCCTTCTCATCCCTTTTCCAGTCAGTGGCACATGATCCTTACTTATTATTTAAAAAGAACATATTTATATACTGCTTTGTTCTGGACATGGCTTAAGTTGCCTTGTATGCTATCACATATGAATAAAATGAACCAAGGAGAAAATAAGGGTAAGACAGTGTGCTGAGTACACAAAATGTATGCCAATGAAATTCTAGTCACTTGCTCATTAGGGGCCTCAAGGTGGTCTCTGAACCTTCCAGGAACTAACTAGAGAGGAGAGCAAGAGCATTTACAGGATTTACAATGTCTAAGGGTAGAAGTAAACTTGTTTAGGAAAAGCACAAATACATCCCACACTGAGACGAGAGAGAAATTTCTCCCGTGTTCTCATAGAGTTGGCACTGTCTAAGGCAGTAAATTAAACCTTATCATAATTCTGGAGTTGTTTCTTATAATATCTTTCAGTATATAGATAATGTCCCTCATCATGCTGGAGTACAGTGCAATAAAAGCAACTATTGAGAGCCATTGCAATATGGTCCACAGACGTCTGTGATTCTTAACCTTGGCTGCATATTAGAATCACTAGGGCGGTATATGAAAGTCCCCATGCTCAGGCCACATTGCAGTTTAATTAAATCACAATTTGTGGGGGTAAGACTCAGGCGTCAGTATTTTCCAAACTCTTCAGGTGATGGATGTGGTTCTCTGGTCTCATGTAATCCAGAGAGAGACTTTAGAGCAGCTGTTTTCAACCAGGGTGTATTAGTCAGGATAGGTTAGGTGATGCTGCAATAATAAAAACTTCCCCAAACAGCAACAACACAATGGCTTATTTTGCATTCACACTTCATGTATCTCCTGAATTGGCTGGGTGACTGTTCACTGTTATTCTCACTCCAACAAAGCAGCCACTATCTGGAACATTTGTGTTTGCTGCAGAAAAGGGAATGAGACACATGGTGGATCATACATTGGCTGTTGAAACTCTGCATGAGTATATGCTAAGCTGCTATAACACTGAAACCAAAAGATATAATATATAGTTCTTTGTTGCTTAACAGTCCAGAGGTAGGTTGGCAGTTCAAAGTGGGTAGATGGCTCTATTTCAAGAGTTCAGTGATCCAAGGTGGGTAGGTTCTGCCATTCTCAATATTTAGCTTCCAGGTTTGGGTCCACTGTGGCTGTTACAGTCATCACCATTTCCTAGGCAGCTCAAGGGGGAAAGAGGAGAATAGTAGCTTCATTTTTAAGGGAATGACCCAGAAATTAACAATATTTCTTCTGCTCACAACCCATTGGTCTGAACTTTGTTATGAGACTACAGCTAGCTTCAAAGGAGGCTGAGAAATATGGTCTCTAAGTGGGTAGCCGTGTGAAGTCCAAAAATTGTGATGACTGTCTATTTCTGGAAGGAAGGAAAGACTGGATATTGGGGCCCGTTAGGCAGATTCTGCTTTATTACAATAGTGGTTTTCAAAGTTTGGTTTTAGCATGGCAAACCTTCCTTCACATGAAATTGCAGACACCATCCTTGGTAATCAGCCTATTTGGGATGCTTTGATTGATTGGGGGGGGGGGAGGGTTGCTGTATCTGGACCCCTCCCTCCCAGTGTCCTCCTCATGCTGTCTGCAGCAGTCCTAAAGGCATCTTAAAGGATCCATGAAAATCACTGATGGAAATGAACTGATGGTTGTATAGACTATTCTCCCAAAATATTGTTCTTCACAGAACTTCAAAATGGTAATAAAATAATGAATCTGAATAATTCTTCCAGCCAGTTCTATCTCAAAAAGCCATCTCAAATCCATGCATTTCTCTCCATTTCTCCTGTTGCCAACCTACGTTCTACCACCACCATCTCTTCTGATCTACTGAGTCTCCCTGCTTTTACCACCAGACCCAGCCTCCGCACCACTTCTGGAGTTACCCTTTTATTTTCATTTTTATTGAATTTATTGTGGTTACATTGGTTAACAAAATTATATGGGTTTCAAGTGTACAATTCTATAATATACCATCTGTATATTGTATTGTGTGTTCTCCACCCAAAGTCAAGTCTCCTTCCAACACCATTTAACCTCCCTTTACCCTCTTATTCTCCCCCGTACCCCCATTTCCCTTTGGTAATCATCATACTGTTGTCTGTCTCTGTGAGTTTTTTTTTTTTAATCCCTTCACCTTTTTCATCCAGCCCCCCAACCCACCATCCCTCTAACAGCTGTCAGTCTGTTTTCTGTATCTATGAGTCTGTTTCTATTTTGTTTGTTAGCTTATTTTTGTTCATTAAATTCCACATATAAGTGAAATCATAGGGTGCTTTTCTTTCTCTGACTGGCTTATCTCACTTAGCATAATGTTCTCCAGGTCCATCCATGCTGTCACAAAAGGCAAGATTTCCTTCTTTTTTTATGGCTGAGTAGTATTCTATTGTGTAAATGTACCATAGTTTTTTATCCACTTACCTACTGATGGGCACTTGGGCTGCTTCCAAATCTTGGCTGTTAATAACGCTGCAATGAACATAAGGGTGTATATATTCTTTTGAATCAGTGTTTTGGGTTTCTTTGGATATATTCCCAGAAGTGGAATTGCTAGACCATAAGGCAGGTCCATTTTTAATTTTTTTGATGAAACTCCATACTGTTTTCCATAGTGGCTGCACCAGTGTGCATTCCCACCAACAGTGTACAGGGTGACCTTTTCTCCACATCCTCACCAACACTTGTTTGTTGATGATATGATTTCAAACTTCTTAAATTGATCAGGACTTGTTTTGTGTCCTAATGTGGCTATCCCAGAAAATGTTCCATGTGCACTTGAAAAAAATGTATATTCTGCTGCTTTAGGATGAAATGCTCTGAAGATATCAATTAAATCCATCTAATCTAGTGTATCATTTAAAGCCCCTGTTTCCTTGTTGATATTCTATCTGGAAGATCTATCCATCGATGTCGATGGGGTGTTAAAATCCCTTACTATGGCTGTATTACTGTCGACCTCTCCCTTTATGTCCATCAAGGTTTGCTTTATATATTTAGGTGCTCCTGTGTTGGGTGCATAAATGTTTACAAGGATTATATCCCTTTAGCATTATGTAATGTCTTTCTTTGTCTCTTGCTATGGCCTTTGTTTTGAAGTCTATTTTGTCTTATACAAGTATTGCTACCCAGCTTTTAAAAAATTTTCATTTTCATGAAATATCTTTTTCCATCCCTTTACTTTTAGTCTGTGTGCATCTTTTGTTCTGAGGTGGGTCGCTTGTAGAAAGATATATATATATATCTTGCTTTCTTATCCATTCTGTTACCCCATGTCTTTTGGTTAGAGCATTTAAGCCATTTACACTTAAAGTGAGCCCTGGCCAGTTTGGCTCAGCGGTTAGAGTGTCAGCCTGTGGACCAATGAGTCACGGGTTCAATTTTGGTCAAGGGCACGTACCTCAGGAGGCAACCAGTCGATGTGAACCAGTCGATGTGTCTCTTTCACATCGATGTTTCTCTCTCTCTCTCTCCCCATCCCTCTCTCTCTCTCCCTCCCTTTCACTCTATCTGAAGATAAATAGAAAAATATCCTCGGGTAAGAATTAAATAAATAAATAAATAAATAAATAAATAAATAAATAAATAAATAAATAAAGTGATTATTGATAGGTACGTATTGCCATTATATTCTTTTTTTGAAATATTTTTTCTTTATTGATTTTAGAGAGAGAGTAAGGGAGAAGAAGAGGGAGATAGAAACATCGATGAGAGAGAACATCGATTGGCCACCTCCTGCATGTCCCCCACTGGGGATCAGGCCCACAACCTGGGCATGTGTCCTGACTGGGAATTGAATCAGTGACCTCTTGGTGCATGGGTTGATGCTCAACCACTGAGCCACACTGGCCAGGCTGACATTTTATTCTTTATAACAATGTTCCTCTGTCTCTTCTTCCCCTCCCCTCGATTCTTCTTCTTCTTCAAGAAGACCCTTTAACATTACTAGTAATGCTGTTTTGGTAGTAATGAACTCCTTCAGGTTTTTTTTTGGTTTGAGAAGCTCTTTATTTCTCCTTCAATTTTAAATGATAGCCTTGCTAGGTACACTAGTCTTGGTTGTAGTGGAGTTATCTATTTAAAAAGAAAATCAGATCATGTCATTCCTCTGTTTAAAACCCTCCTATGGATTTCAATTGTGTTAAAATGTAATCTTAATTTCTTATTATAGTCTACAAGGCTCTGTGATGATCAAATTACTGCCAAACTCTCATATTTCATCTTCAACTCACATATTTACTACTCTGCCCCATCCCCCAATCCCTGGTCTGCTTTATGTCCTTTGAAAAAGCCAAGCTTAATTCTGTCTCCAGGCCTTTGTACTTCTGTTCTCTTGTCCTGGAATGCTCTTTCCCCAGCTCTTTACATGGCTGGGCTGCTTCTCATTCTTCTCATCTCAGCCCAAAATTTCCTTCTCAGAGAGACCTTCCATGGCTGCCCACTTAGGTAGACTCCCCTCCTTCCATGCATACTTGCTATTACATTCCATTACTATCAGAAATCACCTATTTATGTAGTTTTCTTTTTACTTATTCATCCTATCAATCCTCCCTGGAATATAAGCTTCACAAAGGCAAGGAACTGGCACATCCTTGTCATTGCACATTCCAGGCGAACAGAATCGGCACCTGACACATAGTAAGTGTCTCATAGATATGGATTGATAAGTGAATAGAAATGACAGCAATTTTGTGATTCAGTAGCTGGCCAAGAATCTGGGTGGGACATAGACTTTGCTGTCACTTAAGTGAGAAGTTGTGCTAAGGATAGACTGTTTTGGTGGTAATGAACTCATTTAAAAACTGAGGTACCTGGGGGCTGGGCACAGGGGGGAAAGGGGAGAAAGTGGGGGACATCTGTAATACTGTCAACAATAAATATATATATATATATTAAAAACTGAAGTATCTAAGAACACGTTCCTGAAAAGAAGGCTTAGAGGTGATCCAACCCCTGAGGTACTTCTAAGAAAATAGTTTGGAGTTTACCCCAAAACATGCAGATGGATGTTCAAGGACCTGCAGTTTCAAGCCCAAAGACATAGCTGCAATGATTTTGGCTTGGGGAAAAAAATATTAAAGCCGTGTGGTCACATGCCACCTCAGCCCCTACCATGACACATCTAGGTTTGAGCAATTCCCTTCCTGATCTACTTTCCAAAAAGGCCTCATGACAAACTATATACCACAAGCACTGAATGACTTGGCTTAATGTCCGGGATATTAATAAAATTTGGTGAGATGCAGGTGAGCAATTACTTTACTCTTTGTTTCATTTCGGCGCGCCATCCTGGATTTGCGTCAGGACAGTTTCTGCCCGAATAGAGGTCACCTAAGAAGCCTCTTGGTCATCACCGACTGACCAGC
Source organism: Tadarida brasiliensis (assembly GCA_030848825.1). Lineage (NCBI taxonomy): Eukaryota > Metazoa > Chordata > Mammalia > Chiroptera > Molossidae > Tadarida > Tadarida brasiliensis. The sequence goes on along the minus strand of CM061265.1, from coordinate 37,427,732 downwards.
ACTTGGCCTCAGCTCTTAATCTCCTTATGGCTGATGCTTTGGTCTGGTGCCTGGTGTTGGACGCCTGCATTCCTGCAGACCAGAACCTTTTGTCCCAGACTTCCTTGGGAGGTAGCAAGACTCTTGGACTCTGGAATTGGAGCCCAGGTTAAGGAAGGATGAGATAGGTGTCTGTGTGTATGGCTGAGGGGTGTATGGCTCCACTGGTGTAAAGAAACAATCTGATAGTTTGACCAGACCAGAGGGGAGGCTGTCAGTCAGGCCAGAGGTCAAAGGTGGGAAAATCAGCACAGCCAGTGGGAGTGAGTAAACATAGCCTGTGTCCTTCTCATCTGCTCTGCCCACACTCCACCGGGAATGCTCTTCCTCCCCTGCTTTTTCGGGTGAACTCCCACTCCGTTTCTTCATGATCGCATGCGCGTCATATCCTCTGTAAGGTCTTCTCCAACACTCCCGGACAGAATTAGTTTCTTCCTCCCTTAGTGTATTTGGAGCACTTCTCACATGGTTTAGATAATATGTTCACAGGCCTCTCCCGCTGCCAGTGAGCATCTCAAGGACTTGGTTGTTTCTTCACTTTCTTCAGAGCAGCAGCACAGCAGAACTGTGAGTGGGTCGGCGGCGACTCGGGTGCACAGGAGCGCGAGGCCAGGCTCCAGCACTTTCTACCCGTGCGACCTGAGGTGTAGCACCAGCCCCGAGGCTCATTAATTTCATCTGTAAAATGGGGATAACAATCCCTGCTTCCTAGGGTGTTGTGAGAATTTCGAGAAATGAGATAATATATGCACATCCTGGATGAAAATTATTTTATTTAAAACCACAACCTGCTGTTCTGCTTTTGAAGAGGAAAGTGGCCATCATTCGTATCAGTACTGCTGCCTTCCATGTTTAGGGACTGGGGGGGGAAGGCTGGCGTTTCAAAGCCTCTGCCAGTTCCTCTGTGCTTGTGAAGGAGACGTTCTAGAGGGATGGTGGTAGTGATGGTGGTTGTGGTGATGGTGGGGTTGGAGATATTCATGGTAACAATGGTGGTGCTGGTGATGGTGGGGGAGTGATGGTGAAGGTGGCTAGACGTGGTGATGGTGATTATAGGATGGTGCTGTGGAGGGCGAGATGATGGTGGTGATGGTGATGGAGGTGGAGGTGGTGGTAGTGGGGGGTGGTGATGGTAGTCGTGGTGGAGCTGATGGTGGTAGCATTGGTAGCTCGGAAGGTTTTGGAAACAAGCTGGTTTCTGACACTTACTCTGGGTTCCTCATCTGCTGCTCAGCCTGCCCATTGGGATTCATGGTTCCCAGCTCTTGGAGTGATGACCACACAACTCTGTTTTCTTTTGTCCCCTGTCTGTCTGCTTTGTTCTCAACTCAGTGCCCTCCACATGGGCTGACGTGGGGCTCTTCACTGGCTCCCAGCCCTTGACTCTATCTGGACTCCAGTTTTGGGGGCATTTTCCTGAATCTGGCATAGACTCCTATCCCACCTGCGCCCATCCTCCACTCCATATAGTCTTGCTGGCCCTAGATCCCTGCTCTTCACCCTGGAGCCAGGGACACATCCCCAATACATTTTCCCTTTGAATTGCTTCTTAAGTGAGATATTTTAATGCTAGAAGACTACATTTCTTTTCTTTTTTTTTTAGATAGAGTAGAAGGGGATAGAGGGAGAGAGAGAGAAACACCGATGTGAGAGAGACAATTTGATTGGTTGCCTCCCACACAACCCCCCACTGGTCTGGGGGTCAAACCTGCAACCCAGGTACATGCTCCTGATTGGGAATTGAACCCTTGACCCTTTGGACTGCAGGCTGATGCTCTAACTGCTGAGCCAAACCAGCCAGGGTGAGGACTACATTTCTTTCTTTCTTTTTTTTTAAATTAATTTGTTTTTGTTACAGATGTTTCTCCTTTTCCCCCCACTGACACCCTCCTCCCCATCCCCCCCGCCCCATCCCCAGCATTGTTGTCCATGTCCATCAGTTATGCATACATGCGTATAAGTTCTGTGGTTTATCTCTTCTCCCTGTGGTTTATCTCTGTTATGTTCATTATATTCCACACATAAGTGAGATCATGTGATATTTGTCTTTCTCTGCTTGGCTTGTTTCGCTTAGGATAATACTCTCGAGGTCCCTCCATGTCGTCTCAAAGGATAAGAGATCTTTCTTTCTTACAGCTGCATAGTATTCCATTGTGTATATGTACCACAGCTTTTTTGTCCATTCATCTACTGATGGACACTTGGGCTGTTTCCAGATCTTAGCTATTGTAAATAGTGCTGCTATGAACATAGGGGTACATATATTCTTTCTGGTTGGTGTTTCAGGTTTCTTAGGGTATATTCCTAGAAGTGGGATCACTGGATCAAATGGCAGTTCAATTTTTAAATTTTTGAGGTAACACCATAGTGTTTTCCACAGTGGCTACACCAGTCTGCATTCCCACCAGCAGTGTACTAGAGTCCTCTTTTCTCCACACCCTCGCCAACACTTGTTGTTTGATGATTTGTTGATGGCGGCCATTCTGACAGGTGTGAGGTGATACCTCGTAGTTGTTTTAATTTGCATCTCTCTGATGATTAGTGACGTTGAGCATTTTGTCATATGTCTCTTGGCCAGTTGTATGTCCAGTTTGGAGAGGTGTCTATTTAGGTTCTCTGCCCATTTTTTAATTGGGTTCTTCGTCTTCCTTTTGTTGAGTTGTATGAGCACTCTATATATTTTGGAAATTAACCCCTTATCTGATGCATCATTGGCGATTATGGTCTCCCATGTAGTGGGATCCCTTTCCGTTTTGATGGTTGTTTCTTTTGCTGTGCAGAAGCTTTTTAGTTTGATGTAGTCCCATGTGTTCATTTTTTCCTTTGTTTCTCTTGCCTTAGGTATTGTATCAGTGAAAATTCTGCTGCGTATGATGTCTGAAATTTTGTTGCCTGCATTTTCTTCTAGAATTTTTATGGATTCATGAGTCACATTTAAGTCTTTTATCCATTTTGAGTTTATTCTTGTGTATGGTGTAAGGTGGTGGTCTAGCTTCAGGACTACATTTCTTAATGAAAGGAAAGGAGAATGAACTTTCTTTTAAGCAATGACAGCAGATTGACAAATCTGCCCATAATTATCTTATTTATTTTGCTCTCAAAATCTATATTTTCACAGGGAGTTTTTTAAAACTTTTCTTCTTCTTTTTTTTTAATTGATTTTTTAGAGAGAGAGGAAGAGAGAGAGAGGTAGAAACATTGATGTGAGAAATACTGATTGGCTGCCTCCTGCACGTCCCCCACCAGAGATCGATCCCGCAACCCAGGCATGTGCCCTGACTGGGAATCAAACCACGACCTCTCAGTCCATGGGACGATGCTCAATCCACTGAGCCACACTGGCCGGGCTCACAGAGAGTTTTTATTATCCTGCACTATTCCAATCTCTTAACATAATGTCACTGTTTGTTTATTTATATATTTAGCAATTCATTTATTAACATTTCTTTCTCAACATTTTCAAAATCCATCATAATTCCATTCTTCTGCTAACTTACACCAGGTTTGATGATGGCACTGGAATCTGGGGGCGGTGGCTAAATTCTCATGGAAACACAGTGAAAACATGATTGCCAGCTTACTACACAGGGGAAGCAGCCCTGAGCTAAAAAGCAGTCACTTCAAAGGGGAGGACACTTCCAGGTATGCTGAATTTATAGGGGTGGGAGGTGGAAAGTGGGCTGGGAGACTTTTTTGGGCCTTTGATAACAAGATAGAAGGTCACCTCTTTAAGAAAATCATTATTTTGATGTGATGTTTGCATTTCCTGATGGCTGACTATCCTCAGCTCTCTGGACCTTACTTATTTCTTGCCAGTTGCACAAAACAGATATGTATAGATTTCTTCCAAAGACCAATAGCATTTGTGATATATTGCTCTGTGAGAACATTTCCCTATTGTTTTGTAAAAACCATTAAATTGACAATGAATTTTGGTCTAGTAGAAAGCACAATAATTATAGCAAAAGCTCAGGTTCAAGGTCTAGCTTAACCATTTCCTAGACCAGGAGTGAGTCACTTCACTTCTTTGAGTTTTAGTTTCCACCTCTGTGTTATGGAGCTAATAGCTGTGGTGCCTTTATGACAAGGTTTATACGCCTGGCTAAGATAATATCTGTGAAAAAGGTTTATAGCGTTGAGTGTACTCTCGCTGCTTTTATTTTTACTTACAACACTGATCTTGAGACATGAATGCTCTCGAACTGGGACGTTTGCTGCTTAGGAACATTACTACGCGTATCACAGACACTTGTGAAAATTATTATACTTTTGAATCCCTTTGCATGTAAAACTTCTCCTAAAATTTAATATAGATCAAGCCATTGTAGCCACGTTGAATTTCTCAAGTTGTCTTAGAGCTGTGACATAAAAGCTAGATCAGTGGCAGACATCCTCCTGATTTTGGGCTCCGTACTGTGCTCTCCTGGCCTGGAATGATCACTCTGCAATTCCCAGTGCCAGCAGCGAGCCTGGCGCACAGTGGGTGCACAGAGAACCTTTACCGAGTGAACAAGTGGGTGAATGAACGAACGTCAGTTTCTCAAGGGCACCAACTGGTTTGCGTGGATGTTTCCTGTGCCTTCATCTAGGTCAGGGCTTGGTTTTACTAGGTTTACATGTTTGTTGAATGAATAAGTTTCTGGATGAGGGACTCGTGTATCTAAAAACCAGAAGAGAAAGGCTAAATATGACGAGGTACTAAAGATGTCATTGTACTTTCACACCATAATTGTTTAAAATGCATTCTTGGTTGGTTTTTAGGTTACCACAGACCCTATTACTATTTTTATAAGAATCTGTGATAAATATCTGGAGCAGTTTTTAAAACCAAACAAACCAAATCATAGGCTTTCCTGGACTAGTTTTTAATAAATATTCTCAATTCCCCCTCGCCCCCTAAAAAATGATGTAAACATTGTTAGCATAGAACATTTCAAATACGTTTTACATCCTTAGTGCCCTAGTACACAGACATGACTACTTGCCTCTAAATACGAATTATTGTAAATTCATAGTTAGTATCAAGATAATGATAGCCCAGATTTTAGCAAATGGCCATTTGCTAAGTTTTCTGTAACTCCTCCCCCCCCCCCCCACTGTGTTTGAGGAAGTCTTTCTCATAGTAAGGTTTTTAGAATTCTACTTATAAAATTTTATATCCTTTTTAGCAGATGGGCTGACCGGCTTACAGTCTCCATGGTAACAAGGTTTCTGTACCCCCCCCCAATCTTTTTAAAATAGCCTAAAGTCACAGAAGGGAACTTAGATATTAATAGCATAAGAAATTTCAGTGTGAACAACAGTTATTAAATATGCAGCTTTTGATTACTTATTTCTTGCTCTAGAATCATCATGATATATAGCAACTATGACTAAGCACATATGAATATAATTGTAATACTCGTGCAGATGAGGATGTTGGTTTGTTGAAACGATGAACTGTTGGACAGCCCATTTAAATTAGCCCCTACTTCCCAACTTCGTTTTGCTAGCCAAGTCAGATTAGGTACTATTCCCCTCTTGGGAGTCAACAGCATAGCGGTAATGCATTAAATTATTTTAACATCTATGTGAAAAACAAAACCAAGGCTCTTTTGTTGCTGTGCAATTTCTACCAACACCCATTTATGTTAAGCATAAGTGTCGTATTTGTGCTAAATAAAGAAAAGGCAAGGATGATTTCTTGGGGCTGCAGACTCCATTGGCTTGATTGGGTTCTGGTATCTTTGATTGACACACATAAAAATGGCAACCCCAAACCCAGCTCGTGCATAGATGACTCTCTAAGACTAGACACTAACAAAGCATGAAAAGATATTTTTGAAAGAGGGGTGTATTTAGTTTGCTGAAATTCTGGCTTTTTCCCTAGAAGTACCTTATTTTTGATACAGCATGGGTTGGAATTCACACAGAAAAACTGATTCTTATTTTTGGGTCTACTTCCAAATGTTTATTTTTGAGAAGTCATGACATATTCTTGCTTGCTTATCTGTAAACGTTGACATATATTGTTATTCTTTTTCTCTCTCCAGGTTTTTTGGTGGTTGTTGTTTATCCCTACCTGAGGATAGTTTTCCACTGAATTTTAGAGAGAGTGGAAGGGAGGGAGGGAGAGAGGGAGACATCGATGTGAGAGAGACACATTGACCAGTTGCCTCCCACATGACCCCAACCAGGGCCGGGACTGAACCCGCAACCCAGGTGTGTGCCCTTGACCTGAATCGAACCTGTGACCCTTCGGTCTGAGAGCTGACGCTCTAACCTGTGAGTCAAACTGGTCAGGGCAATATAGATTGTTATTTTATCAAAAGATCTAGAATAAAGAAACAGTTTTCTCTAAAACAGCAGAAGTTTGTTAAGCATACCTAGAGTTCCTGACCTTGTGACGCGCTTTCAAAAATATGTTATTGGTGCTAAAATTCTATCATCGGATTGTCTGAAAGTTTCATCCAGGAAGCCGTTAGAACTTTTGCCGCCTTGTTTTCCACCGTCATGTCTCTGTATCTCCTCTCTTTGCTGTGCCCTGGTCAGGTTGAGCTGTAAAAGACCTAGTGTAGAGGGTATGTGTGAAAGTAGCACTCAGTTCTACTAAAGAAAGGGTGTTGCTTATATGCTTGTGATCGAGATTCAGCGGGAGGTTGCATGGGGTGGTATCTGCTGATGAGGTTCTTGTCATCACTATGACTTCTGCTGTGGAACTGATTTCCTGGGACCCTGGCATCTCAACCCACAGTAAAGTGCTTCCTCCTCTACTCCCACCTCAAACTATTGGGCTTTGTTTTATCCAAGATTCTTCTGAAAACTTCTGTGCAGGTGGTTTATTTGGGAAGTGATTCCAGGGAGCAGGAGTGGCGAGAGTAAACACCAAGACCAGAACATGTTAACAAGTTGGCCAGCGCTGGGAGCAACTAGTGATTGATGACATCCCCTCCCTAAGAAACCTTATGAAATGCATGTAAGACTGTCCGCCCCGGACAGCAAAGGGGAAGCATTTCTCCATTGGCTTCTGTCCCCACTGATCAAGGGTGGCCCCACAGGGGTTGGCTCCCTCACACTACCAGGTTGCGCATGCCTGAGTGCCAGGTACCCTGCACCTCATTGTCGGAGAACCTGGGACTGTGAAGCTGAGGGCCCATGGAAGGGGCGAGGCCGGGCTGTCGGATCACATAGTGTGAGGCTGGTTGAAGCCCGTGTGGATCTGATCACTGCAGCAGTGACAGCAGTGAGCGGTGGAACCCAGAGGATGTGAAGTGGTTCCTGAAAAGTACGAGTGTGCACCTGAAAGACACCAGTGCCTCCCTTGTCATCAGTCCATGTCTTATCACCTTGCGGCGGGAGAGTTCTCTGCATCCTTCCAGGAAACATAGGTGGTGGGTTCTTCAGGCTCATATAATCCACGTTCACAATTTCACCTGCCTGATCCTTCTGATCCTTCCTCAGCCAGGCATCTCCACCTCAATGACAGGAAGCCATCATCCCGTCCAAGCTTCATGGAGCCACTCCAGCTGGATATTAGGGCCCACGTCAGGTGTCCTTGACAGGACAGTGAAACCAGAGTCACAGGAGCGTGCTCCGTGTCAATACGTTATTCTTTATCCAGCTTTGCATATGGCACTCGCTGCTCTAAAACCCTCAGGATCCATTCCAAATAATCTTTCTCTGGCTCTTGCTGACTTACATTTCTTTGATGAATAAGCAGTTTACTTCTGCGGGAGGAACTCAATTTCCCTGTTTGGGCTGTGAGTCTAGTTATCAGCTCAGAGGCAATGAGATGAGGTGGCAGCAGATTTTGAAAAGGACAAGAATGACCTTGTTAGGCACCTACCTTGTGTGAGGATTTTGCAGGGTCTCTGGGAAAGGGAAGGCTGCCCTCCTCCAGCAAGGACAGAACTGCTGATAGTGGCTGGGAGGATTCAGGGATTTAGCATTCTTCGGCTCATCCACCCAGATGTCCAGGTTCCAGGTCATAGGGTCACCGGTTTTCCGACAGGGCCCCGACTTCAACTTAAGGACACATTGAGACTGCATTCAGCCTCCTTTGCAGGCCTTCCAGCTTTGTAATTAGTTCCTGAGCCTGGTTTTCAGCACTGCCTGCCTTTGGCTGCAGGAGATGAAAGCCAACCCAAACACTCAGAGAAGCCTTTTACAATGTGCCTTGTGTTGCTAGTTGACTGACCTGGATGTATAATTTTCATGTTACCTCTTTAAAGCTTCTAAAGCAGTTACAAAAGCCAGATGAGACTATGATTCTTATAATTAGTGTTGACCCCCATATCATTCAAGTACCACAACTACCACTTAATGCAGCAGTTCACATTCCATTTGCACCTCGTCCCAATCAACCATAGATTACGAGTGGTAATAAATGTGATGCTACTGCAGGCCAGGGAGTCACCATCCTGTCTACACCAGCCATCGGTGAGTGAACCAGCTCCACAATCCAGAGGGTCTACTTTCCAAGTCCACTTCCTCATTAACTCTCTTAGCTCAGGTCCTCATGGAAGCAGAGCCTGAGATAAATGCTTGCATGCAGGTAGTTTATTGGATGTGATCCCAATTGGAGTAGAGGATCTAGGAAGAGAAAAGGGATGGAGGGATAGCCAAAACAGGCTTCCATGATCAAACTGACCACTGCTGAGGGCAGCAGGTGTGGATCCCCCATACCTTTGAGGAGACTTACAAAATTCATCTCAGAACTGTCTGCCTGGTGGCTGAAATGAAGAAGCATGTATCCATTGGCTTCTGTCCTTACTGGTCAAGAGTAACACGTAGGTGATGACTCCCTGGCACTACTGGGTTGCAAATGCATGAGTGTGGAGTGGATACCTGTGGGCGCCTGAGTCTTAGTTGGCATTAGAAAGCTCTGGAGCAGGAGGTGAAGGGTATGTAGAGGGGAGAGAGAGGCAGAGGTGAGGTGCTGTTGGATTACACCTGCTTGAATCTGGCTGAAGCCTGTTTGGACCTCCTCGCCTCAGCAGGGCTGAGATGTGGGGCTGAGGGCTTGTGAAGTGATGGGTGAGGGATGTCTAATAAGGCTTCATTGATTACGTGGATTTATTTGTGATACTAATGGTATCCATATTCTCTTTATTGTGTATTTTTCTAATATCAAAATATTTAACTCTTGTAATCAAGAATAATGTTATTAAACATATTATCCCATTCCTTAAAAAATAAATATTGTAGTCTTAAAGCAAGTTTATGTAGGACCACCCGGGGGAAAAGACAAGCAAAGAGTGTAGAGAAGAGAATAATTTATGAGTTAAATTACAGCTTGCTGTTACTTTCCAAGTGGAATGTAGGGGAGTTAAACATGATAGCAAAGAGCCTGCACTTACACTGTGTGAAGTCTTTGATTTGCTGGTCGGAACAGCTCATTGCTGAGAACTCCTCTTTCTAGCACTTTCTTTACCTCTTATGGGGATCATCTGTGTGTGTGTTTTTAACATATCTAACCAAGTCTTCAAAACAAATGTTGTTACCAGCCAGGGAACTTGCCAGAAGTGGAACTCCATGGAAAAAAAAGTATATTATCCTTCTTAAAATTGGCGCTATCCTGAAGACTGCAAGTAAATAAAAGTTACTACTCGAGCAAGAGCAAGCGTTAAGTAAGTGCCTACTCTGTGCTAAGCACCTGGCACTAAAAGGTATAATAAATAAGAATCAGCCCCTGCTCTTAAGAGCAGTTCCTTTTGCTGGTCCCGTTTTCATAGGAGCTCTGCTGTGTAGCAGCTAACCGAGGACTGACGTGCCAAGCTTTTTGGTTTAATATTGAATTGTTGGTGAATTCTCTATGACTTGTGTAGAGAGGATTTCCTGGATTTCATGACTATATAGATAGAATTTCTTGAATTTTACGATCTAGTTTCTCTGCCTAAGTATATTTTGATACCAGTGTTGTTGTAACTCTCATAGCCAACCATTTGAAGAAGTCTGTTTTCTTTTTTATGTATATCTATTATTTGAAGAACATATGTATGCAATTTCTGAAAATATATTATGAACATTATGAATGCACATATAAAAATGAAATTTGAAAGAATAAAAATAGAAATAGAAATTCGACTGTTTTCTTTCTGCACCCTAGTAGATGTTCTTGCGTACCAGTTGGAGTGCCTGAGTCTACTTGGGAGACCCTTGACTTGGATGTCCACAACTACATTCATATATGACAACAGGGGTGAACCTTGGGAGATGTTTGGGTTCATGTACTTGCCGTTAGACATATTCAGACCTAAACCAGCCTCTGTGTACACTTATATATTGAAGATTGTCTTAACATTTCAGAATTTCTACTAATTTCCAGTACTCTGCCATTCAGAAGGTCATATTGCACTGTCTGCTGAGAACTGCAATAACTCTAGAACAGAAGTGGCAGCCTGTGTTTGCAGATAGGTTTTGTTTGGCTCATCATTCAGAGAAAAATAATTTTGAAAGAGTGCCAAGATTTGAAGACTAGGGAAATTTTGCACAAGATAATAAATTTTCAACTTGTCTTAAAAAAAAAAAAAAAAGAGAGAGAGAAGTTACAAAACTAGTTTTGCGTTCTTCTAGGGAGATAACTGTCTGGAGATAACTCCTTTAGCTAGGTATTTCCTTTCTCTGTCTGCACGAACTCCCATCCCCCCACTTCTCATTGTCATACCCAGCATGCTTCACTCAGTTACGCAGTTATGCTGTGTAGCTTCTGTGGAATTTAGGTTGTTTCCTTTGATCTAAATTTTGCAAATGATTATGTTTAAAAAGGTTTTTTGAAATTATATAGTATGCAGAAAACCTATTTGAGCCTTATTCTGCAAGGAATGCTATTTACCTGGTTTATTCACTCAGAGCCCCAGAATCTAGATTATGTAGGTGGGTTGGAGTTGGCTTGGTATAGTGTGGTTTATTATAGTCTAGCAGTTACACTCTGGACCAAGATTGCCTGGGCTCAGAGTCTGTCTTCCATTTCTAACTCGGACCTCAGGCATGTTACTTCACCACTTCCTGCCTCAGTTTCCTCATCTGCAAAATGGAGATAATAACAAATGGATAGAAATAAAATAACTGTCAAATAACATTGCTTAGCATGTAGTAAGCAAGTGTTGGCTATTATCTTTAGTTTACCAATTCCTTTAATTAGGTGTTTAATAATTATAAAGAGGTTTGTAACTGTTTCATAATCTCTAACTGGTTGAGAAAAAACTAAACCCACAATGCGGAATGATCTACATGCGGTAAGGTAAATATGTGTGCAGTAAATTCTCAATAGCATTTCCCTGTGTCTGATATTAAATCCAATATGTTCTCAATAAGGGGTTAGTAAATACCTTAGTGTGAAGCAGCCATGGGCATTGTCTCTGTCCTGGTCCATCTGGATGCTTCTCAATTCATCTGCTGATCCTCTCCTGCGTGGCTGGCTGGCCCACACCCTAATGCTGATCGGAGTTCAAAGGGGCACTTTTTCATCCCAAAGCGGATATGCTAATTTCAGAGAAGTGCCAGCCTTTCTGTCTAAAATTGCTCACAGTTCACACCTCACACATCCTGCCTTCTGCTCTGCTGCCTTCCTAATTTGTTGTCACACAGGTCTGGGGAAAGACAGATCTGAAGCAAGTCCCCCCCTCTCCCCTGTGTCCTCTGCCACGTGCCCGCCATCTGTCTGCCACGCTGGTTCAGTGCTGCTCCACCTGCCTCCTTCCTGTTCAGAGACGAGGAGAGGATCGCTTCTGTAGCCTTTCCAGTCTGGCTTAGCCACAAGGCTTTACTGTTTAAATTGCACGCCCATAATGGGTGTATACTGCCTTCGTTTGCTTTAGGAATGCATGTGTCTTTCAGAAATGCTGTTTTGTGAGCATTTCTTTCTTGTGGTGGTTTAAAGCAAACTCATCTATACAAATGACACAGATGTAAAGGGGCTGGATCAAAACTCAAATGAAGCAACTTAAAAGAGGGGTCAGTGAATGTTTGGCCAGTGTTTGTTTCAGCTCTGCAGACCTGTCAAGACCTCTGGCGGGGAGGATGGGGACTTTTGTGTGCTCTTCCCAGCATCTCCACTGCTTTTCTTAAACTCTGCCTGTTCAATCTCTCTACTTGTGTCGATGAATTAGGAGTTCTACACATTGATTGGCCTGGGCTTATTTGTAGGACCAATGAAAAGAATAGTTAACCGAAAATTTTCCAAGTAAGACAACATGGAAAAAATTTATCCAGTAGTTTTCAGTATTTGCTGAAAAAGAATTATTCAGGATATCTGAATATTCACAAAATATTCTCTTTTTTTTGGCACTTATCTTCAGATAGAGCGTGAGGGAGAGGGGTGGGAAGAGAGAGAGAGAAACATCGATGTGAGAGAGACACATCGACTGGTTGCCACCCACACGACCCCTACCAGGGCTGGGGACAAACTGCAACCGAGGTACATGCCCTTAGTGGGAACGGAACCTGGGACTCTCTGATCCGTGGGCTGATGCTCTAACCGCTGATCCAAACCGGCCAGAGCACAAAATATTCTTAATCATTATTTTTATGATGATTATTTATTTTGCTCTTTTAGATGACATTTCTCCTCTCTGCTTTGGGAGTCGGAAACCATAGCCTCTACATCTGGCTTTTTTACTTTGCGTGTGACTTGAGCAATTCATTTACTATCTGTAAATGTAATTAATAACCCTTTTCTATTTCACAAAGTTTTGGGAGGCTTATATAAGCCCATTTATTTAAAGTTGCTTTTAAAAGTACAATGTGATAATGTTAGGTGCTTTTACATTCCAGAATACTAATTCAGTACATATGCAGTCTATATTTGCTAAATTAAGATAATACTAATTAATTCTTTTCTCTATTTTTATTTATTTATTTTAAAAAAATTTTTTCTTTATTGATTTAGAGAGAGGAAGGGAGAGGGAGAGAGAGATAGAAACATCGATAAGAGAGAACATCGATTGGCCGCTTCCTGCATGCCCCGCACTGGGGATCAGCCCCACAACCTGGGCATGTGTCCTGACTGGGAATCGAATCGGCGACCTCTTGGTGCATGGGTCGGCGCTCAACCACTGAGCCACACCAGCTGGGCTCTTTTCTCTATTTTTAAACAGTTAAAAATTATTTTTTCTTTGCAAATATTTTAAATTGATTTGAGAGAGCGAGCGAGAGAGAGAGAAACATTGATTTATTGTTCCACTTACTTATGCATTCTTTGGTTGATTCTTGTAAGTGCCCTGACCGGGGATCAAACCCACAACCTTGGCGTATCCGGCTGACATTCTGATCAACTGAGCCACCCTAAAGAAACACATGTTCATTGCAAAACATGTGAGAAATATAGTCAACTATAAAGATCACCTGTAATGTGATAACTGCTATCTGTTAACATTTTGGTGTATATCCTTCCACATTTTTCTATGCATGGATACACAGAGATATAGGCAAATGCGTTTTTACAAACATTTATATATGGTTTTGTTACTTGCTCTTTTCATGTAAGACTGTATTGTACACATCTTTCTCAGTTAGCAAATAAGAGCGAGTTTATGTCTGTGGAATATACCATGATCTACTTAACTTGCTCCTATTGCTGGATATTTGGTTTCCCAACTTTTTGTTTTTAAAAATAAATGCTGATGTTTTATTCTCTTCTGATAAATTCCTAGAACTGTAATTCCCCAGCAACTGTTTTCTAAGAGGAAAAATCCAACATACTCCCACCATGAAGTATAGAATATCTAGTAACATGGACATATGCTTTTTTTTTTTTTCTTTATTGATTTTAGAGAGAGAGGAAGGGAGAGGGAGAGAGAGGGAGAAACATTGATGAGAGAGAACATCGATTGGCTGCCTCCTGCATGCCCCCCACTGGGGGTTTGGCCCACAACCTGGGCATGTGCCCTGATGGGACATATGCTTTTAACACAGATTTTAATTCAGTTTGTATCTCACAGCATGCTACGGTACTGGGTCCATCAGAGCAAGAGTTTATCTTTTTTTTTTTTTTGCAGTTTAAGTCCTACTTCATTTATTACCATTTATTAACTGCATCACCTTGAGCAAATCTCTTAATTTATCTAGGCCCTAGTTTCATTTTCAATCATTAGATAACTGTTGAATGTTGCTAGAATGAAAGCTTTTTTTTTTTTTTTTGTTAATCCTACCCGAGGGCGGGGGATCAAAACTGCAACCCAGGTACGTGCCCTTGACTGGAATTGAACCCGTGACCCTTTGGTCTGAGGGCCAATGCTCTAACTGCTGAGCCAAATCAGCCAGGACTGAAAGCTTTTTTTAAATTAAATTTATTGGGTGACATTGATTCACAAAACCATACAGGTTTCAAGTGTATTAACTCAAGGAAACATCGTCTGCACACTGCATCGTGCGCCCATCACCCCAAGCAAAGTCTCTTTCCATCCACATTCTTCCCACCTTTGCCAGCCTCCACCCTCCCCACCACTCCCCTTTCCCTCTGGCTATCACCACACTGTGGGCTGTGTGTGTGTTTTATACATGTATATGCTAGAGCGCAAAGGGCAGGGCGATTCCCATTGTCATCTGGGTTACAATAATAATAGAACTATGGAGAAGATGCTGAGGAAATCACAAAGGTAGAATCGATTAATTACCTAGTGAGGTGGGGAGACCTCACCAAGGAGGCCACACTGCCTGTGTCTTCGTGCATGTGTGGGAGTCTGCTCTTCGCAGAAGAGAGAAAGTACATTTGAGAGCAAAGAGTGTTTCAGGGGTCCAGTGGTTTTGGTAAACGGAGAGAAATGTGGTAAGGCTTGAGTGTGGGGAACATGGGAGATAATCGTAGCAAAGGAGTTGGAGAAGCATCTGGAGACTTGAAATTTCTGATTTCAGAAAAACCTGGCATGCATTGATGAGCCGATTGCTAGAACCGGGTTTTGAGTGCCAGCCCTCTGGCTGCCGTGTGGCGGGGCCAGAGCGGGTGCTGGTGAGGTGAGTGAGCGCGAGCACACAGGCGTCAAGTGCCCTGACTTGCGGTCACCTTGACCACACTGTCACATTTCATCCAATTTCTATCTCCTTCCTTTTCTCTAGTCAAAGAGAATTTTAGCGGTTAGAGTTCCTCTGAATAAAGTTACTTGTCTTTGTAACAACTTCTTAATGAACTTACCTTAGAATGGGGGAGGGGGAGGGGTCACAGCTATCTGAAGTATTGATTAATTCTGAAAGCCTCTGGAAGCCTGACGTCGATGTGTTCGATAAGAGTCACAGAATCGGAGAGCAGCAGGACCCAATGAGCGTGAATCTCCCTTCATGGTTTGAGTCCCCTGCGGGCTGTGTGGTCTCCGTGTCTGCATACGTCAGGGGGGCAGGCCAAGGAGGGCCCTACTGCGAGCTTGGAGTAGAACCGATGCCTGAGACTGAGAAGCACAGACCACAAGAGCTTGTTTTTAAAAAGTTAATCTTAGCCCGGCCGGTGTGGCTCAGTGGTTGAGCGTCGACCCACACACCGAGAGGTTGCCAGTTCAATTCCCGGTCAGGGCACATGCCCAGGTTGTGGGCCCAATTCCCAGTGGGGGGCATGCAGGAGGCGGCCAGTCAATGTTCTCTCTCATTGGTGTTTCTATCTTCTCTCTTCCTCTCTCTCTAAAATCAATTAAAAAAAATAAATAAGTAAAGATGAAAAGTTAATCTTAAGATACAACACCAAAGTATAACTCAATCCAAAACAAATAATTTGTATTTCATTAAAATTTAAAATTTTTGTGTTTCAAAGGACACTATCAAGAAAGTGAGAAGACAACCCAAAGAATGGGAGAAAATATTTGCGAATTATATATCTGATAAGGGACCTGTAAAAAATAGAGAGAACTCTTACAGCTCAAAATAAAAAGGACAAATAACCCAGGTAAAAAAGAGTCCAAGGATCTGAAAACCGTTTCTCCAAAGATAGATGTACCAGTGGCCAGTGATCACATGAAAAGATGTTCAATATGATTAGTCGTCAGGAAAACGGAAGTCAAAACTACAATGGTATAGATAAGCACTTTATGCCCACTAGGATGGTTATAATCCAAAGACAGACAATTTTTTTGCAAGAGTGTGGAAAATAATGCCATGTGGACAATGCTGGTGGGAATGTAGAATAGCCAGGCCACCTTGAAAAATAGTTTGGTAGTTCTTCCAAAGGTTAGATATACTTTAGCAATTCTATTCCTAGGTATATACCCAAGAGAAATGGAAGTGTATGTTCACATAAAAAAATCTGTACAAGAATGTTATTGCAGTACTATTCATAATAGCCCCAAAGCAGAAACAACCCAAATCTCCATCGGAGAAGAAAGAGAGAGAGGCTGGGTGAGTGGGTAAGTAAAATACTGGATAGTCATACAATGGAATATTATTTGGCGATAACAAGGAATTACCTCCTGATTCATGCTACAATACCAGTGAACCTTGAAAACATTTTGCTAAGTGAAAATATCCAGACTAAAAAAAACCTTTTATATAAAAAGTCCAGAATAGCCCTGGCTGGTTTGGCTCAGCAGTTATAGCATTGGCCCTCAGACCAATGAGTTTCGGGTTCGATTTTGGTCAAGGGCACGTACCTCAGTTGTGGTTCATCCCCAGCCCTGGTCAGGGTCGTGCGGGAGGCAGCCAGTCGATGTATCCCTTGCACGTCAATGTTTCTCTCTCTCTCCCTCTCCCTCTCCCATTCTATCTGAAGATAAACAGAAAAGTATCCTCAGGTGAGGATTTAAAAAAAAGTCCAGAGTGGGCAAATCTACAGAGACAGAAAGTAGATTAGTGGTTGCCCGGGGAGAGAAGGGATGGGAAGCTTGGGGAGAGACTGTTGAAGGGAACAGGATTTCTTTTCGGGGTGATGGAAATATAAGGAAATTTTGGTGATGGTTGCACAACTCTGTGATTATACTACGAAACATTGAATTGTACACTTCAGATGGGTGGTATATGAATTATATCTCAATAAGGCTGGTAGGGGAAAAAAAAAAAGACACTGATAATAGAAAGCCAGAGGGAAAGCGGGGCTGCTTAGTAGGGATGGGGGATGGTCAAGGAAGAGGTCTTTATTAGGTAAACTAAGCCGTCACCTGTCTTTAAATGATGTCATTCCTGTGTTGTCAGTTTTTAGAAAAAATGAATATGCTCACATTTTCTTTTCCTTGCAAGACCAGACCTGGCCCCATTTGCTTGTTTCAAAAGCAGCGAACATTGATGGAGTGCTAATGGTCTGAGCTGTATTAACATTCCATCTGGCTGCTACTCTCCAGGAAGTCTCTTTTCATTTGATTGTGACTGATTAGGCATTTTGTTCATGTTTCATTTGTGCTGATTTGGCTCAGCGTAAATCTAGTTTGTGATTGGCCCTCCTCCCCTTGCCCAATATTCCTGAAAGCCCTTACTTAGAGGCTGCGCTCTTTTCATAAATAGCAAGTGACAGTATTTCTCACCAGCCAGCGTGAGGAAAGGATTGAGGGGAACAGAGGGTGGGAGAGCCCAGATACTTTCTTTCCTGGGCTCTGCGTGACAGGCAGGGGGCTCAGCACAGTGGGGTACCTTGAAAAGTCATTTTCCTGGCTCACTATTCCATCCGGAAACCCACCGCCCTCAGTCAAGGTCTGTCCACACAGCACAGGCATGCCCACCCTGGGGTTCTCCAGGCCGGAGTGTGACACTTGGGTACCCCACTCTATGTTGCGGCCTAGTTGTTTTCAACAAGTCGACACATTTGGCTTTCACGAGGAGTTCCTCCCTTGAGGTCAGCGATGGCCATTTGCAAACACAGCCATACACAGGGAATAGGATGGTTCACTGTCTGTCATCCATATGATAGAGCGGGAACTTAGCATGTGGAAGCTTCATCCTTCAGGGCACGCTTTGGCTTTCTTTCTATAGATCTGATTCTTTTGAGGGGCTGGGAATCTAGGGCTGTGGCTGGTAACCTACTTCCTTCTCATGATGAAGAAGGTCAGGGAGAGAGGGAGAAAGTGAGAGAGGGAGGGAGTGGAAGGGAAGGAAGGCGGAGGGAAGGAGAGAGAGCAAGCAAGAGCGCCACGTAGAAGGAATTAAAGAATGAAAAGATGTGAAGGCATCTGAGTAAACAACGGGGGTGGGGGGGAGAAGGAGAAACGGGCTTGTAAAACTAGAGGGAAAAAGAACGCAGGTGGAGGGGAGAGTGGTGTCAGAGTGTGAACCGAAGAGCGAGTTAGCATGGGCAAAGGTGCCGGCAGTGCTGGGAATGTAGAACACTACTTATCAGTGATCGTTACAGACTTTTATAAACTGTGCCCTCTCCTGCGTACCGTGCAGCCACCTGGGAGTATTTCCCCATTTCCTCGGTTCCTCTGGCTCCATCTTCTCTCTGCTTACTTCCTGCACCTTCCCCAAGCACTTGGCCCTAAAATGGTAGCACTTTAGATCTAGAAGAAACCTCAAAGAAGGTCAAGAGATTTGACTCTTTCACTTTACAGAAAAAGGAATCCAGAAAAGTTAAATAATGTGCCCACAGTCATAAAGCTTGCAGGTTGCAAAGCTGGACTGGAATGCAGAGCCCTCGCTCCGTGGGCACCTGTCGGATCCAGGTGTCTCCATCGGCTCACATCCTGCACGGATGCCGTGGGTAGATTTCATTGGCAAAGGGGAGGGTGGGAGAGAAGGCTGGACAATGAAGTGCCAGCCTTGTCAGCTTCTTTCATAGTTGGGGGATGAGTGGGTACTTCTTATTCTCTCCTTTTCTTCATTTAGCTTGGGGATTGAAGTGGAGGCCAATTGATTTCCACTTGGACAAATTCTCATCCTGTCTAACCTGAGTCCAGCTGGGTTGCCTGGATACAGACCCTCCCAGGTCTAACACACGGTCTCTGGAAGGGTGGGGAGTGGAGATGGGGGGAGTATTTAGATCCACGTTTCTGATGGGGTGGCAGTGGGATATGGCATCTCATTTTACCCCAGGGATTCTCAACTGGGGTTGTTTTGCCCCATGAGGACTTTTAGCAATGCCTGGAGACATTTTTGGTTGCCGTGTCTAGGGGGTGCTACTGCTATCTAGTGAGCCAGGGATGCTTCTAAGCATCCTAAAATGCACAGACAGCCCCCCACAACAAAGTTATCCGAGAGCTATCCAGTCCACAATGTTACTAGTGCCGAGGCTGAGAAACCCCGCTCGATGTAACCTCTTCTTAGCAGAAGCTCAATACCCACGGCCCAGGACAGACTTTTCCTAACTGGGTGGAGGCATCTGGGGACAGCTTAGTCCAGATACCCGGGGCTCGGCAAGCTGCCTGTGATGATAAGCTGCCTAGAATTTCTGGGTTAATTAACTTAATTAAAAAAGCAAGGTTTGATGAAAAGCAGGCAGAATTCTCATCTCCTTTTGAGATGCTTACAGCCCAGCAGGCAAATCTTAACTGCTCTCGTCAAAGGCCTCTGCCCAGGGTGACATCTTAAAAAGGCAGGCATAAGGGCTCTCGTAGATGTCGCCTCCAGTGGTCAAAGTGTGGCGTTGAATAGATTTCACTGCTGGTTGGGTGGAAGTGAGTGTGAGATGGAAGGGTGAGAGACAGATTTTTAAAAGGGCAAAATAGATTGTCCTGTTTGCTGCAGGCAAGTTGGAAACAGCCATGGGGATAGGGAAGAGATTTTGGAGGGAAGATGATTGTTTTAGGGATTGTTCTATAAAATTGTTATAGGCCAAACGTGTTATTTAACCTCATTTTACCTTTTGAGCCACAACTTGTTTGTGTTCCTAACATACCTCTTTTTCTCCAGGAAAAAGCCGTTTCTTCCTGTGGTTGTGTTACCAGTAGATGTGGGATTCTTGGGGTGCCACTAGAATAAGAATTTCCAGAGGTCCCCATGGAAGGATGAGATATGGTAGAAAGCTTTATTTCTGTGGAATTGCATCCCTGAGCTTCAAAAGTCCCATTTCCCTTGGTCCAGAAGTGTAGCTGGGGCTTCAGCAGAGCTAAACTCAGAGCCAGTGTCCAGAGCGTGCAATCCATGTTGAAGCAGAGTCCAGTCCAGCATCAGGCTGGCTTAGTTTGTGTTCCCGCTGCAATCTATCAGCCCATTGCACGTGGGGTCTACAGGGCCATGTGGCTATGGAGGAATCATGGGTAAATGCAAGGAAGCAGGAGCCAAAGAGCCCATGAGCCAAGAGTCAAGCGCAAAAAGAGAGTGAACTCTTTTGTTTAGGGGATTATGTATTCTCTAATTTTCTTATGCTTGCAATGGCTCCACCAACTCTGGTCAATGAGCTCTGTTCCCAGATTTGACTAACAGGTACCTTCCTTAGTCACCCCAACTTCACTGTGCATGCATCTATCTCCCCTTTATTGGACCCCTTTCCCCAGTGTTTTGCAGGGAATGGGCTGGTGGTTCCCTGGGGAGTGTGAAATTGCAGCTTTCTGGTGAAGCTGCCCAAATGACACGCTTATAATGTCTGGCTTCCTCCCTTTGCTCACTTCCTATTGTTAATAACTAGCTAATTCAATGGTATCAGTTCCATCTGAGCAGATGGGTGCTTCGTATTCTGGGATGTTCTAGTCTCTGCTGAATGAACAGTCTACAGGATATAAAGCTATACTGTTATGTCCTCAGAGTTTCCAGGTGAAAAGTTGCCTTTTCCTTCTGATAACGAATTTCTCTATTTTAGTAAAAATGCTAGCTCAGGTTGATCTTATTTATATGACTTGATTTCTTTTCCCCCTGTTGTCATAGAAGTTGCTATTACAGAAAAAGGTTCCCATCCTTCCACTGGTTCTCAGTTACTCTGAAGATCAAGACTTGTTGATTTCTAATCATTTATCAGAATTTTTTACTCCCTCTATTCCAGTCTCTGTTCCAAAAAAGCAAAAGAATCCTTTCAACTGTTCATTATCTGTAGGTTTTTTTTCCTCTTCAGCAAATCTGCAAAATTTTAACGAATCCCTGTTATCCGCACATCTCTGTAGTTAGAGCTGTGGGACCTACAGTTACAGACACAGCACCACTGTCACCCTCTTGGAACCAGAAGAGGGAAGTCACAGGACTGGGAGTTCCCAGGGTGTGGGTGTGTGCTCGTGGTGGGATGTGGGAAGGACAGGGAGGGGAGGTTACTTGTAAATCTGTGAGACTATACGCTGCATCCTCTTTCCCAATCCTTATTCTCTTTATTTATTGTGATAAAATTTACCGTTTTAAATGTACAATAAAGTGGCATTAAGTACATTCACATTGTTATGCAGCCACCACCACCATCCATCTCCAGAACTCTTTCTTCACCTCAAACTGCAACTCTGTGTCCATTAAACAATAACTCCCTATTACCTCCTGCCCCCAGCACCTGGTCACCACTATTTAGCTTCTGTCTTTGTGAATCTGACTATGCTAGGTGCTTCATGTAAGTAGAATTGTACAATATTTTTCCTGCTGTGTCTGGCTCATTTCACTTAGCATAATGTTTTCAGAGTCCATCCCTGTTGTAACATGTATCATCAGAATTTCATTCTTTTAAAAAGCTGAGCAATATTCCATTGTATGCATAGACCGCATGTTGTTTATCCATTCACCTGTGGATGGGCATTTGGATGGGCATTTGGGCTGTTTCCACTTTTTGGCTACTGTGAATAATGCTGCTGTGAACATAGGTGTGCTCCTGATGCTTTTCTTTCTTTTTAAATTTCACCCGAGTATATTTTTCCATTTATCTTCAGATGGAGTGGGAAGGAGAGAGAGAGAGAGAGAGAGAGAGAGAGAAATAGACATCGACATGAGAGAGACACATCGATTGGTTGCCTCCCACGTGACGCCAGCAAGGGCCGGGGACGAACCGCAACCGAGGTACGTGCCTTTGCCCGGAATGGAACCTGCGACTCCTGGCCGCAGGCCGAGGCTCTAACCGCTGAGCTAAACCGGCCAGAGTTGGGTGGTAGATTTTATACAGGAAGTTTCTCTTTCATAATTTTGTTTTGAAAGAAGTGCTTTTTTGTTTGATGTAATCTTAACAGATATTCTTCATGGTTTAAGGAGAGGAACGAGTTAGGTTTCTAGTATATTTTACATCAATAATTCATTTTGATTTTTTTCAGATAATTTTATTGTTTGTTTATTAAATAAATCTGATGGAATCAAATGTTTGTGAAGCTTAGAAAAAGAGAAGCCTCTCAATTTAGTTTAATATTTGAAGAATAAATGTTACTGAGTCGAACAGTTTAATATTTGGAGAATGAAGGCATTTCTGTTGATTTATTTAACAAAGTAAACAAATGAATTCTAGATATTTCCCCACAAATACGTAAAAATCGCAAGTATGTGTATGTGTCTTTATGGATGGATGTATAGATGTATACATATATGCATTCTCTCTCTCTCAGTTCTAACTGTGAAGGTAAAAAAAAAAAAAAAATTAGCAATACTTTCAGCCAGAAGGGACAACCTAAGATGTAAAATACCATTTTTCTTTCTCTTGATCATCTTTGAATGATTAGCTGCTATTAGCAGATGGCCACACAATATGAACAATAAATAAAGTAGTAAATTTAGCTGGTGTTTCTGGTCAATGATACTGCCAGTCGAGCTCCCTGGATGTCAGCCTGACTGTGAAGGGATGTCTCCTGGTCTGTAGGACTCACTCAGGAAACGTCAGAGGCTTCAGAGGTCCAGGCCTCCTTTAATCAGGAGCTTGAGAAATACAGTCCAGTGCACTGGAAAACCACAAACATGTGAGAACAGGGCCTGGGGAGGGAGCAGGTGGAGGAAAGGAAATGGAATTGGACAGCAGTCTAGGGTTGGGAGGGAACAGGAGCAGGTTGCTACTTGAGACTGTGCTAGTGACCCCAGATTAGGTTGTAGGGTGACCCAAAAAGGCATTCTAGCCTTCTTGCTGTTCTAGCAGGAAATCGTTTGGAGCTTCTGGGATGTGTCCCTTACCAAGTCATTGACCTGGCCCTGGGCGCTGGAGATAGAATATTGCTTCTGAAGCAGGCATGGCCCATGCCAGCCCTGTGTTGGGGTGAGGTTTGGCTAGAAGAGTGGTGGACTGATTACATAGTTCACAGATGCCACTAGTATTGATTGAGTGTACTATGTGCCAGGCATTATTCCAAGTGCTGGTGGTGATGAAGTGAACAAGACAGAGGCAATGCATGGAGTTTATCTTCTGATGAAAGTTTTTTATTTGATACATGTATATATTTTGAAATGATTACCAAAGTGAGGTTAGATAACACACCCATCACTTCACATAATTACAACTGTTTTGTAGTGAGAACACTTAAGATATACTCTCTTGGCAACTTCCAAGAATATAATACAGTATTATTAATTATCGTCACTGTGCTGTATATTATATCCCCAGAACTTAATGGTCTCTGATGGAATCAATAGGAGAATTAGTACTAACATTTGGTCTTCTGACTTCTAGGTGTATATCCTTCCAGTAATTCTGGACACAACACAATCTTTTATTTTATTTAAAAAAAATTTTGTGCCTTTATTGATTTTAGAGAAAGAGGAAGGGAGAGGGAGAGAGAGATAGAAACATCTATGAGAGAAAACACTGATTGGCCACTTCCTGCATGCCCCCCACTGGGGATCGGGCCCCACAACCTGGGCATGTGTCCTGACCGGGAATCGAACCTTTTGGTGCATGGGTTGACGTTCAACCACTGAGCCACATTTGGTTTAGTCTTTTCAGATAACAGAGGATTACTGAAGGGAAGTGGTTGCAGTGGTATAATCTCCAAGTCCTTTGGCCATGAACTGCTTGGCCCAGACTCTCCTTTCTTCCTACAAGGTCTCTGTGCCCCAGCATCCTAGCAAAACCCAGGCCTTAGTGATCAGTAATTCTCTCAGACCCAGCAATAGCATTCCAATAGCCTGCTTTCTATGTTCTTCCCACTGTTATATTAATTTTGTGTAGTGTGTGTGTTTTAAACTGGATTTAATCACTCATGGCAAATTTAAACAGAAATTTATAGTCTCTATTACAGATTGCCCTTTACCTTATTCCGGAAATGTCTCTCTTGAGTACTCAGTTTATGCAATGAAAAAACAACAATGATGATGACTTATAAATTCATGGTTTATTAAACAGATTCTTCAACTTCAGAATGCAGAACTATCTATGCACAAAGGATTCTGCAGTGGAAAATTATTCCAAAGGGGGGAAATACTTTGGGACCAGCTAATGGGGAAGGGAAAAGTCAGGTGTTTGAGGATCACTATACTGAACGCCAGGAGTTTGCTGAGAGAGAGTGGAAGGGCTCTGGCTGGGCAGAGGGCCCCCGCCCTGAAAGGCCAAGATTGGGGGTCACAGCTGCGGCTCTGCTGCGGTGGACAGTGAGGGCTTTCCCGAGATGGTTAGCAAGGAGACTCGATCATAATGCAACTTTGTTTACATGGACATTTCCCACCAGGAAATTGTCCTGAAGATAGCAGTTTGTTTCCCAGAAAATCTCAGCTAGAGGTGGATTACCCTCACTCGGCGCTGGCAGTATGTGTATTCGTGTGAACTAAGGGCCAGGTTTTTAGGTAAGGCCTAAACACTTCCCTGATATTGAAAAATTCTTTCTGAATTTGATTAGTTGAAGAAAATATTAGTGAAATATGAGACCTTGAACAGACATGGCATCGTTTGTTTGGGTTCTATTCTTATCTGAGCCAGATTTTATTATTTATAAACTTGAAGGTTCTAGATGTTACGGAATTCTTTTTAAACTGTTGGAGTTAAGTACCACGACAAAGGAGAATCCTGAACTTTCTGATACAGCAGATGTATGAAATTCTACCTTTTAACTAGTATGTGGGTTAGACCTCTTGGTATTTTTGATACGTAAAAAAATCTCCCAGCTAATTTATTCAGAATAACCCATAAGTGAGACATTCCCATTTATCAGCCCAGCTTATTTTTATAGAAATAGAATGTGAAATTAGAATTCATATTCTGTTTGGATATAAAGTCTATTCATTTCCCTAATAGAATTAAGGGACTTTAATGTTTGTCGACGAATTATGCCCAAAGTGTGCACAAGATACATATTGTTATACATACATTCCTTTTATGTCCTATTAAAATAGATGCTGTTTTTTGTATGTTTGGGTTTGTTGCACCTACAGTTATATTGCTGAGGACTTACTTAGTTTTCTCAGAGCTTTGCTCTGCTCGTCCAGTGTCATTAAGGAATTTCTGCATTTCTGTGAGTGACACTGGACCCGCCCTCCTCCTTTGCACTGCACACCTGCCATGGACAGAATGATCAATTACATATTTTCATTCAGAGATGGAAAGAAGCCTGGCCGGTATGGCTCAGTGGATTGTGCGTTGCCCCGTAAACTGAGAGGTCCTGGTTCAATTCCCAGTCAGGGTACATGCCAGGTTGCGGGCTCGATCCCCAGTAGGGGCATGCAGGAGGCAGCGGATCAATATTTCTCTCTCACATCGCTGTTTCTTTCTCTCCCTTCCTCTCTCTCTCTCAAAAATCAATAAAAACATACTTTAAAAAAAGAGATGGAAAGAAGCATAAAACAAGGAGATCCTGCGCTGGCTGGTTTGGCTCAGCGGTTAGAGCGTCGGCCCATGGACCAGAGAGTCCCGGGTTCGGTTCCCGCTAAGGGCACGTATCTCGGTTGCGGTTTGTCCCCGGCCCCGGTTGGGGTCGTGTGCGGTTGATGTGTCTCCCTTGCATCAATGTTTCTCTCTCTCTCTTCCTCCCTCTCTCCTTCCTGCTCTATCTGAAGATAAATGCAAAAATGTCCTCGGATGAGAATAAAAACAAACAAAAAAACTGTTGAATTACCCCATATAAACTAAACAAAGGACTTCAGCTTTGGATTTGTTTCTTATCCTTCCTCTATACTGGTCCAGGGCTGCAGGGAGTCATCTCTGGGTGGGGACCTCTTGGAATGGGGACATACAGGCTTGGGAAGACAGTGGGAGTTTCTTTTCTGCAGAAAGTGCCCTGGGCAGGGAAGCAGAGGCCTGGGCTCTTGTCCCTCTTCACCACTAACTTGCTGTGTGACCTCAGCCAAGTCACCGCACCTCTCAGGGCCTCTGCCCATCTGTGCAGCAGCAACTTCCTAGTCTCACACTCTGTGAGTCTTTGAAAATGACTGTGTTTGTGGCCGGTCCTGCCTTTTATTGCCTGTGTGTTTCATGGAGAGAGATTCAAGAAGGGAGGGAAGCCGCAGCCTCTGCCGTTCATTTGCTGTAGAAGATGCTGGGTTATGGCAAAGGGCCTGGCTGGGGCGAGGACAGCTGTTCCCCTGCTGTGCCTCCAGCTGCTCCCTCACACCTGTTCGGTGAGTCCGAGTCAGGGCCGAGGTGGAAGTCCTAAGTGCTCAGCATCTCCGCTGAGCGCGCTCATTATCTGCAATCAGGCCACATGTCAAACCCCTTTGTCTTTAGTACAGGTTGGATGGGGGATATGTGGTCTGAATCCGGCCCATTAGGCCAAAGGCAGACAGCAGACCTTGGGAAGGCGTGAGATTAGCCAACCTCAGTATCGCAAGATCACCAACCTCTTGCCTTACAAGGCTATTTTTCCTGTGTTCCCATTGCAGGCAAGCATACTTGATGCTTTAAAGAATTTAGGAACTTTGCCATCAGTAGGATTTATGAAAGCACCCGGCACCCCCACCTCCTGTACCCTAAACACAGCATGGTAGATCACAGGTTCCTGACATGCATTTCTTTGGGGGCCGCTCTGATCCTCCCCAGTTTTTCCTGCCAGCATGAACCCTGAACAGATTCCCTGGGCCCTGCATTTTGTCACAACCTCTTTGGGGGTCCCTGCCTTTTGCATCCAGCTGCTGGAGCCTGGTTCCATCTTGCTTGCAGTGTGGGACGCTGCCAGCTCCCTGCTGTAGCACTTGGCAGGCAGCTCTGAGGACGAGGGGCAAGCAGCTGTACTGCAGGCCTGCTGATGTCTTGGCTGCAGGTTGGCCAAGCTGGCTGACTGTCAGCCAACTGGGAGAGGAAAAATATGTATGGCACAGCACCTCCTCCCTTCATGCCTCAGAGGTAAGATGTGGCTGCCCTGTAACATATCTTTCTCTCCTTCCTGTCTCTAGGAACAGGAGAGTGCCATCCTAAATGCTGTGCCCTCACCTGGGAGGGGGTAGGTGCTTTTGGTCAAAGCAAGAAGAATGAGAAAAATGTAGCTCCACTATGAGTCAGAATGTGTTGGGATATATTTCTTGCCTTAGCACATATTTCTTGCCTCTTTTTTTTTTTTTTTAAAGCATTTGCAGAACTAGGGTTTACGTAAACTTCAGAACAGCACGATTCCTCTGTAATGCCTGCATTTCTTTAATGTATTTCGTTAGCAAAAATTGAGATTTGGACCCAAGCAGGATTTATTGTTTTTGGAACGACTCTGCTTATAAATCAGTGGGGATCAGATAACCACACAAGCACCTCATTTGATTCTTTCTCAAAGGAGGGAGTCTTGTTACATTGTTAGGTATAGTGTGTTATTACAACATCTACCTTAGCATAGTCATCGGAGGTGGGTGAAAGGGTATTATCATTATTTCTGCCTTAATCAAGTTTCTTAGATATGACTCACTGAGAAGGTAGCAAAACAGAAGACCAGGGATAAAGACCACAAGCAAGCCCCCAAGAATTAATGGTGGCAGGACCCGCAGGTGTGCAGTGTGGTTTAAGAGCGCCATCTTGTGGCTCAGATCATGATAAATAGTTAGAGAGAGAAACATCCAAATAAGGGTTCTGCCCTGGACGCTTTTGCGCTTTCCAGCGTCTAGTACAGTTCCTGGCACACTCAGTATTTGTCAACTTAAACTTTGTGGAGGGATCACATGTTGTGGCAGAGGATACTTGTTCTGTGTTGAACTAGAAGGCATAGCCAGGACTTTGACATCTGTCTTTCAGCCATGGTTCATACGTGGAGTCCATGGTGAGTCTAGTCTGGGCAGTCTGATGATCCCGGAGGTGTCACTTCCCACCTCTGGAAGCTGCTTCCACAGCTGACCTCCTCATTGAAATCGACCCCTCACTGCATTGAACACCTCTTTTCATTGATATGGTGGGGTTTAAAACATTTCTGGAGAATTTATTTTTGAAGTTTTTATTTTTAACTTTCTTCTTTATTGATTTTAGAGAGAGAGGAAGGGAGAGGGAGAGAGAGATAGACACATTGATAAGAGAGAACATCGACTGGCTGCCTCCTGCATGCTCTCCACTGGGGATTGGGCCCACAACCTGGGCACGTGCCCTGACCCGGAGTCGAACTGGTGACCTCTTGGTGCCTGGGTCGATGCTCAACCACTGAGCCATACTGGCCTGGCCATTTTTGAAGTTTTAAACTAAAAAAATGCTTAGGGGAACAAGCTTGAGGGAAATTTTTACTGATTAATCCGAGGGAAAGCAATCTTGTGATTTGTCAACAGTCTTAATCCACATTAGATACATTCTAATATTCTGATATGTTTGAAAGTCATCTTAACTAACTTTTGGAGCGAGGAAGGGAGTAAATATACAAAATAAAATAGTCCATTTAAGAACGCTCTTGCCTCCCAGGAGGCATTTGGATGTTGCTCGGAGTATGGCGGAGACAGTGTCAGGCATTTATCTCTGACTGGAATGTCAGACTTTTTGTCTCCTGCCCCGAGGACTGGAATTTTGAAGGGCGCTGGATTATCAAGCAGGACTACCAATTTGTGATTAGGACAGGATGTTGGAAATTCGTTGGTTCAACGGCAGGGTCCACTCATCACCCAGGGACAGCACTGTGCCAGCTGCCCCGTGGTCCCTTCGGTCAGCTTCCCTGCCTCCACCCTGCTATTTATTCCACTTAGGATAGAAAATCAAAACCAGGTCGTCCCATCTAGGCAGCACCACACAGTTAGCAGTTAGCTTAGCAAAGAACAGAAGGGCCAGGGCAATTCTTTCCCCCAGAACTTTTTTTTCTTACTCCCAAGCGCAGCTATATTTGGATGCCTGTTGTAGGGGCCCCAGGGCAGAAAGCAGCAACTCCCTATGATGCTGTCCCCCCAGCCTCCTGTCTTTAAAGCCAGACTGCAAACACCTAGAGCAAAAAGCCACACCCTCCTAATTCATATGCAAAAGCTTAAGTGAAATCTGACAGGAGGCTTTTCCTGTAGGGAGGCTGTCTGCCACATCCCCATTTTGTGGTAACTGGGCTTAAAATAGAGAAGGCCGAGCAGGTGACATGGTCAGCTTGTTCTCTTTGCATGATACACGTGTTGCCCTGGAGACCTTGGTGGCCACCCTAATGGAGACTTCAGGAGCATTCAGTCCATGAATTATTTCCATCTTGATCCCCATCTCTGCTCCCACATTCTCTCCTGAGCTCTGCTGCCCAGCACGGATGTAGTAAGACCTACTTTGCAAGACATGACTTCTGTTGGGATTTTAATTTGAAATGAAATTTAATTGCGCTGACCCTGTGCATTCTGATAATTTAACAGCCCTGTTGGGAGACAGTAATGAGGAGAAAGTCACTCCGAGTCCATCTTGCTCCTAAGCTTGCCAGGTTTTATTTGGAAGAGCTTCCTGTTAGTGAGGAAGACACGCTCATTTTTTTCCTGCCTAAGGAGCCCTTGAACTTTATTTTTACCCCGAGGTGTTAGGAAACAGGAATTAAAAATAGTAGGTGACCCAGACATACTGCACAATAAAAAGTTCTTTCTCCTCTCGTGTTGCCGGTTACCTGCATCTCGTTAATAAGGAAGAGAAAGATCTGGTACCTAAAATCGAAGGTGTGAATAACTCTACTCAGGGAAATTTGAAATAGCAGAGGAATTAGAGGAGTTCTTGCAAAAGGTCAAAAGCTTACACTTTTCACGTTTCTCTTTGCTCCATATGACATGACCTTTGCCTTAAAGCCTCCCCCCCACCCTCTCCCACTTCCACAGGCTGAATGTTGTGTCCGATTATTTCCATGTTTCTAAATAGGGGAGAAAAAGTTCTTCCAGGTTTGGCTCCTCTGTCTTTTGAGAACACACAGTCTGGAGGAGAATTTATACAGAGATGGGAGGTTGAGGCTCCGTTTGCTTTTGGAAATGGTATTTACCAGGGTCACGCTGACTCTGCCTCTCGCCCTGATCAGTAGACACTGGTAGGGTGGAATCTTCACGCGCTGGAAAGGCCCTGGGGGACACGCTGAGACCTCAGGAGACCTGGGTGCAAGGGCGTCACAGCAACTGGGAGGAGAGGCTGAGGCTGCTCCTCTAGGGTGCTGGGCCCTCTCCCCAGGACCTCTCTGATTTCAGCAACTTTGAAGCCATGGCGGTCCACTCACAACACCCAGGGGAGGACTTAGCCAGAGTTTCACTTGAATCAGCAAGTAGACATCTGCCCTTTTGCACAAATACTTATCAGCACCGCCCTCGCCCGCCTTTCCTCCATTCTCCTTGGTCGATATTTATCCAGCCAGGTGGGCCTTCTTGCTGGCCCTCGAATGCATCCATCTCGTCCCCACCTAGGCCATTGCTCTGCTTGGCGTGGTGTTCTCGAGGTCTTTGCCTGGCTCCCTACTCCTCACTCTGGCCTTATTGGAAGTAAGACCTTTGCAGGGGGGTCTAGTCTATCATTTTTCTGTTTTCTATCTGCGTAGTATTTTCAGTTTCAGAAATGACCTTAGGTTCCCAGTAAAAGCAGACTATGGCCCCAGATCTCATAGGTGTATCTCAGCTCCACCCCTTATGTTGGATGTCTTCCGTCTGCCCCTCCAAGTCCAGCTTCTACTCTCCTCCGCCTCCTTCTGTGCCTGATACATCTCTGGGCTTCTTACCTCAGGCTTCCGCGGCTCCCTTCCGGGTGGGCTCAGCCACTGGTGGGGGCTGGAGGAGAGCTGCGGGCAGTGCACCCCTCTAGGGAAGGCCGCACCTGCAGCGAGTGACGCTGTCCACTAAGCCACCCTCTCCAGTTTGCACCTGCTCCCTCACCTGGATCCTTTGTACTGGGGTGGACCTGGCACCCTGTTTGTGTCCTGGGGTTCTGCACTACCCCTTGTTGGTTCCTTAAACCTTTCCCATGTCTGTGTAAAAAGGACCTTTATTGGCCCAGGCCAGTTTGGCTCAGCGGTTAGGCGTCAGCCTGCAGACCGAAGGGTCTTGCGCTCAATTCCAGTCAAGTGCACGTACCTGGATGGCAGATTTGATCCCCAACTGGGTCATGTGGGAGGCAGCCAGTTGGTGTGTCTCTCTCACATTGATGTTTCGCTCTCTCTCTCCCTCCCTCCCTTCTTTCCACTCTTTCTAAAAATCAATGGAAAAATGTCCTTGGGTGAAGAGTAACAACAACACAAAGAACCTTTATTGAATTCTCCTCAAATCATTCATTTTGAGAGTGTCATTTATCTCTCACTGGGGAGTATAACTTAGCAGCTAGAGGTAGTTACTTAACCTCTCTGTGCCCAGTTGCTGCTTCTGTCAAGAGTCTTTATAGAGTTGTTGTATGATTAAATGAGTTAATACTTGCGAAATGCTCATCAGCAAGGTGCCTGGCACGTGGTAAGTACTGTGTAAGCATTTGCTATTTTAATTGTTGTTGTCGTCGTTATTATTATATGCTTGTTGACCCATGTAATGCTTCCCTTGACCCTGCTAGCATGCATGCTTCTTGGGGGCGGGGCCTCTGTCTTCTTGTTGCATTCCCAGGTTCTAGAACAATGCCTGCTCCATAGAAGCATTATATGTGCATATATTTAAAAACTGTCGTCTGGCCGGTGTGGCTCAGTGGTTAAGCATTGACCCATGCACCAAGAGGTCAAAAGTTCGATTCCTAGTCAGGGCACATGCCCAGGTTGTGGGCCAAATCCCCAGTGAGGGGCATGAAGGAGGTGGCCAATCGATG
Source organism: Tadarida brasiliensis (assembly GCA_030848825.1). Classification (NCBI taxonomy): domain Eukaryota; kingdom Metazoa; phylum Chordata; class Mammalia; order Chiroptera; family Molossidae; genus Tadarida; species Tadarida brasiliensis. Next base: position 37,395,916 of record CM061265.1, on the reverse strand, counting down.
TTCTCTCTCACTGGTGTTTCTATCTCTCTCTCCCTCTCCCTTCCTCTCTCTCTAAAATCAATAAAGAAAAAAATTTCTAAAAACTGTCAGATAACCAGAAACTCTACTCCATAATGAAGTTCAATTCAACAAACACTTTATTGCACGTGTCAAATTTTATTATTGTAAAAGTTCAAAATCAGTTATTACTTATAAATGAATTTTAATTGAATCATTAATATTTGAAAGTGAGAATAATTATAAATCTCTTTAAATAAATGTATCAACTTTATGAGTTCTAAATTTGCTAAATTTTCAATTTAGTAAAAAAATGTTTCTTAAATTACTAAAGTTTTCCAGGGTCTTAATCAAACGTTTCATTTAAGCAGACTCTGCCTGTCAACTTGGAAAAACAAAATAAAGCTAAAAGCATGTTTTTAGAGGAAAAATTTCTCTTAGGGATTTACCATGAATTCATTAGTGAGGAAATACCACAGATCATAATACTCATAATACTATGAGCATATTTCTGGGCGGTGGGGGGTAGGGGGCAGTATGCAAGATTTAATAATGTTAATACACTTAGCTAGTGAATATTATCTTTTTTTTTTTCACCTGAAATTAATCAGTTTAAAAGTACAATTTACGGCCTAATAAATGCATTTTGCGGTGTAGATTTCCATGCCTTTTCTTCCTTCGAAATTAGCCAGATTACAAATTTCAGAGGATCATTGGTTTTTGTGTCTTTTGAATGTCTCTTGATATTACTTAATGGCATCGGCGATTGGACTCTCTAGTAAGTGCACTAAATCAATTCTTACAAAGTGTTTTTGGACCAAAACCCATCTTGGTGTTTAGCAGGAGTAAGAGCCGTGGGTGGCGGCAGTCTTGTCTATAGCATTTATTGAGCTGTGACGGGCTGTGGTGGGGAGCGGGGGAGAGGAGAAGAAGGATGAAGAGGACCAAACATAAAATAAATAGGAGACCATCCTTCCTTCAAACACTTCAGAGTCTCATATGTGTGGAAAAGGAAAAGCTGGAGGTCATTTAGAGATTATATAAATTAAGTCTGTGTACACAGGGGACTTAAAAGAAGAATTATATTTCTTTTTCTAGAGAGTTTATGTGGACAAAGATCATAAGCCTGTTTTAGCAGTGCCAGTGGTTACTCAGACAGTAGTCAGTGCCCTGATTATACAACGGAAATGAAACAACGGATCTGATTCCAGTGAGGAAAAATGGACAAATACGACCTAGAAGATGCCTAAGCTACTTTTGTCCCATCAGTGCTCTGTTTGGCAAGATCCCAGTATGACCAAGAGGGAGGCCAGACCCGGAAAGCTTGTTGTAATGGAACGTAGGGAAGCTGTGTAGTGTAAGGCCCCGGAATCGGCCTTCTGGTGTTCAAGTCCTGGGGCTTGCTGCCAACTAGCCGCGTACCTTGGTCAGATTTTGCTTCCTCGGTTTTCTCTTCTCAGGAGGGGGATAATGACGGACCTTCCTGACAGTGCTGTGAGGATTAGACACGTTAATCCATGTAAACCGATGGGTTCAGTGCTAGCTGTTATTGTTTGACCTGCTTATTACCTTACAACAAAAATACCACTTTTTATTATTTTTTTAATCCTCACCTGAGGATATTTTTCCATTGATTTTTTTTTTCCAGATAGAGTGGAAGGGAGGGTGGGAGAGAGAGAGAGAGAGAAACATCAATGTGAGAGAGACATCAATTGGTTGCCTCTCTCACTACCCTGGCCAGGGTTAGGGATTGAACCGCAACCCAGGCATGTGCCCTTGACTGGAATCGAACCCACGACTCTTTGGTCCCACAAGCTGACGCTCTAACCACTGAGCCAAACCGGCCAGGGCCCCCAAAACTTTTTAAGATGGAAAGACATGAGATTTTCTTTGGCAACAGAAAATGCAGTAAGTGAAAAAGTGTTTAGATTTTTAAATTCCCTATTATTAAAAATTAAGTTTTTAAAAGCATCTCAGTAATATATGGTTTAACTATAGTGTTTATTTGCTGTTCTTGAGGAATTTGTAATTCATTACAGCATTCTTAAAATTGTGACACACAGAGTTAGAGGTGCTGTCTTCAACAGTGGATGGATTAAATTAGTGGCAAATGAGCAAGTCAGTTGATTTCTGTGGGCTGCAAAAGATGATTTGGTCCAAAGTGCTTTAAGGGAGAGAAGGTTGAACTGAATGCCAGGGACCCGGCTTCTGCCCTTGCTGGCTGTGTGGCCCGGGGCAGCCCTCCCACTCCGTTGGCCTCCCTAATCTGTGGGACAGACACTGGACCAGTGAGAAGAGGATTCCTCCCAGCTCTCACCGTCTTTGGATCTATATTTTGAAACCATCTGCCGGGCAGTTTCAGCAGAAGGTCTGAAACACCAGACTTGGTCGAGTGCCTCCAGTTCCTTTCTCCTTCTCCCTTCTTTGCCGCGTTTTCCCGCCTTGAGGGATGCAGACCCTGGAGTCCTCCTGGCTGCAGCGCACTCGGCTCCTGCCTGAGGATGAAATGAGGCAATTTGCTCTCCCTGAATCGAGCCTCAGCTACAGTGAGGTCCCGGCTACAAAGCTTTAAGCCCCTGGCCCTGCAAGACCATCCTGGGGTGTTTACCTTTTAGAGGGCTGGATGCCAATAGAGAGGGCAGACTTTAAGGATGGAGGGAAATACCCATTGTCTAAAATGAATGACTGTTAAAGCATTCTCCTGTTTTCTTTGTTGTTACCACTAACCCAGGTCTCCCTGCAGGGTCTCCCAGAGTCTCCACTGCCCCCCCTTTTGCTTGTGGGAGGCTCTCAGGACTGGCACCTGAAAATGCCTAGCCGCCAGGAGGGGTGGTCAGGGAGGTGAGAAAGTGGGCATTAAGGATGATAAGACCTGGGCTTGCCTGTGACTCTTCCCCCTGCCCGGTCCCTTTGGCCAAGCCCCGGTCATCTCCCTAGGAGGCCACGGTGGGGCGCAGTACAGACGGCAGCACCTGTAATTGCGGCAGGCTGGGAGGAAGAAATCGCTGCCCTGTCACTCTCTCTCATCCTCAGCCTCTCGTGTTTCCAGTTTCTGGAGTGTCCGCCTCCCAACCAGACTACATGCCACATAGGGCTACATCTAAATCATGATCGCTCTCACCTTTATCCAGTCCTTATTTCATTATACTAACACCGTGTACTCATTACTTGCTTGGATTTAATACACTTGTGAAGTGTCCTTTGTGACCTACCTCCCCAGGGACTGAGTGGGTTCTCCAGGACGTGGGAGGGATGTTAGGTGCTAAAATCAAGACAGTGCCAGGCCAACCGGGATGGGTGGTCAGCCTTTCATTAGGTCTTTTCTGTCTTGCAGGGAGTTTCTCAATACATTGCTAGTTCTTCATCTATAAGGTATCTTGTTATCCCACAGCAATACCTTCTGTGTACGCCAAAGCCCTTCCCCAGGACTGCTTCCCCCTGGTCTTCCCTCTTCACTCCCCTGTTTTAGCCCAGACCTGAGGCTGCACAGTGACTCTGCCGCCTTCCAGGACCTTGTGGGACATCAGCCTCCATCTCAGAAGGTCAGATGCTCAGAGCTGCCTCTGAAAGAGAATGAGGCATCATGGATTTGGCTTCAAGGTGGTCTACTCAGTGCCCCCCTTCCTGAGATTTCCTCTCGACGTCTCATCGTACTTGCCTTCGCTCCAATGTGACCCCTACAGTCCATCTTCTCAGCCTTCATCTATTTCTCCTGGATGCAATGTCCTCTCCCAAATGATGGATTTTTCTCCTCACAGCTCTGAGTGCCATGCTCTATGAAGCCTTGAACACACCCTCTCCCCCGATCCCCATCCCTAGCACGTGGTGCTTTTTCTTGCTGCAATCCACTTGTCTGGCTTCCTTGCTGCTTATTAGATTTTAAGCACTAAATGCAAAGACCTACTTCTCCTTTCCTGTGACTCCTCCAGTGCTCACTGCCAGCTGCTCACCACGAGGTGACACATGGATATAATTATATATATATATATATATTTGTAAAAAGGGCTGACATTTAATCACTTAGAGACACACATTGCTAATATTTTGGTATATATTCTTTCAGACCATTCTATACCTCTGTGTGTATACATATAAAACAAAAACATAATGAATTCGATAGTACATTGTGAATATTTTTCTGGTAACAATGTACATAGATTTACATCATCCATTAAAATTGTTTAAAATTTAATTTAATTTGTTTCCATCACCATGTATCCACACTTGGATATTTTTGACCAACAGATTGCTCATTTGGTCTCAGTCTTGGCCAGACGCCAAGGAGAACAGATTAAAATAATACTCCCTTCTGCTTCTTTCACAACAAGACAGATATAAGCGATGTAATTACACCGGTTGCATCACGATGATGAAATGATTGCATCATTCTCTGGAAATCCTGTGGGCTGAGTACTCAGAGGTGCTGTGGAGGCGTGGTGTGTCTGTGGGCTACGAGGAGCAGGTTAGGTGAATGAGGGCAGCGAGGAGGCCGGGTGGTTCTGTTTTAAAACAGGAGGTGTCGTTGGGGTCAGGAGGATGTGCGTTGACTCACGCAGGGCATGTGTGAATCTGGGCCACCGTGAAGTGCTTGTTCACGTTCTATTTATACGTTTAGGGTTGCTTTAATTTTGTAACTTTTCCCAACTGTGCCCGTTGCTGGTCTGGAGGTTACAATAACAGCCAACAAATCAGCAACTCTTGGTTTAGTATCCAGCATCGGAACCCCTGGATTTCCCCGTCCTAAATGATTTCTTTCCCTTTAAAGGGAATTAAGGGCTACCCCCTCCTCTGCTCATTCCTCATTCGCTCACTTTATTTAGGTTTTTGCTCAGATGACCCTCCCCTTGTGGTTGCCCCAGTCGGGTGGGTAGGGCCAACCTCTCACCCTAGATTTAGTTTGTTTCTGATGTCGAAGCCAATGGTGCCATCCATGCACGAGGAGGGTATGCAGGGGTTTATAATCCCAAATCGAGGCTTTCTGCGGAGAGGAGGGCAGGATCCCAAGCAGTTCCAAAAGTGGCTTGAGAGAGAGCAAGGAGGGGCATTGGCTTGGCTTTTCTGGTAGTGAGGGGTTTGGGCTGAGGTCGGGCTTGGATAGTTTGAGCTTCCCACCAGAGCCGAAAGAGGTGACGTTGGTTAATAAGACTATATAGGTTTCAAGTATACAATTCTATAATACATCATCTGTATATTGCATTGTGTGTTCACCACCCAAATTCAGGTCTCCTTCCATCACCATGTATTTGACCCCCTTTACTCTCTTCTACCTCCTCCCATCCCCCTTTCCCTCTGGTAACCACCCTACTGTTGTCTGTGTCTGTGAGTTTCATTTTTATATCCCACATATGAGTGAAATCATATGGTTCTTGACTTTTTTCATCTGACTTATTTCACTTAGTATGATATTCTCAAGATCTATCCATGACGTTACAAACTGGCTGTATTTCATGTTTTCTTATGACTGAGTGTATTCCACTGTCTATTTGTACCACATCTTCTTTATCCAGTCATCTATCGAAGGACACCTTGGTTGTTTCCATGTCTTGGCCACTATGAATAATGCTGTACTGAACATAGGGGTAGGTACATCTTTTTTTTTTTTTTTTATCCTCACCCGAGGACACTTTTGCATTCATCTTCAGGTAGAGCGAGAGGGAGAGAGGAAGAGAGAGAGAGAAACATCGATGTGAGAGAAACATATCAAGTGGTTGCCACCCACATGACCCCAACCGGGGCTGGGGACAAACTGCAACCGAGATACGTGCCCTTGGCGGGAACCGAACCCGGGTCTCTCTGGACCGCAGGCCGACGCTCTAACCGCTGAGCCAAACTGGCCAGGGCGGGGTATGTACATCTTTACAAATAAATGTTTTCAAATTTTTTGGTTAGATGCCCAGAAGAGGGATTGCTGGGTCATATGGTAGCTTTATTCCTAATTTTTTGAGGAACTGCCATACTGTTTTCCACAGTGGCTGTCCCAGTCTGCATTCCACCAGCAGTGCACGAGGGTTCCTTTTTCTCCACACCCTCTCCAACACTTGTTATTTCTTGTCTTGTTGATAATGGCCATTCTAACAGGTGTGAGGTGGTATCTCATTGTGATGCCGAAAAGGTACATTTATGTCGTCTGTTCCTCATCCTCTCTCTTATTCTCCCCATTTTTTCACGTCTGATGAATGGGAACACGTTCCTAATAAACTCCCTGCACCAAGTCCTTGACTTAGGCTCTGCTTTCAGATGAATCCAAACTAAGACACCAGCTTGTGGAAGGTACTTAAAGCCACGAGACTGGATGCTGAGAGCTCCCAGAGAGTTCGTGTAGACAGAAGAAGAGGTCTGGGAACTGAGCCATGGGCGTTCCGGCGTTGAGAGCAGTGATCCTCAATCCTGGAGGAACGTAAGAACCACCTGGGGTATCCAGGAGCCCACTCATGGTTGGGGCCCTCGCCTGTGAATTAGGTCAGACTAACTGGGAGTGGACTCAGCATCTGTGTCCTTTAAGAGCCACAGTGAGTGTTGAGAACACCGACTAGAGGTTGGGAAGATGAGGATCCAGCAAAGGAGACTCGAGAGTGGTCAGAAAAGTAGGAGGGGATGCCGGAAGCCAGCGGAAGGACGGGCTCTGAGGAAGAAGGAATGAGAATGTCATTTGTTGTAATGGGCCAAGTTAGATGAGCTTGAGAGTCATCAATAGATTTAAGCACATGGAGGCCTTTGGAGACTTCAGTAAGACCGGCCTGGGTGAGTGGGGGCAGAAAAGCCTTATTGGGATGGCTTCCAGAGAGGATGGGAAGATTGAAATTGGGGTCAGTTACTGTCAGCAATTCTTTCAAGGAGCATGGCTGTAAAGGGGAGTGGAGAAAGGGGGAGCTAATTAGAGGCAGAAGTAGGGCCAGGAGAGGGTTTTTATGATAGTGTGTTTATATGTTGATGGTGGTGGAAATAGTCCGGTGGAAAGGAAAAAAAACTGGTGATGCAGAGAGAAGAGAGGGAACCGCTGGAGCCCAGCCCTGGAGCGCAGACTCAGTGCCTGCCTGGAGGGGCCGGTCTTATGGGGGTCCGGGCAGTTTGCTCATAACAGGAGCACTTGGACCCATTGCAGGAAGGAGGGCAGAAGCGGAAGTTTGCTTCTGGTATTGTAGGTTCAGTCCTCACAGCCTCCTCTTTGCCAAGCACGGAGGGAGGTGCAGCCACACTTCCTGCTGTGAACACAGCCGTCGTGAGCACTTACCTTCTTCTGCGGTGCTCTGGGCGCAAGTGTAATCACATTTAAAAACAAATGTATCCAGATCTTAGCTATTGTAAACAGTGCTGCTGTGAACATAGGGGTACATATATTCTTTCTGGTTGGTGTTTCAGGTTTCCGACCCAAGTGTCCATCAGTAGATGAGTGAATAAAAAAGCTGTGGTACATGTACACAATGGAATACTATGCAGCTGTAAGAAAGAAAGATCTCTTATCCTTTGAGGTGGCATGGAAGGACCTGGAGAATATTATGCTAAGCAAAACAAGCCAAGCAGAGAAAGACAAATATCACATGATCTCACTTATTTGTGGAATATAATGAACTAAACAAACTGATGAACAAAATTGACCCAGAGACATAGAGGTGGGGTACAGACTGACAAAGCTTAGAGGAGGGGGGTTAAGGGGAGAAGAGATAAACCACAGAACTTATATGCATGTATGCATGACCAATGGACATAGACAACAATGCTGGGGATGGGGTGGGGGGGATGGGGAGAAGGGTGTCAATGGGAGAAAAAGGAGAAACATCTGTAAGAAAAACAAATTAATAAAAATAAATAAATAAATAAAAACAAATGAAAACAAAAATGCCCCCAAGAAATGCGCACTGTTTTATGGTATAACAAGAGACAACGTGGAGCCTTTTCTGAAATCTCGTTGAAAAACCACACGGGGGCACTATTCCTTTAAAACTACAGTTCTGATGATTAAAGCAATGGCTTCTTTGACGTTCAGTTTCCAGAAGTTCATTTTCTATGAAATGAGAAGCTCTTGTGTCACAATAACAAAACATTTTCCGCACCTTGTAGAGCCTTTGAAGTGTTCCAGAGACCTGGATTTTTAATTTAATCTGGCTCTTGAGCAATTATTCTTTTACTTTCATAGCCATTTCCTTTGCACTTAGTGCACAATGCCTATTTTTTTCTCGTTTCTACTTTTTCATATGCTTACAGTACAGGCTGAGGGCTAGCAGCGAACCCCGTGTGTGCTCAGATCTGGAATAAGGTAAATTGAAGTAGGCAGTTTGGGAGCGTTTGGAGAAACATGTCCCCGACTTTCTCGGTTCCCAGCCCCGTGTTCCCAGACTCAGCCTGAAGCTTGCACTGTTGCAATGTCATGGTGTGAAAGAGGAAATTCTTTTAAACCATTTCTTGTTTTCAGTAAAGTCATAATTCCTAATTTATACAAATGAAAATAAAGATTTTGGAGGTAGGGTAAGATTGGGAGAACAGTAAAATTCAGAATTTCCTTACCCATCTAACAATATAGAAGCTCCTGGTTACAAAGGATTTAGCCAAAATGGCCAATTGGTTGAAAGTTAATACTGGGTTTCAGATTTCTGATTTTGCAATTAAAAAAAAATTTTTTTTCCCTTTATTGATTTTAGGGAGAGAAAGAGATAGAAACATCGATGAGAGAGAACATCGATTGGCCGTCTCCTGTGTGCCCCCACTGGGAATTTGGCCCACAACCTGGGCATGTTCGCTGACCGGGAATCGAACTTGCTACCTCTTGGTGCATGCTCAACCACTGAGCCACACCAGCCAGGCCGGTTTTGCAATTTTTAAATGAGTGCTGCGTACCATACTGTTACAATGACAGGTCACTCAGGGTGCAGTAGCTTTCAGTTACAGAGTGGTATGCTTGTGGGGAAAGATACAGTAATGCCCGTCAGAGTTGATGTGCTAAATTAATAAGCAACAATTGAGGCAAGCATTTCTCACCTTTATTTCAGGTTCAAAGATAAATTAGCATATAATCTTTTAATGCCATTTTTAGGACTATCCAATTAGAAAATTACAATGTTCCTTACGTAAAGGCTCTGTAGAAGCTGCTTAATATAAAAGAAACAGACCAGCAAAAATGGTGAAGAGCAGCCATCCTAAGCTAAATAATTTCAAAACTAGTGCCTACATATATTCGCGTTTAACCACTTTGTGTTTTTCTTAATTCAACTTGAACTTGTAAACAATTGGTCCACAAATGAGGCATGGTAGTGTCTTCCTGACATTTCATGTACTCCTATCATGATCTGTTCATTGTGCTTCATCTTAGATGTCAGTTGTCACCATGGTAAACAGGTGTCTGTGTTTGCAGGGTGCAGTTCTAATTCATCCCTGTTTTCAGAAGTTCTCTTTTTGTCTTTGTGATAACAGAAATGCTCTTTTTTTTTAAAATCCTCACCCGAGGACACTTTCGCATTTATCCCGAGGACACTTTCGCATTTATCTTCAGATAGAGCAGGAGGGACAGAGGCAGGAAGAGAGAGAGAGAAACATCGATGTGAGAGAGACATCGATGCCACCCACACAACCCCTTTGGGGCCGGGGACAAACTGCAACCGAGGTACGTGCCTTTAGTGGGAACCGAACCTGGGACTCTCTGGTCCACAGGCCAACGCTCTAACCGCTGAACCAAATCGGCCAGGGCTAACAGATGTGCTTTTAATTCTCTAAGTTGTACATGTCAGTTGTTTTTCAAAACAGACAGTCCACCACTTTGTTAGGGAAAAGCTATTTAAAAGTTAATCCCAAGAACTAATATTACATGTGAGTACCACACCCATCCCATCCCCATTATGGCCTTTATCCAGAGTTCATTCTCTTTTAATATTTTTTTGTCCCAACTTATTTCAGTTTTGCTTTTCTTGGACCTCCTCAGCTTTTCCAAGTACAACATTGTCAACAAATAGAAACTCAGGCAACCTCAAAACAACCCCAAATTCTTTCACCCTGATCCCCTGGGTGCTAATGATTCCAGTTGTGAGGCCTGTACACCATCTAACAGGTGAATTCTGGCAACATCACAGGTTGTGGGGAACTGTGGATCCCAGTACGACAGGAAGCTTTCTCAAATTCTTTGACTTCATATTTTTCATTAAGGAAAAATCATACTAAACATCTAATTATGTAACGTTACAAATGTAGAGACTACATATCATTGAAATAAAGTCCGTGATTGGTGGTGTCAAATATTCTTTTAAGTTTTGACAATATTCTCAAAGTGAAAATACTTTCATATTAAGAAACTTCTCATCTCGCCTTTCCTAATAGTCTGCTGACATTTCTAGGTGAGTCAAAAGTTAAGGGAGTTTGGGTTGATGGGTCGATGCAAATAGTATCCCAGTTGTCATTAAGTCAAACTTTGGCTGTCTAAAGGGTGATATTTTTCCTTTTTTGAAGTTTTAACCCTCTATGTGCTGATCTATAATTTTATTTTATTTGAAACCATTCTAAAATGGATCATGTATTTTTCTGCTTACGTACAGAGGAGGTACAGAACTAAATTTGAAAAAAGGTGTTTTAATGTCTCAGAGTTTTTTTGTGCGTTTTGAAGGCAAGTTACACAAGCAAGCGGCAGATTAAATGTATGCATTTATAGACAACACAGTTTAGGTGCACAGTTCGAGCTTTTGCCTCTTTGCCATATTGTTTCACAGGGAAATACCCTAGGCTTTTCCTTCTAGGGCTTCCTCCTCCAGGTCACCCCTGCCCTCTGAGAACTCTCGGCTGCAGTGGTATGTAGGTGCACCCCATTCTGAAGTCAAAGCAAGAATAAAAACAAAACCACCAGCTCCCTGCACTTTCCCCAGGATACTGCCGGATCTCTCTCCTTCCTTTGCTGTCAGACGTCTTGGCAAAGCAACATTTTATTCACTATCTTTATTTCTTCATGGCCAATTTACTTCTCAGACAGGAGCGTTTGGCTTCTTGCCCCCATCGCCCTGCTCTGAAATGCTCTCTGAAAAGCCAGCGTGAATTCACTGCCAATTTCTAAGCCTTCCTAGAAGGCTTCGTATCGTCTCGGGCACTTCATCTTTCTGAAAACCCTCCCTACCCTTGACTTCAGAGACAGTCCTCTGTCTAGACTGTATCGCAGTCTCCTCGCTGCTTGTTCTGTTTCCTTAGCTGGCTTCTCTTGACGACTCGGCTTTGATTTGTTAGAGCTCTCCAGAGTTCTGACCCGATCACCTTCCCATCCTTCATTTCTTTGGACAAATGTATCCATTCATATGCTGAATACTTCCAAATCCCTTTACTGGCCCCAAATAGTCTTTGGGAGGTGGAAGACAAAACGATCTTTTGATTCCACCACCAGGTAATCATAGCTCATTGCTCGTTTGGAAATATCCTTCCGAACAAGACCATTCCCCACTTTGAAAGGCTCTTGTTCAACAGCCAGCAGGGTGTGATGTTGAAACATTGTCTCTGTGTGGTAGATATCGTTGTGGCTCAGATTTGTGTACTGGGTGCTGCAAAGATATTTCATTGACCAGAGTTCATCTTTTTACTAGCCTTATTCGTAGCTGAAGTTTAGAATCCCATTTGTACAATGAGTTCTTTCATAGCTGTTTCATTGTTGCTGCTGGTGAGGCCTGTTGTACAGGCTTCTGTTTTCTGTAGTAAGGTGTGTCTCATGGCTTGGCTGATTTCTTTACCAGTATACATGAAGGAAGGCACTCTGCTTTCTCCTTGCCTTTGGAGCTAAGAGGCACATTCACCGGAGGCAACCAGAATACTTACAGCATTGGTTAGAGTCACAGGGACAGTTTCTGGGGACATTTGTGGTCTCTATTTCTATTTTTTAAAATATATCTTTATTGATTTTTTAGAGAGAGAGATAGAAACATCAATGTAAGAGAGAAACACTGATCGGCTGCCTCCTGCATGCCCCCTACTGGGGATCAAGCCCACAACCTGGCCATGTGCCCTCACTGGGAATCCAACTCGGACCTCTCAGTCCATGGGACGACGCTCAGTCCACTGAGCCACACCAGCTAGGCTCTATTAACTTGTCAAAGCATTGTGGAGATAGTCCCCTCTCTCTGCTCCTGAGTCCTGATTAGTTCTTACCCAGGAGCCCCAAAGAGGAGACAGCCTAGGAGGGTAAGAAGAAGAATCCATCCACCACCTGGGTCCCACCAAAATCCAATGGACATAAAAATGGCTGACAGTCTCTCTCAGTTAAACTATTAGGGTCCTAACATCTCACATGGACCCTCTTGGGCAACTCTCAGTCTGAGAAGGCTCTCCTTTCCCCCTAAGAGGGGGACTCATAATAAACAGGACCAGGACCTGGAGACTGACTTGGGGATGGACCCGAGTCAGCACTGTAGCAGGATTCAAAACCTTCCGTTGGAGACAAATAGGAGCGTAGTGATTTTTTTCTGAGTTTTTTTAGGGCTTATCCAGTGCCTGGGCCCTCTTGACCCACTCAGCTCCCACACCGACTGCCTCTGAGTCTCGAGGTCCCCCTTGCTCCTTTGCACAAACACATGCACTGCTGACTGGGCTCACATTTCCATGACAGCCTCTGTCTGCCGTCCTCGCAGCATCCGTGTGAGTTGTTTGAGTTTTACAGAATAGTAAAAGAGGGAGGACACTAACTTTATTGACAGGAAACAAGGGACCTCAGGCAGAAACACCGACAGCAACAGAAGCAGGCATGGGGGAAGGGAGGAAGAAGGCAGGAGAAGGAAAGTTTTAGAATACAAACATTCAGAGAAGCACTGAGGCCTGTGAGGTCAGTGAGAGACCGTGATCCCTCCACACATCTGGAGGAGGCACTATTTTTCTAAACATGGTAAATAATAATAATAATAATGTTTTGGATGTTGGTCCATGCTCCTCCTTCACGTAAGTGCACAGATACATGTGCACACGCTCACACAGGTACGTAGGTGGTGCTCATCTGACTATATTCCGTCCACCTGTCGTTTTCACATCTTTTAACCGTTATTCCCAATAAGCTTTTGCTGGGGAGATACCATCTTTTGTATTATCAGAAAAGCCCTTAATTCGTTTATAGATTCACCCATTCATTCTTTTGGTTACCCACAGATTCATTTACTCACCCACCTACCCACCCATTAAACATGTTCTGAGGAACTATGTTGTCCTATTGCTGCTTGATATAGGGAACTCAAAAACAGAATAATTTCCCTGTACTTTACTATCTCTCTTGTCTTATACACATGTACATCTCACTCCCCCCTTTCGTATTGAATGTATTGGGGTGACACTGGTTAACAATATTATACAGGTTTCAGATACACAATTCCACAACACATCATCTGTACACTGTATTGTGTGTTCGCCACCCCAAGTCAAGTCTCCTTCATCACCATTTATCCCCCCTGTACCCTCCTCCACTTCTCCCCAGCCCCCTTCCCCTGGCAATCACCACACTGTTGTCTGTGTCAATGAGATTTTTTCTCTTTTTTTCCTCAATCCCTCCACCACCGCCACCCAGCTCCCCCCCCCCGCCCCCCTTAATTTTTGAATCAATTCTAAGTGACCACGAGGAGTAGAAGTGGGATTGGAAAGATGCTTGTATATAAAATGATATTCCCAAGGCATAGCCGTAACCAGAAATGACCTGAAATAACTCTGTTGTCCAATTTTACTGATGGAAAGGAGTCTGGTTGAAAATTACCATCTGGGTAAGTGTCCTGAAAAGCCTGCACTGTCATCAGAAAATAGTCCCCAAGTGCAAGCACTAATGCAGGACAGACCTTTGCTCAACACGCAGGTCTGGTCATGGCGCCCATGTCAGTGCAGCGGGTACATTTTCCAGGCAGCAGAGGGCAAACCACATTGTGGTGGGTGTCTGTCCCTCTTCCAAACCCAGGTCCCATCTGCCAATCAAGCCTTATCCCCTTGACTTCCCCACCCCCGCCTATGAACTGCCTTGCAGCTCTCTTGCCCAAGAGAGAGAATGGCCACATACCAGCTTTTAAGCTCCTGCATTTTTATAGTTTCAACTGTTTTAAATGGAAAATTTCCTTCAATATTTGATATCACTGTCCCTTGAAAAGAATATACAGAATATTATAAATCATTAACTCCCCCTCCTTTTTGTTTTTGGACCAACATCCAAAACATTATTATTATTATTTTTTACCATGTTTAGAAAAATAGTGCCTCCTCCAGATGTGTGGAGGGATCATGGTCTCTCACTGACTTCACAGGCCTCAGTGCTTCTCTGAATGTTTGTATTCTAAAACTTTCCTTCTCCTGCCTTCTTCCTTCCCCCATGCCTGCTTCTGTTGCTGTTGGTCCCTTGTTTCTGCCTGAGGTCCCTTGTTTCCTGTTTGCTTCTACTCTTCTACTTCTTAGAATTGTGTGCAAATGAGAAGAAATCGACTTTGATCAAAGGTCGGAGGAGAATTCCAAGGATTAAAGTGCAAGAGATTTATTGTTATAAGACTTTTATTTTCTGCTTTTCTGTCCTCCAAGGTTGTAAAAAAAAAAAAAAAAAAAAAAAAAAGGCTATCTTCTGTGTCTCCGCTTTCCTTTGGATAGGTCAAGTTGCCTCATCCATCTGCAACTGTTCGCCAGCTGATTTGGTTAGGTCAGTATATCCCGGAGTGTGGCCTGCAGAACACCTGAATTAGAAGCCCTAGAGGTGCTGTGAAATGAGGTGCATGGGTCCCACCCCTGGCACATTTACTCCGACTTTCTGGGCAAAGGGCCTGAGAATCTGCATTTTCATTAAGCAGCCCCAGCTACTTGTATGCCCTAGAGCTGAGAACTATTTGAATAAGTACAATGCCTGTGTTTTCATCTGAGCTAAGCTTATTTTATAAAGTTGCAAATTTCTGAGATGCTCAGAGAGGCAGAACAGCCTAGTGGTTAAAAGTGAGGGCTCTGGAGCCAGTCTGCCCAGGTTCAAATCTCAGTTCTACCTCTAACTACTACATTTTGCTGAGCAACCTGTGTGAAATCATTGTGCCTCAGTTTCCCCGTCTATAAAATGGAGAGAATAGTACCTGCCTCATAAGGTTGTTGCATTAATATAGAAACAATTAAAAACAGTAAGCACACAATAAATGTTAGGTATGATTGCAATCATATTTTTGTATAGTGGCTATATCACAGCTTTTGTGGTTTCTCCAAAGCACAGCAATTGCTGCTATACATAAAAAAATGTTTGCCAAGCACTCTCATGCCTGAGTATGCATACACACATAGACAGCACACCTGGTACCATGATGACATATTGTGACTTGGCTTCAGATAGCACGACTGTAGGTCATGGTCATGATGACAGTTCTCTCCATCTCTCTGAGAGCCAAATACCTAAGTTTGAAGGAGTATCAGTATCATGAACCTTAATTTTTTATGGATGGCGAAACCTCAAATTGTGAGACTTATCAAAGGGTTCAAACCAGCATCGTGGCTTTGTTTTAAGTTGAGACAGTGAGAATGGGGTTCTTCTGTGTGCACCAAATTATGCAGCAATTATGATGGAATCCCATCCAGAATTATACTGGTTTCTATGGCAACCTGAATTCAAAATAGGATCTTAGAAGCCTCTTCAAGTAGCAAAAGCAAGTTTCAGTCTTCCTATACTTATGGAATATATAGTTTATGCAAAGCACTTTCTAAATGGAACTTTTGTCTTTTTACTTATCTTGCCATTAATAATTTCAGTGTTGTTGTAGTACTACATTTCTAAATTTTCTCTGAATCTCTGACTGAGAATCTTAAGCCTCCCTAAAGTGCTCATTTTGCTATGAATAGCGAATGTTTCACTTTGTTGCTCATAACAGATGCATTAGGTATTTTTGATTTTTCTGAGTAATTCTAGAGTAATTAGTAAGAGGAGGGAGCAACTGTTCCAGAATTTCCAGGTTAGCAAGTCAGCTTGTTTTTAGTGGCAATTTAAATAAAAAGCTTTTGAGTCAACACCCAATGTGTGTAAAAGACGTATTTTAGCACGCATGTGTCTGAAACAATTCCGAAATTGGAGCTTGTGATCACGAAGACCACATCTTTTGCAGATACTAAGTGACTTGGCAATGCAGGTGTAGTGGTGAGAATAGGCCAGATTTTGCTGTGCTAACAAACACACCCAAAGTCTCAGTGACTTGTGGCAACCAAAGTTTATTTCCCATCTGTGCTTCCTGCCCATCGCTCCTGTCCTGGCCATCTTCACTCTGGGGCGTGTTGACAGACAGCCCCGACCTGGAACATTGCTGGTCCTGTGGTAAAGAGAACAGAGAGCATGGCGAGGTGACTGCTGACTCTTAAAGCTTCTCTCCAGAAGTGACACACTGTTCTGCTCACAGTTTATTGTCCACAGCAAATTTCAGGCCCAAGTTTGGGCCTGAATCCACAGGTTCAGACATCTAATCCCCCTCAAGGTGTGAATATGGTACCCACTGTGGTAATCAGGTCCACCACAGCAGGGATAGCGGACCTTGGCAATAATAGGGTTTTTAAGGGGTTGTTGGGGGTGGGAAGTAGTGATAAAATTACAGAATTTTTGAGAGCTTGGGGAAATGGTCCATAAGGGTTTTGTGATTTCCTAAAATCCCACAGCCATTTAGTGGCAGAGTAGCACTAAAACCAGGTTTTTTAGCACCAAACCTAGCCTCCTTTCCTCTGTAACATTGGGAAACTTGGTCTCATGGCTTTGACAGATGAGCCCTTTATACAGGATAGCAGAAGAGTCAGCCGCGGGTTAAAGTGCTTTCTCTTCCATTTGTTTGTGTCCTTTTGATTAACGTTACTTTGGATAATTAAACACTTTAAGTTCTGGTAGTGGAACACAGTGACTGCATAAATGTTTTTATCATTGGTTCTCTGAGGCACAGGACCTCCAAAAAATGCAAATGGCCCAAGATATTTTTCCAATGGTAGTTTTTTCATATTGATGGGAATTAAGATTTTTTAGATTGCACCCAAATCACCAGAAATAAGAAAGTTCTAGAATGAGGCCTATACTGGGCCAAGAAGGACTTTTTTTTTTTTTTTTAATTGTAAGGTAGTGTTCATTGGTATGAGCTGTGTGTGATCAGCACTGAGTAACCAAGGGGCGCTGTGTGAATCTTGGGGGTAGGTGGAGGTATGTGACTAATTCTGTGTGAATTTATGCCTGAATCATTTCCTTCATATGCTGTTGCCCTAGAAGATAACTTAAGTGGTCTGCCATTGGCCTGCCTGCTTCTTTGGGTATGTCAACTGGAACTCATGCTTTGGGGTCGCTATCTACATGGAGGAATCGATGATCCTCGTCATCCCATTGTCTCACTGGGTAGTGTCAGTGGCCTGACTTGTTTAGATAGTGAACTTCCCTACAGAATAGATGGAGAGACAAGTGGTAGAGACATATTGGTCTAGGGGACCTGAAGCATTTCATCACATGGGATGAAGGTGGGAAATAAGGAGAAGAGATGCTGTGACAATTCCATTTTTCACAACTAGCCTGCCCTGTAAAGAGTAAAAGGAGGGTGAGCCTTCTTGCTGCAGAGTTACCAGGGCCTTGTCATTATAATGCAACATCGCCTGCATTCCTGCTGTTTCCTTGGTAACAGTTGCATGAAGAGGTCCAGGAGGATTCTTCATAGGCTGGCAAAGGGTCTCATGCACAAGGCACACTTTTGTGAGGGACCCGGTACTTTGTTCGGCCTCCTGCTGGTCCCCTCTTCAGGGCCTCTCTGCTATGTGAACCCCCAGATGTTCATCATGGTGGCTCACTGAGGCTCATGCTAATAGGCACCACCAGCTCTAAATACACTTCTCAGATGCTCATGCGTTGCAACCTAGTATTTTCTCATGGACATTTCTGCATACCTACTGCTTGATGACATTTGACTTTTATAATGATGTCCTTGAATGCTGACAAAGACTTCACTGTCTTTGGTGTGAATTAGACATATTTTGTAATTTCAGCTCTTGAAAATATGTGATCCATAGATGGCCTGTGTATATTCTATGTAAGTGGGCTATGTGGTGAAATTCTGTATGAGGATCACTGAGTCTTGAATTTCAGGATTAGAGGGAATCTTAAAGTTTGTCTAGATCACTGTTTCTGTAGGTCATTTGTGACCCCACGAGATAAAGCCTCTTGGGATCATTTCTCTCTGGTATTCGTTATTGTATGGAACCTAAGTCTAGTTCTGGCCTTCTGCAGCCCCCGTTCTGCTTTCTTTGATCACCCAGAATGCCCCTTTTCCTAAAGGGGAACCCTGTGAACGTGTACAGGAGCAATCATGTCTCCCTGCAGTGTCTTTTCTCGGGGCCAAGTTTCTTTCTCTCCATTTCTCACAGGAAGTGGCTTTACTCTCCCCTCCCTCTGGTTGCTGTTGTTGGGCTTTGTCCCCTTGGGCCCTCGGCCCCACAGTGCCCGGCCTGGAATAAATGCAGGACTCCAGCTGTGACTGGGCCATTGTCAACTGGCCTGGGCAGAATGGTTCTGATGGACAGGGCACCAGCTTGGCCGTCGGAAGCACCTGGGCTCAGAATCCAGCTCTGCCACTTGCTGGCAGTGTGACCCATGTGTCGTTTTCCAATCTTTGAGTCTCAAGTTTATTCATCCTGTAAAAGGGGGACAATAGTTCCTTCATCCAAGGGGCGCTGTGAGCGATAAAAGGATGACGTGTTTGAAGTATCTGACATCAGTGTGTGGCATGCAAGCCATCTCAGTAAATGTTCGTTTTCCCATTGTTCTGAGTCGTATACTCTTATTAAGTCAGGATAATATTGTATCGGCTGCTAGGTAGCCGTATCACTCTTTTGCCCAGTGAACTGGAAATGACCTCAGGTCCTGAAGTCTCCCTCCTGTGCTGCTGCTGAACCTGCCTCTCCTGTCCTGTCGATAGCCTGGACACCAGCACCTGCCTCACAGGGTTGGCCAAATTTCAGTCTCAGACATGTATATTTCAACCCAGGAAAGGCAGACAACCCAGCGCTGGAATATGTCTTTGTGTTCTGTGTCCTTAACCCCAGATTCTTTTTTTCTTTATTGATTTTAGAGAGAGAGGAAGGGAGAGGGAGAGAGAGATAGAAACATCGATGAGAGAGAACATCTGTTGGCCGCCTCCTGCATGCCCCTCTCTGGAGATTTGGCCCACAACCTGGGCATGTGTCCTGACCAGGAATTGAACCGGTGACCTCTTGGTGCATGGGTCAATGCTCAACCCCTGAGCCACACCGGCCGGGCTTAACCCCAGATTCTTGATGTCCTTTTAGCAGGCGGCTCCACTGAGGGAGAAGGATGAGTAGCCATTTAGATTGCAGGGGCCTATTTCAGACCCAGCAGGAGGAGGCTGGACTGATGTCAGATTCGGAGACAACCAGCTGCCGACCATCTTTCCTCCAGCTGCAGTGGGACCAACCTATTCCACAGCAGGAAATTAATGACACAAATGGTACGTCCTACACATCTGCGGCGGACTGTCATTTTGATGCTCTGCCTATTCCCTGCCTCCCTTCTAAAAACAAACGTTTTTATTTTAGAGTAGTTTTGGATTTACTGTAAAATTGAAGGTAGGACAGAGCGTTGCCATGTACCCTGCACCCTGTTTTCCCTTTTATTAGCGTCTTCCTTTAGTATAGTACATTTGTCACACTTAATGCACACTGTTCGTACGTTATTATAAACTGAGGTCTTACTTGACTCGGATTCCTTAGTTTTTGCACAGTGACCCTTTTCTGTCCCAGGACCCCGCCCAGGATACCACATGCCACTTAGTCGTCCTATCTACTTAGGTTCCTCTTGGCTGTGACAGTTTTCTCTGCCCTGTTTTTCAACCTGCCTTGAGCTACTTTTCAAGAGATGCTTTTTCACATTTTTGATAAATGCTTGACAGTGGGTGTTAACAGGGCTGTTAATTGTTAATCAGCAAACGCTGTGGAGCACACTGACAAGGTGAGGTGACAGGACCTGGTGACAGAGCGAAGGTCAGTTGCTCTCCCCATCCTCAGCTCTCAGTGCGCTTGGCCGTCAGTGTGCCCGGAGGTCTCATCCAAATGCAGTTTCCTGTTCGGTAGCTCCAGGGCAGGGCCTGAGGGTCTGCATTTTTAACAATCGCCCAGGTGCGCCCGTACTGCAAGGGACCCCACTTTGAGGATCACGACCCCAAACTTGCGCGGAGCTCCATATTAGGTGGGAGCTGGGGGGCTGGGGTGGAGGGGGAGGAAGAGTTACGTAAATCACCTATGACAATCTTTGTCGTCAAGCGGTTTATGATTCTGTTAGGAAAAAAAAGACAATGAAACATGGGAGTGAAAGGTCAAGTGCGAAATGGAAGTTAAGGTAGTAGACATTTCACACCATTCAGAGGGCTATTATTTTAAAAAACACAGGAAATCACATGTTGGAGAAGATGTGGAGAAATTGGAAGCTTGGCATATTGCTAATGGGAATGTCAAATGGTGCGTGTTCTGTGGAAAATTATATAGTGGTTCCTCAAAAAATTGAACATAAAATTATCATCATGATCCAGCAAGTTCACTTCTGGGTATTTACGCAAAGTAATTTATTTATTATTTAAAAAAAATTTTTTTTCCTTTATTGATTTTTGGGAGAAAGGAAGGGAGAGGGAGAGAGAGATAGAAACATTGATGAGAGAGGATATCGACTGGCTGCCTCCTGCATGCCCCCACTGGGGATCGGGCCCACAACCTGGGCATGTGTCCTGACCGGGAATCGAACCGGCGACCCCTTAGTGCATGGATCGACACTCAACCACTGAGCCACACCAGCTGGGCTACAAAAAGAATTTAAAGCAGGGAGTTGACCAGATGTTTGTACACCCACGTTCATGACGGCATTATCCGCAGTTCAGTCACATTATTCACTAATGCTGGAAGCCACTCACCTTGTGCCCATCCTTGGATGAAGGATAAACAAAATGTATATACACACAGTGGAATATTCAGCCTTACAAAGGAAGGAAATTCTGACACATGCTATAACCTGATGAACCTTGAAGACATTATGCTAAGTGAAATACGCCAGTCACAGAAGGACAAATACAGTTTATGAGTTAACGATGCTAGTTAATGTCAGAGACAAAGAAGAGTGGTGGTCGCCAGGGCCTGGGGGAGGAGGGGATGGCAGTTCGTGCTTGGTGGGCATGGAGTTTCAGGCTGGGAAGAGTTCTGCAGGTGGATGGTGGTGATGGCTGCACCACAGCGTGAATGTGATTGATCGCACCGGACCGTACACTTAAAAATGGTTAAAATGGTAAATTTTATGTTATGCCTATTTGACCGTAATTTTAAAATGGTTAAAAAAAAAAAGGCACGCACAAAAGGTACAATAGTTGTCAGGTGAGCAGGATAAAATGATCGAAGTAAGGCCTCATTTATGGACCACGTGTGATATGCCAGGCACAACATGCTGTTAACTCATTTAGCCGTCTACCCATGCAGCTATTGGCCCTGTTCATCAGTGAGCAAACCAAGAAAGGGAAAGGGCTACTGCAGGCTCTAACAGTCAGGGAGAAGGGTCCAGGGTCGAATTTAAAGTGGGCCTTGGAAGGGAGACAGGATTTTGGTGGAAAGACATTGGGAGGCAATCTTGATAGACAGTGGGAAGGGGCTAAGGTAGAGACTGGATGGGAACAGCTATTCAGTGGCGTGACTGCCACCTGGACTGAAGAGTTCCTATGAATAACGCATGACTAGAAGGGCAGAACATGAAAAGCCTTCAGTAGCAGGGACTTTTGATAGGGACTCTATCTTCTAGTGTCTAAGCAGGGGTATCAAACTCCAGTATTTTCAGAGCCAGCAAGTGACATTAATGGGAGAAGTGGCTTAGTGCAAGGTCACAGGGAGGGGTGTGGACTATGGCAGCAGAATAGAACCCCCCCCCTAAGATGGTCAGATCTGAAACCCGGAGTAGCTGGGCCACCGCTGGGCTTTCGGGCAAGCGTCAGGTAACTTCGCACTTCTCAGGGTGAGGCCCCCGTAGGCCTGACGGTGAGCAGAGGGAAGCTGAGGGCATGTAAGACCACATGATACATGAGGCACGTCTTCCTGGCTCTATCCACAAGACTGTGAGTAAAAATGAATGCAGTTTCATCAAGTACTTAAAATGTTTCTATGTTATGACAAAGACAAGTGGAGTAGAATACTAATGTAGCTAACCAATTGTGAGCACCAGTTATTATGCTCCAAAACTTACAGAAATGCATTCTATCAATGAAAACAAAGCAACGCTCATACTAACTGAACACTCAGTGCGTGCCGGGCGCCATCCTGAGCACGTAGCTTATGTTATCTCCTCACAGCCCACAGGCTCGGTGCCATCATCGCCCTGTTCACAGGTGAGGAGATGGGGGTACGGAGGGGAAAGTCACCTGCCCAGGCAACTGGGGCAGAAATCTAGGATACAGTGGTTGTCGCAGTTGCAGGTATAATTAATTCTTGGTTTTGTCGCCCCCCCCCCCCCACCATGGCACTGTAGTCCAAGAGTAATTTAAATAGGGACCACTAGATGTCACTACCTGGTGCTCCCTGGAAAAGCAGAGGAATCTTGTGACTCCACCTTGAAGAAATCAAAAAACCCACATGACCACTGGTATTGACCGTCTTCCTGTTGGAAAATGCCGGCATGACCTGGTTGCCACGGCACCCTTATCTCCTTCCCTCCCACCTTCGGTCCAGCCCAGCTAGCTGGGTGCTGTTGGACGCCCACCCCCCAACTCTGCTGGTGGATTTTATAATTTCAGGAAAACAGAAGGCCCTGTCACTTCATAAGTCAGTTCCCTCCTACACTGACTGCTGGCTCCACCGAAAGCAGGGGAGGGTTTGGTCAGAGGGGTGTGTGTGTGTGTGTGTGTGTGTGTGTGTGAGAGAGAGAGAGAGAAAGATCGAGAGAGAGAGAGAGAGAGAGAGAGAGAGAGAGAGAGAGAGAGAGGAGGGGGGGGAGAATATGTCTGAGTTCTGTTTGTTCCAAGTTTGAATAACCTGGATCATGTCCTTGCAAATAGAACTGGTGCTTTCAAGTAAGACCTTTCCCAACACAGTGCTTGCACAGGGTACGTGACAATATCTGCTCCTAACCTGCACAGAAGGGCAGGGGTGGGGCTTGTGCACAGCGTGCCAGCGAATCAGAGGGTCTGGAAGGAGAATAGGGAGGGTCCTGGGCCTCTCAAGGGCAGTGGGTGGTGGAGGAGAGAAGGGGAATGTGCCAGGGACTCATCACAGGGGAAGGACGGCCAGCACAAGGGGCCCCGTGCCTCTCTACTGGTACCTGGCCAACACCGATTCAGGATATACTACTGGATGTACATGTTCTACTTCAGGTGCTTACAAAAATGTATCAAAAATGAGTAAGTCAAACGTATATGATTTCGCCCTGGCCGGTTTGGCTCAGCGGTTAGAGCGTCGGCCTGCGGTCCAGAGAGACCAGGTTCAGTTCCCGCTAAGGGCGCGTACTTCGGTTGCAGTTTGTCCCCGGCCCTGGTTGGTCGTGCGGGTGGCAGCCACTCGATGTGTCCCTTTCACGTCGATGTTTCTCTCTCTTTCTCTTCCTCTCTCTCCCTCCCATTCTGTCTGAACAAAAAATGGAAAAATGTCCTCAGGTGAGGACAAAAAAAAAAAACATATATGATTTCTTCAAATGTTTTCTTCCTTGATTCCAGCATCCTCTCATTAATTTTGAAATCTTTATTTTAGTTCCAGAATCTCTTATTTCAGTGTCGCATTTCCTCCCTGGGACTGAAGTCTTATTTCTTTACTGTAAACTCCTTGAGAGTTCTGGACTTACATCTGAACACAGTCAATAATAGAACGATGGATTACGTTTTTATTCTAGTTCGCTTGAGGCAGGAAAATGAGGCAAGGGTTCTCTAAAACATGGTGCTCAGACAAAAACAGAGCAGAGGAGTGGGGAAAACTGCTGGGGGGAAAAGTAAAGTTTATCCTGAAACAAGTCTCCTCTCTTTTGGACAGGAGGTCAGCACACAGACACATCAGGAGCTGTTCTGGAAAATGGTGCTAAGTTAGAACAGCCGCGGAGATTTTTTATTAGAGAATCTGCACGATAAAGCAAATAGTACAGGTGAATGTCTTTAAATTATAGGAAGAAAATGTCAGTAGCAGGCAGAACTTTATATTTGAAGGGGGCCCTGGAGACTGAAATTCATTTGCACAGAAGTGGAACACATGCTTTGTGTGTGGTTCGTTGATAGTCTGTGTTTTAAAAATGTGGAACATAGTAATTGGTGCTGTCAAGAAACTTCCCACTTTTGTTATTTTAAATTTTGTTTTCTTTATTGATTTTAGAGAGAGAGGAAGGGAAAGAAAGAGATAGAAACATCGATGAGAGAGAACATCGATTGGCCTCCTCCTGCATGCCCCCCACTGGGGATTTGGCCCACAACCTGGGCATGTGCTCTGACCAGGAATTGAACTGGCGACCTCTTGGTGCATGGGTTGATGCTCAGCCACTGAGCCACACCAGCCAGGTTCCACTTTTATTATTTTAAATGGAAGCTTTCTGCTAAACACACAAAATGCAAATGCTAATTTATTTCAAATAGGAATACCATCGACATGAACTTCTTTACTGTATGGAACTACAAATGCTCCTTTCATCTGAGTCCCGAGTCATCATCAGCACCACAGAGAACGGCCGCAAGCTCATGTTGCTGCTGCTGTATTTATTTGAGAAGAATGATAATAGCCATTTGAATCCCACTTTATCATATGTGATGATTACATTTAATTCTCACGGCAGCCCTGTGTGGTCTAAGGTACTGTTAACTATATTTCATAGATGACAGATAGAGTAATAAAACCAAGGCTCAGAGAGGCTAACTGCCCAAGGCCACAAGGACTTAGTTGCATAAGTTCATATTTGATCATGAAAATATTCTTATGAAAATTAATTAGATTCCAGCAGTAAACATTTTGCTTTGGGGAAGTATCTTCAAAATATTGCACTGCAGCCCTGGCCAGTTTGGCTCAGCGGTTAGAGCATCGGCCCGCGGACAAGAGAGTCCTGGGTTCCGTTCCTGCTAAGGGCACATACCTCGGTTGCAGTTTGTCCCCAGCCCCAGTTGGGGCCATGTGGGTGGCGACCAGTCGATGTGTCTCTCTCACATCGATGTTTCTCTCTCTCTCTTTCCCCCTCTCTCCCTCCCGCTCTGTCTGAAGATAAATGCAAAAATGTCCTTGGGTGAGGATTAAAAAATATATATATTGCACAGCAGAAATCTAGACTACAGTCACCATATACCCTCAGTAGTATTTGTTGTACACATGTGCAGAGAAAAAGTTGAGCAGATACATCTTTGATTTCTGTTAGCATCACATTATTTGGTATTTAAAAAATCATCTTCCTAAAAAATTCATATTTCTAGTTTGTTGAATTAAGAGGTGCCATCATCAGCAAAGGAAAGCAAAAAAAAAAAAAAAAAAAAAAAAAGACAACCTACTGATTGGGAGAAGATATTTGCCAATGATACATCTGATAAGGGGTTAATATCCAAAATTTATAAAGAACTCATACAACTTAACACCAAAATGAGGGCAGAACCCTGAATAGACATCTCTCCAAAGAGGACATACATATGGCCATAGACATATGAAAAGATGCTCAACATCACTAATCATCAGGGAAATACCAATTAAAACTACAGTGCAATACCACCTTATACGTGTCAGAGTGGCTATCATTAGTAAATCAACAAACAAGTGTTGGTGAGGATGTGGAGAAAAGGGAACCATCATGCATAGTTGGTGGGATTGCAAATTGGTGCAGCCACTGTGGAAAACAGTATGGAGGTTCTTCCAAAAATTAAAAATAGAACTACCTTATGGCCCAGCAATTCCACTTCTTACCTGAAGAAATCCAAAACACTAATTCAAAAAACTACATGCACCTCTGTGTTCATTGTAGCATCATTTACAGTAGCCAAGATATGGAAGCAACCTAAGTGCCCATCAATAGATAATTGGATAAAGAAGATGTGATGCCAGGCTGGTGTGGCTCAGTGGTTGAGCATCGACCCATGCACTAAAAGGTCACTGGTTCGATTCCCGGTCAGGGCACATGCCCAGGTTGTGGGCCTGATCCCCAGTGGGGGCATGCAGGAGGCAGCCAATCAATGTTCTCTCTCATCGATGTTTCTATCTCTCTTTCCCTCTCCTTTCCTCTCTCTCTAAAATCAATAAAGGAAAAAAACATTAAAAAAAAAAAAAAGATGTGATGTATATTATGGAATATTACTCAGCCATAAAAACGAATGAAATCTTACCATTTGAGACAACATGGATGGACCTAGAGGGTATTATGTTAAATGAAATAAGTCAGGCAGAGAAGGACAGATACCATATGATTTCACTTACATGTGGAATCTAAAGAACAAATCAATGAACAAACAAAAGAGAAACAGATTTATAGATACAGAGAACAGACTGATGGTTGCCAGAGGGGAGGGGGGCTGGGGGCTGGGTGAAAAAGGTAAAGGGATTAAGATGTACAAATTGACAGTTACAAAATAGTCACCGGGATGTACAGCATAGTGAATATAGTCAATAATATTGTAGTAACTATCTGTGATGCCAGGTGGGTCCTAGACTTACCAGGGGGACCACTTCGTACATTATATAACTGTGCAGACATTATACTATACACCTGAAACTAATATAAAATAATATTGAATGTCAACTGTAATTTAAAAATAAAAATATATTATAGATTATACACTTGAAGCCTATATAATTTTATTAACCAATGTCACCCTAATAAATTTGATGAAAATTAAAAATAAATAAATAAATAAATAAAAAGAAGTGCCAGCATGTTGGTGTTTTGTTTTTTTTAAAGAACAAGGAAGAGGGAGAAAGGAGGAACCCTCCCCCCCAAAATATTTACTTAAAAAATATGGCTACATTGCAGTTCAGCCAGTTATGAGACTCTAAAACAGTTTTATTTAAAAGGATTCTTGGGCCCGGCCAGTGTGGCTCACTGGTTGAGTGTCGACCCATGGACTGAGAGGTCCTTGGTTCAATTCCCAGTCAGGGCACATGCCAGGGTTTGGGGCTCAATCCCCAGCAGGGGTCATGCAGGAGACAGCTGATTGATGTTTCTCTCTCACATTGATGTTTCTATCTCTCTCTCCCTTCCTCTCTGTCTAAAAAATCAATAAAAATATATTTAAAAAATAAAATAATAAAAAGATTCTTGGGACTTGCAGATAGTAAAGGTGCAGGTCCTAAGCAAGCAAGGGAAGGAGGTCGTGATACTGTTGTAACAACCCAGCTATTACTTAATACCAGGAAAAGAGCAAAGGGGAGACGAGATAATACAGGCATGCCACTGTACAGCTTTGCCAGGAAGCTGAGTTTGACCTTCTCCAGGTCTGTTTCCTGCAGAGTGATGTGGGAAGGGACTGGACAGAGGCAGTTTAGACGCATGCCCAGTAAGGTCTGGCTGACATGGAAGATGCTTACCTGTTAGTCACACCTGGGAACAAGTCAGTGGCCAGAATAGTCAATGTTGTTGTTTTTTTTAACAGAGTGGACATTGCCTTGCCTGATGGTGGTTTTGTTCAGGAACGTACATCTTTCATCTCCCCAACTTGGGTGTAAACTTTGCAAGGGCAGGAGCTTGCTACCTCCCCTCAGCACCCAGCCCTGGGCCAGGCCCAGGGTGCGAGAGGTGGTGGCTGTGGTCATGAACACCCTGTGTTCTGGGCCTAATTCCCTGGGTTTTCATCCTGGCTCCTACTTATTGACCATGATCTCTGGCAACTCAGCCTCTTAATCTGTAAAATGGTAAGTCACAATAGTACCTACTTCGTAGGTGTGTTGAGAGGATTCAGTGAGATGCAGGGTGAAAAGCGCTTAGACCAGTACTGGTGTGCAGTCAACAGGACAGAAGCCTTAGCTGTTGTTTTTCAGTAGGTACCTGCAGGAGAGACCTGTGAAGAGGCTGCTGGGACAGTGACAGCTCAGGGCCCCAGGGCCCTTCTCCACACTCTGCCTGGGCTGCAGGCGCCAGTGCCCACCCAGCCCAGGCCCCTTTACCACCCGGGGGCACGTGCTTCCTGGGAGTGGAGGGTAGGTGCAGTGCCATTGCTGAGAGAGAGTTCCGAGGTGGGACAGACAGGATTTGGCACGTGTCGGCGTGGGTGCAGGGGAAGTCCACGTGGAGTGAAGAATGTCTTCCCACTCGGGTGATTAGGTCAACGCTGCTGCTGCTGCTGAGTGTGACAGGCTAGAGGGGCAAGCGCCGAGTTCAGTTATAGGTGTCTTGAGTTTGCAGTGTCTGGGGTGCATCCAGGTGGAGCCACCCGGCAGCAGGGACAACAACAGATAACATGTATTGAAAGAATGTCATGTTCTGGGAACCATTCCAAGCCCTTCGCTGGTTTTAATCCACTTAGCCTCACAACCACAGTACAGAGGAGGCACTCTTGTTATTCGCACTTTACAGATGAGAAAACTAGGTGCAGAGTGGTTCCGCCATTGAAGGCCACACGGCTGATCAGGGGTGGCACAGAGACTGGGCGTCAGGCAGCCTGGCACGGGAGCTCCACACGGAGCCCCACTCTGCGCGGACTGTCAGATGGGGCGAGGCCCTGGTGCTGATGATCCTCTAAGGGACACTGCAGAGGGAGGTGGTGTTGGCCGGAAGAAACGCATTTACTGGTGTGAGTGAACATCATCGTGGAAGGTACAGGTTCGACGTAAGTTATGACTGGGATGAAAGGTCCAGTACAGGATAAGACTTGCTATGTCTGTGTCCCCCCGCAATCCATATGTTGAAGTCCCAATGCCCAGTGTGACGGTATTTGGAGGTGGAGCCTTTGGGAGGTAGCTGGGTCACGAGGGTAGAGCCCTTGTGACGGGATTAGTGCCCTTATGAGAAGAGATTGGAGTGCGACCTCTCAGCGAGGTGACGACACGGCAGGAAGGCAGCTGTGTGTGGAAGCCAGGGACAGGGTCGCCACCAGACCCTGATGGTGCTGGCACCCGGATCTCGGACTTCCAGCCTTCAGAACCGTGAGAAATAAATGTCTGTTGTCTAAGCCACCCGGTCTGTGGCATTTTGTTATGGCAGCCCGAGAATGACGAATAACAAAATCTCCACACACAAAAAAAGGTTACGGGCTTGATGGCAATAATTTGACACGACACTTATGTCGCCCATTTCAGTCAACAAGGTTTGTTCAAATCGCTTTCAGATTCCATAAATTAACACTCTTGTGAGGTAAGTAGGTAGTAAGTGTTCTTCTCACTGAGGGTACAGGAAGAAATGAATATGAGAACGGAATCCTAGCTAGATGCTCCCCGCTAAGCGTTTATTTAACAAAGCACTGAGAGAGGGTTTAGGTTGCAAAGTACTAGTTATGTCCTGGAGTTGGGTGAGTAATTTCCAATTAACTTTTAGGGTGGCGTGGCCTGGTACCCAGCAAAATGAAGTGGCTGCTAATGATTTATTTTGTAGTCTCCACGCGCCTTAGTGATCATACCAAGGGCTTTAATGCTCTCGGCTCTGGCTGCATCAGAATCACAGCCACCCCAGGAGCTTTAAGAAACTGCGCACTCAGGTCCCACCCCTGCGAATTTCGGTTCAGTAAACCAGGAGCAGACGACTGCTTTTTTTTTTGACTAATGCGTTTTAGAAATAGGCATGCTTTTTATCAAGATGATGGAATGACAGTATTTATTTCCTTTTTCCTCCACAATCTCATTGAAATGTTTCCTCAAAAGGTATAAGAGCTGGCAAACAGGAAAAGGCACAATCACCTGATAAGAAATGTTGAGGCTTTTCTGGAAAATACTAGCAGAAAGGGTAGAAAACTCAATAGGATCTGGCCTGACTGGCTTGACTGGGAGCTGGGAAGAAACGCTACAGCGCCATCTAGTGGACGCCAGGAGTAGGCCTTGGAGTGCTTGATTATCAGGCTAATTAAAATACCCCGTGCCCACCTGCTTCTTCATGCCCAGCAGGTGGTGTTCTCACCTACGTCCCCGTGCCCAGCAGTTGGTGGCAGCTCTTGTCCCTGAGCTAGAGCTACAAGAACAGTTCTTTAAATAAAATTCGAGCTGTCTTGGGGTGAGAGTTCCCAGCATTACAGAGAGAAGCAGAAGGTAACTTTGGACTTTGAGGGGAGTGAGGCTCACCATGCTTGTCCTACTTCGGTGGAGGGGTTGGTCACTTGCTTGCGGCGCCCCCACACCTCTGCCTCTCCTGCTCACCACACAGTGGGAAGCCTGGCTATTGGTCTGTCGGCCCACTGACATGCTGATTCTCACAGACTCCGTTAGAGGGCGCTGAATTCAGGGGAGGGACCACGTGTACAAATAGATCTGAGTTTGACACCAGCAGCCAATTATTAACCATATATTTCGTTGATTCCCCTAAATGGATTACTCAGTGCCTCTGTTCACCTGTTAGAGGGGAAACGAAACAGCAAGAGCAAGAATAACAAGCACTGTTGATTTCTGTACGGTCCCCAATCATGTTCACATCTATGATCTGAGCATTATAATAAAACTTTGTGATTTATTGAAATAAGACGGCTAAGGTATCGGAGAAATTAAGGGACTTATTCAAATTTGTACAGGTAATACGTGGCAGAGTTAGGATACAAAACTAGGTTTGAGGACGTCAAATTATGTTCTCTTTTTACTTATCACATTGTTTCCAACTTAATTTTAACTCCTTGATAAACATTTGTTTCCAGATGATAAAATGGACTTGGGGGTCTTTAGGTAGCATTTGTTATATATGCCAATGTTCTAGACTAATGAAGCTGAAAGGTATTGAGAAGTATTCTCAAGTGATAGCTCTTATGTAAGTGAGCTGGCAGTGGTGAAAAGGAGAGATTAATACATTAAAAATGGGTTAATTTAGGGATTTGGTTGTAGGTGGATAGAGTGTGTATTAGTTTCCTGAAGCTGCTGTAACGGATATCCACAAATTTGGTGACATAAACTAACAGGCATTCATTTTCTCACGGTTCTGGTGGCCAGGAGTCCAGAATCAAGGAGTCAGCCAGGTCCTCTTCCTCTGGAGGAGGTTCTGGTCTTTGCCTCTTCCAACTTCTGGTGGCTGTTGGCATTCCTTGACTTCTTGTCTTGTGGCTACATCACTCCAGTGCCTGCCTCCGTCTTCAATCTCCTTCTTCTCAGTGTCTTCCTTCTTCTGTCCCTTATAAAGACACTTGTCATTGGATTTAGGCGCCCCCCCCCCCAGATAATCCAGGATGATCTCATCTCAACAGTCTTAATTGCATCCACAAACACCCTCTTTTCCAAATAAGGCTACATCTAGAGGGTCCAGGGATCTGGATGGGGACATATCTTTTTGGGGGGCCACCATTCAACCCACTACAGAATGTAAGTATTTTATTTATTTTTTTCACAATGAATTAAAAAACCCTTGGCCTTTCTACCCTGTGATGTGTATTTATACAGCAATCTCCACACTTCATCTCCAGGGACCAGATCCGTGTTATATTTTCTTAAACACCAACAGGTAACGGTTGGAAAACCAGAACTTTTCTTGAGCCTTTCCCATGCCTGTTTGTGACGACATTTCCTATGTCTAGTTCTCTTCCTCCTCTTCTTTATCTAAGCAAGATATTTGGATTTTCAGTCCTGGAAACTGCTATTCAGAAGAGAGGCAATTCAGCAAAAGAAAATCAGAAATCTGTTCTGTGGTTTCTGTGTTCTTTAGCAGTGGAAAGGATTGGTAGGTTTACTTGGCTCCAGATGGGAAATAAAGATAAAAGTCTTGGGAAGGAAGTGGATGCTGGGCCGAATCACACATTCTTCAGTTTGCAGATGGAAAACACTGAAAGTCACAAGGTCGCTTGGCAAGTTGTAGGCTGACCCAGGATTAACACTTGGAGCTTTGAATTCTCTGCTTTGATCCTCTGAATCACAGTGTATCTCGGGGGTTCTTACTCCATTAATCTCTGGTCGTCTGGGCAGTCCACGGGGGTCTTGACGCTCAAAGTCAAACAAACACACAGGAAGTTAAGCCTTGAATTTGTTGGGTGTGAGCCTCATTCACTAAATGATTTTAAAAAACACCCAAATGCTGTGATTGTATTGTTTAGGCTCTCTAAGCTGTGGGATGGTGTCTGCAAGTAAATGGATTTTTGAAAATTCCACACTAATGTCTACCATTGGCAATGCCTTTCTTGAATCTGACTAAATTATCTGTAGGATTACCATGGCTGGAGTCGTTATTTGTGTGATAAAAACAACGACAAAACAGAAGAGTGCCTTTTTTTTAAAAAAAAATCCTCACCTGAGGATATGTTTATTGATTTTAGAGTGAGAGGAAGGGAAAGGGGGGGAGAAAGAGAGAGAGAGAGACAGACAGACAGACAGACAGACAGACAGACAGACATTAATCGGTTGCCTCCTGTACGTGCCCCAACCGGGGATTGAACCCACAACCGAGGTATGTGTCCTGACCAGAAATCAAACCTGCAGCCTTTTGGTGTATGGGATGACACTTCAACCAACTGAGCCACCCAGCCAGGCCAGCCTTTCTTCTGAATAAGGACTTGCTCCAGTTATTCATCTAAAAGCAGATTTTCTTTTCCAGACGTTGAACTGCTTTGAACTTGTTTGGGAGGTGAGCCCTCCAAGATTTCAGCAGCATCAAAGGTATTTGGGGAGAGGAGTAAATGTGTAAGGAAACCAGGCCAAGGACAACTTCGCTTCATCTCAGGAGCAATTGATAGCTCTAACAGGTACCGGTGGGTGGTGTTATGACATAAGGCCCGAGTGCCAGGCAATATTGCCAGGTTCCCAGGACTTCTAAATGACAAACAGACTTCTATGAAGCATGTTTGTTAGCGGTGTTATGGTTTGAATCACTTGGTCTATAAATTCAGTGCCTTATTTTTTTGCTAATGCTTATCAAATCTAACGTACCAAGATTCCTTTTGCGGTAAGCACACGAGTGAACAACTACAAGCCACAAGTCTTACACTCGAAAAGTTCACATATGATATTTTTTTTCATTTGACCTCACAACTGCATTGGCCTTGTGGTTCACTGTCCCTGCCTGGGGAAGTTTCCAAGGTACATTTTTACCTTGTCATCTGAAGGACTCGAGAACACTCCTGGTGCGTAGCTAAGGGGAGAGTCATGTTGGCGTTTAAGCCTGCCAACCTTTCCCAGGTACTCACTGGGCCAATAATAACTTGGAATATGTCTTGTTGAGAATAAACCTCTGAAAAGTTTAAAACCCAAAGGTTCTGCAAATTTATCACATTCCTTGTTTGATCAGCATATGGGCCTCAGGTCTAAGTTTATTTTCTATTTTCGCTTGGACTCAAAAGTCATTGCCAGAATTTGCAAGGCTGGTAGAAATCAGTGGACTAAAATGAACCTGGCCTAAATGATGTAGGCGTAGGCTAGGCAGGCAAGAATGCCCGAGGAGCGCATGGGGCATTCTGTGAAGAGGGACTCCTTTCCAGATCACTCACAGTAGAATTTAAACCTCAGTATGAGGATGTTTGGCACAGTGGACTGATTTTCTCCAAATGTGTTTCTTTGGGTTTATCCATCTCACCTTTGCAGTGGTCCCCAGCCTATGCCCCTTTGTTCTGAGAGCTAGCCCCCAGAAGTAGCCGACTTTTCTGATTTCTTCCCTTCACCTCATGCACTGTGTTTGCCTCCCCTGGCCTCCGGATGTCTCACTGCTGGTTGTTTCTTTTCCTTTAAAAAAAAATTTTTTTTTCTTCTTTATTGATTTTAGAGAGAGAGGAAGGGAGAGGGAGAGAGAGATGGAAACATCGATGAGAGAGAACATTGATTGGCCGCCTCCTGCATGCCCCCCACTGGGGATCAGGCCCACAAGCTCGGCATGTGTCCTGATCAGGAATCGAACCGGCGACATCTTGGTGCATGGGTGGACACTCAACCGCTGAGCCACACCGGCCGGGCCTGCTGTGTTGTTTCATCCTTGCTTTGTCACCTTTGCCCTACGCTCCTTCTGGTCTGGCCCAGCTTTCATGGGCTCCCATGAATATCATCTCTCCTGGGCCCTCGGCTCCTAGTTCCTGCCTCTGAAAGTAGGTCTGGGCTTCCTGGGTCAAACAAAAATGGTATCTACAAATTACTTTGTCTCAGAGAATGTTTCTAGTGATAGTCAGTGATCACAAATGTGTTAAGAAAACATGATTCAACATCTCTGACCCTGCCCGGCCTGTGTGGCTCAGTGGTTGAGGTTCAACCCATGCACCAAGAGGTAGCCGGTTCGATTCCCAGTCAGGGCACATACCCAGGCTGTGGGCCAAATCCCCAGTGGGGGGCATGCAGGGGGTAGCCAATCGATGATCTCTCTCGTCGATGTTTCTATCTCTCCCTCTCCCTTCCTCTCTCTCTAAAATCAATAAAGAAAAAAAAAGTCTCTGACCCTGACTTTATCCAAGATGTTTTCTTGTCCTTTCTTCCCACACCTGCCCAAAAAAGCCACCAGAGTTGAGAACCTTGTGAGATCCAGTCATTTTCAGCCCTGTCAGCGGGTGTGAGGAAAACAGTAAGGACTGAATTTGGACGCCTATGAAGGTGTCATTTTGACAGTACCGAGAACTCAAGTTTTCTGTTTGCAGTGCTTGCAAAATCATTTGCAATTTAGGAAGTAGACTGTTCCCAAAGTTTCTTCAGTGACATGGCTTGGCTTTGAAGTTGCAGGAGTAGAGGTCAGTCAAAGACATGGAACGCTCGGCTTGCAGTGACCAAGTGCTCATAGCATCACCTTTTT
The DNA here is from genome assembly GCA_030848825.1 of Tadarida brasiliensis. Taxonomy (NCBI): domain Eukaryota; kingdom Metazoa; phylum Chordata; class Mammalia; order Chiroptera; family Molossidae; genus Tadarida; species Tadarida brasiliensis. The sequence continues at coordinate 37,361,184 of CM061265.1, read as the reverse complement.
CTCAGGGTGACAAAATTGGTCCCGGTTGGAATAAGGGAAGACATGGTGCTAAGGGTTGCCTCTTTGATTGACATAGTGGCTAGGGTCTGGATGTAGCTTTCCCAGAAACTTGAATTTGCTCCCCAAGGTGCCGGTTTGTATTCACACCTGTCAGGAACTATTGCAATGACATGTGAAACAGCTGAGCTGTTTACAGAAAAGGCTGGAGCTTCGTGTTGGTAAGAAAGCCCTCCGGAGTAGGTATCCACTTAGTGGTTCCTGCCAATGGTTATTGTATTTATTTTCTTTCCATAGTTATGTACTTAACAACCTCCCCAAGCCATAGTTGCCTTTAAATTTTATTCTTAATTACTTGAAAGATAAACTAATAATGCAGGGAGCGAATCCGCACCGTTATTAATTAAAATCCCCAGGAAATGGGACATACTGAAGAGAAAAATGCTTTTTAAAAATAGTAAGTGTACCTTGCCACACTGCACAGAGAATCTTATACCCACATGTAACTGCAGCTGGTACTTCTTGGGCCCCGTGCAGCATCTCCTGGGAGCACGGTAGGTTTCAGGTGCAGCTGTGGCAGACAGATCTCGTGCACGAAGCCTGCTTACTTTCTCTTTTTTGCCTGAGGGTTTTGCTCTGAGGCCTCTGGAGTTGACTCAGAGCTTGCTAAAGCCTGTTCCAAATGCGAGGGAGTTAACACTCTCTCAACCAAGGGGTCAGGAGCCGTCAGGATAAATTCCCCAACCAGCCCTCCTTCAGAGGGGCACTTCAAAGGGCATTTTACTCTGATGCTCAAAAGTCCTTAGTGGGATTCAGCCCTGAAATGGCACATCAAGGATGCATTTTGCACTGGCTTTTCCTTCTTCCCTAATTCAGTCTCTTGTCTCCCTGAGATCACCCCCTAAAATCCTTTGTCTTAGCTTCTGCATTGGGGGAAGCCAAATTAAGACAGCCGCCATCACAGAATGATGAAGAGAGCATGAAAAGCATCTCTTTCAGCATCTTTTAACTCCCTGTAGGTAAAGATAACAATTCCAGATTTAAAAAAAAGTGGAATCCAGAAAACTGGAAAGATTAAAAAAAAAAGGATTATTTGTTTCTTATGGCCATGTCAAAAAAAAAAAGACTTTCAGAAGCCCTGCATTCAGATGGTTATGGCTTTAGACAGTTAGAAGCACATTCTTCACACTTCATTTTCGATTTTGGGCATGTCATCTGACACTTATCCAGAGTTTGGCACCTGAAGGCTACTCCCAGTTCAGAACCTTCTAGGTAGAATTATAAGATGAGACCAGGAAAAGTCACGTGGTTTCCAACAGGGCAGGAGTTAAACTCAGTGTGTTGTTAGGGATCAACATGGAAAGATAGTCCACAGTGAGCTTAACAACTATGGAGACCAAATTCTGGGAAGACTGGTTCCCCAGGCTGGGCTCCATTCAATCTAGAATTTTGGTCTTAAGTGCTGTTGATTAATAAGAGCTAAGAGCTAACTTGGATGTCCAAAATGGAACTGCTGTGCTGAGTCCTAAAGCCAGCCTGGAGCTGAACTCTGAGGTAGAAGGTGATGAGCTGCTCATGTCCACTGTTTGGATCAGTCCCAAAGCCCTCTTTCTAAAGAGATTCACTAAATGCCATTTTGACAGGAGCACGTTTGAGATAATCTGAGTTTCATCACGAGTCAGATATTTTCTGCTGTGACCAAACGTCTAAAGAGAAATAGGATTTCGACATGCCGGTTTTGAAAGAAATGGAGTGTAATTTGTATTCCATATGTAATTCATTGCAAATTTATTCCCACTAGATTATGTCATTTTATATAGCTATACAATTCACCAACTCTCAATTGGAAAACAACATTCTAAAGTGACATTTTAAACAAGTTATTAGCAAGATTGTAAATGGACTTATTTGATATTTTATTAAATGAATTTTTGAAAACTCTCCTCACATCTCTGATGTGTCTCTGCACACGGTAATCTCTTTCTGGTGTGGCTGACTGATACTTCTTGGTTCTCTGTTTGCTCAATTGAAATTGTGGCTTCATTGGGATATGTCATGACATTGGTGTGTTAGGTATCATCAGAGCGTAAAAGGGATCAGACTGTGTTTCCGAGGAGGACGTTAGTCCCAGAATTTGTCTAACTCTTTTAAGTAGTAAACAAATTGTAGGTCATGTTCTGTGTAACAGGCACTGCAGTGGTTGTTAAGGAATCAGCAAGGTCCAGTCCCGATTCCTCCCCAAGCTCCTGTTCCCACCTGAGTGTGGAGGATGCAGTGTGAGTTCTATGATGTGGTGGCCCCCAGACCTGGGAGACCAGGCAGTGGGGACATGTAATCTCCGACTGGAGAGGGATAAGCTTTCATCAAGGCTTCCAAGTGAGCAGATGCTAGGCTGACTTTTGAATGAGAAAGTAAGATGACTGAAGAATGTGGTAGTGAAACATTTTTTTTTAGGAGGAGGGTTCAGAATCAGGTAGCCATAGCAAGTACTTCAGGAACTATGGCTGGAGTTTATGGTGTGAGGAAGTCATCATGTAAGAGATGAGGCTGGTCACATCAGGACATGATTTTGTACTTTATCCATGATGGAATTTGAATGTTATCACTGAGAATGGGGGGGGGGGTGATTTTGCTGTTGTTTAAGTAGAGTCGTAACATAAGATACGCAGAGTATTTAGGTATTAAAATGGAAAGGTATGTGGGACTTGAGAGGAGGGCACAGGTGGAGGCAGGAAGACCAGTAAGGAGGCTATCACAACAATGCAGGAAGAAAATTAGGAGAGCCTAAACGCCTAGGGATTGAGAAAGGAGGGAGTTAAAAAGGTGTCAGGGGGAATCACAACAGAATGTGGGATTCAGTGGAGGGAGTGAAGGGAAGCACTGAGGATGATCCCCAGATTTCTAAATCGGACAACTGGATGAGGTGCCATTCTATTTGATGGTACAGGGACTTGGCTTCGAAGGAGGTGGAGATGGGTTCACTGTTGGGTATGTTGCGTGTAACATATCTGGGCTATGGGATATCTGAGTAGAGACATCTGGTAGGCAGTTGAATATGTGGTTCTGGAACTCCAAACATACATTTTACTTGAACATATTTATTTATGAATTGTCAGAAAATGGGAGGTGTTTTCAGCTGAGGGAGAGCTGGAGGTGGAATTCTGAAAAATTGGAGAGGGGGCCAGAGAGTTTCCTTGGTTTCTGCCACAGAAACCAAGAACAGGAGAATTTCCAAGAGAAGAGAGATCAACAGTGTTAGAGGTCATGAAAGATGAGGTTCTGTGAAATATAGTGACAAAGAAGTCACTGGAGACCTTGGCAAGAATAGTTTTGAGTCAGAGGTGAGCATAAAGGCCAGATTGTAAAGACTGGATAGTGTAGAAGAACTGAAAAATGAGAGTATAGATATATCACTGGATGTTGGCTATGAAGGAAAGCTAGAAATAGGTTGATAACAGGGAGAGTCAAGGCTAGGGAAGGATGTTGTTGAACATGAGTGGGACCTCAGCCAGAGAGAGGTATGGGTTAAAGTTATAGTCAAGAGAGCAAATGGATCCAGGTTCATATTGAGGCCAGGGAAATTGGGATACTGAGCCAGGTGAAGAGGTCAACCTTAGAAGGAGGAGGGATACCTCTTTCACTGAAATGGAATGCAAGGAGGTCTAATTGTGCAATGGAACAGGAAATTCAGGGAATGTTGATGTTTGCCTCCTGGGGATTAGGGGAGTGAGATAATTTGTTAATGGTTAAAGTCGAGGAGGGATGAGGTAGGAGTTTCAGATTGATGAAGATTTGTGTGGACTGAGGAGAAAACTGATGATAGGTACAGAAGAAGTGTTGGGCAGTTGTAATGGGCTGAATCTCCCTCCCCATTTATATGTTGAAGCCTAATTCCCAGTATGATGGCATTTGGATGTGGGGCCTTTGGAAAGTAAATAGGTTTAGGTGAGGCCATGAAGGTAGAGCCCCCGTGATGGAATTAGTGACCTTATACGAAGAGGAAGAGATGCCAAGCTTGCTGTCTCCCACATGTAAGATATGGCAGGAAGGTGGCCACATGCAAACCAGATCTGCTGGCACTCCGATCTTGGACTTCCCAGCTTCCAGAATAATTTTTGTTAAAAAATAAAAAATCACACTGTTTACCCACTCTGGTATAGAATGGAGAAGAAAGATTTTAGACCCCGCTAGGGTGTGGCTGATGGATGAGATAAAATTAAAGGTGTTTAGGGTCTGGAGAACCTTGTGGGGCCAGAGAGCAGACAAATGTGAGTAACAGAGACACGGGAGAATTGTGTCCTTGGGTAGATGGCCTGGTTTACAGTTGTTGCCACTTTGGCTTTTCTTTGGGGAAAAACAGACAGTAACATTAATTTATAGCCAGTCACTTGCAATAACTTACCATTAAGATTTTACTTTACTCTGACTTCTAAGTAAATTTGGAAGTTCTACTTATTTTAATAGTGTGTCCTCATCTAAAACTAAAAGTCTTTAAAAAATGGTATTTCATTTGGTAATAAATTATTTGGTAATAAAAAGGGAGTATAACAATTATTTCATGGAACAAAAAATTATTTTAGGTGATGGAAAAAATTAAATTTTTAAAAAATTTCTTTCTTTTTTTTTTTTATAATTTATTTTATTATTAATTTGTTTTTGTTACAGATGTTTTTCCTTTTATTCCCCCATTGACACCCTCCTCCCCCTCCCCTTCTCCTCTTCCCCATCCCTGTTGTCCATGTCCATTGGTTATGCACCCATGCACATAGGCTCTGTGATTTGTCTCTTTCCCCCGCCTCCCCCCCTCCTCTGAGGCCCGTCATCCCGTACTCCACCCTCCATGTCTCTGGGTCAATTTCGTTGTTCAGTTTGCTCAGTTCTCCTGTGTGTTGCCGGCTTCCTCCGTTGGTGGGCGGGGTCGCCCGGCTCCCCCGCTCCGCCTGGGTTCCCCCGCGGTGGGGGGGTCGCCCGGCTCCACCGCTAAATTTTTTAAAAATTTCAAAAGGAGGGGTATAATCTCTAATGAATATATATGAAGACACTTTTCGGGCCAATTTATGCAGATGTATAGAGATCCTGAAAAATCAACACCAGAAAATGATACGTAGTGACTGAGATATTGTCACTGGAAATAGAAAAAGACAAAAGGGAAGACATTTAGATTGGTGGACCTCATTGAAACTGAGATTCACTCTCCTTGTGCATAGGTACTAAGCTATCTGAATTAAGAGCATTTATTATGGCACTAAATTAAGAAAAAAAAATGAAGAGGAGGGAAAGTGCTAGCGTGGTGATTTGCAGTGGCACACAGCTAAATGCCTAGCTGTGAAGGTGTGACCTTGTGATTACACTTCCGTATGTGTGTCCTGGTGTGCTAATTCCAGTCACCAAGTTTGCTATACTTGTTAATGCTTTTTTCTTTCACTTAGTTCAAAACATCAACAAAGCCCCCCTCCTTCCTTTTTCTGCGACGCATCTTCACTTAGCTTATACTTAGTGGCCTCCGAGCTTTTCTGTCTTGAGGCTTTTTTGAGGATGAAGTCCATGGCAGAAACAATCCAAAGGCAGGCAAAGTAGCCCCTAGAGACAGATGAACAGAATGAATGAAACACAGTGTTCACTTTTCTGCTCTGAATTCAACCAAGCCCAGAGATGGAAGCACCTGCCCTGAGCTGTGGTAGTAAACCATAAAGAATATTCATTGCCATATAAAGATTTAATTTTTGACGTTCAAATAGCTTGTCCATCATTGTCAATTAATTTGTACCAAGAGCCCATGGTAATGGCTGGCATGGTGATGCTGATACTTTGGGGAATTTATCTGCAGACCAGATAAAATCATTCATTTGGACTCTTATTTTTTTTAATTTTGAAAATCTGTCCCTTTCTTTTCTTGTTGGAAAATTCAGTGAGTTTCCTATTTATGGGTTTGTTAAGGACGTGAATTTACTCATTGCATTCTGATCTGACCATGTTGGCACTGGTTCTGAGCATTTACGTGCCCTCCTTCCACCTCTTCCTTCCAGAATGGTCTCTCTGTGGTGGTAGGGGATGACCACTTGTACCACCTGAGAGGGAAAGAAGCCATCTCCAAAACAACTGTTGCAGACCTCCTTGTGCTGATGACTTATAACTGTTCAATATGTCATCCCCAGTACCAGCGGTTCTCAACCTGTGGGTCGCGACCCCTTTGGAGGTCAAACGACCCTTTCACAGGGGTTGCCTAAGACATAACAGTAGCAAAATTACAGTTATGAAGTAATTACAGTTATGAAATAATTTTATGTTTGGGGGTCACCACAACATGAGGAACTGTATTAAAGGGTTGCGGCTTTAGGAAGGTTGAGAACCACTGGATCGTTAGACTAATGGTAGCACTCAGGTTCAGGCAATGTTAAGAGAGTCTAATTGCACCCAGGCTGTTCTTAAGTTAGTATATTTCAGCCAACTAGAGTTGATATGGTGGAAACTTTTCATTCTAACATTAGATCTTTTTTTTCTCCTCACATCTTCCCCCATTATGGTGTTAGCTCTGAGAGGGAGATGAAGGCACTTCATAAGCCCACATTATGTCAGATTGACATGTATGCTTAGCCATGTGACACCAGTATCAATAGCCATTAACTTCCAGTATGATGCTTAGTAGGGTGCAAGGGGAGTAATTGGCTGTTTAGAGATGGGAGTGGGATTAGGGGTGGGTCCAGGGGTTAGCTGGGATTTCATATTTTGGTACACATCATTATAAATCAGTAAATAATATGAATACTTATCCCTGGCCCATAGAACACAGGCAGAAACTCCCTTTGAGTTGGAAGAGGTACCATTTTGGAAATTTACTCCAGATATTTATCCTGTCTACTGTGTAAATACTTATGCCAAATGCTAGGTATATAAACAAAAGGTACATCAGTATTTAGATTTCTTTCTTCTCATGTGAAACAAGATCATTCTTAGAAATGAGATATGGACAATGTTATGTCACCTGGTAAAAGTAGATTTCACAGGGTGAATAAGTTGCTTTGTGGATGTAAGGTCAGCACCATAGAATAAAATGTAAGTTTGGGGCATAATGCTGTTTATCACAGGCCTAAGGAATTGCATGCAGTAGCCTATTCACCTGACAGGGGTGATATTTCACTGCTGCAGTCTTAGCCCAGTGGTCTTCGCATTCAGTTGCCTAGTAAAATGGGAGTGCAATTTTTAGAAAATATAGATGGTGGAACCTCTGCTGAGCTTGACTTAGAGTGTAAATGGCTTGAATAAAATCTCTGCAGGTGATTCTGATCTGCCATTGCTGACAGCCATAGCCCCAGATGTCATCTTCATAAGACTTTCCCCAAAAAGAGGAAATGGGAACATAACAGTCTCTGTTACTTAGTTGTGGAAATTCCTCATTCAGAGCCAGTAGATTTGCCATGTTTATGGAAAAATGCAGTGATATATATATATATATATATATATATATATATATATATATATATATAATTATATATTTATTTTTATTTTTTGTTTGTTAATCCTCACCCAAGGATATTTTTTCATTGATTTTTAGATAGAGTGGAAGGAAGGAAGGGAGACAGAGAGAAAGAAACATTGATGTGAGAGAGACACATTGACTGGTTGCCTCCCACAAGACTCCGACTGGGGCTGGGGATCAAACCTGCAACCCAGGTATGTGCCCTTGACTGGGAATCGAACCCACAACCCTTTGGTCCATGGGCTGATGCTGTAACCACTGAGCCAAACCAGACAGGGCCATATATATATATATATTTTACATATATATGTTTATTAGCAAAAAATGTAAATTAAAGCAGCAGTGAGATGCCACTTTTTGCATATCAAATTAACAGATGAAAAAAATTAGACCTTTAGGTTCTCCTTACTACTAGTGATAGGGCTAAGAATTAGAACTTCACATCAAACTAATTGGAATATAAGTTGGTAAAATCTTTTTGTACAGCATTTGGCAATGTGATCAAGAGGCTTAAAATGTTCTTACACTTGACCCAAGACTATTTGGGAGTCTAGCCCAAGAAAATAATCTGAATTGCAGACTAATATAATTCCAGCATTTTTATAAAAGCAAAACAACTGGACCTGCATATTATATTTATATGATGAAATGTTAATATTATGTAATTGTAATACATTATGTTTATGAAGAGTTTTTAGTAATTTGAGAAAATGCTTGTGTTATTAAGAGAATACAAAAGTTTACGTATAGCATATTCTAAATTGTGAAACAAAATGTGTATAGAGAAAGACACCAAAGTATTAACAGTAATCATACAGTTAATAAGTTGGTTTACAGTTGTTGATGTGGAAAATAATACAATAATTAAGAAATAATAATACAAGAATAAACTCTGTTTAGCATACTCACAACTGTAAGCCTACTTTTGCCCCACCCTGTATTTCAGTAGCTTTTTATTCTCATCTTTGTACTTTTCTGAATTTGTCAACTTTTCTACAATACCACTTTTAAAAAAATTATTTTTATAATTATAAAAATAAATATGCTCATTGGAAATGCTTCAAAAATTTTGTGGAAGAATTGGCAGTGGGAGATCTCATTATAGAGAGTTGACCTGTGAGGGAAGAGTTACAGAAAATTTCAGTAGATTAGAAAAATGCGTAAGTTGGTTTCAACCATAAGAAGCAGCAAGAAGCTGGATTGTAAACACATATTTAGGGGAAAGTGTAATGAAATAAGTATAAAGAAAGAAAGCTGTAAAGTAGAGATGGCAGTAGACAAGTAGTTGGAGGATGAATATAATGACGCATATATTTTATTCTCTTCTTTTATTGTTTCAGAATTGTGTGATGTTAGGAAACTTTTCCATGATTTCTAACCCTTCAGGTCTTTCTGGTTGTTTTATGTTCGTCAAGCACATGGTTTAAATGAAGTAAACACAACCAACAAGAGCTGAATGTGAAAGGAAATCAATGACTCTACTGGCTTTTAAATTAGCTCCGTCATCTCTTCTCCTACTAGACCTTTTATTTTTCTCCTAAAACTTTTTAGTAGTCGATTTACTTGATTGAAGAAGATAGGATAATGATTTCCAAAGTGGCTGTGTTGGTTAATTTACTACTCTTCTAGAAGGTGATCTTTTAAAAAAGTAAGCCCATATTAGTTGAGGCCCACAGGCTATCTGCCTGACATTGTCTTTTAGTTCAAGGCTTTGGTGGAAAGCTTTCAAGTACTTGGTAGGGAAAAACTCATAATTTCTCATTAAATTAGGTAAATCTGAACATTTACTAATAATATTCCTTTTCCTAATTCCTGCTGATAGTACTCTGAGAGCAATGTATCTATGAATTCCCCCCTTTTTTTCTGTAATGGACATATCCAAATTATGTTAAGACAGTTGCTTCATGTTCTTGTGATCCATAGGTTTCAATGGACTGTTAGAGGAGCCCAAGAAACGTAGGGAACATTATGATTTGACATTATTTCCAAACTGAAAAGTTACTAGTCTACTGTTTTGTAGTGGTTTATATATTTAGAGCTAGTTTGATGTTGAAAGAGTAACTTGGAGGGACTATTAGAAATAATTTGTTTTAAACTACTGTTTTTGAAAATTGTGATAATATTGCCTTTCCCAATTTAAAAGAAAATAGATTTTTAATATACACAATAGCAGAGGATCAAGTTGTATTTATAGCTTACTCTTCGACACAAGGCTCAGAAATGCAGTGAGTTTGGGGTACTGTAAGGTACACAACACCTAAATGTTTTTTTGAATATTGGTATTTTAATTTTCAATCTATTTTTCTTAAATATTTGAGAAGTCACTTTTTGTTATTAAGAAAAATGCATTGCCAAACAACTTTGCAAAGCCGTGTGTGTGTGTGTGTGTGTGTGTGTGTGTGTGTGTTTTACCAAAGTCTCTATGCTTTGTTTATACTTTTGGATTTATGAGACATACCAAAAGATATAAGAGATTACTGATAATTTTTTTAAATTTTATTCTCTATTTTCAATCAGTACTAATGTACAGTATTTTAATTATTTGTCCCCAAATGTATGCCATTTTTTATGGATATGGTTGCTATTTTCCTTTAATATTTGATGCAGGAATCATTTCTGAGAATTAGAATTTAGATCAAGTAACTCAGCTGTTCTGTTTGTGCCTCTTGGGGGAAAGGCTTTGGACTTAGTGCTCCAACTAATTTTCCATCCAGTACTGCAAAGGAAATGACCAAACAGATTGGGAACTAAGAGAAATTATATTGAAAATCCAAATCTTCATGAGAAAACCTTTACGGACTTTAATAAAAATATTTTCCTTTTTGTAGTGGTCTACTTTAATTAAAAAACTGAATAGGGTTAAAGATTTTCTTTGAATTAATTTGGGCTTTTAAAAAATGGTATAAAAATTGACAATTTGTATTGTGTTTAGCTTACCAACCCTTTGTTTTTGTCCCCAAGCTTTGATTTCAGAAAAGAAACAGACTTACTGAAGCTTAACATTTACATAGAAACATTCTGATTTATTGGGGATAGAGAGAGTAGAGTGGGGATTTGCTATAACTGACCCCCATCTTGCTTTTGTGAGCATTTTGTGAAAGAACAATAAGAAGAAATGACAAAGCAGTGAGGTGCACTTTTCTGAGTCCAGTGCCTACCTTCTGGACATATTTTTCTGGTTGCCTTGTTCCTGCTCTAATAAACTATATTTTAGTTACTTTTGCAGCTGGTATTAGTTAACATAAGCTGCTTCAACAAAGAGATCCACAAGTAAGGATGCCTAAATAAGATGGAAGTCGCTTTCTCTTTCACGTAAAGAGAGCATTCCAGGACAGCAGAGTTACTGACTCAAGTTTCTTTAGCCTAATTACTCTTCATCACTCATATGTATGGTGTAAATTGGTTCATTAGCACCACATCCAAAGGAATGGGTAAGAGAGTAAGAGAGTATGTGTGGGCAATCAGTCTTCTTTCAAGGATGTGATGTGTCAGTTGGATGCATTACTTTCACTCACATTCTGTTGGAAAGAACAGGGTCACATCTAGCTGCAAGGGAGGCTATGAAATGTATTTCCTAGTTGAAGACTCATATTCCTTACTAAAATTGGGCATGGAATGGGGTTTATTGCTAAGTAAGGGAATAGATAATGGATACTAGGGTTTTATGCATCTAAGACACATAGAGTAATAGAGATGTCAGAGCTCAGCGGTGTGCATCATAACCACCATTCTCTCTTTACTGTTCACTGAGCTGCAGAAACTGACAACTACCCATTGCTTCAGATAATCCTACTTAAGTTTAACAGTGCTTTAAAAAGTTCTAGGTCTACTTGTAGATGAGACCTAGAATGAATATTGCAAATTTAAGCTTAGTATTTTGGAGTAAGTTTGATTTCTCTACTCACCTGTTGAGGTTCTAGCATGTCTGGTGCCTAAGGCTGCATGAGTTGTGACAGAGCTTGATAGAACTTGAGACACATGGCTGTGTTGTATTGTGGAGGTCATTTATATCATGCTAGCTTATTTGGCTTTTCCCAATGTAGTTATTGAACTTCTATTTTCCAGTTATTGTGATAGACACTAGGTTAGAAAGGGGTATATTAACAAGATAAGAGTTAGTGACTGGCCTAGAAGAATACATAGTCTGACACTCTTTTCCAAAGGGAAATAGGTATTTCTCCCAAAATACATTCTGAGGCAACAAAATTTTGGGAAACATCCCAGAACTGTAATACTACCATCCATTCATCATCTAGCAGTATCCCCTCTGCCCATAAATTACACCCAAGAAAAGCCTCTCTACCACTGAACCGAGTCCAGCTCACACCTGAGTTCCTGACGCTCCTTTCTATTTTGTGGTTTGTTTTCTAAATCCACAGCAGCCCTAAAATTGACCTCACAGATTTCTGGCTCATTCCCTTCTCTGCTGACTCCCTGTAAGATCTCAAACATCTACTAGAGTAGACTGCATGGATTATGATAGAGACAGTGTCATCAGGGCTTAAACTGTGAGTTTTCTTTTCATGTTTGTTATTTAGTTCTTATAACCAGTATTTATTAAGGATTTTCTATGGAATGGAGCATTTGGGGGTACAAAGCTGAGTAAGGCACAATTCTTGCTCAAGTTGGTCATCTTGTAGTGGAAGAAACAGATCTACTGGACAAATTACGCTATTATGTGGTAGGCCCATGAGTAGAAAGAACTATAGGAGAATAGAGTGCTATGGGAGTACAGAAGAAGGAGTGTCAAATGTTTGACAGAGTTGGGGAAGGTTTTAGTGACATTTACATTGGACCTTAAGGAAGGAAGGACTTCACCAAGTAGAAAAAGTTGAGGGTGGGGCATGGCAGAGTGGAGATGGCCTCCCAGACAGAGAGAACATTGTGTGCAGAGGTGTGAAGGTATGGGGTATGAAAGATCATGGACTCTTTTCTCCGTCACACACACATAAAAAATCCATGTACACATTATAAATTATGTGTTTTTAAAAAAAATAGAGGCATTGTTAAAACAGCACTTAGATTCTTTAATTTGTAAGAATCTGAATCTGAACAGGATCACTCTCTCCTAGTCAGGGCATGAAGACAATTTGGTGAGTACCCTCTAGGGGTATTCATTTTCCTGGGTTTTCTTAGCTCTAAAAAATATTGACATTTCAATTTATGAGCATTTTTGTTTTGTTAGTCCCTGTCCTGTCTTGACAGCCACAGTGTAGAAGTAGCCAAGGAGTCCAGGGCCATTATGAATTCTTCATATATTTATTGAAAGCTGTCTATGTACAAGGCACTCTGCTAGGCAGTGGGGGTATAATGATGATTCCTCTTTCCACAGAACTCACATTCTGGAGGCAGCTATTAATTCACCAATCTCACTAATGTATGTTCGTGGGGCGGAGTGGGGGGAAGTGTGGGGTTTAGGCAAAGGGCTTAGAATAGACAGAGTTTGGTGATGGGAGGGAGTGTGATGTGTCCAAGAAGGCCAGGCTGGCTGTAGGGGAGCAGGTGAAAGGGACAGGTGCAAAATGAGAGATATGACTGTTCTGTAACTACCAATTTGTACTTCTTAATCCCTTCACCTTTTTCACCCATCCCCCCCAACCCTCTCCTATCTGGCAACCATCAAAATGTTCTCTGTATCAGGGGTTTGGGGAAGTAGAAGAGGGTAAAGGGGGGATGCATGGTGATGGAAGGGGACCTGACTTTGTGTGGTGAACACACAATACAATATACAGATGATGTTTTATAGAATTTTACACTCGAAGCCTATATAATTTTATTAAGCAATCTCCCCCCAATCAATTCAATAAAAATTTTTAAAAAGTTCTCCATATCTATGAGCCTGTTTCTGTTGTGCGTGTTCATTTATTTTGTAGATTCACATATAAGTGAAATCATCTAACATTTGTCTTTGGCTGACTTATTTCACTCAGCATGACAAATATAGTGTGGGGAATATAGTCAATAATATTGTAATAGCTATATATGGTGTCAGATGGACACTTAATTTATCAGGGTGATCACTTCATAAGTTATATAAATCATGAGGTTGTACACCTGAAACAAATATGATATTGTAGGTCAACTGTAATTGGAAAATGAAAAATTACTCAAAAAGAAAAAACCCAAAGAAAAAAAAGAGAGAGAGAGATACAAGAAGAGAAATGTTGAACCGTGGCTAGACCATGTTAAAGATTTGGGTCTTTACCTTTAGAGAAATGAGGAAGCCTCAAAGATTTCAAATGGAAGCCAATAAGATCTGATTTTTGTTTGGAGGTGATATTAGGTACTCAGTAAGCATTTATGGGTGTTTATGAGGTGACTGAATGCATCTGTCTGTAAACCATGTGATCAAATCAAAGAGAAAAAGTCCCCCGGGGAAGAAAAAACATGAATTTCTACCTAAAAGCAGTAGCAGAATAGAAAATACAATTTGAGAAATTTTACATGAAAAACAAACTGAACTGTTTACTCTTTGCAGCAAATGTGGGATCATGGGAAGTGGTTTGCCCAAGGCCATGTAGTAAATTGGTGGCTGACTCATTTCTGCCCTGTTAATGAGTGAAACCGGTCCCTTCCTTCCCTGTTCTGGCTTCTCACCCCTGCTGAAGCTTTGCAGATAAAGGAATCAAATTACTCTCCAGCTCTCATGGGAACTTGTCAAAACAGAGTTTTGATTGCAACCATCACCTGGGCTCCATTTCTGTCTTAAGGATATCCGGTATTGCTACCACACCATCCCTCAGTTGGCTTCCAGGAGGATGCAGTGATGTCTCGCTGATCTTCAATGTTCCCAGCCTCTAAAATAGTGCGGAGCAGCCAGCACTTGAAAGCTGTAATCGTTAAATGAGCACTGATAATATTCGCCGAACGACGCACAGGCAGCAGGGAGGAGGTCAGCTGGGCCAGCCTCCTCAGTTCATTTTGGAGAAGAGTGGAAAATAAAGTTGTGCAGCATTAATGAAAATTGTGGCTGTATGGAATGCTTCTGTTAAGAGATTGGCATTTTTTTTTTTTTTTTTAAACAGAAATTTCAGAAGACAAGAGATTTCTGAGTAATCCATCAATCATGGGGAAGGATCTGTCATTTTCTGGCAAGTTGAATAGGTCATGGGAATTTTTTACCTTACCTACGCTCCCTCTTTTATGAATTATGAAGTATTCTTTTTTCTTGGAGCCATCAAGAATAGCAGGAAGGAGGGGAGCTAGTCCCGATAGTCATTCTTCCTTTGAATGTCTAGGGTTTTCTGTCTGCCTCTTCGTCCCTGTCCGCCGTGTTTCTCTTTCTCACTCTCCTCTTGCCTCCTTGGTAAGAACCAGCGGTAGCATGTATTACAGGATTTTCATTGGGATGCTTTCTTGGCAATGGCTTGTGACAGGTTGGGGCAGTTCAGGAGTGGCTGGTGGGGTGATGGAGGTCAGAATTCTAGTTTGGCAGGAGACCCGGCCATTGGGAAGGCCAGCGAGGGAGGGGTGGGGACCTAGGGCACACGGGAAAGATGCAGAGTTCAGCAGTGTGGCCGAAGGGTGGAGGTGCTGTCAGGCCGTGGCGGCCTGGGCTCGCACGCCAGCTTCAGCATAAGGAGTAATCAGCCTGGCCAGATGAAGCAGGTAGGCGACCGGGAGGAGCTGGCACGAAGCTAAGTAGGGCAACAGGAGGCAGGATGCTGAGCTCAGCCCTGCTGGCTGAGGCCGGGGTCCCACGTGGGGACCGAGAGGACCAGGCCAGTATCAGGGCCAAGTCTTCGGAATCCAGAGGCGAAGGGTACCAGGGCGTCAGGCCAGGCCCGAAGTTAAGAAGCCACTGATGCTGCATAGCACTGGGTTTGTGCCAAGCACCCTTCTGAGCACTTTTTTCGATCAAGGCTTTTCGTTTGCACAACAATCGTGGGCTAGTCCTCATTTTATAAATAAGGAAATGGAGGCGGAGAACAGCAGAGCCGCTTGCTTGCCGAGGGTTGTCCAGCTGAGAAGTGGCACAACAAGGATTTGTGGGCCGTCTGGCTCCAGAGCCTCTGCTCTCCATCCCTGTGCTGCCTAGTGTCCCTGTCACCCTGCCCCAGGAATGCCATTCGCACAAACTGCAGAGGGTGGGGGTCCTTGCAGCTGGGTGATGCAGGTGGTCCTGATTCTATACTACTTCAATTAAAAAAAAAAAAAGCCAATTCTTTTTGCCTTCCATGTGCCAGGAAATGTCTATGTACCTTTCATTTATTAACTCATTAAGTCCACAACTATTATTATCTCCATGGTACAGATGAGGCCCAGAGAGACTCAAGGACATGCCTGCCTAGATAGTGAGTTTAAATTCAAACTCGGAGGACTACTAAAAGGGGCAGCGTTGTCTGTCGTGCTTTGTTATGTTTTGTTTCCATTCCTTTGTCTGCCCTGCTAGCACCACCTGTCTGAAGCACAGCAGGGAGGAAACAGGCTACAATGTGCATGCTCGCCATGCCACACAGGTCTCTAGAGGCAAAAGAGGCTTGAGTGGATTGGCTCTTGCAGAGCCAAAGAGGGAGAAAATCATCGAACACACTGTGGTCACTTTGCAAAATTTAAACAAAAACAAAAAGCAAAATAGTGCCCATAGCTGAATTGGCAAGCAAAGGCCTTGGGCTTGTGTTCTCAGTCATAGAGTCAACGTGAGTCTAAGCACGATCCCTTTGTTTCTTCCCTGACCTCTCAGAGTCCTGCTGTAGAACATATAACTACACTGGCTTAGAAAAGTTACATTCCAGAAAAACCTGGGTGGAAAATTGGATAGCCAAATTTCTTTTAGCTTCTAAATCTGCAACAGTTGTCTTGAGCTTGGCTGTCTAAAACTCAGAGCTGATCAGCTCCCTCTTGGCTTTTCTCTCCCTCTTCTTCCCCTTTCCAAACAAATGGAGAATAGGAATGCTTGTCCTTTGCATCCCACGATCAACTCCATGTGTCTGCTGTCCCACAAAGCCCAGCCCAGGTAAGGGAAGGGAACTCCATGTCCCTAAGTTTGAAGCCAACCAAAACTAACTTAAAGTAATGTTCCCTTGAGATACAGAAGAGAGCTTTCCTGATTTGCTGAGGACCATACCATTTCCTCTGCTGAATTGAGCTCAGTTGAGGCATTTGCCAAATTGCAAGAACGACCTCCTTACTTATGTGGAGAATTATGTGGAATTGATAACAGAATCATACAAGCCATGCCTTGTCATGGGGCCTTTTTTTGACTTTGAACTGTTGATCATCATGAGAGATGACTTGAAAGGAAGTGGGTCAGAAATATAGTCATCAAGCAATCTCAAAATGGGAGGCAGCCTTTTGGGGGCTATGTGACTTTGGAGGCTACTCAGTGACGAGAGACGAGGGGTTACTGGCAAACACCAATACAAGGTGAGCAGTGAGGTATTCAGACTTGTTCTCATTGCAACCTCAGGTAGGAGAAGTGGACCATCCTCCCAACCAATCACTTAACTGGAGAACCCGTAAAGTCACACCAATCCCTTAGTTATTTTTCACCTCTTACTGCAGTTAAGTATGATATGCTTGAAATTGGGCCCTTGGAACTTAGGGCCTACTGGAATCCCAAGGCTCTTTGACCAAAAGCTGGTGATTTGTGATCTGAAACAGGCCCCAAAAGCTCCCAGTGCCTCTCAATACTACTTGGCTGTTTCTTAGTTCAGAGAACCTTGGGACAGAGGTGGTCAATTCCAGGATCCTCTTGGAGTTTTGAGTTCATTTTTCTGGGAACTCCTCAGAGTTCCATTGGGGAATTCCAGTCTGTGTTTCTCACGAGGGTTCCTCTGGGACTCTGGGATCAGCCCGAGTATGGAGCTGAAATCTTTAGGTGACTTGTAGGTGCAGTGCTCATTCTGTGTAGATCCAAACGCTAGGGGCAAACTCCCCAATCTATTAGTTGACTTTCAGTTGTTAGCTTGTGGGTGACCAAATGACTTGTGGTTAGACAATTTTTAGAATGAAAGGGGTGGTAAAAAATAAAAAAGTCCCCCCCCCCCCAAGTGACCTCTTTCTGTTCTAATAAATTCCTCCTAGGAGCATGTCCACTGCTCCTCAGCCCTTGTCTTGAAAAGCCCATCAAGAAGGGAGGGGGAAGGAACACTCACCTAGACAAAAGTATGGCTTTGAATACAGCGATTTAACCATTCTGGGTATTAAAGTGAGGGCCGGATTAGATGGCTGGAGGGTTCTCCCAGCTCTAACAGTTTGTGATTCTGAGTCCAGCCTTTTTCTAAGCTCCTGGTGAGCAGACAGAGCCAGCCTGCCCCTGCTTCATATCTGTTCTTAGTGCTTGAGGGGTTGGATGTAGGGTTACGGGGAGTAGCCACAGGCTGCCGTGCTTGACCAAGTGCCTTCCTCCTGACACCCCACCCTGAGTCAGACTCGCTACTGCATGCATTAGTCGATCACAAAATGAGCCCCTATTCTTTAAAAACTCCCTCTAGACCCTCACATTAGCTCTAGGGAGCACTCCAAGGCAGGGAAACTCAGGTGAGGACTTGAGTCACGTTCAGTTTTCCCAGTGGGGAGCAGTTTCTCTCATCTGGGTGAATTATGGAAGTGGACAGTCTCTCCCCCCTCGCCAACTTAGATTTCCATTTAAAGATACTCAGGAAATATCTATACTCTCAACTGAGGTGGTAAAATAAGGAAATGGTCTGGAAAATCTAAGGAGATTTTCTGTAGATTCTTGCATCAATTTTCTGTAGATTCTGGTTAAAATACCACATGGCTATATAGTTAAGGAGTTAATTAAAATGACAGAATCTGATACGGGGATTTGAGCTTACAAGTCCTCTTGCTTTATGGAGGGGAGAGCTGAGGGTCTGCCTGGGGAGTGACTTGCTCCGGGACACAGTTGTCAACAGGTAGAGCTGACACGGGTTTATTTCTCTGGTACCCTGCCAACTGCACCCATTCTCTTTTGCCCTTCTCCCTCTGTGTGGGCACAGGTGGCATCTTCTATGAACCCTACCATTGAGGGTTCTGAAGGACAGATGGGTCCCCTTGCCATCACTGATACTTGAAAGTGACTAAGTACTGGTGCTATTCCCAAGGTGTGCAGCTGTGATTGAAAGACATTAATGGGTCAGTGCAGACCTGGAAGAGCTGTGCTCTGCTCAGCAGTTGTAGCTCTGGTGTTGCTTTTTGTAACTCAAATTTGTTTCTGTAAGAGGGACACTTCAGAGATAGAGGCTAGGAGGACAGGCCTCCTTTCCTAGGTCCAGGGCCAACCAGTTACTCCTGTGCTGCGTTCCCGTGAACGGCAGCCAGTGCCTTCCAGCTGACAAAGCAGGGTTGTTGTTGATAAGTGTTTATGTTGCACTTTAGATTTGCAAAGTTCTTTCTCTGAGTTACTTTGAACCTCAATTTGGCAGGTGAAGAAACCAAAGCCCATAGAGTGGTGATTGGTCCAGAGTCGTCCGGCCAATTAATGGTGAAGCTGATACTCACTCAGAGCCTCTGAGTTTCTGGGTCATTGCTTAGCCCAATGAGTTATTCTGCTTCTCCAAATGATGTTCTCTGCCCCTCACCAACTCCTTTTTCCAAATATTGCTGGCTGCTTTTAGAATGAGCTAAGAGCTCTCCTGACCAGAAAGCTTTAAGTGGCTCGGTGAGCTTCAATGTGGGACCTGTCCTGGTCAGACGGCTGTGGTGTGGTGGGGGTCGGGGAGGGAGTAGAACTTTTCTGTTTGGATTTTGGGGAAAAGATCAGTGCTGCTTAAGGAATATTAAAGGTCTAAACATTGGAAAGAGGAAGAAAGACTTACACTAAAACATTGGCTGTTACTTAAAGGAGGTTAAAAAATTTAAAGAGACATTAAAATTTTTGCATCTAAATGAAGGCTTTTGAGAGCTTTTGGCTTCTTTTTTCAAACTTCACTGGTTGGGTTACAGAAGTATTTTCCTGCCAGTGAGGCAGAGAATATTGAAAACTTTTCAGTGAGAATATCGAAAACTTTTACAGTAGAAATTCCCACAAGAAATCTTACCATCTGTTTATTCTATCCATTTTTTTACCCTGTTCCTTTTTTTTGTTTTTAAATTTTAAGTGACTTATTGCCCGTTTGACTGAAATTGCATCTGTTAAGTACAGATGTTGCATGGAGATTAGTATCTGTTTGCCTGTCTTGATACAATATTCTCTGAAAATAAATTTCTCCTCTGCTCCCCTACTTCCCTCCAGTTGTGAATTTAATTAAGAAGATGAGCCGTCGTGTTCAGAGTATCCAATAGTCGGCCTTTCCAAGCATTCCAAGCAGCCTTTTAGATACTGCTAAGTGTGTATTGCAGAACTATACAGTACAGGCGAAACAGGAAGCAGCTCTTTGCTGGGGAGGATGCTCCAGTCGCCCTCCACTCTCCCAGGGAACGCTCTTCAGCTGACTGAAGCAGGCAAGCCGAGCCAATCAGAGGCCGCTTTCCTAGCTCAGTCACCAGTCTGTGGTTGAGGAAGGGTTTTGCTTTTTTATGCTCTGTATGGGGAAGGCAGATAAAATGCCAGGTCTGAACTGCCTCTGGGGATAAC
Organism: Tadarida brasiliensis; assembly: GCA_030848825.1. Taxonomy (NCBI): domain Eukaryota; kingdom Metazoa; phylum Chordata; class Mammalia; order Chiroptera; family Molossidae; genus Tadarida; species Tadarida brasiliensis. The sequence goes on along the minus strand of CM061265.1, from coordinate 37,341,190 downwards.
CTCGCCCTGTGTGATGTGAATGAATAGCATCTTGCCTGGTGAATCCGTAGGAATTGATAAAGGCAGGCGCAGTTGTTCACACAGGCCTTTGCTATCTTTTAGCTGTAGCTGTGGTTTCTCTGGCAGTTTTGTTTTTGCCTTGAAAGAGGTGCTCTGGATTATCAGACCTCCATGTATGACAATTTGTACCTGCATGGAATTGAAGACTCGGAGGCTGTAAGTATTTTCATAGATAGCTGATTCCCTCTCCCCTCCTCTTCCTCCTCCCACTAAACTCCCCCCCCCTCCCCCATTTCTTAGGCAACGCAGGGAACATGGAGCTGAGAGCTAACATCTTTCGGGTGCTTGCGGGCTGCGGTGTCAGTGTTCTCTCTTTAGTTCAGAGTTAACTGAAATGATTCTTTATTATATAATTTCTTGTCAAGCAGAAAAGAAATTAGGGTGATAGCGAAGGCATCTAAGAGTGTAAGCTGTTTGGATTGGTACAATACTTGGTCCACGTTTGATCTCATCAGGGGTAACTGCTCCTTGTAGACTGGCTTAAACTCTGCAGAAAGTGCCTATGTTTTCCAATAGCAGGGCTCATAGAAAAGGCTCATTCATTATATAATACACATTGTTTATTGAGCAAGCATGAATGGAAGTTCCTCAGCTGTAGCCGTATTATGTGCTTTCTGGCCAAACAAACCGAGCAGATCTGCTGCTGCTTTGTTAAGGAAATCAGATGCAAGGGTTGTAGTCAGACAGCACCCAGCACGGAGGCGGAGGGTAGTGTTTCTGTGTGCTACCCTGGAAGACCCAAGTATGCTCACGTGTGTTTTGGCTTAGAAAACTGGGCTCCTTTCCCTCCACAGGTCAGGCTCATGTAATCTATTAAAATCAGGATGAAAATGCTTTTCTGAAATCCCTAAAAATCATGCCATCAGGGTGCTAGCTTTTGAATGTAGGGTAAAACTGATTGCTGAATATTTCTTTTACTATTGCTAATGGCAATTCTTTATTTTAAACCAATTACCTAGAAACCTGGCAAGGTAAAATGATTCAAGGTGGCTCATGGGACCTGCTGTGGGGAGTCTGGGTTGTATACGAGTGCAATGCCATACGTGTTGCTACCTTTGACACAGGAATGTGTTATATAAGGGTCAATGGCTCAACCACCAAATAAGCAGATTATAACAACAACAACAACAAAAGAACTCCTATGATATACGTTAATGCAGACGTATGTATCAAATGATGTGCTCTCCATGAAAGATAGGAATTCTCTGTTCTGATAAGACATTTCATTCCCCGTCTGTGTGTTAGCTCTAACTCTAACTCTGCTTCCGCAAAGTCTCTCTGCGTGTTGCCCAATGTGCTCGTAAATTATCAGACTGTCAGCTTACTGCAAGGGACTGTAGCCCGAAACTGGTGTCTGAAATAGACAAGGTCTACACTGGCAGGCGGGGTGGGAGGATGGAACACGCAACTACAGGAGTTCGGTTAACCAGCCTCCCCGGCTGGGTTCTTCAGGAGGCCTGATGATTTCTCATGCCTCTCCTTTCTACACTGAGTTATGAAACATGTGATGTCTTATTGAATTGTAACTTTTTATTTTCAACCATTGGGTGCTGTATTGCACTTAAGTGGATTGGTTAGAGTTATTTTAGAATAACCAGTTATTTTAGAAACCAGCTGCTATGAGCAGAGTCGGCTAGGAACTAATGTACCCAGCACCTCGTTCTCCAGAACTGTATGAATTTCCGATGCACTGGTTCAGAGGGAGCCATTATAAGTATGAAACATTTTTTCTCCTTTGGTCCAGCCTCACGGGATGGCCGAGTTTGTCTGTGGGGTGGGCAGTGAAGAGCCGGGGACCTGACTCAGGGGCGGCCGTGGAGGGCGGGTAGGGCTAGGTACTGCAGTGCTGTGCTCCTGGTGACTCAGTGGCGGCCAGCAGGCTGAGGTCCTCAGGGCTGTGCACCTCTGCGGAGGCGAGGAAGGTGGGAACCCCAAGGAATGAAGGAAGGCACCTGGTCGCTCCTCAGTTGAGAGTAGGGGAGTCTTTCGAAAGGGAGGGATCAAAAGCGTGTCACACACATGAGAGGGGAAGGCAGAGGTGTTCGGAGAGGTGAACTGACTCTCAATGCTTATTTGAGTTTATTTGTTTTTATAAGGATGAATAATGTGATGTGTTACCCAAGATGGTGTGAACAAAGCTTCAAGCCAATGGAGAAGACTAGGCCCAAATAGCTGAGCCGGTGAAGTGAAAAATAAAGCCACACCTGGAGTGCCACACCCTCAGCAGTCTCTCAGTGCCAGTGCATTTATGGCTGTAAGTGTGGGGTTTGCCCAGGCTGGAGCAGAGCTCTCGGAGCAGGTCTGGTGGAGAGGCGTGGAGAGGCTTTTCTCCCACCGCCAGCTGCAGCCCAAGAATATACAGGCACTAAACGCTGAGTACGGCACTTCCTTCGGGGGGTTGGGGAGACATCCGCATATGTCCTACCACTGCGTGCTGTTGAAAATGTCTTTGTGGGTGCGTGGGGTTGAACATGTGACAAGGGGTGATATTTAGTGTGTTCACATAGTAAGCCTGTAATAAGATCATCTCGCCTAGGGACTATTGTATTCTGAATAAGAATAAAGCAATGTTTTCCACTGTTAGCACCGTACCTCCCCACAGTATGAAGAAGATTTGGGTACCATGATGTGAGCTTTTTCTTAAGAGTCTGGTCCAGAGGTAGATATTATACTCCTTGTACCCTAGACTTTTGCTTGTAACCTCTGTATTTCACAGACTGTACAGACAGAGAGAGGGGAACAAGAGCCATGCTGGGGCACACTTGAGTCTGGGCAATTTAGATTGCTGGGTTCTATGGAACCTTTCGAACAAGTCCATTAACTTCTGTGCTGGGTTCTAGGAGAGCAGTCAAGTGTCAGCATTGTTCAGAATGACGAGGAAGTATATAAGATCCTTCAGTGCCCCTACAGCAAGGTCCTGGATGGGAAGAAGAGATTTCACATGTTACATTACTCCTGTTACCTTGACGTGGATAGCGGAGCGTGTGCTCCTGAATGAGTCCGTACCGACACCAGGCCGGTTACAATCGACCATGCACCCAGAATCTCACTACACTGTCTTCTGTGAAGGCTGCCCCATTCCGTTTTCACTACCCACACTGGGTCTTTCTACAGGTCTCGGTGACCAAGATGCTTCTCATTGACTGAGCCCCCAGGAGAGATTATGTATTTTTTATCCAAGTCACAATAGATTTTGATAGATCTGCTCCTTGGTATACATGTTTTATAAATGGATTAATTGTATATTTTGACATTTGTGGAATCATTATCAGAACAGACTTCTTTTTTCACCCAATTGATTATTACACAAACATAGGGGGGATGTTCTTAGAGGGATACATGGAAGAAACAGATAAGTAGAAAAAGTTTCCTAAAGTCCTCCCAGACAGAATCACACTTAACACATTGCTATGTATTCTTTCACACGCCCCACGGACATGTGTGTACCTATGTCATTCTAAACCTGCTACTGCGTGTTGCATTTCTGTGAAAAGCTGTTTTCACTTGATCAAATATTGAGCACACTAGTATTAGACTGGCCTGTGCAGGAGATGCTTTGCAAAATTTAAAGCTCCCACATGGACCTTCTGGGATTTTGAGCAACTTAAATAAAATGCAGATTCTTAGAGTATTTTGTAAGTGAAGCCAGGGTTATCTGCACATAGAATTGATCGTTGAGTTCTCTGATACAATTGCTTCCACTTCCAAATGCTTAAATTCTAAAGTGTTTGGAAGGAGAATTCTAATCTATTTCAATGAAAAAGATGAACAGCTCATAATTCAGGGCTTTTACTAGAGAGGAAAATACATTTTTAAGTGTTTTCAATCCTAGAAAAGGAGCCATAATACATTAAACTGTTAAAAATCTTACAGATATAAAAGTTAAAGTCAATGTAAATTTTATAAACAATAAAAGCATATATTTAAATTTATATGGAACTCTACATAATTTTAAGGATAAATATATGTTAATTATTTAAACTATTCATTTTCTATAAACAGCGTAAGTACATGTGTTGGCCTAAATGTCTGTGCGCCCATAGGCAAGTACACACTCTACCCCTCATACGTTCACACACATTCTTATACAGACATGCTCTGTGCTTTGCTAATTGATAGTTAATGCTAAGTGGGAGATTTCTGCCATAGAGCTTTTAGAGAAGCAAAATTAACTGCTTTTGACATAAAGATACCCAAGAGGGTTGAAAGGCAACGCATCCACAAGAGAATAAAGGATTGCTACTTTCAAAGGTATAATCAAGTTATTTTAAATACGGAGATATACGGTCTTGAGCTTGGTAGGCTAGGCTACAAACAGGAGGCTGAGCTACAAACAGCAGGCTTTGTGCCTTGGGGGACCTTCAGAAAAACACTCTAGGGATAGTAAGGATTCGATTTCTTCTGGAAACAAGAAGTTTTTATGGTAGATCAGAGGATCCCTTCTGGGGTCAGAGAGTCTTTCTGGCCTATTTCTAGGTAATGAGGCCTGTTCTGTAGAAGAATCCAAGGTCAGGATGCCGGCCTCATGGACCAGAGAGGAAAACCAAATGCTGCTCATGGTTTGTGTAAGAAATTTGACTGAGAAAATCAACTTGTTTTACTCAGCTGAGTGATTTTGGTGTTTGTCCAGAGTCTGAGTAAATGATGAACAGAAACTTCTCTTCGATTCATCAATTATTGGCAATGAATGGTTTTCCAAAATACACATTGAAATGATTTCTAGATGTAATTGTCATAGAGCTAAAGAGAGAAATTCCTTAAATGTGACCAGAACCTGTGAATCCGCCTCTCCAAGGTCATCAGTCTTGCCACTTTCTTGGTAATTCCCATTTTCAATCCCACCCTTCCTTGGGGGCTTCTGAACCTCCTTTCCTGCTGGTGTGCTTTTTCCTGTGAGATTACGATGTCAGTCAGCAGTTTAGAATACGGTCCTGGGAGTCCACAGGTCAGGTCCTGTGACTCAGTGAACGTTACGTTGTTCTGTGGTGCGGGATGTTCTGTAGGAAGGTCAGCAATGACTATGAAAAAAGTGCTTTTCAGGGCGAAGGTGGGGAGGCATCTCATTGCCTTAGCTCTTCCTTTTCTGTCCGAGTTCAGTTTGAATCTTATTTCCACGTGGCGGTCCTCATTGTTCTGTTCACCAGCTGCCCATAATATCCCTCACTTCGGTAAACTAAGCCACTTGAGGAGGACAAGGAGACATCCCTGGGCTGGTTATCACTTTTTGTTCCTTCTCCCCCTCTCCCATAGTCCTTTACAATAATGATCAAGTCATAAGCTCAGATATTCATGAAGCTAAGTTAAAAATTATACCAAGAAAGCTGTGTAGATATAGACTCTGTATTCTGATCTGACTCAGGTTGATTTGGGTGCCTTTCATGTGTTTGCATCAGGCCACGTGGACTTTAAAAGCAGCAGCAACTCTGAGCTGCCCTGCTGGCAAAGACACGTGGTGTGGATGCCTGTGACCTCACTTATTGGGGCCACTGCCTGGTGTGTAACTCCGGGGAGTTTACAGGTCGTATAAAATAGTGGCAAGCGGATTGGGAGTTGTCGATTTTTATACCATGGGCTTTGAACTTTTTAAGACTTTGCAGAGAGGGAGCTAAGATAAAACTGTGTGGCCATTTTTACAGTACTTATGGGTACGCCAAAGGGAGGAGACCTCACGTGAGCACTTTTGAGATCTAAATAGACTCATACTTGTTCTTGCTCTGCATTCATGTGTTCTTTTAAAACTCTCAGTTATTTAGGAGGTTGACTGTATAGTCTGTAAATAACTTAGTTTTCTTATTTTGCCTTTTTAATTTTTATTTTATTTATTTATTTACTTTTGCATTCATCTTCAGACAGAGCGGGAGGGAGAGAGGGAGGAAGAGGGAGATAGAAACATCAATGTGAGAGAGACACATCAACCAGTTACCACCCACACGACCCCAACTGGGGCCGGGGACGAACTGCAACTGAGGTGCGTGCCCTTAACGGGAACTGAACCCGGGACTCTCTGGTCTGCAGGCCGACGCTCTAACTGCTGAGCCAAACCAGCCAGGGCTTATTTTGCCTTTTAAAAAAATTCTATTACTCCTTAATCTCTCTCTTCTTTTTAGCTTGAGCATCATATAGGAAAAAGATTCTGACCTTCAATGTTATTACTGTATTAGTAGATTTGTTGAAAAGTTTGGTAAGTGATAAGGTGTTTCTCAATCTTTTTTAACCTCCATAAAATTTTTATCTTCTGCTGAGCGTGCCTATCAATCAGATAAATGTTGTTTATTTTTTGTGTTTTCTATTAAGGAACAGTAATGTAGTGTAACAGTGTTGTGATTAAAAGCAGAGACTCAGGACAAGATTGCTGGGGATTAAGCCTGGCTCCCCACTTCCTAGCTTATAGCCCTGGGTGCATTTCTGAAGTTTTCTGTGTCTCAGTGTCTATATCTCTGAAGTGTCAATAATAATGGAGCCTACATCTTGGGTGGTTTGGAAGATGAAATTAGTTAACATGTGGAAAGCCCTTAAAAATGTGTGTTTACTGCTATTATTAGTATACATATAATGAATATACTTATACTTTTGGGACTAAACACGCCCATTGCTCTGCAGGTTTTGAGGTTCCCACCGAATTCTTTGGTTTATTTTCAGAGCACTTGCATGATTTTTGACAGTGATTTCCAAAAATATTATAGATGTTGACAAATAAAAGAATGCACGAATCTCCTAAGACCTTGTGAACAGTTTGTTGAATTTTGTTTCAGAAATGACCGGCAGAGGATAATTTAAAGAACACCAGGAGTTGGAAGTCTTGGTCTTTGCCATTTATTAGCAGTTATCTTGGGCAAGTCATTTAATGGCTCTAATCTTTCATTTTTCCTCTTATAAAATGAAGAAGTTTGATTTAGATAATTTCTAAGTTTTATTTTTATATCCAGAATTCTGTTCTAGTTGCTGATAGGCAATTTCTTCATTGGGAATGCAAATGTCACCATGTGCCATTTGCTTCTTGAAATGATGTTACCATGGTGTCTGGTGCATACTAACATGGGTGTTTGGCCTTTTCAGAATCTTTGAAGGAGGAAGGTGTGTGCAGTGCACATCTTTGAGAGGACTAGATGATTGAAAAGAGAGATATTTTATTTAAGATTTTTAACTCCAGAGGCCAAAAAAGGATGCTTTGTCTGCTCATTTGTTTGCCAATACCCATGATATACTTCTAGCCCACAGTGATCTGAACTGGAAACACCTGAGTCTCATCTCTAAGAAAAATCAAAGGCAAATGCTTACTGAGAAGTAAGCTTCTAACTCTTGTCGATGATTGAGGAGAGGTATATCTGCTTTAAATAATCTCTCTGTTTTCTTCTTGGCTAAGTGTCTTACCTGTACACTAGGAGAATATTGATTTAAAAAATGTTTAGATAATTGTTTTATGATTGTTGTGATGCTTAATCATTAAGAATGTTTATTGTTCGGTGTTTTTTTGTTTGTTTGTTTTACAATTTTTCTTCAGCTCATCATTATCTTTTGGGATGGGCTAAAAACAATAATCAATTGGAAAACCTAGGAATATAATAAATTCTAAGAGACATTCTTTTTTTTTTATTGATTTGAGAGAGAGAGAGAGAAATATCCATTTGTTGTTCCACTTATTTATGCATTCATTGGTTGCTTCTTGTATGTACCCTGACCCAAGATCAAATCTGTGACCTTGGCATATCAGGATGATGCTCTGTTTAATTTTCCTCTATGATAAAGTGAAAGACCACAAAGATGTAAGAAGCAATCTTTAGCCCAATCTCTCAAATATCCCCTTAAATAATGTTCGAATGTAGTAAGAGTTGGAGGCAAATATTTGTCATCAAGGTAGAAAAATATGGTGAATATTATGCTAAAATAATTAGTGGATAAACAAATTTGTTCCCTAATTTATTTCCAGAGTCATTATTGAAACCTTAATATTGTTTCATTTCAAGTGATGTCCAGAGATTGGTGTCTTGAGGCTTATTTGATTCACTGGCTCTATTGATCCAGTGGATGGAATTAAGATCTTATTTATCAGATTCTTTTTTTTTTTGGTACGTGCCCCTAGTGGGAACCGAACCTGGAACTCTCTGGTCTGCAGGCTGACGCTCCAACCGCTGAGCCAAGCCGGCCAGGGCTATCAGATTCTTAAGTTATCTCACATTTGATCATGTTGTCAATGCTTAGAATATAGGAGTGGAATTAAGGTGAATTTGATAAGAAAGGGAAGCACAGAACAGTTCTTAGTTATTACAGTGCACAGGACCCTTTGTGAAGTGCTAGGATACTACAGAGTAGACTGAGCAATACAATTGCACAGATTAAAAAAGGCTAGGTTGGTATTAGATTTTTAAAGATATGCTTTTATTGTGTTTTTTTAGAGAGAGAAGAAGGAAGAGAGAGATAGAAACATTGATGTGAGAGAGAAACATCAATCGGCTGCCTCCCTCACACCCCCTACTCGGGATCCAGCCTGCAACCTGGGCATGTGCCCTGACTGGGAATCAAACAGGGACCTCTCAGTCCATGGGATGACACTCAATCCACAGAGCCACACCACCGGGCTGATACTAGATTTTAAAAAGAAAAGACCACTGATGGTTGCATTTAATTATTAAATGAAATTCATATATTTGCTACATAAAACATGATGCATCTTCCTACAGTGCCAATGTTAGTTTTTTCTATATTAGAAAAATGTGTGAAGTCATATACTGTATTTTACTGATCCTAAAGCATACCCCCCCATTTTAATACATCTATAATGGGGCTACGTCTCCAAACTAGTGGTGTCTCATAGTTTTATTGGCACTTTTCTTCCCTTAGTGGTACATAATCTAAGGTTGAGTCTTAAAATAATTTATTAAATTTGGTGAAATTAGGTATTTGGGGAAAAATATCTAAACAACACAAAACTGGATAATGTAAAAAGTTGATCTTCCTTTACAACCTCGCAACATATTTACCTCCCTACAGATAGCTGTTCTTAACAATGGATATCCATTCAGCCTTTTTTTAATACAGTGACATATGTGGATATTTAGAAAACATACTTAAAAACATACATATTTATAGTCTTTAAACATAGTAATAAGATCATAATAAATATTATTCTCTGACTTGCCTTCTCCACCTAAAAATGTACCATGGACATTTTTCCAAATCAATTTATTCTCTTTAATAAACTGAATGACAGAATGATCTTACAATGTGGATTTACCATAGTGAATTTAGTCCACTGATAGATTTAGAATATTTCCCATTTTTCAATCCTGCAGAATATTTCCCTTTTAACATTCCTTTATATGAATCTTTGTGTACACATGAGGCATTTCTCCAAAACAGTTTCCTACAATCGCTGGATTAAAGGGTTAGCTCATTTTAAAAATTGATATACATTGTAAAACATTTTTATATTAAAATAAACAAATGTTTTTCATTGAGAATAAGTTAAATTAGTTCAAAATTTTAATCTAAAATATAGGACTTCAAAGAAGTTTTTGATTGTTGGAAGAAGCTTTAGGCTATTGCCTCCAGGTTCCATAAGAATAATTTATTTACTGTCTGTTGTAAAAATTTGGTTACAAAAACTTGAGAAGTTGCATCCACCCACCTTCATCTCATAAATGAAAAAAAAAAAAAAAAAAAAAGGTCCAACGAGGTTAGGCAACTTGTGTAGAATGACCCAGTTCGTGGTGGAACTGGATGTAGGAACCTCCTCCGGTCTTTTTAGAACACTGGTCTTTTTACGATGCCAAATCCAAGGGTTAGTGATATTAAAAACGAAACCACTGAAGGGTGGTATAATCATGTTATTTGTATGATGCTTGCTTGACAGCTTACAAAGCAGTTGGGAATTGGGAGGATCTCCAAAACAGAGAACAGATTGCTCTCTGACCCAAATGATGAGACCTTTATCTATCTTCTCAGAATCCAGATTAGAGTCCCAATTACTTTCAAGCTTTCTTGTTTGATATTGCTTTCTGATATGGTTTGAAGCCCTGAGCCATTGATGAATTAAAATGATAATATATTCACAAAACTTAAAGAAACATAAAAGCTAGAGAATGTCAGAAAGAGGTTTTGTGTTTTAGGAAAATGCTCTCATTTGTATGCAGATCTGGATGACAGTTGCACGTTGATGCTACATTTGGCCTTAGCCAAGAGTATCAAAGTTTCATTTTTATTCTGTCTTTCTCATTTTTTATTCATCTCCATGAGCTTGCAATTCAGGAAAACAATTGCATGATGAGGTAGTGATATTTTTAAAAGTAAAAGGAACAGCAGTATTTGTTAAAAGTAAAAGAAGCGCCCAGCTGGTGTGGCTCAGTGGCTGAGTGTCGACCTATGCACCAAGAGGTCACTGGTTTGATTCCCGGTCAGGGCACATGCCCAGGTTGTGGGCCCGATCCCCAGTGGGGGGCATGCAGGAGACGGCCAATCGATGTTCTCTCTCATCGATGTGTTCATCTCTCTCTCCTTCTCCCTTCCTCGCTCTCTAAAATCAATAAAAAGAAAAAAAAAAGAAGCTAAAAGTTCTGAGTGGAGGGTTATTGTATCAGTCAGAATCCCTACAAAAACACAGGTAGAATCCTCAAATTAGGGTAATTTGAGGGGGTTTAATAAATTGAAAAGACGTTGGTAAGCATAAGGAAACCACAAGGGATAGTACAGTACTGGTCACTGCAGGGCTATTCCCACCTCTCGCCCAGTGGGACCAGGAAAGGGCTTGATTACAGGAACCTGGGAGGACTGAGTCTTGCCAAGAAGGCCACGTGGAGAAGGATGAATCCTTTCCTGTGGCGGGACACAACCTTGTTCCCATGGGGAAGAAGCCAAGGAATAAATACCCCAATCTCATTCCCCTCCCTTACTCTGATCTCTGCTAGTGTCCCCATTGGCCAAAGCCAACCAGAAGCCAAAGAGCAGAGCCTATTGTTCAATCACACAGTAGAAGAACAGAGTGGGGAAGGATGGAGGGTGATCTGGAGAGGCAAATGTATGCTGGTTTCATCCACATTATTGATGGGCCCTGTCTGAGTATGTTGGTAGATGAAACCATGCAATTTGAAGACATTCCTAAAACACACCTTGAAGATGCTACTGAAGCTCTAAAGGACTTGCTATTGGTCCTTTTCCATTGAAGATGTGTGTTGGCTTTTTATATGTGAATATAGTTCCACTGCAAATGGTGACTTGGATTTTAATTCCTGTACTGTTCTTGTTAACCAAGATTTGGAGTACTTTAAAAAGTTCTTGAATTGGAAGAAATAAAAAATCTAAATGTTATTTTTCTGGAGAAAACTTGAGAAGCTAACCTATGTGGGCTTCCATGACTGCCTAAAAATAGAGATAATGAGCAGTTATAGAAAAGCATGTATCAGACCAACTTGTGGCTCAGCTCTTATTCACTGTCATGACCAGACCAGAAGAATTCTCCTCCAAATATCATCATATCATGATTTCTACCACATAAAACAGTGGGAGGATTGCTAGGAGTAAGGATTAGCATCATGAGATTTTACAGTTCTGATGACAGCCTCTTTATTTAAAAAATATTACCTGAATGCAGGAGAGATTGCTAAGAGAGTGTCCTCTCTTGACAGTGTTGAAAGCAGAACTTGTTTTGGAAAGTACAGGAAGCCCATGGAAAGTAGTAGCTTGGAGATCAGGCCTTGCCAGTTTTAGTAAAGCTAAGTAGACCTTGTACGTCTCTTCTGAAGTCAGTTTTGACTGGTTGCTGGTCACACAGTGTGTAAAGTTTGTGAAAATCCATTGAACTTCACAGATATTGGTGTAAGTTTCTATGTGTGCATTGTCTACCCTTCAGTTAGAAATTGTGGAAGTCTCTTGGGAAAACAAGTGAAACTCATGGGATTGAGGTTAGGAAGGATATAATAAAGGCCCCTACATCCCATTGTTAGGGCTTGTGAAATGTTAGAAGGGAGTAGATTCCTACACTGACTAGATGCCAGAGTCCTGAGTTCAGAAAGAGTACTAATCCTTGACTGGTGGACCAGTTGGCCAAGGATAGGACACATGATTAACCACTGGAGATGGGAAGATCATATCCTTCCAGTGCCTGGAGCAGAAGGCTGTCTGGTTGGTTGCTGCTCATCTCGGCCTTTTGTTTGCTTCAGTGCGCTCCCTGGGACAAATGTCTCTAGTGGTGTTCACATGCCATTTATGGCAGATACTTCTGAAAACTGTGATTCTTAGGTAAGGAAGACTCTGGGAAGTTGATGTTCTCCCTGCTTCCAGCATTGCCTACAGGGTCACAGCCAGGCAGTCCTCAGTGGCGAGAGCTGGTCCTTCTGCTTATAGAACCATGCCAGTGCCTCAGCAGAGAGCCACTTTCTGGTGATAAGGAATAAAATGATAATGGCCATGAGTCTTGGTTGAGGTTTACTTTAATAAAATTCTTAGATTCAGATGTTTACTTCTGGAAGGGTGTGTGTGCTTGATACATGGGTGTACACAAACACTCAACAGAGAGGTCCTGAATAAGTCTTTATTTCTAAGGAGCTATGTTAAAGCTAAGCCAGTATACCTATTATATGAACACTGCTGGAATGTTTTCATTTTCAGAGTTTACTAACATAAAATAACGTTATTTTTCGGAGATTGTTTTTTACATTATTTTTATAGCTCTAATTCTTAAATTATTACTAGTACAGAATGCAGTGCTATAAGAAGGCTCTGGTGGATCTTATAATTGACACACACAATTGCTATTTGTTATTATAGATGCTTTCTTCAGCTGTGGCATTTTGAATGGTGTGTGTGTGTGTGTGTGTGTGTGTGTGTGTGTTAGTGTGTTAAACTCCTTGGACCAAAGCTATGATATAAAGAACTATGCAAGATATTGTAACTATCAGGATTTTATTAGGACTGTACAGTATGTTGATAAATATGATATTGTTTTGTCTTGGTTTTGAAATATACACTGATATAAAGGTAGCTTAAAAAAAAGTTGTTTGTGCCACATCCCAAACTCAGTGTGGGTGAATTAACCAAAACATTTTAAGGGGAAGAAAAAGAGAGAAGCATACAAATAAGGTAGCACAAGAACAAGGAAATGCACAACTTAGCTTTTATGAATGTTTGATTCATATCCCTTTTAACTAAAACATATTCTGGCTGTAAGATGTGCAACTACTTGTTAGATTTTTCATTTGAGTGTTGCATTTACATAGAGAAGTTGGCTTTCAAAATGCCAGCCAGCAGCCAATTCAAATACTGAAGATTTGTCTGACTTAGTGTCTAGTTTAGTAAGAAGCTATCTTGATGTTGCAGGGAGGGCACACATCAGACACTTTGTACTGGAAACTCAGACAGAATTTTGTCAGTTGTGATCTACCTGACTCCTAGGTTATTTGAATTTTCAGTGCTTAATTTAGGACTTACAAAGATGCTACACATGTAAAGCCTCATCTTAATGGAAGAGGGATAGTTTTGAAGTTCCAGATTGCCTTCCTGGAGGAAACTTGAGGATATTCAGCAGACTCTGACTATAAACTATATCTTCTCTTTAGAAGTATAAAAAGTGCCCATTATCCCATAAGCATTTGTATTTTAAATGACTTTCGAGATCCCCTAGCTAAGGACATTGGTAGACTCTGACAGCATTTCCAATTTTTCTGATTGGGCCTTCCTCTGGGTCCTGAGTCTCCAAGGGATTATTGGATGTTTCTGCTGCACCGGGGGACAGATCAGACACTGACAGGTGGTCCTCTTCATTGTACCTGCACATAAAGACACCCAGCCTCCAATTTCAAAGGAGCACCTCCACTTTTTTAGAGCATGCATTGTATTAGTGTTCTGCCGCACATACTTTGAGGGAAATTATTTGCCATAGATAATTGAGAGCTATTGAAGGATTTTTAAACTGGAAATGGTACAATCAGATATGCATTGATCAGCATGGAAGATGGATTTGAGGAGAGGGAGAATGTAGGTAGGGAGTCCAATTAGAAAGCTATTGAAATTGTACAGGTATTAGACGATGGAGAACTCAAGTAGGGCAGCAGCAGTGGGGATGGAGAGGAGAGAAGTAAGAAACATTTACATCATAAATGCAGCAGATTTTATAATTAATTAGCTTAGTAAGGAAGAGGAGTCTAGGCTGAACACCTCCACTCTGGCTTGGGTGACTGACTGGTTGGATGCTGCTGCTGCTGTGCTTGGAAAACTAGGCCATTTCTTCTTCTGTCTTTTGAACTGACGCAGGGGAGTGCAGGTTTAGAAGGCCTCAGTCCTCCAGCTGTTGATCTGGATTCCAGCTAAGAAAATTACTGACTTCATCCCAAGGTTGTTTGGAGAGCTGGGACCCCCAGTGATCAGGAACTAGCTACAGAATAATTATGTTCTAGCTCTCTCTCTTCTGGGCCCTATACTCATCCTTGTACACCCTATTATGCCAACTCTGGAAACCACAGAGGAAATGTACCATGCTCCCCTAGCCTCTGTCTTGAGGACTTCTCAGCAAAGAAATCTTCTCATTGACTTTTAAACATCCCCTTCCTGAGTAAATGAGTATTACTCCAAGTGACAGCTAGACTAACAAAAAAGGATATTTGGGATATTGCTCAGATAGTAACCAGGAGGAAAACTAGTTTTAAAGTTTTTATTCTCTTATATATGTTTCTTTTTTATAAGAAGTAAAAGATTATAATATTTTTCCAGAGCATCCCTTTTTTCTCTTAATTGTGGTAGATAAGTTTTTAGCCATTAATTTAGCATGCCCATTGATATATGTGAAAAAAATGGGCCCCTAGTCAAATAACTTGGTAATGACTGCTTTTGCCACCTTCTCAAAGATTTTAGAGCACACAGTAGGCCAATTAAATTTCTTAGCATTCTGTAATAAATAAACCAATTAAATTTTGTTTAACCCAAAGATATTCCAAACTTATTTTACCTCAGAACGTTTTTTGTTTTTTTTTTAACCAAAGGAATATCATTCACAACTTGAAGAACTAATTTGCAGAATGTGGTTGGGGAAATGCTGGCCTACTTATTTATACAAGCTTTATTTACTACAGACAATCTCAGCGTCTTAAAATTGGTTGGATTTTGTGGGATGGAATGGAGTTAACATTAAGTAGATACATATGTTTTTGGGGCCTTCCTCTCAGAGACTTTGATTTGGTTAGTTTGGGATGGGGTTTAGGATTTACATTGTTGGCAAACACTGCTGAGATGATTTTTAGGTAGATACTTTGAGAAGTACTGGGTCAAATTATTGTCCTCATCAGCCAGAGAGTGTGACAATGCATGGAGCTTACAGTTTCCTTTTTCTTTTAGGTCCCCGTCTATTTGTCCTATCTCCCTATGGAGTGGTAAGCACTGTGAAGTAGGAACATGTTTTTTATTCATCTCCCTCCCCTCAAATAGCCTTGCTTATGTGTGTGCTTGCCCAAGACAGGCACTCCATAAATGATCTCTGGAATGAATTGAAGTTCAATAAATGAATTCCTCTAGAAATTAAGAGGGACCTCGAGAATGGTCAGAAGTGATTGAACATGATATCGTTATCAGGGATTCCCAAGGGATGGATGGAGATTATATATATATATATAATATATATTTCACATACCATGTGATTCACCCACTTAAAGTGTACAATTGAGTAGTTTTAGTGGATTCAGTTATGCAACCATCACCCAGTCAGTTTTAGAGCATTGCATCATCCCAAAAAGAAATCCTGGATCTATTTACAGTCACTTCCTATTTTCCCCTAACTTTCCCAACCCTGGACTATCCTTATGGATCTACCCATTCTAGACATTTTATACATAAGGCATTGTACAATATGTGACCTTTCATGACTAGCTTCTTTCAGTTAACATATGTTTTCAGACTTCATCTGTGTATGGATCAGCATTTCATTTCTTTTTATTCCTAAATAATACTCCAATGTATAGCTATTACAGCTTTTATGTATTTATTTGTTAATGAACTGTTGGGTGGTTTCTATTTTTTGGCTGCTATGATAATCATATCAAAATGTAGACCATTATTAATAATTTGAGATATACTAAAGATATATGGAAAATTTAAGGGTTTTGGGGTTTTTTTTGCACCTCACTCCAGTGACCCATATGACCATACCTCAGCTATTTCCATATTACCCTGCTTTAAAAGTCACTGTGGTCCTCTCACATTTGCGAGTAAGCAGCCCTCAGTCTCAAGTATAAGAATTGTGGAACCATTACCACCTCTGCCCACCCCTCTTTACAGCCTTCACATTGCACAAGGTCCGACTCTTATTCCACTTCTTCTGTGAGGCTCTTCCCAGTGTTTTCTAAACTCTTCTGAGTTCACACAGCAGCATCTACCCCCCTCATCTGGGCAATAACCACCTGCAACTTCATATGGCTTCTTCAACTATTTCATGTGTCTGTGTCTCATCCCTGCAAATACAAGATGCTGAAGGGCAAAGATCAAGTGCTGGCATTCTTTGGTGCCCTCCCTTCCCTCCACCCCAGCTCTGCAAGGGTGAGAGAAAGGAACAAGAAAGACGTGGCATGATGATACACACATTAACATTCAGTGCGTGAATGGATGCTATAGCTCCAAGCTTCTATAGCATTGATATTCTCAATGAGAGTAAAATGGGGCTGGTTTGCACTAGTCATTGAGGAAGTGATGAGAGTCATCAATTAAACCAGGTGCAGCTCTGAAATTGCACGGGGCTCATTTAAAGGAAGTTGCTGACTTGTCACAGAAAATGCTGAAAGGCATTCTATTTAGAAATAACCCTGTCTGAACATCACATACTCTCTTCATTTCTACTTACTTGTTCTTATTTGCAAGGACATGTTCAGAGACATTGTCTTGGAAATAGGATCTTTGCAACTTCCTCTCTTTTATTTCCAAGCTTGGATCATAATTTAGCAACTCTGTCATTATCAGAGCCATTATGTCTGTGATGGTCATACCCGAAATTTTCGTGACTTCACAAACAAGGTCAGTCCTTTGCACGAGCCCACACAGACAGCTCTTCTCATGTTAATCCCTGAAGCCAAATGGAATCAACAACAACAAAGTATAGGAAATCAGACAGAAAAGTGTAACCATTTGAAGCAGAATAAAGATATTTTAGTTTTTCTGGTGCCTGACAATGACAATTTCAACCCCTTTTCTATAAAACCCACTCTTTAGATATTTCTCTCTAGATGAGACTATTAAACAAATCATCCCATTTCTTTATGAGCTAGTTTTAAACAATTCCATGGAAATAATTCTGCCTAAATAAAATTGATCCATTAATTTATAGCCTTAACTTTTCTGTGCTGCTGGAAAGAACTACGAACTAGGACACTAGCCATTGGTCACTGCTACTCTGGATTTAGAACGAAGTACTGGTTGAGGGTTGTAGAGGCAGATTGTACATTGTAGTGAAGCTGCAGCTATTACTTATTACTTCAGGGCCACGCCGATTCTCTTGGTCACAGTTGTAATAATAGGCAGAACACTAGTAGGTCCCTTCAATAGGATTGTGTCCTTGCATCCCCTGAGTCATTCACAGAAGGATGGGTCATCTGGGTGACTTCCTAAAGTTTTTACTGTGCAAATATTTTGACGTGTTTGTTCTACAAACAGATGGAACTTTTTTGTGAAAGCATCAGCTTTATAAATTAATTCTAGATTTTTCTATCAGTAGCCTTTGTACAGGGCCAGTAAATAAGTAAGAATGTTACCAAAGAATTGTTTACAAAAGTGTTTTTTTCTGAACATCTAAACAAACACTGAGTACCCATGGCTTATCCAATACCGTGCACGGGGTGGTAGCTTTTATAGGAGTAATAGAAATAGATGTTCCCAGTATGAAAACATTTACAATTAAGTCAAGAGGACCAGATCCATTTGTATGAAAGCACCAGGAGGGAGCATAGAATAATGGGATGGGCTTTATTTTGCAAAAAGAGTTGGATTCATCACAGTGCTTGCCATTTACTGCTTGGAGTTTGATGAATTATTTACCTTTCTGAGTCTATTTTCTTATTCGTGAAATGGAGATAATGATATCCTTTCATGGTTATTGTGATGATGAAATCAATTTAGATGACATATATAAAGATCTAACTACAGTTCCTGACACATAGTTTAATAAAGTTTAGGTATTATTAGTAATTGGAAGAGAGCTTTGGGTGACTGAAAAAAAGATTCAGAAGGTTGGGTATAGAATGTATGCACAGGAACAAAGGAATTGGGAATCATAAAAAGACTTTGGAGGCATGGAATAAGTTAGTATAATTTCATAAAAGTAATAATGTTTAAGCCAGACTACTGTAACCATGATAATAGTTACAGTGGTTGTGGGCCAAAATTGTTCTCAGGGTTCTACATGGATTCTTTCTCTTAACTTTCACAACAGCATTATGATATACTTTTGTCATCCGTTTTTTAGGCACTGAAAATGTTAAATGACTTGTCCAAGGTCACGTAGTCAATGGTGGAAATAGGATTCGAATCCAAGCTTAGAGCTTCTTCCTAAAACAAGGAAGTGAGGGGTTAGGGTGGCTAGAAAGAAAGGTATGGCACATCGAATGAAAAAACAGAACAACAAGAGAAAGAATAAGCAAAGGAGTGGTAGACTGGTGAGGAAAAAGACCTGCTGGTGATTGGGCGTGGCCACGGGACCCATCTGTAGGCAGAAGAAGCCACTCCCTCTCAAGGTGGAGCTTCCTTTGCACCTGGAGGAATCTGGGAGCATGGTGGTCTCACACTATAGTATCTACTCCCTCTCTGAGTTCCTACTGATGGTGGCTGAGCCCTGAAGTGTACATTTCTTGTTTCATGGAGGACTCTCTCATCTCATCTGAGTCGTCCCTGCTTTTCTTCTTATTATTATTATTCTTACTGTTTTTTTTAATCCTCACTCAAAGATATTTTTCCATTGATTTTTTTCAGATAGAGTGGGAGGGATGGAGGGAGAGAGAGAAAAACATCGATGTGAGAGAGACACATCAATAGGTTGCCCCCCTCATGACCCCAACTGGGGCTGGGGATCAAACCCACAACAAGGTACGTGCCCTTGACTGGGAATCAAATCGACGACTCTTTGGTCCACAGGCCGAGCTCTAACTGCTGAGCCAAACTGGCCAGGGCCCTGCTTTTCTTAAGTTGGGGCAGAAATTGCATTTCAGTAGATGACCTAATATTCAGTTTCTTCTCTAAACATACCCTGTCCTCTCTTCACAAGCCATTCACTCTCTCACCCTGCTATTCATTCAGCCAGGTCTGAACACTTGAAAATTGTGTTAGCAAAATGATGAGCAAAGCCAGAAATGATTTTTCATCTTTCTCACATAATTCCCTGAAATTTATCCACTATTCCTAGGAATATAAATGTTTCAAATATTTTTGAGAAACAATACCAGAATGAAATCAACTGCATCGCTAACCTGGCTGTCAGTTCAGCTGACATTTTCCACCCCCTGTAGCAGTCCTCTTTCGGGGAAGGAGTCAGGGCGTTGATTGGTATTCTGGTGCAAGCTCCTATCCCCTTGGGGGGCCGCCCTTCAAGTCCTGGGCCAGCTGCTTCTGAGGTCCTTCTCTTGGGGCCTCTAGACTTCTAAGGCACATTATCAGCCAGTTTTAAATATATCTTGTGCACGTCTATGTTTGCTTTTAAGTTTCTGGCAAATAGGATCCATTTTGCCACCTTCTGTGGAGATTACCTGTCTACAGAAGTGGGGTGTGAGAACCTTCAGAGATCTTTCCTAGCCTGTGCTTGCCTTTGTCTATCTTATACTTAGAGCGATCCAAGAGTGGTCTTGGATCAATGAAACAATGACCCCGGAATCCTATTGTAGCTGCTTCTTCCAGCTAATAGTAGGGCTCCATTGAAGGCTCGCTATGAACCATGGACTATTTCAGGGCTGATGCGTGTGTTATTGGAGCCGCACACAGAGGGGACATGGCTGGTGTCCATTCTGATTGGATCGCCTATTTTGGTGTTTATTCGGACATGTTGGTATCACTCCAGTTATCAAACTATTTAAATATCACCCTGCACTTTCAGAATACCCTACAAGACATTTATCATTTAATTCTCACAGGAGAAGATGAGGTAGGTGTTATTATCTGTTTTAGAGACGAAGAAACCAAGGCGTAGGGAGGGTGAATAACCTCCCATGCTCACACAGTCTGTGGCTGAATCCACATTCATACCCAGTGCCTCCAGGCCTTTCTAGTGTTTCTATTTTCCAAGCCCTAGAAAGTCCCCGCTCAGTTCTCAGGGTGCCTAAGTAATGTCTTGCTGCTTTGTTTACTAGATGAGGTCTCTCAGAATGCCTCCTCTGCAACACTGGGGGAGGGAGGTTTAATCAGCTCCCAGGTGCACAGTGCTCCAGCTTCCTCATTAGTCTTTTCTGTTAGGAAGACACAGAGGCACAGCCGTGGCAGGAGCCAAACACCGCCGTCTGCAAGCATCTCTCAAGCTACTTTTCCCAGAGCCTTTCACACTTGCTTCTGCAGTGGGACCTACGCTTTCCTCCCATGTGAGGATCTCGTCTTGTTACCCTGATTTATGGTATATCTCGTTCCACCACTCAAAGGTGCAAACTGAAACCCGTTCTCACTGCTCTCCCTGATTCTCGGGCTCCTCTCAGCATCCTAAGAGAAACTGAGGAATGTGGTCATGTGTGGCTGTGCACCAGCACTGGAGAGCTTGCTCTGGTCAACTCCAGACTTGCAACTTGCAACACTTCAGTCATCAGGAGAGTGATTAGCGGGGAAGAGGGATGGAGAAAGAGAAGAATGAAATTATGCCATTAGATTAAAAAAAATGTTTTTAATTGAGGTGAATTTCACATACCATTAAATTAACCGTGTTAAAGTGAACATTTCAGTTGCATTTAGTACATTCATAATGTTGTACAGCCACCACCTCTATTTAGTTTCAAAACATTTTCATCGCTCCAGAATAAAACCCAGTAACCTTTAAGCAGTTACTAAATACCCTCCTCTCTTCCCACCAACCTGCTTTCTGTTTCTGTGGATTTACTTATTTTGGATATTTCACACAAATGGAATTGTACAATACGTAACTTTTTGTGTGTGGCTTCTTTCACTTAGCACAATGTTTTTACGATTCATCCATATTGCAGTGTGTATCAGTACCTCATTTTTATGGCTGAATAATATTCCATTACATGGATATACCACATTCATCCATTGTTAGACTTTTGGGCCCTTTTCACCTTTTGCTGCCTGGAACACTTTTGTGTAAGTACTTATTTGAGTACCTGTTTTCATTTCTTTTGGGTATACCTAAGAGTGGAATTACTGGGTCATATGGTTATTCTCTAACGTTCTGAGGAGCTGCCAAACTGTTTTCCACAGGGGCTGAAGCATGGGCCATTAGTTTTGATACAGAACTTTAGGGCAAACATCACGAAGACAAGAAAGGACATATGACTCTGTCTCTACAGAAAGTCTGCACATCTTGGAATAGGACTGAAAATGCACATTCGGATGTCTTCTAGAGACCAACATGGAGCAATGACAATATGGCTCTATACGAACGTGAGCAGAGCTCTTTCTTCCGTCTCTCCTGGTTCACCTCCCCCTGGGATTATTGAAACAACCTCGTCCTTGGTCACTCCCTCTGCCACTGTGCCCTTCCAGTACTTTCCTTTGGAGTGGTTTGCTCTCAGAATTATTTTTTCTGTAATGCAAATCTCATCTTATTACTCACCTACTTAAAATTGTTAAACGGTTCGCCGTGGCCTGCAGGATACATGGCAGACTCCTTTCCTCACAACTTCAGGACCTTGGTGGCCTGGCCCTTGCCGGGGTCTTAGCGCCAGCTTCTCCCTCTCTCCCACAGGCACCCTCACAGTCGGACCACATCACCTACTTGTAGGTCCCCAGGGGGTCATGCATTTAATACGTTCTTGTGTTTGCACGTTTCCTGCTTTGCCCACAAGGCTAATGGTTCCATCTCTTTTAAGACTTAACTCAACACCATCTCCAGCCAGAAGTCTCCCATGACTCCTCCGTCTGAGCTTTAGGTGCTCTCCCCTGTATGTTACTAACTTCTCTATCTCTTTTACCAAGCTCCATGAGGACAGGGCCGTTGCTCCGTCTAGATCATCGTGTGTCTCAAACACCAGGTGTTGACTGAATGAAGGGCATCCCCTCTAGGTCAGGCCAACGTCTTTCATTTCATTTTTCTACTATCCGACAGGTAGTAAGTATCAAATAAATATTCACTGAGTGAAAGAAAGGGTGGAAAGGAGGAGGAAGGGGCAAGCGAGGGAGACAGAGAGAGGAGAAGGTATGGAGGACGGAAGAGCAAAGAAGAAAAGGCAGAAGAGGCAAAGAACAAGACAAAAATGATAAGAAACAGGAGTGGATAAAAGAGGCGTGGGAATGAATGAAACCAAGGAAGGCAGGATGTAGCTAGGCCACAGTGATGCCTAGCTTCAAAAACTATTCAGCCATTTATTCCACAAATTCAAACTTATTACATGAAAACATGTGCTTACCTATTAGAAGGGCAGAGAGAGAAAGACTGAAGGAGTGAAGGGCTTCAGGTCTTGGAAAGAACACCTCCGATCCCATTTCATTGCACCCGGTTTTGTGTACATTCTGCACTGTGACCAGGAGCAGGAGAACTAATCTTTTCCAGATCCCCGAGAGCATAAGGCACTTGGCAGGAATAGCTGCTTCCATTAGCCCCATCAGTCTCAGCCTGTGTTTGGGACCTCCAGGTCAGAGCACAGAGGGACATCGGAGGTCGCAGGCGAGTGGCCGTATTCAGCCCAGCCTAAGCGCCTGCCCTTTGCTTACCCGGCACACATGATAAAATTTGCACTTTGCAAGCAGCTGCTAGGTGATGCCACTACCTTCTGGCTCTGCAGCTAAACAAGCAAGGCTCACTCAGGAAATGCTGGCGTTTGGCTGGAAGGCTTTTTAAGTTCAGGTGTCTACAGAGAAACACCACCAGGTTTGTGCCTAGTTTCTTGTAAGACACTTTTTTTCCCCTTTATTGATTTTAGAGAGAGAGATAGAAACATCGTTGAGAGAGAACATCGATTGGCCGCCTCCTGCATGCCCCCCACTGGGGTTTTGGCCCACAACCTGGGCATGTGCCCCGACTGGGAATCGAACCGGTGACCTCTTGGTGTGTGGGTCGACACTCAACCACTGAGCCACACCAGCTGGGCTCTTGTAAGGGATTTTTAAGCAGCCAATCTAAATGCGATAAATGCACTAATGACACTGTCATTCAAGCCCACACTGATTTGTGCATGCCAAAGAGTGAAGGCCCAAGACACCCTCTGAATGAGGCACTGGTCTCCTGGAGGCAGGAGACCTGAGCGGAGGTCAGGGCGCCCTCGTCTGCCTCTGCAGCCCAGCCCAGGAGAGAGTCCTCGGCATGCCACTTCACACTCTCCTCCAGTGGCCTTTCTTCCCTTTGAAGGCGACTGCTGCTTGTTTCTGTAAACCAGGCACCAGCCAGCCAACAAACGGGCATTCTCCTAGCAGTGATGAGATCTGGTCTCAGAGATCTCGCTGGGCTGTGAGAGGCAGGTGCTGCAGAGAGTGCGGGCAGGCTCAGCGAAGGTGAGCGTTGCTGGCAGTCCTCACTCCCGACTGGAAGCCTCTGCTGCGGAGCCAGAAGACCTCATAGCTCTTTGCAAATCCAAGAATCTTCTCCTTACAAAGGGAGCCCTGCAGTAATGTTTCCAGAAGCACCTTTGGAAAGTGTTGTAGACATTTTCAGGTCACTCGGGAACTATCTCTAAATTTGTTTAGTCTTGTGTGATCCAGAACCCCTACCGCAGCGAGTCTCCAAGTGTGGTCCCCGGGCCACTGCAGTAGAATCACCTGGCAGGCCGAGTAAGAGTGCAGTTTCTGGACCCCATTCAGGATCAGCGGGGGACTCGAGGAGCACTATCTTTAGAAAGCAGCCCAGGTGGCCCTGGCCGGTTTGGCTCAGCGGTTAGAGCGTCAGCCTGCGGACCAGTGAGTCGAGGGTTCGATTCCGGCCAAGGGCACATACCTCGGTTATGATTTGTCCTTGGCCCTGGTTGGGGTCATGTGGGAGGCAGCCACTCGATGTGTCCCTTTCACATCGATGTCTTTCTCTCTCTCTCTCTCTTTCTCTCTCTCCCTCCCACTCTATCTGAACAAAAATGGAAAAATGTCTTCAGGTGAGGATAGAAAAAAAAAGAAAGCAGCCTAGCCCTGGCTGGTTTAGCTCAGCAATTAGAGTGTCAGCCCACGGACCAGAGAGTCCCGGGTTCGGTTCCCGCTAAGGGCACGTACCTCGGTTGCAGTTTGTCCCCGGCCCCTGTTGGGGTCGTGTGGGTTGCGGCCAGTCGATGTGTCTCTCTCACATCGATGTTTCCCTCTCTCTCTCTTCCCTCCTCTCTCCCTCCTGCTCTGTCTGAAGATAAATACGAAATGTCCTCGGGTGAGAATAAATAAATAAATAAATAAATAAATAAATAAATAAATAAATAAAGAGAATGCAGCCCAGGTGATTCTTTACCCACTGATGTGCCACCACCCCAGCCTGGCAGGTTGACGGAGCAGCATGAGGTGAAAAGCTGGCCCACACCTCCCCTCTTGACACACTGCAGAGCTCCTTCCCTGCGGTCCCACCCAGGGGACCCTGGTCCAGGCTGACATGGCCCATGAGGCATCGTCTGCACAGGCCGCTTCTGAAAACCTGATTGCATTCCTTCTTTTCCACTAGGTTGCTTTTTCTGATGACTGCTCTTTTCTTCACATTGGCCACCTACAGAATCTTTTTTTGTCCGCTCTCTCCTTGGGGGACGGGACTGAAATCAAATCTCAGGCCGTGAACACATGTCACACCAGGATTTGTGGCCAGGGCACCAGGATTTACTTGGATTTTGTTTTCTAAAGAACCCAGAATCGCTACATCCCTTCAGAGTCATAATATCACTTCTCTAAGGATCTATGAAGAGACCCTTATAACTCAGAAGGGTGGCTTCTGCTAACATCACAAGGGAGAAGTAGCATATCCCTGGGACTGTTGCTTCTTTCCTTCTCTCTCTCCTCCCTGTTGGCTGTGTTCAGCCCCGTCCACCTCGTTTAGCTTAAAGCCCTGCTGAGCACTTGGCTGGTCAGGACACACCCTGCAGCTCTGGTCCTTTTCTGACTGCTCATTACCCATCAGACCTTGTCTGACATGGGGCTCACGTTCTCAGAATTTTGCCAGCTAAGCTGATGGTCTAATGGTGAAGTATTAAGGAATGCTAGTGGTTTAAACCAGCACAGCCATTCTCTGACAGCGTTTGCACCTCAATAACAACCTTTAGTGCAGTGGGTGATTAGGAATTTGAGGCCCCTTAGCATGACCCCATCCAGGTCTGCCTGGGACTGACTTGCATCCTGGGAAACACCTCAGTCCCAGGCAAAACGCTGGTCACTGAGGCCTCCTTGGGGAACTACTTTATAACAACAGCAGCAGCAGCAATAGCAGTAATAATAATTGTTAGTTACATGGTGCTCTGTGCTAGGTGCTGTTGTTCTTTACACATATTAGCTCGTTTATTCTTCTCAACAGCCCTATGGCTGGGTATGATCATCATGCCCATTTTGTAGATGGGTAAACTGAGGTGGAGACACACTTGCCCAAGTTCATCCTGCAGGAGAGGAGGCGTTCTAGAATTCCTTCAGTTAACCGTGTGTCTGCCTGTTCTACCTCCGTGAAAGGCCACCCTGCAAGAGAGAGTCCTGGGATAAAATTGTCTTCAAAACCTGAGTATTTTTTCTTATCCCATGTGGCTTTCCTTTTGATGAACTTTCCTTTTAGTGGGAAAGTTGGGATATCATTTTAACAAATACATTGAGGCACCTGCAGAAAATTTCTTGGTGTTTGCAGTCTGAGTTTCTCTGTTAGTTGAAATTCCAACAAATATTGAACTTGGTCCCAGTGAGTGACCGAGACACTGGGCAAAGATACCAATGCCCAAGTTATTGACCATGGAGCAGAAGCATGATCTAGAAGAGGCCCATGATCTGTGTACTAGTCTGTGTGGCTGCCATAACCAAATAACACAGATCGGGTGCCTTAAACAACAGAAATTAATTTTCTCACAGGTTTGGAGGCTGAGAGTTCAAGCTCAAGGTACTGGCAAGTGTGGTTTCCTCTGAGGACTCTCTTCCTGGCTTGGCAAAGGCTTCCTTCTCACTGTGTCCTCACATGGCCTTTCCTCTGTGTGGGGGTATTCCCGTTGTCTCTTCCTTTTCTTGTAAGGACACCAGTCCTATAGGGTTAGGGCTCTACTCTTATGACCTCATTTAACCTTAATTACCTCCTGGAGGCCTTATCTCCAAATACAGTTAT
Source organism: Tadarida brasiliensis (assembly GCA_030848825.1). Classification (NCBI taxonomy): domain Eukaryota; kingdom Metazoa; phylum Chordata; class Mammalia; order Chiroptera; family Molossidae; genus Tadarida; species Tadarida brasiliensis. The sequence goes on along the minus strand of CM061265.1, from coordinate 37,314,777 downwards.
AGCATATGAATTTGGGGGCGGGGCACAATTTAGTTCATAACACTCTGGAAGGCAGAACTTCCTACTTCAGGGCTTGGTTCTGTCACTGGTTTGTCTCATGGGTAAAAGATGATTCTAAAACTCCTTAAATTGGCAATTCTGTGCAGTAACGTGATAAAATGGTTCCATTCAATAGGGCATGTGGTATAGTCTAATCTGGGCGCATCCTGCTTATGCTTGGGTTCCCCAGCTCCATGACGCGGACTTTGGGTTGCTGTTGAGTGTGTATGCGTGTCTAACTGGCACGTACATCCATATAACATGAAACGATTATAGCCGAGGAAAACCGAGGGGAGCAGAGCTATTGTAGTGAGAAAATGGGTGTTCTTCCCCCACAAAGTACTTCTTCCCCTGTTGGCGATTTTGGACCTTGGGCCCCGATGACAGCTGTCTGCACAGTTGCTCCCCACCCTGGAGAGCTTTGCTTTTCTGGTTTTCATGACACACACTGTCCAGGGGTTTCCTACTCCTTTGTCCCTCCGGTATCACCTTTGCCATTTTCTCTTCCACTCCGAGTCCCTAACTTGTGCTCTTTCCTAAGGTTTATTTTAGACTGATTTTTTTCTCTTATCGTCTTCATTGAAAAGCTCCTCTATTTCTCAGCCATCATCTTTATTGAAGTAAATCTCAAATCTTTACCTCCGATTTCTCATCCAGTCTCTAGTACCTCAGCTCCAGTCGCCTACCAGGTATTTCCACTTGAGTGTCTTGTGATCATTTCAGGTCCCGCACCCTGGATGAGTGTGTGCCTGTCTCCCATCTCCTATAAGCAGCTGACGACTAGATCCTGACAGCTTTCCTTGTGTTATGTAGTATGCCGTTTCTTTCCCATTCCTATTAATATTGACCCAATCCAGACGCCGTGGCCTCCTAACTGGGTTACTGCCACAGCCCCATTTCTGACTTCCTGGGTTCTGGCCTTTCTCCTTCTCTCTGTTATGTGTGCTCCTGCTAGAACGGTCTTCAGATACAGCTCTTATCGAGTCTCTCTCCTGCTTGATATTTGACTCTCTTTTGTCCTCCAGATTAGACCTGAAGACCTCCAGCTTTGCCCTCGACTACATTTTAAATCTCTTTGAATCGTAGATACTCACGCTGGAAAGGACCTTAGAAAGCTGAGTCCCATATCTGAGGATCAGCGATTCACACCGGCTGTCACTCAGGGACAGTGTTAACACCTTTGGTGACAGGCAGCTTCTGGAAACACATTCCCTTTTCACACACTTTAATGATCAGAAAAGTCTTTCTCGAATACCAGTAAAATCAGAGTCTCTCTATAATTATACATTAGCCTTAATTTTGCCCTTTAAAAAAAAAATCTGCTATGCTGTGCGGGGGTGGGGGGGGGGGGCGGGAGGAGGGTGTCAATGGGGGGGGGGAAGGAAAAACATCTGTAACAAAAATTAATTAATTTAAAAGAATCTGCTAGCCTTTAAATACTTGTACATGGGTACCATGTGTTATCGTCCCCAAATGATATATAACCAGTTTTTTCAAATGATCCTCCAAAACTCCTTATTCTCCTGGTTGTTCTGGGGGCCCTCCTGGTTGACACAGCTCCTCCTAAAGTGAGGAACCCAGAACTGAACCTCACATTAGCTTTGGGGGTAGTGTGCTGACCTGGTTAATACCAAATTTATAGCCAACTAAAACCACAACCCCTGTTAATTATTATTAGTACTGCATTTAAGTCATGCCTCTCATAACTGTTCTCCCTCCACCCCCCAGAAATAAACATATCTAGATTTTATTTCATCGTGTTCAATCTGGCCATCATTTCAGCCAGAAGAATTCTTTATGGATCTTCCATCTGTCATCCAATGTATGAATGTTCTCTCCCGTGTCACGGGCAACTGTGAATTTGATCATCAGTGCCATTCATGTCTTCAACCAAGTGTCTGATAATGACATTTGGGGCAGGACGCATTTGGAACCAGCGACACAGTACTAGAGACCCTTCTCGTGCTTGGTATTTGATACATTAATGGGCATCTGATTGTTCAGACACACATGAATCCATCGAACCATCCCATAGTCTAAATGTTTCCATCTTGTGAATAACTCTGTTAAATGGCTTGATGAATTCCACATAGCATTCAAGGTGGATACTTTGCCATTCAGCTTCTATGCCATGCTCAGGGTCACTTTTTGGGTTGCTTTTTAAAAATTTCTTTCTGGTCTGGCCAGTGTGGCTCAGTGGTTGAGCATGCACCAAGAGGTCGCCAGTTCGATTCCCGGTCAGGGCACATGCCCAGGTTGTGGGCCCGATCCCCAGTGGGGGGATGCAGGAGGCGGCCAGTTGATATTCTCTCTCATCGATATTTCTATTTCTCTCTCCCTCTCCCTTCCTCTCTCTCTAAAATCAATAAAGGAAAAAAAAATTCTTTCTGCCTACATGCTTTCTCTTTTTCACCTTTTACTTATACCCTTAGTACTCTTTCGTGGCCAGAACAGATCTACCTCCTCCAAGAAGCCAGCTCTCATCTTGTCTCCACTAATTCCAGGCATTCGTATTTGCCACGTAACACACTTTAGCCCCTAACCTTAAGGTGCTTGGTATATTACCTATAAACCCAGGATGAAACACACACTTGGGAAATATTTGTTGGGTGACTGAAGGTTACTTTTCATCTTGATCAGACCACAACCATAAGCTTCCTGAGGGGAGCTGCTAGTCTAACAATCATCCCCTTTTTTATTGAGGTAAAATTTCACATAACATAAAATGAACCACTTTAAAGAACAGTTCAGGGCTTACAATTCTTTTAATCTCCCACACAACGCATGGCACAAAACTGGGCATCCAGAAATGCTCACACAGCATTTGCTAACAACAACCTGATGTAATAATCTGTCGGTTTCCCCTATAAGCATGCAGTGACTAATGACTAATTACCCAGATCCTTTGAAATGGATTTATAAACATAGCCAGTGTTTTATTTTTGGAAACTCTAAGTTGTGGACTAAAGGAAGCTTTATTCTGAAAATATTAGACTCTCCCATGCTATTATTTAAGAGACAAAGAATTCTTCTGGATGAACAAGTAACACTTAGAAAGTGGATTTCTGTTTAGTACCTCCAAGGAAATATAGAAAACAAACCAAGCCAGACCAGGGGTGATTTGGAAAGAGAGACACTGCTCCAGCTGCCTTCCGAGCCCATTTTGACATTCAACAGAACAGTGCCGCCGCTGGGGGACAGTAACGAAATAGATCATTTACTCATCTCCCTCCTAAGATCCTCGATCATAGCGCCACTGGTAGAAGCACAGGCATTTGGCAAAGTTATTTTATCCCCAGTTCAAATGGTGAATGCCACATAACCCTCGCTTGCCTTCTTTACTACTTTTATAGTTCACGAGGGATTCCCCCTCGAGGAGTCAGTGAGTTAGGTGGTAGCAGTGTTGTGCCCACTTCACAGCTGAAGACACAGACACTCAGGTAGGATAATTATCTTAACTGAAGCCCAACAGTTGGTAAATGCCGAGTCTCAGAGACTTAAACTCCAGCCTGGACCTCCCAAGGCTTCCGATGCCCCAAAGGCACTCCCGGCACTCAGACTGGCCCCAGCCACAAGGGGGCAGTGGTCAGCGATCTGGCCTCCTAGCAGCTTCTCTGAGACTTTCCATTCCCTCAACACGAACGCCTTTTCCCCTTTGTTCTTGCCGTTTCTCTCTCTGGTGCCACTTTCTGTCTAAATCGTACTCAAATTCAGAGGCTTTTTCTTGGAAAGAATCTTGAGATTTGGAAGGCCCAGGGTCATGCTGTTGGGTTTGAGGTCAGCACCTTGTGCTTCTCGCATGTGTTGTGTAAGTGTCACATTGACCAGAAAGAACCATCCCTCCCAGGAAAAACCTGGACTCCTTTTCTTTCTTTCTTTTTTTTTTTTTTTTATCC